>LR824539.2:14670000-15987500 GCA_902850265.1 Spodoptera littoralis | reverse complement strand
CTTCGTTCGCGACCCGCCTGCGCCAGCCGGCATGACGAAGCGCCGGGCTCCTTCTCCTGCGGGCGGCGCCCCGCGCACACCGCGGATGCCGCCCCCTCTCGGGGCGCTGCGACGTGGGCGACCGGTTGCTCCGACCGGCCGCCCCCTGCCCCACTAGCTACTAGGGAGGAGGGGGGCCATACCCGCGCCTCCTCCGTCCCGTTCGCCGTCTTCGCGTCGGATGCGAGAGGGGATCGTCCTCCCTCTCGCGCTAACCTAACCTAACCTAACCTAACCTAACCTAACCTAACCTAACCTAACCTAACCTAACCTAACCTAACCCAGTAACCGACTGAAATCGACACGAACAACATCAGCTCCGCGTTAAAAATTCACCAAAAATCAACGCGTTGAGTTACGTGCGCAAATTTATAACCAGTGAAATTGTGAAGTGATAACTCGCCGGGAAACGTGTGGGCAAGTTGCTGCGTCATCGGGTTGCGACACAAGAAGGCCGGAACTTTGAGGACTAATATCTGCCCATTGCTCGGTGGAGTCGTCTCACCAACATTAATCCTGCGAAAGGCGGGAAAGCTGAATTCAACGACACCTGGATCGCCAAAATCGGACCAGCGATATCGGAGTTATTAAGATCCAAAAATCGCCTAAGCACGTGGATTTTAGGTTAAATCTAACCTCACTTTGCCACCGCGTGTTTCTACGACACGAGGCGTGACGTAAGAGACCATCCCTGCCTTAACTGGAGACTCCGAAGCCGTCCGAGGAATCCGCCTGCGATAGAACCACCAGTCTGAGGACTTCACTGCTCCGCATCAAATATCAGGCAAGCTCTGAGGGAACTCCTTAACCCTTCCTCATAACCCACCCGAGTCTGGACTCATTTGACTTGGAATTCCAAGATCCAACTAGACCCACAAACACCCAAACCACCCCCTCCCCCCCACAACCTCCCCCCCTTCAAAAATTTTTTTTTATTCGACCAATAGCCTTCCCACGAAACCCCCCTCCCCCCTATTCCCCTCGGTGTTACCTCACCCCCTCAGGACCTAACTCTGCAACCGATTGAGCTAGCATAGGCGAGTTTGGGCTCGTTTGAAAGAGCAAGAGAAGCCCTTTCATTTGGCCCCGCCAGAACAGACAGATTCGGTACCACCTCCACGCAACAATCTAGCAACGAAACAAATTCACTGGAAATTACCACCAGCGCGCACGCAGGGCTCAGACAATCGAGCTCTGACAGTATCGGGCTCCTCACTGGACAGCAGAAGCAGACCACCAGCCGACGCAGCCGTGAGTCCATAGACATATTTGAAAAAAAAAAAAAAAAAAAAAAAAAAAAAGTAGGATCAACCACATTAAACATGTCTTCGGTCAGCCTTAACTCCCGAAAGCCCGCCACGGAGGCCGCCAAACCAGCAAAATCCCTAAGGGAAAAATTTTTAAAAAACACGGCCAAAACGGTTACGTCGACGGCGTCGGAGCGACTGACGCGCCCAATAGAGCAGCCCAAGGCGTCAAAGGCTGCATCGGAACCCGACGCTGCGAGATGCGACACCGCCTCACAACATTCCGGCGCGAGCGTTTCGGTGTTTGAGACTCCCACCCAACAACTATGTGGGGTTTCCGACATCGTGGTAAATTGGGCGCAATGTGGTATCTCGCCACCACACCAGATCGTCTCAGACGAGGAAAGCTCGGTTGCCTCCTCGGCGGGCCGGACAGACCGCCCCGAGCGTAAAAGTCTTTTGTACAGGACGCCAAAGAGAGGCACGGGGGTGGAAATGGATCTAGCCACCAGAGAGGCAAACCACCTACTTCAGAAAGGCAAGGACGCATTGGAGACCGCGGGTAACATGAAGAGGGAGTGCAAGGCCACTACGCACGAATGCTTACAAGGCCTATACGAGACGGTCCTCTCTCTGGCGGACTCCAGAGCGCGCCACAAGTTCAACCTCGAGAAGGAGCGCTCTCGACATGCGCAGGAACTCGTTCGAGTCGAAAGGGCTCATTCACGAGAAGTGATGGCCCTAAAAGCCGAGCTGTCCATTGTGCGCACGGACGTCCTCGAAACAAAAAAAGTGGCAAATGGAATCAGGGAGTGGCTCGGACACGAGACACTGGATGCCTTGAAGGGCATCAACGAACTAAAAAGCGAAATCCGGACTGCTAACATGAGGAACATCTCGGAGCACGAGAAAACAAGGCAGACGGAACAACCAGGGACCAAAACACACGAATCTCTGGGGGAAGGACTGTCGCGTCTCGACATACACATGGCCAGCATAAGCAACCAGCTGGACGTGCTCCGAATGGCTCATCAAAAATTGAGCACAGATCTCTCGCAGCCAAAACCGGACTCCGGTGCCTCAATGCGAGAGATGGACGAGCTTATCACCAAAAACTGGGGGAGGAAATGTCAAAAATGAAGGACCTCCTGCAAGAAATTAAAAATAAGCCGGTTGAGGTCTCCCCCAGATCCAACCTTTACAAATAGAAAGAATCCATAGAACGACACACACTACCACTGGCAGAAAGGCTGGAAATTGTATCGGCGGACATACGCGTACTGCGTGATAGGGACCCGCCCATCGTAGTCCCGACGCCGCCCAGTCTGGATGCGGAGATGGCGGTCGTCGAAGTAAAAAGGGCACTAGCAAAGATCGAAAAAGGGGTGGCAGACCTGGGGAAACCAGACCGGCCACCACAGCAAGAACAAGGCCCGAAAACTTTTGCCCAGGTCGCCAGCACGCCAAAGCCCCCGAATCAGACGAAAGGTCCGAACCACTGATCATTTCCTCGACAGATCCCCAGCACACCGGGGACAACGTAATAGAGAGGATCAGGGAAGCCCTGGACTTGAAAACGACGGGAGCCAGGGTGGACGCAGTGCGCAAGGCACGAAATCAAAAAGTAGTCCTGCGATGCGCGAGCAAAGCTGACTTGGGCTTGGTAAGAGACCAGTTCAAGTCCAACAAAGAGCTAAGGGTTCAGGAACCCAAGCCACAGAACCCGCTGGTCTGTGTGAAAGGCGTCCTCTCCAGCTACGGCGACCAGGAGATAGTGGATCTCTTAATGGCACAAAATAAACACCTGCTGCAAAAAATCGCAGTAGGTGAACACACCATCAAGATGCGGTACAGGAAGCGCGCGAGGAATCCCCATGAATGCCACCCCGTATTGGAGCTCTCCCCAAAGCTATGGCAGTGCTTCACACAGGCACAAAAAGTCCACGTGGGCATAAAGAGGTGCACCATCGAGGACCAGTCCCCCCTAGTACAGTGCACAAAATGCCTCGGATACGGGCACAACAGGTCCATGTGTAAGGCTTCCAAAGAAGTCTGTAGTTACTGCAGTGGAACGCACAATGGACGGGAGTGTCCCAGCCGTACAGAAGGCAAAGCACCCACGTGTGCCAACTGCAAAGCGGCAAAAAAAGAGGGAACAGACTTGGCCCATACAGCATTTAGTGGGGACTGCCATGAGCGCCAGAGATGGGATGGCATAGCGAGATCCCGCGTATCGTATTGCTGAGGAGGACGACACAACAAAAACCAGCCAACCAGTCGCCCCCGAAAACACTAAACCACCGACAGCGAGATTGCGCTTCATCCAAGTCAATCTCCAACGCTCCAAGCTGGCCACAGAGGAATTGCATATGGCGGCCCAAGAAAAAGGAATTGGTGTAGCACTTGTTCAAGAACCATACGTGGGAAAAACAGGTGTTATGAAACAATTCCCGGGCACACAAGTCATCCAGTGCACCATAAATCGCCAGAAACCTGTGAAGGCGGCAATAGTCGTCTTCGGTAACACCTTAGAGGTCATCCACGACCCTCAGTTAGTCAGCGAAAACATCGCCGCTGTGCTACTAAAAATGGGTCAGCTAAGCTTAGGAGTGTTGTCGGTCTATTTCGAGGGCGACCAGGAAATAGAGCCATACCTTTCTGCCACACACAACACCATACACAGCCTACACACACACAACATCTTAATAGGAGGGGACATCAATGCATGGAGCCAGTGGTGGGGAAGTGTCTCCGAAAACCACCGCGGAGCGGCTTACAACGCATTCCTTAACGAGCGGGACCTCCAGATCTTAAACAGGGGACAAATACCGACATTCGAGACCTATAGGGGGGACAGGTGGTGCACAAGCATCGTCGATGTGACAGCTTGCAGCCTGTCAATGTTAGGTAAAATTGACGAGTGGCGAGTAGAAAGAAATACAACATCATCTGACCACAACGCCATAACGTTCTCGCTGCGTCTGGAAAAAGCCTTGGATCCCTTAAGGCCAATCTCGACGCGCATATACAACACAAAGAAAGCGAAGTGGTCAGACTTCTGCTCGCGCTTCAAAGCCGGCTTGAGAGAAAATGAGCTCACCCGGGCCGGCATCTCGAGCGTCTCGAATCCAAAAGATCTGGAATCATACATAGACAAGTTCACAAGCATCATCCACCGCTCGTGCGAGGAAGCGATTCCGAAATTGGGGCCGCAAAAACGCAGCGCGGTACCCCCGTGGTGGAGTCGCTCACTGGACTCCCTCAAACGGGATACCTTACGGAAGAAACGGAGAATCCGAAACGCAGCCGCCAGCCGGAGACACTTCGCCATTCAGGATTATGTGGAGGCCCGGAACACATACACCACAGCAGCCACAGAGGCTGCTACGGCCAGTTGGAAGGATTTCTGCACGAAACAGGACCGAGAGAGCATGTGGGACGGCATATACAGGGTACTAAGGAAGACGGCCAGGAGACACGACGATACCCTTCTAAGGAACTCTGCGGGTAATACGCTGAACCCACAACAATCAGCAGAGCTCCTGGCAAAAACCTTCTACCCAGAAGACACAACAGATGCCGACCAGCCATACCACAGAGCATTGAGAGGACTTGCAAAAGAAGAGAACCCTCTGGGACTGTCCCCCGAAGATCCACCGTTCACTCTGGCGGAGCTGGAAATGGTTCTCCAGAACCAAAATCCGAAAAAAGCTCCTGGCCCCGATGGATTGACGGCAGACATTTGCACAGCGGCAATCAACTGCGACAGGGAACTGTTCTTGGCGATGGCCAACAAATGCCTATCGCTGTCACACTTCCCGAGCCAATGGAAGATCGCCCATGTGTGCATACTCCGCAAGCCCGGAAAAGATGACTACACAAACCCAAAATCATACAGACCGATAGGGTTGCTCTCGGTCCTAGGAAAAATCGTTGAGAAACTACTGGTGGGCCGATTACAGTGGCACTTCATCCCAACGCTAAACACGAACCAATATGGCTTTATGCCACAGCGTGGAACAGAGGATGCCCTCTATGCATTGATAGGACACGTACGAGCCGAAATCAAGGCCAAGAAAATCGTGCTTTTGATATCCCTTGACATTGAGGGGGCATTCGATAACGCGTGGTGGCCAGCACTCAAAAGACAGATGGTGGTCAAAAACTGCCCTAGAAACTTGTATGCTCTCGTCGCCTCTTACTTGAAAAACCGCAGCATCCTGGTGAATTATGCCAGAGCATCTTGCAGCAGAGATACCACTAAAGGATGCGTCCAGGGCTCAATAGCCGGACCGACGTTTTGGAACCTCATCCTGGACTCACTGCTGCATAGGATGACCAGCAAGGGCATCTACTGCCAGGCATTTGCGGATGACGTTGTCCTTGTTGTATCTGACCACATCACCGGTCCCCTGCAGCATCAGCGAATGCCGCGCTGAAAATTGCGTCGGACTGGGGCGTCGAAAATAAGCTGCGTTTCGCCGCGCACAAAACCAATGCGATGGTGTTAACGAAAAAGCTAAAATACGACGACCCGATACTCTGCATGGCCGGTACTCAGATAAACTTGGTTCAAGAAATAAAGTTGCTGGGTCTCATAATAGACTCTAAACTCACATTCAATGCGCACGTGTCTGCAACCTGTAAAAAGGCTGCAGACATCTACAAACAGCTGGCGTGCGCGGCGAAGGTGACATGGGGCCTCAACAGAGAGATAATAAGGACAATATACGTGTCGGTGATAGAGCCTATCGTGTCGTATGCGGCAAGCGCGTGGGAGCCGGCAGTAGGAAAACTGATGACAAGAAATCAGTTTGACACACTGCAAAGAGGCTTCGCGCAGAAAATCTGCAAGGCATACCGCACGGTGTCTCTGACATCGGCACTAGTCCTGTCCGGACAACTCCCTCTAGACCTGCGAGTAATGGAGGCGGCGACCCTTTTTAAGATTAAGAAGGGCCATTCCCAAAAATTCATACCACCGGATCGGCAGCTGGAGTGCAACGTGCATTACTCCCAATATCCTCACCCAGCATCACTCACAATAACAGAGTATGTACGCCTGGAGGATCTAACTCCAGAGACCCTAGAAACCCACCAGGCAATTGGCCCCCTCATATACACGGACGGCAGCAAGGTGGAGGGAAAAGTGGGAGCTGCCCTGACCTGGTGGGAAAACGGAAAGGAGTCACAGAGTTGCACCTTCGGCCTGGAACCTCACAATACAGTCTTCCAATCGGAACTATACGCTCTCTTCCGAGCCGTCAGGATGGTGAGAGAATCCAAGGAGGCCACCGTCGGCATCTTAAGCGACTCAGATCTTCGCTCGACCTGCTGAGGAGTCCCTCCGTCACTCACCACTTGGCACTACAAATAAAGAGATGCATCCGAGAAATCGAAGATGAGGGCAGAGAGGTGAGATTTTTCTGGTGAGGGCCCATGTGGGGACCGCTGGGAATGAGAGAGCAGATGAGCTGGCAAAAAAGGCAGCATTAACAAAGACCACAGCAGACTACAACAATCCCAATCTCTTTTATAAGAAAAGGAAATACGAGAGACCATAGGGAATGGCAAGAGCGCTACCAGGCCTCCAGCACTGGAGCGATCACAAAAGCGTTCTTCCCTGACGTCCGGGCGGCAAGAAGGACGCTCGGAAACATGACCCTGACACCGGTCCTCACTCAGGTCTTCACGGGACACGGAGGTTTTTCAGCGTATCTCCACAGATTTCACTTAAAGGAAAGTCCCTCTTGTGTCTGTGATCCCGGCTGTGACGAAACTATATGGCACCTGCTCTTCGAGTGTCCAAGATTTGGACAAGAAAGGATGGATCTGGAGTTGAGAACTGAAATCCAGATAAGCCAATCCACGATCCATATCATCATGGATAAGACAAACACCAGAGAACCATTCTTGGCATTCGCGAGTGGGGTTGCCTCGGCTGCAGCGGGGGCAAACAAGACAACTGCTATCCCGGTGACTCGTGGGTTTCCACCATCCGCACAAGCACTCCCCACCACCACCTCTCCACAAACAAACACAACAGCCAACACACAAATTACATCTACTCACAACACAATAACAACAACCACAGCAACTACAACACAAACAACACCTAGACCCTTAAATAACCAGTCGCTGACAGCGGTACCCACAGCATCGGGTGGTCAGCAGTCGGCTCTCGGCATCATGTCCATCACGCGGTTTTTGGCGTGCGCGGGGGACGGGGAGCCGGGCATCAGACTGCGCGGAGTCGCTCTGTTCATGAACCGAGAAGAAGAAAAGCTTGGAATAAGCTTCTGCGTGGGTTCAAGCAGGGCTGGTGCGCGAATTCATATCTCACCAGGCCTGTCCGCTCTGATCAACGGGAGCACCGCGAAGACGACCATCGGGGGCAGAAAGTACGCAGCACTGCCACAAGTGGATATAGAAACCCACCGATGTCGCCTACTACGTGCAAAAAGAAAGACCATCGCTCTATTTGAGTGGGGGGAGGAGACCCCATTTGCACAAGCGAGCGCGTTGCTCCAAAAGATCAGAGAGACGGGAGAGCGCACCCACACCTCGGCACGCACTATCAGTGTCGACGCTATGGTGGTCGGAGGGGACAAGGGGAACGTCACAGACCGCTTGGGCTGCCTCAAAGCCTCAGAACACCACGAGGTAGTAGTCTATGAGGACAGAGGAGAAGACCTGAGTTTTCTCAAAACTCCCCGAGATCCAACAGCCGGCGCGACGAACACCGCGACAAGTCCCACCACCCTCAGCGGATCAGAAAGGGCCCAGCAAAAGGCAGCAGCTGAGAAAGCCGCAAAGGAGCAGGCCAAAACCACCAGCCCTGAGAACCGAGCCCGGTCGAGGAGTCGACTGAAGGCCATAGGCACTTTCCTCGATGCACTGCTCCCGAGTACAAGCCACAGCTCCACACCCACGAAGCAGGAGTCAGCCCTCAAAAGGTTCTTCAAAAGAACACCAGAAGAACCGAAAAAGCCAGTCCCTGTACCAACAAGAGCCGACAAAGGGCACGTCAGCCCACCGACCCTCGCAGTGAATTCGGGCATCACAGATCACGTGGAGAGCGCTTTCCTCGAGTACGTAGCAGTCGTGAGAGCTACCAAGGAGGTCAATCTCATGACATGCAGAAAAATTATGCTGACCTTCCAACGTCAGACGGAGGGTCTGCTGAGAGTACTGCTCGAGGAGGCGGGGGCGGCCGTGTACGACAACGCCACATCCCAGGTGATCGTCGGAGAAATGACGGGGTCGTACATGGCAGCATATAGTGCGACGAGCGGCTTCGTGAGCCTTGATCAAGAGGAGTCGGAACGCACAGGGACAGTGAAATTCAGGACACCCAAGGGCGACTCGATAGTGGTCACCGCCAAATGCACCAGAGTAATGCTGGAGGACAGGATCCTCGAGATGGCTCAGGCCACTTCTGGGACCACGGAGCTCCCGGCATTGCAAGACGGATGGGCGGTGCCCAACATAAGGTGGGTGAACGGAGTTCCGGGTTGCGGTAAAACAACTTGGATAGTCGAACAATTCGACGAGAGAAGGGACGTGGCGGTTACTACGACGACCGAAGCCGCAAAAGATCTCAGGGACAGGCTGGAGCCCCGCCTTGGAGAACGCACAAAGACAAAGGTGCGCACTATGGCCTCAATATTGTCCAACGGGTTCAAGCCCCATAACAAATGCCACCGCCTCATAGTGGACGAGGCTCTAATGAACCATTTTGGGGCCATAGTCATGGCAGCAAAACTGTCCGGCGCGGGTGAGGTCGTACTCGTTGGAGACGTGAATCAACTGCCATTTCTGGACAGGGAGAACCTGTTCCAGCTCAGATACACACGTCCAAACATGGTGGCTGAAATCACCCTAGAGCTTCTCTGCACACACCGCAACCCCATGGACGTGGCGTACGCGCTGAGCGAGATATACCCTGGGATATACTCCTCAAGGACGTCGCGGATGCACTCCTGAGGGTGAAGGGTTACTCGGGAGCGACCATACCGAGACTTGCCCGGAACACCTTGTTCCTGGTCCACACACAGGAGGAGAAGATTTCCCTTGCTAGCCAGGGATATGGGTCCGGCGAGGGGTCTAAAATACTTACCATCCACGAGGCTCAGGGGTTGACCTGCGACAGCGCTTTAATAATCAACACCAAAGACAGGCGGCTCCAGATCCACGATAGCGTCTCCCACGCAGTTGTGGCGGTGTCACGACACAAAGTCAGTTGCGTCTATTACACCGACGACGCCGATGACGCCACAGGCCGCCTCATAAAGAAAGCAATGAACGCCCAGACAAAATCGGTCGTCGATTATAACCTAAAGACGGCCATGCAACATCGAGACGCTCCCATCATGGAAGCGATGCTTAAACTGGCGAAATCCCTGGTCGGTACAGGGCAAGCCCATCCTAAGCAAAATCTGGAAGTCTGAAACCTGTACCCCCGTCCTCATTCATCCATCCATCCAAACCCCACATCAAGCCATAAAATTAGCACTTAAGCATTAACATTGAATATTATAAATATAGAATAATACTAATATACAATGTCGGCAAAGTGTAAAAGGAAGTAGACACTAAAAAAAAAAAAAAAAAAAATATATATAAAAAAAATATATATATAAATGTATGCATGAAAAATCATAAAAAAAAAAGAAAAAAAAAAAAAAAAAAAGAAAAAAAATACGCAAAACAAAAAAAAAAAGTAATAAAAATATATGGACTCACGTAGCTTTAAGATTATAATTATAAACACGTGTCTAGTGAGGACACGAAACTGTAATAAAAAAGAAAAATTAATGTAATAAATAAATGAGAATAATTAAAAAAGAGCGCGGACGCCTATGTCTGCGGCAATTGTTTTTATTAAAAAAAAAAAAAAAAAAAAAAAACCTAACCTAACCTAACCTAAAAGAGTTGGCTTTGGGTATCGAGGTACACAAAAAAAACCATGATCCATAAGAATTCAGAGGAAATGGGAAAGTTGAGGAATGCCCTCGAAACAGAGCGAATCACCCGTGATCGGGACAGTTACGCGAGTGTGGCGGCGCGCGCCTGCGACGTGGGAAGACGCGTACCGGAGCGCGCGACGCTTCACTCCGTAGTCGTCTCGTCCACGGAAGAGACAGAAACTGGAGAGGAGATCCTGGAAAAGGTTCGAAAGGCTGTAGACGCGAAAGAGGGCTGGATACAGGTGGAGAAGGTCAGAAAGGCCAGAGACCGAAAGGTCATAATGGGATGTAAGAGCAGGGAGGAACGGTCCAAACTGAGGGAAAGGCTAAGGGCGGCTGGTGGGGACCTCGTTGTGGAAGAGGTCACGAATAGGGACCCCCTCTTGCTCGTAAGGGAAGTTCTGGAAGTTCACAGTGACGCGGAAATTCTTACGGCCCTTCGAAACCAAAACCGGGAGGTCTTTGATGGCCTGAGCGAAGAGGAAGCGAGGATGACCGTAAAATATCGCAGAAAGGCGCGAAACCCGCACACAAGACACGTCATTCTGAGCGTATCACCCACAGTTTGGAGGAGGGCGATTGGAGCGGGGAGGCTTCGAGTCGACCTGCAAATAGCACGGGTCGAAGACCAGTCCCCCTTGGTGCAGTGCACTCGCTGCTTGGGCTATGGGCATGGCAGGAGGTTCTGTAAAGAGGCGGCAGACCTCTGTAGCCACTGCGGTGGGCTGCATCATAGCGCGGAATGCCCGGACAGGCAGCTCGGCGAGGGTCCTTCCTGCGTCAATTGCACGAAGGCTAAGCTGGAGGCCTGCGGACACAATGCCTTCAGTGACGATTGCCCCGTCCGCCGTAGATGGGATGCATTAGCTAGGGCTTCCACAGCGTATTGCTAAGGGCCCCCCGGAGAGAACCCACCGATACAATTTAATTCAATCGAACCTCCAACGCAATCGGTTGGCGACAGACGAACTCCTCATAGAGGCAGCAGGGATAACGCTACCATCGCGCTGCTGCAGGAGCCCTACGTGGGTGGGTCGAGAAGGATGAAAACATACCAGGGTGCGAGGGTCTTCCAAGTACCTGAAACCCAAGAGGGAACCGTCAAGGCGGCTATCGTCGTCCTCGATCATTCGCTGGATGTTATGCAGTACCCGCAGCTTACCACTCATAACATCGTCGTGGTGGGAATTCGCACGAAGGCCTGGAGCATCACTAGTTTCCTTCTATTTTGAGCCCGACCTGCCCATGGAGCCATATCTGGCGCACATGAGGAGGGTGGAACAAGTCGTCGGCTCAAAAAACCTCATCGTGGGAGGAGACGCCAACGCGAAGAGTATCTGGTGGGGTAGCCCAAATGAGGATATAAGGGGGGAGCAACTGTGTGGACTCTTGAACGAGCTGGGTCTGCAGATCCTCAACAGGGGTGACTGCCCAACCTTCGACACCGTTAGAGGGGGCGTCAGGTATAGCAGCCACGTGGACGTAACGGCCTGCTCTATTGATCTACTGGACCTGGTCAACGGTTGGCACGTGCAAGAAAATCTCACGAGCTCGGACCACAACGGCATCGTTTTCAAGGTTGACCTCGAAAAGTCAACTGGGACGGACATACACAGAACTACGAGAATCTACAACACACGGAATGTAAGATGGGATCAGTTTCGCGAGAAACTGACTCAAAAAATGAAGGAAAACAATCACTGTCAAGAAAACACCCTCACAAAAATAACCAAAACGAAATAGACACAGAAGTAAATAGATACACACAAACCATTACCCAAGTATGTTCCGAAACCATGCGAAAAAAGAAGACGAGAGAGCGACTTGCCGTGCCGTGGTGGTCCGAAGAGCTCGCAGAGTTAAAAAAACAAGTAACAACAAGTAGACGTAGGATCAGAAACGCAGCGTCGGTCCGGAGAACGCATGTTGTCGCTCTATACCTGGCAGAGAAGGAAAAATATGAGGAGGCCGTCAGGAGCGCACAGACGGACAGTTGGAAGGAATTTTGTGGAAAACAGAATAGGGAGGGGGTATGGGAGGGAATCTATCGGGTAATGAGGATGACAGAAAAAAGGGATGAAGATATACTTCTACACAAAGGAGAAGAAGTCCTGGACGCGAGGGGCTCTGTTGAGCTGTTGGCCGAAACCTTTTACCCGGAGGATCGCGAGGACAGCGACAATGTGGACCATCGCCGACTACGTCAACAGGCAGAATTGGTAAACGCGTATGGTCATGGTGAGCAGCATGACCCACCGTTTACCCTAAGCGAGCTCCAAAGGTCCATGATGTCGTTTAACCCAAAGAAGGCTCCGGGCGCCGACGGCTTCACGGCAGATATCTGCTGCCAGGCCATACTCTGCGATCCCAGCTACTTCCTGTCACTATTGAACCTATGCCTGGCTCACCACCACTTCCCGAAAATCTGGAAAGAGACGACGGTGGTTGTACTGAGAAAGCCAGGCAAAGACACGTACACCACACCCAAGTCCTACAGGCCGATTGGGCTCTTGCCTGTCTTGGGGAAAGTGTACGAAAAGATGCTGGTTGCTCGTCTGAAGTTCCACTTATTGCCGAGGATTAGTACTCGCCAATACGGATTCATGCCCCAAAAAAGCACTGAGGACTCCCTCTTCACCTTAGTGAAGTATATCCGCGGCAAGCTAGAGGAAAAGAAAATTGTTGTACTTGTATCGCTGGATATAGAGGGAGCATTCGACAGCGCATGGTGGCCGGCGATTAGAGTCCGATTGGCAGAGGAAAAGTGCCCAATCAACTTGAGGCGAGTAATAGATAGCTACCTCAGTGGCAGGGAGGTGGCAGTCAGGTACGCGGGAGCCGAGAGCAGACGCCGAACCTCGAAGGGGTGCGTCCAGGGTTCAATCGGTGGTCCTATTCTGTGGAATCTTCTCCTGGACCCGCTCCTGAGACAGCTGGAGGTCAGAGGCGACTATTGCCAGGCCTTCGCGGATGACGTGGTGATGATTTTTGACGGTGGTACAGCCCTGGAAATCGAACGACAAGCCAATGCCGCTCTCGAGCATGTGCGTGCGTGGGGTGTCAGAAACAAGCTGAAATTTGCACCGCACAAAACCAATGCCATGGTAATCACGCGAAAACTGAAGTACGACACCCCACGCCTGACCATGGGCGGGATCGACATTGGAATGTCAAAAGAGGTGAAGATCTAGGGTTGACGATCGACGCCGGCCTCACCTTCAACTCCCACGTCGCTGGTGCTTGTAAAAAAGCTATTGCAATTTACAAGCGCCTAGCCAGATCTGCGCGGGTGAGTTGGGGACTGCATCCGGAGGTCGTGCGTTCGATCTACACCGCCGCTGTCGAACCGATAGTGCTGTACGCCGCGAGTGTATGGGCGCCAGCCGTGGACAAACTGGGGATAAAGAAGCAACTGAACGTGGTGCAGAGAGGCTTCGCTCAAAAGCTCTGCAGAGCCCATCGCACGGTCTCACTGCACTCGGCTCTCCTGCTGGCTGGGATACTCCCCCTCGATCTTCGAGTTCGTGAAGCTGCTTCATTGTACGAAGCAAAGAGGGGGGTGCCCCATCCAGCTTTGGGAGATAGGGAGATAGAGAAGATGACACGTGCGGAGGACTTTCCTCACCCGGCCGAGCAGGAAACGCTGGAGTTCAACAGCTTGGTGGACGAGGAACAATACAACAACCACGCCTCGAACTACGACGTGCGAATTTTCACGGACGGCAGCAAGATCGAGGGCAAAGTCGGTGCAGCGCTATCTTTGTGGGATAGCGCAGCCGAAAAAACAACTAAAAAACTTGTACTGCCGTCCTACTGTACCGTCTACCAAGCAGAACTGCTGGCACTACAGAGAGCGGCCGGGGAGGCGCTAAATAGCGGAAAATCCACGTTCGGAATTTTCAGTGACTCGATGGCAGCGCTGCAAACTATCGTCAACCCTACCTCCACCCATCCCCTAGCAGTGGAAACAAGAAACGCTCTACGCCACTGTGCCATGCAGAACAAGAGCGTTTCCTTGTTCTGGATAAAAGCCCACGCAGGTCTGGAGGGAAATGAAAGGGCTGACTGCTTGGCGAAGGAGGCAGCGCTGCGATCGAAGAGGAGGCCGGACTATGACCGATGCCCCGTCTCATTCGTCAGATGGAGAATCCGTATGGACACTGTCAGCGAGTGGGACGCTAGGTATAGATCCGGAAACACCGCCTCCGTCACGAAAATATTCTTCCCCAGTGCAGCCGCGGCGTATAGCAGTATCAAGAAAATTGAAACAAACAGCATCACCACCCAGTTGTTTACCGGGCACGGCGGATTCTCCGAATACTTGTACCGTTTCAAAATTAAGGGAAATCCGTCGTGTCCATGCGACCCCACTGAGGACGAGACTGTCCCCCATGTTGTGTTCCACTGTCCGATGTATGCAAAAGAGAGGTTTGAGACCGAACAACTGCTGCAAGGGCAAAAAGTTACACAAAATAACATCTCCAGGCTGCTGACTAATAGGAAAACTAGAACAAAGACGTTAGAATATTGTAAATATGTAGTAAATAGAGTGACGAATAAAAATAAAACTTAGCTTAAGAAAACCACGCTTTCCCACATATGCAAATATGTGATGAAGGGAAGATTACTAAGCTTAAGTAAAAATAAATAATGTTATATTAATTTAGTGGTCATTTAAATATAGTAAAAGCAATTAGGTAATAAACAGCAGCAACAAAAATTCAGTAACATAAAAACCCAAGCTGAAAATATAAATAAACAAATTGACACGTTTAATAATCTGTACAAAATAATTCATAAATTAAGACTTCATAAAGAAATTAAATAATTATTCTGTCCAAAATTAACGACATGAAAAACACTGGCCTTGACCACGTCAGGGGTTTCCGAAAACAGCAGGAGGGGTTTTAGCCGGTAAGAGTCCGGCAGTACTCACACCTCCCTATTCGTGGGGAGGTGTGAGTCTCCATGAGGATTTCCCCTCCTGCTGTATAAAAAAAAAAATATAAAAAAAAAAGCCAAAGATGCCCCAGAAACCTATACGCCCTCGTCGCCTCATACTTGGAAGACCGGAACGTCAGGGTCAACTATGCCAGAGCAACAATTGAGAAGGTATATACATGAGAGAATGTATATATATACTGGACCGACATTTTGGAACCTTATCCTGGACCCACTCTTACACAAAATGGCAATAGGGATTTATTGTCAAGCCTTTGCGGATGACGTCGTCCTCGTATTCTCAGACTTCTCGGCCGGTCCTCTGCAGCAATCGGCGAACAGCGCACTAGACACGGTGTCAAAATGGGGCTTCCAAAACAAATTACGCTTCGCCGCGCATAAGACCAATGCGATGGTGTTAACAAGGAAGCTCAAGTACGACGACCCCGTACTCCACATGTCTGGCGTGCGGCTGGACCTAGTACAGGAGGTGAAGCTGTTTTTCCTCACAATAGACGCCAAACTCACATTCAACGCGCACGTGTCTGCGATCTGTAAGAAAGCTACAGACGTTTACAAGCAACTAGCGTGCGCGGCAAAGGTGACATGGGGTCTCAACCGAGAGATTGTGAGGACGATATACGTGTCGGTGATAGAGCCAATCGTGACATATGCGGCGAGTGCGTGGGAGCCTGCGGCGGAGAAACTGATGACAAGAAATCAGTTCGACTCACTGCAGAGAGGCTTCGCGCAGAAAATCTGCAAAGCATACCGCACGGTGTCTCTGACATCGGCACTCATTCTGTCTGGCCAACTACCCCTTGATCTCCGAGTAATCGAGGGCGCAACCCTTTTCAAGATCAGGAAGGGTCATTTCCAGCAGTTCATACCGCTGGATCGCGAGTTGGAACGCAGCGTGCACCACTCCAAAAACCCTCACCCGGCGTTGCTCACAATGACCGAGTATACACGTCTAGAGGACCTAACTCCCGAAACCCAGGAGGCCCACAACATAATCGGCCACCAAATATACACCGATGGCAGCAAAATAGAGGGAAAAGTAGGAGCTGCCCTAACATGGTGGGAAAACGGGAAAGAGTCAAAATACTGCACCTTTGGCCTGGAGCCTCACAACACTGTCTTCCAATCGGAAATGTACGCCCTCTTCAGAGCCGTAATGATGGCAAGAGAGTCTAGGGCGGCCTCCATAAGCATCCTAAGTGACTCAAGGTCGTCACTGGATCTGCTGAGGAGTCCTTCTGTCACTCACCATCTGGCGCTGCAAATGAAAAAATACGTGCGGGAGATCCGAGAGGTGGGCAGGGAGGTGAGGCTGTTTTGGCTAAGGGCTCACGTGGGAACTGCGGGGAATGAGAGAGCAGACGAGCTGGCAAAGGAGGCAGCTCTCAAAACCAAAGCAGCAGACTACAACAAGGTCCCAGTATCGTTCGTTAGAAAGAAGATACGGGAGGAGACCATCAAGAGGTGGCAAGCGCGGTACGAAACCTCCAGTACAGGAGCGGTCACAAAAGTGTTCTTCCCGAACGTCTTAGCGGCAAGGAGGACACTCAGAGACGAAAACCTGACACCGCTCCATATACAAGTCCTCACAGGACACGGAGGATTCTCGGCGTATCTCCACCGCTTCCATCTTAAAGACAGCCCCTCGTGTGTATGCGACCCTGGCTGCGATGAAACTGTATGGCACCTGCTGCTTGAATGCCCAAGATTCTGCCAAGACAGAATGGAGCTGGAACAAAAGATCGAAGCTCAGCTAAGCCAGTCTACACTCCACACCGTGATGGAGAGTCCAAAGACTAGGAAACCATTCTTGTCGTTCGCGAGCAAGGTTGCCGCAGTCGCAGTCAAAGCAAACAAAACTCCGACTACACAAACCAGGTTGTCATCTGTGCCCACTACACAAATAAACACCACACCGTCACCGACAACAGCAACAAACATACAAACACCGCCACAGAACACAGCACCAACACAAAACACAGCAACACAACCCACACACCCGAACGCAGAGCAACAACTACTGACCAGCCCAGTGTCGGGCCCAAACGCCATGCCCATCACGCAGTTCCTGGCGGGTGCCGGACGCGGTACACCAGGCATTCGCCGGGCCTTGCCGCCCTGATCAACGGGAGCACCACCAAAGCAAGGATGAAGGGCAGTAAGTACGCCGCCCTGCCCCAGGTGGTATTAGACACTCACCGATGCCGCTTGGTGCGATTCAAAGGAAAGACCATCGCACTGCTCGAGTGGGGAGAGGAGTCTCCATTTGCGCAGGCAAACTTGCTGCTCCAGAAGATCAGGGAAATAGGAGAACATACACCAATCGCAGCCCGTGCCATTAGCGTGGACGCGATGGTGGTGGGATGGGAAAGAGGAGATGTCGCGGACCATCAAGTACCGGAGGAAGGCGCGGAACTCTCTCGAGAACCACGTCGTCCTCCAGATCTCACCTCGGATGTGGGAGAGGCTGACCTCGGCTGGAAGAATCTACGTCGACCTGCAGCACGTCAAGGTGTTCGACCAGTCTCCGCTGGTCCAGTGCAGTCGGTGTCTGGCCTTCGGACGTGGGCGAAAGAATTCCACAGAAAAGGTGGACCTATTCAACCACTGCGGGGGGCCCCACCTTCAAGCGAATTGCCCTAGGTCCGCAAAGGGGGAGAAACCTTCTTGCATCAACTGCAGAAGGGATGGGCAACCCGACACAAGGCATTCTGCCCAAGACTGTCCTGTCCGTAGGAAGTGGGACGCCTTGGCCCGATCGGCCGTTAGCTACTGCTAAGGTGAAATTTGGCGTCCCACAGGCAGACTCTAAAACAGGCACCGACACACCGATGGATAACTTCCCATTCGGGGAACGCAGTGTAAACTCGTGGAATCACGACGGCGGCGAGGTCGCAATTGTTGGGAGCACCAGCACACGAAGAAGTCGCAGCCAGGTGATGACCAATGTACCAGCCATATTAAATTGTGGTCCGAACGACTGCGGCATGAAGCTGAAGTGAATTAATTTTGTCCAACTTCATCAGAAGGGGTGCAAATTTAAGGATGGGCCTATTACCTTGCCGTGGTGGTTCGAACACCAAAAACTGGACTTGTCGAAGAATGACGCCACTGACTGTACTGCAACACGCACTTGGTGCTGCGTGACCAAACTATCGCCGCCGCCGATCGCCTGTACAACAAATCATGATGCCACTGCAAGACGTGACCAGGGACCAAAAACAGGGAACTCAGACGATGTCCTTTGCTAACGTCTCTAAAAGACACGTTACACATGGTGGAGCGTTTGCGTGAATAAGGCACGATGACAATGGAAAGCGCCAAACCTATAATGTAGCATATCAAGTAAAGGGCAGAAAGTGGCGCTAGGTACTTATATTAAGAGAATATTATGACATTAGCGTCAACTATCGTATGTTATTTATATTTATCTCATATTATATACATACGTTATAAATTATTTACAAATAATATTTATTAATCTATATATATATATATATTTACATCCTGGAATCTGGATGTAAATATATATATATATATATATATATATATATAAATGGTTCCAAAAAGTAGTGGTAAATTTACTATGTCAAATTCAGGTCCCTGATCATGTTAGGGGAGCACTATGGCACAGCAGGAGGGGTTTTAGCCGGTAAGAGTCCGGCAGTACTCACACCTCCCTATTCGTGGGGAGGTGTGAGTCTCCATGAGGATTTCCCCTCCTGCTGTATAATAAAAAAAAAACCTAACCTAACCTAGACGGGGATGCGGCCAGGACCTAAGCCGCCTCGAAGGATATCGTACCATACCCGTGGACGACTCTGACAGCCAGCGTCGTCTGCGGTTTTCGCAGAAAAACTAACCTTAACGAACCTTTGACAGTCTTGATGACTTATGTAACATCTGATGAGCACCCGCGATGTTTTACGAGTATCTTCGAAAACCATGGAGCGTCCTCGATAACGACCGACAGTACTTTACTAATTATTACATACGTATGTCGCTGCTGAAGGTATTTCTTTCAAGGTTTTATTGTGGCCTACCTTTCCATGAAATTCCTTTTTAAGATTTAGTAGTTTATATTAATTGATGTAACTGTGTAAGAGTAAAACGGGGATAGTTATAATAAAAAAAACTGTTTTCTTCATTTATTCATTGCTCAATTCAATCTTAATTCTAAAAACATTAAATATAAGTTTTCACTCATTTCACGCATGCTTTAATAAATAATAACATCAACTTCTAGCAAACACCCAAACACGGTACGGAATGTCACGTGATGCACGTATCGCACTAACAACGGCGCTATGCAAGGTCGTAGTCAGCGCAGCCGCTTGTCCGCGCGCGCCGGCGGAGGCGGGCGGGCGCACAGCCTGCGCCGCGCCGCCAGCAACGCCGCCGCCAACGCCGCCAGCAACAGCGCCGCCGCCGCGCAGCCCGCCGCCACTCCGCGCAGCCGCGCGTACTCGGGCACGCGCAGCGCTGCGCCCCCACTGGCGCCGCTCGCACACTGCACTCGCGCCCAGTAGCGCGCGCCCTCCTCAGCACCGCTCACTGCGGACAAGCTTGCGGTGAGTGCGAGTGATAAGGTCGAGAGGAGCGGACAGGGGCGCGGCGTACCGAGCATGTAGTCGTGCAGCGTGTGGCCGGTGGCCAGCAGGCGCTCGCCGGGCGGCGCGCCCTCGTACCAGCGCAGGGTGCAGCGCGTCCCGTCCGTCGGGTCGCGGCGCCAGCGCACCAACGCACCCTCGTCGATGAGCCGCACGGTGACGTCCAGGTCGCCTCCGTCGACGCCCTCGCTGGACGCGCCCGGCTCCGTCTCTTCGGTGGTGGCGGCAGCATACGCGACCTGCTCAGCTTCTATTCCTTCCTCATCCGAAGATCCTACACACAGCAACATAAACGTTATTGTTGCCACAAACGGATTCCTTCTGGGCTTTTTAAATTAATGTATAAGGTACCCCACCGACTGTTCTCGCAAACACTGGTTTACTAAAAAGACCATCGCCAATGAGATCTTGAGACAGCACACGGAGCTCGTACTCCGTGCCTGGCCTCAGTCCTACTAGCGTGGCCTCGGTAACGCCTCTCGTCAAAATCTTCATAGTGCGCCATTCGCTCACAGTTCGTTCACGATACCAAACATTATAGTCCACCTCGAGTCCGTTATGTCCTGTAAACAGTCAAACCTCCATCGTCAAGTCTTATAAATTAAATTTGTTATCAAACATGGGGTGAATCAATCGCCTACGCTTAGAAATATGTGTGTGTGTGTTCTTAATTCGAGTTTTTTTACGATAAAACGGGATCAATGCATAAAAACACTGCTCACCTCACTTAGATTCTGATAGCTGATTTAAACATATATTTTACACAATATCGTTAAAAATCAGTATTCATTACTCCCAGACACATGCGGTCGGCGGTTTTACCTTACATACGCTTCAAAGCTCTGAAAAAAATTTATTTAGGTCACTTATTTTCTGATGCTTGATTTTTATATATGTTATTCAGACAACTATTCTAAAACGTTTTAACCAAAAGTTTCCGATTGTTGTCACATGTTAAAATCAGCTATCAGAATTTAAGTGAGGTGAGCAGTGTTTTTATGTACCTTGATTAATTGCTACCTGAAAATTGGCCGTCTGGCCAAGGTAGCAACTAGTCATATGATCATAGTACACCCCACCACTACTCACTCGTATATATTTTGTCCATCAGAAAAAGAGTGATGTCTGGGGGCACTGGAAGATCCTTCCTCTAATATGTATAATGTAATACACCGATTACTTCGAAATCAAGATTTATGCACCGATATACCTACGTGATCATTTTTTGTCTAATTTGCAATAGAAACTAAATTCATTTGACCATTTGGTCTCAAAGCTAGTTCTGAGTATATTCACCAGGCACCCAGGACAGATGAATAGAATCAGTAGATGGCCTGACGGTGAGGTTGTAGGGAGCTCGCGGAGGCATGTTCTCGACCAGTAGCTCTGTTTCGACGTCGACGGTGGCGGCCTCGTTGCTGACAGTGCACACATACACGCCGCGGTCGTCCTCCGTCACGTCTACAATGGTCAGGTTCCCGTCGTCCAGGTTATGCCGGCCCGCGGGCAGCTCGCTACCGTCCTTCTGCAAGAAGCGATAAGCGTAGCGTTATGCACCGCACTGGTAGAGCACACAGTGCATGTACAGCGGGCACTCGGACCGCTCACCCGGGCCCAGTGCACGAGCGGCTGGTCGCGGTGGCGCGCGGCGGCGGCGCAGGGCAGCGTGAGCGTGGCTCCCAGCCGCGCCACGTACAGCGGCTGCGGCCGCGCTGCCAGCGCGGGCGGCCGCTGCACGCGCACGCGCACGCCCGTAGATGGGCCTGCCGACCCCAGCGAGTTGTACGGCGTACACGAGTACTCGCCTTCGTGGGACTCATCCACCTATAAAACACGTTCCTCAGCTCAGCCTGAGAAGAAAGATTACACTAAACACTGTTTAGTGAAATCATTCTAAGTAAGAGAGTCTTCTAATCTCAGTAGTAGCACGGAGTCTGGAATTGTGCCCGGTATATGGCAATAGGCCCACCCCCTGTTACATGGGACTCATAACATAAATAGAGGAATCAGTTAAAGATATTCTAAAAAAACAACGACTGCGAAATCTTTTCGCATCATCATCACAATTGCCTCAGACTCTATATTCTAGCAATATTTTTATTTTTTCTTTATTCAGGAAACAGACAGTCTCTTACAAATAAAATTATTAAAATACAATGTGATACATACAGACCTAGAGTTCCATAAAACAATAATATACGAAAAGGCACTGTTTTTAAAGGTGTCAAATCAGTAGTATACATTAAAAAAAAACATTAAAAAAAAGAAAAGAATTACAGAGATAAAGTTTTTAAAATGATAAACGAAATTACATTCTTATAAAGTGACCGTGATATTATTCCCTTCCTAGCTCTGAGTATATTTCTGCTTAATTTTAGATTTATACACATTGGTACTGGTATTAAATATGTCTAATTCATTTAATTCTTCGTTATAAGTGTTAACACTGCGTTTGAAAAAGTTGTTACTTGTGTATATTGTTCGATAAGAGGGTACTGAAAATAATGTTCGTAAGCGGGAACCATGTCGGGGCACTCTATCGATATCTCAATATCGATGACTATCCTGTGTTTGCTAGCACCTTTAGAAAACAATAAATGTATGAAAATAGATAATGAATCTTTGAAGTGGTATAACTTCTTCTTCTTCTCTTTGGGGGGGGGGAGTAATCATCCAATGAGTTCTCCCGCCCGGATGACGTGAGAGGGAATGTCAGACTCTTGCTGACTAAAAACCGCCCCCTTCCTACTCCTGGGCCACCACAGGCCCGTGCATGCGGTGTACCAAACTTGGCTTATTGAATTCTCGAGCTTTTTCGATAGTTTTACGACCGATGAAAATTTTACAAAACCGGTTTGCTTTGGCGCAATTTCTTTTGACAAGCGTTCAGTCACTCGTTTAAGATATGTAGAGGTAATATTCGGAGTAAAAACTATGTGATTTCTATGTCTAAAGGTCATTTCCCTATCAACCAAAGCTAAGAACGTTGTACTCGTACGTAACGCATCGTACGATCGTACCTGATTAAACAGTAGACTTCCGTTCCTGCTGTAGAACACTCCGGGCACATTGTAGGGATCGAACAAGAAGCCGTCCTTCTCCCAGCGCAGGTTGGTGAGCGGCGGGTTGGCGCTGAAGTGGCAGTCCAAGCTGGCGGGCTTGCCGTATGGAAGAAAGCGTTCTTTCGGTGCGTAGACGACTTTGGCTTTGTCTGAAACACAATCGGAAATAGCGCAATCAAGAATATAAGAACCGCAAGGGTCACCGGGGCTTTAAAATTCCTGATCTCTTTTAAAAAGATTCGTTGCCCCACACTAGGATTTTCTCCTGTGTCGTGGGTACGTTTACAAACATACAAGTTCACAAACTATTGTGGATCACACAAAAAGTTGCACGGTGCGGAAATAGAATCCGCTATACGTTGCGCGGCAGCCGGTCGCCCAGCCACCGCGCCAACCGTGAGGTCCACAACAAGTGTGATGCAACAAAGCGTACTGTGTTGTGTTACACTCGTATTGTGTTGTAAGGGCGGGAACGAATGTAAAGGGGATTTGTTGACTGCCTACTGACTTCAATAATTGCCATATTCCGAGGTAAATGCAAAAACTAACACAGGACTAAATACTAATAATATTAAGTCTTGACAACCCAGACTATTCAATTTTTGATCATCGAAACTAAGAATTGCCGATCTCCTTGAACAAGACAAAATCATGAAGAATTTTAGTGATCAGTTCCCGAAACAATCATTCTGCGAAGCTGGCCAACCGAAACTATGCGCAATATTGTTTATGTGTACCTGATACATAGTCTTACACTACTTATACTACTTTTACTTATTCACTTAACTTCTCTTAATTAGAGACGTTTACTTATTAACTTATACTTACTATTACATAATGCTGAGGACTTGGTTGGTTTATTTGTTTGAACGCGCTTATCTCAGGAACTACTCACTATCAGGGGGGCTTTTTTTTAAGGGGGGAAAATCATCGAATGAGTGCTCCCGCCTGGGTGAGGCGGAAGGGAGTGTCAGAGCAAGATGTCATGTCAAGCATTAAACGCTTATAACTAAATGCGTTTAACATACATTTTATTTCGACCGTTCACATGCGCGAGTTGCATGTAAACGAAATGACACGTATAGTCAAATATATTTGCGCCTTCACTAGCGTTAGTCCAGCAAAGGCATTCGATAAACCCATGAGTAGTCGCGGCACCAATGCAAGAGTAAATAAATACACGGCGCTAGGTTAGGCATGTCATGTACCTAGTGTTAGAAACTTAGCTGTACACGATGATATCTGTGATCTGTATGGTGTTGTTGCCTTTACATGTCATTGTTTAATGTAGTGACGAGTGCGTTTAAATATGTAAATTGTACATGGTTCAGATTCACCACTCTAATTTGTCTGAGCTGCACAGCCGTACAATATAAACAACTTTGTTAATACTATTTTCCTTCACCGTTTGTGAGTGTACAGTGGTACTTGCCAGGTTTCGAACCCACACCCTAAGACTAAGGCTTGTCATGCATAAGGGTATCCTCGTGAATGACAAGCCTTAGTCTATTGCCGCTATGCTATAACAAATCAAACAATTTTAATTTGTTTTTCCAATAAGTACATACGTGTAAGTTAATTTTAATGCCGTTTATTACTCGAATGAATTAATGAACGAATAGTCCGGAACCCTTCGTGCACAGGCCTGACTAGCACTTTTTTTTTAAGGGTGGAAAATCATCGATTCTGGAGTGTCAGACTCTTACTGACTAAAAACCACCCCGTTCCTTCTCCTGCACGTCGAGCCGGAGCCCCGGTTACCCGTTAGGTTCTCCGCGACTCCGAATCGGCATCGGCCCTATTGGGCCCCATCTGTGGTGGTCTGATGGCTCTTTGAGGCGCGCGCGGAACGTTTGTTTCTGGTCGGACGGTGAGCCACCCACGCTCGCCGTCCGCAGGCGCTTACGGTGTGGCCGGAGATCGTCCCGCGATCCCCGACGCCCGGTGTGTCCTTCGCGATGGCTGGGTTGCGAGGAGGCAGCGCTTCGCTGCCTCACGCGTCCCGCCTCCTCCTTAGCTAGCATGACTGCTTCGCAAAAGGAGGAGACGGCATCCCAGTCCCCCTCGCTCCGCATCATGGCCCGCACTAGGCCCGGACGCGAGAGGTCGCCATCGCCGATCACTTCCCTGAGGGCACGGCGGTGCTCAGCCCACGCAGGGCCTTCCGCTACAGTGTGTTCCACCTTGTCCTCAGGGCGGTCCTCGCAGTGATGACACCAGGGCGTTTCCTCCCGCCCCATCAGACACAGATACCTCCCGAAACTTCCATGTCCGGTGAGGACCTGCGTCAGGCGGTAGGTGAGGACGCCGTAGCGTCTCCCAAGCCACTCCTCAAAGAGGGGACTTACCGCTGCGATGGCAGCGAGCCAAGCCCTCGGTTGCGACATTCGTTGCTGCCATTCCGCCATGAGATTGCGCCGGAGCTCATCCCGCCACGCACTTATCTGGCGCGGCAGCGGAGTTTCGTCCCGGCGACGTGCCTCCGCGCGCATGCGATACACGCGCGCGAGCACCTTCGCCTCCAGATCCCACGGCGGTAATCCGGCAAGGAGGTTCGCCGACTCCCCAGAGATCGTGCGGTATCCGCGGATCATTCGGATCGCCATGACCCTCTGTGCCATAAGCAGCGCCCGAGCGGGCCGCCGCAGCAGGTTCGGCGCCCAAACAGGGGCACCGTAGAGGGCCATGGACCGCACGAATCAGGGGGACTAGAACATTGTATGTTTCTTATCTGAATCATAATATATGTGACATTTGTCATGTCATAAAAAGACAACATTTTGATGATTCATGTCCGATTTGATAAATTATTTTTGTGTTAGATAGTCCATTTATCGAGGAGGGCTATGGGCTATCAAACATCACGCTACGATCAATAGGGGCCGAGCAGAGGGGTAAAACCGCGCAGAAGGAGCTAGTATAATAAATATAATACGCAATATCGTGTTAGGCCAAATGAAATTCAGAGTTTGAAAATGATTAAAACTGGCAAACAATAGGAACCCGTTGGGGCGCGTGGGCAGTGCACTCACACTGCACGTCGAGGAACGCGCTGGCGCTCTGCAGCTCGGGGTAGGCGGGGTCGTGCACGCGGCACTCGTACTCGCCGGGGTCCGTGGACGCGGCGCGCCGCAGCACGAGCGACCCGTTGGCGGGCCGCTCCGAGCGCAGCGCCAGCTCGGGCAGTTCGCCCAGCGGCGTCCCGTCCTTGTACCATTCCACTGCCGACTCCGGGCTCTTGGGCAAGCACTCGAGCTCGGCGCGCTCGCCCTCCAGCACCGTCACGTTCATGGGCGGCGTCACTATCAGATTACCTCCTGAAAATAAACAGATTCACTCTTCTTACGTCTACATGTATAGTCGTGTGATTGCAAGCACGACTCTTGCCAAGCAGGGCAACTCCGTGTCGATTACAAAATGTTTATTGTGGTATAGTAGCACGGAATCTGTAAATAGGTTACGTATAAATATTACGTGGTACTTAATGCGGCTGCACATTCCGCTGAAGCGACTATTACTGATATAAATATTTTAAAACATTTTTGTCCTTTGCTTTTATAGCATTACAAAAAATTTAGAAATAATTTATTTTATTTTGTGAAATAATGTACTTAGGTATTTACTTATTTAGTTAATCTATATGAGGCGAGCGATTTCTATCGGAGCAGTCCGAGAAGGAAATGGCGAAAGAAAGTGTGTGTAGCACCGACCGTCGACTTGGAGGTAGTAGAAGGTGCCGTTGTTGCGCGCGGGCGGCGTGCGGTTGGGGAAGGTGACGCGGCAGCGGTAGAGGCCGGCGTCGGTCTCGCGCACGGCGCTGACGTTGATGGAGCCGCGGCCCAGCGCCGGCCCGTCCACGCGCCGCACGCGCCCGCCCCAGCGGTCCGCCACGCGCGCCGCGCCCTCGCCGCTGTACCACGAGAATATGCTCTCGCCCTGCGTGACATGCCACCACTACACTGTTACTACAATAAAGGGAACAACAAAATCAAATCTATACGTACTAATATACAGGGTGCCCGACGTGAAAAATGAACCAAACTCCGGGCAGAATGAACTGAGTACTTCTTAATGCACAGTGTGTATCGCAATCCAGACGATGTGGTGTCAATGTGAATGTGCCATTGAATGTGATTTGGCTCTCGATATAAGAATGTATAGGTAGGTACATAACATAACATCACGCCTTTTATTCCCGAAGGGGTAGGCAGAGGTGCACATTATGCCACTGTACAATGTAACACCCACTTTTCACTATTTATGTTACAAATCCTATGTAATAGGGGGTGAGCCTATTGCCATATACCGGGCACAATTCCAAAATCCGTACTTTTCCCGACCCGGGAATCGAACCCGAGACCCCTTGCCCGGCAGTCGCACTTGCGACCAGTCGGCCAACGAGGTAGGTAGGTACATAATATGTAAAGAAAATAGATTTTTTTTAAATTTTGAATTGATTAAGTACTTTAAATTGTCAAATTGCAAAGAGTATAATAAATATAGGGGAATCAATAGGCTGTGATTTGTTTAGACATCAGTATTATAAGAATTTTATGTTTTATAATATATGTATGTGGAAGAATAAACATTAAATGCCGTTTCTTGATTTTAAGAAGCAACACATTGGTTTTATTTAATTCTAAATCATAAGATTTAGTCTTACACATATATGACAACACTAGCTGCCCGTCCCGGCTTCGCACGGGGGGACTTAAGATTTTTTACATAGTTTTACGTTTTATTTATATTTATTCTCAGTTTTTTTTTAGCGACCTGCCCTCCGTTGTCGATGTCGCGTCTTAAGGTAACCGATTGAACAATTCAAAAGTTATCTAGAGCAAACTTTTATAAGGATTGAACCATTCATTAAAACTATTGTTATGGGTAAACTATAAAAGCTAGACATATGCTCTCGCGGACTTTTTAAAAAATAATGTTAAGATAAACAATTCATCTATAGAACATTTTTGTATAACTTTAACTATATGCTCAGCGCACGCCACGGAAGGCCTCAGAAACGATACTTTTCCCCCGTTTTTAAAACATTTTTGGTTACTGCTCCACAACTATAGGACCTAGCGTGATATTATATAGCCTATGTTACTTCTGAATAATGCAGCTTTCGAATGGTGAAAAAATTATTGCAATCGGTTCAGTAGTTTTTGAGTTTATTCATTACAAACATACAAAAATACAAAAATACAAATCTTTCCTCTTTATAATATTAGTATAGATGTGCACTGCGCTGACATCAATCGAGAGCACGACGAAATGTTAGAGAGCGCCACATTGGCCACGCGCCTCGCCCTCGTCCCGCGGACCTATATAAACACGGCAGGCAGGGTCACGAGCGCGGGGCGCGGGGCGCGGGGCGCGGGTCGAGTGGCTGTCGTCGTCATGTAAGTACCTACACAATTACACTCCCACGCGCATTTAGCACGTCCAGCGTGCGGGCACAAGGCGTCAGCTGAGTGCGCCGCGCGTCCCACGGACTCCTTCGCGAAGAAGGGTGAGGTTGCGTCCCTAATACAAATATTCCCGTGCGAGCGCAGTGCATCTATGCGATACCGGCGCGCGGCAGCCGCTGCCTACCGAGCGTGGCTAAGCAATAAACAATGTGCATTGTACTATTTGTTATTCCGTGGCATGGACGAATAGACCTCAATTACCAACGCGGCCGAGTAGATAGGTAGCTTCATTAAGCTAGTTAACCGTAACGATGAAGTACCCGCCGTAAGATGACGAATGCGCGAGGATGAATAAATAAGTACAATAAAGTAAATATAAGCCATGTAGTCGGAGGATGAAGCCATGTTGCCGTGCCGAGACTCGTCCTATAGAGTAGTGATCAGTATGTGATCAGGCGTGGACCGCATGGACGGGGCGGTTTGTAGGTAAAACAGTCTGACACACTCCCTCCCTCGCAATCACCTCACCCAGTACTAATGTTGCAGGTGTCTGGGAACGCGTCCTGATTTGACCCTGATCGGGACGCCAAATGTCCCGATAAATCAACTAGATGAAAAACCAGAATCATTATAGGTCACCGTCGCCAATGGCTTTCCTCAGGACACGGCGTTGCTCACCCCATGCAGGGCACAATGCCATCTTATGCTCCACTGTGTCCTCTGGGTGGTCCTCGCAGTGACAACACCCTCTCACTGATCCGATCTCTTGAGCTTTGATTCTGGCAAGATAAGCCCAATACCGCTGCATGGGTTGAAGCTGATCATTCCATCCTCTCTGATGTCCATTATCAGTGCCAAATTGTGCCCTTGGTTTGATTTGTTTTCAAAAATTCTTCTCTCGGGAACTGACCAAGTTGTGCTGATGCGGTGACGACGACATGGGATGAGCTCATTACAAGTAATATAACTCTGCCTGTAGGTCCTTTAAATAATCATTGCGATGACGAAGTCGCAGCACATCAATCTAATAGAGTTCGAGAGTCTTGATGCCTTCTTTCAGTAACTCGTGCTCTTGGTCTCCCATCAAGCCTATCAAAGGGAATTTAAATGTTTAAAGCTTACGTGTCTATAAATGCTTGCTTCGCCTACGGACTACCAAGTCGATTAATCCCCCAGCAGTATTTAGTAGGTAGGTACTGTATTCGTGCGGCTACTAGTACTGCCGCCTTTGCGTTTTGAGGAGTTGAGGAGTGCTCCGAGGAATTATTTAATTTCTTTATTCCTTATATTTTATTTAATTTTTGCCTTCGTACCACGTGACAGTAATATCATCCTTAGCTTACATTATTTAAAAGCACACAACCACAGATATAATAAAATATTTCTGTGCACACAGCTGTAAAGTTTTCATCAAACTTTGTGCCTCGCAAAGCAGAATTATGGAAACCGATTGCTAGTATTTTCGCATCGAAACAACCTTCAGCCGTCTTCTATGTTGACGTGACGTGGCACGGTATGTTGACGTAACGTGGCACGGTTTTTTTTTTTTTTTTTTTTTTTAACTCGTCGAGTACCGGTTTTATAGACACAATTAAAGAACAATAGGTCGCGGTCACCGGTGACCGCTTGGTGTTTGACAGTTTAAGGGGGGAAAATCATCGAATGACTGCTCCCTCCTGGGTGAGGCGGAAGGGAGTGTGTCAGACTCTTACTGACTAAAAACCACCCCGTTCCTTCTCCTGCACGTCGAGCCGGAGCCCCGGTTACCCGTTAGGTTCTCCGCGACAACGTGGCACGGTATGTTGACGTGACGTGTAAATTCATGTGAACATATCGCAAAATACACGTCGCGACGCATCATTGTTAAATACTTATACTATCACTTATCAAATATAGATATATCACTTTTTCACTAAATTTCGTAGGAAAAATTTTTTTTTTTTTTTGATAAAGATATAAATAAAAAACCAAAAACTTGGTTTTTTGAATTTTTCACCTAAATTTTGAGGTTATGTGATAAATCTGAAAATACAAAAGTTGTAGATCTTTTAATTGCCTACAACTTTGCTATATAATTTTTTTCCATAGGACTTGTAGTTTTGCCGGAAATCAAGATAAACCATTTTTTACCCTTAAAAACTCACTCCCTCCCACTTCCCGAACTCGGATCGACCGTAATTTATTTTTCCTTTCATTTTGATCATATTCCCCTCCTTTTCTAATGGGTTTCATCCTACTGTAATTTTTTTTCATTTCTTACTATTTTTGTAGGCTTTGACCCTGGTCTAATAGGTACCTACTTGGACACATATAATTATTGCATTTCACGTTCTGTTTGTATTGTACGGCACTCCGTTAGGATTTATTAGAGCCATATAGGTAAGGTCAAAAAGTATCAGAGTTTACAAGGCCCAGCGATACGCAACGCTTGTTTCTATGCTTCTTCTACAGGGCTTGTAAGAAACAAGCAACTTGCTCACGTAGCACACGGGCTGGCACGCTGACAGGCTGCAGGCTGGCAGACTGCAGGCAGGGCTAGCGGCTATTGTGCGCGCCATGTTGAGTCGGGTGCGCCGCGCGGGTTCTCAACTCGATTATATTCCGTGACAAACGGCAGTGATTATAAGCCGAGCAGCACAATGTGCCGCACCCGCGCTCCAAGCGTTGACGTGAAACATGCTGTGCCTCTGTCGTGTTGCGCTCTTTATAAGCTGATCTCTAAGCAAAACCTGAACACCAACACTCTGACACAAAGGGTCGGAAATAGAGTTACCCAAATGGCGATTTATTATCAGAACTTAGACAAAGTGCTTTCAAGATAAAAAACTGATTTAAAAAACCCGACTTTAAAAATTAAAAACAAACGAAAGTAAAAACTAAAAAGCTACTATGACGTAGGCATCCCCTAAGAAAGGATTTTGATAAATTCAATTCCAAATCCCCTTTAGGGTATAAAATGGATGATGATGGAGGATATACATGTAGTAATAATAGTTAGAACCTATCAGTAGTATCAGTATCAGTATGTATTGAGGGCACGGTTGGTGCGGGTCCAACTGTTAATGGTTGAACTTTCAAACTTAATGTTTTAAAACAATCTACCAGACGGACATTAAAATAAAAATTAGTCATCTACCCTATTGTACCAACGAAACAATGTAACCAAGAATTGTATTGTGAACCTGATTGAAAAAGAGTACCTAACCTATGTAGTTTCTTGCTCGTTCTTCTCCATAGGAATCTACACCTTGGAACGAGCAAATAGCTTCACTGAAGGACTAACCGACAGACTGGCATGTTTTCTTTAATCCTGACTAATATTGTAAATCTGAAAGTGAGTTTGTTTGTTTGTTTGTTCCACCTTCACGCCGTAACTATTCAACCGATTGCTTTGAATTTTTGCAGACGTAAAGTTAGAAGTCCGGATTAAATAATAGGGTACTTTTTAACCCGGAAAAATAGATATTCCCGAGGAAAAACAAAAGTATTGGTATAGATGGCGCTGTGTGTATTGGTATATGTCACATAGGCTACTTTTTATCCTTTTGTGACGCGAGCGAAGCTGCGGGTAAAAGCTAGTATTTAAATATTTTGTTTAGACGTTCAAAGGGGCCTTCTTGGTCTGATTGATATTAAAGATTTTGACTTTTGAGATTACCTATACTTATTATAAAAAATAACGAATCTTTACCTAATCCTTAATATTCATAAATCCGGGTTAATTTCTATCTGAGGAACGTGACATCATAAAGTAATGAAATATTGAACTGAGAATTAGGAATTATTAACTTAGGTTTCAATAAGAACTCCTCAACGTTTAGATATAGTAACTACTGGCGTTTGGGCTTGATTACTTTGTATTGATGAGGACTTTTCACCTAGATGGAGTGGGACTGTCATTACGGGTCTGATGATGATAACTACCTTGTGTTTGGGCTTGTATGATTTGTATTAATTAGAACTTTGCACCTATGTAGATCTATGTAGTCGCGGAGAACCTAACGGGTAACCGGGGCTCCGGCTCGACGTGCAGGAGAAGCAACGGGGTGGTTTTTAGTCAGTAAGAGTCTGACACTCCCTTCCGCCTCACCCAGGCGGGAGCAGTCATTCGATGATTTTCCCCCTTTAAAAAAAATGTAGATCTATGTAGCTTTACACTGAAAATGATAAAATAATAAAATAATGTATAGAACTCATGGCACCGACTTCTAACTCATTAGTGGGTACCAACCTATCAGTACTAATAATAGTTATTTTTGCATTATTGTCTTTATTTTTTGTTCTATTTTTAAGTTTTGGTTTTAGCTCACACTAGTTAGTTCTGAATTCTGTAAAAACTGGAAGTCGGGTCGGGCAAAGTATTACTGGGTTTTTAAAAATCTCAGTAGTAGCACAGAGTCTGGAATTGTGCCCGGTATGTGGCAATAGGCTCGCCCCCTATTACATGTGACTCATAACATAAATAGTAAAAAGTGGGTGTTACATTGTACAGTGGCATTAAGTGCCGAAATGTGCACCTCTGTCTACCCATTTTTTTTTAGGGGGGGAAAATCATCGAATGACTGCTCCCGCCTGGGTGAGGCGGGATGTCAGACTCTTACTGACTAAAAACCACCCCGTTCCTTCTCCTGCACCCTCGGGGGTAAAAAGGCGTGATGTTATGTTATGTTTTTTTAATTATCGATGAGTGATAGTATTATAAACGTAAGAGTAAACAAATATAAGCAGAAAGCTCCGAACTGCTAAGGTACCCGGAGTTACACGTGTCATTGTGAGTCAACCATAAAAGAGAGACATGTGCTGTTCTTTAACATTTTCTATGTAGTAGTAGTAATGTCTATGTAGCTTTAATCATGAAGGCTGCAAACGCGAGGGAAGCTTAAAAAATGAAGTTATTTCTCCCATTTTCCTAACATTTCCCTTCACTGCTCTGCTGCTATTGTTTAGCGTGATGGAAAGTATAGGTACTATAACCTTTCTAGGAGTATGAAGAATAATTGTACGAAGTTCCGTTAAAATCCGTCGAGTAGATTTTTGTTTGTATAAGGAACATACATATAAACATTGGACAGTCCGCGAGTCGAACGCAAGATCTCGGCTTTGCAATGACACTTAGGTACATCCACTAACCACCGAGGCACAGTATAAATATATGACCGAGGGAGTCTAAACGTTTCATTCAACATTTAACTGAAGAATTTTGAATTCGGAGCGTTTCGAAGGTCGGACTAGTGTTTCAAAGGATTTAACCCAGCACTAACAAAGTCTGTAACTGATGCGGCGTCTTGCAATAGATTTGTCATAATCCTTACTAATATTATAAATCGGAAAGTGAGTTTGTTTGTTTGTTTGTTCCGCTTTCACGCCGCAACTACTAAACCGATTGCTTTGAATTTTTGCAGACGTAAAGTTAGAAGTCCGGATTAAATAATAGGGTACTTTTTATCCCGAAAATTTGATATTCATGAGGGAAAACAAAAGTATTGGTATAGATGGCTCTGTATGTATTGGTATATCGTCGGGGATAGTGCAAATCCGCGGAACTCGCATTGAACAATTCCGTGTATCTGACAAATGTAGCTATCTTAAGTATTCGCGAAAAAATCCCCCAAAATATCAATTGGCTGCCACACCGCCTTGACACGAGTTCATTTTGTATATTTTCAATATGTAAAATTGAGCTTTAAATTCATTGAAATAATAAATCATTAAATTTTAACCTTCCCCTGTAAAAGTGGATCTATTGCAGATACGCGGCCTTTACGTATGGTAGATTCGCGGATTTGCACTATCCCTGACGATATGTCACATAGGCTACTTTTTATCCTTTTGTGACGCGAGCGAAGCCGCGGGTAAAAGCTAGTTATACATAAATATGAACATAACTGGCGAACGTTCAGTGTTTCCGTAACCCTCCAGGGAATAAAATGAGTGACGTTATGTTTAATATGTTAACTCAAGTATAACAATGTACATTATTTGAAGTGCGATTCCCTCAATGGCCCCATACTTCGCAACAAATGACATTTTGTTTCTGTTGAACGTAGTCTTAGTAGTAGGTAGTGACATTCGGTAGAACAATACCTAGTCGATAGAATAGTTTTTTTTACTAAAACCTTATGGGAACGAGGCCGGTGTAGGATTATTTATTTCTTGAAACCAACAGACTGACAGGATACAAAAATTTTACTGATTGCATATTTGACATTAGTATATCGATACTAATGCTAATTAATTATCGCGGTTTATATCGATGTATATAGGTATATATAACATCACGCCTTTTATCCCCGAAGGGGTAGGCAGAGGTGCACATTACGGCACTTAATGATACTGTACAATGTAACACCTACTTTTCACTATTAATGTTATGACTATGAGTCCCATGTAATAGGGGGTGAGCCTATTGCCATATACCGGGCACAATTCCAGACTCCTTGCGACTACTGAGAATATTTAAAAACCCAGTAATACTTTGCCCGACCCGAGAATCGAACCCGAGACCCATTGCCCGGCAGTCGCACTTACGACCACTCGGTCAACGAGGCAGTAAATATCTTAGTACTAAACTAAACAATATAAAATCAAAATAAAAATGCCCTTAAAAAACCGACTTCAAAAACAAACGAAAAGTGGAAACTAAATAGCAAAAAATTACTTTTATTTGTCATACGTACTGATAGGTTACCCACCCACTGATAGGTGAGAAGTCGGTCCCACAAACCCGTAACAAAATATAACTTAGGTAATGGTCACCAGTATAATCTATCTGTAGTACAGTGAAAATATAAACAATAATAGTACCTAGTGTTAATAGATGGACATCGAACCCAAAAATGTAATTAAAAAATGTTTTTATCGCTACGCTTCGCTTACGCTGTCACTGTAGGACCGATGGTCGAAGTTAACTTGAACTGTTATAATAAAAATGCGCAATTTTGTGAGTTTTGAGTGAGTTTGAGTGTTTGTGAGTTGGTAAATTTGTGTCGGCGCCATAAGTTCTATACAAAATTATTCATTAAAACCTTAATAAATACCTAATTTACAATTTTGTGGCCATTAAGTTATATCATTGTGATATGAGCTTATGGCACCGACTTCTAACCTATCAGTGGGTGGGTAATCTATCAGTACTAATCATAGTTAGTTTGTGGTTTTTTGAAGTCGGTTTTTAAACGCAGTTTTTATTTTATCGTTTTCAGTGTAAAGCTACATAGATCCGTCTTGTCACTTATAATAATCTACATACATAGGTGCAAAGTTCAAATCATTACACATTATATGTACAACCCCAAACACAAGGTAGTTACCATAAACAGTTGAAGAGTTCCCTTAAAAATTGTTAAGTGTAATTACACTTCTTCCTATCACTTCACTTCACTCTATCTAGGTGTAAAGTCTTCATCAATACAAATTAATCAAGCCCAAACACAAGATAGTTAATATAAACCGTTAAGGAGTTCTCTCTCAAAAAAAAAACAATCAGCCGAACATAGTACCTCTTCCTTTTTTTGGTCGGTAAGTTATTATATTATACTATTAAGAACTCAAAAACACCTTAATCGATTTGGCCGAAAAGTGGTGGAAGGTAACTTAGAACCAGGAGACGGACATAAAACTTTTTTAGCCAAGGATTTTCCGAAAATCGTGCGCGTCGCGGGCAGAAACTAGCTTGTCATTGAAATGAAGCGTATTTACAAACCACAAGCCTATCCTATTAAGATATTTATGTAGCTGTGATCATAGATATAATTAAGAAGAGAATATATATAACAAAGAGAGATAATATTTCTGTGACCTGTTTCAACATTTTGACGTCTTAGGTAAGAAATATTGTACCGTTTCTTAGATTAGTCTCAGTGTTGCCAGCTAGTAAGCCAACCTAATTATATCCTTAAGTAGGTATTTGTGTAGGCAGGCAAGTACTTGCATGAGAAGAGAGAGTATGCTCTAGTAATAGGGGAACATGTAGGTAGCTCGTAGGTACTTACATCTTTGTCCCATTGCAAGTGGTAAGGAATCTCGTTGCCGAAAGGGAAGTCGAGGTGACAGTTCATGACCGCGAACCCGCCGACGCTGGCGTGCAGGTGCTCGGCATCGAGCGGCAAGAGAGAGGCGGCGGCGGCCACCGACGCGGCCAGCGCGGCCAGCGCGCGCAGGACCCACATGCTGACTGAGCGCGCTCGCCTCGCTCCTACCTAGCTAATGGAGATAACCTCAGGCGTGAGTAACGTCCGCGGCGCGACCTCGCGCCGCACCTGCGCCTCCCGCGACCGCACAAGCGCCGAACAAAGGCGCGCGCGCTCACAAGCAGGAAACGTGGCTAATTCCCGCTCGACTACGTTTAGTGTCTTAGACTAGCCACTGGCTTGTTTAAATTATTCAGTCATTCCAGAACGATGGAGACTTGCGCAGTAGCTGCCACTAGTCAGTACGTAAATTACAACACATTAACCCGTGTCATCTTCACGTTTCTCCCACTTTGGACATAGAAATTAGGTAGATTATAGACCGACTTTTTCCAGGTATAATTATGCTATCATTAGTTATGAATATGATGGGTTTCATAATAATCGGGAATGAACAGTGAAACTTTTTGAGTAGGTAAATACCGACGGTGTACGCCTACCATTACTTAAAAAATAGACAGTGAGTTTACAGTGCGTCGCGTTCCACGCGCACCTTAATTAATTAAAGATCCGCCATGCTACCTCCGACAAAGTTCCGATGTGATTCTGGCCGGGGCTGCTGATAAAGTCGCCATAGCCAGGCTCGGGATTACTGCAAGAACTACCGTGGAGCTTGGGTAGCTCGCCGCCTACCTAGAACAGACCCGAGCGTACGACGCCAAGCATTCCGCTCTCGGTTCAAAGATAACGTAACCGGACGACACGTTTTGAACGGGACTGTCCCTTTTTAGAATGCCGAGTGCTATTGTCGTCAAACTGAACTCTGGAATGCAAAAATGTACCATTTTCGGAAACTATGTAAAAATTTTAACAGTCGAATCCTATGGTCGAACCTATGGGACGACCGTTCGGATGGCTTGAGTAGTGTGCGAGAGCGATACAGTGTATACACCGTGAAATTTATTTCGTTTCCGTCCCGCGTCAAAACTATTTGCCATAAAAAGTACTTTCGATGTATAAAGTAAAACCAAAAAATAAAGATGTCATTTTACTAAGTGTGGGCGAGCCATGCTTCGGCACGAATGGGCCGGCTCGACCAGAGTGATACCACGGCCTCACAGAAAACCGACGTGAAGCAACGCTTGCGTTGTGTTTCGTCGTGTGAGTGAGGTTACCTGAGGCCCAATTACCTTCCCCTTCCCCAATCTCCCCAATCCCTGAATCCCCAACGATCCTCAAACTCCTAATCCCCAAAAGGCCGGTGACGCACTTGTAACGCCTCTGGTGTTCCAGGTGAATCGTTAAAAAAAAAAATATCAAAATAAATAGAAATCAATCTAAAAAAAAATCATTGAAATAGGTACTATATTATTTGTTCCATAATTTTTTTTCTCTATCGTTTCGCTCTTGGCAGAGCGGTCGTGGTCACGGTGAGGCGGCCGTATTTGAGTTGGAGGCCGATACAGCTTTCCTCACGATCTCCCGCCATCTCTCCCTGTTTGTGGATTGTCTGGCGCAGTCTGACACTGGGTTTACCGTCGCCGATTTGACTTGATCAATCCAGCGCATAGGTGATCTGCCTCGTGATCTGGTTCCCTCTACTTTCCCCTGAACGACCAGCCGGTCTATGGAGTTGTTATCACGACGGGAGACCTGGCCAAAGTACCTACTGCAGTATACGCGTCTGTACTATGGTTGATAGACGCTTTGTGATGCCGAGATCTCGGAGTATGGATACATTGGTGCGGAACTCAGTCCACGATACACCAAGCATCTTCCTCGAGCACCACATCTCTAGAGCATCTATCTTCCCCTTTTGCAATTCACGTACTGTCCACGATTCTGCCGCGTCGAGGAAAATTGGAAATACCAGCGCCCGCATAAGTCTGATCTTGGTGGTTTTAGTGATGTTGTTCTATAATAGGATCTACTTACTTAGGGTTGCCGTCCGTCCGGGTTTCCCCGGATTTGTCCTAGCTTAGAGGGCATCCGGGGAGCGTCCGGTGAAGGTTTTATTTGTAGACCTGGTTTTTAAAAATAAATAAATAACAAAAAAATAGAAAATAAATGAATAAAAATAACAACACAGAGTGGACTCTTATTGAAGACACTGTCCTCTATTTGAAAGACAAAAAACATAGACATTGACGACACAAAATTAATGTGTAGGTTAATTTAACGAGTGGGTGAATTTAAAGGCTTTTTGCCAAAACTTAACTGAACAAGATAAGCTTTTAAATTCTAATCAATTTTGGGTACAATTTTTTAAAACGCTAAATGTCTATTTATATTCGGAATTGCTGAAATATGCGCACAATTTTTTTGCATTTCGGCGCATATTGCCAACGTGGAGGAGGTATTCTCATTAATTACACAACAATGGACTAAATAAAGAAAATTACTAGCGTAAAAACAATATCTTCAATAATTAAAATGAAATTCAATTTTTAAGAATACAGCTGCACTGATTTTATATTACTTTTAAAAAGGAAGATAGGTACTCTAAAAGCTATCGGAAAAAATAAGTAAAAAGGCAAGAGGCTGAGAAAAACGCTTCAACAGCTAGATAGACAAATCGTGTACCTAATTTTGAGTGCACAATTGCTTTTTATTTTTGTAGTTAAAGTTATGATTGTTTTCATTGAGTAAAAAAAAATAAAAATGGGGTTTAAAAAACAGACTTCAAAAAACCAAAAAAATTATTATTAAAAAAACAAAATACCCGACTGCACACTAAAAAAAGAGTAAAACAAGCCCCACAATAATATTGATCAATCAAATGCTAAAAACTAATTATGTAATACCGTTTAAACAATACCTATATTAAAATACACTACAATATGTGTTCGTAATCGATAGTTAAATAAACAGAAACTTATTTTGAATACAAATTTACTGAATATAATTTATAAATGTTGATGGAATGCATCGCAGGCGGGGACCAACAGAGGCTTATTTATAGTCATTTCGGTTGTGCACCATTTAGCAGAATTTTCGTTGGTGGCGGTCAAGGTGGTCCCCGCCTGCGATGCTTTCCATCAACATTTATAAATTATATTCAGTAAATTTGTATTCAAAATAAGTTTCTGTTTATTATAACTATCGATTACGAACACATATTGTAGTGTATTTTAATATAGGTATTGTTTAAACGGTATTACATAATTAGTTTTTAGCATTTGATTGATCAATATTATTGTGGGGCTTGTTTTACTCTTTTTTTAGTGTGCAGTCGGGTATTTTGTTTTTTTAATAATAATTTTTTTATTTATAACTTTTTAGCTGTTTTATTTTTAATAATTATTATTATATTATTAATTAATATGAAGAATTTAAGAAAGAACCAAAAAAAGAACGGAAGAACGAGTTAATTAATTAGAAAGAACGAATAAATTTAAAGAGAGAAACACGAAAGAAAAAAAAAAGAACGAGTTATTTATACTTTATAAGTTTCGCGTCAGACGACGAAGTATCGAAAAAATCGCTATTTAGAGACGACCGTCAACGACGTGTGCCCTCATGCGTGTGCCCGCAATCGGGCTGTATACTCGAGCATATCCCCCTCCGCACCGCGCCGCGCGCCGCATGCCAGGCCACGCCCTATCTTTTTGCTTGCTAACGCATGAGTTGCTTTGCGTTGACGCAGAATTAACATGTTCCCGTGGGAATTTTGAGAAAAAACGTATCCTATATTAATTACTCCCGTGATTGAAATGAATCTAATGATACCGCATACATATTTTTTTAAAGGGAAATTTAGAAAAAATATTATTATGTCTTTATCCCGTGGGACTTTTAGGATAAAATGTATCCTATGACACTCCCGTAATCAAGACAAATCTAACGATACCCCATACATCAAAATCCATCAAGCCGTTTAGGCTACAGGTGGTCACAAAGGAAAAGACATACATACATACTTACATACACTCGAAAAACATTACCCTCCTTCTTTGGCAGTCGGGTAAAAACTGATAACACAAAAAGTAAAAACTAAAAGGTAAAAAATAACTATTATTAGTACTGATAGGTTATCCACCAATTGATAAATTAAAAACTAATAACAAACAAAAAGTCAAAACTAAAAAGCAAAAAATAACGGGTGCTAATTAAGGCAGCTTCTTTAAAATGTCATTCTCGTCTGCAAATATATTTAGTTGTCTAATGAATTAATAGGTCAGCGACAAACTTTTAGCGTCTAATAAATGGTTTATAAGCGACCATATATTGTAAAACAAGCTACTGTTAATATGACGCAACATGGTGATAATTCTTAAGCAACTAAATTTGTGATATGTCTATTGTCTACTCATTGCCAGCTTCTAATAAGTGTATCAACTTCATCAATAAAATAATATCAACGTACTCTAATTTCATAGAGTCACCGTTATTTTTATACTTTAGCATAAGTAATTGATGAGTGAATCTACTATATTTGAACATAAAATTTCCTTAATATTGTCATCAAATAATGCTCTGATTCCCAACGAGCGTCAAGTACACTCCCGCGCTTGTGTTGCAAACTTTCACGAAAAAAGAATATGATTTATTAATTGGGTAGTATTTAAACGAATATCAAAAAATATCCTTTTTCTTTGCAATAAGATTCCGAATTCCCATCAAAATTACTGATTGCACAGCAAAATATTTAACTCAAAATATTACTAAACACACTACAATTTATTTTCGCAGCGTACAACGATTTTGCCTAAAGCAAAAGCTTTCATTAATGCACAGCTAATAATCTTAATGCACATTATATAGGTAAACTCTTTTTCTTTTAAATATAGCTTCTATTTTTAAATTATTTACAACAGTTTTTCTAAATAAAGCAGCATTTTAAATTCACTTATTTTATTTAAACTAATATTTTTAATATAAACGGCTAAATGGTATGAAAAGATTTGAAAAGCAGTTAGTGATATAACGCTCGGCGGCCGCTACCGCGGCACCGCTCGCTACGCTCGCTCGCCTCGCGCCTTGTGAGGGTCGCAGTTCTAACCTAACCTAACCAAATGTTTCGGGGTGCCCAAAATTGCTGTGCAGTCAGTATTTATGCTATGTATGTAGTATTTTTGTACAAAAACAAATATAACCGTATTGCATTATAAGGAAAAAAGGATTGTCGTATTGATGTATAATTTCGAATTATCTGCAGTTTGAGTTTTGTAGAACATTTCATTTGTTTGTAATGAAGTAAGTTATTTGATGTAAAAAAGAATATAAATGATGAGTATGTATTGATAGGCGATTATTTATTTGATATGCAATTTATAATATCCCTTATTAATTTAGTTGTTGAATGAAAAACTTTGATTGCTAATTTTGAGGCTGGATTTTGATTTTATTAGCAGACAGATGTTGAATCTCTAAAATATATAAAATAGCTCACTTACAACATTAGTCGCTGAGTTATCAAATCAGAAGTAAATATATTTATCGGTAGCTCGGAGTCATATTAATTTACGCTCGCAAATTGACGCTGGTTTCTTGATATTTTGTTGGAATAGTAAAGATGATGAATTAATATAATTGAAGCTGTTCTATTAACTCGTCGCTCACATATAAAAAAAGACGCTAGGTTGCAGATGCTAAAGAAAACTTTTGTTGCCGCACATATAATTTCCCAAAAATAACTATTATTAGTACTGATAGGTTACCCACCCACTGATAGGTAAGAAGTCGGTGCCATAAGTTCCATACAAAATTATTTACTTACCTTAATAGGTACCTAATTCACAATTTTGTGGACATTAAGTTATATCATTATGATATGAGCTTATGGCACCGACTTCTAACCTATCAGTGGGTGGGTAACCTATCAGTACTAATAAGTAATAGTTATTTTTGCTTTTTAGTTTTGACTTTTTGTTTGTTATTAGTTTTTGGTTTTTTGAAGACGGTTTTTTAAACGCAGTTTTTATTTTATTATTTTATCATTTTCAGTGTTAAGTTATATATACCCGTTTTGTTACTTATAATCTACATAGGTGCAAAGTTCTAATCAATACAAATTATACAAGCCCAAACACAAGGTAGTTACAATATACCGTTGAGGAGTTCCCTTAACAATTACACTTCTTCATCATCAGACCCTTAATGACAGCCCCACTCTATCTAGGTGTAAAGTCCTCATCAATACAAATTAATCAAGCCCAAACACAAGGTAGTTAATATGAACCGCTGAGGAGTTCCCTCGACTGTCTGTCGGCTCCATCATCAGGTCGACTCCAGACCCTTATCAAATTGTAGTGTTTAAAAATCGTAATTGAAAAACATAATAGACGCACTACTCGCCCATAGAATTTTCGAAAGTTCCCCTCGGTTTCCCTAGGATCCCATCATCAGATCCTGACCTCATGGAAATGGGACCATCTTGGGAAAACTCCCAAGATGGTCCAATGGGTAAACACCCATTCAAACAAAAAAAGAATTTTGCAAATCGCTTCACGCATCTCAGAGTTATGCGCGTACATACATACAAAAAAAAAAAGCAACATACCGGCCGAACGTATAACCTCCTCCTTTTTTGAAGTCGGCGCCATAAGCTCAGTGGGTGGGTAACCTATCAGTACTAATAATAGTTAGTTTTGGGTTTTTAGTTGTTACCTTTTATTTGTTATTAGTTTTTGGTTTTTTAAGTCGATTTTTTAAACGCAGTTTTTATTTTTCTACATAACATAACATCACGCCTTTTATCCCCGAAGGGGTAGGCAGAGGTGCACATTACGGCACTTAATGCCACTGTACAATGTAACACCCACTTTTCACTATTTATGTTATGAGTCCCATGTAATAGGGAGTGAGCCTATTGCCATATACCGGGCACATTTCCAGACTCCGTGCTACTACTGAGGTTTTTACAAAACCAGTTTTTATTTTTCTATTTTATCATTTTTTGTGGAAAGCTATATTGATCCGTATTGCCACTAATAATTTACATAGGTGCAAAGTTCTATCAATACAAATTGATCAAGGTAGTTACTGTAGACCGTTGAGAAGTTCCCTTAATAATTACACTTCTTCATCATCAGACCCTTAGTGACAGTCCCATTCCATCTAAGTGTAAAGTTCCCATCAGTACAAGTTATTCAAGCCCAAATACAAGGTACTTAATATAAACCGTTGAGGAGTACTCTCGACTATCTGTCGGCTCCATGAGCAGGTCGACCCCAAAACCCTTATTAAATTGTAGTGTTTAAAAATCCTAATTGATAAACAATAGACGCACTACTCGCCCCTACAATTTTCGGTTCCCCTAGGATTCCATCATGAGATACTGACCTCATGGAAATGGGACCATCTCGGGAGTATACCCTTTCATTTTCATTGAATATGTTTAAAAGATCTAGTTGATATGTCCTCTATGTTATGGACTCTAAAATCCGGGGTTTTCACGCGTCTTGTCCTGTTTTTCAAATTTTAAACATGGCAACCCTATACTTACTAGATGTCTGACTGAATCTAAATAAACGAATGTCACGTTTTGAGTCGTAAAAAATAAACACTGCGTTTAAAAAAGAGACTTCAAAAAGCCAAAAATTAATAACAAACAAAAATTAAAAACTAAAGACCAAAAAATAACTATTAAGTATTAGTACTGTTGGTTACCCACCCACAGATATGTTAGAAGTCGGCGCCATAAGCTCACATCTTAGAGATTATAACTTAATGGCCACAAAATTGTAAATTAGTTATCTACTTATTAAGGTTTTAATGAATAATTTTGTATTTATGGCACCGACTTCTTACCTATCAATGGGTGGGTAACCTATCAGGTTTTTGCTTTTTAGTTTTTAGTTATTCGTTTTTCGATTTTTGAAGTCGGTTTTTTAAACATAGTTTTTATTTTACAATTTTTAATGTTAAGCTACATAGATCCGACATAGGTGCAAGGTTCTAAACAATACATGCAAGCCCAAACACAGGGTAATTACTATAAACCGATAAAGAGTTCTATTAACAATTACACTTCTTCATCATGAGACCCTTAATGACAATCCCATTCCATTTAGGTATAAAGTTCTCATCGATACAAATTAAGCCCAAAAAGGTTATGTGGTGGAGGGGTGAAATACAATACCGAAAAGAGGATAGGTTGGTTTTTAAATTGGGTCCTTTACAGAAATATTAAAAAAGACTTCCCTTTGAGTCGGGTTTCAAAATTTAAGTATTTGGGTCACTGGGTCACTGACGACTTTAAACAACTTTAAAGATAATACTGATATAGACCGGGAGCACAGGTCGCTGGCTGTGCATTGCATTGCAACATGCTGGCCTCCCACACTCAACTTTGGCTCCTATATAGAATCGAAAGCGCAACTGGCTGGGTATCCTATGGAGGGTGAGACCGTACTTCACGCCGAAACAATGCTGAGCCTGTACGAGGCACAGGTTCGGTCCTGTATGGAGCGCTGTTCTCATCCTTGGGACGGCTCATCTAAATATCAGCTCGACGCGTTAGAGCACATCGAGAGGCATGCCAAGAGGCTCACCAATGATGATGCGCTTGTCCGGCCCAGCTTCAAAGCCTCGAACACAGGCGTAAGGTTGCAAGCCTTTCAGTTTTCTATCGGATACATTTCGGTAAGTGTGCAGGGGAATTGCTAGACTCGATTCATGGTAGATGTTCCACCCACACGCACGAAATGCTTCGCATCAAGCTTCCTAGTGCGCACTGCTAAGGAGTGGAATACTTTACCAGACTCTGTATTTTCTGAAGGGTGTCTTCAAGGCCCGACTGAATAGGTTGCTTATGGTACGACGTGCTCCATCGTAGACTGCATCATCGCTTACCACCAGGCGAGATAGTGGTCAAACGTCGGCCCATCAAATACCTATGTAACAAATAAAAAAGGTTTTGATGTGCTCTTTTTCATTTCCAATTTCCATCTTGCACCCTCGTATGTGAGCCGTTCGCGACGCCATCTTGGAAAAATGGCAGCCAAAAATAGTTTTTAGTAAATAGTTTAGAAAACTAAATATTGTAATATTTAGTTTTCTGTACATTTTCCTACAAAACCGTTAACAAAAAAATTAAACTACACACAATTTTCTACAATTTTTGTCTAGATAGGTTTTTAGTAATATAATTAGGTTTGGTGCCAGAGCACTGCAAAGAACATTTTTATGACCATTTTAGGAAAACAAAATAATTATCACACCACGTGAAAGTAGAGCAAGTGGTTTTTTTTATAGTGTAGTCGTTTATAGGTGCCTGACCCGAGCGTCTGGCGCCTATAGCGCGGGTCTCCGGCTCGAAGTGCAGGAGTAGGAACAGGGTGGTTTTTGTCAGTATGAGTCTGACACCCCCCCCCCCCCCCCCAATGAGGCGGGAGAAACAAAAAAAAAACAAAACGTAAAATAAGTATCACGCTAACACCTATAAGGGAGGAGCTGTGAATCTTCACTATCCCACGTGGACGAAGTCGCGGGCACAGCTAGTTGGAAATTTGGAAATAAGTTAGTAGCTTGTGCTGCAGTCATGGCAGTGGTTGGGTTTTCGGCAGTATGCCGCTATGTGCTTAAATTCTTATTTTTCCAGACTTTAAAAATGAAAATATTTGAAGAAATAATTACAAATATTTCTTTGTTACCATTATTTATTTATACAAGAATTAATTTAAATTATTTTTAATTTTGGAATATAATAGATTGGGAATACATAATTATACGGAATTGTAAGTTTATATGAGTGGTGCTTTCAACCACCATAAATGCGTCGCGTCGACCTCCGTCGTGACGTAGAGGCCACTACTCACTAGGGCACGGCTAGAACGCTCAGCCTTGCATGATGAGATGCACGAAGTTCTCGTAGTTGATGTTACCCTGCGAGTCCTCCTGCCCCTGCAGCAGTTGCTCCACCTGCAACATGCATGCATTTGTCAATAACGATACGCGGATTTAACGTTACTGCTTCGTGGACAGCTTTCATTGTTTCTAATATAAACAAAATGCAAGCACTTGTCACTTCTAGGCCCCCTATTTATTCTGAAGGATGTATTCATTCGTCAAATGTCTCAATGTGGACAGTTACTCTAAGTTTGTACTCAGTATGTTGTGGCAAATTACATGAGATTACAGCACAGGTTTTTAAGTAGATACCAATATTAATTAACACAGTACAACTCTTACAAGGGAAAAGGCAAATGTTGCTGTTGCGCTCTTTGGTCTCTAAGGTAATAGTTACGTCGGCGCCGCGCCTCAAAGCATTGTGCGGGCGGCGGGAAGACATTCCAAGCCGCGGTGTTGGTCCTAACTAACCTCGTCATCGCTGAGCTTCTCGCCGAGCGTGGAGAGCAGGTGCCGGAGCTCGGCGGAGGAAATGAAGCCGTTGCCATCTTTGTCAAAGTGGCGCAAGCCCTCGATGAAGTCGTTGGCGGTGTCGCCACTACGAGCCTTCGAGATAGCCTGCGCAAGTCCAATACACACAGTCACACATAAGCATGTCATTTCGCCTTCCTTCGATGCACCTACTATCTAGCAAACAGTAACTCAATTTTAATTTTATTTTATTCTCTTCAACAGACATGAGCACAATATACATATATGCCGATCTTGTATAGATAAGGACTGCTAGTATAAGTATTCTTATGTATTTATTTATAACTGCAATTAAAATGAAGAATATAATGAAAAGGAAAATATATTTATGTTACATCTATTTCTGGTAATTTCTATATACATATATTCTTATTTATAGAAATTACATTCTTATTACAATATCTATATATATATATATATTCAAAATGTACAAGTAAAGCTCTTTCAAAGGATACCAAACACGGCATATTTATCTTATATTTGTTTTTTTACTCTGTATGTTTTGTCTGCTAGAGGGCGCCACGTTGTTATTGTACTTCACTACAGCACATAATATTCGGACAACACAACAGTATTAGACCACAGACTACAATAGTTTGTAACACCTATTTATACCATGCTTTAAGCAAATAAATATATTACATATTAACACAAGGTGTTTACTTGTATCCTGTTTTCCTAGTCATTGAATGTTAATCATATCCCACAATAAGCATTGTTTCATAAATAAATATATTCAAAGTTTTACCTGATAGATAGGAAGGAACACTTCAAACGATATTCTCTCATCCGGCTTCAAGTGTAGTGTGCATTTCTTAACATCAGACTCAGTGGGGTTCTGACCGAGAGCTCTCAGGGCATCTCCAATCTGTGCTACATGGATCTTGCCATCACCACGAGAATCAAACAGCTGGAATGCTTCCTGAAATTCTAATTAATTATAAAATTATATAGATACCAAATAAACAAGTGGGTCTTTTAAGTGGGAAACACAGATTAATACAAAGTGAGCACCACAATGGCAACACAAGGGCGTGGCACACGGCGACTCATGTGGTCGCGTACAGAGCGTACCTTCGACGGAGGTCAGCTTCAGTTTAGTGGGAGGCTCGTACATGAACATGTTGCAAGGGAGTGCGGCGACGTACTAAGCGCGACCTACTGCGCGCACAGCGAGGCCGACGGCCCAGGCGACACACCTGGATCGCTTTAAAATACAAACCATATAAGGAAACTAGGGCGCTTGTAACAGCCACCACTTTCGGCACAGACGTTGATTGACGTGACATGAGTCACAGTCAACGCTCGGGACGCAAACGCCACAAACTGCATCACGGTTTTATTTTAATTTTGTTGTTGCTCTTGAATCACTGTGCATTACATCACTCCAGCCAGTTGTACAAGCTCGTTTCATAGGTACATTAAATTACTCACCTAACAGTTGATCTTCTGAATAACCAGCCTGTAACAAATTCGAAAAGCGTTCACATAAGATAACAAATACGTGACGACGCAATTTTGTAACGTCAACAAAAAACAAAATAAGTAATGCGTATTTCTGTCTTCATACCATGTTAATCGGTGACACTGCAATCTAAATGTTATAAAAAATACTGCAAAGATTCAATGACTCATACGCAAGTCGACAACAATTAATTATTCAACGAAGTCTTAAAGTCTTATAAGGCGATGGTACTATCAATATCAACCCGACAACCGACAGTCGACAGCTATCAACATAATAATTTGAAGTTTGAAGTTTTGACATAGAAACAACTTTTAAGGAAACTCCATAGAGTTTAGAAAACTAGGAATGGAATAAAACAACGATTACGAATGACAGTAATTGACAATGACTTGAATGACTTCAATGTGAGTGTCGACAATTTGACAATGACACTCATCGTTCATCACTCAAGCACTCAAGCAACCCTTATTATAATTATACTTTGTATTGTTAAGAAAAAATATTAAATTCTTAAACTACAATATAGAAGTAGCTAGAATAGTAGAAAGCTTGACTTAACGCTTAATGATTTACTTTGAGTTGACTTGTTTGACCCACCGACAATGTGACGGTATCAAATATAATCATCATCATCGGGTTTCCAATATAAACAATGTTAGAAATTTTGGAATGACGGAATCAGTTTCGCAAATTATCTTAAACTTCTTTTTTAATATTCTATACAATGAATTCATGCTTTGGCAACATCACTACATAAAACAAAGTCGCTTTTTTCTGTTCCGCGTCCTAGCCATGTCCTAGCTAAGTACAGATTATATATTCTTATCTAAAACTACGGAATCGATTCTGATATATATTTTTTTTTGAGAAATCAAGAGTTTTCTATGGTCGGTACGTGGCTGTAGGTAGGAGGTACAGTACAAAGTTAACTAATATACGTACATAAATTTATCTTGGTATTTTGACTCAAAGTAGAAAATAAACTGAGTGTCGTGCTGTGGCGCGTTCTGGCGTTATTTTAGGCATTAAATAGGTACCAGGCCTTTTCGCCATTTAAACGGTCATTTTGTTTATCTTCTGATTTTAACATTGATCTATATCTAATAGATGGGAAATTATCGTCTATGGACAAAATTGAAAATGTTTCTCAATGCTAAATTAATAAACATACTATAGTTTCTTTTGTATTTATGTATCTTTCTTTTACCTACGCGGAAAGATACCACATATCATTGTCATTCTGGCAATAATATTGTAACATCATCAAAATACTATCTTAAGGTTGAGGGTAGGCTAGATTTATGTTAGTATAATTTATTGTTAATTCTATCTGTATCCAATCATGGGGGTGACATTTTCTCTATTGAAAAAACCTTCTTATTTAAAAAATAATAATAAAGATTTAAAAAAAATCATCAAAATACTTATTACGGCCAATTTGCCATTACAAAATCAGTTTCAGTAGTGGGAGATCATCTGTCAAAATGTGTCTGTCTGTTAAAAACGTCTCGATCGTGAAATCAATCCCGATCGATCGCACGATCGAGATGATTATCTGAAAATTCTCGTATAATTCGTATTGTTTTCGCGCTGAAGCGGGGGTAGAGGTAAAGATCAGTGAAGAGAAAAATACCGGAATGTTGCAAATAATTTGGATGTGGCAGCAAAAGTACTAGGAAACCGCTCCGCTACATGTTCTAGATGAAACATTACATCAGTACCTAAGTACTGCGTATTTCATATTTCTCTGTTTTTTTAAGTATGCAAGTGTGCTTGTTGCAAAAGACTAAATACAATACTTTTCTAACAAATTCAGTTCTTATTTTAATTGATATCAATGAGCCTACCATATTTTTACACACCAGATGACGCTAGTGTAACGAACGATATTTGTCTCCTGCAGTGATTAGACAAAAAAAAACTGTACATTTGCGCCATCTGGTGAGCAAGAAAAACGGTAGCCCCTATTGAAATGCGTCAAAACTTTTTTATATGAAAAATAATGATGTAGTAATATGTTTTTATAATAACTGTAGTAAGTAAGTAGAATTGATGTAGTAATAGTAATTGTTCCCGTAGGTATCGATAATTTTATCTACATCATAAATACTTTAAGAGTAGAATAAGGCCCTACATACAGATACTATAATAATAATAAAATTTCCTCTACACGTTGACGGACCGGCGGACGCATCTGTAGACGCGTGCCTCCGCCGCCGTTGCGTTTGTTGTCGGTCTTGGTGCGTACGGCGTTCTGCCCCACTTCTGTCCAAAGAGTATAGTAATATAAAGAGTCTGTCCACACGTTTGTCGACGACGATCTGAACGAACTGTCACCGTCATGGCAAAACTCTAATATCGCGGCCAGAATTTATTTTGTTGAGATGATGAGTATTACTTTTCATAAACGAAACCAACACCAGCTTTTTATGAATATGGAATGCCAGGAATAGGGTCAGGTTAGGTACTTGCTCTATGTAAGTTCCAGCTGGTGCAGAACCCTCATTTCAGAATTATCAGCTCTCATAAGCTTACTAAGCGAATTCCGCTTAAGATCATAATATAACATTTAAACCAGAGAAACGGTTGGTTCCATTGGTGCAAGGATCCTAAATCGTTCATGTTAGTTTTTCAGCATTAATACCCATAAGTAAATACTGAAAAATTTGACCTATCTTTCACCTCTGAAGAGTATAGTACTCCAGTATTAATGGTACAGTTAAAATGTTTATGATCCCAACGAGATACAGGCGAGCTTTAGGCGAGTTAATCATATGCGTAGCCAACCTTCTGGGTACTTTCCCTATGGACGTCGTCGAATTTTTTGATGCTCTGTGCCTCTGTGCAAATAGTTATTTTTAGTTTTCATTTATAAATTTTTTCTGTATTTTAAGTTGCAAATACTTTATTATAAAGATACTCCGTAGACTTGATTTAGATTGGTGTGATTAATGGTACATATATACCAGCAGATGCAGCATTGTATTTTATATATTATAATAAGGCGGTCACAATAACAACACAATAACACGGTTATAACAAAGCTCAGAAATTCTTACATCTAACTTCAAAACCACATACTGATGAACACTTGTCATAATGCCACAGCCACAGGATTTCCGTCCCAGCTTCAGCTTCCGACTTGCTAGAGATACAAAAAAGTATTTTTTCATAATAATAAGTAAATAAAAATTAGGTATATTTAATCAAAATAAATATTGCCTATTGCTAAAAAACGAAGTCATGTCTTACAAGTTTACTGATTCGCCTCGACATTTCATATTCACATTTCACACTCACCGTATTTTACCCACAGAGTACAAATTTCAGTTTCGTTGACGTTCTCTGACTAGACTATAGTATAGTGATCTGTGTTTCGTTGTCGGTTATCATTCAGCGAATCAGCGACAATCGCAGAGCGAATGGCGATTGGTTGAATAGGTACTAGGTAGACTGGCGAGTCGGGCGACGGGCGTTGAAGAAAAGAAAATGGCAAAATGGTGTGATCCATTGATCGTTTCTGGAAGGTTAGTGTTTATAGCAGGTATTGATTTCTCAAATTCGATATTTGATTTTTATCATCGTCATGGATATCAGCAAGTTATTTAAAATAGTACAATTTTTGCAATTTCTTAAGTACCAATACCGTTATCGCATTGTGTGGCAAATTTTCGACAGACATGCGAGGCGACGGCGCCGTTCGGCTCTCGCTTTGTTCACTCATCTCCACGTGCCTTCCGCCATTTAGTCCGTATAAATCGTTAGATTGATGCCTAAACTGTGAATTTTTAGCATCAAATATAGTAAAACCTTAAAATACTCAAGTAGAGGGACGAAATTTCAAGAATTGGAATCATTTGCTGACGAATAATATAGAGCCGCAACCCGGCGGCGTGGTCGTGTTCGGCGGTAACGTTGAGTAGTGTACCAGTACTGCCAGTGTGCCTGCGACAGGCGTAGAGTAAGTGTCACTGCTTTTATTAACTCGTATATAGTGTCGAGCGCTATGTAGACGGCGGCGCCAGGATCCTGGAAGGTGCTAACAGTGCGTTGATGTTGCAGGTGACAGTGAGAGGCGGGGCGATGGCTGCCGGCGCTGAGTTTGTCGAGGGCTGGCTAGTCGCCCAGGTGTTGGGGGAAGGTGCTTATGGCGAGTAAGTATTTCTATAGCATGTGATGATTGTGAATTGCACTAAGTAGAACAATATAAACCTGCTGACCTCAACAAAAAAAAGGTTTCACATTGTTTAGGGGTAGTTGAATAAATCATTTATTACCTTCTTGGTACAGTAACTGGGTGAGCAGAGAATAATAAGTAACAACAAATAAACTATAGCTGTCCAGAAGACCCACACATCTTGTAAAGCAGCTGGCTAACATGTCTAACATACCTGTGCTCCTTGTAACTTGACAGTGTAGTCAGACCAATCAGAAAATTTTGCTATAAGTACATTCTTTTGTAATTTATATTTTAAAGTAATTGTATCTCTTTGTGCATATTCCGGATATAACAGACAAAAAAACTGGTTTCTTTAAAAAATATTAAATTTGAATTGTAAAATGTTTGAGATTGGTCATATAGTGCTGGAGCATCTGTAAGCATAGACAATGCTGGTCCATATTTGTAACACAACATGTAATTTTCAGTTTCTCTGCCAACTAACTGATCTAATAGCACCAAACAGTTGCTATGCAGCACTTACTGAATCCACCCTCAGTTGTCAATATTTATACTTAACATTTATCTTACATATTATACTCTATCTTATACTATAGTAACTGTTATTATTATATAAAGCTTGAAGAGTTTATTAGTGTGAACACGGTAATCTGTAGAAATTCAAGTTTCAATTTAATTATTATTTTTGTGTTTGGTAGTGAATTTATTGAGGAAGTTTATAGGGTATTATAAACATCACCACAATCAACGGAGCAGAGCAGGAGAACAGCTAGTAGTTATCATATAAATAAAGTTGTACACTAGACAAATAAATTGTATTTGATCAATTGGATGTCAGACTGTGCGGTTTTGTCTATTGGCTTACTCCATAACCAAAGATTTGATGTGATATTCAAACACTTGAAACAGGCCTCTAAAACTACCCATTTACCAAAAGTGTACTTTTGTATTGTTGTGTCTATGTTCTATATCAAACAAGACAATAAGAACCAAACTTTACAGCAGACTAGTTCCAAAATCAAATCAGCTGGGTAAATGTGACTATAAACAAGAATGCCAGCTGTCAATTGCATGTTTTGACTACTTCATATTAGAACAGTTAAGGTACATTCGTTTGACTTCTGCCCCTGCTTGATATTGTTCTGTTTGTAATATACCAATACTTTACAAAACATTTGACATTAAATCTCAGCTTCAGCAAAATGGAATTGGCTATACTTGGCATTAAACCTAACTAAATGGGGCAAGATGTGGTTGGATAAGTAATTTATTTCATATGCATATAACACTAACAACATAATTATGATAAAAAAATACTTCCCAATGTTAAAATGGGTTAATTAAATATGTACAACAAGAAACATTAATGAAAACAGTAAGTAAAATAAAAATAATAATATAAACCTGCAATTTAAGTTATTATAAGTACCGTACCTACAATGTGCAACTCTGTCAGAACTTGGTCTTTCTTACGCAGTAATTTTAGATCTATGACTATCTCACTTTTCGATTAACTGAGAAGTAGATATTACAGAAATACAGACAGTTTGGATACTTTAAATAAGGATATCTATTGCTAGAACTAGGTTTTGCTAGCGGCGTCGCCCGCGCTTCCGGATAAAAATTACCTCATATGATATAACATATCTGTGTTTCAAATTCCTATCAGTCCAGTAGTTTTTGTAAAAGTGTATTCAAGTATTTATTGCTACCAACAAAGTAAGAAACGTATAACTACATCCTCACAAACTTGGTAGGATTTATAATATTAGCGGGATGTAAAATAGCGCGTCGAATTTACGTTTCAATAAGTAAAATGACTAACTTAACTAGTCTCGAGGCTTAGTTCTTCTGCGAACACGGAACTAGATCGACACTGCAATTTGGATATAAAAAAAACACGACGAGCGAGTCATGGCGGCTCGACGCATCCTTGAAAGTTTATCCACCTCGCGCGGTCAGTGCCGCCGCGCGCCGCCTCCGCCGGCCGCAGGTCTGCGCCGGCTCGAGTTCTGGCACTCGCTACACGTACACGCGCCGCTTGCAGAGTGCGGCTACTGGTGCACGCGCGCAGCGGCGCCGCCGTGGCGCTGAAAGTGGCGCGCGGGCCCGCCCGGCCGGACGGGGCCCAGCCGGATGGGGCCCAGGCCGACGGGGCCGCGCCGGTACAAGCGCGCGAGGCGGCGCTGCACCGCGCGCTGCGCCACCCGCACGTGCTGCGCTGCCTGGGCGAGCGCACGCACCAGGGCCTGCACTACCTGTTCCTGGAGTACGCGGCGGGCGGCGAGCTGTTCGACCGGATCGGTGAGGCGCGCTAGAGGCGGGGGACAGCGCGGCGCGGCGCCGCTAGAGGCGGGGGCCGGCAGCGCGGCGCGGCGCGGTCTGACTGTTGTGTGCGTAGAGCCGGACGTGGGCATGTGCGAGGCGGCGGCGCGGCGCTACTGGCTGCAGCTACTGGCCGGCCTGGAGTACCTGCACGGCCGCGGGGTGGCGCACCGCGACATCAAACCTGAGAACTTGCTACTGGACGCCCGCGACCAACTGAAGATCTCTGATTTTGGCATGGCGACACTGTTCAGGTGAGGAATACTAGTCATTCTGTTTATATACTATGTCAATAATTATTGACTATAGCTAAAATAATAATTTGATGGCATACTCACGTAGCTGAGGCATCCTGACTATTTTCAACTCCGGCTAGGGGCTCATAGTCATTAGAAGCTTAACCCGCCAAACGCTGACCATAAAATAGAATTTATTCATTTAATTAATGTGTCTCACAAACGTTACAATGCTAAATCAGCATACATAGTTATTTAGAGAGAGATTATAGAATTATGAATTAATCCTCGAGCTATGTCTATGTATGCCGTGTATAAAATTCAACAATTTCCTTTAGAAAAGGTCGAGTCAATGCGTGACTCGAGTCGCGAATCGACTGGAAAAAATTTAGACGATAATGTAGATAGGTAGCAACAGGTGTGAAAAGACTGACACATGATGTACTTTTCATGGATGACACAAATGACTAAAAGTGATGTAAAGAATATTCGCACAATTTTTTACTTTTGCATTCGCAGTTTTAAATGCGAATATTGCGAATATGAACGCGATTATTTCTATCAATAAATGCTATTTTCAATTACAACAAGGTTAATTTCTTTTATACTACAAACCTTTATCTTGTGGTGTAACTGTCTTGCAACCGTAACACTGTATTTTAGTGATCATTAGCCTAGACTAGACTATAGCCTTGGGCGTAGTTATGCCTAAGCAACTCTTCATGTCGCGGAGAACCTAACGGGTAACCGGGGCTCCGGCTCGACGTGCAGGAGAAGGAACGGGGTGGTTTTTAGTCAGTAAGAGTCTGACACTCCCTTCCGCCTCACCCAGGCGGGAGCAGTCATTCGATGATTTTCCCCCTTAAAATAAAAAGAAACTCTTCATAACAATTTGCCAAACTAAGAAAATGAAGTTTACGATGCCTATCTCGTCTACATATTCTTTTCGTACGATGTTTTAAGTTTTTGACATACATAACATCACGCCTTTTTATCCCCGAAGGGGTAGGCAGAGGTGCACATTATACCACTGTACAATGTAACACTTTTCACTATGTTATGAGTCCCATGTAATAGGGGGTGAGCCTATTGCCACATACCAGGCACAATTCCAGACGGAGTCTGCGAACTTTTAAAAACCCAGTAATACTTTGCCCGACCCGGGAATCGAACCCGAGACCGAGTATATGGCAAAGTTTTTACATTTGATCTCAAAATAAACTTTGTGCAAAGTAAATTATCTGCATGATGTATTTTACTATGCGCTCGGAAGTCGAAACAGTCCTTTCAAAGACACATTAATTGAAATAATAAGTTACGGAGGACGCATGATATTGGTGGAGACCTTCGGATCACCATTAGGAATAAAGTTGTTGCAAGACACCCATAGGTACCACGTGTGATTTAAAAGGTATTTGGAGTCAAACCACAAGTTCTTGATTTTTTCTTAAACTTACTAAAGTTTTTCTTACTAAGTCTTACTATAACATCACACCTTTTTACTCTCGAAGGGGTAGGTAGAGGTGCACATTACAGCACTTAATTAATTTATTTATTTTATTTTATGCCACAATGTAACACCCAGTTTTTACTATTTATGTTATGTATGAGTCACATGTAATGAGGAGGTGAGCCTATTGCCATATACCGGGCATAATTCCAGACTCCGTTAGACTATTGAGATTAAAAAAATCTAGTCATACTTTGCCCGACCCGAGAATCGAACCCGACGCCTCTTGCCCGGCAATCGCACTCGCGACTGCCAACGGGGCAGTCTTGATATTCTCTACAATAACGATCTGTATATTTTTTCTAAGAGACACAATTTCTGAGATTTGTGTTTCTAAGAATTTGTTTTATAAAAGACGCTCGCTGTCACACACAGTAGTGTAGGTGCTAGGTGCTGTTTTTAACCGATTTCAAACAAGAAATAGTTCCTCAGTTTGACTTTTATGTAAGAGCGCGATTGACTGAACCGATTTTGATATGGTTTTCAGAAAAGTAATCACTTAGGATTAGGAGAAAGTTTTAGTATACCAATTAAGCGACAATTTAAAAAAGATAGGTTGGAAGCTTTTTTGAACGTAACGTTAAAAAACCCTTCAACCCCCTCTTCTTCATTGTACTTTGTTTTCTTCAGTATACCTCGTGACCTGATGTGACGCTTTTAGGGACAATACTTTTTTTATTTAATTATAAATATTGCTCTTTAAGTTTCTATACATCTTTTTCGATATTTGAATCTGATTCATATGCTTGATTTACCAATTTTAAGAGAACCCAAAAACTTGAAATATTGACCCCAATCACTAATGACAATTGACGCACAGGTGACATCGAGATGGGGACTTTTGACACTTATTCCTAATGATGACTCCAAAGTCTTACCAAAATTTGGCACTTCCCTAATTGGGTAGTTTCCAGGGTATCACAATTAAAAATCTAATTAGTCCGTCAGTTAGATAATGAAAAAATATTAGACACGTATTTTTTATTTTCTCGTATTAACTCGTTGAGTACCGATTTTATAGACACAATTAAAGAACAATAGGTCGCGGTCACCGGTGACCGCTTGGTGTTTGACAGTTTAAGTTGCAATACTTAGATAAAACGGCACCAAAATGTGCCGGACGGACATTAAAATAAAATTTAGGAAACTACCCTATTAGGTATGTCCAATTTGACTACTATTTTGATGTCTACTATAACCAGACAAGTATACAAACGAGTGTTGCGACTCGCACGTCAAGTAAGCTGTCAAATTAAAACCTTAAAACAAATTGATACAAATGTTAAGTCCAATATTCATATTCGCATTCGCTAATATCATCGGCAGATAATGGCAAACAAATGAAATTCGTTATTAAACTGTCAAACACCAAGCGGTCACCGGTGACCGCGACCTATTGTTCTTTAATTGTGTCTATAAAACCGGTACTCGACGAGTTAAGCAATTATTTATTGTTTGTAGGGACATGGCTTTTTAAATATTTTCCTGATATCTTTTGTAACTTACAATCATCTAGTGTCGTTTAGGCGTCGACGTATTGCGCTAGCCCTCGGTTGGCTCCTGTCGCTATGTTTTATTGAAGTTTTAAGTTTACAATACTGCGTTCAGAGACCGTGTGTACCAGTGAGAATAGAAAGTGGCAATGTACAGGCACGGCGCGCGCGAGCGACTGCTGGCGCGCGTGTGCGGCACGGTGCCGTACGCCGCGCCCGAGGTGCTGGGCGCCGCCGCGCGGCCGTACCGCGCGCCGCCCGCCGACCTGTGGGCCGCCGCGCTCGTGTTGCTCGCCATGTTGGCTGGCGGTGAGTACTCGCGCTCTGCAGCCTCGTCTGGCCGTCGTCTCCTCACGCCGCGGCTCGTCTCTTTGGTATCCTAGCTGTAGGCGTGTTACGCAAACCCTAAAGTTATGGTACCGAAGTTACGAGTCGCGGTACACGCAGCGGCCTGTTCGTCGTCTTCCGGTGAGCCACTTCTGAATACGATCTTAATTGTAAATGAATCCATCTCTATCAGCGAGCGCCGAGCTCCACCGTGACTTATATTTGTATGTTCGAAGAATTGCCGTGGGAGCGCGCGTGCCCGTCCGACGCGCGATTCGCGGCCTGGAGCGCGTGGTGGGAAGCGAACTGCGCGGGCGCGGGGCCGCCGCCGGCCGGGCCGTGGCGCAAGCTGAGCGGCGCTGCACTGGCGCTCGTGCGACGCGCGCTGGCGCCCGACGCGAGCCGCCGCGCGGGGCTGTCTGCCCTCAAGGCAGCCACTTGGGCGCGCGCGCGGCTGTGGCCGGGTGAGTCACTGTTCAGGTATTAGGTGACAGTCAGGTACTAGGTGACTCTGAGTGAGTGTGCTCGTGTCAGGTACTAGGTGACTCTGAGTGGCCGCTCTCGGAGCCGCCTCGTGCCTCAGCACGGCGCGCGCCGCTCTCGCAGCCTCCGGAAGGACTACGCGACGAAATCTACTGACGCGCGGTTCGGCTCTTTGGCGATTTAGCTCCGTGACGTGATAAAAGCTCATAAAGCTAGATTACCAAAGCACCGTACCGTCGCACGATCTACGAACCTGCCGTCCGTTGGAGCCTGCGTCTTCGTCTTCTATCGGTCGATCGATCGCAATCTTCATTCGTATCGTACTTTGGAATTCGCACTTAATCGAGACCGAGACGATTTCCCGACCTATCCCATCGACAGAGAACGAGGAGCGCGCGTGGCGTTCCCAGCCCACGGCGGGTGAAGCTACGGACGCGCCCGACGAGCTGTCGGCGGCCGACATGGATGCGCTCATCAGCTACTCGCAGCCCGCGCACGCCGACGACGTCCTGCTGGGGGCCGAGCACCCGCCGGGCGAGCACGCCGTGGGGCGCCGCATGACGCGCGTGTGGCTGCGCGGGGACGAGGCGCGCGCGCTGGCCGCGCTGGGCGACGCGCTGGCGGCGCGCGGCCACAGCTGGCGCCGCGCGGGCGCGCGCACGCTGGTGGCGGAGCTGGGCGCGGGCGGGGGCGCGGGGGCGGGCGTGCGCCTGCGCGCGGCGGCGCTGCGCTGCGGCGGCTGCACGCTGCTGGAGTTCCGGCGCACGCGCGGCTGCGGGCTGCAGTTCAAGCGCCGCTTCGTAGAGCTGCGGGACGCGCTGCAACACCTGCACGCGCCGGCCCCCGACCCGCACTAGACCTCGACGCTTACTAGCCCCCCGGTAGCAGCAGCGCAATCCACCGACGATCCGACGGCTCTCTAATTAGTATGTAGTTATTATTAAAACGAGTGTTCATCATATAGACTGAATAAACTAAGACCATAACATAGTTTAAGTAAAAAAATCATTGAATTAATTAAATAATGTGCTATCAGTAACATTCGTGTCATGACCAAGAATATTGTTAATAATAAAATATACACTAATTTTCTAATGTTGCATTTATTTACAAACTGAGACTGGGAACACTATCATCTTTTTAAGAGTTTCGTAGCCAAATGGCAATAATCGGCAACCATAATCTAGAAATGTACTTCAGTAAGTGTGATCCATAACATTTTGTTCCTCTAGCAACAATATTGCCGACGAATGCTGGCGAGTGAATCATGAATAGACATACGATATTGTATAACGAAATCCTCACTTATTTCTAATATGATGACATCATCTCACGTTCAGTGTTACCAAGTGGATACGAGGCAAGAGAAGCACACAGCCCACCTGAAGGTAAGTGGTTGCTGTGGCCTATGAACGCTTGCAACACATGGGACATTACATGCGCCTTGCTGATCTCTAAACCTGTTTACTTCTTTCTTGAAGAAGCCCATATTGTTGGAGCAATGAGGTGCCGGTATGCCATCGGGCCCGCTCGACTTATGAACGTCAAGACGAGATGTTAACCTCCGCCATTAAAGTTGTCGCAATGCGAGATAGTAGGTGGTAGGTATGGTGCTTCCGTCGACGTTAAGTCTAGTTTTAGGCAAAAAGAGTACCTAACAGAGGCCTTAGTACGAGTTTCTTTTTCGTTTAAAGTAACCAAAACGAGACAGCGTTCTGTGCTCTGATTGGTTGGTTCATTAGAGCCGGCCAATCACAGCGCCGAACGCGTACTCGTTACGATTACTTTAAATGAAAAAGAAACTCGTACTAAGGCCTCTGATCGGCTTTCTCTTTTGAACTGTGAGCCAGGTTTCCATCGGCATTTTGCGGTTCCGGTAAGGACGACTGACGGAAGTTACCTTCAGCAGCTTTGGCGACTGACCAGAAGGCACGAGTTCCAGAGGGATAGCCTGCTAGCCTCTCGCTTATTTTGCTGAAGAAATCAATTTAGTGGACCTCAAGCAGCATTAAATTCGCGTTCCACAGCAGAAATATTAGGATCGAAATTGTTACGAGCCATGGTCCAAGCCCTGAATGCGACTTGCTTGAGTTGTCTAGCAGTTTTGCAGGACCTATCAAACCATGGTCGTTTCTTTGTTCCTGTAGCGACAGCAGCTGCGCAGGTGTCGGGATCCTCTGATGTGAAGCAAAGCTGCCTCCACAGGTACGATGCGTTTGCCCTATGTGCCGTGGGCTAGTTGGTCGAGGTGGATTCAGGAGTGCTCATAGTGCTATAGTCCGGATAAGACGGTGGTCGGAAGATCCAGGTAGTGCATCCACTGATATGGAATATCCTTCTCAATGACTATGATAATTATATATCTTTGGGGATCGCGGGATCGTATCCGGCCACCGTAAGCGCGGGCCTGCGGACGGCGAGCATGGGTGGCTCACCGTCCGACCAGAACCAGACCCGACCGTGCGGCGCGTCGCGTTCCGCGCGCGTCTCAAAGAGCCATTCGACCACCACAGATGGGGCCCCAACAGGGCTGATGCCGCGGAGAACCTAACGGGTTACAGGGCTCGGCTCGAAGTGTAGGAGAAGGAACGGGCTCGTTTTTAGTCTGACACTCCCTCCCGCCTCACCCAGGCGGGAGAAGATATTCGATGATTTTCCACCCTTAAAAAAACGGCGTAGTTTCTATTATCTACATTGTACACGTAGTTTCACAGTTTTGTATCCGCCGTATCTCTGTACACAGGGACAGGTCTTCGTTTACCCAAAAGTTTTTATATTTTTTAGCTATCTTCACATTTCATACTTACCCACCTAATGATGAATTTGAATAGGTACTGCCTCGTTGACAGAGTGGTGGTAAGTGCGACTGCCAGGTAAGAGGGCTCGGGTTCGTTTCCCGGGTCGGGCAAAGATTACTGGGTTTTAAAAAAAATCTCAGTAGTAGCACGGTGCTGCTATAGGCTCACCCCCTATTAAGTACATGGGACTCATAACATAGTGAAAAGTGGGTGTTACATTGTACAGTGGCATTAAGTGCCGTAATGTGCACCTCTATCTATCCCCTCAGGGATAAATGGCGTAATGTTATGCGGATTTGAATAGTGTACCTACTTCATTAAAATATTTGAAATATTGATGAAATGCTTTAAAAAGTGGGTCATATTGACAATTTGATCAAGAGGTAGTGAATCGGGAATTATTTTCTAAACCCGCAGCGTAGTGTATTAGGTCTCCTTTTGTTCTTATTGTACACTAGCTTTTACCCGCGGCTTCGCTCGCGTCTCAAAAAGATAAAAAGCCAATGTGACATATACTAATACACACAGCGCCACCTATACCAAAACTTTTGTTTTCCCTCGGGAATATCAAATTTTTCAGGGATAAAAAGTACCCTATTATTTAATCCGGACTTGTAACTTTACGTCTGCAAAATTTCAAAGCAATCGGTTTAGTAGTTACGGCGTTAAAGTGGAACAAACAAACAAATAAACAAACTCACTTTCCGATTTATAATATTAGTAAGGATATGTAGGTATATTTGTGCGCGATTATCTCGCGATTGGCTGCACCGATTTTGATGTTGTTTACAGAAAAGTGTTTTTTATACTTAGGAAAAGGTTTTAGTATATTAATTAACCGACTTCCAAAAACCAAGTGGTTGAAGTCGGTTTTGTTAAACGTAACTTCTTCATAAAAGAATTAATATATATGTAGGTACATCGATTACGCCGATAGCATAGATAAGCATTATAATTACTTGAAAGATGTCATATCCATGGCAAACATATACAGAGTGTCCCTGACTGAAGTCGACGATCAAATTGCACCAGATGATCCGCTAGGTTCCAACAAATATCATCATATCTGTTTTATGGAACTCTAGGTCTGTACGTATCACATTGTATTTTAATAATTTTATTTGTAAGAGACTGTCTGTTTCCTGAATAAAGAAAAAAAATCATCAACAAATATCAAATAAAGAATTGTAGCAACAACAGTCAAAAGACTGGCACAGGGTGTACTTTTTCGTGGATAACTCATTGTAATTTAAAAACTATATGACTTAGATTTTTCATGATTATTTTTGTGATAACTGTTGGAATCTTGCTGATCATCTGGTGCCATTTAATCATCGGCTTCAAGGACAACCTGTATATGGAACAAGCTCAAACAATTGGACGCATAGTTGCGTGATCTTCAATGGTTAATAGGCCGACATACGATATAAAATGACTGTCTACAAAGCCAAATATCAAAACGAATTTGGACTTATAGTAGGTATACAATTATGGGGAATAGCCAACGTGAGTAAAACACATGCGGGCCATTATGCGGAGAGCGAGGGGGACTGGGATGCCGTCTCATCCTTTTGCGAAGCAGTCATGCTAGTTAAGGAGGAAGCGGGACGCGTGAAGCAGCGAAGCGCTGCCTACTCGCAACCCAGCCATCGCGAAGGACACATCGGGCGTCGAGGATCGCGAGACGATCTCCGGCCACCGTAAGCGCGGGCCTGCGGACGGCGAGCATGGGTGGCTCCCCGTCCGACCAGAAACAGATGGGGCCCAATAGGGCTGATGCCGATTCGGAGTCGTAGAGAACCTAACGGGTAACCGGGGCTCCGGCTCGACGTGCAGGAGAAGCAACGGGGTGGATTTTAGTCAGTAAGAGTCTGACACTCCCTTCCGCCTCGCCCAGGCGGGAGCAGTCATTCGATAATTTTCCCCCCTTAAAAAAAACACGAAAATTCATTGCATCACTCGGAGTATCTCATAGATCAGGAGCGAGTTCAAGAGGTCGAAACAATAAGGGATCTGGGAGTTCTTTTTGACAAAAAGGTCACTTTCGTGCCACATATCGAGAGCATTATTGGAAGGTTATCAAAAATGTTAGGATTCCTAGGTACTTCGTAATACCAAAGGCTTTCGTAAATGTAGCACCAAAATAATGTTATAGTTTGGTGCGAAGTGTTTTGGAGTATTGTAGTGTTGTATAGAGACCGCATTATGCCACTCACAAGTTGCGTTTGGAAAGGGTTCAGAAACGTTTTGTGTGGCATCTGGTCTTTAGCGAGGGGAAATCTAGGCGTGGCGTCCTTCAATGACCGTTTGCACCACTTCGAGAATACAGTCGAGCAGTCAGTGGCGGGGAAACAGGAATACTGAAGTAGCGTGTTGCCACTAAAGTTGCGCGCGTGCGTCCGACACAAACCAAAATCGAATTGCCGCGTTACAATATTATAATCTTAATTTATCAATTATAACACAATTTATACAACTATAACTAAATTTATTGTTCCAATAACTCCGTATAGTAATTGACATCCTAATGTTTTTTTTACCCATTATAATAATAATCAATCTTTTATTTCGGACCATTTTTCTTTTATCCATAGTTTTGTTAGTAATTGTGGGTTAGTAATAGTATTTCTTAAATTATGCTAGTATTGTTAAATTTATCTGTTCTCGTTTTTATGTATGACTGTCGCCACCCAGTGTCGTGCAGCAATCATTTTCAGAATGCTGCACTATCATGCAGGCGTCGCAGCAAGGAGGCCGTTTTCGTGCGCATTACATACGCACACATAAATAAACCACTGACATTTTGGGTCCCCAATTATTTTTGAGTGACATTGCGTCCGCCTTTTTTTCAACGTCCTTGATCTGTAGGTGATGTTTACAAGGAAGAATTAGTAATTAAAACCAATAATGTTTTATTAAAATTATTTATTACAAAGTAATTACATTTGGAGACCACCACACTGAACATTATCGAGACTACTAGCTCCGCTACAAATATTGCAACGATAACCCATAATAATTATACTGGCAGTGGCGTAGACTGACGTAACTAGGCTTAGGTCCAGGCCCGGTCTCTCAATCCTAACACTTATGGAATCTATGGAGGCAAGACTGACAGCTTTCACAGCCAGTTACATAGCGATATTGCTCAGATCACGTCTGTATGCCTTACCTATATTATATCTACGTATAAAGTTCCTAGTACGTTATTGAGGTGCGTCTTATTTGAGTTGAAAACGAATCGTTTGAGCCAAGAATCAGTTCAGCTGACAACTGAAAACATGTTAATAGGTAATTTGAAAGCATCATGAACGTGTAGTAGCTACTTTGAATTGTTTAATAAAAATGCAATGTGCTCTAACGGTTGTTGTTCACTGCCCCATTAAAACAATAGGTACCCACTAGAAAACTGTGACGTTAAATATACCTATTATACTTATGTACAACATATTATAATTATGTTTATATAATTAGGTAGTTATATTGTTGTCTGCTTTATTGCGAGCAAGCAATATCTAAATCATACTCTATGACATTTTATTGCTGTGCCATTTAGGGCTCTAAGATCTGTTGCCACGAGGTTGGAGGCCTTACTCAACTTGAGCTCATTCTTCCAACGACGAAGTGTTTAGTTGGGTGTACTTAACTACTAGTAAAAATTTTAGTTACTTATGTAGTGAAATGCACATTGATTAGTAGTATTGTATTAGATTGTACAAGTATGTAGGATGCACGTAAATGTATTAGGGCGTAGATTAACACATCGACGCATTCCAGTTTGTGAAGTATCTTCAATAGAATTCCAATATTTGTGGGCACATCTCGTAAGTTTTATATGAGCGGGCGAGTGAACCCTGGCAAAACTTTAACATTGAATTGCCCAAAATTGTCTGGCAATCTAACGCAGCACCTTCGGATTAAGATGTCACTTCACTAGACCACTGAGTCAGTCTCGTAAGTTTAAAGTACAAAAAGCAATCTCCTCGCAATATATTCAATAGGTACGCCACACAAGCATTAAGATTAGTATTATTGCACTCAAGATATTCTTACGCGTAAATTAGAACAAGTTCCCAATGTCGTGTCGTCGTGCAGGCTGCCGACGGCGCGCGGCGCTACATAATGTAGACGCCTACAATTGTAACTATATACATCGTAGTTGGCTAACTTTACAATACTTTCTAACATAACTATCCTTACACAGTTATTCTCTTGTAGCAAAACAATGGCCTGCTTAGATTCAGCAAACAGAGAACCTCGTGCTCTACATTAGGTCTAGGTACACTTTATCAGGTCGCTAGTCCGTACGCGTCGTAAACCTAGTCGCTACTGTCGATGGCGCTTGGGTTACGACATCAAGTACCAACAAGTGACAATATCAATTCTACGAGAATTACACAATGTAACAATGACATAGAAGCGGGCTCCACACGGCCGGTGCGTGGTCACGAGCTCGTGGTCCGGCGCTGCCTGATATGTGCGCCGTGGGCTCCGGCTACCGGTCGTCCACTCCTCAGTCAACCCAATGAGATTTGGTTCCGTAATCTAAAGAGTTTTCGCTTTTTCTAACAAATCATTAATGAATTTCTGAAATGAAAAACGTTAATAAGTCAGGTATAATATAGATGTCACTGTAGGTGCCGCTTGAGAAGACTAGAAGTTGTACAGATCTCTAGATAGCTACTGGCGACCGCCAATAATTTTGTCGTGTGCCATAGTACATCTCTAACCCTGGTGCTAAGCGTTGAGGTCATGACTACGACAACGCCTTCTTTTAAGAGTCCAGCAGTGGCCTTTCACAGGCAGCAGCCCATGACGTCAGAGTCATCAGCGAATGATGGACCACCAATGAATCCCAACTAATATCAATATTACGGAATTAAATTTACTTATTATGTGGCTCTTTAGCGTCCCTATACGCGGCGCCACTACCGCATAGTGAACTGAACCTCCTTCAGTATTCACAGGGTTTGTGTATGTGTGTAATTATTTATTAATCTAAATAAACCGTATATGGACTTACATGTACATCTTTTTGAGGTTTTTTGGCGTCCGCTAGTAAAGTCTGTAACAAGAAATAATATGTATAGCAGTAGAGCACATCGGCACGAGGAGCGAGTCAGCGACGGGGAGGGTGTGGGGGGGGGCACGCACCGTGAGGTGTCGGCGGCGCAGCTCGTCGCTGTCCATGTCGAGCAGCTCGTCGATGTCGACCTCCACCTCCTGCGAGGCGCACGCCCCCGCCGCGCCCGCCGCGCCCGCCGCCCCTGCCGCGCCCTCCTTCTGCAACCACAACCGAAACTTGTAAGTACTTAGGATTCTGTATCTCACTCAAGGTACCTACTACATTGATAATATTAACCATTAAACTAAGTAATACTTTGTTCGGGGTCGGTGGCACCGACTTGTTTGGTTTTTAGTTTTGTTTTTGAAGTCGGTTTTTTAAACGCAGTTTTTTACCGACTTCAAAAAAAAAGAGGAGGTACTATGTTCGACTGATTGTTAATTTTTTTGTTTGATCGTCGATTACTCCGCCATTTGTGAACTGATTTCCAAAATTCTTGTTTTGTTTGAAAGGGTATACTCCCGAGATAGTCCCATTTCCATGAGGTCAGGATCTGATGATGGAATCCTAGGGAAACCGAGGGCAACTTTCAAAACTATACTATGTTACGTTTATTATGTTTTTCAATTAGGATTTTAAACACTACAATTTAATAAGGGTTTGGAGTCGACCTGATGATGGAGCCGACAGACAGTCGAGAGAACTCTTCTACGGTTAACTAAGTACCTAGTCTTTGGGCTTGATTAATTTGTATTGATGAGGACTTTACACCTAGATAGAGTGGGGCTGTCGTTAAGGGTCTGATAATGAAGAAGTGTAATTGTTAAGAGAACTCTTCAACCGTTTATAGTAACTACCTTATGTTTGGGCTTGTATAATTTGTATTGATTTGAATTTTGTAGTTATGTAGGTACTTATACAACTTTGCACTGAAAATGATAAAATAATAAAATAAAAACTGCGTTTAAAAAAAACAAAAACAAATAAACAAAATCCAAAACTAAAAAGCAAAAAATAACTATTATTAGACTGATAGGTTACCCACCCACTGATAGGTTAGAAGTCGGCGCCATTTTTTTTAAGCGGAGAAAATCATCGAATGACTGGGTGAGGCGGGAGGGAGTGTCAGACTCTTACTGACTAAAAACCACCCCGTTCCTTCTCCTGCACGTCGAGCCGGAGCCCCGGTAACCCGTTAGGTTCTCCGCGACAAAGCTCATATCATAATCATATAACTTAATGGCCACAAAATTGTACATTAGGTATCTATTAAGGTTTTAATGAATTATTTTGTTTTGTATAAACTTATTCGGGGATTCGGGTTCGATTCTGAGATTAAAAAAAATCTCAGTATTTGCACGGAATCTGGAATTGTGCCCGGTGTTCATATATGGCAATAGGCACACCCCCTATTACATGGAACTCATAACATAAATAGAACAGTGGGTGTTACATTGTACAGTGGCATTAAGTGCCGTACCTAATACAGTGCACATCTGCCTTACCCTTTCAGGTAGTTTATGATAGACGCTAGTGATGTAATAAATGTCATTTTATAAACATTCACGAATGCGAATATCTGTTACCCACATTCGCGAATGCGAATTGCCGAGTTGATACGAACTCATCCGACAGAGTGTCATTCATTCAGTTCCCTCGCACGACCGCTCTTTTCGAAAACAAAACAAGTAGTCCGATAATTAAGGAGGGAATTATGGGGCTACCTGGAATGTTTTCGGGGAGTTTTGTAACTCGGCAATTTAGTGGAATTGGATGTGCTCTTTTCGATTCCCATGCAGCACTCACCGGTGTTTCGTATAACTTCTGCAGCTCGTCGTACAGCCACATCTCGACGGCGAGCCTTTTGCGGATCAGCGCCATCTGATGGCTACCATATTTGGCCGTGAGGAATTTCTCGCGCCGCTCCTTCACCTGTGAATGACGACATTTGATGGTTACTTGAAATTTTACTTGGGCACTTTCCAGGGACCTCACTCACACGGTGAAATACAAAGAAAGCGTCGTTTCACGCCTGTGACGCCGTGGTATCACTCCGGTCGTTCCAGCCAAGTCTTGCCGAAGCATGTCTCTCGCACGTGAAATTTTTAATCTATGTATACCTTATCTACATCTACATAATGTAATAAAACAGTATAAAAGTGTGCCCAAGTGTGCCTGTGCCTACATTCAACATTTATACAACAGTAACAGAACTGAATAGCTGTAGTTACTTAGGCATAAATTATTTCGGAAATTGTAGTAAAAAAATGTGAGTAAGAAAGGTTCATCAACAGAGTATAAGAATGGTAAGATGTAAAATGAGGCCAACGATTCAAGTGTTAGTGTGTTTCAAGAAAAATATTGGTTTTTATATACCTAAGGATTTCCTGATATATGTATAGTTACTTAAAGTGTGTACAGTACTCAACTTGCTGTAGACAATTTAGCTCTAAAACCGAATTGCTGGTAGATAAGGGAATTCTTTTCAAGATACGAGATTAGTCTATTATTTATAATTTTCTCAAGAACTTAAGAGATTGATGGTAATAGAGAAACAGGCCGATAGTTGTTCACTAAGTCCTTTGGACGGGATTTATAAATAGGGACAACTGCCGTCTTAATTCGCCAGTGTATCTATCCTCTTGCTAATGGTGTTTGAACGCATTTTCTTCGGTGTTGCATAGTCCATTTAAAGAGGAAGGCTATTAAGCACCATGCTACAGTCTGTAGGAACTTGAGCCGAACGCAGCGGGTGAAACCGCGCGGTATTAGTTAGTGTATTACTAACCTATACCTACTTTATTCTCATTATCTCAGGAAATTTCGGAAAATTCGGTGTTACTTTTTCAATTTTTATTTTATTTATTTTTATTTTACAATTTTAGGAAAACTTACAGCTAGTTATAACATAAGGATAGATTAAATTATAGATAAACGGCCAATAACAAGTTTCCGCTTATACTTAGTTAATTAAATTACTAGTTTAAAAAGACAGCACATGACGAAACAAAAAAAACTGTTTTGAAAAACAAAAAGAAAAAAGATATTATGTTTGAAAGAAACTTGAAGACATTAATTTCTTTAATCTACGTACGCTACTCGCTAGTGTGAAATAAATCTAAATCAATCCTCCGGCACTCTGAATCGTATGTCCGACACGCTCTTATCATGTATGAATTTTGTCTATAAACAGTGTTGGTAGACGGGACGTTGAGAAGTACAGGTTTGCGCAGAAAAGCAGAAGGCACACGCAACCCTATTCTGTCCACCAACTCCGGTACATCTAATGAGCCATTTACTATATTGAACAGGAATGATAAATCTGCAATTTTACGGCGCTCACATAATGGAAGGGTGTGAAACTGCTTGCAACGATCTATATAGTTATTGATGTAAGTTTTCTCCATTACATTTCGGTATATTGGGTATGTAGGTACTCGGTATTGATCCGATACAGTCTTACTACTTATTTGAGACATGTGTGAAATTGGTAAGATTCGTAGCAGGGAGTAGTTACCTCTCCTTTGTCGCTGAAGTTAACGTGCAGACCGGACTTAGCGGGCGAGCGCTCGGTGGGCGACAGAGCGGGGTGCGCGGGGGGCGCGGGGTACCCGCCCGCCGCCACGCCGCACTCCATGCCGCACGCCGCCGCGCTCGCACTGCTGCGGTTCTGAAATGTTAATGATCACACGTTAGCTTTCAGTGCTCCCGGATGCTGTCCTGTTATTGTAATCAGACTGAGCGCCGCCAATCCGAACTGGCATTACGCTTCATATTTCTGTAGTTGGATACTTCCAGCTCTATTACCATCTGTTGCCCTCTAATGATGAGGGCATGCAATGTGAGACGTGGTTGTATCGCGGGTGGCGGGCGTGGAGCAAAGCATCAAGGGACTGCCTTGCCTCAGTATCGTGCTCCAAATCCGACATGATACTGCACGAGCCGCGGACCCCGACTCACACACGCGCTGGCTGCGCTACACAAAACCAGGTGGCCACGCTCAGTTTGTAAATATGAATACGATTTCCGGGGAGACGGCGAACCTCCTTGCCGGATTACCGCTGGGGTCTGGAGAGCGAAGGTCCTCGCGCGCGGGTATTGTTTGCGCGCGGAGGCACGTCGCCGGGGTGAATCTCCGCTGCCGCGCCAGATTAGAGCGTGGCGGGATTTCCTGTTTCTGATTGGGCGGGAGGAAACCCATGTTCGGGTGTCATCACTGCGAGGACCACCTGATGGACACGGTGGTGGAGCATACGGTGGCGGTGTGCCCTACGTAAGCTGGGCACCCGTGTCCTCATGGATGTGGTCGGCGACGCGACCTCTCGCGTTCGACTCTGGTTTCGACCATGGTACGGAGCGATGGGCCTGGTATGCAGTCTTTTCCTGCCTCGCCCCAACCGTCGTGAGAGACACTATGCGCGTCGAAGATCGAACGATCTTCGACCACCACAGTACCGCCCTGGCCTGCAGACGGCGAGCACGGGTAACTTGCCGCAGAAGTAGGAACTTGGTGGGTTTTAGTCAGTAATATTTGAAAATTGACCAAATTGAAATATTAATGACCTAAATCCTGTTTTGAAAAATAGTTAGGGCTTACAAAGTACATTTCAACATTACATGCATTTTCAAGATAAATTAGAACCGGCCAAGTGCTAGCCGGGACTCCGCTGCCGCGCCAGATAAGTGCGTGGCGGGATGACCTCCGGCGCGATCTCATGGCGGAATGGCAGCAACGACTGTCGCAACCGAGGGCTGGCCTCGCTGCCATTGCAGCGGTAAGACCCCTCTTTGAGGAGTGGCTTGAGAGACGCTACGGCGTCCTCACCTACCGCCTGACGCAGGTCCTCACCGGACATGGAAGTTTCGGGAGGTATCTGTGTCTGATGGGGTGGGAGGAAACGCCCGGGTGTCATCACTGCGAGGACCGCCCTGAGGACACGGTGGAACACACTGTAGTGTAATGCCCTGCGTGCGCTGAGCACCGCCGTGCCCTCAGGGAAGTGATCGGCGATGGCGACCTCTCGCGTCCGGGCCTAGTGCAGGCCATGATGCGGAGCGAGGGGGACTGGGATGCCGTCGCCTCCTTTTGCGAAGCAGTCATGCTAGCTAAGGAGGAGGCGTTACGCGTGAGGCAGCGAAGCGCTGCCTCCTCGCAACCCAACCATCGCGAAGGACACATCGGGCGTCGGGGATCGCGGAACGATCTCCAGCCACCGTAAGCGCGGGCCAGCGGACGGCGAGCATGGGTGGCTCCCCGGCCAACTAGAAACAGCCCCGAGCGTACGGCGCGTCGCGTTCCGCGCGCGCCTCAAAGAGCCATCAGACCATCACAGATGGGGCCCAATAGGGCCGATGCCGATTCGGAGTCGCGGAGAACCTAACGGGTAACCGGGGCTCCGGCTCGACGTGCAGGAGAAGGAACGGGGTGGTTTTTAGTCAGTAAGAGTCTGACACTCCCTTCCGCCTCACCCGCCATACCCTTATGCATGACAAGCCTTAGTCTTAGGGTGTGGGTTCGAAACCTGGCAAGTCCACTCACAAACGGTGAAGGAAAATAGTATTAACAAAGTTGTTTATATTGTACGGCTATGCAGCTCAGACAAATTAGAGTGGTGAATCTGAACCATGTACAATTTACATATTTAAAAGCACTCGTCACTACATTAAACAATGACATGTAAAGGCAACAACACCATACAGATCACAGATATCATCGTGTACAGCTAAGTTTCTAACACTAGGTGACATGCCTAACCTAGCGCCGTGTATTTATTTACTCTTGCATTGGTGCCGCGACTACTCATGGGTTTATCGAATGCCTTTGCTGGACTAACGCTAGTGAAGGCGCAAATATATTTGACTACACGTGTCATTTCGTTTACATGCAACTCGCGCCGGTCGAAATAAAATGTATGTTAAACGCATTTAGTTATAAGCGTTTAATGCTTGACATGTGAACATAGGCTAACTCTGGGTCGTAGCTCGTAGCGCGATGTTCGTAGCTCGTAGTTTTTAGCCGGTGCGTGGTGGCGCATAGTTCGTAGCTCCGTAGCAGTGTTTTTCACGTGCCACGAGCTACGGACTACGCGGTACGCGCTACGAAATGTAGCGCGTACCGCGCTTATTAAAATTGTTACGGCATGTAGCTGAGCACTGGCCTTTTTGCACCATGATGACGTTTATCATGTCATTGTAGTCGTAATTTTTTTATGGAATAAACCGGGAAACGTGATGACGGATCACCCGATGGCAAGCAATCGCCGCCGTCCATGGACACCCGAAACACTGGAGGTGTTACAAGTGCGTTATCGACCTTTTGGGGATTAGGAATTGAAGGATTGGGGAGATTAGGGAGAGGGATGACTGGGCCTGCGGTAACCTCACTCACACGACGAAACACAACGCAAGTGTTGCTTAAAAAAAAACTTAATGTTTTTAAAAATTGTATTACAGTGCAAATACACTGTGTTTCTTTCTTTGCTTCTTTCTAACCACAACGTCAAGATTTTATTAAGTAAATAAAATGGTACATTTAACACCTCTACAGAATTATGCTGGTACGTTTTACCATCATACTATACAACATAAATTATAATAAAAGAAATTTTTAACATATTATTTATATGTTATCCAATATAGAACTGCACCAGGAAGCATCATACACCTTAGTCGAAATGCATCGCTTGGTCATATTTATACAAAGTCAATATTATTATAACAAACCTAATTAAGTATGACTAAACTTCTGCGAACATCTTGGTAGATTGGTTACAATACAGAACCAACAGAAAGCAACGGAAAGTGCATGAAAGATCACCGTGGCGAAAAAAAAACCTCTCAAAGCAAATTTCTATATTATTTAAGTACGTATCAACTATCAATGAATAATAATGCTTTAAACTATTTGATATATCAATACTGTCAAGCCCATCAAACAGTTTCAGGAAAGGCATCCCCAATAGACGCGTGCACTCGCGGAGTGGCGGCGCGCACCACAGACCGAGCCACGGCGCGCCGCCCGGAGGGACGCGACATCGGCAGCTCGATCGATACCTGTAGATCGGCAGCCCGAGAGTTGAAAGGCTTTCAGCCAACTGTTACGCGTACTCCGAGGTCCTCCACAGACGGGCGACGACCTCCGTCCGCAGACGTCTGCCGGAGTGCCCCCGCGCGCCCCGCGCTTGAATGTAAGCCCCTTTCACAGGTCCTATTGACTGGATATTTTATATTCTATCAGTTTTAAACTTTGAAATATTGCGTAATAAATCTAATATAACATAATATTGTTGACCCGACCTGTTAGTAATATTCATGCAAAATTTGAAGTAAATCCATGCAGAACTTTTTGAGATCATCCCGGACATACATACATATAGACCAACAGACAAAAATTCTAAAAACCATATTTCTGACTTCGATATCGAGTGTAGATCAATTATTCTTTAAAAAATCTTTAATGTAGAGTTTTGATTGACTGTCCTGGCAGCCGCGGTGTAGTACACTAATGCCATCGGCTGCGAGCCTGCGGCCTGAACTGAAGGTCCGGGTATAAGGGTGTACACAATCATGTGCACTACAGTTGTAAGATTATTTTGTATGTTATTATAACGACCACTACAACCAACCCCAAACCAAATTATCCAGATTGGGTAATCTCCTGCTAAATAATAATATCGCAGTGCCGATACATATGTCGTAACTTGTAGCTGCAGAATCTGCAGTTACAACAGCCGCTAGTCAGCTGTGACTAAATAATTAGAATGTCGTATCTGTTTGCCTATCTCAGGTCGCCAGCGCCTCACACGCGTAGGTACAAACAGCTACAAGACATTAAGTGATAATGATAATACCTGCAACGTTATCATAATTAATCGCTAAATAGATATGACAAGCACAACGAGCGACGCGCCTGGCCTCCGGCCCGCCCGTAGCTAAATACAGAGGGCCTTACTCACCTTACTCTGTAATAGTTGCAAAATTGTTTAACATTGATTTCGTAATTACAGATATTGACAAGTTTTGTTTGTTCCATTGTGTCAAATCTGCAATTATGAATCTACGTATTTATACTCGTACGTACTTAACATCTTCTATTATAAAAGAAAGTCGTGTTAGTTACACTATTCAGAACTCAAGAACAGCTAAGTCTGGTTTGGCTGAAAATTGGTGGGGACTCAGTTTAGAACTGGAAGACGGACATAGGACACTTTTTAACCAAGGATTTCCGGAAAATCCTACGGGAACGGGATAATACGGGATTCCGCGTACAAAATCGCGGGCAGACATTAGTATTGTATACAAGAAACATTAATTGTGTTTTGAACCGACTTCGAAGAGAAAAATAGGTCGTTTTCAGTTTGACCTGTACATATGTATGTACGTATGTAGGTATGTATAATATGTTGGTATCTATGTATAATATGTTTGTGTGTATGTATGTATGTATAATATGTGTGTATGTATGTATGTATGTATATGTTTGTGCGCGGTTGTCTCACGATTGGTTGAACCGATTTTGATGCGGTTTTCAGAAAAGTGTTTGTTATGCCTAGGAGCAAGTTTTAGTATATTAATTAACCGACTTCAAAAAGAGACGGGGTTGAAGGCGGTTTTTAAACATACCTAGTGTATAAAAGAATTGTTGTATGTGTGATTGTAATATTTTCATACAAAAATTACTGGAAAGATGCTAGATGCGTCTTTACTAAAAACATAGACTATCTATAATTCTTTCCGTAGGCTAGCGTTTGTTTTCGATAACGCCCCCTTTGGCCTTACAGCCAGCATGTTATGAAATTATTATACAACCATGTATACCAAGTTCGTACGTAGCAAACTAGAATCCAGCGCCGCTGTGTGGAATCGTCATGAATACATTTCTCCGATGTACAAACAAATGCGTAACTGGTTAGTTACCCTTCCTCATACCCAATCATAGCCACATTATAAGTTAGACGGGAACTGCAATTATAAGTCTTAATGATATAATTTACACAATGATTAACGGTCCAATCGATGCTCCTGAACTGCATAATGAGTTCCCTCGTATGTTTGCTTCTGATGATTACCGTCGCTACAAAAAGTACCGGTTCTTTATTAGTTTTACTATGTTGCAGAACACTGAACACTTAGTAAAGCTAAGTCTTCATTACCGCGCACGAGGAAACTCCTAAACCGATTCCCGGATTCAAAGCCAGAGAATGGCGTGTTATCGAGTGAAAGAAGATCGCGTAATCTTCTTCGTCTTTGTCGGAATACTTGAAATATTGCGAAAGAGATGAATAAATGATATTTGCCTACCTAATAAAGCGTACCTACTAAATAAGACTAAGGCCTCAGGTTACTGCCGTCTACACTGCACTTAATGTCTTCATGTACAAGATAGACACTGGCACAGTAAGGATTAACACTACTTCACTACTTACTACACATACACATGTACCTAACAACTGTCCTTCTAATTAGATTATTAGACCAAATTAGGGCAAGTATGGAGCTATCAGTACATGTATACTATACACCTACACGGATAAGTGGTTGATACGTGACGTACTCAGTACGAGTGTGTATTTCGATTACTTTATACGTAAAACAAACTCGTAGCAGGGCCTCTGATTGGTTGGTTCATCGTACGAAGGCGTCTGGCCACACTGACAGACTACGGAGTTACGCACGCAGAGCTTGATGTTTAAGTCAACAGGCCTTTACCAACCACAATTCTAAGTTCCAACTTATGCATAATCGTCTTAGACAATCTCGCCCTTATATCAGACAAAAACAGTTTTCTGTTGAAAAGTCTAGGGATGCTATCCCTAAATATATAATATAGATATTATGTGGTCGTCATATATTGGCATCTACTTCTCGATCGACTTAATCCTGGAACTGTTTTATTCCTTATGTAGGTACCTAAATGTACGCACAGTTTGTTATCGACTGCCTGAAATAGACCTGAAAGCCAGCTGGGAGAATACTTCCAGAAGTAAGCTTGTGTTTGGACTAATAAAATATCTGCAAATGGTATAAACGTTTACTAATTAGGTAGGTATGTCGAAGGAGGTAAGTAGAGATGTACGTCAAAGGTCAAAAGTCTAAAAGCTATAATTTTAGTTTCGAAATCGATTGTATATATACATAGTGATGTAAGAATTACAGGTCTTATGGAGAGACCTGGGTGCATACTCTTAAAATCAATCTCAATGTCATTGGAATTCCAAAAATCTCAATAATTATTCAATGTCTAAATTATTATAACCTCAATCGTAGCTGTTACAATAGCATTCTTACAATACAATAGCATCTCTTGTAATTAATCTACAGGAAGGCGTCGCAAATAAACCAGGCGAAATTTTGATCTGCGACGTCTCGATTTCTATTTTTACGTGGTGTGGAAGTTAGTTATTTTTTCTAAAATTCTCATAAAAATGTACTTTGCGGTGCTTTGGCGCCAAAACTACTTATATGTATTACGGAAAAGTTGTCTAGCTAGGCATTAATTGTAGATAATTGTGAATAATTTAATTTTGTACTAAGCGTTTTCTCATAAAATGCACAGGAAAAAAGATATTGTAAAAATACTTCGACCGCCTTTTTTCCAAGATAACGGCGTACGTACCTACAAAGGTGCAAAATGGAAATCTGAAAGAGCACATCAAAATGTACAAAATTGCCAATTTTTAAAAGTCCCGGAAAACATTCTATCTAGAATTAGGTACTAAATGACTGAATTATTAAACGTCACTAAATTAGGTTCAAAAATAGGGAACTGATCCCACTGATCCGTGACCACTTAGTTATATGTAGGTGTTTCAATAAACCGACACCAGCTCTGGCTCTGATAAATATGTGTGACAGCCACACATGTCATTGCAATACAATGTTATCTACCTGCGGCGGCAGGCGGCAGGCGGAAGCTGACGTTTGTCCACTCGTCTGACGGCATCCACAAATAATACTAGAAAATGTAAACAGTTTGGAGGTGCTAAACAGGACGTTTATCTCGGTACTACAAATCATTAATTTATTGGTTACCTACTGGTAGGGGTGCCAATTTTTTTTTGACGAAAAAGCGTATACATTTTGTTTGAGTTTGAATAGGCAAACTAAAGTCTTACATATTTATAAGCGCCCTGAGGACACGGTGGAACACACTGTAGCGGAAGGCCCTGCGTGGGCTGAGCACCGCCGTGCCCTCAGGGAAGTGATCGGCGATGGCGACCTCTCGCGTCCGGGCCTAGTGCAGGCCATGATGCGGAGCGAGGGGGACTGGGATGCCGTCTCCTCCTTTTGCGAAGCAGTCATGCTAGCTAAGGAGGAGGCGGGACCCAGCCATCGCGAAGGACACACCGGGCGTCGGGGATCGCGGGACGATCTCCGGCCACCGTAAGCGCGGGCCTGCGGACGGCGAGCATTGGTGGCTCCCCGTCCGACCAGAAACAGACCCGAGCGTGCGGCGCGTCGCGTTCCGCGCGCGCCTCAAAGAGCCATCAGACCACCACAGATGGGGCCCAAAAGGGCCGATGCCGATTCGGAGTCGCGGAGAACCTAACGGGTAACCGAGGCTAAGGCTCGACGTGCAGGAGAAGGAACGGGGTGGTTTTTAGTCAGTAAGAGTCTGACACTCCCTTCCGCCTCACCCAGGCGCAGCAGTCATTCGATGATTTTCCCCCCTTAAAAAAAAACCTATTTATAAGAAAAAAAATATGTTCCAATTATTTTTTCAATTTCCGAATTACTCGTCGGTTTTAAGCATTCATGTTCACTTTAGTTTCTTTAATTACCTATAAAAGTCCTACAATTTTTATACAAGTTCGTCGATAGTGACATCTGTGATCATTGCTGACTGACTGGTCACTAACATCTTGTTGAGTAATTATGAGTCGTTTACCATAATCTTTTTTAACTTATAAGTATATTATTTTTAAATACTTTTAAATAATAAGGTATCATATATTCCAAGCATCATGGTAAAGGTTGGAAATAAAGTATTTTCACATAAGTACTTTATTTGTATGTAAACGTATAACTATAAAGTATGATAACCAAAAATAAAGTAGGATACGTTATTATAAACTATAGTTGGCAACCCTAACTAGTTACTGGACTGGACAGTGCACGACTTGTCTATCCCATAAATACATAAATACCTAGGTAGGTATTTAGTTACCATGACGCATTTCATATACCATTCAATAATAACTTTAATAGTAACTGGACGCAGACGTCTTCGTCGAGCGAACGACGACGCGACGTTACGGATGTGATCACGAGGTCATCATTCCTTAATTTTACGCGATATACAAAATACACAGATCGACGTGAACCTATAATATACCTACTTAACCTAACAACTCTTAATTTTTTAGCAAAAATGTGCAAATGACTCGAAGTCAAGCCTTAATACACTCAGCACTCATGACAAATTGTGTATGTGGTAGTAAATACATAATACATAACCTATTATTAAACACATAAATACCAGGACTTCTATGACGTATCGGTGCTGTTGCAGAGGTTGGATATTCTTATTCATATTCTTTCGGAGCTATAACTGCCTAACGTGTTGTAAGAAACCACCGTTAAGTAAGTAGGTAGTATTCAGATGTATTCGAGTTGTAGGCAGGCATGTTACGCGCTAGTGTGTTGCTCACAATCATCTTGGCTCTTCCCGTACCTACCGAGATCGCGACCGCGGTCACTGCCCTCTCCGGCTCCCGGGCACTGTTGATCGCAGTTCCTTGCACGGTGATCTCAGACCACCTACGCGGCAGCGATGCACCACACAGCCACGAATAGTTGCACACAGTACTGAAGGTATCGATCACCGAATCACCATCCACTTCACACTACCCGGGCAATACGTGCAGTGTGCAATCTCACAGACAACTGACAATTTCATAGAAATGCCTGAACAGTAAACACAATAGCTTCAAGAGGCGCGCTGGTTTCAACTGCGTGCGCGTGTAGCGAGACGAGTTCACCCGTTAGCGTATGTACTAGTGAGAACAGGCGAGGAGGTAGCTAGCGGCGGAGGTGGCGGTGCGCGGTGCGCGGGGAGCTTAGCGGCGGTCGGCGGCGTGGCGGAGCCGCGGGGCGCGGCGCGAGGCGAGGTCGCGCGGCGCTCGCCCGCCGACCGCGCAGCGCACAGCTGATAACATACTAACGTATGGCTAGCTAGCCTGGCTCCGTATAAACAAAGGTACGACGCACGACGATACCAATGTATCAAACAAGTCAGTCAGCCAGCAAACGATCTGGGACGCATGGTTCTTCACATCATAGTAATAGGTGTCTAGGTAGGTACTGGTACCTACTTAAACATACGCCTAATATTATGAAAATAATAATTTAAACAATTTAAAGTTGTAGTCTAACGGCCTGTTTTACACCTTCATATACCGGACACAGTACCAGATAAACTTATGCAATTTTGTAAGCAAACTAAATACGCTCAATCAATATACCCACATCCCTCAGTCATTGACGACAATCGGTTTTCCCAGGTAACTATTATAGGTACTCTGTAGATCTAGCCACATACGACCTATATGACAGACGCCAGTGGTCACCAAACGGTCCCCGTAGCCGAAATCGGTATGGAGGATTATTATTCATTATAGATAGGTACAAATAATTGTATTGTAAAATACCTAAGCTATAATAATAAGCAATATGTACTAGCCGAAATAATTCGCTTCACCAGTGAAAAAGAGTTAAAATATGTATAAACGTGCAAATTACACAAAAATGCATTTGGTCGCATTTATCTTTTACCTGGTGAGAGAACTAAGTATGGCGCAAGGCTGGTTTCATTTGCTCTACAAAACAAGCTAAGTATTCTTAATGGTTTCTTTAGGAAAAAGAAAACAAAGAAATGGATCTAGACCTCCCCAAATGGTGCCTGAAAAAACTATCAAAACTATTAAAAACCTAGAAAGCAGACGAAACACCTGGGCCCGATCAAATAACCAGCGAATTGCTCCAATCTACGGTTTTAGTGATTGCTCCATTAATAACAGACATATTTATTGATATTATTAAAACGGAAAGCATTACACAGAACTGGACTAGAACGATAGTTCTGCTACACAAAAAAGGAAATGGGAATCTATCGCCCTATCAGTTTAATGTCCAACATTTACAAGGTCTTTTCAAAAACTATTTTATCCAGAATAACCACAGCACTCGATGAGAATTGAGAACCAGCCAAGAGAACAAGCAGGTTTTAGAAGTGGATTTTCAACCGTAGACCACATCCTCGTCCTGAGACAAGTCCTACAAAAGTACAATGTTTGTATTGTAACTTTCGTGAGACATACTAAATCAATTATTATGTTTTCGGCTTACTTACGTAATAATTTGACGACGAACACGAATAAAATTTACTTCCTGGGGTTTATAGATAGATAAGGCTTTTGACTCCCTGAAACATGGGTACATCGGGAAAGCTCTACGAGGTCAAAATGTACAGGAGAATTATTTAAGAATTTTACAGAATATATACTCCAAAAGCACAGCACAAGTCAGATTAGTAAAACTAGGCAAGAAATTCCCTATAGAGCGAGGGGTTCGTCAAGGTGAATCTATATCACCTAAATTATTCTCGGCAGTTCTGTCTGGAGATGATAATTAGGAACCTAGAATGGAAAGAACAAGGTCTCAATATAATCGCGAAAATCTAAGTCATTTGCGTTTTGCAGATGACCTAGTATTGTTCTCTGAATGTCCTAGATCATTACAACAAATGCTACAATAGCTAGCAGACCAGAGCGCAGTAGCAGGACTAACAATGAACATCACGAAAACAAAAGTTATGACTAATTCTTCAGAAACACAAAACATGCAGGAAATAGAATACGTGCATGAATATATTTACCTGGGACAGTTAATATCACCTACGAAAACGATCCATAAGGAAATCGATAGGAGGATAGCCAGTACATGGAAGAGGTACTGGTCACTAAGCGAAGTTATGAAGGATAGAGATATGCCAAAGAAAATAGTATGACATGTGCATTCTGCCATGTTTAACATATGGCTGTCAAACTTGGGCAATGGGCGTTAACAGAAAAGTTAACAAGTAAAACAAACGTCTGCCAAACAGTATAGAGAGGAGTGGTATTGGAGTCAAGAGAAAAGATACAGTTAGACTAACAGAAAGTAAACATAAAAGGCAAATCCATTATGTCGAACACTGAAATGCGATGGTCAGGACACATACTAAGGGAAAAACTAGAGAAATGGACGAAAATTATAACAGAATGGCCAAGAGATGGAGAAAGAAACAAAGGGCGACAGAAAGAAACAATGCCCTCCAAATACCACCACCATATAATACACCAAGCGAGGTGGATTGGGCGATTTCTAATCTATAATTTGAAACTACAAAATTTCCTCACGATGGGTTTTCTTTACTATACAAAATATTTATTTACACTTCTTGCACAATGGGTATACAATGGCAGACTTAATGCCTAGTGGCATTCTCTAACAGTCAACCTTAGAGTGATGCAGAGAGACTCATTGGTAGGTGAAAAAGTGTAACATTGTTGTGAACATAATTTGAATCACACAATACATATGTATATATGTAATTAAAGAGGTATAATGAAGAACTATTACAATATATACGTAACTAGCGACCCGCCCCGGCTTCGCACGGGTACAATATGCATGTATTATACATAAAAACCTTCCTTATGAATCACTCTATCTATTAACAAAAACCGCATCAAAATCCGTTGCGTAGTTTTAAAGATCTAAACATACATAGGGACAGACAGACTGCGGATAGACTTTGTTTTATACTATGTAGTGATGATGCACAAAGAACAGTACAATTACATAATTTATTATTATCAGTAAGTGATGTCTAAATTATAAAGAGGATACATGTACCTCGAAAAATGCCACATTGCTACTTGCCAGGTTCGAACCCTCTTGCATGAACAGCGCCACGCGCCGGGCCTCCTCTACACGCGACACGCTCACGGTAATCAAACACTGATCGCGAACCGGGTACGATAGACACTCTCTCATCACTACTGAAGCTTATGCTAATGTGTGGCACTATTTATTGCACTGAGAAATGAGAGTCACCGCCGCCGCCGCCGGCTCTCCGCTGTCAAAATTCGATATTTCTCCAGTGTAAGAAGGTGAAGGTTGTCTGGTTGCCCTATGTCAAAAATTCACTACCTATCTAACAAGCGTGGTACCTACTCGAATATTTTCTAACCTATCGTCGCCAATTGGTACCGTGCTCAGTTGAGGCAGAGCTGCGCGAGCTGGAGCCCGAGCCCCGACCGCACCCCGCACGGTCACAACCCCACCCAGCGCTCCGTGAACTTAACACATTATTTATTGTATTTACATTGCTGCTCTTTACGATCTTTACGATTACGAAGAGACTAAGTTTATTCGCATGCATCTGTATGTCATGCGAATAAACTTAGTTTTGAATCCATTCAAATTGTAAATGAAACGACTCAAGTTTATCGGCTAAGTACGTACTTATTCTTATTTATTTGCATGCTATAATTAATGAACCCCTAGATGGGTGCAAAAACATCCAAATTAATCAGATAAGTAGACATTATAATTATTATATGAGAAGTTAATTATATTATAGAGGCGACGTTTACTCCTGCACTGTCAGTAGTATCGTTTTAACGAAGACACAATAGTATACTTATTGTCAATCTATGAATGTAACTGAATCACTGCGTGGAGCGGGCGCTCCACGGTGGCACGCTAGAGGTACTCACACCGCTCCTGAACTTGAAGAACAGCGACATGAAGGCGGAGCGTCGCGCTGCGCCCAGGTCGCGCCGACACTGCCGCGCGCCGCCGCGTCGCGCGCCGCTTCTCTACATACATATATACAGGGACTATTCTTAACTTCTATTCCTACATAGGTATAACTGTAGGTTTGTAACTTGTGAAGGGTTTCACAAGATTCACGAGATAAAACATCACACACACACACACACACACACACAATCACTCACTTCAATACATACTAATCGGAAGAAACTAAAAATGCAGAATTAGTTTTCTAGCAATACGTAGTGCGCCTCTTACAGTAGCTAAGTATGTGTTCACAGTGTTCACTAAACTAATTAGGTACGGTTTTGTTGTGTTGTGATTTTAACCTGAAACTGCTATTACCTACTTCTTGCTATCAATAACTTCATATAAGAACCTACTGATAAACTTACCCATTGTCACACTCACAAATTACGTATGTTCTTTATTCAAAGAAGATCATGTCGGTCACCAGAACCACAAGGAAACTGGTTTTATGTAACTAGCCATTCGTAGCAGTAATTAATATGGCGCGAAACTTGTAGGATCACAGATATAGATAGAAATTATACAAGCTCTAAGATTCATCATGTTCATACATTCATTGATGCAAGTTGTTTACTATAATGCACACGTGGGTACATACAGATGGGGCATTCCCACTCATAGCACGCGCCGGAGATATCCCTATGAAAACATTTGGGATTCTCTTAGTAATACGAGGCCGTATTCATCAGACCAGTGACAAGACTCCCCCAGTGACTTTCAGATCGACCGGTCGGAAGTTGGAAGCCACCTGCATTCAGTGGCTTCCTGAGACTCTCATCAGGTCGTCGTTGTAGGTTTCGGTTGTAGTTGGCCTCCATTCGAGAAAATATCGGCCGTGGTTTTCCAGAGTTATGTACCCCGCCACTGTCACTGCAGCAGTGCAGCATGCTAATTCACTGGAGTATGACAGCGACTTCAGTTTGCTTGCGGATCTTCTCATTTCTGATTCGATGTCGCAACGAAACACTGAGCCCTTTCTATAGCGCACAGAGTGACACCGAGTCTTTTAATAAGATCTATAGTTAGAGACCCCGTTTCAGTTCCGTAGGTCATCAGTCATCACTGGTAGGTATCATATACGGATTAATATAGACTTCGTCTTGCGGTACTGAGGCATTTTAGACGAGAAGATGGTATTCAGTCTAACCATATCACGTCCAAAATGTAATTTATGTAGGTACTATTGCAGCTAATCCAACCCTTTGTAAAATACTAGCTAAGTATTTCTAATTATTATTGCTCATGTCCGATAATAAACGGAAAGTAGAGTGTTGGTGGTGTGGTATATGAGTACTGGACGGTATGAGGACAGGTTAATACGATTACCAGCAAAAGGTGTGGAAGATCGTGACATTAAATTAATGATAATTAAAAAAAAGAAAACCAATTGTCTGTGTGTAATACATACATACATACATAGCGACTTCACTAACTTTTTTATAAACTGTCGTTTAGTCAAAACGTTGGACGTTACATTTAACAATGTGACGAGTTATTTATTCTTTAGTCATTCCATAAAATATCTGATTAAACCGGATGACTGCGACATATCCACCGTATTCATACGTCTGGGGTTCAAGATTGGGCGCAGTGCGCAGGTGCGACTTTATCGACCGGGAGGCCGACAGAGGCGCTTTATGTGATTTCACTTTGACTTCCGCGGCTGATACCCGCTGTGTATAATTGTATATTATTTAGTAATTAGCGCCACGGATACGTAGCGAGGTGTCACCGCTGGCTTAGGACAGCCACAATCCACATAGATGGACGGCGGCGATACGGTCACCCGTGCACTCGATCTAAGAATACGTAAAGTGAAGATCCGCGAGTGTTTCCAGGAAAGAGAGTGAGGTGTGTGTGCAGTGCAGGATGCGGCTGCGACTGTGGTCGTGGTGGGCGGCGCTGGTGCTGGGCGCGGTGCGGGCGCGCGAGCTGGACCCGGCCGCCTGCGCCTCGCGCTTCGACGTGCAGCGCGATAAGATCATCCGCACGGAAGAGTCGCGCGACATGGGCGCGCGCTACCTCTCCGAACTTGACGTGGGCGCGCGCTCCGAGTGCCTGCGGCTCTGCTGCGAGACCGACGCTTGCGACGTATTCGTTTATGAGGAAAAGGTATTAATTTCAATTTTGATGTTTCAAAAGTACCTAATTAATTAAATGAAATAAATGATTTGACCTTTCTTTCGCATTACCAGTTTCAACTTTGATTAAGTACATTCATGTTCACTAACAGCTAAGTGCCTGACAGTCAATGCAACCTCACGTCCCGTACGTTCACGCAAGTGACAAGAGTACGTAGTCCGAGTCAGAACCACTACTGAAACATTTCAGTAGGTAGTTTCCAACGAAGCAGTCGTAAGTTTCTGTGTATATAACTAGCCAAAAGCCGATAGATTTTCAAAATGTAAAAAAATCTATTTTGTACGAAATAATGTATTGTGACGTTTATGACGTCACAATTCACGGATTACATTGTAGTTTTTCTGTCAGAGAAGCGTTTCAATCGTTCAATTGTTTTTTTGGAGAGCCAACTAGTAGACCTTTTTTCGGTATTTTCACGTGAGTAACCCGCGATTTTTAGTTAGAAGTTTTTTTGTGAACCAAAATCGAATTTGCCGCGTTACACTATCAAATTTCGCATAACTAAAGTATTTTTAAATGATCACTTATGATGCTCTCAAGCTGAAATAAATCTTTGGATCACCACTGTAAACGAACCATCCTATATTAACAGTATAGTAGACTTTTATTCTAATTATGGGTTTTTGCATATTATTACAGACTGACACTAGTTAAGTAAACCTTGTATAATCTATTAGTGTTATAGATTATAGAGTACCTACGCCTACATGATATAGAGGACAATACTCTATTTTAGAGTACCTACGGTTGGTAACCCTAGCGATGCGAATGGTGCCTATAAACTTAGGTACGTCTCGTATTTCATGTGCATAATTTTCATGGTAATACCGAAGAAAATTATTATTAAACTAAAAAGAAAACACAAGATCTATGTATATTGTATTAGTCTAAGATGAGTGGTAAAAAATGCTCCCTACAGTTGTAAACCCGCGTCTCCGTCTACTTCGATATTACTTCAGTGGCAGGCAGAAACAGAAGGCGAGGGTTGCCTTATGCCTCTGTTGAACTACGTAGTAGGTACATGTAAATGGGTAATTGTTTTTCTTTTACCCAACATAACGTAACACCTTGTAATTCTTAGTCGCCCTATCTGCCTTTTTAACCAACTTCAAAATAAAAAGGAGTTTGTCCTGTTTGTATGTATTATCTCGCGATTGGCGGAACCGATTTTGATGCGGGTTGCAGAAAAGTGTTAGTTACACTTAGGTTCCAATACATATTACAGAAATATTAAAAAAAGATACATACTAACATACCTATATTAATATACCGACCTAAAACAAGAAGAGCTTGAAGCCGGTTTTTTAAAACGTAGTTTATAAATAAATAATTTATTCAAAAAATATAAACAGAAATTTTATATGTATGTCTTAATTCTATATTCTTATTGCTATGATATGCCATGTGCCTGAACTAGGTTTGAAACCTGTACCTCAGGCAATAAAAACCGCTTAGCATAGAGAACTTAAGGTCTAATTAACAATAATTATATAATCATTCTTATATTAAATTATTTGATTACTCAAATTATACCTATATATAGAAATGTATACCTAATCACTTAATAAATTAATTTGTTTCCAATTTTATTTACATACAGTCAGCAAAAATTCGGTCTGGTCATAAGTCAGTTGTTGCAAATATGTGCTGACACGTTTTTTGCATTGATAGCAATTCAAGTTGTAAATACAAAGTTGCTTATTTAGCCTGTTATATAAATGGATTATAATTATTTTGTTCAAACTAAGATTTTAAGACTCCTTGCCCCTGGCACGCCAGTGACACATGCAGCAACTCAATCATATTATGACACCTTACACGCAAGCGGATGTGCGCAGGGCCCCGGCAGCTGCTACCTGTTCAACTGCGGGCCGCCGGAGGACTTCCGCTGCAAGTTCACGGCGCACAGCAACTTCAGCAGCGGCGTGCTGGCCATCAGCCGGCGGCTGGCCGAGCTGCAGGACCAGGAGCGCCTCGCGCACCATGAACAAGAGCTCGCCAATCTCAGGTCTCTTCACTACTGTACCTACTTACTCCGGAAAGGCTGTAGAATAGAAAGGTCTCAGAGATAATGGTTAGGTTGAGATTAGCCGCAGATAATGGTTAGATTTATATATCTGTGAGATTAGCAGTAGGCACGTGGCAATCATTCGTAGTTTCTGGAAGTGTAAAAGGCATAAGGGACCTCGCCCCTTACCCTTCGGCCTAGGGCAATCGGGGCGCGGTGTCTCCTATACTCACCTGCATCACCAGTGATCCGCTATGATAGTGATAACTATGTCCTGTTCAATTGATTGCTATCTATTTGCTGTGAAAATGTTTGTACTGTAAGGAGCAACTTGGTTTGCTTTTCTTTGAGAGATTTGAGGTCACCACTGCCACTAACGCTTTCAGTTCAGGGATAGAGGATTTGGAGGTTGGGATAAGACCCTTACCCCACGAGGAGATCCGACTTCCGATAAACTCACACATACGGCGTAAACAAAACACAAGCATTGTTTCACGCCCATTTTTTAATAGACGAATATTGGAGCGAATATGAAAAGCAATTAGAAGAAAAAAAGACGGAACGTAACTTTACTTTACCAATAATTTATTTATTTATTTATTACACCCTGGAGGACTTACAGCTAAAACTACATAAAAATAGAAGCCAACATAAACTACTGAAAGCCAATTACAAGTCCTCACGTATAGTGACAGACTTAAAATTGATAGGTGAGCATCAAAATTTTCACAGTGGTTACAGCTTATTAAAATTGTACAGTTTATTAAACAAGTTAATTGCAAGGATCAACTAGAAACTAGTATTAACTAGAAACCTTTAGTTACAAGAATAAGTTAATGATAAAAATATTATAAACATTTCCGAAAACTAGGGATACAATTAAAATGCTATTTAAAAAACTTGAGGCTTATGCGTCTTCTGGCCATCGCCACATAATATTTTACTTTGTCTCGTGATCGAGTAATTATTAACTCGTGATGAAGTGAAAGCGTCATCTTGAATGCAGATTTTAGCAAACAAATTGATATAATTAGGTACCTACCTACGTCAAATATATAAAAAAAGGAATATAGGGTTATGCGACACGACAGGCGAATAAAGTAGAATGGTATGAAGTTAGGTTTTTGATTACTTCTAAACCGCCTGCAGAGCAATAATAAGAGCCCCACACAGCGAGGATTCGTGGACTTAGTGGGGATGACTTTTCATTCCTACCCTACTTCTTCTACTTTATAGCAACTCCATAAAAGTGTGATGTACTTTAAAACTTATACTTTATAGAATGACTAAATTAAAGCACCACCCCTACCCCTGAACAAATGAGTCACACAGACGTGTAATGCGTGCGCGGCGCGCGCTGCAGGAGCGGCGGCAGCAGCAGCACGGCGCGAACGACGGCGGGCAGCACGGTGCCCCCCGCCCCCGCGCCCGCGCCCCCGCCGCCGCGCCCGCCGCCCCCCGCGCCGCGCCCCACGCCGCCCCATGAAGCCGAATCTCCGTCCAGTGTCATACGTGGGTATCCTATAGCTAACTTTACATCTTAAAAGCACCATGCATTTAAACTAAGTCATCACTATAAAGAACTACCAATACCGATTCATCCCTCTTCGGTCTCTCTCGATTCCTATTGTCTCCGTCTCATGGTGACGTGGTTACAGCGTCGCGGTGCAGTCGATACCAGTTCGCGTGTCGGCGCGGTGGCGAGTGTATAGCAGTTTACAATGCGTGCGATGGCGTGCCGCAGTGCGCCGACGGGTCTGACGAAGCGCCCGAGCTCGGCTGCCCGCCCCCGCCCCCCGCGCCCCTCCTTCAACCACACACAAGCCGCTGCACCAGGTACACGTGGTGATAGAATCAGTAATGGTCACCGTGAGTATTGTGAGAGGTGACTGCTGACAGCGGGGCTGTTGTAGGAACGGCTGGCGGCGGAAGCGGTGCTGACGGGAGAGAACGCGCCTGCCGGGGAGGGTGTACTGGCCGGGGAGGGCGTGCCGGCCGAGGGCGGTGCGCTGCCCGAGCGCTGGCCGCATCGTCTGGCGCAGGCGCAGCCGCCGCGCCGCTATAGTGGTACGACATATACACATAGCAGCCACTTCACACGCACACACACACATACACACCATACCCTATGGTGTTTGATTTTTAGCCACTTTTAAACTGTCAAACACCAAGCGGTCACCGGTGACCGCGACCTATTGTTCTTTAATTGTGTCTATAAAACCGGTACTCGACGAGTTAAGATTGTTGTCAGAACCAATTTTCGGATGCGGCATAATTCCTAGACCAAAAATGCCGTAATTATCACTTCACCAATTGGGAGTGAACCTTTTACCAATTGACATAATAATATACATATCTACTTATCGCGCACAATCCAACTCCATACCTACTAACTACATAATAGCTGAAAATATCCCAACGACCTGAGGCGTTGCTCATCATCGTCAGTCGCATTTGTGAGCACTTGACTAATAATACCACGCGCAGGACCAGGTGCCTTCAATTATTATATTTACATCGGTTACGTCGCGGTATGCAAGCTACTCGAGCGAGTAAAACACTAGCAAAGATACCAATGACTGTGTAGAGGCGGGGGCCAGCTCACATATCTTCAGCCACAAGGGCGGGCTGCTGCAGGAGCCGGAGGGCGGCGCCCAGTTCCCGGCGTTCGAGCCGCCCTGGCCGCGTCGCGCTTGGCCGCCCGCACCGCCGCAGCCCAACGGTAAGCCACACCATACCCTACTAGACACACCGCGCCACCACCACGACCGAGTGACACTTTATTACTTGTATCCTGGCTGAGCAAAAATGCGATACTGCTGGCGCTAGTAGTATGATATTTTTGTACCTAAATAAAAAAATGTGAATAGTAAATAAAATCTTTATCTGCTTACAAAACATCTATTTTATTTTTGTTCAATATCGTGTAAAGAATTTTTATGCAAACAGTTTTCGCAGTTCAGGTATAAGCACTTAAAGTCAATTTATTTGTGGTGATTTTCACGTGCCGTAACTGCTGAACTCCTGATTGCAACGGTAGTTGAGTGGCGGATGCTCACTGCTCATAAGTTTAGGGGGAGAACAATTAGGTACTACTTATAAAATTTTCATAATTATGACTTTTTAATACTAGCGTCATTTACTGAACCTCTACTATTACTGAAAGAAAAATGTTGAAAATGGTAGGTGTGTTGCTCTTAGTTTAATTGACAATAACTTTATAAAAGTGTGACGTAGATCTAAAGTTCCACCGTTGAGCAACTAGCAATAGCGTACAGCATGTCATGAGCAGTACCGTCTTTACCATAAGGGCACCCGCGGCCTGTACCCAGCACCGTCATGCTCAGGACGCCCCGAAGGACCGACAATTTCTACGACGGATACAAGTTCCCGCTACAAGTTGTGCGGCAACTGGCTGCCCGGCAACGTGTGGCGGGTTCGATTCCCGCACGGAGCAAATCTTTGTGTGATCCACAAATTGTTATTTCCGGTCTGGATGTCATTTGTATGTGAACTTGTGAATAAATGCACCCAGGACACTGGAGAAAATCCTAGTGTGTTGTCGTACACCTTTAAAACAAGAAACACTCAACAGGGGCCCCGAATTATTGTGTGCCCAAGGGCCCCAGGCAGCGTAGTGTACGACGGGCCGGGGCATGAGGTTGATTGCCGCACGATTGCTTAGGTACATACAGGGCATGTCAATGTAACGATTGAGTCGGGGTTGTGTGGTGTTGCAGGCGCAGAGGGCGCGTGGGGCGGCGCGTATTGGCCCGAACCCGACCCGCGCCGCGCCTGGCCCGTGCCGCGCGCAGACCAGGTCAGTACCTCACTGACATTCATTGTCACTGCCTAAGTAGGTAGGTGATAACAGTACAGTCCATACAGTTAAGTACATCACTAATCACATGTAAGATAAACATGATCCCAGGAGATCCCGGTGTACATTCCTCCGAAGACTATGCCTGAAATCCCGGTGGTGTACTCGAGTCAGCAACAGACGCTGCGCGACAGCCCTAAGAAAGGCTTCGAGCTGCTGAACAAGGAGAGCACGGAGCCGCCGCCTGCGCCCCGCCCTGCGCCTCCGCCCGCGCCCAAGGTATCTTCAATTATTCAAAAATTGTTGAGGGTGGACGCACTTGGCGGAATTATATAGATAATTTCTTCCACCGTCTGTCTGTGTCATGTGTAGCCAGTGCAGGCGAACAAGTCCACCGAGAGCGCAGACAAGAAGGTGTCGTCAGCGGCGGCGCACGTGCACTACCCGGCCGACGAGCACGGCGAGCACGACGAGCACGACGGGCTCAGCGAGCACCCCCCCGCCGCCATGATGCTGCTCGTACTAGGTGAGTATCGAGTGGTTGCGCGAGCTCCTCCCGCCAGAGACCGCGGCTACTGAGTGCGTGTGTGTGCAGGCCTGTTCATGCTGACGGCGATCCTGGGCATGTTGACGTGCCGGGCGCGCGCCGCGATGCGCCGCCGCCGCGGCCGCGGGAAGTCTCCGTTCGCGCACGACGCCGACTACCTCGTCAACGGCATGTACTTGTAGCGGCGCGCCACGCTCACGCGATATCATATTATACTAATTATAATATCTATTTATAGTTTTGTGTAGATTAACATTTCTAAAATAAAATACCTATATTTTTACTAACTGTCCTTTTTTATTGGGTCCCCACTAGTCCCCAGTGTCCCCACGACCGACCTCACGCAATCGTCGCGATGTCTAGTCTAGCTAGACTGACGAAGAAATAAGTCATCGAAACAAACACCGAGGTTGTCAGTCTCAATCCTTTAGTTTAGGTCCGTCTACAACGAAGATATTAACAACAAACCGCTCTGCAGCAACAACAACGAAACACCTTCCAACACCAGACAAAATAAAAAAAATTCATTCGAACATAGTACCTCCTCCTTTTTTGAAGTTGGTAAAAACTTTAACTGTAGCAGCAAATGACCTCACGAGGCAGACTATTCTGTTCGAACAATGGCGTCCATCTTTGTAAACGGCTTGGGGGCTGCCTCGGTGGCAGCAGAGTGTGTAACAAAAAATGTACGATAAGAAATATGTATGTATAAAAAACTAAAACAAAATAATAATTATATTAAAAATAGTATAAATATTATGTAATTACTTACTTAATATACTTACAAAAATAATAACTGTATGGTCCACTTTACTTCAGTTCACGTTCGATTCTCGACGCGGTTACTCATTTGTATCATGTAACTATCATAACGTAACATAACATGTCTTTTATCCCCGAAGGGGTAGGCAGAGGTGCACATTAATTATACCACTGTACAATGTAGCACCCACTTTTCACTATTTATGTTATGAGTCCCATGTAATAGGGGGTGAGCCTATTGCCATATACCGGGCACAATTCCAGACTCCATGCTACTACTGAGAATATTTAAAAACCCAGTAATACTTTGCCCGACCCGGCAATCGAACCCGAGACCCCTTGTCCGGCAGTCGCACTTACGACCACTCGGCCAAAGAGGCAGTCAACTTTTGGGCTATTTGGAGTGTTCCTTGTGATAAACCGGATGCAATATGAGCAAATGTGTACATACACAAACTATAATCAAACTAACCAATAACTTTTGGACTCTGACTCTTTTGAGCTCTGTTGGAATCAGGCAATGTAACAAGGGCTGAGGCGTCATACACACATAAACGTCCTACAGTGGGTGGCGCTGTGGTTTGAGTTGTTCCGTTCCCAATAAAAAGGTTGACCGGACCAATTGCTGACACACACGTCATATTCGTGGACTAACTAACTTGTTTTTTCAGGATATAAAGTACCCAGTTTATAATAATATAGTAGTAGTATACCTACCCAGTATTGTGCCGAGGATATTAAGTATAATCCTACCAAGTCTCATCGAAATCGGACCTGTAGTTCTTGCGTGATGCGTGAACATACAGACATTTTTTTTAATATCATTTTTGGTTTCACTGTGTATCTAGTAACACTGGATCTTTTTTATATTTTCAATGTACAGAATTTACATTCCTAACGGTTTATTATACAGGTGTCCCTGAAGTCGACGACCAAATGGCACCAGGTGATTAGCAAGATTTCAAGAGTTATCAGAAAAATATAGGAGAAATTCCAAATCATACAACAATGACGTAAGTGTTAACCACGAAAAAGTACACCCTGTGCCAATCTTTTGAATCTTGCGGCTTCAATTCGTTATTGTTTTCCTCTGTGTTTTTGATTACGTTATCCTGAATAGTGTTCCAGTATTATGGAATCATAATTTCTAAGCCAACTGATTTAGTTTGGAAAATAATGTCGTTTTTTGATGAACCAAGTGTTGCTACAAAATTTTTCACGTTACTTTAAGTGACTGTGCTGAAAAAAATTGTACTGCGCTAGTAGTGGCAAATTTCACCAAAGTTGGCGCATTTAATAACGATTGTAGTATAGTATGCCACTCCCTATGATTCTGAAGCACTATTCTGTAGCAGCAAGAATATAAAGACTGGTACAAGGTGTACTTTTTGGTAGATAACACATAAGTCATTGAAATTCGACTTGGATTTTGTAAAATATTTTTCTGATAACCTGCGGTTCCATTTGATCGTCGACTTCAGAGACACCCTGTAATGTATGTACTAGCTACTTCCGCGCGATTTCACACGCTCTGCTCAGCTCCTATTGGTTGTAGCGTGATGTTTTATAGCCTATAGCCATCCTCGATAAATGCGCTATCCGACACAAAAATAATTATTCAAATCAGACTTGTAGTTACGGAGATTAGCGCGTTCAAACAAACAAACAAAAAAACAAACTCTTCCGCTTTATATAATAGTATAAGATAAGATATAAGATAATGTAACTTTGAGGAACATCCAAAGGGTTTGTGTTGTAAATAATAAAACACAAGTTCTATTAACATTTTAATAATCACATAATAGTATTTTGATATTAATATTTATAGAAGTGGGTACTCGGACCAGCACACATCAGATCATTCAGTCGGCGAGCGGCGCCGCGCGGCGACACGATGCGTTAGGCGCACGCGTGGCTACGTCGTGCACGGTGGACTATCAGTAAACGGTTTCAAATACATATAAGTGTATAATGTCTTAGTACGATTAGGAAGTATGATGATGACGTCACTACCCATGGAACAAATAGATTTTATTATGTGCATGACATAATACGTGGTGTCAGCTGTCAGTGAGATCTGATCTGACACATTCACTTAACTATATGAGCTCGATACATGCAAGATGCAATCAACTCTGTTCATTGGAGTGCTTGCACGCTGGGTGGGTAATATGGTCAATATTGGTACGGTTGGTTGAATGATGAGTCCCTTGGAACAACGACCGTGGCACCTGCCTACTATAGAGTTACACGCAGAACATACTCATTTACACGAAGGACATTTGTCATTTCCTTAAGTCTGGTAACGTGGTAATCCATTACACACGCACACATAAAAATTGACTGACATTTTGGTGCTTATATCATTAATTCTAAGTGTCATTATGTCCGTCAACGTGGCTGGGCGTATGAGTGCACTGAGTGCGCCGCCGCGCGCCGCGCCCCTTGGGGTCCAAGTACCATGATTGCTTATCATCATAAAGGTATAATTTCATTATAAGACCTAGCCTAGCTTAAATAATTAATGCATTATTTGGGATCACATTTTAGCTTAGGCACTGTATCAGCGCTGTCGGCGTGTAACTAAGCATACGTATCTACTGAGGGGTGACAGACACACGCTGCGCATTCAGTTAACTAACACGAGTGCGTCCAGGAATGGCGCCCAGCACTGACTAGTCCAGGCTGTACACTACTGTACTGGACTGTACACAGTAGCTCGTCAAGGCACTTCGACCAATGAACCACGCGCCACTGCTGACAGAGACGTCGCGGCCGGGACCTCGCCCCGCCTACATGCAATGTGCACTATCTTGATTGGTCACATCACCATAATAATAATATACAATTCGTTACAACAATCGTTTTATAGTTTTATGTACAAAAATTTATCTCTATTCGATTCGAAAGAGGTACAACTTTATTTATATATTACCTCTGCATTTCAATAACAATAACATCGAATAAATTAACCTCATTAAAATATTAGTAAGGTTTAGTAACCTTCGGTTCCCAGGAATATTGCAAGTATTAAGCCTTGTTGTGGAATGGATACCAGCAACACAATGGACTCTCGATATCTTTCTGTCTTATAATAACAACACCCGAATCGAACAAACTAAGTACCATGTAACTAGTTGTACAAAATAATGTTAAACTCTTCCACGACCTACTCAACAAATCACGCAAATGCATTAATAGTAATCGTTCGTGGGACGAGCATTCCATCATCACATGACGCGTCACAGCGGGCGGCGGTGCGCCAGCTGACAGTTCTCCACGTACAGGTCCTTGACCAGCACGTCGGCCGCCGCCAGCCGCGCCGCCAGCCGCCGCGCGCCCGCCTCGGCCCGCGCCAGGCGCGCGCGCAGCTCGCGCACCTCGCCGCGGGCGCCGCCGCGGCCGGCGCGCGCCGCCGCTCGGCCGCCGCCAGGCGCTCGGCCAGCCGCGCCAGCTCGGCGCCGCGCGCGCTGAGCTCGGCCTCCTTGTCGCGGCGATAGCGTTCGAACTCCTCCTCCAGGTCCGTGAACTGCGCCTCGAGGCTGTGGCGCTCGTCGATGGTCGGCAGCGCGGCGGCGGGCGCGAACTGTCGCTCGTACTCCGAGATCTTGGCGACCAGCTCGCCCAGCCGTTCGTCCCCCAGCCGCTGCTCCTCGCCGAACAGCTCGCGTTCCTCCTCCAGCTTGTTGCTCCAGTACTCTTCGCACTTGTCGTACTCCGCCTTCATCTGCTCGAGGCTAGCCTCCAGATCCCTGAAAGTACATAGGTTGCAATGCAATTTTACGAAAGATTATCACACGAAAGGTTATCTTTGGAATATGAAGGTGACTCACTTTACAAGGTTGGAGAGTTTCCTCTTTTCATCTTCGTGTCGGCGTTCGGCGTCGAGTAAATCCCGGCGCAGCGCATCCGAGTCGGCATCAGGCTGGTGGTCAGTCTGTGCGGCGCGGTGGCAGGGCTGGGCACTGCAGATGAGCGTGTCGCTGAGGTCGCTGACCCGCGCGCGCAGGCCGCGCACGGCGGCGGCGGTGGCGGCGCAGTGCGCGCAGGCCGCGCTGTCGCCGGCGCCGGGGGACAGCGCCAGCACGCTATCGAACATCTCGCTGAGTTTCGCTATTGCTTCCACATGGCTCAGTATCCTGTTCTGCTCTATACTCACAGGCGAAGAATCACATTCCTGCAAGTGAAATTAATTATATATGCTTTAAAAAAGTAAAGTTTCCGAAACTAGGTACTGGTTCAAATTGAATAATTATTTTGTGTTGGTTAGTATTATTCCGATCGCTTGATTACTATGCATGGTAAATTGTAATGTATTACTAACATAACAATTGTTTTAGTGGTATGGTAAAATCAAGCGGCACGGATGCGGTTGCGGCGCGGCAGTAAATCGTACACACAACATAGCGGCGGAGACGCGCCGCGTACACAACGCACGGTGCGTGAATTCGGTCTGTCAGTAAGTTTGAGCGAGAATCACACGAAAATAACTGATCCGATTCGAATATTCGCTTAACTTGACTATTAGACTTTTTTCAACTTGACATCTGGTGGCAATTTGTCCCGTCCCCCTCCCCCCTTAATGGGACAATAGAGGTGTGTATGTTTGTTACTTAATCCGGCTGAATGGATCGGGTCTGGATGAAATTTGGGACAGGGGTAGAATATGGTCTGCAAACACATACGCTTCATCATATACAGAACCTAGTATGTTAGTATTTATTTAAAATGTTCTACTGTTAGCCGTGTTCAGTACCAACGTGTATTTGTGTACTACTCGTGGAATTCGTATTGATACGAAGTATACCTTATTAGAAACTAGCTTTTACCTGCGGCTTCGCTCGCGTCACAGAAGGATAAAAAGTAGCCTATGTGACTATCCATCCCTTCAACTACCTTCAGTTAAAAAATGACGTTAATTAGTACCTCCGTTCTGCCGTTTAAGACAGGCAAACAAACAAATAGCTTGCCGCTCGCGTGGAATTCGGGTATATCGCGCTTTTTAGATTTTGCTGTGGAAATAAGAAATTTGCCGCGGTAAGCTAAATATAAAAAATACGGCCCGATTATTCCATTGACCGAAAGAGCACACCACACTGTCACTTTTGGGCTATGCAGCGGTCTTTGATGTTTTTGTCTGGGATTGACTTCTGACCAAAAGCGACAATTTTGTTTGTTAACATATCCATTCAAATGGAAATGTGCTTCATCACTCCAAAACACAGTATTCAAAGTGCGAAATCTCTCAATGATTGTCTGGCAAAAACTTTTACGTAAATTGTAGTCATTTTCATTTATTTCCTGCACTGTCTGTATTTTATAGGGATGGAATTTCAAATCACGTTTTAAAATCCGCTCTACGGTTGATTTGGTGACGTTTAAAGCCGCCGCTCTTTTGCGTATTGACAAGCGTGGATTACGTCGAACGCTATCTGCAACTTCGTTTATTGTTTATTCCGTTCTTGAAGTTCTGCTTGGGCCCGGACGCGGTTGATTTATAGCGAAACCGGTAGCTCGAAACTTGATAACCCATTTACGAATCAAATTTTCGCTTGGTCCATCGCGTAAACGTCTGATATTGTAGTGAGAACAAAACTGTCTTCGAGCCACGACGTACGATTCTCCACCTTTCAAAAACGCTTCGATAGCGAACGCGCGGTGCTCACCCGCCCACTGCGACATCGTGACTAACGAATCCGCACGAATGACAAAGCTACTGCGTTCCTCCACCCGCGCTTACTTGCAACGGTTTTAAAAATATTCAAATTTAAAATCCTAACTCTGCCGTGGGACATCCTGTATTAGTAAGGATTAGTAATCGCACATCTGCAGCAGATCTGTCATAGACTTTTTAAAAATAAAAACAAATCTTTCAGTTTATCACTACTTTATTTCTTTTTCAATAATCCTTCGTCTACTTCGTCTATTACCCATACAAATTATTTTAACGAGAGTGTCCGACCATGTTCCCAGACAACCTATGTTCTGAAATGGACTACAACGATGACGAAGTCCATCGTTCATTCACTGCTCTAGAACTACGGACAGCATCCATTACATGCATTAGGTACATGTACAAATTATTTATTTTCACCAGAAAGTAGGGTCGTGTTTTCACCAGCGTGTAGGTAAAAATTAGACATAAAAATGTCGCAATGTACTTTTAACATGACCCGAGCGTAGGTACCGCGCGCGTCTCAAAGAGCCATCACAGATCAGACCACCACGGATGGGGCCCAACAGGGTTGATGCCGATCCGGAGCCGCGGAGAACCTAACGGGTAACCAGGGCTCCGGCTCGACGTGCAGGAGAAGGAACAGGGTGGTTTTTAGTCAGTAAGAGTCTGACACTCCCTCTCGCCTCACCAAGGTGGGAGCAGTCATTCGATGATTTTCCCCCCTTAAAAAAAAAAAACACGGAATATAGAATACAATCAATGTATTCTATATTCCGTGGTCGTACTCGTAGATCTTTTAGAAATATTTTACTAAGAAAACAATTATCACAAAGGACCACGGCACTTTAATATGGAAGTTGGACGTTCAACCAACAGAAATTACATGTCATTTGTTGATAATTAATTAATTATTTGATGTACAGATAACGTGAAGATAATATTATTTTCATAAAGTATGGGGTTGTTGAGAGAATTTCACTTCAAATAATTTAAGTAATTAACGTTATGAAACTCTTAATTTCATTTAGGTATTTCTTCTTCAAAAACAAGTGCACTCGGGGTTTTTAATGTCACAATCATTGTTATACTTGAATTAACATATATATTAAATCACTCACACTCACAAACACACAATTATAAGAAACACTGACCTTTTGTTGATTATATTAATACTAGCTTTTACCCGCGGCTTCGCTCGCGTCACAAAAGGATAAAAAGTAGCCAATGTGACATATACCAATACACACAGCGCCATCTATACCAATAATTTCGTTTTCCCTCGAGAATATAATTTTTTTCTGGGATAACAAGTACCCTATTATTTAATCCAGACTTCTAACTTTACGTCTGCAAAAATTCAAAGCAATCGGTTTAGTAGTTACGGCGTAAAAGCGGAACAAACAAAAAAACAAACTCACTTTCCGATTTATAATATTAGTAAGGATTTACATAAAATTAGGAAGAATGTATGACTATACACCGCGCAGAATTACAGAGTATGTTAGTGCTGGGGGCTAAAAATTTTTTTAATGCCTAGTCGATCCTAAGACCATCGAAATACCAATAAGAGCCAGCCATGCTTCGGCACGAATGGGCCGGCTCGACCGGAGTGATACCACGGCCTCACAAAAAACCGTCGTGAACCAACCAACGCTAGCGTTGTATTTTGTCGTGTGAGTGAGGAGGTTACTGGAGGCCCAATTCTCCAGTCTCCTCATCTCCTCATCCACAATCCTCAAATCTCCAATTCCCAAAAGGCCGGTAACGCACTTGTAACGCCTTGGTGTTTCAGGTGTGTATGGGCGGCACTGATAGTGATCCGTAATAGTTTACCAGTTCATGCCATAAAAAAAACTCTGAATTCAAAATATATTCTTAGGTTAAGTGCTGAAATACGGAACGTTTAGACATTGTTGTTAGTGAAGTGGTTGTAAGTGGCATTGCGGAGCCTACACATAGATTTCGAAAAACGGGCCGATTAAAAAAAAATGTTTTCGCATTTTTGACATGTGTTATCAATACTCCAGATCTTTGTTCTCGTTATGGTTACAGACTCATAAGTCATAACTCATCCCTATTCCCTATTATACGGGACTCATAACTAATGAAAGTAGTTACCAATAACATAACATGCACCTCTAAGCGACAGGTCGGGAAATAAATGGCGAGATGTTATCCTAGGTTACAGAGGATTTGCTCTCATTCTGATGGAGGTTTTTCCAAACTGTTACCTATTTAAGAGTTTTAATCCTATGTAACGTTTGCATCGCTTCGGGATTCATAAGATTTTTACATGGTTGTGGACTCTTATCACCGCTTTCCGGCGAGCTAGCTAAAAGTTATCATACTAAATAAAGTAATTACATCACTTACAAATGACATGGTATACCATTAAGTATATAACGCATGTTGTGCTTACCTATAATAGATTGATGCACTAGTATTTAATCTGTCAAACACCAAGCGGTCACCGGTGACCGCGACCTATTGTTCTTTAATTGTGTCTATAAAACCGGTACTCGACGAGTTAAGTTTTCGTAAATGTAACCCTATATTGTATAAGTGTAATCAATTGTTGGTGAGCCAAATCAATAAAATAAAATAAAAATAAATAAATGGTATATCGACACTGTTGATTCAACGTTCAATTCAATCCGCCAATGAGCCTTTATTTCACTTTTAATAATCCTTTATCTGTTGGTGTATCTAGTAACTTGCAGTTTTATGGTTTAAAATAAAAAAGTAAGTAACTAGCCTTCTTCACAAAATAGTAAAAACAGAACAAAATTGAGACACAACACAAAAAGGGGGGGGGGGGGGGGCAACCGACATAAACCGGTAATCCTGTGACTTGCAACCCTGTAGGTATATTTGGTTGTTAAGTAGGTATTGATCATCCCTCACAGTATTTACTGGGCACCCTGTGCCTGTATACATATATAAGTCTAAACTAATAAAATTGGGGTCAGTACTTCAGCTTTAATTAAACTTACCTCAGAGTGTTCATGAGTGAACAGTGAGTCCAGTTCAGTGGAGAGATCCCCACTGCGGGGCTCGGGCGGGCCCGGTGCGCAGCGAGTGCTGGCCTCCAGCGCGGCACAAAGCTCGTCGTTCCGGTCGCGCAGGCGCTGGTTGTCGCGCCGCAGCTCGCACAGCTGCTCCGCCAGCTCGCGCGGAACGTCGTTCGAGCGTGCCGCCGCACCCTGCTCCAGTGCCGCGCGGAGCTCGCCCGCTAGCCGCACCCGTTCCCTCTCGGTTTCAGTGCAACGTTCTTCTGCAGTCGCTACGCGCGCCTCGAGCTCGTCGGCGCGCTCCTGCAGTCCACTCATCTCACCCCGTAAGCGCGCCTCCAGGTCGGCACGTCTCGTGATCTCCGCTTCGAGCCGCGCTCGTGTAGCCGCAGCGCGCTCTCGCTCGGCCGCATGTTCCGCGGCAGCCTGGCGGATGGCTTCTGCATGACGCGCCTCAGCTCGACGGAGACTCGCTTTCAATTCGGCCTCGATACGAGCATGACTTTCATCGACTTCTTGTGCCATTAGTCTGGCATGTCTATTAGCCTCGGCAACGTCTCCTCGGAGCTTATCTCTCTCGGCAGTAGTCACATCTATGCGACGCCGCGTCAGTTCTAGGCGTAGTCGGCTAAGTGTGAGCGCAGCCAAAAGTAAAAGTGTACGAGCATCTCGCGGCTCATCAGTTGGTTCGCTTAGAGCCCGTAATTCATCATCCAGGGCACATTCTAGCTCAGGTAAGCTCAATGCAACTGCACCAAAGCCAAGCTCAGTAAGTAAGCGACGTGGTTGGTGCACCCCTGCTCGCTCCCATGCCTCCAGTACAAGCTCACTGGGTAATCCAGATGAGGCTTCATCGTGGGCCACATCAGCAATGGTGTCTGGGATTGTTGCTGTAGGTGAGACGTCACGTGAGGCCTCTTCCATTGTAGTTGTGAGTTCAGCATTAAGACGGTCAAAAAACTCACCTACAGTAGTATCTGTAGTGTTATCAAATATTCGCTCTATAAGCCGTTGGTCGATACCGTCCATGTTTAAATCACGGCACAAGGCGAAAGCTTCATCACGGTCAATGCGCCGGTCGTGTTCAAAAACATTTGTAGTAGAAGCATCATGTTGGCCATTATTTTCGCTATCTCCCCGGGTCTCCATAACAGATGCACTTCGTCTGCACCTCATACGTTGTTTTGCCTTCTTATCATCAGTGTCCAGTCGTGAAGCTGAAGAGGAGCGTGGACTAGAAGGCTCATCAGCTGCAGGTCCGGAACGAGTTGGCCTAGATCGGCGACCATATTTTTTTGATCCAAATACAAATTTGGGAGCCACTTCTCGGCCCGAGGAATCGTCGTCACTGTGATGTGGAGCTGCATCCGTCGCAGACGGTGCGGATAGCGCGCGTGCTGGCTCGCCTCCAGAACCGCCGAGCACAGCAAGCAGCCCGTTCCGGAACTGTGCGAAGGTGATGCGGCCGGAACTCCGTTCGAATAAAGTATTCACGAGGGTCGCACCGCGATCCTCGAGCTGCAATGCGTCACAAAGCTTGTGAACTGCTGACCTGTCTAAGGCTTCCTCGTTATCTACGTCGAAGGTTTTGAACACAGAATACAGTTGTTTTTCATAGCGATTCATGGACAAGTCGTCCATGTCTACTAAGCTTTTTTGAGGTTTGTATTGAACCTCCCACAATTAATGTCCAAACACACGCCTGCATCAAGTAATTGAAGTTATTACAACAATAAGTTAAGCCTTGATTATCAACATCGCACGATTGAATTGAATTGACTACCTACTATGTCATGTCATTTTAATGTCAATGTCAAACTATGATGTCAAATTTTTAACTGTCAAAGATAATCGGAAAGAGGAAAAAATAGAAACAATTATGTCGGATGTGACCATAGACGACATAAGGTGCGACCGCAGGTGCCATCGTTGTGTCATTAGAATCGCTATGGTTATTAATTTATTATTATGTTCTATAATGTTGTAGATTGTAGCTGTGGATTGTAGTCTTATAATACTGTGGTGACCGAGACCTCTGAGTTTTGATAATTCTTCTCAGAGTATTAAGTAGGAAATACCACCTTCATAACGTGAATAAATAAACGTGCAACATGCTATATATAATAAACAATCATTCCAGAGAACCTAATATTTTACTACTATTCGTCTATCCAACGCATCGCTTAAAAAATCTTCGACATAATCGACTTGTTTATTTTATCTACTGCGCAGTTTTTGTTTTCGAACTAGGTATTTCGAAGTATTGATAATCTGTGATATTTTGGTGCTACGAACTTGTGAAATACGAGCCAGCTGTCAGATTTGTTTTTATTATGTTATAATTTGTTTGTTATCATTTTCCTAACATTCTACTTGGATACTTTGTCTTCTTCAAATAATGTTAATAGTGAGCTTTATTAAGGTATCACTTGCGTTGTATTTTTGGATTAGTACGTGCTAAAATAATCGTGTTTTCTTAATTATTCACACGTCTCTTTACCATGAGGAGTTTTATTGTAGAAAAGAAACATAAGATAGGCGACATTAAATATGATCACTTCGGTACTCAAGTTACAAATACAAAAACAGAATATTGCTGCAGAGGATTAATAGTGACAAGCTGTTTCCTGTTTGTGTGCGCGAGTGCAGTAATTTGTGTAGCTTTGTATCAACATGGAATGTGGGGGAATAGTGATATTAGTGATATCAGTGGAAGCCTGCGGAGTACAGTTGCAGAAAGAGTAATATCATGTTACTATAACATGCCTAGCGAGCATGCAACTGATGAATTGATGCCATCTGGTATTAATCCAAATTTGTGTACACACATTAACTTAGCTTTTGCTCAGGTAGTCAGTAATGAGATAAGACTCGAGCCCCATCAGTATCGTACAATTACGGAAATGGTTAAACTCAAGCATACAAATCCAGACTTAAAAATTCTAGTGTCAGTTGGAGGCGCTGGAACTGATAAAGGTTTTCCTGATATGGTATTAAATCACAAATCAAGAAAGACTTTTATTAAGTCAGTGAAATACTTATTGAGAAATCATTCCCTGGATGGGATAGACTTGGATTGGGAATTCCCAGCATTACATAATGCATTAGGTGGTGGTCGTGAGCGACAACATTTCTCACAATTGCTTCGGGAAATTCGTATGGAATACATTAGAGAGAAACGGGATTATATTTTAACCGTAGCGGCTGCAGCTCCTCAGGCAATTGTTGATGTGTCCTATGATGTCGACCAATTGAATCTGTATGTTGATTATGTAAATATCATGACATATGATTTCCACTCCTTCACCAAATATACTCCATTCACTGGGCTGAACTCTCCCCTGTACCAGCGGAGCACAGAACAGCTGTATTTGGCCACATTGAATATAAACTACACCATACACCTGTACTTGGACAAGGGACTAGATCGTAACAAAATAATTGTAGGCGTACCTACTTATGGTCATACATTCTCTTTGGTCAATGTTGATAACCACCAAGTAAACAGCCCTGCATCTGGCTTTGGATCCCTTGGCTCTTTAGGGTTTATTAATTTTCCAGATGTGTGTGCTTTTGTGACCAACACTGAGAATGTCACAATTACTAGAGACAATGAGGCCAAGGTCTCTTACTTATATAAAAACAAAGAATGGGTATCTTATGAGGACCCTCAGAGTGTTATGGAGAAAGCAAAGTTTATAATTGAGAATAAATTAGGGGGAGCCATGATATATTCACTGAATGCTGATGACTACAAGGGAGAGTGTCGCGGTGCACTGGCACGCGCAGGCGTCGCTGGCTTCCCGCTAGCTAAGATAGTGAGCAAAACATTGAAGAGTCATATTAGTAGCTCTGAGCAAAATATGTCTTTAGTTCAGCGGCGCGGCGATTAATCCATAACCAGTATTAAATTGAAGCACATTCCTTAAGAGTAATAATTAGTTCTAGAAAGTTACCTGTTTCTTCCTTGTCACGTAAGTTATTTTGTACATAGTGCGAGTTTTCATAATTCGTGTGAAGTAGAGTTGGCGACATTAACTAAAAGAACGTGAGTTGGTGGGCAGCTGGACGGCGATCGCCCACGCGGAAGGTGCGAGGCCGCTCGGCCGGCGGCAGCGGGGCAGAGCGCGGCCGCGGCGGCACTGCGCACCGCGCGTCTACTTCGCCAGCTCTGTGCTCATGCTCATCCATTCAGAACCGCACGCGCCGCATACATTATACTTGCTTCTAATTAACTTTTACAGTTGGAAAAATTGAAGACTTATAGTGCTCGATTTACAGTGAACTCTCCGCTCCAATGGCCATGCGTAGGACGAAATCGCACTTACTATTCTTGTATAGTGACAGGATACTTATCTGAGGTCGTTTCTCGTTAGGCACGGAAACTCAAGTCGACCAAAGTTCCTATTTCAAAAATTGTTTTGGTATGTACATACTTACATCACCACTTACTCACCTATTGCCTAATATAGAACTGTAGATGACTAATTTGCAGTGCATTATTGTCGATTCAGTTTATCAAAAGCTGGTTGTTAGGAAATTATTGTCCGATTTTTGCTATTCCGTAATTGGGTGAGTAGGTGGTAGGCGGAGATTACAAATGTAAATATTAGGTATGTAATTTCTAAAACAAAACCTAAGATCGATGTCATCGATGTGGAATAAATCTTTGTAAAGAAACCACATAAGTAAGACGACAACCTGGACTAGAAGTCTACAATGTTACGACTAAGTGGTGACCGTTCTAATGGGTAGATTTATTTACAAATATTTCATTTCACATGTCAATCATGGCCTAAATAGATTATTGGTATACATGTTCGAATATTATTAGATACCATCGACATAAAGGCGGCTCTACACACTGGGCCATCGCGTTGGACCAATGTAGTGAATAGTAAGTACCTAAATGTCATTTTTGTACATTTCAATCAAACACTAAGGTTTTACACCTTAGTGTTCGTCCACGCCTTTGCAATTCGGGAGTAACAATATACGCGCGACTGTACCGTCTTTGCTGACGAATGACAACAAACTGATTGAGGTCAATATGTGGAGCGCGCCAAGATCCTTAAGGCACTTTTCCTGTCACGGGTATTTTAGCCCGTACGCGGGTCTCGCCTGCATGCGGTCTGCCCGCATACTATCGTTAGATACATGTTTTTCCTAACATGCGAGTAGCTGAGTAGCACGCGCGCGGAACGCGGATTGGCTGCGTGCACGTAGCCCACGTGCACGCTATCCGGATGCGGGCGGTGATCTTCTGCCTTCAGTGTTATCAGTACGCATATAATCGCAAACAAAAATACAAATTGACATGGATCTAAACCGAATTGTTTTTTTTTTTGAAAATGATATAGCAATAATAATTTTTAACATTCATGTTTGTGCACGAGTTTACCCACTGGCGTCACGCACGTACAACTCTGAAATAGCAAACGAAATCTTTGTCCTGCGTGTGGCCCGGAGCGTGCTATCACCCGTATGCGGACAAGACCCGCGTCCGGACTAAAATACGAGTGACAGGAATAGAGCCCTAATGTGGGCACGTTAAACTGGTGCCAGTGCCGGCCGACGACATAGCTCCAAGTAATGCCGCTTTTACACATTGGGCCACATAGTTATTTAGTATAGTAGGCCCAATGTGTAGACGCCCAACGTCATGGGCCAGTACTTTAGGCCAATGTGTAGAGGACTATTTGACACTACTACCTACTGACAACTATCGAGTTGGCGCCAACTCCACATCAAAGGATCTTGGCGCGCTCCACATATGGTGTTTACACATTGGTGTCACATTCAGTTTGTTGTCATTCGTCAGTAAAGACGGTACTGTCACGTGTGAGTTGTTGTTCTCGAATTAAGTACAATGACCTGGACGAACACTCCAGATTTTACATTTCATGGAAATGTACAGAAAGGACATCTACAATTCACAATATTGGCCCAGTGTGTAGTGCCACCACTACGGTAGTACACTTTTAAACTAACTTCTAAACTTTAAAAATCCTGTGGCAAACTCTCTCCACCGTGTTTGCTTTGTGCGCCGAGTGTATGGGAAAATCTCTTCGAATGATGATCGTCCGCCAACTTTGTCGATTGTATGTAGTATAGGTATAAAATTGTAACTACAATATATAGGTACCTAATATTTCTAACTAAAATATGACTGTATATTTTTGTAATATAAAACCTGTTGTACCTACATACGGTATTAAATGTACATAACATTAATATAACATAACATCACGCCTTTTATCCCCAAAGGGGTAGGCAGAAGTGCACATTACATTAATAAATGTGTTAAATACCCATTTTTGTTTTTTTTTTATCACAAGACGGTACGATGACCCAATTAGCGATGCAAAGATTATCCGCGCGCCTCTAGCGGCGAAATTTAGAAGTTGTCTAAGAACGATACTTTTCTTTCGAGTAAGTTAATAAGTTTAAAAACATATTCAAATGGATCACGATTACACATAGAAACCTGCTTTTAATAAAAGCAGAAACTCAAAATTGTTGCGTTCCTCAATGTAATACTTACGGACATTCGGGAATAAGTTTTCATTTATTTTCAAAAGACAAAATTATGAATCAAATATTATTTTCTTGTATGGAAAGAGTAAAGAGCAGCTGTAAAGCAATTCACCCTTCTCAGATTTACTCGGCAGTGATATGTATTTATTTACTTTTACGGGTAATCATTCAATTGAACTTTTAGCAAAATTGGTGACTTGTGTTAGTGAATTGGCCTTAAATGCCAACAACAACAAACAAGAAAATATTATCTGTGAGAGACAGTTGACAATGGTAAAAAAGGGTAAAAATTAAACAAAATATGTCATTTGGAGCCATTAGTGTTTTGTTTGGTATAAATAGGCAGACATATTAAAATAATATGTGCCCCATGCTAAATATAATACCTACTCAAGTTGTTATTCTTTGGCCTGAAACCGAAATGATAGGTACGTAGTAACTTACCTAAATCATTCCAAAAAATATAAAAATACAAGAATAATATTAGACTGTAATTGAAAATTGTAAATGTTTAAAAAGTAGAAATTGACGTACTCTCAATATAAAAAAAAAACAATACAGCTAAGTTTAATATTGGAATAACTCGTGGCGGCCTAATAACTGAAATTAGTACTTATGGTGGTCGAGCATCAGATTAATAAACATAATTATTATTATAAATGAAACAGGAATTTAAATAAATGCGAGTTTAATGATGGAGTGATGGTGGTTAAAGGTTATAGGATTGAATTCGAGTGTAATGAAGTGGGTTAAGGATGCTAATTGAATAATTAGTATAACATTGGATTAATTTTGCAATTTATTTAAATGTTTATCTATCAGAAACCACATAAATCTGATTTACATTTTTAATAAATAAATTTTTCTGTGACGTAAATTATTCCGAAGACTGTCAGCGTCGTTCTTAGACAGCTTCACAATTTTGACACTAGAGGCGCTAGTTAGAATCTGCATCGTCAATAGAGCCTCATTTGTTAACTTAATCGTTCCTGCACATGGCACCGCCGCACCACCTTCCGTTCCCTCTCTTTGATTCATTCCATTACCGGACTGTGAGCGCGTTTGTAGGGGGCCTTAGACTATTTGGTTAAATACTCTAAGTATGAGGCTGGCAGTGGAGTAGGACATACCTACTGCGGCGGCGGTGGCAACGTGTGCATGAATGCTAAGTTTTCATTTTCATAGAGCCAAAACACATAGGTAACCGCGTTGCGGCGTCCGCACCGCGAAAATCACCAGTGGCGTCATTGCCGATTGGAACGATAGACATGTCTATCCACAACAAAAATCAAGGAAATCTAGCAAATTGCCGTATGGTACGGTACAATACGTCAATTAACTAGTTTTTTGTTTTTAAGCTCCAACTCGCAAATACCTCGTTCTTTTATAGGCGCGAAATATAAAAAAGAACGGTTCATAGGAACATAAAGAGGGCAAATCAATAAGGCCTGGCGGGCCGCAGGTTAAGTATAGCTGGTAATTGGTATAACCGCACAACCGGGAGGTATACATTATGATTTAACCCACCTGCTACCCTTTAGGAAGTCAGGAAGATAAATGAAAAACCAGTTAAAAATAGACAGGAAGCTCTTTAATATGGCACTACCTTAAAGTACCTATCTACGTACAGTTCACAGTACATCGTTATCCAAGGCATCGATCGGTTCGTCTGCTGGACACCTAGCAGTTTGGTAAAGGACATATCAGACACGTATTTTTTTTACTCTATTACTTATTTCAACAAAAAAAAGGAAGAAAATACCTTACAGTACCTGGTGACAAAATTATTTAACGCAAGGTACTTTCTTGTACCAGATTGGTACTGTCATGTGACTTTTGGAGATTTGTAAAAAACTTCTTTTTCAATCTGTTTATGATTCGAGGTGAGTGTTAGACTAGGTATAGACTCCTTTCTAAAGGTCGATCTGCAATAGGTATCCATCACCGGGTACTGTTGGGAGAGGGCTCCGGTCCGACTTGATAAGTCACTGTGGTAGGGGTGGAACTTGTAGAATTTAAGTCTAACGATAAGTCTATTGTTAAAAGTTTGTTTCTGGAAAAATACATACTAAAAAGTATTCAATTATATTATAATTAGGTAAGTATGTCCAATATCAATATAGCTAAGATAAAACTTTCGTGAGACAGTTAATTGTGTTACAGCTTACTCACATGTGCTTACTCACGTAACTGTTTGACGAGGAACTCGACTGAAATTCTAGCCATGCTAGATGCACGTGTGTCATTCTGTGACCCGCGACGCGGCGACTGTCGCGCTGCTACTGGCTACTCGAGTCTGCAGTGGTGCTAACACTTGTTGTGCCGATCTGGGATTTCAATTCAGCAACTAACGAGTCTAACGTGCCAAACGGTGTCGCGAGCGCCGCTGGCGTCGCCGCCACAGATAAAGTGCGCGTGAATCACGGCACAGGGCGCGCTGAGCCCGCAGCAGATTCGACTTCGAGTAGCCAGTATCAGCGCGGTAGTTGCAGCGTCGCGTGTCGCGGAATGCTGCTCATGAATGTGAGCCTCTAGCATGGCTTCAAACTAATCGAGTTTATCGTCAAATCAAACAGGTACGTGAGACGAAAACAATAATTAATAATTGCTAATTTAATATATTCAATATATATTTTACACATCTTGCTATCTATTTGTTTGTCCAGCGTACGATCCACATCAAACTTGAGTTTACTTTATATTAATAATCTAATATACAGCCTACAACACAATTCGATTATTAAGGTTTACAATAGGTAATGAAATGCAAGCACCTAGGCACACACGTATTTTACATATTTTCGTACGTAGTGAAGTAGGGGTGATAGGTATGATCCCTTTATATTCGACATGACATTTCCAGACCGAGCTGATAATAGTAAACGGGTGCTGCGCACTGGATCACGCGCGAGTTCTATTCCTGCACATAACAGAATAGTTGTTTCAATCCCTGTCTGCCGCGCCAGATTAGTGCGTGGCGAGACGAGTTCTGGCACGATCTCATGGCGGAATGGCAGCAAACTGACGCAGCCGAGGGCTAGGTTCGCTGTCATTGCAAGCGGTAAGTCCCTTCTTTGAGAAGTAGCTTAAGAGACGCTACGGCGTCCTCACCTATTGTCTAACGCAGGTGCTTACCGGACAGGGGAGTTTCGGGAGGTATGTTGCTGTTTCTGATTGGGCGGGAGGAGACGCCCGGGTATCATCACTGCGATGCCCGCCCGTAGGACTCAGTGGAGCATACGGTGGCGGTGTACCCCGCACGTGCTGTGTCCTTGCCGCCGTGTCCTCAGGGATGTGATCGGCCACCTCTCGCGTTTGGTTCAGGCCATGATGGGGGGCGAGGGGTCTGAGATGTCGTCTCCTCCTTCTGCGAAGTCATGCTAGCTTTACTTTGGAGCGCGCCTCCTCCAGCTATCGCAGGAGATACTCCGGCGTCGGAGATTGCGTGACGATCTCCGGCTACCATCAGAGCCACAACCACCAACCCACCACAGCCGCGGAAGACATATCATGCGGTAGTCGCACACCTAACTTTTCATTTAAATAATTATATTTATGCTGTATGATATATTTCATGACGTAAATTCAAAATGCTATTAGTGCGCGGAACTCTCGAGTTGTAGTTGAGGCGCTCGTGCGCTTCCAGCGTTCGGGCGGCGCGCCGTAAGTGCGCTGGCGGCTAGCCTACTACCCTAGAATTTGCCTACAAATTTGAAACAACGCCGTACCGGAGCCGTGCTTGTTAGATGTGCGATGACCATTAACGGGTTGCCGGGGCTCCGACTCGAGGTGGTTTTTAGTCAGTATGAATCTGACACTCTCGCGCCACACCCGAGGCGGGAACTGTGGGAAGTCATTGGATGATTTTCTCAAAGAATAAATAAAACGGGTCTCGGTGTCATGTACAAGTGAATTTGTATGTTTGTAAACACATCACAATCACGACACAGGAGAAAATCCTAGTTTGGAACAGTTTTTAAAAAGATAATATTTATTATAGGTAAGAAGCTGAGTGAGAAACACCATAACCACTTTCATGAGTTGCAGGAATAAAACTCGCGGCAAGTTGCGCCCAGCCGCGACGGTAACTGTGCCGTTTAGTCGTACAAAATCATCAAATATAAACATGTTATTGTACATTGATTGATTGAATAATTTGCCAAATTATGCTCGGTATATAAAGGAGGCTTTGTCGTCTTAATTTTGTTTACATTCACGTGGTGCATTTTCATTATAGCCACGATTGACTGCTTATTCTCAGATCTGTTTTAATATTTTTTTTTAATTTATATCTTTCGACATATTTATCGCTACATTACCATCTCTACATAATTACTGTAAAACTAAATCTCCCAGTGTGACTGTGGGTCCTTAAAACTATAATTTCACTTGTTATATTATCGAGGAAAGATTTTTAAGTTTATAGTACATATTTTGATTGGTATGTAATATACCTATAATAAACATAATTTTTCGCATATTTCACTATGTTCCTTCCTAATGAATGTTTCCGTTATTAACCTTAACATGGACACAGAAATCTGTTGATTCCAGGTTATTTGAGTTTTAAGTTGCGATTGTAAGAATTGTACATACTTCATTATTTACACTCATATTGATAAAAACATAGTGCAAAACAAATGAAATACCTTTGCATCAGAACTAAATGTGAAATTAATATAATTAAATTAAAACTTAGCTATGTACTAGTTACTTGTAAAAAAAGTACCTACATTAACATTAGTTATAATTATAACATAATAATTATGTGACCACTGACACTTGAAAATCTTCCCCTTGAATTAAGATAACTTTTATAAAATTAGCTCTGTGACAGGCTGTGTGGTGTGACAATTCCTCAGCTGTATGCATACTGTTGGGTACAAATCCAAGGTTGTGTCTGTCATTTTACATACTAGCTATCCATTGAGATACTATACTAGAGTTGGAGAGTTTAGTTGTAGCTTTGTAAGCAAAATAAGCACTTTGTTCTAAGATATATAGTACCATATATATACCTTTACATTACATTACACCATACAGTTAGATAGCTGAGTTGAAATTTATTGTTATGTTAAACTTAGTGGACATTTACGACTGAAATAAATGTGGACCATGTGAAGTTTAGGTTGGACCTCATTTTTCTCTAAATGCTGATTTTAATAATTATAATATGAATGTTAGAGTCGCACGAAGTTTAGGAATGTAAGCACTAATGTCACACTAAGACACTAAGCACACGACACTACATGTCACCAGGCTGTGAGACTACTCACTCTACCCAGTACCCACACATACACAACTTACACTATCAATCTGTTTACTACCTAACATTGTAGATTTCACACAAAATGTAAATTCACTTGTATCACAAACTATAGGTATATAATATATTCTATACTTTTCTATGCATATATGATAAAATTATGTATAATTATTGAGTATCTAAATATTAGGATATGGCAACTTAGCAACAACTTATTGTCTAGTGGAATACTCTATGAGCTAGTGGTGTGTGCTCACAACACTGCACCACGTCCCGCGCGTGAGCTCTACCCCTTGTCAGCGGACACAGCATGGCACGGCTTTAGAAGCAACTCGATGAGAGGACAGTAGTGATATGTGTCAAGTAATGCCAATGCAACTACATTATCGTGTGTCCATCCATATCTGCACCACATTATGTTTGATGCTTGTGTGTGTAACACTGGCACAATGTTTTGTTTACAAGTACAACTTGTGGGACAGTACACCGTTTGCTTATTGGAAAGCTTACATATTACCCTTTTTACAAGCTTTTATTCATATAAAAGAAAACTTCTACCTAAATCGCTTAGCTTGTTAAACCACCCTGAACCATTATTATCATCTACAGTCAAAGTACATAATATAAACTACCATCTAATCTAATTAGTCAATAAATCATAGCAGGACGGTTCTGACAACACATGTGATCAATGTATCATAAAAGCAGCAACATTTTGATATGTGTTCACCTACTCCAATCACTTGTTCCAAAGTAATAGCAGACAAATAGTGACAGGTGCTCGCCTCCCGACTGCCAGGTGTCCCAGTAGCAGTTTATAGGGAAGATAAGGCTGAGTGCACGTATTGCAGAGGAAAACCATTGAACAAAACCAGTTGATCGGGTGCCAAAGTAGTTACATGCAACATAGGTGTGGAGTATGGGGAGCAGAGTGTTACGTCTGCAGCCAGTGAAACATGAGGCTGTGCACAGTGGAGTAGTCGAGCTCGGCATTAGGCGAGTTGAGAAGCTCGCGCAGGCTCAGCGGCGGGTCGCCCGTCAGCGGCGTGTCGGTCAGCTCGGCCGCCGACTGCGCCGAGTTGTCATCAGAAGCGCAGTCAGACGCAGCAGTGTGCTCCCGCCATTTGTCGTCGTAGCTGAGGTCGCACAGTGTGGGTGGTTCATCACCGTCGCTATACTCTTCTTCAAGGGAGAGGGTGCGTGATTTGGATCGCGTTGGGTCACCGTCTACGCTGTCCCGTCCGCCACTGCTACCGCCTCCTTCATGCTGGCGACGAGCATTCTTCAATGCTCGATATCGACGTGACCGTTCTCGTTGAAGTCTTCTTTTCCTCTCATCTGCCCGTTCTAATTCTTCAGGAGTTTTCTTTAACGAATTCTTGCCAAAAAAATATCGCATGAACGACTCGTCACAATTCCGTTTTGAAAGGTAATTGGCCATTAGTTTGTAGTAATATTGATTATCCATACTGATAATATTCTCCAGTGCAAGTTATTTCACTTTTTTCACAAAACAATAATTTATACAAGAAATTCAAGATTGCGAAATAAAAATAATGAGAACGCGACAATCACTCACTGACGTGACGTCACTATGTCATGTCCTGTCACTGACAACGTTTCGTTTATTCATTATTCAGCTCAGTTCAGAAGTAGGTAGGTGACGTCCTTGGTTATTACCTATTTAATTAATAAAATTGGTTAAAATATGTTCGATAAAAATATATTGGATTTTTCCCGCATAAATATAAATACATTATTATTTTTTATTTTTTTCCATATATTTATTTTAAATTCTCTATAAAATACATTTTTAAATACTACTTACAAAAACATAAAAATAATATTTAAAAATATAAAAAATAGGAGCCGACCAGTAGCGGGAGCATGGTCCAAGCTACCGGTGGTTAGGGCTCCAGAGACAGAAACCTCCTCACGATACGTGCCGTTTCAAGGAGAACTGCCTTCTGTATCAGGCCCTTGACCCAACTGCCTAACGCTAGCCTCCTAAGGTGGTTGTCGAGGCTATTAGGGATTAACCCATTGGCCGACACAACTATCGGCACAATGATAGCCGAATCTACATTCCACATGTCGACAACCTCGTGAGCCAAATCAAGATATTTGATTTGTTTATCTTTTTCAGCTTTCACGAGGTTCTCATCATGAGGAATAGTGATATCGATTATCATCGTGCGGCGCACTTGTCGGTCTATCACCACTATATCAGGTTTGTTCGCTATAATAGTCCTGTCAGTGATGATAGACCGGTCCCAGTACAACGTGATATGGTCATTTTCCAGAACTGGGTCGGGCACATACTTGTAGTACGGTACCTCAGACTCAACAAGTCGATAGTGCAAAGCAAGTTGCTGATGGATAATCTTGGCTACTTGATTATGCCTATGCAAATATTCACTGTTAGCCAAACGACCACAACCAGAAATAATATGTCTAATGGATTCACCAGGACTATGACATGCCCGACATATGTCAACCGTCCCATCCTTAATTATATATTTCCGGTAGTTATTCGTAAGGATAACTTCGTCCATAATTGCACAGACAAATCCTTCAGTTTCTCCAAAGAGATTACTGAATCGTAGCCAAGATACGGACGCTAGAAAATCTACACTGGGCCCATGAAGGGCCCGGAAGAAGCGTCCGTGGAGCTCCTTGCTATGCCATACCTCCTTGCGATCATTGACGCTCAGTACCACAGGTTTGCGCCAGTTCTCTTTTGCCAAGGATAGCGGAGTGAATCCATTGTCCACCGCTGCTACTTCTCGATGCATACCCTCGTTGACTTTCAGGAAATATTCCCTGAGGCTGCACACCTCACGGTTGTGAAGGGTCTTAGCATTTAATAAGCCTCGACCACCACACTTCCGCGGGATGTACAACCTCATGACCGACGAACGAGGGTGATGCATGCGATTTGCAGTCAGCAGGGTCCGGACTCGTCTATCCAGGGTGTCAAGTTCAGTCTGTGTCCACTTGAGTAACCAAAAGAATACATTAGGACTGGCATGACCCAACCGTTAAAGGCTCGCACCTTGTTTCCGCCTGATAAGGAACTTTTTAGTACCTTATTCAGGCGGCCAAAGAAGCGCTCCTGTAGCGATTGCTTCATGTCCGGTCCATTAATGCCTAATCCTTCTGACATACCCAGGTACTTGTATGTATCGTTTGCGGAGAGTGATCTCAGTTTTGTGAAATCTGAGAGTTCTAGTCCCTCAGATTCCACAATCCCTCCTCGCTTCACATGCATGACCGCACACTTGTCTACTCCAAACTCCATTCTGATGGAACTACTAAATTTTTCAGTTATATTCAGTAGTTCCATCAGTTGTTTCTTGTTTGGAGCAAACAACTTGAGGTCATCCATGTAAAGTAAGTGGGATATAACTAGACCCCTTCTCCGCAAAGGATAGCCTAGCCCTGAATCCTCCAGTAGAGTACTTAGAGGATTCAAGGCCAAGCAGAACCATAGTGGGCTCAGGCTGTCACCCTGGAATATTCCTCGTACTATCCTTACAGGTTCTTCATTCCCTTGGATTTGTCTACATCCCGGATAGCAAAGCACGGTGCTCCACTGCCTCATACATGACTCCAAGAAGGCGCGTAAACTTGCATGTATTTTATACAACTCCAGCACCTTCAGGAGCCATGTATGTGGCACAGAATCATATGCTTTTTTATAGTCTATCCAGCATGTAGACAAATCTTTTCGGGACCGACGAACCTGTTGGCTAACAACCATATCAATGAGGAGTAGCTCCTTAGTTCCACGAGACCCCTCCCTACATCCATTTTGAGATACCGACATGATGGAATTTTTTTTAATATGTTTTGTTATTTTTGTCCTCAAAATGGATGTAAGAAGTTTATAGACCGTTGGTAGACATGTGATTGGTCTATAATTTTTGGGCTCAGTGGAACTACCTGATTTATGGAGCAAGTGGGTAACTCCTGTTGTTAGAAATTGTGGTAACGACCCAGTTTCCAAAGCTGCCTGGAAGTGTAATGCTAAGCGAACGTGTGAACTCTTGAGCCATTTAATCCAGAAATTGTGCAGTCCGTCCGGCCCCGGTTTCCAATTCGGGACCGAACAGGCTGCACTGGCTACATCAGAGGAGGTGATTACTACCTCCTCCATCTCTGGTATAGTCTCACACCTTCGCTTAACATCAAACATCCAGTCACCTTCTGTGTGGCTAACAGGCACCGACCAGATGTTGCGCCAAAATGTGTTGTGGCATCATCATCCGGTCGCCTCCCGTCAGCCACATCTTGGTTGGATCGTTCCCAATCTCTGTATACCCACCTCTGATCTCTTTGGAACATGCGATTCTGAGTATAGCGCTCCACTCTTTTTTTGTACCTTCTGATACGGTTTGCCCATGCATAAACTTTCTGCTTCAGGAAGTCGATGCGTTCTGTAACACGTGATAAGTATTCATGAGGACTGATTTCAGTCCCCACAAATGCACGTCTTACAAAGCGCATCACTCTAGGGCGAGTATTGCCCTCCCTGAAGCAGGATAGTTTGCCAATGAGTACCCTGGCCTCACTGATACGACGCTCTATCCTGCACTGCCAGGCAGGTACTGCTGGTTTTGGTCGGACTGCTGCGTCAAGATTTGGGAATCTGACGTTAGCCACTCGACAAGCAGCAACTGCCCCACAGTACAAGATTGAGTGTGTATCATAGAGGTTTTCGCTACCTCAAAATAATTTTTAAGTAGCGAATCCAAGGCGCTCACCAGCGCCCTATTTTTTCTACACATGGGCAAACGTGGTAACTTTGGTCTTAAATTACTAGGAGCAAGTCTGTACTCACGAACCGCATCCTCCAAAGCACTCCTCAGACGTTCATTGCACTGAGTACTCACTTGTTCAACCCTGTCGTCCTCCACTCCAACGATAGGAGTGGTCGATGTCACACATTGTGACACTACAGGTGTCTGTGCCACCAATTGTGGTGGTGCGGGGACGACACGGTTGCGCAGTGCTTCAAGGCGTAGCCGATCAAGCGTAGTCTCATCCAATCTGCAATTACGTTGGATGACCCGCACTTGATCCGAGAGTCGTTGGGCCGAGACGTTGACAGATGGTTCAAGCACCTGAAACATAGACAGCATCCTTTCACGGTACGCCGTGAGGTTAGTTCCTCCCTCTGTAGCACCGTAGTATGCGCGCATGACGTTCTCGTTTATACTTTGAGTCCATTTCATGCGCCGCACACAACCACCGGTAGCGGGGACCCGTCCCAGGGCCTGATGGCCCCTGGTTCCCAAGCCAGTCGGTGGCCGGCCTCTCCCCGGCCGACGTACAGGTGGTGGCGACGTAGGTGGGGAGAAATAGTCGTCGCTCGAGCTCGACGCAACTGCAGTCACCGGCGTTCCAGCGGAGCGGGGTTCCGGCGATGGCGAGGCGGAGCTGAGCGACGAGTCCGGAGGTGGTGGGGGTGCGTTATTTTTTATTTTTTTTATTATTGGGCGTTTTGATATTTAACTTTAAGATCATTTATTTGCTTATAATTGATAAGCAGACTAAACATTAATTCCTAGTTATATCCGAATCCGAATATAGGGTCACAATATTTGTTTTGGCTTCGATACTAATATTAGCCTGCATAATGAATACAAAAGAATAAAATCATAACAACAAGATAACACGAACACTAGTCAGTAGTATGTTCACCAATCAACAGCGAATACCGGAATAATCTATCATAGAAAATTAGTTAAAATAAGGGTAGATTTAAAGTGAATTTATCACTTTGTTTCAAATCTACCCTCCCTCATATTTTAATAACGACGCTTAGATTAAAAATATAGAAGGTCATAAGTACCACTAATATTGCTATGCAATAGTGTTTTGAGACTGGTGGCACTTTTGACTATTGCTATACAAAACTATTCGAAAAAACCCCATTCGTTATGGCCCCTAAATTCCAAGACACTACCCTTAACATCTCCAAAAGTATAGGTATCCTTGGTGTCGACATATCTAGTGACGTCCAGTTCCGTAGTCACTTAGAAGACAAGGCCAAGCTGGCATCTAAAAAACTCGGTGTTGTTTAGCACACCGAAGCGGTACTTCACGCCGGGACAAAGACTGCTTTTATATAAATCGCAAGTTCGCCCCCATATGGAGTACTGCTCTCATCTCTGGGCAGGAGCGCCAGCATACCAGCTTGGACCTTTTGACGCGGTCCAAAGGAGAGCTGTAAGACTTGTTGACGATCCTATACTTACGAGCGGTATCGAGCACTTAAGTCTAAGGAGAGATTTTGCCTCCTTGTGCGTGTTCTACCGCTTGTATAATGGGTTATGTTCTGCGGAATTATTTGATATGATGTCCACGGCATTGACAGGGGGTTCACGCTCACTCATTGGAGCCAAAATGGTCCCGTACAGTTCGGTTTCAGAGGAATTTTCTCCCACGGACCCTCCGATTGTGGAATGAGCTCCCTGCCGTGGTTTTCCCAGTGGGCTACAACATGAGGTTCTTCAAGAGGGCAGTGAATAGGTTTTTTAAGGGTCGGCAAGACGCATGTAATGCTCCAAGTGTTGCAGGCGTACATAGGTCACGGTAACCGCTTACCATCAGGTGGGCCGTGTGCCTTTTTGCCACCGTCGTGGTATAAAAAAAACTAGGCAGAACCACCGGGCTAGACTTCAGCTAAGTACGGCTCAGTGGCGTTTAATTTCAAAATTATTAAATAAATAACTCAAATAACATGCGGCAAATGAATGAATACCCGGCAATAAATGGATAATATGTCTATCTACAAGATGAAAACGACGGTGGCGCCGTGACGTGGTGCCTTTTACGTGGTGCCTGTTACGCTGAATTAACCCAAGATTTTCACATCGAAAAACCATGTGTGTACAAGTAGCCTTAGAGTAAGTAGCGGGTTTATCTGCAGCCTGCAGTCGCTGTAACGCTACGTACTGCGTGAGCGATCTAGAAGCGAATACGAAAAGGTACGGCGCGGCGCGAAAACAACAAACTGTCGAAACCCATTGAAGTGTCCTAAGTATGAATGCGGTGCGGAGCACTGCGAAATGACGCGGCCAGAATTATTTGTTTGATATTTGGTTTTATATTTTCGCGCTGTTATGATTTTGTTTGGTTATATTAGCGGAAACAAAAACGAACGATGACGATTCGCATGCACGAAGAACACAGCGTAATATAGTATGCAATATGGATTCTTCACATAACTGTTTGACGAGGTTGTTCAACTAGTTTCGGGCCACGAATGGACTCATCGTGAGAGAATCATGCTCATCAGAATTCGCGACGACAGATGATGCGGCGAACGTTGCGCTTGCTCGTGTAAATTGTCCACCGTGTAGTACTTGTACTTATTGAGAATACCCTTCCTACGGTCGGGTAAAAACGGGGAAAGGTAGGCAGCAAAATAAATTCATTAATAAGAGAGGCATTTATTAAAACACTGCAATTTCGGTGCGTTTGACGGCAGCGAGCCCGTCGTCCCACGTGAGCAGTACATTAAAGGTGAAGTAGAGAGCCATGGCCGACAGGAAGTGCCACAAGTCGTGGAGTCGTAGAACTGTAGCACGCGGCACTCGTGGTTGAGATGCCGCGACAGCGCCGGCGTCGTCGCCCTGTCACACAAAGTCAACCCATCTCATGTTCCGCCTATTCTAACATTGCAGGTAGCTTTTAGAACGATATGGCCTTGGTTTGGACAATGTGATATAGATGTTTATGTAACCTGTAAGTTACTTTTCATATAAATACATGTCAGGTACTCTACATCGATTGTAAAACAACATAATAATATAGACGGTACCAGTTGGTGCTGCCGGAGACGAAGAAGTAGACCCCGGGCGCCCAGGCGGCGGAGGCGGCGGCGAGGTAGAGCCAGGCGTACCAGCGCGGCCGCTCCCCGTGCAGCAGCTTCATGCACAGGTACACCACCATGTACAGCAGCGTGTTGCCCAGCAGCACGGCCAGCAGGTGCGACGCGAAGTCCGCGCTCTGCGTGAACAGTCTGCGCACACACACTTACACAGGCGGAGCCGGACGCAAAGCAAGTGGGACCAGACGTGAGTCTGTTTTCCAAAGTATACCTCTATACTGTACAAACGACCAGGGCTTGAGTGAATAGGTTCCTTATGGTAGGAGTATTCCATCTTAGGCCGCATCATCGCTCACCACCAGTCAAGGTAGAGGCAGACCATCGGTCGATTACATAATTTAAAAAACAAGTGGGAGGTACCCGTAGAGTGCGAAGCCCCAATTGACTGCGTTGGCAATGAGCAACATGATGAGGCGCGCGCTGTACAGCGGCCGCAGCCCGCGCGCCGGGACCGACGCCAGCTCGCGCGCCGCCTCCGCCAGGCTCTGCTTCTCTAGTACATGATACACACGTACTGAGTACATGCACCACGATACACATACAACACGGACTTGTTTGGGATCTGCGTGTCTCTCACCGCCACCGCGCCATTACAGCCGCGCGGGTGTCCCATTCCATTGCCGGCCCCGTGGCCCCGCACTGACGCGCTCACCGTCCGGTAATGGAATGAATCAAAGAGAGGTACCTACAAGCGCGGTGGCGGCGACGAGTGCATGAACTCTAATTCCTATATAAGATATACAAGGGCCTCAAAGACCGAGTTGTCGCTAGTGCGACTGCCGGGCAAGATTCGGTTCCCGGGTCGGGCAAAGTATTACTGTGTTTTAAAAAAAATCTTGGTTAGCACGGAGTTTGGAATTTTGCCCGGTATATGGCAATAGGCTCACCCCCTATTACATGGGACTCATAACATAAATAGTGAAAAGTGAGTGTTACATTGTACAGTCATATAATGTGCACCTTTGCCTGCCTCTTCGGGGATAAAAGGCGTGATTTTATGTTATGTGTGATCTACAAGTGTTCTTAAGAAAAAGTCTTTATTGGAAAACGACACAACAGTAATAATACATATACAGAGTGTTTGGCGCATGTACCGACAATTTTTCTTCAGGGATTTGGGATGACCCGAAATCCCTTCGTCGTAAATGTCAGGGTTGGTCCAAAATGTTACCTTAAACTCGAAATATTTTTATTTTTGTTTGAGGGTCTAGTGATCCAAAATAAATGTTGTTGTATACTTCAAAGTCTATTAAATGAATGTGTCGGTCCATGCGTCAGTCAGCCCGTGTATGTGTTTAATAATAAACGCGCAATGTTGCGAGGTAGGTACCGAGGCGGAATTGTCCCACGTAGTAGATGCGCAGCGACAGCAGTAGGAAGGTGAACACGTGCAGCACCGTGAACACGCTCCAGAACAACGGCCCGCCGCCCAGCACGCCCCACACCACTGTACACACACACACACACACACACACACACTCGCTACACGTCACTTATTAACCTTCGTCGCTTCAGAAATTATGTGTGGAAGAGCCATGCTTCGGCACGAATGGGCCGACTCGACCGGAGTGATACCACGGCCGAGCAGAAAACCGACGTCAAACAACACTTGCGTTGTGTTTTGTCGTGTGAGTGAAGTTACAGGAGGCCCAATCCCCCCCCCCCCTCTTCCCAGTCTCCCCAATCCCCGAATTTTCTACAATCCTCAAATTCAATTCACTGAGAAAAGCTCTGACCGACGATGTTAAAGCGCACGGTACGTTCACCAGCGGCGTGGGTAGTAGGTTCGATTCCGGGTTCGGCACAAAGTCAGTGTTGCATATAACAAATCAAATATCTTTATTGCTGAACACAGTACATTTAGATGCATTTCAAGATATTAGATGAATGCGCAGTTCATCATGTTCCACTAATCAAGGCATGCAACTATTATTCGTAAATTACAATTGACAAGTTCCAGATTACAGCAATTTTATGAATTATCAACAGATTTTGTGCCTAACCCGTACCGTGCGCTTTAACATCGTCCGTCAGAGCTTTTCTCAGTACATATATATTCACGTGAGTAGCCCGTGATTTTAGTTAATTTAGTATGTCTCACGATAGTTATTATAAAAACAATTTTTAAATCTTTTGAATTGGTGGTCCAGCACGAGCGCACTTAAGGTAGGTACAGCCGCCACTGCTTGAAACGCCTTGATTGTCTACATAGGTGTCCGTGGGCGGCGCCGATTGCTTACCAGGTTGCTTATCAGGTGATCCGTCTGGTTTACCGGCTTACGTCATAAAAAATACATTGATATATTCTCCAAATAATATTGGGTAGGAAGGTAGTGTGCGTGTGTTACCGAGGAAGATGAGCACGGCGAGCACGCCGAAGGTCGCGTGCGCGCGCGCGTTGATGTCGGGGTGGCGAGCTTGGTATATCTTCACCATGCACAGCACCGCCAGCACGTACATGAACGCCGTGTCTGTAATGCATCGCGTACGTATACAATATACATACATACTGACTATATACCTCCACACGATACTCGGAGTCTAAGGAGTCCAAGTGGTACAAGTAATATAACGTTGTCACTTAGTCAGTATAATTGTACCTATATATGCCCATGCAATATGCAATAGTACACAAAGCTAAAGTAAAACTATGGGGTATTGTTACTAGAAGTGGTAGTTGCACTTGGTGGAGCGACGCATGGAATTACAAGTATTAAACTCTAAGTATAAATAAACAATTATATTAAATAAAAAAATAAAAACTGTGTTTAAAAATCGAACTTCAAAATACCAAAAACTAATAACAAACAAATGGTATAAACTAAAAAGCCAAAAATAACTGTTATTAGTACTGATAGGTTACCTACCACCGATAGGTTAGAAGTCGGCGCCATAAGTTCTATACAAAACTATTCATTAAAACCTTAATAGATACCTAATTTACAATTTTGTGGCCATTAAGTTATATGTTATTTTATTTCGCATTGGGCATTAACCTGTAATGATAAATGTAAGTGGAAAAATAAATAAATAAATAAATAAATAAATAAATAAATAAATAAATAAATAAATAAATAAATAAATAAATAAATAAATAAATAAATAAATAAATAAATAAATAAATAAATAAATAAATAAATAAATAAATAAATAAATAAATAAATAAATAAATAAATAAATAAATTATGATATAAGCTTATGGCGCCGACTTCTAACCTATCAGTGGGTGGGTAACCTATCAGTACTAATAATAGTAATTTCTTTCTTATTAGTTTTTAGTTTTTTTAAACGCAGAGTTAATATTTTTTTTATTTTATCATTTTTTGTGTAAAGCTACGTACTTAGATCCGTTCTGCCACTCATAATCCACATAGGTGAAAAGTTCTAATCAGTACAAATTATACAAGCCTGCAAAGGTAGTTACTGTACACCATTGAGGAGTTCCCTTAACAATTACACTTCTTCATCATCAGACCCTTAACGGCAGTCCCATTCCATCTAGGTGTAAAGTCCTCATCAATACAAATTTGAGGAGTTCCCTCGACTATCTGTCGGCTCTATCATCAGGTCGTCTCCAGACCCTTATCAAATTGTAGTGTTTAAATATACTAATTGAAAAATATAATAGACGCATTACTCGCCCCTACAAGTTTCGAAAGTTCTCCTCGGTTTCCCTAGGATTCCACCATCAGATCCTGACCTCATGGAAATGAGACCATCTCGGGTCGGGAGAATACCCTTTCAAACAAAATAAGAATTTTTTAAATCGGTTCACAAATGGCGGAGTAATCGGGAAACAAATGAAAAAATAATCTATCAGCCGAACATAGTACGTCCTCCTTTCTTTGAAGTCGGTAAAAATAAAGAAGTATATACGTTACACCGACCGAATTGGAAGTTGAGTGCGTTGGGACAGACGTGGTACGTGGCGGACAGCAGCGCCACCATCATCATGGCGGCGCCCAGCGACGACAGCAGCCCGTAGTGCGCCGGGATACCGTACTCCTATACACGACACACGATCACTATCATATTTCAGAGAATTAATAGAAGACGCTATGTTTTGTTGTAGTAGTCCGCGGTGGGTCAGTACCTCGTCCCTGGGCTTCCTCTTCCGTCGCATCTTGCGGCGGCGCACCTGCAGCATGAACAGCGCGCCCAGCAGTAAGTAGCCGATGTTGGAGAACACGTGGTTGAAGTCCGACAGACCCGCCACCGGGTGCGCACACAGGAAGTTGTAGTAGCACACGTCCAGCGAGCCCGACACGTTCAGGAACTAAAGGGACACAGCGCGTTACGCGGGCCCGGCCGGCCCGGCCTGCCGCCGTGCCATTAGAGTATACTCACGATCTGGAAGGCGGCCACGAACTGCAGCACGGGCAGCGCGTAGAACAGCCCGACGGTGTACAGCGTGTACAGGTAGCGGTCGGAGCGCGCCGCCAGCACGCGCGCGCGCCGCCGCGCCAGCCCCGCCACGCGCAGGCGCGCCGGCAGCCCGAACGGACGCGGCGCCGCGCCCTGCGACATACCGCCACGACATTGTACGCACGCGACATACTTGACTAACAATGGTTACACTTCACAGACCACGACAACCAGGCGGTACCCACTAGTAGGTACAGGGCAATAGTATTCTTTCTTTTCCAACTACTTCGTTTGGGATATTAAGAGGACTGATAGACGATAGCGCGGTGGCTGGGCATCCGGCTGCCACGCAACGTGTAGTGGGTATAATTCCCGCGCTTTTATGATCCATATTTCGAAAATGGGTGTCATATGTACATACGTGAACTTGTATGTTTGTAAATGCACCCACGACACAGGAGATAATCCTTGTGTGAGGCAACTTTTTTTTAAAGTTGCATATTGTTACCTGTTCTTCTGCAGTTTCCAGGCCGTGTATACCGTTACTGGTTTGAGTGGACTGTTCGGTGGCGGAGCGCCGCGTGTCGTCGCCGGCGGGCACTACTATAGAGTCCGTCCTCATGGTGACCTCGTCGGTGGGGGGCGCGGGGTCCGTGCCCACACTAGCCACTGCCACGGCGCGCTCCTCCTGGATGGTGTCGGTCCCTGTGACAGGTGGGGGAGTGGTGGCGGTGCCCCCGACAGGTGGGGGAGCGATGGTGGTGACGACGGTGGTGCCGGTCGCTGTTTCTTCTTCGTCTGTGTCACTGTTGTCGCTGCTGTCGAACGTTGCAGCTACAAGTGAAAACATTATTCTCATCTTTGTCTAAACAAAGATTAAAAGTTAAAGTAACAGTTTGCTATTAACTGTAAGAGAAAATATTTGATTGATCTTGATCCTTCGGATATCAGCGCAATCATTAGGTAAAGTGGAGAGTGGAGAGACTCACTTGAGTCGCGGCGTCGTCGTCGTCGGGGTGACAGTGATGCAGAGCTGTCGATCTCAGACCTTGTACCTTCTTCCGGCTCTAAAAGTAAAGATGTTTTAAATACATTTGCTACGATGAAAGTATTTGTGTTCACAAGAAGCATGTCTCACTGCGTGCGAGGACGGCGCGCGGGCCGACCAGCTGCTTCCAGCGCGGCAGGCGCTGCGCCAGCACCAGCCCGCCGAACAACAAGTAGAACGACACGAACACCGCCAGCGACACGCCCGCGCCCAGCGCGTACTGCTCGCGGGACAGCGACGCCTGCACACACAAACACTCAGCTCGCACCGCCACGCACCCACTGCCCGGCCACTGCCCGGCAGCCCCTGTGGCGGCGGCGTGCCTTACCCGGACGTGCAGCGTGAGCGTCTTGCGGCGCGGCGGCGACGTGTGGTCATGCTCCTGCAGTTGCTCCAGTATGGCGGCCTCCCACAGCCAGTCCACCTCGGCGGGGTCGTCCTCGCGGCACGCAGTGTCCGAGTCGTGCACGACGGCCACCACGTAGAAGCCGCGCGGGTACCGGCTCCGCTGCGCCCATGTAACACAGTCCGCGCTTAATACCTCGTCCTCCAGCCACATACCTTCTCCACTGCGTGCTCGTTGTTACCGAGAGCTGCATCGCGCCGGACCGCAACACGGTCATCCTCAGGCTCGATATTTCAATATCCTCCAGAGTTTCTGCTATCGGGCACTGAAACAGTTTAGGTATTTTTTATTTAACTCGTTAAGTACCTACTTAGTAACATCTGCATGTAAATTGAAAGTCCATTGAACAAAGTATACAGACCGTGTAGTTCTGCACGGCGATGGTGGCGCAGACGTCGTCGTCCGCCTCCACGACGAGGCGCACGCTGGCCTGCCCCGGCAGGAACTGGTACGTGTGCACGCGCGGCGCTCCCTGCCACACATCGCCCACACTTGTTACTTTACTGATTAACTCTCGTTATTTACTTCAATTAGGCATTATATAAGTAGGTATGAGTTACCATAACATAATATATATAACATCACGCTTTTTTATCCCCGAAGGGATGGGCAGAAGTGCACATTAGGCCACTGTACAATGTAACACCCACTTTTCACTATATATGTTATGAGTCCCATGTAATAGGGGGCGAGCCTATTGCCATATACCGGGCACATTACCAGAGTCCGTGCTACTACTGAGATTTTTAAAAACCCAGTAATACCTACTTTGCCCGACCCGGTAATCGAACCCGAGACCCTTTGCCCGGCAGTCGCACTTGCGACCACTCGGCCAACGAGGCAGTTATTTGCAGTATAAGTTACCAATAAAACATAATCATCATCAGTTAAACTTTTGATAACTTGCATCTAATTGAAGGCTTGTAAATAAGTACAGCGTAAGTAAGCGGGTACTTAATTATTAGCGGATTCGAAAAACGTACCTGTTGCGTGATCAAGGTGGTGGAGGACCTGAAGGGCAGGCGCCAGTCGCGCACGAAGGACGCGCGGAGCTGCACGCGGGTCGGCGCCGCGCACGACGAGCCCACGTGCAGGGAGAACTCTCCCGTAGGTGATTGGGATGGATCGTCCGAATCTAAAGACCGCGAGGATATGTAGGTATACATTACAACCAACAGAAGGTAATCGTTTTCCAAAAACTGCTGAAATGTTTTGACCCACCTAGGATTCGAACCCGAGATGCTTTAACTTGGCAGTCGAACTTACGACACAGTAAGTTTCACATAACTATTGGTACTAGTAGAGTTCGAGTAGACTGTGAAAATATTAAATTTTGTAAGATAGACTCGTAGAAGTAGTTACTGACCACAGTTTTCATCGAGTTTCTCGACGTCGACGCTGTCGTCCGGGCACAGCGTCCGCTCCAGCTGGTACAGCAGCGAGCTGCCGGAGCGCTGCGGCAGCTGCCACGTCACCGCGCCTGCACGCACACACGCACACACACACACACTCGTGTACTACTAGCCTCGCGGGTCGTACCACTACGTCACATTACGCTGACATCAACTTTACCTATTCTTCGCCTCGCGGTGACAAGTAGTGGTCGAGACGTGTCGCCACCGTCTGTTTTAATCCAAACTCGTATTGGCCACACTCCTTGTCCTGGGTTCTACAAATTTCAAAGAGAGCGGACAATGTGTTAACTAAATATGTTGATGAAACCTCGATGGGTTTCAAGGTAAACCGGGACCCTCAGTTCACGTGGTCCAATCAGATTCACATGGATAAGTACTTCTACCAGAACATATTTATTTGCCTGTTGACTTACAGTGCCTGGAGTACAGGCACAGCCTACAGGAAGTGAGGACTTACCGGTGCGAAGTTCAAGATAAACTCCACGGACGCGTTCACCACCAGCTCGTGCGTCTCCTCGAACGTGAGCCTGTCGGGTAATGCCGCGAGTGTGTCAGTGTCCTACAGGTGACTATATACAAACCAAAACATTCATACACCTAATATATTGAGTTTTATTTTGTATTCACTACCCTGCGGATTTCTACAATTTGCGTGTATTTACATGACTGATTTTATTTTTTAGTATTAATTACACCTACCTAGTTATTTTTGTAAATTGATAATAATATCGTCGCGATTCATTCAATTTTGTTATTGGTGGAAGCGAGTTTTAAACGACATGTCCATATCATATTAGTGCCAAACAAGTGCTACAAGTACGGCAGTGCTAAACGTCCTCCTATACCTACTACATTTTATATTTACAACAACATATAAAATGTATAAATTGTAGTATTACCATTATTCAACTCTTTATTTTGCACGAGCAAATAGTTCGATAGTGCCTTTTTGGTTTTTGAATCAGATGTTGGATTAAATCATGTAGTATCTAGGCAATTAGGCATGTGCCTACGTTCCACGATTAGTAAAAAAATAATCAATAGATTGGTAGTTAGTACACAGCGAGGTGGTGCAGGGAAGGGAGAAGTGATCGTGTGAGTGGTGTAGTGTGGAGCTCACTGCTTGGTGTCGATGGTGACGGTGTCGGCGCGCGCCGCGCCCAGCAGCGCCAGCACCGCGCACGCGCACTGCGCGCTCCTCGACGGCCACGATGTCTCGCGCGCCATACTCTCTTACATTCACACACAAACCATCATCATTCACAAAACTTAAATAATAAACAGCAGGTGACAGTGAGCGTGGTCGGTGGGCAACTAGGCGAGTTCCAGTGTTATCTGTCATATCTGCACCATGAGTGATAAGCAGATACGGAGGTGTGATTCATTTACTGATTTGTTCAGCCAGTACGTATAGTACCCAGGAAGGTACTTACACATGTATCAAATGTTGAAACTTGAAAGACGATTAACAGTAGGTGCGCCTTAACATTATGGTTCTCAAGTCAGTGATGGAGCCGGGTAAATCATCTAGAAGTAAAAACAGCTGAGTAAATAATCATGCAGATCTGTTCTGTCGCCACATACCTCATGGTACAATACATGAAAATGATGAGTCACAGTGTTTATCTTATCCATGGATGCTAAAATTAAACAAGTGCTATCATGTAATTTTTATACCCGCCCCAGTTTTGTAGAAAGCTATCCGATAGACGTACAGTCAGTACCTACAGCTATTTACTACGCCTGTACGGAAATAAAGATCGACTTGGTACAGAAACAGTAGCTACTTATTATACTAAATTATATAATTTTTAACCAAGTCACATCTTCTGTAAGCATCGGTGAGTAGCCAATGGTTACTGTCTCTGTACTGAATCAATATTTATTTTGTTATCTGTATAGTAAATGTCAATGCAGACTGTACCACAGGTAGGTAGCTTACAGTACATAGTTACTTGAACAACCAAATAATAATGAATCGAGCATTGCTTCTTGTTCCGATCCCCAGTAGTAGGCAGTGTCACGACTCTACCTATACCACAGAATAGTACTCATACAGTGATTGTCCGACATAATTTGACATAAATAGAATGAGTTAAAGTGTGTCGAGAAAGAGTATTGTTACAGCATTGGCCTCCAAGCAATGTCGAGATTTATAAAATCTTTCTTCTCGCCCAATATTTGGATAGAAGTCTCTACAACTCCTCTTTGGCCTCGACTGCCTCGTTGGCCGAGTGGTCGCAATTGCGACTGCCGAGCAAGGGGTCTCGGGTTCGATTCCCGGGTCGGGCAAAGTATTACTGGGTTTTTAAAAATTCTCAGTAGTAGCACGGAGTCTGGAACTGTGCCCGGTATATGGCAATAGGCTCACCCCCTATTACATGGGACTCATAACATAAATAGTGAAAAGTGGGTGTTACATTGTACAGTGGTATAATGTGCACCTCTGCCTACCCCTTTGAGGATAAAAGGCGTGATGTTATGTTATGTTATGTAAGTCTCTACAATACAATTACTAGGTTTATTGCTTTTAATTTTAGCTCTATTGTGCAACGAAACCACTCACCATTGTAAATGTATGAATAAACATAATAAAAATTATATAGATAACTATGTATGTATGTAAGTATCGGTGTATTTGTATGTACATATACCTACGAACTTATAGACCTACATAGATAGGACAGATAATAGGCAATATCTGGCGGTTCCGTGAACCTCACCGAAATGGTTATCAGGTAGATAATAATCATGGAACATCAAATGTATTATTATTATATTTACTGTATCTACAACGATACACTTGAATATTGAATAGTTTTATTTTCCTCGTGTGAATCGTCGTAAATGAAAGTAAACATGTTTTTCGTACCGCTAGGTGGCGCGCATCTAAATATTTATAATCAATATGTGCTATTAGTTTTCTTCAAAAATCCTATAGCTGTGTATTGAGAAACGTGCAGACATGTTAGTTAGGTGTGATTATAGATTATAATTTGAGATTCTTCAAATATAGACACGATGCCTAGATAGAGATACATACCTATTGACTGAATAGTGGCGTGTATACTTGCTGGCGATTAACGAGATAATAATTGGGTGTCACGGGTGACGTACAACAGTTGTGTACGTGTGTATGTGAAATTATGTGTTTTATTTACAATTAGATTTAGATTATTTAACATCACAACAACTTAGCCGAACACCGTAGTGGGACTGGTAGGGCTACATTTTATAGGTGTTTCAAAGAGTTGGTAATAAAAAGAAAACAATAGGTAACGTATGAAAATAATTTATAGAATATAGTAAGTAGTAACGAGTAAGTAGACGGCGGCGGCGTGCTAGCGCGGCTGGCGCGAGTAGTCCAGGCCCAGCTCGCGTACGGCGCGCGCCATCGCCTCCACGCAGCGCTCCAGCTGGCCGCGCGAGTGGGACGCCGACAGGCAGAACCTGCGCACACACACGTACACTCGCGCGTACACTCGCGCGTACACACACGCGTACACACACGCGTACACACACGCGTACACACACGCGTACACACACGCGTACACACACCGCAGCCACGTACCGTATGCGCGCCTTGTTGAGTGGCGTGGCGGGGAAGCCGACGCCGACGGTGGCCACGCCGCTCTCCGTGAGGCGCTCCACGGTGGCCGCCATCTTGCTGAACGTGTACACCAACACCGGCACCACGGGCGAGTCGGGGTGGCCCAGTGTCACCACGCCCATACGACGCAGTCTGTACATTACATACATACACTTACCACTTGTATTCTTCGTTACGACACACTTCATTCAGTATAATAACAGATAATGGACTACAGTGTGCCTACGTGTGATGCAGAATGTGTTCTTTAAATGTTAAATGGGAATAGACAGTCTGACTAGTTTTACTATGTTTTTACACCGTATGTTATAGTACTAATGAGAATTTAATTCTACTATAGAACGGTTCATTAAACCTAATAGAAATCAACTTGAATGATGAGTGTTCGTGAAAGAGTGAGAGTGACTGACTGGTCGCGGAAGTAGTGCGTGTTCTCGCGCAGAGCTCGCAGTCGCCGGCGCCCCTCCTCCTCGTCCAGCAGGCGCATGGCGGCCAGTATCTGCTGCGCCACCGGCGGAGACATCGCGTGCGCGTACGTGTGCGCGTGGCCGTACTGACGGATCCAGTTGATCAGCTTCGCCGACCCTGCACACACGGAGCTCATGTACTCCAGTCGCAGCCGTCAGCCCGAGCCCAGGCGCAGTGCGAGCGACTCACCCGCGATGTAGCCGCCGGCGGCCCCGAAGCTCTTGGTGAAGGTGCCCATGAGCACGTCGACGTCGGCGGGCGCCACGCCGGCGTGGTCGCAGACGCCGCGGCCGCGCGGGCCCAGCGCGCCCACGCTGTGCGCCTCGTCCAGGTACAGCTGCAGCCCCAGCCGACGCTTCAGCGCCACCATCGCGCCCAGCGGCACTATCGTGCCCTCCATGCTGTACACGCCTTCCACCACCTGCGCACGGCGAGCGTCAGCGGGGGCGCGGGGGCGCGGGGGCGCAGCCCGGGGCGCGGCACTCGGTACTTACAATGACGATCTTGGTCCACTTGCGCTCCGCGATGGCGGCGCGCGCGAGTTGCTCGAGGTGTCGCACGTCGTTGTGGCGGAACACGCGCACGGTGGCGCGCGCGAGGCGGAGCCCCATGATGAGCGAGGCGTGGTTCTTCTCGTCGCTGAGCGCCAGGCTGCCGGGCCCCAGCAGGCCGGGCAGCCCCAGCGTGTTGGTGCCGAACCCCATGCCCACCACGATGGCTGCCTGCAACGCGACACTCGTTCACCCACGTCTCACTACTGGATGTGGGTGTCATGTTCAATTTGTCACATGTCGAGGCAGTTACTTATGATTAAATGCTTCTACGGTTAGTACATGGACATTTATATTAACTGGGTTGCATTCAGCTCCTTATTTTAAATTAAACTTATTCCACCTTATATAAGAATTTGTTTTCAGTTGTATAAATGCTTCTTTTGATGAACTTCTAGTGCAGATCCTAGCTTACAGACGGTTGCAGACAGTAGCAGTAGCAGTACCTCGACCCCGAGGAACTTGGCGGTGGTCTCCTCGAGGAGGTGGTGCAGGCGCGTGGTGCCGAGCTCGGCGCGCGGCGAGCAGAGCGCGAGGCCGTAGCGGCGCGCGGCGGCGGCCACCTCGTCGTGCGTGCTGTGGCCCGCGAACCCGAGGTAGTTGTACGAGCCCAGGTTGATGCAGCGCCGCTCTGTGCCCGTGAACCTGGAACATAACAATACAACACTTTGTTTATAAACGTTTCTCATTAGGGCGGCACCGGAGACCGACGTTAGCGCAGAATTTGCCTTCAACAGATTTCTATTGAAAGTCAATGACTTAACTACGAATTGATAGATATATTAATGTTTGGCTCATCTATCTATAACATATTTGCCACTTAATTGGATTAGCATACATATTATACAGGTTTACATACATATTGGAAATAGCGCCTAGCGTCATTGACAGACAGACAAACGGACAATTCAATTTTTGACGTTTCAAAAGTGCCTATTTCCTTAAATAGGCACGCTTAAATTGCCTAAATCCTTATATAATTTAAATAAATGCCATGATTTTGCCTGTGCAGTGTGCCTGTAACCCACAGGATTATTTACCTATCTTAGGAATAACAGCACGTTCCGTGAAATATTATATCACGTCAATGCCTTTATAATAGGGTAGATGCCTAATTTTTATTTTAATGTCCGTCTGGTAGATTATGTTAAATCATTAGACACGTATTTTTTATTTACTTACATAAACGAATACTTTCGACAATACATTGATTTGAAATGTCGCGTGACGTCACTTCTATTTACGTTTTATACGTAGAAAGGACGTTTTAGCCCCCACTCCTAAACTTTAATTGGTTTTATCTAAGTATTGTTTTATTATACGACAGGATAAAAAAATATGTGTCTAATATTTCTTCATTACCTAACTTACGGACTAATTATATTTTTTAATTTTCATACCCTGTCATCATCCCAATTGCCGATTTATCTAATACGAGGACTACGTGTAATTTCTTCAATTTCTTTCATTAAATAAATACACTTCCAGAATAATAACATTTTATTGATGTTACCTCAAGTATTAAATTTATTCAAATGAGTGTGACGTGTAATAGCATTAGCGTTACTCAATCGTGCAGTAAGTATTCACGACGACACACTTTTTTATAAACAAACAATAATATTGTCAGTTAGACTATTATTCATCTTTAAGACTTTTTGGTGGCAAGGTCAGATGTGGTAACAAAACAAACAAACTTTTTTATATTCTTCGTCATTTATGGAAAAATATATCTTTACATTTTAATGTTTATTATTTTTCACCGTGTGGTCTGTATACTACCTACGCCTACGTATTATATTCCAGCTGTAGAAGTGTAGTAAGTAGTATAATGTAGATTACCTGAAGGTCCAGTTCCGGTCATCAGTGCAGCGCTCCTTGAGCGTGAGCTCAGCGCCGGGCGCGGAGCTGATGGGGCGGTTGAAGCAATGTTGCACGCGCCGGTACACGTAGCGCGAGAAGAACGTCTCGAACGGGTCGTACAGCGGCGCGTACCCCTGCAACATGCAACACCACAGTAACAATAAATAAACATTAATTAAAATTTCCCATTTATCCTTACTAATATTATAAATCTGAAAGTGAGTTTGTTTGTTTATTTGTTTGTTCCACCTTCACGCCTTAACTACTCAACCGATTGCTTTGAATTTTTGCAGACGTAAAGTTAGAAGTCCGGATTAAATAATAGGGCACTTTTTAACCCGAAAAAATTTATATTCCCGAGGAAAAACAAAAGTATTGGTATAGATGGCGCTGTGTGTGTTGGTATATGTCACATAGGCTACTTTTTATTCTTTTGTAACGCGAGCGAAGCCGCGGGTAAAAGCTATTCCATATAATAATAAATAAATAATGCTGTGGAACAAATATACCTAAATGTATAGATTGATGAGGATGCGGTTACGACTCCTCTTGATGTGCAAAACTTGCGCCTTCTATTACTATGGACCTTATAAGAGCATGATAGGATTGAATAGATCTGCCGGATAGCCGCATATAACGCCGGCCAGGAGTTCGAAGGGGAATGGTTTTTAGTGAGTAACAGTCTGATATTTCCTTCCGCCTCACGCATGACGAGTGGAATCACTTACAGAGCAGAGCTGTCCAAACTATATACTCTCGCGAGCTAATTAAATTACTTACAAAAGCTGGAGGGCCACACAAATATTTTCAGTTCTGTAATGACGTTTAACATTGTATTCTTTACTCACAGACAAAACTTGTAGGCAAATAATACACTGAATTTCATTATTATTGTTACACATAAGATGTAGATGTTAAGAATAAAATGTGTGTCGCGGGCCACATGAAAACAAGTCGAGGGGCGGCATGCAGCCCGCGGGCCTTTCTTTCGACAGGCCTGACTTATAGTACTACTCTGTCAAGAAAGTATCGGGAAAAGATCAATAATACACAAAATATCTGTTATTCTTCAAAGGATGCTCCTTTAGAAACGATACACTTGCGCCAACGAATAATCCATTCATCAAAACATTATTTAAACGCTGCTTCCGGAATTAAGTTCAGTTCTCATCGCGAATTCTCCTTTATGTCTTCTATCGATTGAAAACGGGTGCCACGAAGTGGTAATTTGAGTTTAGGAAAAAGAAAAAAAGTCAGCAGGAGCCATATCTGGTGAATATTTGCTGGATGGTATATTTTGAGTGATTGGTCAAAAATTCGTTCACTATGATAGCCTTCTGCGAAGGCGCATAGTCGTGGTGCAAAATCCAAGAATTTTCTTTCAAAATCTGGCGTTTTTGCTCTCTTAAACGCCGCAAACGCTCAAATAATATTTTTTATTTACCGTTAGACCTTTCGGTAATTATTCAGAGTACACAACACCGCGATAGTCAAAGAAAACAGTCAACATGACTTTAACTTCTGGTTTCGGTTCAGTTGGAAGGCGCCACTCCGAAGCTTACATAGTTGGCATGTTAAACTCGTAAGCCCACGTCTCGTCACCAGTAACAATTCGTTTCATGAATTTTGGGTCCGAACTGACTCGTTCTAGCAAGTCCTCGGCGACTTTCATGCGATTGAGTTTTTGGAGAAAATTCAGATCTTTTGGGACTAGCCGAGCAGCAACATGTTTCAAACCCAAATGATTAGTTAAAATGGTACGGATCGACTCGTGAGATACAGAAAGTTCGGCGACTATTTCTCTCAGAGTTGAATGGGGATTTTCAGTCACTATTTTATACACTTTTGCGACGTTAAACTTCAGTTGCAGACGGTGACGGCCTACCAGAGCGAGGCAAATCTTCCATCACATCTCGACCGCTTTTGAAAGCTTTGAACCACTGATAAGCCCGAGTTTTTGATAAAGTAAATTCACCGTAAGTCTTCTGTAACATTTTCCAGTGACTCCGAACACGAAATTCCATTGACGATGCAAAATCTAAGACAAACTCTTTGTTCGATATTTTTATCCATTATGAAATTCGCAATACACACTATATATGATATTACTAAAACCAGCACTGTATTTAATATAAATAGCAGATGCAACTCAAACTACGCGCCAGAATGGAAAACAGTTATGCCAATCTAACAACTACAAAAAAAAAACAAAAATTTGAATTTGGAACCATAAACAATTCATCCATTCCCGATACTTTTTTGACTGAATGTTTTACACCATCTTTGCAGAATGCATGACCTGATAAAAGTGTACTTAAATGTCCTTCAGGCAATAACATGAATAATGAATGTACTGTCACTGAATATATAGATACATGTCGATCAGTTAGTATGAAGAATGTGAATAGTGTGGTGTCGTCAATAGGCGGTATGAAGTAGTGTAGATGTCGATTAGATAGTGTGCCGCGTGGCGGGCACTCATTTCCTTACACGCTAAACTACTGCTACACTTCACATGCCGACACATACTTACACTGAAAACTTTTTCTACTGCCTAATTACTGATCTGATTCCCAGTGGACACTGACTGGTCAAAATTGATATTACGGCATTTTATTATTATATGAATTCTTAATAAGTAATAGTACAACAAGGAGGTTCTGGAAATAATCGAGCCTCTGGTAATATAAAAATAGACATAAAAAGGAAGAGCCTTCATATTGGTCGGGTACCTATGTGCTGACCTTTTCCCGTCTAATTAGTGGAGCAATCAGGCGTATGACGGCACCGCGCCGCACCAGCGCATTTTAGCACCTCGGTAAATTGACCCAAAAGCAGTTTGCCACTAACTTTGTACTCTATGCAACACCACGCGTATGGCCAGCGCCTTGTCATTCATTTCAATTAAACCAGAGACATTGTTCTAGTATGTAGGTACCAAACCACTGAATGGAGGAAAGCGAGCAAGACACTCATGATGAGATCTTTTTAATCAGTGCGTATTTTAGTATTTCATTATTATTTATTTAGACAGTAACAGACTTACAAAGTAAACTGTATATTATTATTGGTCGCACTACATTATCATACAATACACATGGCTGTCACGTATTTCCCCTAGCGTTTGATTCGGTATCAAGTAGAAGGAGTCATCAAGTGTTTTGTTGTTGCGATTCCAAGGAGGACCAATGTATATAATTAATTAATGTTTAATTACATAATTTACTACATAGGGACTTAATTATTTTTAATTGCTGTGTGACTTTCCTTACATAGTGTAAGATTGCAGTGGTGCCCATAAGTTAAATTAAAGATGTATATTAAAGAGACACAAGTCCATTGATGTCACGGTCGCTGGCCTATTAGTAGCCGCGCGAGCGCGTACAAGGCATCTCAAACAATTTGTGATTGTTATGTCGGTCAGTCACAGACTCACAGTTAACTAAACTTGCACTAGCTTAGCGGCGGCGGTGCCCCGCATGGCCGTGACTTCATTCTCTCAGAGTTAATGAAATTATTTCAGCGCTACAGTGATTTTTCGTTGATACTTCCCACTCACAAAACTCTAAAACTGCATAAATATCTATTATCTATATCTTTTTAGGTTTTAACGTCGACTACACACGACCTGCTAATGCTTGGGACGCGGCGTGCGGTCGCGGTGACACTACTATTCTCCAAGTGCCTCTTACGACATCTTAATGTTATTCATATACATAACTTTATACATTTTATCAGTCATGTTTTTTCAAGTCTCTCTTGTAGGTACTTGTTGGTAAATGTTAAAACATCCGAGTTGGTTTAATACCTATCACTCACACAAAGGTACATACCTAATAATTTTTTTATTATATTAATTTAAGTAGGTATACAATAACCTGTTATACCCGAAACTTATTTTTAATATTTATTTCCTATTTTGCCTCGTTGGCCGAGTGGTCGCAAGTCCGACTACCGGGCAAGGGGTCTCGGGTTCGATTCCCGGGTCGGGCAAAGTATTACTGGGTTTTATCTCAGTAGTAGCACGGAGTCTGGAAATGTGCCCGGCAAGCAATAGCAATAGGGTCACCCCCTATTACATGGGACTCATAACATAAATAGTGAATAGTTGGTGTTACTTCTGTGTGCACCTCTGACTACCCCTTCGGGGATAAAAGATGTGATTTCCTATTTTGCAAGTTTTGCAATTCAGCATCTCTTCAGGTAAAAAATTGTTGCACTACATACACAGGAAATAATGTAATTTAGTAGGTACTATTTTGGAGTTTGTAGTAGGTACTTATGTACTTACGAGTTTATCTATTAGCGATTGTGTAATACGCATCATAACTGGATGCAGATACCGTAAGTATAAAAAAGCTGGAAGTAGTCTGATATCATCAGCTGTCTCAGCATCCTCAAAAGTATGTGAGACTCGGGTTATAAAACCACTGAGCAGCACTCGTTAGCTCGCGACTGATACTGTGTGGCACACAACAATGGCTGCCGGCACTCGATGGCGCGGGACGGCAGGTGACCGCGCCGTGCCGCGCACGCACGTGTTTCTACGATTTGTTCAGGTGATTGGCTACTGTTATGAATAAAGCATTTTCTCAGTCTCTCACTGCTGCAGATTTTGCAAATTCTAATACTAATAGTGTACATGTACAAACCTCTCTATTCTTTTCCGTGGCAACCTTCGGCGTGAACAGCAGCTGGTTGACAAAGCCGAGGAACATGAGAATGTACAGACCGAAGTGAGTGAGCGCCGCTGTCAACAACGTGCACTTCTCAAAGGAACCGGGGAATGTGTCGTACTTGGACCAGTCCATCTTTGGCACTCCCCCACCCGATAAACCAAACTCCTGTAACAGAAACAAAAAAATTGTGATCATGTTAAATATATGAACATAATTAAATACAATACAGTGCACACTATATCCACGCAGGCAGAAATAAGAAGTTATTTGAATATAATTACTTAATTATGAAATTAATAAAAAACTATACTTTTTTATACTACAGTGTGTTTATTAAAGTGGACTGAAAGTTGTGGAGTCAAATTTATAATATAAATTGACTAAGAATCAGCTTCTGTGATATTTGAACATTTTGGTGGAAATTAGCAGTATTCAGATTTATCATAGCGCGCATAACAGATCTGCTGCTGAATCTATATTCAGCCATAAATGTATAAATAATAGACACTTGCGGATCAGTCAGTTGAAAACAGCATGCATTGGCCCCTACAACCATAATTAGTTTCCATTCAGTGTGTGAGTGGCAGCCTGTTTGTGAACGTTGAAATTCTGACCTTTTCTGAATCATCAATCATTAATTTTATGCATTAGGTTATTACCATGAATCACATGTCTGTACGATAAACAAACATGATGCGATTGCATTCACACAGACTGAATATTTTTAGAGGAACTTCTAGGGATTTGTGTATAGTGAATTCAGTTATTTACATTTTCCAATTAGATTCCAAGTAATTAATCCATGTAGCACTTATTCTAAGGGTCCTAAGGGGCGGAGTACTAATTATTAAAAAATGTATATGGCTCCTCATACTCTTTACGGCTACGGTCGTATCACGCTATTAGATATAGTAAGCGCAAGTGCTTGTTAAACAGGAAGGATAATAAATAAATGAATATCTACTTACAGTGTCACCATTTCTTAGATCGTTTGATTTCATATAACCATTAGTAGTTTTTCCATTATGTACATTTTCTTTCAATCCTTTAAAACCATGTTCATCTGGTTTACTTAAATCTCTTACATTCCTGCTACCCGCTAATGTCGTCGCCATCCTATCCTCAGAGATATTAGCTGTGGAGTGTGGACTAACAACACTTTATCTAGTTATAGTGGTTGGAGGAAATAATAGGTGGTACGATATTTGCTGTTGAAATACCTCACCCAGCTTTAACTACGCTGAATAGAAGCGCTGTATTTAATTATTTACTACACTGTAAACCGCAGTCTATTAAGTCACTTTGCTGTCGGAAAGATGTTAGCGCCTATCAAGCGCTAAGAAGGCTACAATACCAAGCTACAACATAGGTTTTCCGATTCGAATCTATATATATAGACTGCTTTATCGACGGCGCTGTCAGTGTCACTGTCATTATTGATATTTTGACAATAATTTTTGTAAGTCCATAGATTCAAATATGCACAATTTCTTTAAATAATTTAATTTTACTATCTTTGTTTTTGAATTTCCCTAAATTGGAATAATATCTTATACCAAATGTTAGCATCAGCAAATCTAGTATTAGTAATAAAAATGGAAACAAAAGAATTGTTGCCAGCTAGCCAGTAGGTAAAGATCCAATGGGTATAACCTTCAATTCAAACAGCGTACCTAAATATTCAAATCTAGTATGTTAATACTGTTTTACTCATTTGGGGTCGAAACCAAAGACGTTCGAAACACTCGAAACACTTGGGTCATGGGGGAGGGATCCCAGCGCGCATTGTGTTTAAAAAAAAATACCTGTGGGTGGGTTTTTTAGCGTCTCTACACGGTCGTAACCAAAGGGCTGGCTATTTCTTATTTCTTCGGTTATAAAATAAATAAGCATTGCCATCCAACTTGGCAATACTACAGTGATACCAACGAGAACTCTTCGTCTATTTCTAGTCAATATTTTAGTATTAGTTTATTTTAAGGTATGTATGTATGTAAGTAAGTACCTACATACACACACGTAACCTCATGCCTGTCTCCAATGGGGTTAGGCAAAAACTATGGAACGTTGATTGCTAATTTATATTCAGGTGCAACTAATTATTATTTATTATTTTTGTTTTTTTTTACGTATTTGTATGCGTATGTATTGTACGGTTTGTCAAAAGAAATACTTCTACTTATGAAATTATGATCGAATAAAATTTTTTATGCTTGAGAGTACTTACTAATTTTTGTTTCCTAACTTAGTAGTAGTCCAACCTGACGCTGAGTATTACTAAAGTACTATATTACCACATTCTTAAACACGAAAACTGACTAAATTCTTCCTTTATTTTTAGCTAAATGAATGGACCCCGGCTATTGAGATCGGTGAGCGTATCCGATCTTAATTCAGAATTTTGTGAAAATGAGAATTTTTGTCTTTGGAAATGTCGGTAAAACAGTGCTAACTTAGCGCGCCTTCAAAAAGGTCTGGATCGAAAAGTCAATACTTTTCTCAGCAATTTCTTGCTTGCGCTAAATATTTCCAGTTTTTTAATTTTATTTACATATAAAGAGAAAACTTCACGGTCTTTGCGTCTTCTAAAAATATTTCATTTATTTGTAATTGTTTTCCTTTACTGGTATAATTTAATTTGTTCAATTTTTAATCTATTTAAATTGCCGGCAAACGGCGCTGCCCCCGCTGCATCGGAGGGGTCGGCGATGAGTAATACCGTTCGCCTCTCGTGCTGAGTGACGTCGTGCAGCCGCGGCCGGCAAACGATTTGCAGACCGCAGTACGATACGGCGAGGACACACGACAGGACCCGCCCTCCGCGTTCGCATCTTCTCGCACTCGCGCCATTCCCGCACCCTATCGATCACTCGACTCGACTTCAGTCTCCTTTATCTTTTACGTAAGAAAACATGGATGGCGCCGATGCTCTTCTCGGAGGTCTCGCGAGTGGAGACTCCGTACCAGCTGGAGACGCACCGCCTTTGGAGCCTACCATGAAGAGGGATCAGGACTCAATGGACGATTTTGAACATCTTGATCGTGACGGAAAGAGAGACGCTGGTGAGTCACCTCACCGCCAGCCTGCCACCGCTACACGCAGTTTCCTCGATATGGAACGCGAGCTACTGTCGGAGCCGCCTCGTGCGCCTTCCGCCTCGGCAGACCATATCGCTGACAAGTTCACAGATAGTGAGTCAGACGCTGACACGGCTGGCGAGTCTCCCATACACCGGGTGGAGCCCAGGACAGAGGCAGTACGTGCCGCTGGCTATACACCTGAACCACCGAGCGACCCTACACCTGTTCTAGCGCCAGCGACCGCACTGGCACCTCTTTCGCCACCTGCTCCTAGTGTACCGGTGGCACCCGAGAAACCTCTACCGGAGGAGCCCAGGCCAGCAAAGTCACCCGAGCCGACACCTGAGCCTCCGATCGTGGAGCCTGTTCCCATGCAGTCGGAACCAGTACCTCCACCAAAGCCAGTAGTAGCTCCAGAGCCAAAACGCCAAATAGCGCATGTAATTGAGGCCGAGGTTATCTTCTGCCAGATGGGACTGGGTAAGATTTTCTTTGTTGGATAATATTTACATTTCATTACATATCATCGTTTTAAACATTATTTTCACTGGCTAAAATCAAGTCATCGATGTTCTGATTCATAGTTATATAGGTACTGTAGTAGTGATTTCATTGTTCGTGCTAGAGCTGGTGTCGCTAGCGGCAGGTTTTTTGTACGCCACGGTAAGTTTTAGAAAATTAGAATGGTTCAATTTGAAGGCGAACACTGAGCTCTGCACGCTACGGACCGTGAAAAATCGTGTCTGCAGAACAATGCCCGTGCACACTAAACCTATCTGCAAGTGTATTACAGTTACAGTACCTGAACACCACATAATTATATTGTTGTCTTTCATAAAATTGATATTTTTACGCATATCTATAAAATTAAACATGTTTGTCGCATTATCATGACGTAATTTTTTTGGTGTAATGAACATTTAGATAGTTTGATACATTCACGATGTTTTGCCACAAAATTATAAGTAATCTGAGCTCGTCGAATGTGACGCCAGTCTAATAGGGGTTTAGAGGGGTAGAGGAGGTCGGCTGCAGAGGTGGCGAAGCGGCAAGAGCGTTGACCGCCGCGCTGCAACAACGTCGGGGTAACGGCACCCACAGGCTCGCTCGCGCTGCATGCGGACGTCCGATTGTGTAGTGCCCGTATATTATTCAGTCTACCTCCGGTTCGGCCAGCTCCTGTGTACCCTTATTGCTTTATTCCTTGCATTCTTGAGCCCATCCATTGATAATGGATATCATTCGTCTTGATAGCAATACATTTTCATTAATTTAACTCTTCAGTCTTAAGTCTTATTACTGGTGTAGTGACTATGACTCATCATTTCCTAATAATTGTTTCCTATCAGTTCCCCATATCATGAGTTATTAACTGAACTACAAAATACTGTTGCTAAGATTTAGCATTATAATAACGATAATAGAAATTATATTCAGTACTATCTCAGTGTATATATAATTATATCCTAAACCAAATATACAAAATGTGCATAATTATTATGACTCGGGAAGTTGAAGGGTTAATATTAGGTTTATTCAATTGGGTTTCCCCTTATGGTAATCATCGCATTATTGTCGCATGGCAGAATCAGTGCCTCTTGTGTAATGAAGTAGCGAGTATAGATGGTGCCTTTACTTTAGTTATCTGGTTAACTTTGCTGAAGGTTATAGCAAAAAGTGTCACCGGGTATGGTAGTGCGCGGGCGGCAAGCGGCGGTGACGTGTGGTATGCACGACTACCATCGCTAATTTTAGCACCACTGAAGCAGCACCGCGCTGCGTTCACAAGCGGAGCACCCGCCGAGCGCTCACGTCGCCTGCGCCGCCGTCGTCGTTGCGAGCTCCCGCTTTTCAGCCGCCAACTGTTCCGAATGCTTGCTTGACATTGATGTAGCGTCGTGTGCTCATGCTGTGACTCACTCTCGAGAGAACTTGCCGGTTGTGTGGAATTTGTTTGTGCGAAACATGGGATCCGGAAATGGCGACGATATCACCCGTAAGTAGCAAAGCTGCTGTATTGATACAATTTGGAGATGGGATTTGGGTGTCAGTGGTTACAGCCGAGGTTTTTGGATAGAATGTTTTTGTAACAAGGTAAAACAAACGAGAATAAGTATTTGATCACGTTCTTGTACATTTAATACTACGATAACCTACATAAATCCGCGCGTTATTCTGCATTAAAAATTACGTCAGATGTGCTTCCGCTGTTAATTTTGGATCAGTTACATTTATAAATGTCAATACCTAATAATATGCTCGGGTGCAGTGCAGATATTGTAGTCAATAAGAGACTACATCATTATTATATTATTTTTATTCACAATAGGCTTCATATTACTTAAAGATAGTGTCCCTTGCAAAATATTGTTTGTGAAAGACCTTCAGGTTAAACCAATTTTCCCACACAGTGTAAGTTTGATCTCAACAAAATATGGTATTTCTTGTGATCATCGTGTGATGTGTGAGTGAGTGAGTGTGTGATTATTGTATCCTTATAGGTATGTGACTCAGTGTCGTAGTTCAATTTTATGGCAATGTAGGAAATACACCTATGGGTTCTCAGCAAGAGGACAATCAGAAACCCTAATCCTGCGAAGATTAATTGTTGTAGAAACTATTGGATCCTACAGTAAATTGACGTTTTTTGTTAATTTTATTAACATTGCTGATTAAGCACTTGTCTTTTGAATTAATGAATGTGTAGAATGGAATGACCAGGTTACCAGAGCTATAATAAACTGGTACTTCAACAGTAAACTCCTCTCTTGCATCACAAGCGATGATTTTAATCATTGACTTGTTTAATTAGCCGTATTAGCATTATTGCGCTATTTTAGTTAATAAATTAAGTTTCCATTTCCTTTAATAATACCCATACTCACTCAAATCACATAGCTCAACGTGCATAATTCTTCGTATTATTCTGCTTAATTGTTACTAGTTTTAAAAATGCAATGTTTGTGACTTTGTGACAATTTATGAATGTAAACCTATATTTGTTACGCAGAAGCCAGTGAATGAATCTGAATTTGATTACATTATAGTTAGTCAGTAACAAAATACAGTGAAACCATTGGCAAAAGCTGTTATATTGTTAATGTAATAGTATTTATCAAATAGATATCTTTAAAGTCGAATGTTATCTATTACACTACATGTCGATATGAGACGAGTCTGCTGCCATCATTTTATGTATAGGTACGGTTTCACACTCGTGACCCAATTCCAACCTTCGCAAAATGTATTTACCGCTGCGCTATACCCCTTGTGACCCTTGTTCTTCGGATGACATCATTTCTCTGCCACCCTTTGTTTACTCACTCAAAATAATAACAACGCAGGCAAAATTTAAAATTCAGTATTAAAATATCTATGGTTTTACAAATGCATACTTTTGGTACTTATCTTGTAAAAATAACAAAAGTTAAATTGAAGATAGGTCCTAGGAGTAAAAATCATGAAAGATATCACCTAGTGCTTATCACACCTTTTTTTAACAATTTCATACATGGCTGCAATAAAGGCTAGTCCGGAGTAGTGTCTGGCGCGGGGGTCGCGAGGGTGAGCTCGGGTTGGCGATCGATACATGTTGAATGTTCGCCAACCACCGCACAGACACACTGTCACCGTCTGCTTTCTTTTCGATGACTAGTGGTTGCTAACCTAGAAGCTTTAAGTGCCTATGCTAAGAAGGGTGGATGTGCGGTATTGTCACGTCAACAATTAGGTACCTTTAAACTATCGAACTATAATCATTTATATGTGTTGTAAAAAAGCACAAAATTATCTTTCTAGAATAGTGTTCACATACGATAAGAATAAACTATTTTTATAATTAACTATTATTCAGTAATGACAAAGATTTTTAAAAATGTATTGTAACTGAGGATTTCTGGTAAATTGGCAGAATAAAAAAAAGAATGGAATATCCGAAACGTAGTCGCGTGCACAATAATTCAAGCTCTAGTAGTTACAACAGCCTGCAATTGCTACCTTACTTACAAGGACATTCGCTGTTTTGGTTTTAGTCATTATTGTACCCAATGTCGTTTGGAGTATCAATATCAAGATGAAAAAGTATAACAGACTTCATACAAATAATTGTATGTTGAAATTTTTCAATCTATAGGTATATCCACGGTTCTGGTCCAAACATTCTGTCGAAAAATTTAACGTCCATAATGAAGTAGTCAAGAAAATATGAACAAAAGTAAAGTAAAACCTAAAAAATAATTTGGGAGAAATGTTCAAGCAATTATGGTATAGGCGAATCGACATTGTATTTTGTAATATGTGTGTGGTATCTACATATTATGTATGTAGATATGCAAGTGGCGTGTACAGGTAGTGGATGACGTCATCGTTACCGAGCCCGTCTCGCAGTCGCACGGGGTATTTTTAACCGGCGCGACATGGCGTCGCACACGTCACTCATGTTTAATTTACTATGCAGCCTACTCAATAATGAGATAATGATAGCGAAATTACCGTGTTGTAATATTACCAGAAAATAATAAAAAAAATACTACATTTTCAGTTTTATTTGTTTATTTATTTCATACTTACTTTGTTTTCATCATTAAGTATTTATTGGTTTTAGCTCCCTGAAATCAAAGGGACGAGGACTCTTTTTTTTCTTATAGGTCCATAATGTCGCCAATGATCGTATTTCGGGATCCATGACATTAGGTTTATATGTCTTAGACGAGACGCGTGATGATGGGAATATTATATCTACGCGTTTTCGTAGCTTTTTTAAGTTTTTTGGTTGGTCTTTGATATAGATCCTGGCATAAAGGATTTTGGATTTGTAGGTTTTCTCAACAACGCTCTGGGGGTGGTCTAAAGTATCTACATCTGTTAACAATACTCTATCTAAATATTGTTTGGTTGTTTCGACTCCTGGACTTTTTCCAACTAGGTTAGGGTTGTTGCTGACGGTCTTATGCCTTACATGTAAGAAAATATATTTACATACATAAATTACTGAAAGTCTGATGGCTTCAATATTTATTTATTAGTTTAGTTGGTATGTGATATCAAAGAATAGTTTTGCAGAGGGTGTATTTAGGGTTAGGAATCAGTTTGCCTTATTAAATAAACTGTTGTGACTCATTCTCTGCTATAGTTTATGTAGTACCTATACAATGTACATACAGCGCCGTCTTCGCCCCGACATCGCTCCGAATTACATTATCAACTGACAGTAGGTACAACCTGTCGTGATACGTGGCAATAAGTCTTAAACTATTCATTTATAGTCATTTAGTCATCGATTTAAACTGACCAGACGGATCGTAATTGTTTTTCCCAATTAGAACAGGAAAAAGTTGCGAGCAAATAGTAGAATATATGTTTATTTACTAATATGTATAATTATAATATAGATTAAAATATTAAAACGTACACGAAGGAGTTAGCTCCAATTGCTATGGTAATGGAAGTTCGACCCCGTTGAAAAGTGCGGCATCTTAAAAGTGCTCAGAGTACAAACTGAGCACTTTTAAGATACCGTTTACCGACCGTTTTATTTGTTTCTTTATTTCAGGCAACTGTGGCCGATATAAAATATAATACACAAATAAAAATACAATACAAAACTCAAATATAACAGATACCAAAAAATTAAATTAAAAATTAAGTTTTGTACCATCTTTACAATTTTGTACCCTGAAGACGCACGGAAAGTTGCTGTTTGGGCCATTCTAGATACGCCACCGATTAGACCGTAAACTGCAACTTAGGTCAAATCAATCAATGGACTAAAATAATCCTAAATATTCCACACCCCCCCCCACGTATTTAATGAACTGTAGATGTACACTAGTGTTTCAGTTTTGTGGGTGCAGTGACAAATATTATATTTGACAAATTAAAAAATATGTCACACTCAGACTAGGAACAACATTTTTAACGATTTCTTTACAAGAGTTTCCCGTACGAGAACCAACCAGAAAACAAGTAAGCTATTTGGTGGCATCCAATTGTAACTATGTTGTGCCAAAGGAAAATACGATAACGTCAAGGTAACCACAACGGCAAGTCAGCAAAGAGATGAGTCATCGTAACATTGGGTACCGAACAAGATAAGAGCGACATAATACGTCGTTGGGTTGAGATACTTGAGATTTTATATTTCTTCGTTTGGTGCATATTCTGATATTTTTAATTTTGGTATAGGTACTTATTTTTAGTATCAAAAATGGCTTTGTTGAACCACACATTTTTGGTAGCTCTTCAAGTTTATAATAATTTATTTATGTAAATGTTTGTGTCTTGAGATTTTCTATTGTTATGAATTTATGATGTTCCGTGAATCCTGGAACGTGCGTGATAGGAATTTTCAAATGGCAATTCCCTTTGTGGGTCACTGCTGAGACCAATTAGACCTCTTCGAGTGCTGACCTACGACCTGCAGCTAACTGAGTGCATTTAGATGTCTACCACATTATGTCGTCTCACTGATTCTCGCTCATTACGTCATTTGAATTATGTGATTACCTTTTATTTCATTCATTTATCTATCTACCCTGGATAGTATGGGAATTAATTACTGCACAGCTTACTAACCGCACGGTAATGACTAACATTGGCACTAACTACTTAAAAGGCTAAGGTACGCCAAGTGGCGAGGGTGCGGACATGCGTGCCGCGGTGTCAGGCTATGGTGGTGCTGCAACATGCTAGGGGTGCTGGTCATACGTGGTGGTTCACCGGGTTGTAGATGCGCATGCGTGCGACAAGGCGAGAGCGGGGGGCTGCGCTGCGGGGCGGGGCGGGAGGGCTCGGTGCGGGGCTGCGCCGCCAGTATCGACGCGAGAGTCCGGCGCGGCGCGCGCTCCGTCCGCCGCCTTCATCCACCTTACATTCGCGTTACGTAAATCACCAGCATGCCGGACTCCGGGCCCTCCCTCTGCAGCGTTCTCAACCCGCGTAAGTGCCCCCTTCCCCCCTCGCGTCGGCTTCGCTTCGCCCGCTTTCCTCTCTGTCTGTCGCGACTAACCCGCTAACGCGCAGCCTTCTATTCCAGATGCCTGGTTCGACCCGCAGAGGCTGCACCCAGAAGGTGAGTGGTCGTGGGGAACGGAGGGCAGAAATACGTTTAGGTGGCGCGTCGCCAACCGGGCCGCCTCGCCGCCCGGGCAGCGCAGCGCGTCTCGCCCTGCGGCCCTGCACTGTGACCCACTACCGCCAGCTACTAGCACTCGTAGTGTTCGTACAGGCTCAGTGTTAACCCCGCTCCAGTGAAATTGACGATATCAGATCAATGTATTTATGATTGCTCGGGGTTAAATGGTGACACCAGTGATGGTGATGGTGATAGTGGTGTTGGTGGTGGTGGTTGTGGTGGTGATCGTGGCGGGTGCACTGGGAACTCTGCACTCTCTGCATACTATGGCTAAGTTTTGTCGTGTTTGTGAACTGCCGCCAAACCACGGCAGTCGCCGCCGGTGACAGAACAATAATAACTCCGCGTGTCGAGTCAAGGTTCTTCCAGACTCGATTATATTATGTCTCTATTATTTACCAATCAGTGCGTGTAGAATAATTCACAAGTTAGAAAGTTAGAAATATTAATCTTCGGAATATGTATTACTACATGCTACTCAGTGGTCGTATTCATTTTAGACTTGAATCAAGGCACAGATATTATATAAACGAATTATGTAGTTTTACTCTCGATATCAGGGTATGTAGTTAAATAAAAGTTGCACTATTTCATACACGAATAAGTATTTTTATACCTGTATGAGACATAAATTGCAAATAGCTGTGCAGTGCGTAACCGCACAATTAGCTAATGTGTCGTCACCGTTACGACGCAACGTCTTTATATTTATCTGTACCTACGACTACGAGATAAAGCATTGTAGTTGATCGTGCCGCTGGCTCATGGCTCATCTGACTTTTGGATGTCATTAATATTGCGTTTGTAATGAATGTGTGGCGGCGCGCATGCGCTGTGCCTTGCTACTCACTCTGTGCTCTCTTCAAATTGCCAGCCAAGATCAAATTAGACTTATTTTAACTGACGCTGAGGTCGGTAACAAACTGATTTATTATATCGTTGACGATCTATCGGTGGGACTTGTCCGAATTAATATTAGTTGGATATCTTGATTAATATGAGTTTGGTATTTTTGGGCTGTATTTCTGGTTTGGAGGTACAAACTTCTTTAAATTAGGTTTACAAAATACAGATCACTTAAAGTGAGACTTAAAAAATTTTTACTTAAATAGGTACCTACAACATCTATTTAATGTAGTAGATACATACATATAGCAAGTAGGTATGGAAAGAGTAATATGACGAAAAATATTTTTTTTGTAGGTAGGTGAGTATTTATCAGGAACATTGAGAATGCACAACTTATACGAACAAAGTAATTTAATAAGAATGAATCAATTAATGAATTTTCCATAATACCCACTGCTTGAGGTGACTGGGTAAGCTACAGTCCAGTAGAGTATATTTGACTTGCCCTGTGTGCGCGATTGAGTCAGTTTCAGTTTGTATTATTTTCTTAGCGGCAGTTATGTGACTTTTGAATGACTTATGTTTAGAATAATAAATAAATAATTGCCTGTGGTTACTTCATGAATGTAGGTACTTGTATTGAATACCTATCGTTCTGCAAGGTTCAGTAGTTTAGTTTTAGGATGGATTTTCTTTCCATAAATTATAATCTGTACCGAATTTGGCGACCATTGTCTTGCCAAAAAGAAATAAAAATAAGCGGAATATTTTTATTTGTGTTCTAATGATTCGTATAATTATTTCTAAAAAAAGTAGTTTCTATTTACCAAGTCCACAATAGACGATTCCATCATACAGTACCAAGACTTTCGTTTCATAGTTTCGTTAAGATATTGGCCGAAGGATGTCTTTTAATTTCTACATAATCTTATTCAAGTGTAAGTACCTATTTTATAACCACCGGGTGCCGAGAAGTAGCTCACTCGAACTCAAACTCAAAAGCATTTATTTCAATTAAACCTTAATTTGGTACTTTTGAAACGTCAACAAATATGAAATAAATAATAGTCTGTCAGTCTGTCCGTCAGTGAAGCTAGGCCGAATCGAATATCCAAGTAGCGAGTATGTATATCTTTATTTCTTCTTGCTGCCATAATTTAATTACAAGCTAATACCCTAGAAGTGACCTACACCGTGCGTCCTTCACTGTTTCAGTGGCTTGTGGCTTTGCAGGCTACACTACAGTTCATGTTTTAACGGAACGCTGATTTTTCTTTGTTTCCTGGTTTTCTACGCGACAAGAGAAACTTGATCGGACATTGGAGGCCGCAAGAATTCTATGTCGGTGTAGATAGGTATAGCCGGGTATCTGTTACGCTAAGGCGTGCTACCCACTACTTCCCTCCTTGCAATGATGTTTACCTGCACATCAAACTCAAGTGAACATAAAAATTATAACTCTAAGGCTACACCTTACATGTAGGCACAATAACTTCACACATGTGTCCGAAGTTATTGATAGCATCAATGAATCAATGGCAACAAGACTACTTGTGTCATTTATGTCGTGTGCTGTACTGCATGCTCGTGCCTTGCTCGCGCAGTTAGTACATTTATTGACTTGCTAAAGTCTGAAGAATTTGCATTTCGGGGTCGTTAGACTACATTTTTATTCCATAATTACGTTATTTGTATGTCATACCGGTATCTACCAACTTAATTTACAAAGATACGTAAGTTTTGCTATGATTACACTTACGTACTATTGTATCGTAATAATTAGTTGGTTGGTGTGTTGGTACCTGCAAGATATCTTGTATTGTTTCTCGTACTACTGGCTGGCCAGTACGTGACTTCACTGATAAGTCGTATTTCATCGACATGTACTCTTATTGATTTCACCTTGATCGTCTAATGGGTGCTTACTAATTGTACGCGCTAATGTAACAAATGCCTAGGTACATACGTCATGGATAGAATGAAACTCAAGAGTCACAAATAATTTAATTTTACTTGTTTTTGTATTTTAGGCTCGAAGCAATTAACTCGTCGAGTACCGGTTTTATAGACACAATTAAAGAACAATAGGTCGCGGTCACCGGTGACCGCTTGGTGTTTGACAGTTTAAGAGATATCTGCACGTTTATTGTTCAAAGAAGTTATGTTGCTGAGACTAAAGTGACTTACTATCAAAACAATTTATTTATGAAATCATCATATTCATTTTTCAACATGTGTGCTGGAATGTTAATTTTTAATTTTGGTATTGGCCTTTGCCATGTGTTCACCGTGACAACGATTGTAGAGGTATAAAAAACAGTGTGGGAAAATAAAATAATCTAGGAACAAATTGCTTATCATATCTCTCACAACGATGCGCGTGCAGAGGTAGGCGTAAAATAACTCTGTACTAAGAATATGTGTATAAGATAAAAATTACAACATAGCCGATGAAAAAATATATATTGGATGAAATCCATCCAGAAAATGTCTTGTACACAATTTATTTCATATTCCTGGGCAATTTTTGATAAGCTGCTGCGACAGTGAACCGTTAAAATTGAAACAACTGCGATCTCCGTGTTGGCAATCCTGACAACGGCAGGGAGAGCTAAATTTTCACAAGGAGTGGGCAAAAGAGCATTCTTGCTCCTTTCTGTAAAAGGTCAATGCTAAAGTGCATTGTAATGTTACAAATAGCCTTAGACCCATAATAACTACTAAAATAGGTTTATTAAAGTGTTTTCTGAAAATACCATAAGTCAAACCTAACATAACCTCTCTCTACGTGCTTGTCATAAAGTTCCCCATTGAGTACCATTACTAACAATCCAAAAGCAACAGAGCGAGAATCGCGTCTATGTTCTTAGATGAGATGCTTCCTTTGGCTTAGTCCCAGCGCTAGTACCTATGCTGAAAAGAATTTTTGTACTGAAGCTATCATTCGCAATATTTACTAGCTACTTTACTATCGAAATTTGGTATTCTCATTGCAATGTCTCTATTTACAACGTGGCAGTGCACCCTTGCGAAAACGAACCAGTAGAACATTGTAATGACTGGTTATGAGCTGAAGCTTGAATGAATTTACTAGAGAACCGTTTATTATTATCTCACAAATGACCAAACGAATCCATTGTAACCGAAGAGAAGGTATCCATCCAATCTGTAGTTGCTATTTTGGGCAGTAGGTATGTTGTTAATTTCATCTGTCTCATTTTCTTGTGCAGAAACATCGTCGATCGTTGATGCATCGACGTAAATTTAATTTATTTTTGCAATTAGATATTATGGAGGACTCTTTGGCCCCACTATCGCTGGAGACAAAGAGTCGTTAGTTTACCTTATCACGGTTATTTTCCTTTGTTAACCGATTCCATCTGTTTAGTTCCATTGTGATCACAAAATATAATAATTCTTACTTTTTTATTACGTTTCGATGCGTTTTTGTTATCTCTGAATATTTACTTTGTGATATCGGGTTATGTAAAAAAATACAATTTAGTTAAAGTAATACAATTTAAAATAAAAGTAATACAACTGGTATTACTTTTATTTTAAAATCTATTTTCAAAGTAAGAATATAAATGATTGCAGTGTTTTATTTAGTAGGTAGATGCTTATCCGAGCAAGCGTCTGGCGATGATGGTTCGGAAGCTGCAATCACAGTCGGCTACGAGGGATAGTGCGTTATTTTTATCGCTGTGTGACTGCGCTCCGACCTCGACCGAACTATTGTCTCTCCCCTCGGGCTGTGGTTTACTTAAATGTTTATTAACCTTACATGTAGTAGACACAGCGCCTGCTTGCTAATGTTACACTCTATTGAATTTAGAAATGCGAGCTCGCCGTGTATGTCGTCGATTAATTATCACGTAATTTGCAGATACGTGAAACTAACAATTTTATTAAGTAGTACTAGTACCTACTTAACTGCTGCGAGTGCGGAGTAAAGATATACGAATATAGTAAGACTGTATTCGTAGGCTGCAAGCCTAGTATGTTTCCTAGGTTTTGCTTTAACTGACCGTATACAGTGGTACCTGAATAGGTGCTGCGCTGAATTCTTTTATTGATAACATTACCTAATGAGGTTTGTAGGTACATCTTTGTACCTACGTAGTTAGTTTCACAACTTTTCTGAAAGTTTAAGTTTGAATCCTAATTTGTTAGATTTGTTCGATATTTATTACCTCGACGTAATCTACATTTAGACTGTGGTTCAACACAATGCGTGTGTTATCAATATTATGTCATTATTCTGATAATACATACTCTTATCATAGGTTAGGTTAGGTTTGAACTCTTTAACAAAAGACATAAAGTTTTTAAAGCAAATAAAGCCCTTTCTTATTGTGAAAAATAAAAAATTGTTTAAGTTTTGCAAACGGATCTATAAATCTATATCGCTTCCGTGATTGTTAAAAAACGTAAACGTAAATTTTGTCTTAAATATCGCTGTTGTCATGGTTACACTTAGCAACGTATACTTAGTACCTACATACGTTGATTATTGATAAGGCAATTAAGGCTAAACGACATTGACCGTGCGCCGGCGCAGCTCGGTGCCAAACGCGTGGTGCGCGAGCGCCTGCGTGTTTGTTGTGGCGTGGAATCGCTTTCCTCGGCGGCGTCTGTGTGCTCGCACATTATGAATGATAAATGAAAGCCTTTCTTCACTCGCACAGTCGCACTGACTTTCAGTTTCAACGTTCACGCTGTATTACTTTGTTGCTGGTATGCGTTTGCATTATTTGTTGAGTTTACTAGTTAGGTAAAGTACTTATTGAATACTGATTGACACTTTGAGATGTTTGGTACGTCTCAAATCTCAATATTATTTGAAGTGAAATGATAAATATAACATGCCTGCCACCGACACCGGTAGCTTCTATATTGGTAACAGAGGTCGGGTTAATGACTCACGATCATTCGATTAATGTGGTTCTTATGTCTGGTCTGGTTCTGGTTACTTAAACCCCTGATGCGAGTCTATTATGGAATCCAGATCGTCGAGAGGTCAAGATCCAACCGCATTTGGTATTAAGTGATTTAAAGTTAAGTATTTAGTCTGATAGTAAGAGTGTATTTGAACCGACCCGCGGTTCAGATTGGAGTGAATGTAGCTAGAGTGACAGTGTTGGCGCGGTGGAGAGGTGTCGCGTGGCAGCGGGTGTAGTGCGGTGTCAGCTGCGGGTCAGCGTCACGGTGACGTGTGTGAAAGGCAGGGCCGCGTGGCGCTCGCCATGTGCGCGCCTCCGCCGGCCGAGCCCGCACCGCTCACTCCGTCGCCATGGCGCGTCCCAAGCACTCGCCGCGACACTACGCGCAGTCAGAACCTCTGCCGCCCCGAGGACCAGGTACTCTCTCCGCGTGACTCCCTCGGCCCACCTCTCTTTCGCGAGACGTTCTATTTGTACCGTGTACCCGGACTTCGGCTTCCTGTGGACGTGGAACGGAAGTCTGCCGTGTAACGTAGCCAGTTTTAGTGGATCTAGAGTAGAGCTGTGTAATAACCCGTTCGTATTTACTCGAATACTTTCAGCACAATACTACTCGGATCTCGATTTTATCACTGAAAATAAGTTTTTTTACTAAGATTCGAGATATTTAACAAAATAATCGAATGTCTCGCATGCCCAAGTCGTTTAAAGAAACAGTTATAAGCCATATGTTTTGCGGTGTGCGATCGTGTCGGTACGTATCTACTTAGCAGTTTCCAAGTGCCACATTGTCCCCGTACGCCGTGGCACGGCCACTAAACTGATGTAACGGTACTTTCTGTAAGCGCCGCTCGACTGAGTTGCCCCATAACAAGGCAACAACCGTGTTTGGGTGTTGTCGTTACTATAAGTTTTGAATGTAAACCGGTTCGATCTACTGGTCTAGTAACTTTAATGTTAACTGTAAACATTAACTTAGTACAAAAGATTTAGTGGATCACCGTCCACCAGTTTTACACAAACCTAAGCGTAACGTATCGGTCACCAAAACGTCATCGGCACAGAATATGCAAAATGCGTAAAGAACGTGAAACGTGAAGTTATCGTTGAAGGAACTGGAGCGGGTTATCCTGAGGCCGTGTTTGATGTCGTGATGAATGTCGTAGAAAGTAGTAATAGCTACGTATGTATTAGTATGGATATAACTAAAGTAGTGTGTGTGGATGTGCAGTGGAGTCGCTGATCTACTGGCGGTCGGCGGCGCACAGCGGGCTGGCGCTGGGCGCGGGGCTGGCGCTGCTGGTGGCGCTGGCGTGCTGCTCCGTGGTGTCGGTGCTCGCCTACGCCTCGCTGCTGGCGCTCTCCGCAGCCGTCGCCTTCCGCATCTATAAGAACGTGCTACAGGCTGTGCAGAAGACTAACGATGGTCATCCATTCAAGTTAGTACTGTCTTGACACGAGTGTACGTGTACTGTGTTGGCCGTGGGGAGTACCGCTGAGTGCGCGTGTTGCAGATGGCTGTTGGAGCGCGACATCAGCGTGCCGGCGGAGCGCGCGCAGTCGCTGGCGGCCGCCGCCACCGCGCACCTCAACGCCGCGCTCGCAGAGCTGCGCAGGTACACCTACACCTTACATACCTTTGTATCATTACCTAACTAACGAAATTAATTAGTTGCTTATGGGACGACGTGCTCCGTCGTAGACCGCATCATCGCTTACCACCAGGTGAGATAGTGGTCAAACGTCACCGTAACAAATAAAAAAAACTACTTGGAAGATCCATTATTTTGCTCTGTATTCTCTTTAGGAACCAATGCCTTAAAACCATACCCTAAAATATCTTCAACTTTGACAAGACATTTTCTTGTTTTTTTGAATACCATATCAGTATGAATAGACCATGCATCGTGCAGGTGTGCTAATGTATCAGTAGTAAAGTGTGTAACATTGTCTGTGATGTTGGCTTCAGGTTGTTCCTGGTTGAGGACTTGGTGGACTCGCTCAAGTTCGGCGTCCTGCTGTGGTGCCTGACCTACGTAGGGGCCTGCTTCAATGGAATCACGCTCATCATACTCGGTCAGTATTATAGGTATTATACCTAAAACTAATTAAAATTCAGCAGTGGGAGCTCGTTACATCATCGCCAGGTATAAAACGTAACTATAAATGATCTAATGATATTTTAAAATCAATGTAGGTATAGTCAAGAAAAGGAAAAAATACGTGTATTTTAAATTAAATTAAAGTCTCCGTAAGATATTAATTTATGCATTTTGTTTGTTAGAGACAAACTTCATTTTTATTGGAATTGGACAGATTTGTGTTGGAATTGGTCGGATTAGGTCTAGGTATATTATAAGCTATTTAGACAAAAATGTTCCTAAACTTCCTGAGTTTCTATTTACCCCGTCGTTAGTTATCTAATACATGTCGTAGTTTGCCTGATTCTGATGGTCAGTAGTTCAGTACTACAAAATTCCCCACTAGTATTAAGGCCGCGGCACAGTTCTCAGTTCTTTGTGCCATTCCTAGTTCCCTGGCCTTCATCCAAGTGGGTCGGTAGGATCGACATCTGTAACGCGAAAACTGTAACTACATTCTAGTGACATTTTGTTGTACACCAAATAACGATCTACTCGTGGAAAGTAAATACCTAGCTGTCACGTGTTGCCATAAAGCTCCAGACTTAGTACTTGCGTGACAGAGGTTACTAAGGGCGTGTCACCATGTCCAGTGGTTAGCCATACCAAGCCTCGATGTCAATATCGGCACTTGTTTAGACATTTTTGCTAACTAGAATTTAATATTAAAGATCCAAATTCAACCTTTATAAATCGGATCAACTCGACTCCACTCTCCTGGTAAACGATTGATCGGTGCAGGTTGACTGGAGGTATCGAAAGTCATTGCACGTGAAGTCACACTTCACTAGACACACCGTTCATTACATTTTCACGATATAATATATTTTGCTCTTGTTGGTTTCTCATTGCTTTTTAATTTTGTAAGCCCAGCTATTATGCACCAACGCTACTTAGTTATATATGGTGTAGTTTGGTACTATATATATAGTATGTTTACAAGGAAGTATAATTATGTAGATGACCACTATCTATCGTCCATAAACAATCGCAAATGACCAAGTGACATGACTTTGTAGAGAATTTCGTGACGAAGTTTGTTCTAATACATGGAGCTGCATTGCATACACGGTGAGGTCATCATCATCCGAGTTGTAATGAGCTCGGCTACATCTACTGCTGGGATTAGGCCTACTCTTGTTTTTGCCATACTCGGGTTTGTTTGTGCATCCTTCAACTCCAACTGCTTCCAGCTATTCTGACAATATCAATATCGTCTATCCATTTTTAGGTGACTAAAGTTTCTATTTCTAACTCTTTTCTACCATTGTGAGAAAATCTCTCTATGGTCCTTTGTGCGAGGCGGGACGCGTGAGGCAGCGAAGCGCTGCCTCCTCGCAACCCAGCCATCGCGAAGGACACACCACAGAACGGGGTGGTTTTTCATTTTAGTCAGTAACACTCTGACACTTCCTCCCGCTTCACTCAGGTGGGAGAAGTCAATCGATGATTTTCCCCCCTTAAAAAAATGGTCCTTTGTCCCCTTAGAATTCGGGGTAAGATGAAGATGGAAGGTTTTTACTTTTTAGTGACAATCCGAGAGGCACATATTTTTTTACAAGCCCACAGCCCAAGGTAGGGTTTTGTTCGCAAGTGTGTAAGGAGGCTTGTGAGCCGAGATCTACAGTGATGCGCCATGTCTAGATATAAACTATTCCTTGCTATCGATGTATGAACGACATACTTTGACAGATGCTTGTAATGTTTCCAGGGTGGATAGCACTGTTCACTCTGCCGAAGGCGTATGAGATGAACAAGGCGCAGGTGGACGCCAATCTCGAACTCGTACGTGGAAAGATCAACGAGATCTCCGCCAAGTGAGTATTCGACATTTCATATCTAGTTACTAAGTTTTGGTTAGGTACTTTATTTCTTGTATCTTTGATCACACAAACAATTACAATTCTTTGCTAATTTTGTAATTTTGTAATTACCCTTGTAAATGTTTTTGCTAGTATGTACTTACATGTTTTGAATTTATAATACTGCTGGTATTTAAAACATAGTTTGCAAAGAAAACAAGCTGGTTTATCAAAGTACTAAATTAAGTTGTCTATTACAAGCGCCGCATAAACAGCACTTGACTAAGTACTGTGTAATTTTGCAATGATCAGTCATACAGTGCAGCAGGATGATTATGTAGGTGTAATCACTCGTTACTGAGTGGAAACTTACTCATCAGCATTAAAGTTGCGGTAAGGTGCAGTGTGTATGTATCATTTATACACTACACACAGACAGTACAAAAGAGAACACATATATGTATAGATTGGAGGTTACTAGGTACTGCATATTCTCGTAGGAATCTCTACCGGCAGTCTTGACAAGAAGACAATAAAAACTAATACACTTATGCCCGAATATTAACTGCTACTCAATTTTTAAGTCGCGTTTAAGTATAGTTCTGTCGCTACAACTTCTTTGTAAAATGACAGAGATAGCACGATATTTATTTATTTTATTTATTTTATACGCTTTATTGTACACATTTAAGTAACTCAAAAAAACAAACAATTCAAGTAAATATGCGTACAATGGGCGATCTTATTACACAATTGTGATTTCCAGACAACCTTTGAATGGAAATATTTATAAGAAACCAGATATGGGGTAGTTAAGTGTACAATAAAAAAGACAAAATAAAAATACATAAATAATATAAAAAATACAATAAACCATGTGTGTGATATTTAAGTATAGTTTAAAATTGAGTATCGTTTCTGTAGGTATGACTGTGTAACAAAGTAAAAATGAGTCATACAAATATTAACGAAACTTAAGCTTTAACTACATAAACAATAAATAGATTTACATATATGTATGTTTTTGTGTCAGGGTGCGGGCGGCGGTGCCGCTGGGCAGGAAGTCGGAGAGCGAGAAGGACAAGTAGGCGGGAGCGAGACGCAGCACGCTCAGTACTTCACTGTTTGTTATATTTATTATTATGTACTATTAAAGATAACTACTTTACGTGTAAAGCTTTATGAGACGAGTTATGCGGAGATTATTGTATTTGCTTTTTGAAATTTTAAATTAAAATAACTGTCGAACCGAGTGTTGTTTTTATTTATATGTATGTGTTATATTTCTGTTACCATTTATGTTATCCTTCACATAACATAGCAACCCCATTCAATTTGGAAAAGGGTAGGTCAAGACGAACATATAATAATTATGAAATACCTACCTAGGTACTTTTGGCCAGTTATGAGCTATTGCCACACACAGGTCTACTCCAGTCCGAATGCCATTCCTGAGAATTATAAGAAATCGAAAAGCTAATAATGAACCTGAGATCTCTTGCGTGTAATCGGTCGATAGTTGCGATTCTGACCGAGTAGTAAACGCTGCGAAATTTGGTGGTGTTCTTCATCGCAGTCATTTCATTATTATATAACTTCAATTCACAAATATTCTTTCGTTGTAACATTTCACTCAAGTCCATCAGAGGCCTTAGTACGAGTTTCATTTACGTTTAACCTTTTGAACGCCAGAGCAAAAACGCATGAACTTGCCCTCAACGCCAGGCCACAAATTCACCGCAAATACCTACGAAAAAAATAGGGATTCCAAAACTTCATCGATAATCAATTTTATTTTCATTTTCGTCTTTAATTTCGAAATATAATGTCCTTATAACATTGAAATTTAATTCAACATTACATTTCTTCCTATTAAAGTAATAGTTATACACTATTTACAGACTTGTATAATACCGTAATAACAGATATGAGACTACAATATATTTAAATATAATAACTGTAGGTACAACACTATTCTTGATCTGCTGTCTTCATATTGTGACTATGGCGTGGACGGCCCGCCATTTTAATAACTACTTCGCTTCCGAAATAAGGATGTGGCAACGTAATATCTCGTTTATCGATGTTCTAGTACAATATTATTTTATAATAAATGAAACACGTTTTTTAAATCAGATTTATAATTCCGAATGTAACAGGTACTTAAAAATATATGATTGAAATAGGTTAAGAAGGTAAATAAAAACTATGAAAAAATAGAAAATTTTAATAAAATGTTATACAGTATGTACTATGTATACATGTTTTTAAATATTAAGTTCTATAAACCTGGCATAAAAAGTAACAAATTAAAACAATTAACGATTATATATAATTATCACAATTACCAATCAGTCTTATACTAATAAATCTTTTGAATAATAGAACAAAATTATACAAAATCTACAATGCAACCTGCATTCTGATCATCTAATTCGCTGGGTGCAAAGTGGGTGGTGGGGACAGTGAAATCGATCTCAGCGCGCACCGTGGCTAAAAAAGGAACTTTTGGCAGACTTCATCGTGATTTTTAATAAGATTAATATTTACTCAAAATTTTTAAAATAAAAGCAGATAAAAATAACTTACCTCTAAATCAAATTCGTCCAAAGATTCTGTTTCCGAAAATTCTTCGTCATCTGAGACTCCTTCTAATATGCGAAGAAGTTCTTCCGTAGTCATTAAATTCCCACTCATTATAATAGTCACTTAATATAAATCTTGAACTCGATATCACAAGTAAATTAATCATAAATATTATTCATTCACTTCACTAATTTCTGGTCGCCGCGCTTGTGACGTCACGATATTGTCGTCTAGTCGTGACCATGGCGTACAGGGTACTGATAATTCGGGTTGCGTTAGGGATGCGCTTGAGTTGGGATTAGTGAATATCGAAATTCGACCCAACCAAATTTTATTTTTGACTATGTAGCTTATTGAATGATTTTTAAGACTGGTTTTATAAAATTAATGCTGCTTTATCCTAGTACCAAATTATACCTAAAATAATATATTCCAGAGGAAAGTTTCGAATCGATCTTTGATTTGAAAGAATTATATTATCCAACATGCGCTACATCACTAGCGGTCACGCAGTTATGACTCTGGCGTGTGAGGACATTCTTTTTTCAGAGTTTATTTCTTTCTTTTTAACGTAAAATTTCTCAATATTTATAATGCAATTTAATTAGTTTTATGGAAATAAATAAATTTTGGACCTTCTATTTTACAGGTATATAAATAAATAGGCATTAAAGTAATGTTTAAATAGTTTATTTCGTGTTTTAATGTACCGCTGTTTTTGTCACATATTTGTGTCGATGGCGCTCAGGGACAGTTTTCGCTTGTCACGTATTTGTGACCCTGGCGCTCAAAAGGTTAAAGTATTCGAAACGAGTACGCGTTCGGCGCTTTGATTGGTTGCTTCATTGGCGCCAGCCAATCACAGTGCCGAACGCGTACTCGTTTCGAATACTTTAAACGAAAAATAAACTCGTACTAAGGCCTCAGAACTTTAAACGAGAAATAATACAACTGAGACGTCATCGGATCGGGACTCACACGACACGGCAGCAACGATCATCAACTCAACCATACTTATATTTTTTTTTAATATTCAACTGTCTTTGTTTACATATTCTTTGTCTACATAAGCGATAAATGTGACAAATGTGTTATAGTTACAATAGATCATCATGTTTTGCTAAATAAAGCATGCAATTTTTAATTTTTAATTTATAAATAGGTATCTTACTATCTTACTAATATTATAAATGCGAAAGTTTGTTTGTTTGTTTGTTATTCCTTCGTATTAAAACGGCTGAAGAGATCTAGATGGAACAGGGGAGATTATGGTCTAAAATAATAACATACTGGTCACTTATTATCTCACGAGAACGCGGCCGAAACCGCTGGCAGAAGGTAGTTTACAATATATTTACAAAAAGACACATTTATAAAAGATGTGAGTATTTAAGATGTGTGGATACAATGTGGGTTGGTAGTCGAGGTGGACGTTACTCTAAGTTTACATATTAGCAAGAAAAATGTAGACAAATTAAATGAATTATTATCAAAATTAAAATTACCTTACATGATTGTAGATTTGGGTTTGGAGTTATCGTTGGGGTTGGGTTAGAGGGGCTAGGCTAGACTAGGTATTTTAATATCCACAGTTATTATCACTGAAACACAGGTCACCAAAAGTTACACCTTTAATAGATTTCCACTAATTTTTGTAATGAAGTGAAAGATCCTGAGGGTAAAATCAAATAGCACTCAGACCATTTTAGTAGGTATCTGATCTTTACTTAGTAGAGTTATATGCCTAGTTTATGGTCACTCAGTCTATGGTCACTACCACCTGATACTGACATTTGTCAGTGTCAATGTCATTATAACTCAAAGTCAAAGTCCACTTTAATTCCAATATGTGTTTGCTCAACCCGCAATGTAAATAATTTTTAAATGTAAAATAGGTATATATTTTTGTGAAATCTAACTTAATTTTTTTATAACTGTATATTTTTTTGTTATTTTATTTTTTGTAAGTGTTTTATCTTAAGTTGAAGTTTTTAAAAAACAGTTTCTTGTTCACAATATCAAGTTAGTAAGCTGTAAGGCCAAGAGCATGTGAAAGCGAATGATGTAAGGAAACACGTAATATTGAAACATTGGAAATAAGTGTGGACTGAGTTGTGGTACAGATCGTACACTAAATACTAAAATAACTGCGGCATGGCAAGCAGCACAAGGTTTGTAAACATTTATATTGAATACAGTCGTGCTGGAGGTAGAGATGAGCAGTGAGTGTGTCAGTGGATACTGTACAGTGTAGCGATTACTGACAGACAGTAGCACCTCATCTCTTAGACATTGGTGTTGTTTCTGTGAAGTATATTATGTGAGCTTTCTTATTTTTATTAGTTGTATGTCCTATGTTACACAATATTTTTATTCAATTTCTCTAATGTTATATGTACATACTTGTATTCCGTTTTCATTGAATCTACTTGATACTTGAGTTACTAGAGTTACATTTCCCTATTTATTGTTGAATGTGACTATTTGCCTTAGAACAATTCCTTTTTATTTGCATAAAAATATTAGATTTTTAAAAAAATATAATGTTATTATAAAAATATAATTAACCCATTGAAAATTCTGTATTCTTTAAATTTAGGGGATGATTTTCAACAATTTTCAAGGGGTTAATATTCTGGAATGTTAGGAATGTAATGTAGTAAATTTATGTTTATTATTTATTATTATGGTTGGGCATAATAATTATGAAACATGTTACATAAAAAAGTTTGAACAAGAAAAAAAATATACATGTAACAATTAATATTCTCTAAATACCTAAATTCTGTGGCAAGTAGAAATAGTTACCACATCTGTCTACATGTTTCATACCTAGTAGACAAGACACCACACTTACAGTTAGCTAGTAGACATTAGAGTTGTCATTGGTTTGGTTTTGGAGTTCAAGTTTTGTGGTTTCCAGGTGACAAGTGTATATCTTCTGTATAACATGAGGGGATAATGCCAGCTTCCTTTGCACAGTATGTAGCTCCTTCATTCTCTACTTTAACTAACCACTCACTTAGTTTTATGGGTTGCTTTCAATTAATTCCACTAAACAGGTACATTGGTGGGCTTTCAAACTAATAACCATTCTGTTGTATTATTTGATTGTGTGGCAATTGACTTTAATTTAAAAATAGCAAAGAGACTCACAATTCTATTCGTTTAACATATGTCCCATAATTTTTGTTATTTCAATAACAATTACGAATACTAGTAGTACCACAAAATTAATTATTTTACTATAACCATTAACAAGTCTCCTTGATTAGATAATAAATATTAAGTATTATAACAAAAAGTTGCCGGGGGTTTCCATTTGTGGTTTATCTTGTTTTACCTCAAAATAATTAACCATCGAGAGCAATAACATCCTGTACAATAACTTGTGTGCTACTCACATCACTGGAATGTGTCACTATATATATATATTCAATACTAATTATTGTGTCTGAGCTGAGCATTATGTCATTATGTTGGTTTGCTTTTTATCCATGAAGGCTACAAAATAAATCTCATCCGTTACGAAACAAAATTAAATATCTTGCGACTTATCTTTTACTCAGCCATGAACAACTTGAGAGTTGCAACATTATTAACTACATTAAATGAAATAAGAACACAGGCCTATCTGTCTGGCTGTTTATATGCTTTGCCTTGACTAAATCTCTACGAGAATTTGATAAGACAAGGGATATACTGTATTTATCTTGAAATACAAATACCACTTGTAAAATATTATGAGATATATTTTGTAGCAGTGGCGCCACAGTCAGACAGCGTAGTGAATAAACTGGCAGCTGTTTGAAGGTGAGTGCCATGCATAGCACAACTGTCATCAGATATCCTGTACCTGTGCAACTGTCCTTGACCGACACTTGCAGTAAATTATAATAATTGAGACATTGAGAAGCCCAGAGACATATCTGACGACAGTTGACTTGGTTTATGTTCTGCTTGACCCATTCCATGGCACTTGTGGCAGCTAGGGGCGCGCGGCTGTGGTGAGGCGGGCACAATGCTCGCGCGCCGCGCTCCGCCGCCGCGCCCGCTCCGCCGCGGCCCTGCGCCGCCGCCGGTAGGTAGCTACTCGCCGCCCGCTAATACCTGTGTACACTGTGTATCAACAAGTAGAGCACTCTGAACAAATACTCTGCAGTAATCTCCACCAGCAGCTTCCCGGCTCCTGACACCGATCTTGTCGTATTTACTCATGTAGACGCGACACATGTGACATGTTGGACCAAATACCACATGCTATTCGCTCTTCATTCTCCGAAGCGTTGTTACTGTAGATGGTTGTGTCAGAATTAATTAAAACTCTATATGACGTGTTCGTCATTGGTTTGTCTGTAGTGCGCGTCAAGTCACCACGGCACTACTGAGCACTAGAGCATTTTCTTGTCCAATTAATTGTCAATTAAATAGTAATTGATCAGAACAAGTCTGTGGAGGATCGTGGTGGAGATGTAAGTGTTCCTAGTGGGTCACTGTGTGTGTGGGTGGTAGGGTGGTGGTCCAGTGCCGCGCGGCCGTGCTGCCGCCGCCTGCCGCGCTGCCGAGACGTGCCCACTGTGCCCGCGGTGCCCAGCCTCCGCACTGCACCTCGGTGTTACTAACAAACCACTAATATCATTTTCATTGAAATGGAGGACGGGTATGTTTTAATTAAGCATTGTTTCATTATCTCGGTAATTAAATAAATAACTAAATTCATTGTTACGTTAAGTCTTATATCCATTAGTGTTTCACCGTTTTATTTTGTTAGAAACTGGTTGCGATTAAAAAGTTTAGCTTCACAGACCTCCTTAAATAAGTAATTTAAGTATTTTGCATTTACAATTGGTAATATAATTATTTCTGTAGTTAAATAATTCGGATGTAGTGAAACAGGTGCTTTGTAAAATTATTATAAACCTTGAAATTATTCATTATTTTAAGTAAATGCAAATACTGTGTTTATATATTTTAAATGAAATATTATGCCACTACAAGAAGCAGTTGATGTGTTAAATTGTATAAATAATTTAGTTAATCTAATCGCAGCTGCTGTGCAAATGCATCGTCGCGGTTGGGTTCAGATTTCACGTGGAACGGATCCATAATATTTTAATGTAATTTTAATATGAATTAATGAATAATGCGGTATAATCAAAAGTGAAGCGAATCAGTGGCTGCGGCAGTGAGTGGGTCCAGTCAGTACTTACATATTGATGTACACTGCGGCCATCACACCAACTATCCAACACATTTTTTCACGTTCGACTTCATTACAAAACATTTAAGTTAAATGCCCCTAATCCTCTATCAGTGATTATACATTGCACATTGTTATCACTAGATTATTTCTACTTAATGACAGTTAACGAAGGAGGACCAGTGAGCACTCGAACTTAGTTTACCTAGTAGACTAGCTCCTAGGCGCTAACTCGGCCAACAAGAAACTAAACTGATATAGTTTTGTTCCCGATAAGTGAAAACGTACTAAGTGTTTAGTTTGTTCGTAGTCGTGACCGTGACCTTAATGATTTGTTGTGTACGTCGCGCTCGCACGCATTATCATTACACACAAGCAGACAGTATGTACACTGGTCTCTTACTGAACTCCGCAAATAACTTACTGAATACATTGGAGTGCAGCAATATATGCGTACGCCGCGGTCGCCCCCGCGGCTCCGCCCCGTGCTGTCCATTGAGTGTCCAGTCGCGCACTGCTCTCCGTCAGCGACACGTCTGTCTCCCTGACCGATACAAACACCACTTGTAGCACAATCTGCTGTTGCGTCCAATCAATCGTTATCAATAAAATTATTGCTGTCTCAATATTTCGATACTTTATCGGATTTCAACCAGTCAACAACTCTAGTACTAACACTCGGTTCTTCCTCCACTCCACGGTATGTATCTATCACTTGTTACCTACGTAGGAAAATGTAGTGATTGTTGATTATATTCTGCTGCATATCTGTACTCCAGCTTGTGATACTTATATTTTAGACAACAGCTGCATTGAAATAGGATCCCAGTCGTCCAGACTTACAATGTTGTTCGAGCATATTCTCTTTAGATTCTAAAGATTAAATTCTTAACAAACATAAAAATGGGTTCGTTTTATTTGTAGTGAACATTAAAGTAACGAGAATCGTGCAATCATGCTAAATTATTAGCTGATTGTACTTATCTACCAGTAGACATAAATACAAAGCGTCACAAGCGATTGAGACGTGTTAGTAGTTAGTCACCGAGTGCGCGTTGTGCTGCAGGTTGAACGAGGAGAAAGAGAGTTCGCCGTGTTTGGAACGAGAGGAACGAGCGCCTGTCAACATGTGGGGGGCGCAGCGCCGGGTGGCGCTCGACGTGCTCATGGCGTGCTGGGGGCTCGGCACGTGGCTCGGGGTCAACGGCCTGTACGTGCAACTGCCGCTGCTGGTGGACCGCCTGCCCGAGGGCTGGGCGCTGCCATCCTCCATGGTGATGGCCGTGCAGCTCGCCAACAGCGGGCTGTTGATATACGCGGTGTTGCGACGTCTGCTGCCGCGCGTGTCCGACGCATATTACATCTCGGGACTGCTCGTCATCGGCACGCTGGCGCTCGTACTGAACGCCTTCCTCTACGAGCACACAGCTGTGATAGGCTCCGAAGAACGGTCGATTGCTTATTTGGCGTTGACTTTCTTCGCAGCATTGGTGGGCTGCACCAGCTCCGTGTTGTTCTACCCGTACTTAAGACATTTCCGTGATGTGTACCTAGCGACGTACTTAGTGGGTGAGGGTCTGAGCGGGTTCGTGCCGAGCCTCCTGGCGCTGGTGCAGGGCGTGGGCGGTGCACCCGAGTGCTTGCCCAACGAGGATAACACGAAGCTGGAGCCTCACTATCCACCTGCACGATTCGACACCACTGTGTTCCTAGTGCTGCTTGGCGGGCTGTCGGCTGCCAGTCTGGCCAGCTTCACTGTGATCAACAACTACAAGGGCTTCCAGTCAGAGCGAGTAGCACCGGCGGCGGCGGCCAAGGATGACGAGGCGACGTCGGAACGGCCTTCGCTGCTGGTACCGCGCTGGATGGGCGTAATGGCGCTGATGGCGGTGCTGAACGCACTGAACAACGGCGTGATGCCGTCGGTGCAGTCTTACTCGTGCATGCCGTACGGCACGCGCGCGTACCACCTGGCGGTGACGCTGAGCGCGATGGCCAACCCGGCGGCGTGCCTGGCGGGCGTGTGGCTGCGGCCGGTGTCGGCGCGCGCGCTGGCCGCCATGTTGGTGTCCGCCTGCGTTCCCTTCGCGTATCTTCTGGCCACGGCGCTGCTAAGTCCTGCGCCGCCGCTGCAGTATAGCGCGGGCGGAGAAGTTCTCATCGTGAGTGTTTCATACCATTTGTTATTATAATCGTGAACACCGAATACATAAAGTAAAATAATCAAAAATAACGCGAAGTTAGCATGTTTCATACATCTGGTGATTTCACTAAATATTTTTATTCAAGATTTTGTTTTAAATGATAGTGGTTTATCTCTTACGTTGCATGGGTTATCAACAAATTACATAAAAAATATCTTAATTGTCACAAATCAGTGTGACACGCGAGCGCGGTGTATAATGTTGCTGTCAAAACTACTAACCAGTCTAAAGTTCTTACAACTAGTTAAACCAGTCAAGTGTTAATTTTAATCGTTCCGCACGAGTATCAAACTAATACTAAAGTATAAAGTCGACGGAGTGATGTCGTGCGGATTCCTATTTCTGTCAGCCGAGTTCAAACTTTAACTTTAAATTATCCTAACCACGGCCCTCTTGGTGCCCCTGAATTCTTCCTAGTTCAACTTTTTTACGTGCAGAGTTTTGACTGCAACATGTATTTATTATAAACAAATTGTGCGCGTGGAGAATATGAGTAGTCACGTGAGTATCTTGTCTGCAGGTGGTGTCGTGGGTGTTGTCGTCGGGTGTGATCTCGTACGCGCGGATGTGGGTGTACGGGTGGGCGCGGGGCGGGGGCGCGCGGGGGATGCGCCTGTGCGGCGCGCTCGGGCAGCTCGGCTCCGTGCTCGGCTCGGCCAGCACGTACTTCATCGTCAACTACACCGGACTCTTCGTGCAACCAGACGCCTGCCCTGCCATCTCCTCGCTCACACATCTATAGCGACGCATCACACGCACACCGAGGAGTAGGCACAAGTGTACTTGTACTGGGTACAAACACTCTTCATTAGTATTGTTATTAGTCCAATGCATTGGGCGCGCAGTTCCAGACTACGTGCCACTGCTGAGGATCCAGAAATTAAACAATCCAAATAAGTATTTTGGTATCGTTCCTAAATGATCTCGTGCGGAGCAGTCGCACTGGATACCACAACACGGACGTGGCAGACTACTTAACATTAGTTTATAAGAATAATATTTAATATAGACTATTTATGTTGACGTTATTTTGTTGTTTCATTTGTCCTAAATACATATTAAATTACACATGATACATATTAGGTAGAGGTCGCTCTCGAGCAAACAACACATTATGTATTACCAATACCTATTTACAGAACGGAGACTAACAGGTTTCTCTGTAATTCCTAGATAACAATACATTAAAAACAATATAATGTCCATACGACTCAAAATATTTTTAAGTTGAAGGAGTGACATTCGCACGCGTGGCGTCCGAATTAAGTATGTCTAATTGGAATGTGGTTTTGTAAACTGTACCCACGAGTTGCCTATACGGTCAATTCCATCGACAAAAATCTCTAAAAAGGGGTCTTAGGGAAACTCGTCGATGTCAAAAGCTTTCTTGAAATAATGATAACGAATAATTATTAAGCGATGCAGTGTTTACAGTCACACAATACAATGACAAACAAGTGCGGTTTTTGTCATCGGAAATGACACTGATCAAGTGATTGAGTGTTATTCGTATGCACATATTCACATAGGACAGAAACTAAAGGATCAGTATGTATGTTAAAAATGTCCGGACAAGTAGGGGTGCCTATCATCTGAAGAGGTTTGTTGATCATTGTCATATACGACGAATAATATTCATTTCCTCCAATGTGCAGTGCAGGAACAAACTTCTGAAAGTTTTTAAAATTTCAATGACGTAATAGTTCTTTTTGTTGTTATTCTTTTAGCTATATAGGTAACTACATTATTTTTATGTAATTGTCCATTACTGCACCAGATAGTTCGTAGTTTTCACAGCTACGAGAACTATCGTTCGTAGACGTGCAGAAGTTTACTAACAAACAACATTATATCGGCGAAATCTGGGTACTTCAAACTCGACGAAATCAATGAGTGTTGTGTGTGTGTGTTTGTGAGTACAAACTCTAGAATTTCACACGGGAACATGATGTTTTCAGAACTTCTCGAAGAATAAAGAATAGTTATATTCTGATTTACTAAACAGTCGTGTCTCTTCGTGTAAGTACATTATTCATTCACAAGTCTCTAGTTAAAACTGTTAGTACGTCATTATGTGTTTACAAAAGCTACTTATAAACTGCTTTGTAATAGTTAATACGTTTGATGAGCAGTTTTTACTCATTAGGGCGCATTATCTAATGCCCCGTAATAGTGCACAAAGATTGCTGCACAAACACCCGTATAAAATGATTGGCTGCTCAATCAAGTATCAACATTAAGGGCAAGTTCATCTGTTTAGGAATATAGTTATTTTTTTATGGGATAAAGCGGTAAACGAGCAGACGGATCACCTGATGGTAAGCAATCGGCGTCGCCCATGAACACCTGGACACCAGAGGCGGTACAAGTGCGTTACCGGCCTTTTGGGATTAGGAATTTGAGTTATAGTATCATTGTATCTTCTGGATGTTAATTAGGTTATTCTGTACATAATAATTATGGTGGGGAAAGAGGTTAAGGTAAAGGGGCAAAGTAGGCATTACCTATCCACGAAAACAACAAGGTGTCTCTCGATTAGGGCACGATCCTGCTGGGTTAATGACGAGTCAATATTGGCTTGTACTTCTTCAAAAGTAAACTTTCCAGTAGTGAAAGAATTTATCAAACCAGTCTAGTAGTTCGGAGCTTGGTCAACGCAAACACACAAACAATCTAATCTTTTTCTGTATTTATAATAATTATAATATTTATTAGGTACATTAGGTATATCAGGTAAATGTATTATGGACAGATAATATTTATGATGATGCTTTACGACGATACATTTTAATCTTAATGTTGTTCTACTAATAGTACCTAACTATTGTTTACGACATTGTTCACCTTTAATACAGAAATTATTTGCCCACCACACCTTTTTTCTAAACCGTCTTGTTGTAGATTTCGAAAAGAGACGTTCTCAATATAACCTGTATCAAATGTATGTATGTTTGTCCGCGACTATCTCGCTATTAGCTAACCAGACTTTGATGCGGTTTTCAGAAAAGTATTTGTTACATTTAGGGAAATTTGTTTTGACATATTAATTTTAATCGACTACAAAATATAAGTTTTTTAGTTATCGTAGCTAAGAGAGAGTTGTATGCGGCTGTATGATTTGCATCGTTTAATTATTATAAGTATCCATTATTGAATATCAAAATAAGAGTTACAACCACAGATATAATAAAGAAGATTTTAATATTTCTGTGGTTACAACTGTAGGTATACCCAGATACTACGCCTTAAATCTGCTCAGTAAGTACTGACTTGAGTCTGCTTTATGTACAGTGTTCCACGGAGCTAGTGACGTCGCGTCAGTCGTACAACATGGAACTAATAAGTTTCATACTGAGCTACTTCATCACCAAGGACCTGTCTATGATGACTGCTTTCATCTGCTGGCCCTCTGGTAACTTCTATGTAGTTTATTGATGTTTGCTACTTACCACCTAGCATCGTAGGTACCTACGGGTTTATCAGAGTTTCTTAAGCTGTCAATTTATGATTGGCGCTAGGAAATTCTGTATTGAACAAACGGGACCTCACGCCACATTAATAAAATATATATGTAGCTAGATTACAACAAAGAATACGTAAACGGTAAATGGCTTTGGTAACAAGTCGTTCGTATATTTAGAGCAAGCACTAGAGCTGCAGCGCAGCGCACGTGTGGCGGGTGTGAGACTCACCGTGGTCTCCGAGCTGAGGCACTCCGCTCCCATGACGACGTCTGGCTATTTCAGGGAGGCCATGCTGCTGGACCTCAACTGTCCCGATACTCATTTTGTTCTTGAAAAGGTATTATTTAGTTTATGCTAAACATTGAAGTATAAACGGAGCTAGGACATTGTAATAAAATTAGTTAGAGTAATACATACATAACATCACGCCTTTTATCCCCGAAGGTTAGGCAGAGGTGCACATTACAGCACTTAATGCCACTGTACAATGTAACACCCAATTTTCACTATTTATGTTATGAGTCCTATGTAATAGGGGGTGAGCCTATTTGCATAATATCGAGCACATTTCCAGACTCCGTGCTACAACTGAGATTTTTAAAAAACCCAGTAATACTTTGCCCAACCCGAGAATTGAACCCGAGACCCCTTGCCCTTGCCCGGTTAGAGTAATATGCAGTTAAAAAAAAACTTAAAAGCTCTTAATTGTTGGCCTAATTCTATGAAAAGAGTTCAGAGAATGTCCTTCAGGCCTCCAGGTCTCGTGTGCTGAACAAGCGTCACTCATGGCTACTACTCCACAACTCATCAGCCGAGCCAGCGCTCGTGGAGGAGACTTTGTATGCGTACGAGATTCTACCCGACGCAGACGTAGTATGGTCCTCCCCGAACAGTCTGGTGGATGTTTATAAGACGAAGCCGAATCAACCGCTGCTGCAGGTCCAGCTGGGGCTCAGCAGGAACAGTTCCCACCAAGAGCTGTTATCGCTATGGGGCGCACTGCCCACTGCTGTGACTCGCAGGAGAGATCTCAGGAATGTCTCGCTCAAGGGCATTTCTGTAGTAAGTTAACTCTAAACCTATAATTATGCTGGCGATTGGTCACTTAATGTAGGCGATCTTTATATCAGATCATAAATTCATCTTATCCTATAACTTCTCTCACCCTTGGTGAGCCAAGAGAGAGCGTCAGACTTTCTGACTAAAAACCACCCCGTTCCTACTCCACAGCCTCGAGCAAGAAGCATAATATGATGACGTATTTGTATCTAGTAGGTACCATACTATCGGCAGTATGTTTTACTTAGCAATTTCCAGTTGACACTGGGGCATGTAGGGGACAAGCGTTTAATATTTTTTGTAACATACATATATGATTCAGATGTCGCTAGTTATCTGAATGCCCGCGTATAATATCGATTCACTATGCCGCGTATTTTTTTTTTGTTATAATGTGACGTAAAATGTTATAGACAATCTATTATATATTGCATAGTTGGCGTAGCGGCTGGGCAACCGGCTACCACGTAACGTTTGATTCCCGCAAGGAATGGAAAAAAGGAAGGAAGGCAACTTTTTGTGTTATCCACAAATTGTTGTTTCGGGTCTGCATGGGTATCTCGTGTTTGTGAAATTGTATGTTTGTAAACGCACTCGCGGCTCTGGAAAAATGGAGTCAATCAAAGTCAAACGGAATGTTTCATCTATGTGATACGATAGAAACGGTTACTGAGATTTGAGACAAAAAGTGTAGGCCGCTTTCTATTCCAATAGACCTAATTATTGTAATTTTAATATTTACACTGATTTTGGTGGAGGAATCAAAAAAGCAATTTTGTACAGTCAAAACCAAACCGAAGGAACACCCTCGAAAGGAGAACGGCAGATTTTGTACCGCTTCGCTAAAAAAAGATTTGTCATTAAAAAATTGGGTCATTATAGAACCTCCTAATTTCGTTATGTTAGCATATTTAATAGATTTTTAAAACTTGGGAAACCCTAGAAAAACTGATATTCAATAATGATAAAAAGCAATCCACTATACGTAAAACGAACCGCGATTGCCGTTTACAAAGTTGCCATGCGTAAAGATGCAATCAGAGCATATTGAATTACGCTATTTCATAAACTCATTTATTTTAATATCTATCAATGAAATATTTTCTTTTCCATTTCAAACATTTTTATAAGTAAATATAAAAATCTACATCCAATCTAAATCTACGTCTACATGGATTATTAATGATAATGAAGTCGGTAATTAACATTTTAACAAACTTGAATATGGCAATGTTGAACTGGCATTTGTCTTGATGACATTGACAATTAATTTGTCAATACTGGCGCATTGCTGTTTGTTTCAAATGCGATGTTATGATGTGTTTGTTGAATTTGAAGTTATTTTATTCATCTGGTGATACGTTGAGTTTGGCAACCGTTCCTCCGTAGCCCAAATTGGTGTTATTGGCATCATTGTTGTGACAATTGCGAAAAGACACTTATTTACATTATTTTGTGCATAGTGTGTTGTTATTTGTCGCGATGATGAATTTACAGTGTATTAATTGCATTCAGAGTTTGTCGCACATGAGACGGCATGCTCTAGAAAATGAGAGTGAAGATTAGACGTGGTCAACAATATCCCAATGTGGACTTATCCTAGAGATGTAAGTACCTAGTTTACCCATAACATATCGAAAGTCACCATGTTGCCTGAATAAAAGAAGGCGCATAGTGTTATCTACCCATAATGTATCATTTTATTCTTTTTATTCTAGATCTCTCCTACCGACCATATTTGCAATGCTTGCTGGCAATTAGCAATGTATCGGGATGTTGCTGAAAGTATGCCCAGCAAACAAATTGGTCACTGGCATGTTTGTGTCGTATATGGGTGATTCATTGCAATGATAAGGTGACACAGGGTTTTAATTGAAGGCGCCAACAAACAGGACTAAAGACTGGCTCATATAGTATTTGATTGGATTCAGCCACAAGAGGTAATAAAGCATAATTTAACCATACTATTATCTATATACAGTGTAATCTAAAGTCAATATCATATTCTAATAATATTACATGTTTTAGCTTACTTCCCATGATGAAGATCATGTTCCATACTGACTGAGAGACCGTACAAGAGTCGAAACTATAAAACCACAACCTGACATACCACCTCACAGTGTTCACTATCAGGAAGTAATGTGTTATGTAAACATGGACTAAGCCTCACTTTAACATTGCCATTTGTAGAACAGATGAGGCCGGATGATGTTGTTCGGCTCTCAAAGCTTCAACAGGTATGCATTCTCAATATAATGTACCTACATAATTATGTATCTATGTGGAGTATATAAGCGGTTTCTAATAGGTTTATACTCATGTTATAATTATAATTTATTAATTAGCATGCTGTTTGAGCTCCTGTGATCTATGTTATACGAATAACTATAATAAATGTTATAAAATCAAGTAATATAATCAAATATTTATTTTTATCTTTTCCATTTTAAGATAGGGAATCAGACATATTATTATAACATATAAAACTAAAGGAAAAAATGTACTTTTGTTTACTTTATTTACAGTTATCTTACTTGTTTACAGATATCAGCAATTGATGTCTGCTGTACCTATGACACGGCCTGTTCTCTTTTTAGATGAAGTACTCCTAGAAACAACCTGAATACAATGAAATAAAAGTATTTCAAAATAATACATTTGTTTTATTTTAACCTAGTAAGTAACTATATAATATTCCATCTTGATAAAAGTGATTTTAAGAATCAATCTATAAAATAAATGCCATATTTAATTTAGATAGCTTTAGTTTTATACCAAAAATGTTCATTTTCATTTTACATTTTCTTTAGTTGTAATGTGGTGGCCCAGAGGTTTGAGAAGCCCGCTTCTCATGCATGAGAGTGCGGGTTCGAAACCTACCAACGGCAAAGTACCTTTTGTCCAATGTGTCTTTTTTCCGAGTTATTGGTATATTCAATAATCTAAGAAAGTACAAAGACACCGCTGAACAATGGTGAAGGAAAACATTGTGAGGCAACATGGGCTTATAATTTCTTATTATAAGTTTGAATTACCAACCCACATTGAGCTAGTATGGTGATTAATGCTCAAACCTCCATGCGAGAAGAGGCTTCGGTCAGCAGTGGCCACTTATAGACTTAATGATGAAAATGTTGATGATTCTACTAATTTGACTTACTTATTAGAAATTAATCCTTACATGCGAGCTAAGCAACCAGTTTTCAGAAGAAATACTTTCTCAAAGAGCTAAGCTAAGTTTAAATCGAATTAACTTGAGACCCTTGAGACTATCTACCTGCAAGATTCGATTAGTTTTATCATATCCGCCACAAGACTTCCACTGCTAAATGTAGGCCTTCTACCCAATGACAGTCGCTTACATTATGAATTTGCATTTTCGTAGGCACCTAAGAAATGAAAAAGATTGTGAGGCATACTCTTTAGAACTCTATAGGTGGATCATGCTTGCTGAATTAACAGGATCATTCCTAATTGCCTTTTGCGCTGCGACGCACCATAGGTTATTTTTTGGGTTTCTAAATTCTTGTTGTGTGTCGTAGCAAAATAAATGGTTTTTCTTTCTTTCTTTCTTTCTAATAATACAAAGTGTAATAGTCACTTGAGTAGCGAGCAGTATTTTTAGATTTTTGTTTTTCGTAAATAAACAACCACATGAGAGCACATTGACATTTTTCAGTTAACTGTCATCTGTCATTTGTAATAGATATTTTGCTTACGGTGGCTCTACACTTGACGTTGCGTATTTGTTGTGTTCGGCCAAAAAAGAACATGTTTGGAGGATTTATTCTTCTTTGTTTGCTATATATTTGCACGCCATTACATATAGAGATACTATTTGGACGCCATTTGTACGTAGTCTACAAATATTTGGACAAATGAAGCGACTACGCAATGTCAAGTGTGGTACCACCTTAACATACCTTTTGCACATTTTCAAAGTGAAATAACTTTTGAACCCCAAGTTCTAAAAATATGTAATTTTTTTCTAAACTTCATAATAAAAATATCTATCGTTCAGACTATTCACTTGGTTAAAACAATGACTAATACAAAATTTTATAGCGGTACAAAACTTCCATACAAACCTGCCATTCTCCTTTTCAGGAAATGCTCGAGAGATTTCTGATATGTTTGAAAACGTTCGAGTATTCGCCAAAAGATTTCGAGCTTGGCTGAAGGGACCCGACTTTGATCTAAATCATTCTAGCGTTCTCCGAAAGATTTCGAGCGTGCCCCAAGGCTCCCAGAATTGACCTTTCGATAATTTCTGGGAAGATTTCGAACATGGCCGAAGGGTCTGTCGCTGTGACCGAAAACTTACGTCAAGCTCGAAATTTTCCGATCATGCTCTAACTAATACGATTTACAGGTGACAGAACCTGATAATTTCAAGGGCTGGGCAGACTTGCGCAACCGGCAGATCGATACCTTCCCTAAGTTCACCTATCCGCTCATGATGCTACTTGCGCAGGACTTACACTTTCGGTAAACAATTCATATTACTGTAAAGTTTTCCTCTACGACAGACAGACGAATTACACTACACTATACAGTACTTAGTTGAGGGCGGTATGGATTGACTGCAGAAGTATTTTGTTATTAGGTTCGACCTGCGGCAGGTGGACTTCTATGGGGTGTCGCACAACGGGTCATTCGACGGGCTGGTGGGCCACCTGCAGCGGCGGGAGGCGGAGGTGGGGCTCGCCTCGCTGTTTATGCGGCACGACCGCATGCAAGTCGCTGACTTCTTCTCCGAGACCTGTGTGCTCGCGTTAGTACTTAATTGTTTACATTATCACCTTTGGACCTTTACCCATGTAAATTGCCTGAGTTTACTTACATATTTTTATTTTAGAATAAAAGTTGAATAAATCTCGTCTGGACTTCAATTACTTAGGCGCTAGCTATAGTAACCAAACTGTTGTTTATTGCCTTCGTGTTCAATATCTAAAATGTGTTGCACAGTCATCATGACGTCATCGCTTATCGAATCCTTGCGGAAACGATTCCGCGAAGATGATGACAGAAACCTGTATATTTATTAGACATTAGGTATTATTTATTTTGATTTTTAAGTTCTCAGTAATGATACAATGCATATATTATGTAGTTTAAATTGTAGGTACTTGGTATAACCACGGCAAGAGGCGCACAATTTCTATAATAATCAACATGGGAAATGTTTACTTGCATTTCATTTTCATAACTGTAGTGCACCTTGATTTACCCAGTTGGGGAATAACAAACCTGTTGTGTTTGTATGAAGTATGGACTAATATAATAGGGTTGATGACAAATTTTTATGTTAATGTCCGTCTGGTAGATTATTTTAAAACATTAGACACGTAATTATTTTCCTACTGAAAACAAATACTTTCGACGATGTATTTACTTGAAATATCGCGTGATGTCACTTCTTGGGCTGTTTCATACTTAGAAATGACGTTTTAGCTCCCACTCCTGAGTATTGCATCGTCTTATCTGAGTATTGTTTTCTTATACAACAAAATAAAAAAATAAGTGTCTAATATTTGTTCATTACCTAACTGACGGACTAAATAGAATTTAATTTTCTTATCCTGTTATCATCCCTATTGGAACATAAAATATCTTGAAATTAAATTCGTTCAATAACGTCTGGCTTGTGAATAGTTGTGAAGTTTCTACGAACCGCGAGCGGTATCGCCGGCTACAGTAAATATGTAGTTGAAACTTATTGAAAACAAATTGATCCAGATTGATATGTTTGCAGTTTTGTAATTTGCTAAATATTTGTTGAAGTTGAAGACCCAGTGACTACTGCGACTACTAAAACATTAAGAAAGTAGAGAAACATTGCTGAGGTTTGAGACACAATTATTCCTATAAGAATTACAATAATTCACTTAGGTACATGACAAATAATAGAATTAAATTACAATATATGGTTATCACCGTACGTAACCGTGAGCCGTTTCTTTAAACTTTTCTTTTTGTTCGTATCTTAACCGACACACAAAGTTAACATACATTGATACTGACTACTAGAAGTGGCAGGTACTAAAGTTCGCTCGCATTGTTGTTATTTGTAATTTCAACAATACTTTAAATATTGTCGACTTTGCCTTTTTTAAATTCTTTGGTAGTTTAGTGCAGCATAGTGGGTACAACACCTACATCGCTGCACCCTCGTGCATTACACTCCGTTTGCCATAATTATTATAGATAAATATGAGGAACTAGGTCTTGCTTATCATTACAATGTCCTGGGAAAGTTGTAAGTGGATTAGATAAGTGTATCTATCATATATACCTATGTAATGCATACAATTAAGTATTATCATATTAGAATAGTGATTATGTAAATCAAGCACCTTTGATACTAGCTACGTGAGAGATACAGACAGATTACTACACTTTGGTAATTCAATGTCGAACCGGGAATTAGCAATGATGAGGTTTTGTGTTTCTATTTGGTGATTGATCGCGCTACGTGCGCGCGAGTGTGTGTGTACGTGTGTACAGTCACCACCAAATAATTGGTCACTCGGCGCACTCAAATATATACATAGGTACTTAAGTAGGTAACAGCAAATGATGAAGCTAGTGTTCCATAATTTGTCTCATGACTGTTAAACTGTGGGTTGTATGGCAATTGGGTGAATTGAACCTAATAAATGATGGTATAAAAATTAAAAAAAAAACAAATTAATGGTCTTTTTACATATTTCCATTTTGAAAAAGGGGCCTTTATTGTGTATGATTTAACGAAATGATAATTAATAAACTTTGTTTGTATTGATATTATTGACATTTAGCACCCTGAGTGATCTTAGTAGAGGGAACCAGATCACGAGGTAGATCACCTATGCGCTGAACTGATCAAGCGAAGTCGGTAACAGGAAACCTAGTGTCAGACTGCGCCAGACAACCCACAAACAGGGAGATCGTGAGGACAACAGTATCGGCCTTCAACACAAATGCGGCCTCAGTGTAAACAGCGTGACAGAGAAGAAGAAATGGTCATAAATATTTGAGCTGCCTCCGTATAGTAATAGTTTGGTCATATGTATTTTACAAGAGATTTATTGTTGATCTACTAAATATAGAGACGTATTAGTCAGACCACACTGTGTTCCAAAAGTTTTAAATTTTTTCGCTTCTAACTTAACTATTACAAGACGATGCGGTATAGTATTACGAAGGAAGGGGAGGGGGCGGCGAGGTTACCGGCCGAGGCTCTCGCCTATTTTTGGCCGTGAATATTTTAATATGACAAGAATGCTTGAAACACTAAACCTCAACAGCTGAGGTTTGGTGTTCCAAACTCCGTGTTTAGGATATTAACGTTAGGTTGCACATTGTACACATTTTATGAAATCAAAGTGGGACAGCAGCTAGAACACTATGCGCTGATGGCGTGTTTATTTAAGTCGTCTTAACTCAAAATAAGCAGAATTTAAAATACGGTTTCATTATTATGAATATTTATGAGGTCAAAAGAAGTTTCATAATACTAAACAAAATTTTTATAATAACTATCGGGAGACATCCTGAATTAACTAAAAATTACGAGCTACTTACGTAAATACACTGAGAAAAGCTCTACTAGTTTCGAGTAACAGAGGGACTCTTCCTCATGAGCAGCGTGCGCTCTCGTGGCGATGTCACGTAAAGTGAGTACAACTCGTAATTTTTAATTAACACTTAAATACATTTTGTGTCCTGCGAAGTATTTGGGCAAAGCATCCAATTATTTTTTAATGCAACCAATATCGTCTTATATAGATGCGACCCGAAACTGCAAAAATAGAAGGTCAAATGTAAAGGCATAAGTAGATTTGATTGGTAAAATAGAGCTCATATTTTAACATATTTTTTTATGTAACTATTATGGAGGAAAAATTATTAATTTATGGTATAAAATTGTGCACAGGTGCGCGTTTATCTTCCGGCAACCGTCCCGGTCGGCCGTGTCGAACGTGTTCCTGGCGCCGTTCAGTGCCGGCGTGTGGGGCGCCAGCGCCTGCGTGGCTGCGAGCGCCGCGCTGCTATTGGTGGCGCTGCGTCGCCTGCGCCAGCACACGCGCGCCTCGACAGACCTGCAACTGTTCACGCTGCTCGAGGCGGTCACGTTTGCACTTGGTTCCATGTGCCAGCAAGGTGCTTACACATATTATTACATGGTACTACCACATCGTTAGTAATTTAGTGGGTACTTATAATATTTACTATCTAGAAAGCGGAGAGCATCGTCAATTAAGTACCTATATTATCGGTTTACAATCGTTAAAACATTTACTGTAGCTGATTTTGTCGTAAGTTAGGTATATTTTTAAGTTAAGCAAATTTTTAAGTTTCGAAATAACAGGAGCAGGACACGAACCTATAGCAGTTATCATGTCACTTAGTAATTTTTTTTAAACATGTCCCTAACAGACGGTGTGGCGCCATCTACTGCTATATTCTGTGCAGTTTTATTTATTAAACGTACCTATTATAAGTATTACTTAATTACGTTTATCACAGGGTTCCATAGGACGCCACCGGTGACGTCAGTGCGATTAGTGATGTTCAGCACGCTGCTGACGTCACTGTTCGTGTTCACGGCGTACTCTGCCAAAATCGTGGCCATCCTGCAGACTCCCAGCACCGCGCTGCAGACTATCGACGACCTGGTGCGCTCCCCCATGACCATCGGCGTCCAGGACACCACTTACAGGACGGTTTACTTTCTCGTGAGTATTGGCTCTCAGGAACTCAGGATCTAAATCAGCGCAGTAAATAACACATCGCTGTCGGTGTGGTTCCTCTCATTAGACCGACTAGTATCCACGTATTCTTCGTTCACTTTTAGTTGAGTCGGTAATGAGTACCTATCGATATACAAACCGGTTTATTGATAAGCAGAGTTAACCATTATGAATATACTACACATAAGTGCTTTTAAACTACTCAAGTAGTTAAGTACTTAATTAATTTTATCATTTTATTATAATTTAAATACTTATGAGCTACGTCTGACTGCAGGAGAGTCCGGAGAAGTCGACGCAGCAGCTGTATCGGCATAAGATCCTGCCGCAGGGCGAGCGCGCATACCACAGCGTCGTGGACGGCATAGCGCGCGTGCGCACTGGGTTCTTCGCCTTCCAGGCCAGTCACATACTACGATGTTATTTGAACAATCTCATTTATAGAACTATTAATATCCTTTAAGTACTTACAGTAGGTACATTATTGGATCCTTAATGTTGACCATCTGTTTGAAAAGACCCTTTATCTTTGAAATATGTAACCAAAAACGAAGATGGCTAATAAATGATGTAACAATAACGTGAACGTGCAGGTGGAGAAGAGTTCTGGTTACGATATAATAAAGCAGACGTTCACGGAGCGCGAGAAGTGCAGTCTCAGTGAGATCGAGGCGTTCAAGCCGCCGCTGGTGGCCGTGCCCATGAAGAAACATTCCGGATATAGGGAATTGTTCGCTAGCAGGTTACTTTCCCTTTCCATTATATGTATACACATTATACCTGCGCCCAGTATAATACCTAGTTTATACCGGGTATAAGGTAAAAAGAATAAATAAACGCAAAAATTAGATTGTTTTTTCAACTACAGTCAGTTATATACAACTATGAAAACAATATTTTTAGTCAATAATTTCAGAACTCGAATCCGCTGTCTAAGATTCTCCCACTTATGGCACTTGTTTCGATATTTTTTAACGTGTAACAGGGTTGTGGCGCCATCTATTGTTCGGGTTTGACAACCAATTTAATACTAAAAATAATTTTGTCCGTATATTGTGATATTGTATATTGATCACAATTAATGTTTTTCGTGAATTATGGTAGATGTAGATGTGTAAGCAGTGTCAATTTCGTAATGCGTTGTTCAGACTGCGTTGGCAGCGCGAGGTGGGGCTGATGGACCGCGCGCGACACGTGTGGCTGGTGTCGCGGCCGCGGTGCGAGGCGGCCGGCACCGGCTTCGTCAGCATCGGACTCATCGACGTGCTGCCCGCGCTGCAGGTACAGCCTACCAGCTGAGATTGTTCATTTTATGATGTTGCTTAGTCGAGTGAATCTCAAGCAAGCAATATTTTTATTACAAAATTCTCAGTAATAATTAAAAGATTTTTAATTGCACATAGTGTCTATCACATCAATCATTTTCAAGATGAGCGTTTAGAATTTGCAATAGGTACATAACATACCGTAGGTATATACTTACGTACATACCTACTATGTATTAATAATTTATGTGAAGCGCCTACAGTATATATGAGAGCAGGTGTTGGCGCTGGGTGCGATAATGTCGGTGGTGCTGCTGGCGGGGGAGCGCGGCGCACACATGCTGCAGCGACACACCGCGCACTCCACGCCGGCGGCCTACTGACTCGAGTAAAGTTTACACTAGCCACGTAAGTTTTACACAATGCTTACATCAGCGGGTGTAAAATCAAATCCAACAAAATTTAATGATAAAATTTATTAATACGTGGCACTGATATTTACAGAAAATATGCACTAATTACACACGCGCATTCAATGTGAGTGCATGGAACTATGGACACAGCGTCCTCCACGAACACTAGAACACAGCGCTATAGTTGACCACGAGCACGAGCGCTAGGTGAGCTGAACTAATGGCCGCGCTAGGAGAGCTGCTCGAGCCGGTGGGCGCTAGGAGAACTACACGAGCACCGTGAGCATGGGTGCTAAGTGACGGTGCTAGGTGACGGCGCTAGGTGACGGCGCTAGGTGACGGCGCTAGGACAGCTGTACGATGATGAGTATGAGCAGCACGAGCAGTATGATGGCGGACAGCGCGCGGTCCAGCAGCACGGCCGCCGCCGCCCACGTGCCGCTCTCCGATGACATGCACGACTCCTGCACAGATCACACAAACAATCAACATATTAATCAATAAAAACGTATCACAAATTCAGCGTAGACTTTTATTAATGTCTCTCAGAATCAGTATCATGAGCTGTGCATGTGCATGCCACGTTACCTCAAGATATTCCAGAATAAAAAAAATACAAGTACGCACAAGTATGGAATGGTTTGTTTTGTTTAAGTAACTAGTAGTCGTCCACCACACTCGTTATACATGTATGTGTAGGTACAACGTACGATTTAAGGTAGGTACACTACATCCTAGTAGATGAGTAACCAATCCAAACTACAAATTGAGTAAGTTAAAATAAACAGAACGTTCGAAGGTCGAAATTTTTAGACTCTATTTAATTAGATTCTTTGAAGACATATAAATCGTATTCGTATAAAAAAATACAATGATGAAATTCGAAACGAGGGCCACGAAAAGTAAAATGTGACGTTTACTAGATGGCGCTACTTGTCTAATTGTAAATCTATATAATCTTTTGTTTGTTTGTTTCAATTGATCTCCTCCGAAACTACCGGACGGCGGACTGATTTGAAAAATTCTTTTACCGTTACAATCCTACATTATCGAGGATGATCAATGTAGGGTATATTTAATAAGAGAGTTCAAACTTTGTCGATATACCTAGTGGCGTTCCACAGGGTTCTCACTTGGGGCCTCTTTTCTACAACGCGTATTTGTTCGATATTACTAACTGCTTTAAATATTCGGAACACTTAATGTATGCAGACGACAAGAAAATTTTCTATAAAATAAGGTCAATTGAAGATTGTAGTGCGCTTCAAGAAGACCTTTGTAATTTGCATGATTATTACATTTTAAACAAAATAACTGTTAACGTAACAAAGTGTCAATATATTTGTTATACACGTAAGAAAATCCCTGTAACCTACGACTATCACTTTAATGGTATCGTTATTAGTAAAGCCGTGGCAGTACGAGATCTAGGAGTCTTGTTTGACGACAAGTTGACTTTCTCTAATCATATTGATTACATTGCCACAAAGGCTTATAAGAACTTGGGATTTGTTATTAGGTCTTGTAAAGATTTTAAAAACATTGAAACTATTAAATTGGTATATTTTGCATATGTCCGCAGTGTCCTAGAATATGCGTGCCCAATGGTCCCCGCAATATGCCACTTATATTAAACAATTAGAACGTATTCAAAGTATATTTGTCAACCACCTCAATTATCGCCTTCGTAAAGCTCCGATGTCCTACGAAGACAGCTGTCGATCGTATGGACTGCTAACACTCGAGGAAAGACGTAGAGTAATGGTATGTGTTTACTATACGATATAATTAATGGCCGCTTGGATTGCCCCGAGTTGGTCCAGCAGATAACGTTTAACGTTCCCAGAAGACGCACTCGCCATACGCCGATGATACATGTACCTCGGCGCTCGACTAAATGCAAAAAATTGTGTACTGACTCGCATTGCCCGAACACACAATAATAACTTCGCCGAAATAGATCTATTCAGTTGTGCTAAACCTAAATTTAAAGAACACATCATTAAATGCATTAATAAAAGCACCCGGACACCGACTCCGTATCTTGAATCATTATTTCAAATCTAAGTCTTTGTAATTGACTAACCGATTAAGTTAATCATTTTTTGTTATTTTTTTGTTATTAATCTTATTTTGTTAAGTTAATTAATTAATTAACTAATTAAGTCCGTTCGCATGTTTACAAAATCTAGAAAATAAGGGAAGCCTATTATTAGCCTTAATATCTGTAATTCACGCAAACTATTGTAAACTATATGTAACGCTGTTGGTTTTCTAAATAAATAAAAATAAAAAAATAAAAAAAAAATAAAAGAGAGAAAAAAGGGAACCGTGTGACAATTTCGATATGTAATGTAACCCGATTTGTGAAAAATCTACCAAAAACCTTATATTGCTCCTTAAGTCTTTGACTGCAAATAGAACACTGTTTTCAGGGACTAATTATACATAGTATTTAGCTGCATCAGAATCAGGGATTTTAAAGCAAAATATGAAATCAATTAACTGACTAACTTTTATTCTCTGATTAACTTCTGCCCACGGCTTCGCTCGCGTTCTTTTAAAGTATTGGTGCCCGATGTTTTGTTGGTCACAAAAATATGATACTACTTTTAGGTTTCTTGGAAATTACGAAATGCTCCATACTAACTGCCACCCCCTGTTTTAGGAAAGTCTTGGGTTAGAAAGAAATAAAATGTAACCTATGCTGCTTTTAACCCTTTCAACTAACTCCACTCAATAAAAAAATCACGTCGAATTCTAATAAAACAAACAGTCACACACAAATTTATTATATTAAGTATACATTTTCATGTTATCTCTCATATTTTTGACAAGTGAGTTTCATGTCAACAGATCGTTGACATTTTTTTTATTATCATGAACATCTATGTCATGAACATTAAGGTATGCAAAGAGGCTGAATACTAATATTATTAACCACTGAACCTTTTTGGTTAAAATTCGGTTCAACGAGAGTTTGAGACACAGGCACTAGAATGAACGTATGATTGTTCTATCTCAAAAATCCCACGGGACTTTCTTTTATTCTTTATTATTTATTATTATCTTAAGAATTACAATATCTGTCTAACATTGAGGCAGTCCCAGTAAGTTATTATGCAATACTTGTGTTGGGACTGACTCGATTCTTTCTTTATTCATTTAACACTCTTAAGAATAATAATTTCCAGTAAATGACATAATTAAAGGAAAGCAACAAAAATTAAAGTAGATATAGAAAAAAAAAAAATAAAAAACTACAGGAACTGCGTTAAGCCTCTGTGTCTTTCTATCTTTAAACCATTGAACTTACTTGAGTGGAATTCGGTACTACGATAGTTTGAGACTCGGACAATAACGCATGAGAGTTTCAATAACCGCTTTACCTATTACAAATGAAACGGAGTTTTAATTACAGAAATCTCACGGGAATGGCATCTATTCTGAAAAGATTTGGTAGATACACAATTTCATTGAGAGATTTCAGAAGTCATTTTTATATGCGGACGAATTCGCTGGGAACAGTTAGTATTATTATATCTTGCACCGACTACATGGTTGACGCTGTCGCTGGACGACTGACTGCTACATAACGTATTACGAGTTCCATGCGTGTACAAAACTATATCTAAACTAATATACCTACTTAACACGGAGCCGTATTACCCCTAAGGCAAACCAGCCAAGTGCTTACGTCGCCAGGTTTCAGTGCCTCTGACTTAAAATAACATCAAGCGCCTACTTATATTGGGCGGCAATCTTTTATTGGGGCGAGGCAGAGAGGTGTCTGGTAAATCCTAAAGTGGTAATTACCGAGGAGACTTACAGGTGACGGCGTCAGTTTGCACAGCGTGGAGAGAGACGAGAGCAGCGAGCGCAGCGCATGCGGCGGCGTCAGCGAGCACCGCGCCAGCCGCACCACCAGCGCCGCGCACGCACCGCTCAGCGCGCCGCACACACACTGCGCGCACATCGCACGCAGCGCGCGCGGCGTGCCCTGCCCGCCCGGCAGGCGCACCAGCGCCGACACCAGCCTGCCGACATACGGCGTACATTGTCACAGGCGTCTGTTACACACGCAAGTAATGAGTAGACTTCGACAGTAGATCAGCGTGCTGACCAGAGTGCGGCGGTGAAGGAGGCGCAGGCAGCGAGCGGCGCACGTTGGTGCGGTGGCAGCGCGGCCGCCGCGCCCAGCAGCAGCGCGCCGGCCGCCAGCACCGCGCCCGCGCCCAGCGACTGTGCCGCCGCGCGCCGCGACACGCGCACCTTCCACGTCGCCACGCTCACCTCCTCGGGCCCACGCTGCCACGTCATCGCGTCGCTCGCCACCGACTGCATCTCCCACGCCCCCGTCTCGAACACTACGGCGTGCTGGAAACCAACACTCAACCATCAATAACACAGTCACTAGTGGTCGCACAGTCACCAGTAAATCACAAATTCTTAAAAAAAAACTTTATTTAACATAGTTTTGTGCAAGAGAAAGATCTTACTTTAAATTCACTGATATCTAGTATCAACTCTTCATTGTTGTAGGTTCTGGAGCCGAAGGTGAAGGTGCAGGTCTGTGTGTCTCGCGGCCAGTCCGAGAGGTCGAGGTCGAGGGGCGCGGTGACGTCGAGGTGCGTGAGCCAGGACACGGCGCCGGTGGAGGAGAGGCGCGCGCGCGTGGCAGCGTCCCCCACCCTGGAGGCGGCCGCGTTGAGCAGCACCACGTCGGGCAGCCACAGCCGCTCCGCTGACGTCAGCACGCTGCCGCAGCCCCACTCCGACGCGTTCCACTGCACACGCGGCTCCTGCCACGACTGCAACACCACACACGTGCCACCGCTTACTCACAGAGACATGTACATAATGTAACAGATGTATTAGATACATAGTCCAAATGTCGAACACAATGGCTCATCCGTTGAACGGGAAATGATAAAACGGGTGTAGGCGTATCTCTCTTACAAATTCAGTTTGCACTAAAATACCGTTACTTTATTTTGCACTTATTTTGCAATTGTTTGTGCATCAACTATTTCTGTGTAAGTAGTCTGCAGTGTCTCACTGAACTTATTATGAATGAGTGAATGATTGCCTTCACTTGGTCATTTGTGGAACTAGCACAATATGTAAGACTCATTAGAGAGATATTATTAGTGATTAATAAGGAAGCGTGTGTAGCAGTCACCATCTTGAGGTCAGCGAGCAGGCGCATGACGGCGCGGTCGTCGTCGACGGTGGCGTGGCGCACGTCCAGCGCCAGCGTGACGCGCAGGGTGGCGGCGGGCGGCGCCTCGCGCTCATACTCCGCCAGCAGCGTGTCCAGCTGCACCGACAGCTGCGTCGCGTTGCCGCAGTCGCCACGCACGCGCGCCGCTCCTGCACACACTCCACACGTTACCACTGTGCGCGCACTGACGCGCAACACACCAACAAAAACTATAACCTTGACATCGTCTATGAAACATGCTAACTTTAAGATTGTATGTATTTAAGTTTTTACATTAAATGAGGGTGGGTTACGATGTGTAAATATTAGAGGAAAGATTACCATATATGCAAAGCAGCAGTGAGGCGAGCAGTCCTGTCCAGTGCGGCGCCATGTTGACAACTCGAGTTGTGCACAGTGTGTGGAGCTGTGCGGGGACGCACCCGTGCACAGGGATCGCAAACTTTTGGTGTAACACACGCTCAAACTGCATAATTATTGTTTTTATCTTAAACCAAATATTCCATTTGCGTCGTTCGTTTGCAGTGAAATGTTGTGCCTGGTGTCCGAGTAGGTATGTCATGTAACGAGACAATAAAGTTATAGCGTCCAATCGCTTGCAGTTATTGAAACTTGTCAGAGTTTGTGTTTCCTATAACTGAGCGTCATCAGAGTCCGAGTGAATTACAGCTAATGGACAGGCGTCGTTTATTGTTGTCTGCATCATCGCTTACCGCCAGGCGAGATAGTAACTTAGTGGCGAGTAAACTGCCTTTTTTCACAAAATATATCATAAGAAACTGATCCACTAGTTGAGCGCCCCTGCGGGTGGCGCTGCGCGTGGGCACGCTATCGGCGCAGTATCCGCCCTCGCAAGGACAGCGCGCTACGTTGGGCTTTATGCACTACTTAGTTATTATTGTAAATGTTACCAATTCCCACATTCCACTTATCCATAATCACATCCATATTTATCACTCCATTTAAATATTGCAGGACTATATTTGTCTATTGCATCCATACTAGCTCAAGATGGCTTTTGGAGCCATAGCTTTAGAGGCCATTGTACCCCTGTAGTCACATAGGTACAGTGTGTTCTGGTATTCCTATAATCATCCAATGTAATCTGTCCGTTATTGTAGGTGTGTGGGTATTGGACATTATACCCCATCATGTGTTACGCCCGTGATTGTATTGTATTTATAAATAACAAGCTAAAGTAGGAAGCTAGTGGACTGAGAGCATTAGCTCTGTATCGACAGATAACACACATCCCTTCACATTGAAGCAGGAACCGTGTGTCAAAGGACATAAATAAATAAAACATTGACAATGTTCACAAATTTATTACTATTGTCAACTATATACAATTGACAAGGAACCGTTGCAAATTATCATTTTAATTGTTACATTTCGATGAATCTAATGTGTACCTATTATGATATTGTCAATCAAACAATAAATCGTCAAGTTTGAAGTTCTATGCGGACCTTAACACAGTATGTCAATAATATATTGTATGTTCTGTTACTGGTTTAAATGTAACATAACAACATAAAAGATATGCAACAACAAAGATACGAAACAAAACTACGTCGGCGTCAGTGCGGCCATCATTACCTGGACTTACTAGATTACAAGAAAACATTATATTTAAGATATACAACGTGTAACTTAAATAACGCACATCCTGAAAATAGTTTGTTCAGAATCGTTAACTGAATCGATTTATATAAAGTTTAGTATAGGTAATTTTTTATCCCAAAAATAATTAAAACTACGGAAATTATTGTCATATTAACCCTGTATTGTTAAAACAAATCGAAATGGACCGTAAGTCAAAGCACTTTTAAAATCGCAGTTTTATTTGTATTCATACAAATTCTATCATTCAATACAAAATAAAGAAAAATAAACCTTATGACAAGAACAGTAAGGATGCATATACATGTTAAATTAAAATTTTAGTGTATGTATTATGATTATAACATAATATTCTAATTGGAGTGTGTGCGTTAATTACGTTACATGTTGTAGGTATAGCCGTTTCCACCAACCGTCCCGAAACCTTCTCTTAAGTAAAAGTTACTTAGCGTGATGCAGCACCTTAGCTAACCCATTACTTGTATTGTTAGGTGCCATTCATAGGTCGGCGAAATTCAAAGTGACATTAAATGTCACCTATCTCAGCTTAGGAGTGCCTTATCATTTAAGAGAAATTGGTGAAGACGGGATTTAATTCAATGCATATGATTTAACAAACATTTAAGTATTTACAATGATATTAAAAAAATGTTATATGCCATGATAACTAACGTGCCTATATAACAGGTATTGTTGACGCAGCAAGCACATCCAACATTTTAAACCTATGTCAATCTTAAACAACGTTACGAAGTAACTACATAGATTAAAGTTTGCACTTCTAATAAGCACGGCTCCAACCAAGCAAATAAGTTGTCATTTAAATATGAACTTTCAATCGTATGTCGTATGACATATTTCATAACGTCAATACAAAAAGCCGACGGCGGGTGGTCAGCGCGCGGTTCACTCGAGTTATAATCGAAGTGCCCACGTGCTTACGCCGCGTCGACGACGAGTTGGCGGCAATCCGAGCCGTGCCTTTTTACATGTAAATATGTAATACACTTTACAAGCACCGCAATGAGGGCTATGAAGTAGGAATTTTTCGCAAATAGCGCTAAAGACTAATCTCATGTTTAAAAAAAACTTTCGCTTACGTTAACGAAATAGGCCTCGCCAGTTGTGGACGCACCCAAAGAAGTAACATAATTTCCTTACGTTCCATTAATTGGAACAAAGTATTTTAGTCAGGAGAAACAATTTATATTAAAAACTATCTATTATGCAGAAACAAAAAAAGCGAATAATGTAACAATAATATTATCCAAACTTATTTTAACACTAAAGTAATGTAAACTACTTATAACACGACATCATACAATAATATATCAAACACTAAATCTTACTAGTAACACTAAGTATAAAGTAATAGTTATAGAAAAGTCCAGTTTACAGTTGAAACAGTATAGCTGGGCCAGTACTTTGACGAAGCACTTTTTACCCGAAATGGGAACAAAGTCCAATGAGGTAGAATAGTCCAAGATAGGTAACATTTACACCGTCGGGATCTCATCATACAGTAACTAATGTATAAGCACCTAATTAGTATGAAAACAACTAAATATATAAGTATTAACGTATACATACAATCTGTTATACAATTTTAGACTTTATAGTTATATTATAGATATAAACATTACTTATATATAAAAAATATGTAAAATATATAGATAAGTATATATTAATAACTCTCAGTGGCGTGCCATTGGAGAGGCTTATGTCCAGCAGTGGACGAAAACAAGCTGTTGATGATGATATTAATAACTTATTGTAACTACCTATAATACTCTACAGTGAACAAACATACAACAATAATACATTATGTAACATTTCTTCTGTTCTATACACACACTGATCCATGGTGCGTGTGTGTGTATGCGTGCGTGTGTGTGTGTGTGTGTGTATTGCCGTAATTACTTCTTTTCTATGTCAAGTAGGTATGTATGTATAAATTTACAACAACATTATTAAATTAACTAAAAATCGCGGGTTACTCACGTGAATATACTGAAAAGATCTACTAGTTTCGAAACACTCAGTATATTCAAGTACTTTTTAGTTAATTTAGTATGTCTCACGATAGTTATTTTAAAAACATTATTAAATGACGTTAATTAATACACAGTAACTAAATAAAAATAAATGATGCAATAAGACTGAACAAGTTTTAGTTTATAATAATAAACATAGTAATGTTTGTCATTGAGAAGTAACAACAAACATTATGCATTACGGACAGTAAGACAGTAACCGTACGGTGTTATTTATCCACAGTATCTGTACATAACATAGTCACAGGGTATAATTTTTTGCTTGAATGCCGGGTATATACGATACAATAGAAAATATATTGTGTGTCGCGTGAATCCACACAGGCACACAACGACTTAATAGTTAAACCATTATAATTACTTTACAATGATGACTTGAACAGTATAATATTTATTGTATAATACAACTAGTAATCTATATCTGACAGTTTTCCAGAGGTAAAATAATCTCTTAGACTTTATTTTCAAACAAGAATTACTATTATCTTTAAAGATCGTACACCTTCACAGAATGCTGTAGTTTAATAAAATTGGTACGTAGGATATATTCCCCTACCTGCACAGGTATCACCACATACAGACTTCATTGGAATACAAACGTATAATAAAGTTTACATTACAAAATACCACCATCGTCACTTGAATGCACAACGTAGCACATTCGCAGGCGCGACTACGCGGCGCGTAGTAACTTTCTATCGCTACGAGCTACGGCGTAGCACTTTCCTTCCGCGTAGTGACAGCGTAGCGTTGCGCGCTACGTGACTACGAATGGACTAGGGCGCAGTGGTGGTAGGTGTCGTAGCGTCGGTGGCGGTGGCGGAGGGTGGCAGGTAGTGCCAGTAGGGCGGCGCGTCCCCGGCCTGCGCCTGGCACGCCGCCGCCAGCCCCGCCCAGCTGAACCGATACGCGTACCGCTTGCCGTGCACCTGTCGATGCCATCAATGAATTTAATGTCGTGAAATCTTCCACATTTTGTAACATACTATGTTTTTTAAAGTTTATTGATACTCCTACTAAAAGAACTAAAGCAAACGTTTGTAAATATGTACATAGGTATGAGGTATGTGTAGATGTTTGTTACTTTAAGGAGATCTTAAACACAATGGTACATAATGATACAATAATGATCTGGAATAACACACAGACAACTTTAAGTCAAGATATTTGAAATAAAAAAAACATATTATAGGATATAGGTATTACCACACCATATTGTCTGGAAACGATAGAAGCTGATACATACGTTGATAGAGAAACCATTTTGCTTGCTGATAAATTCTATAAGTGGATAGTGATTGTAACATGAGATATGTATTTTATTGAATTTAATGTATAATAATATTACGTTATTTATATTGGGTATATATACATAGTCTAATATACCGACCAGATGGCGATATATTAAAGAAGAGCCAAATTAAAAGTACCCTTAACCGACGAGCATGCATGAAAATACTAATGACTATAAACCTTATTTCCGATGTTTAGAGACTACTTTTGTATGAAATTTAGGGGATGATTTTTAACAATTTTCAACGGGTTAATGTATGTATGTATACCTTGCTCATGATGTTCTTGTCGTAGTAATATCGCAGCGCGCGCGACAGCTTGTCGTAGTTCATGTTGGGCTTCTGTTTGCGCCGGCCCCAGCGCCGCGCCACCTCGTCCGGGTCTGACAGGCGGAACTCTCCCTCATTCGGAGGACCCTGGACAAATTCATAACAATAAATGATTATAACAACTATTTACTTATACCATACCGTGTGTGGCAGTAGGTTTGTCTTGTAAAAGCAATAGATCTATTACATATGAGTATTTTGGTGGTACATGATTTTTGAGAAGAACGCCATCTATTTGCGTCTTACTTGAATTATCATCGTATATGACGTCAATTTTCTGTCCCCGCCGTACTATATTTTTTTTTAGGGGAGAAAATTATCGAATGACTGCTCCCGCCTGCGGGTGAGGCGGGAGTGTAAGACTCTTACTGACTAAAAACGACCCCGTTCCTTCTTCTGCACGTCGAGCCGGAGCCCCGGTAACCCATTAGGTTCTCAAAGGTCAAAAGGCTAACGTCACGCGGTATTTCCAGGCAGTCACCCATCCAAATACTAACCGCGCCCGATGTTGCTTAACTTCGGTGATCGGACGAGAACCTTTCAACATGGTATGGACGTTGACCCGCCGTACTATAAAGGGAGTGAAAAGTAATATGTTGCAAGTAGACCATCCCTGTTGGAAATTGGTGTTGCTTTGCATTACCTCCCAGCAGATCCCGGGCGCCCCGGCCGCGAGCTCCTCCAGCAGGAACTGCCACAGCTGCACCTGTCCGCCGGCCGCGCGCGCGCACCCGCTCAGCGCGCCGTACGGGTCTGCAATAGGCACACATGACTCATTAATACATACATACTATAAACTAAAAATACCTAAGTTCAAGTGTTACGTTTTACTTAAACGTAACGTACTTATGTACTTAAACGTGAACAATAAACACTTGAAAATTTTGATAAGTAACAGGTCCTAGGGTCTCCGTCTGCTGCAATTATTTTTCTGTTACACACTGTGTCTTTTGTTTTAATTACATTTCCTGTCTCAGGTCTTTTTTTTTTAAGGGGGGAAAATCATCGAATGACTGCTCCCGCCTGGGTGAGTCGGAAGGGAGTGTCAGACTCTAACTGACTAAAAACCACCCCGTTTCTTCTCCTGCACGTCGAGCCGGAGCCCCGGTTACCCGTTAGGTTTTCCACGACCTGTCTCAGGTCTACTGGAAGAAATTCCAACAGGAATAAGTAGCACCTTTGACTCTTATTTTATATATACATATGTGTTATCCTATGTGCTGTTTGTGTGTTCATCAATTATTAAATAAATAAATCGACTGATCAATGCCATACAAATTAATGTTGTAACTTGTACTTGTACTGATAATATTAGAACTTTAAACACAATACAAAATAGGTACCTACACTGATATATACATGATTATATATAACCTTATTTAGCATGGACAAAATTATTTCGTCCAGGTGTTACTTCTACTATCTATAGTATCTACTGCAGATACTCGCGAAATCATATCGATCACTTAATCGATTAGTCCCTAATTACTTATTACTACCAAGGTTACTGATAACTGCTGTAGTAAAATATTGTGACTATGCAAAAAATGTGACTTAGAAGTAGAACACGGCCTACAATATATTTTTTTTATTAATTAATAACGTTGCGTGCGGGGCCAGGATTTACTCCTGTGTCGTGAGTGCGTTTACAAACATACAAGTTAACACACATGACACCCAGACCCGAAACAACAATCTGTGGAACACGCAAAGAATTGCTCTGTGTGCAACCACCGCGCCTACCGTGCAATCAATAATTAGTTAGTTAGTTAGAATGATTTGGATAATTTATTATTGTGGTGTTGAATTGTAGGAAATATTAATCGGCTCTGGGATTAATGTAATGTAAATAAGTGATTAAGTTATTAAATAAATGTCGGCTCTACCTTAATGGAAAATATATAAATAATCTACACAGATTTTTTTGTTTGTTTGATTTAAATAGGGCCCGAAGCTACCTACGCTCACCTGGTGCCATTTGATCGTCGACTTTGGGGATAACTACCTGTATTTAAGAAGAGAAAAAAATACAGCACTGTGAAAATTTTAATAATGAAAATCTAAAGGGTGAAAGGCTACTAAAAAACTTTGACTGGCAATAGAAAACTGTAGAAGGGAAATGCTGGGGATTCCAAGTGTTAAGTTACAAATTGTATTTATTACTGTTTTATAAACGTAGAGTTAATTATTCTCATAAGCCTTTTTTTGTGTTAGGTTGCCTTCTAGGGCGTCATCTTATACTTACTATAATCTTTGGGCGTCATACTTAGAACCTAGCACAGATAACAAAATCATAATAATAATAAATAAAAAATAGGTATTAAATATTAAATTTGAAAATAGTAAAATAGTTTTTTTTAAAGGAAAAAAGTATTAAGTATATTCATTTTATTTTATATTATTCTGCTATTGAAAAAAAACGGTTTACCGATTAATTATGTAATACTGGTATATTAAACAAAAACAAAAAATTCAAAAAAGGAAAAAAATAATGTCAAAATTCTTGTCAAATAAATCCAACTTTTTTTCTCAAAAATTAAAAAGATTCTTGTCAAACGAATCTCATATTTTTCAAAAAAATTCAAAAGGAATAATTATGATTATATGATTTATTACGATTTATTGTACATATTATTAACATTTTTGCTGTTCTTTACTTAATGCCGAAATTGTGGACATGTGCTGTGCCCGCCAAACCGGTGAGTTTTACTAATTACATAAATCATTGGCTGGAATACATTGCTGGATATTTAGTTATTTTATAATGTATCGTATATTGGATGCGACTTCCAAAACCAAATACTTAGGTATGTACTACCCCCATAAGATGCTTGAAAATAAATATGGCAAACATGAAAATTTTGTAATAATGCATTACGAAAGATAAACTAAATTTGTGAAGATTTAAGTACGTGTAGGCAGACATGCTGCAAAAGTTACAAAGTTATAAGTAGTCAGAACTGTCTAAACATTTACTACCTAAGAAACATTGATTTCACATTTTTTATTTAATTTCAGATGTGCCTGCGCATTGGTTCCCAAACGCCAAACAAATTCCCTAATCAGTTCAAGGCTTGGGTGGAACTTCTTAGCGGGATATTACATTATTAGTCTTGGACTACAGAAAAAAATTAGCCTGTGACAAATATTTTACTACCGGGGAACGTAACTGCTGTTCTCGCGTAAACAAATCAGCAATTCCGAGCCTACATTTACCTGGTCAGTGCTTATGTAATGCAAACTTAATAAAATTCCATTATGGTAGAGATTAGACGTAACCATTTATCATAACACCAATCCTTTTTCGTCCAAAGAGACAGGAGTATAGATATATTAATTATATACTACAAACGTGTGTGACAGTAGTTACAGTCAATTTATATTGTGGATTTTTTCAGGTTTAGCGTTTCGGCACCTGGTAGTGAAAGAGAAACATTGTGTAATGAAGGTAAAGTAAAAACAATATTGATAAAATTATAATCATTAAAATATAATAAAATACTAGTGTCCGCCGTTCTAGTTGCCCGTGTAGAATAATGACTTTAGACGTTTCTTTGTTTCCTGTTCCAATACGAACAAACAAACAAACTCTTATTTATTTATAGAGGTGAAACAAATACATAATTCTGCACAAAATCGCATTACCATCGAGTAAGCACAAGAATGCGTGATTTGTACACATCATCAACAGCCTACAAATGCCCACTGCTGAGCAAATCCTCTTCTCGTACGTAGAAGGTTTGAGCATTAATCACCACGCTTAATTGCTCAATGCCGGGGTGACTTCAAACTTATAATTGGAAATTATAAGTCCAGGTTTCCTCACGACGTTTTCCTTCACCGTTTGTCAGTGGTGTCTAGATAATCTTAGAAAGTACATACAACTCGGAAAAAGTCACATTGGTACTTGCTGTTGGTAGGTTTCGAGCCCGCGCCCTCATGTATGAGAAACGGCGTCTTAAACCTCGGGGCCATAACGACATTTGTATACGTTGTAAGCAAAGTATGTGGACACAGTTTTGATTAATTATTGTGTATTTAGCAAAGCTTATAGTGTAGATGGTGTAAAGTAATAGGTGTAATTACATAACGGCACCGAAACATGAATCAAATGAATGGACGGAAACATGACGTGTGCTGCATTTAACTACGGATATCATTGTTGATTTATTTTATTAAAAACGGTACTCATTAGATTAAACTATTATAATTATTATGAAAAAACAAATATTACAATACAAATATACCGCACTTTATTGAGTGTTTATTCAATAAATAATGTGTCATTGGAGTTACGTTTTTCTTAGTAATTGTATATTTATACCAAAGTAATTTTATGTCATGTAAGCGGTTAAGTACACAAGTCACAAGCATGTGCTGACGTGGAAGTGAAGCAGACAGCCACCAGACACATGCACACTCGCTGGAAGTATCTTTATTTAATACGTAAATATAAATTACCGTTTGTGTTTGTTAAGTGTAAGTAGGTAGACAGTGGGAAATGCAACTAGAGACAAGTGCAACAAATTATTATAAAAATTACTACATTTATGTAATACAATATAGTAACGTGATTTTGTTTAATAAGTACAACTAATTAAACCACTTTTAAGATTATCTAGATACTACTGACCATGGTAAAGGAATACATCATGACGAAAACTTTTTTTTTGAGGGGGGAAAATCATCCAATGCCTGCTCCCGCCCGGGTGAGGCGAGAGGGAGTGTCAGACTCTTACTGACTAAAAACCACCCCGTTCCTTCTCCTGCACTTCGAGCCGGAGCCTCGGCAACCCGTTAAGTTTTACGCGGCTCCGTATCGGCATCAGCCTTGTTGGGCCCCATCTGTGGTGGTCTGATGGCTATCGTAAGGAAACCTAGACTTATAATTTCTAATTATAAGTTTGAAATTGCCAACGTGCATTGAGCAAGCGTGGTGATTAATTTAATGCTCATACCTTCTAAGTGCGAGAAGAGGGCTTAGGTTAACAGTCGCTTATCTTATAGGCTGTTGAATTAAACCAATCTATTCTTTATGTTATCTAGCCTTTAATGAAAGCATAAACACATTGTTTTATATAACCATGAGTTAGTATGACTCGTATTCTATTTTACATTCTAGTTATAGTTTACATTGCAGTATTTTCTATGTTATGATTAAACTAAATACAGACATGATTAATATAATGAGTGATGAGATACATGTGTAGTTCGGTAAATGTTACAAAAGTTTTGTCACATTCAAGCAAGAGCGTGTTTACATTTCATCACTAGGTACATAGATACGTGGCCGCGCCCGCCGCGTAATTTATTATTACTACAATTGTTACGTATTCACTTCCAGTAGTACTACTTACTGATAACACTTATCCTTTTATGTACACTTTTGCAAAAAATACAAATTGCCAAAAATATATTTTTTTATTTTAATCGGTTTTGTTTTCGTGTTGTTCATATCAGCCTCGAGTAGTTGATTACAAATATTATTACATAAAATAAACATTTCCTTACTTGTTTTTTACCGTCACCTGTCGTTGTTTTTCGGGAGTGTTTAGTTTACACCCTGTATATTATATTCTGCTAATACAGTAGTTGATAGGTAACCAAATTCAATACTTTTATTGAAATGTCAAAGACGATAATTTTCTATGAATTTTGTATTGGATCGCAACTTATGACGTCATCATATTTCTGCGTCAAATAGCATACTTTTTTCCTTAAAATTAGCGAGAAAAAATCCAAAAGTAGGTAAATTGTCAAATCAATGGACGAGAGTATGATTTTTTTTTAATTATTTTAAACCTAGGATACTAGAGAATTATGGACTCGAAGTACAGTGCTATTACTAAAAATGGCAGCTCAATAGTGTACCGTGGTAGAGTTGCTGGTAGCGGCGGTGCTCGCTGGAGCTGAGCCACAGCATCACACTGTCACCGCCCAGCGCTGGTCACACTCTCAGCTAGAACCAGTTGCACTCACTTCTCAGTAACATTGCACTCACTGTAACTCACTTCACTACAATTTCATTCTAAAATCACCAGTCCGCCTTGAGTTGGTGTGATGATCAATGCTCATTCCTTCTCCGTATGAGAAGAGGTTTTTGGCCAACGGCGGATAGGTTTACGGATTCATTTATTTTATTATTAGAACTCACAACACACACTTAGAAATTCATAAGTGATGTGTAATCAATTGTTTCATACAGACACTTTCACAACATTTTTGTTTTGTATTCAATAAAAGTTTTAGTAATTTTATATTGTTGTGTAGGATGTGTTCGCGAAAGCCGGATATGCGGCCGGATGCGGCACCGGAAGCGCGCGAGTGTGGCGGTAGAGGCTGGCGCCGCCCTCACGCGGGGCGGAGGGAGGCTGTGTCGCGCCCTCACAGTCCTCACACCGTGCCTCGCTTGCGTGTAATTCACTTTCCTTAGATAGTGGAGACCTTATTGTACTGCGGGCTTGAGAGCTGGACTACTGACTTTATAATGTTTGAAGATATAAAAGAATTTTTGTTGTACCTCGTGCCAATGGTACCCCTATACAACGAACGGGTTAAGAACTACTTCCGAACCCATTCCCAGTGTTCAATTAAACCTTTTGATTCAGAAATAAAAAGAAACAGCATCACTGATTATTGATTTTCCTTATTTATACAATAAAGTAAAAAAGTGAAGGAGTTATTTTGCTCAAAACTTACTTCGTCATTTCAAAACTTAAATCGATTAAGTAAAGCGGGTTCCAGTATTAGTAGATTATTATTTTTTGTACCTAAGTAACTATATTGTTACTCACTTGTTTTCATTACTCATTTTTATTTTTCTGGGAAATAAATTAACTATGATAAGTCAGTAAATTTGTATTTGAAATTGTAACTCGCTTCTCACGTTCAGTTCTAAGGTGAAGAACCTGATTATGTATGTCAAGTTAAAATAAATAAAATAAAAAAAAAATAAAAAAGCCTTATATTTCTTACTAATTTACAAAGAATTGAAAAATATAAAAGATTGTTTTACGTAATAAGATTTCCTTTGCTTTACGTCCTACTCAGTTAGCGTTGCTTGTAGTAAGAACCCCTCGCGTTATTCGAAGGTGAAGGCCTCCTCTAGTGCTTTCCATTTGTCCGTTTATTCCCAGTCGCCCCCGCAAGGATTGCCACCGGAGGCAAATGGGAATAAAAATTCCCAGTCGCCCCCGGCGGCGACTGGGAAGTCATTGCCCCCACTTCAGTTTCGGTATACATTGCTTTGTGACTTGTGAAGTATAAAATAATAAGGAAATTTATTCCAAACTTACATCTATCTGATTGATGATGACATTGAAATAAAGTTTCCAACATAGACTTTGTTATTTTACCTTGCGTGTGCAAATTTTAAATGTAAATATAAAAATAATGTTTATATCTTATACTTTTAATAAATCTGTAGAAGTGAAAATTCTGCACATTTAAAAAATAAAAAAAATAAGTAGCAGATGGTGTTACTAGACCGACACCGAACCTAAAAATGTGATTAAAAAATGTTTTTGTCTGTCTGTCTATTTGTTCAGGCATCACGCAAAAACTACTGTTCCGATTACGATGAAACTTTGTTTGATTATTCTTTAGTAACCTGGGCACCCTACTGAGTACATTTTATCCCGGAAAATATATAAAATAAAAAACAAACTTTTTTGTAAAAGTAGTGCTGACATTACCGGACCATTTTTTCACAATGTTATCTTTTTTTTCTTCTTTGGTTCAGATACGGTAATTTCTACTTCTTCTTGTCCTTCTTCCAAGACTTCTGTAGAAGTGGATGGTCCACTTGAGATCGAAGCATGCGACTGGAAAGTCTAAGAATGTTAGTTTCATTTTCATCACCACTATCTTCGTCCGTCACCATACCATCATCAGGAGGAAATAAATTGATATCGCCTGGGTACTCCCCAGCGTGCCACAACTCGGCTATTCATTTGAGGTCAACCTGTAATAGATAGCTCTAACACACCACCACCACATAGCGATAAGCCTAAAATGCTAAAAAAAGACTTTCGTGTTACTTTAAAGGAACTCAGAACAAAACGGCATTATAATGCCCAGTGTCACCTGCAGGTGACACGACATATTTCTACTGATGTAACAAAAATATTCTAAGAAGTTACTTTTACTAATAAAGATATTTATGCAATAGCCTATTTATTCATTTATTACATAAAATAAGAAAAAATTACAATACTTACGGTCTAGGCATTTTTATTTCACTTTTTATGAAGTAATTACACTAACACTCAGTGCTCGAAAATCGCGCCAAACATCTCATTGTTTTTGACAGTTGACATTTGGTTAGTGTTATCAGAAATAAGAATTTTGTAGTTTTACCTATTGGCTATGCAACCATTAAAATTTAAAAATAAAACCTCACGTTGGTAGAAAACAAAATCAAACTTCTGTCACCTATAGGTGACACTAGGAATTAACGAGTTAAAGAACAATAGGTTGCGGTCACCGGTGACCGCTTGGTATTTCATAGTTTAAATCATGTCAGAACAGGGCGCATCGTCTAGTTCCGGTCAAAGTGACCTAGTGTATATAAAAAGACGTCATGGAACAATAATTTTACGTGCGGGTCACCAATATTGTTTAAAAAGAAAAAACAAAAATGGCTCAGAGACTTGGGAGTGCACCAACAGGAAGAAAAAGTGCAAGGGACTAATAAAAATAGCAGTTAGTAAAGTATTTTTTTATATATTAATTAATTATAATATATTAATTTATATATTAATTTTTTTAAATGCTAATATCAAGAAAATAATATGACGTTATTTGTTTTAGGACAAGTCAATCATATATGAAGGAAATCATTTGTGTTTACCCGATTTTAATAAAAATGACATAGAAGAGCGCCTTTATAAAGTCAAGCAAACATTGATTCAAACAAAGTTTCCCGCTGTCCCTCAAACATTTAACTCCATGATTGCCACGTGCGAAAATACAAACCAAGATATATTAAATAAATTACCAAAGTTTACAAATGTGAAATCATCACTGTACAGATTTCGCAATAAAGCAGCGGGTGTAGAGAAACTATGTTGTAAAGAAGCGGGAGAAGTACAAATTCCATCACAATATCAAGATTTTGTTTTGGCAGATTATGCTGAAAATGGGCTGAGAATCATAGTTTTTTGCTCTAAAACTGCAAAACATGCAATGACAGAGATCTCGGAATTTAGTAGCGATGGAACCTTCAAATCATGCACGCAGCCCTTCTCACAACTCTATTCAATCCACGGTGACTTAGGAAGCACAGTGAACAACACCAATATATTGCCACTGGTTTATGCTCTTATGAGTAGCAGAACAGAGAAATCTTACTTCATCTTATTCTCATTAATCAAATCACAAATACCTGGCTGGAATCCACAATCGTATAAAACAGATTACGAAATAGCAGCCATGAATGCCATTAAATCAGTTTTTCCGTTTGTGATAGTCCACGGCTGTTATTATCACTATAACAAAGCAGTGTGGGCTAAAGCTAAAGAACTCGGTATCACAAAATCAAATCATCCAAGTAAAATACGAGAAGTACAGCTAAGCGCTGTACTTCCATTGTTACCAGCAACTAAAATTATGAAAGGTTGGTCATACATTACACGCAAACCTTGTGAAGATGAAAATATAAAAAAATTCCGAACTTATATGGAAAGACAGTGGCTCAAAGAAGAGTTCATGAATGTATGGAGTGTATATGGTCAACAGCATCGAACTACAAATTATATAGAAGGTTGGCACAACAAGCTTAACCACGAAATTGGTACGAAACATCCGAACCTCGTGCATTTACTGAGTGTTTTGCGACAAGATTCTTCATATTCTAATGTTTGTAACAGCAGAATCAAACAGAAAAATCCGTTAAAAGAAAGAAAGGCTACACAGATATTTAGAGATGAATTCATACAAGAAATTCAACTCGAATTTGTTCATGGAGAAATGACAGTGGGACATTTTCTAGAAACTTTACGAATTTAATTGTTACGATTCTTTCTGTGATTTAACGTAAACGCACCTAATAACGACCCATTAAAATCCGCGCTCATTACCGCCCTATTCAGAAAACTATCATTTTTACGTGATGTATAAAGTATGTATAAAGTTACACAATTGGTTGCTTTTAAAAAATGTAGATATACATATTTGTATTGCAACTGTTCATCTCTTGTTTGAGTGCGTAACTCGACGATTTAAATAATAATTGCTTAGTTAGTCCTTGGACGCCGACTTTAGTGCATTTTCCATAGTGCGGCACTCCCGATGGCGTAAGGACTCTTGTTTCATTTTTAGCAGAAGATTGTATCATCAAGCATATTAATGAAACTTCTAGTTCTTTTAATGCATTTTTGATACTTTTAGGAACACAAGTAATGATTCATTTTAATAAGATATTATTTTATTTTGCTTAAAATTCAATTTTAAAAATGGCGGTAATAGGAACAAAAATCACAATTTTATTCCTATTACCGACCCATGTCGCTGATAAGTACCTGTCGTATCTTTTGTGTGCCATGATTTTTGTTAAAATGCATAAATTAATAGGCAGGAGGGTATACTAATTCAATTCCTTAGTATGTTAACTTATATTTGAGCTATTAACGCCATATATTTAAGAGCTTTAGTAGCGGTATATACTAACTTAGTTCTTATGTAAATATTTTGATGAATAAAGGAGGCATAATTTTTAAATAGTGTATTATTGTAGTTGAAATATCATTATTATTAAATATTTTTAGCAACCGCACCACTGAAAATCATATACATGTACATAAATCATATCATCATCAACAGCCTATAAATGCCCACTGCTGAGCAAAGCCTCTTCTCACACGGGAAGGTTAGAGCATTAATCACCACGCTTGCTCTATGCGGGTTGGCGATTTCAAACTTATAATTAGAAATTATAAGTCCAGGTTTCCTCACGATGTTTTTCCTTCACCGTTTGTCAGTGGTGTCTAAATAATCTTACAAAGTACATATAACTCGGAAAAAGTCACATTGGTACTTGCCGTTGGTAAGTTTCGAACCCGCACCCTCATGCATGAGAAGTGGGCGTCTTAAACCTCCGGGCCACCACGACTTGACGACCACCACGACATAAATCACATGTATTTACACAATTCATATACATTCCCATGGTCGGTAATAGGTTATACGATTTCCTTTAAGAAAACCTATTACCGATCTACTTGTACATTTACGACGGACCCCATACTACATGTTTTTTTTATTTGGTATTTAGGCACGCAGGGATTGGTTAACGAAGACTTGAAGTTGGCGTGAGATGTCTTTGGTCACCTTCCACGTTTCGCACCCATAGAGTAGAACGGATTTTACACTTAACCGAAGACTTTCAGTTTTATCCTTCGGGTCAGTTTCCATGACTGCCACACAGCTCTCAGCTGCGCGGAAGTAGCTCGGGTTTTGGCGATCCTTGAAGTGATGTCCTCTTCAGTACCTCCAGTCTCTGACACGACGCTCCCGAAATAGAAAAAATTGTGGACACGTTCCACTGCCTCTGTGCCAATCAACAACGGTGTAGGATTCTTCACACCCGTTCTAATTTCTTTGGTCTTTCGGGTGTTAATTCTTAGGCCACATTTTTAGGTTCGGTGTCGGTCTAGTAACACCATCTGCTACTTATTTTTTTGATTTTTTAAATGTGCAGAATTTTCACTTCTACAGATTTATTATAAGTATAAGATATAAACATTATTTTTATATTTACGTTTAACATTTGCACACGCAAGGTAAAATAACAAAGTCTATGTTGGAAACTTTATTTCAATGTCATCATCAATCAGATAGATGTAAGTTTGGAATAAATTTCCTTATTATTTTATACTTCACAAGTCACAAAGCAATGTATACCGAAACTGAAGTGGGGGCAATGACTTCCCAGTCGCCGCCGGGGGCGACTGGGAATTTTTATTCCCATTTGCCTCCGGTGGCAATCCTTGCGGAGGCGACTGGGAATAAACGCATTTGTCCCTGTTCTTGGCGACATTCATCCAATGTTTGCCAGCCACTTGGATTATGTCGTCTGTCCACCGCGCGTATGGTCTGCCTCTTTTTCTCGTGCCTACCGGGCCTGGCCAAGATGTTAGGAGGAAAGTCCACCGGTTATCTGTATACCTAGCAATGTGGCCAGCCCAACGCCATTTTAGTTTCATCGAGTGTCCCAACGCGTCGGTGATCTTGGTTTTTTCCCTTATGGTTTTGTGAGATATCATTTGGATCTTTCTGATGTTTAGGATGCTTCTCTCCATGTTTCTTTGACATGATCTGACTTTCGTTTTTACCTTGCGTGTGAACATCCAGGTTTGGCACGCGTATGTTAGGGAAGGGAGTATGCAACTGTCCAGAACTTTTTGTTTGATTGTTATATGAAAGTTACTTTTCATGACCTCCTTAAGACTCCAGAACTTTTTCCACGCGTTTAAAATTCTTCTTTCTATTTCCTGTTCGTTTCTTTGTGCGTGAAAAGATATCTGTTTGCCCAGGTAGATGTATGTGTCAGCATATTCCAGTTGTTCACCTTCTAGATAGATTGGGCTCTTTATGTTGTTTGTCATTATGCTCGTTTTATTTCGGTTTATTTCAAGGCCGGCTAGTCTACTTGCTGAGTGTAGAGAATTTATCATAAATTGTAACTGTGTTGCATCTTCTGACATCAGGACTATGTCATCTGCAAATCGTAAATGGCTGATGTACTGCCTGTCTATACGCAAGCCCAGGTTTGTCCAGTTTAACCTGCTTATCACCCATTGCAGTACTGCAATAAAAATTGTAGGGGAAATAGGGTCGCCCTGTCTGACTCCTCTCCTGATTGATATCCGCGGACCTGTTGATTCTAGTCTTATTCTACTGTAACAATTACTATACAGGTGTTGCAGAACTCTCACGTAGGTTGGTTCTACACTTTGTACGCGTAGCGATTCCCAAATTGATGTATGGTGAATAGTGTCGAAGGCTTTTTGGTAGTCTATAAATGCAAGGTAGAGCGGTCTACGGAACTCTTGGTATTTCTCAATGAGCATTTCGATAGAATGGATGTGGTCAACAGTAGAGAAGCCCTTTCTGAAACCCGCTTGTTCTATGGGTTGGTGTTTTTCGATATCAACCCTAACTCTTTGTTCCAAGATTGATGAGAATAGTTTATATATGGATGATAGTAAGCTTATTGGACGGTAATTGCCAATATTATTTGGGTCTCCTTTCTTGTACAGTAATATTATGTCTGACTCAGCCCACTGTCGTGGTGTTGTTCCCTCTGCTAATACTAGGTTAAAGAGCTGCGTTAACGGTTTCACCAAGTATGGGCATGCTATTTTTAGGGCTTCATTAGTTATTCCATCGGGTCCTGGACTCTTGTCTTTCTTCAGTTTGTTAATACCTAATATCACGTCAGCTTCTTCTATTGTTTTTATTTCAGAAGGTGTTATGGGTGTGATGGTTGTGGACTCTTGATTGTCTGATTTGTATAAATTAGAATAAAAGTTAGTTGCTATTTCGAGTACTTCATTTCTATTGGTGGCTGTTTGGTTTGTGGTTTTCATTTCTCTAATCCAGGTTCTGTGCGTTCTTAGTTCTTTATTTGCCTTCTTCAGGCTACCAGACTGTATCACATGTTTTTCGATTGTTTTTAATCGATGGGTATTGTAGTCGGAGCGTATGTATTTGCCAGGTTAGTTAGTTAGTTAGTTTATATGTCAAGTTAGCAAATTATAAATCCGTCGTTGGCTGTAAGAATGGTTTGTAGATGTTATGTGTTATGTATGAGAGCTGAGGATGGATGTGTATTCAAATACATTCTCGAAATTAAACAAATTAATCGATTTAAGTGTAAAAAATATAACTTTGAATTAAAATCTGAACTTGTCTTTAAACCGTTTTATAATGAAATAATGATAATCGTGGATCCTCGTAGTTAATCCTGTAATCCTGTGCTAACTCCTGCCGTGGAGGGTAGCTTACAGTCCTGTGGGGCGGCGGAGTAATGAACGCGTCATGCTGGGAGCCTGAGCCGCTGAGCCTCTGAGCCCGACAGAGGTGGAGATGTACTACAGTAATCTAGAGGTGTTATTGTATAATGTATGATGTCGTCACATGGTCAGAATTTGCATTGATTGTCGGTGTGCGACATCTGTGGCGTTGAAGATAAAATAATAGCATACTATATAACTAACGTTGGCATGTCCTCATCCCTGATATAATGGTCAGGCATGTCCACTCATTGTATACGTCTTATTGTTTATGACTTCCGTATGGAGACCTAGTCTTTTGGATTTGCCTTATGCTGAACTGGAGACAATTCTAAACTCTAAAAAGTGAACTCTGGAAAGTGTTACTAGGTATTGAGAATTTTCTAGAAACCGAAAAGAATTGTAAATTATGCACCATGACATTAATATTATTTTGTACGCCGGAAGAATCGAAGTTAAAACCAATTTATTGCACAGCAGTCGCAAGCACTTGACAAGTTTCCTTCATAAAATCACTTTACATTATGCCTGTAATATCTATAGCACCGACTTCTACTCTTGGTATCCTATCTACCTACAAACTTCCCTACCCACCTGAAGTTTCAGTTATTTAGAACATGCCCCAACTGACGCACTGCGCCGTTCATTAATATCTGAATATGTTGCTACAAACCCACACAACGTCAATAAAGTGCTGGTAATGTAATGTGAGCATTAGCACGTTGCTGTCGAACGCGTGTACCAAACAATAGATATAACTACTGAGCTGCGGCATCATACAAAAATGCAGTGGGCTATGTATGTAAACATCCGCGAGATGCAATAGGTACATTAAGAACATATATCATACATTATAGAGGTATACTAAACAAGCCCATGAAAAAGGCGGTGAGTTCAGACTTCATGCTATTATTACCAACACTCTACTGATGAGCTGGTCGATATGAATAAATTACTGTATTTTCTGATTGCAATGTTGTCTGAATCATGTTGAAACCGTATCTGCTTTTAACCGTAACGAGGCCCACACACCGACGCTGGGGCCCTGTTCTGATCACAAGCCGCCGCGGCCGCCACACTCGCTGGTCGTAAACATAAAGGAGGCCGATTATATTATTACCAGTCCCGCCTTATACTTAGTACTTAACTACGTCCGGCTAAGTTAAACAACTCCATCTGATTATTTTGTATTGAAATTATTGGTTTCTTTCTTCAACTTCCTCGACACATACACAAAGTGAATGTGATCTGTCATTTTATCCTTAAATATTATTTAGTTAACTCCCATCAAGGCACGGTAGTTCGATTATAAAGTTGACCGATTTGAGAGTGTTAATCATAGTCTTTGCCTGCGGCTTGCTTCGATAATTTAAGATGGCGAATATCCTTATTGCGGTACCGCTTACAAAAGAAACAAAAAGTAAAAGCAGACAAATTGAATCAGGAAAAACCATAGAGAAGCAATCTCTACAACTGTATTGCTCAGTAAACAGTTTAAGCGAGAACATGAACATTACTTAAAAAAACAATTTAATGAAGGCGATAAGTAGAGGGGTTGTTCCATAATGGATGCGCGGTGGCGCTGGCTATGCATAATGCATGGGCGTCCTGCGGCGCGCGGCCAATATAGCGGGACCCGCGGTGTGATCCCGAGGGAGACAGGTCAAGTAATGACACTGTCAGTTAGATACCGTACAACTATGGGCCCGCCAGGATGCTCGCCCTACAGATTTATTGGCTATCAACATTTAGACGTTTTCGGACTGATAGGAGATAACTAGTCGAAGAAATGAGAAACTACTGGGGCCTGGAATGGAGTCAATAGAGATTGTAATATTATCTTGCTCTTATTTGGTGTCTATCATTGGAAAATTATGCCTTACTTAACTGAGTTCAAAGTCTAAAGTTGGATGTGTGTGACTGTCTTTATCTGCTCGTATTTTGTTCAGTTTACGAAATAATAATAATAGCTAAATATAAATAATAATATCTGTAATAGGTATAATACAGATAACAAATAGACTGTTAAACCAGCACACCTGTTTTATAATTAGCAGGAATCTTCAGTTTTAATCAAAATAGATATCAACACATACGTAATAACCAAAATACAATTACTAAGATTTAGATTGCTAACAATAACGTTATCTGGACATCAGCACGTGCGGTTTAAGGAAAACAGTGACAAAATTGCTTACACATACTTACTTGTATAAATAAATTAAAACACTATTTTCTGCATTAAAGCCGCCCAAATGGGTGGCAATATCTTATTACAAATGACAACGAAATTCGCAACCAATAAAATCCCTTTCAATATTCCACGTCCGGACCTTGTTGTGATCGGTTATAGGAATCCGGGTCCCTAATTTTATGAGTCGTTAATAAAACAAGTGTCACGCATTAATTTACTGACCTTATATAAGTGAAGCATTAAGTCGTTAAGCTGCGGTCGGTTCGGGTGCGAACTGACGTGTGTGGGGAACTTGTGACTCAAGATTACACGGTCACTTGATTGCGGCATCAAATGTGCTTGCTAAGCAAATAAAACCTTACCGAGTAACTATAATAAAGTATTTTTTTATTAAAAATAGCACCGATTTGTTGATCGTTCATTTAATGTTTACGTAAATAGAAACATGTGTCCTTTTTCTATATAATTCGACATGTACAACATGTAAGAGTTTTGTTACTTGATCACTGGAGGTAAGTCAGACATGACGTGAAAGTGTTTCTATTATAATATTATATTCTTATACTGAGTATGAATGAATGTTCTATCTAACCAATCTATCTTCTAACGTTGTATGCAAAATGGGTAATTCCAGCTTGAGCAATGTGAAAAGTAATCTGTTGAAATGCACCTTATGTATGTACAGTACTATGTATGTGGGTTTGATCTATTGCCCCGACGCTGTTCTGTTGAATAGGATGTCGAGTGTAAAGAGGTCGGTGTCTGCGGCTGCTCGCTCGGAGACACAATATGGCGGACGGAGCAATCGTTCTTAGAAACACTGGCTGTGATGCAAGCCATGCGCGAGAGCGAGTTACAAATAACATAATAATACACGCTACAACATCCAGCGGTGACATATTATTGTTCTATACGTAACAGGATAAAGGGAATAAAATTAAATAGAAAGTTTGAACTTAATGGAATACCTGCTGCTACGGCGTAGCGCTACGTCGTAGCAGTAACACAGTTTCCGATTTTGCCTAAAAGTGTGTGTCGCACAAGATTTCTTTTGTCAAATACCTTATTAGCAAAAAAATTATAGTTCAGAAAGTCAACAATCATTATTACTTTCGGATCGATAGACGTTATCATAATAATATTGTTAGCTCGTGTCCATATGCCTTATCAGAGGGACTTAACATTGAGAGCGAGTTTGTACTCAAAATTTCCAGATCGCTTGATAATATTTTCTAAGAATAGTATACATAGGATCCCGCTCTCGACCTCTTGTAACTCAGGCACTAGCTGAAGTGTTGCGCTCGCGTTGAAGGCGGGGCGACGCGCAGGTGTGGCCTGTAGCGCTCCGCCCCGCGAGTGGGCGCTGTGCGGGCCTCGCAGAACCGTTGCGACAGCGGTGCAGGAACACGAAGTCGACTAATATCGGGTTTATTACGAAAATTAATAAGATAGTCCGACTAGACCGCGCCACACCTCACATTGGCTCGGCCACCGCCTACAGACTGCAATTACATAAGTATCTTGAAACGAAATATTGACTAGTTTTTCATAGCGTCACAAAAATACAGGAATATTTTATATGCAATTTATTAAACGGAGTTTAAAGCTATTAAAGTTAGTTAACAGTGTAATTAGTCAAAGTGCAAAGGCTCGCTGCTGGTACCACGCAGTGGCGTGTTTCGTAATTAGTGATATTTTTAAACACGTTAGTTCTATTGCCTGATTGTCTGTTCAAACAGTTAATAAGAACTTCCAACCCATTTTTTATTTATATTAGTGACGAGAACTGTTAGAATGCTGCCTAGTCTAGTATTGTAACATGTTGTAACACGTCACACGTTGATCGGGATTTCCGAAGTGAAGTCAATCTATAGACATGATAAATGTTTGCTGACTGACCTGACTGTTGCTCTCCTAATGGATTACTTAGAAGAATTAGCCCAAGTTTAGAACAATCATCAAGATCAATCATTCGTATCCCGCACGGAACAACACGGGTGTCATGTGTATGTAAACTTGTATGTTTGTAAATGCACCTACGATACAGAAGAAAATCCTAATGTGGGGCAACTTTTTATTTAAAGAAAAAAAATCAAACTCGAAACCTACGTAACTGTACTTAATTTTATTCCAACACTGAGCCAAGCATAACTTCCATGTATTGTCAGAATTATGTCTCTAACATTGCACTGGTCTGAGTTCGCGGGATGTTAAACAAATTGCTAACTAGGTTTATTTATGCGACAATACCATCCCACATTCTCAATCAATGTAGAAAGTAGTACACAGAACTCATAACACGACATATCATTTCAGATCCTTAAACAAAATGAATAAGAGGTTACTTTCGTAGAAATCAAATAAAAGAACAAAAATGAAACAAACAGACAGACTGAGAGAATACTAAGTATTCCACTATATTGATTCCAGTTGTGGGCAAACATTACGTGGCTAGTAGATATCACACAGAAGTAATTGATTTCAATAAAACATATGAATAGCCGTAACGTACTGTTAGAACCCTAATAATAATGTTAACTACATCACCTTACTACATTGACATGCATTCTTACCGTATTGCAAAACTGCCTGTATATTAAAACTGCAGTAATTAACGCCAAACACAAAATTCTACATCAACAATTATTTGCTATAAATACTAATTATTTCCTCGATTTTTTCGTCTCGACTCAGGTGCTGATATAACCGTGATCTTCGAAACTAGACCAACTTGTTGGTTTTCAGCTCAAATCCCTGATCTGGACCGAGCCCATTACTAGGGTACGCGCAACTGTGAGTGTAGTCTAGGACAACATTACACTTGGCCATAAACTAAGTTAAAAGAGTTTGTGATCATAACTATAATAAATAAACTCTTGTGTAACTCAAAATGTGGGTTTTCTCATTACTGCCGAGTCGCCCAGAGTAACAGTACGTTGGGATAAATTTGGTAAAGTTTTAATTACGATATCAAAAAAACATCTGATGTAACTACTAAACTGACTAGGTAACATAAGTGTCAGTTATTTCACTACCGAGGTAAGCGATCGGCAAATCAAAGATTTACTTAAATAAAATAGTTGATTTTGAGAATTTCAGCATAGGTACATAGCTATTTTACCTCGAACCATGTACTTGGATTACAGTAGTAATAATAGTGTGAAGTTAGACAAACCGCATCTATAGCGGTCCTCCCAAGAAGTGACGAAGGAAATTATGTATTTATTTATCTCTACCAAAACAGGCTTTTAAGTAAAGGCGCTCCCTTAACGGGAGCATTCATGTGTAATGTAACATTATACATTCGACTTTGAGCATTACATTACAATTATACCTCCATGACCAAGGAGCATTTGCGTGTAATGTAACATGTAGATTCGACTTTGAGCATAGCAAGATGTCAAACGAAGCAGGAGGGCGGGGGGCTGGGGGAAGTGGAGCGCATTGATATTTGAACTTGTGTATCAAGATATTACACATTGTATCATTACAAGGTGCGCATTGTAATGCTCGGTTCTCCTCCTTCCCTGATGTAATGCTCAGATCTGTAACGTTACATTACACGCGAATCCTCATAAGTTTGTAACTTGTTATATTGCATACAAACTCTTACTACGGCTTGAAATAAACTAGCTTCAGTAAGGAGTAGAATAACAGATAGTTAATTTTATTTCAAGGTCATCTGTTTGTGGGATAATTTATAACTTGTGTGGGAGAGTACCACGACGCTCGACGGTACCACGGCCGACCCGAAAACCGACGTGAAACAACGCTTGCGTTGTTTCACGTCGCGTGAATGAGGTTACCGGAGGCCCAATTACCCCCCTCCCCAGTCTCCCCAATTCCCGAATCCCCCACAAAATCTCAAATTCCCTATTCCCAAAAGGCCAGTAACGCACTTGTAATGCCTCTGGTGTTTCCGGTGTCCATGGGCTGATTGCTTCCCATCAGGTGATCCGTTTCGTCGTAGTGTACCGGCTTATCCCATAAAAAAATTAATGGACGTCTTGCATAGATTATATTTACAAATTGCTACTACTGTCAATTCTATACATAAGATACAGTAGGAACTCTGTAGCTTGGATCGTTGGATTCACTCATTCATTCATGGGGGATTCATATTTTAAATGGTGTTTTTTTTGTTCCATTTATTATTATCAGCGGTATCCATTATGATCCAATCAATGCATTAAGCATCATTAACTTTTCCATTATCCTTATAACTTAAAGAACCTACTCGAAATCACAGAATATATAACTCGAAAATTCGAAATCTAAGTATGTATGTCCAGTTGTCCACTCAGACTAATGCAATTGGTTCATAAGGCCTTATTAAAACGAAAAACAATTGAACTGTATATATTTGCTTAAATCCTGAGAACATAGAATAGCGCTACGAATTATTCAACTTTACTGTTATCAAATATTATGACCAAACTTAGGCATTTCAACGCATAAATTACAACAACCGCGCAAATACATAAAGGCATCGTTTAGCACGCCCTAAAACAATCTCAGGACTGTCATAGTATCAAATGTTACTTGGGTATTAATTAATTATCGCCAATCTGAAGGAGGCATACGTGTAAGGTGTGTAGAAGTAGCGAGTCAATGTCCCCGGGCATTGGGTGCGCATGCGCGATGTCTTAGCCTCTTAGGCAGTGCGGTCCATGGCCCTCTACGGCGCCCCTGTTTGGGCGCCGAACCTGCTGCAGCGGCCCGCTCGGGCGCTGCTTATGGCACAGAGGGTCATGGCGATCCGAATGATCCGCGGATACCGCACGATCTCTGGGGAGTCGGCGAACCTCCTTGCCGGATTACCGCCGTGGGATCTGGAGGCAAAGGTGCTCGCGCGCGTGTATCGCATGCGCGCGGAGGCACGTCGCCGGGGCGAAACTCCGCTGCCGCGCCAGATAAGTGCGTGGCGGGATGAGCTCCGGCGCGATCTCATGGCGGAATGGCAGCAACGACTGTCGCAACCGAGGGCTGGGCTCGCTGCCATTGCAGCGGTAAGTCCCCTCTTTGAGGAGTGGCTTGAGAGACGCTACGGCGTCCTCACCTACCGCCTGACGCAGGTCCTCACCGGACATGGAAGTTTCGGGAGGTACCTGTGTCTGATGGGGCGGGAGGAAACGCCCGGGTGTCATCACTGCGAGGACCACCCTGAGGACACGGTGGAACACACTGTTGCGGAATGCCCTGCGTGGGCTGAGCACCGCCGTGCCCTCAGGGAAGTGATCGGCGATGGAGACCTCTCGCGTCCGGGCCTAGTGCAGGCCATGATGCGGAGCGAGGGGGACTGGGATGCCGTCTCCTCCTTTTGCGAAGCAGTCATGCTGGCTAAGGAGGAGGCGGGACGCGTGAGGCAGCGAAGCGCTGCCCCCAGCCATCGCGAAGGACACACCGGGCGTCGGGGATCGCGGGACGATCTCCGGCCACCGTAAGCGCGGGCCTGCGGACGGCGAGCATGGGTGGCTCCCCGTCCGACCAGAAACAGACCCGAGCGTACGGCGCGTCGCGTTCCGCGCGCGCCTCAAAGAGCCATCAGACCACCACAGATGGGGCCCAATAGGGCCGATGCCGATTCGGAGTCGCGGAGAACCTAACGGGTAACCGGGGCTCCGGCTCGACGTGCAGGAGAAGGAACGGGGTGGTTTTTAGTCAGTAAGAGTCTGACACTCCCTTCCGCCTCACCCAGGCGGGAGCAGTCATTCGATGATTTTCCCCCCTTAAAAAAAAAAAAAAAAAGCCTCTTAGGCAAGTTCACACGGTCCGCATTCCGCGATGAATCACGCGCCGCACCGCGCCGGCCACGGGAATGTGAAAGCAGAGGAATCCGGTCTGGAGCACCAGCATACTGGCATACAGGTGCTCTCCACTATTATTATACTTAGCGGAGCATGTCTCTTTGCTCGAACTGGTCGCTAATACAACTGCTGCCCAAGGGTTCTTAGGTCTTCGATAAAATACTGATAAAACTACTATATAGTTACTGAACTCCTATATATTTAGGACGTAGCGTATCACAAAGGTGAAAAGCAACTGTTACATTGCTGTGCTATAACTATCCACTTATACTTCATTTGAATATTCATCGCGCACCGAGCAAGATTTTGTGATTTAATAAAATTGTAATATTAGAGGGGTTGAAGTGTTCCCCCAGTAGGCTGCCCATCAAACAAATCCCGTGTTATGACAGGCTGCAGCCGTCGGGGCGCGACTCCTGATCCCTGACATCATGGTAATGTGCACCCCGTTGCGACCCTCGCGCGGTGCTATATGTAGCGATCTATCTATCTACAGATTCTATAGACCTACGCTCCTGTAGCAACATAGCGACAATTTCAAAAATAATATAACTAAAGATCTAGTCTATGCCTCCACATTGCTATCAACGCGAAATATTCACAAATTAATGACAGCATTGCCATAATACAGTGCATACTTACCTGTAATCTTAGATACTTAAAAATAGAATTAATGTCACACAAAAATATATAAAAAAAATTTTAAAACCAGAAATTGTCAATATCTGACTCATTGACGTTATGACAAACTTGAGTTCATAGCTGTTGGTTATAGGACAAAAGGCACAATATTGAGAAGCTTCGCAACAAATAAGTCTGTGTGAAGGTGTGTTATGTAAGATGACCTTGCTGCACGAGACAGGCGCGCAGGTCGCGCGGTGCCTGTAGAAGTGTGGATATCCCCGGCCGCAGTACTACCGTCACCGAGTATATTTGTACATATAAACGCCTTGCGGTTGACCACACAACACATTTCCTACTCTTTATGTACAGTGCATACGTGAACGCACTCCATTCTATTCTATATGTCTGTATGAATGTAATGTAACAAAGGAGCTCCATAACAAGCGAAAAGTGGAAAACCCTTCTAATATATTTTAGCCAATTCCAGCATATAACGTTACGTGATTCAAGTTAAAAACTGATCCTAAAACAAAATACTCCGATTGAGATACAGTTGCTAATGCTACTGTGTGAAAACGAAATTCAATTATGTCAGTAATATATTTTAATAATATAATTGAGATACTAAGGTGCTACACAGCACGGATGCGGGCGGGAGCTGCTAGTTCTGTCCCCGCCTTCCCATTGGCTGAGCTCCTTATTAACAATAGTCGTCTAGTCCCTCGTTAACCTATGGCCCGCGCTGCTATATTTGGTATATCAAGTTGTTTCGTGCAATTATGTAACTGGCAGTAGGCGCCGCACGGACGCGACTCTGCCGAATCACCCGCGCTTCCTAGAATACATCACCAAACGTGTTGCCGCCATTATCTGCACGATTTAAATTTAGAGTAACCGCCATAACCGACACAGGTACCTACTTCACGTTCAACCAGTCACTTAGTCACTTTGTGGGGGAGAATGGACACATTCATTTATTGTTAGCAAGATAATAAGCTCCCAGAGATATTCAGAAATGTTTTGATGGATTTATTAATTTAATTAAAGTAGAGCTTATTGTTTCTTCACGTGTACATAATATTAAATTTATACATTAAATTACCATAATCTATTAAATAATAGGTATGGTTTTATATTAATGCGTTAAATCATTCGGACATTTGTAATTTAAGCGCCATTATGTCGAGGTCACCCCTGCAACCTTCAGATTCAACCAAAAGAATTAATGTGCTCGAAAATTTTTGAAATTAAACTGTTTGTGTTAGCAGACCACAAAAAATCTAATTTACTGTGGTTTGCAGAGGATGCCTCGTGTGTGGTGTGGGAGGGTCTGGGCCTGGGCCGACCAATAGCAGGCGAGCACTAAGTAAAACAAACTCGGTCATATTTATGATGTTTGTGCGAATTTACTCGAGAAATAAATAAAATGGTCACTTGTAACATCAAGACATCGGGGTCGTGGACGACTGTCGCATGTTTCTTATTTTATTTTGCAACAAATGCTATTTGCTAATGACTTTAAATGTGTGACGCGACACATGCAACATGGACATTAATTATGATCTTGATTTTATATTATTTTATTTTATTTTTTTGTAATTTTATGTAGTTTAGGGACTTAGCACACATATTATTATTATCATCGTATCTAAAGAGCGCGACTTGGTTCAATGATTATGGTGTTCAGTTTCCTTTATTTCTTAGTTGTGCAGCTAATGATATGTTTGCCTATAAAAGCTGCCTATAATGTACGATATCGTAAGTGAATCAAGTCACAAAAGAGTTTTACATGAATGATGAATCTATTGGAAAACCCCAACCTGTTGAGTGTGGCCTTGAATGAGTGGACCAGTCAACGACCTAATTTTACACTGTCATCTATCTCCATCTACTACAAGTATCGATAAGTTTGTGAGTACAGCATCAGAGGAGATAATTTGTATCTGTAATAATGAATGGAAGTAACCAAAGTGACACATAACACTTGTAACAGACAACTCTCCCACGACGCATGCGCGCAAACACCGCCGGCGCCTGCTCATTACTCACATAGAGATGTAAAGACGCGCGCACGCGCAAGCCAACATAAACACTATCACTCAAAGCTTAAGAATTTAATTCATTCAACGCTTTGAGATCGTAGTGATTCAATCCGGAACAGTGATTCACAATCAGTTCCGAGTAAATATTGATTCACTTCCGCTATAGTGTAGCACTCGAGCTCTAGTATTTGAACCATCTTGTGTAAGATAACGAGGTACCTACTGGTTAGTCACCGGCTCGAGCCTCATCTGTTGACAGTCGGTACAAACTAACTACTTAGTGCCACTCAGCAGGCAATAAAACATTTAACTAATCAACGCTATACCGATAGATCCGGCTTTGTGCTGACCTGTCTGTAGAAAGTTTATTCTAAGAATGATTGCTTTACAAATTATTTAGTCATCGCATTTAACCAATAAAGCATTCATCTGGACAGTGCTCGATGCAATCATTTATTCAACCTGCAAGGTCTGAGCGGTGTCTTTTATTTTTTACTTTTGTAGATATGTAGGTATGTACCTAAAATTTTTTATATTTGCAGTCAACTTTTCCTCATGTTGCTGGTCGTTTTATATTTATTTTGGCTGTCAATGGAAACGTCAATATTTAATTGAAATATTTACTAAGAAAAATGGTACGTAGGTACTTAGGTATTAGTTTTATTTATACTCATGAACTGGAACTAATTTGCAAATTCTATAATGTATTGTCGCGAGTTTCGTAGCTGTTGCTGGGTACCTAACTATAACTATTATCTGTATAAATTACTGGAATGCCATAATAAAAAAGTCGCAAGCATAATAATGATGAGGCCAGTTAATGAGGTGCCCACGGAGCTGACAGTGAAAAGCGTAGTGAATCAGTAGCGTGCTACGGCCGCGTGAGTAACGGAACGGCAGCGGGAGCGCGCCAAATATGCGCGCCATCTTGCCAGTGCGCGGGAATCTCCATCATGATTCCAAATTCAAAAGAAAATAACTAAATGACCTGTCCGCCGAATTTCTGATGAAATGCACGTTGTTTTTTGTCGCTCGCTAAAGTTCGATGAATTTATTTGTCTGAACATCTGACTAAACTACTTACTACTAACTACTACTACTACTAACTACTTACTGACTATACAGTTGTACACTTTTTCCACATCACATACCGCATCCGTTTCTGCGGAAGTTGTTGAGGATGCCAGATGGATGCCACATCACCAAAGAATGGGCGCCGATGATATTTTGGCAGCAACTCAAACACGACAACCATGTAGCGCGTGGCTTTAATGTTTTTAACGCGAACGACACATTCAACGCGAAAGAATTAATTGTAAAAAATAAATATTTTACATTTCTTGACCGTGATGTTGTTTTGTAAAAAGAATACAAAAACAATTGAATAACATCGCGCCCCCAATACTCGCGGGCTCGATTGGCTTTGGACGTAATGACCGGTGCCCATTCGATCCATTAAGATACGCCAGCACTTTGGGGCAGATCACATCTATCCTACACTCTCCAGGGACTTAAAATGAGGGAAAGGTCAAAAATATACAGGACCTGTACACATTTCCAAATAAAAGTAAATCGTGTTTTAATCTGAACTTATAGCTACCTATTCAAAGTTTTAAATAAACCAGTCGATGCGTAAAAACACATTTAACATGTACTTTCTGCATTTTTAATTTAAAATTGTAAGGAAATAAATTAATTAACACAACATCCGTGGGTTACCTACTAATAGATTAATTAACATAAAACATTATCTATATGCATATGGTAGGTAAGCAAAATAACTTCAACTCTCAGACAATAAAAAACGAAAAGGAAAGAAAAATATAATGATAGTGCTTGCACCTCGTATAGGTAGGTATAGGTAGCACCAAGAGGCAAGAACACATTCTTAGCAGTCGCATAGTTTAGCGTGCGGTGACCCTAAACACACAGGTGACCCATATAATGCAAATGTTACGACGTAATTCCAGAATTACATGTCGCAAGAATAACCTAATTTTAACAAATACAGTTTCCAATTATACTGAAGTGAATAATATTATACGAAATTATATAAATTGGCCAACAATTACGGTTCAAAGTTTAATTTCCATGAATCTATGTGAGTCAGTAACCGTGTGAGATGAATGGAACGCGCCTCGCTCAATGACTCATCGCGTCCATTCATAAGTTTTTTGGCGCGCTTTCTACTCGTAAGGCGTTACTACGTTAGTTGTCAATAGATGGCGGTGTTATCAAATAAACTTTACGCTACGAATGCCAAACGAAATTCTAAATGATATTTTTTCCATGATCTTTGACATATTTGGAACCAAAAAATATTATTAACTGATGTAAAACATATAAATACAGTGGCTGGCTCATCAAAGAGATTTTATCTACGATGTACAACTTTAATTAAATAAACGTGGAAAATGTATGTAACTCGTATAATTCTGTTTTTTTTTTAATTTTGTACATTATTTAAGACTCTCTGACAAAAGCGGTATAATTAAACTCTATCCAAAAGATTTTTTTATGAAATATCAATCGATTACATTCCACTGCAATATACCTAGGTATATTGTGTTTTGTTTGAATGTAGTTTAAGTGCAACTTCAACCTTATTTTTCAGCTTTCTTTTTAGGCTTTTTTTTATTACCTACTTGCGAATATTAAATCGATGTTTCCAAAGGGTACACGGGCACTTCGCCTGTATATTGTTATGATTTAATTGTAATGGTAAGAGTTAGTACTCACTGTAATCAGTAGCAGTAGCGCTGGTGGTGGCCTGGTGTTCGGGCAGTGGCTCCGGCGGCGGCTGGCCCGTGGCGCCGGCGTGTGCGTGCCGAAGGTACGCGTGGTAGATGCGCGCTGACTGCTCGCTGCCGTCGCATACCTGCATCACACGCAGCAATAGGATTATTGGTAATTTGCTCACAAATATAATAATCATAAGGTACCTTATTACCTACTTACTTATAACTCCTTACTTATTACTTACCGTTGTGAAGATGGACAGATGAATGTAATTTTTGCACACAAGCTACTGAATAGATGTAAGACAGATAATGTTTGCACTTTCAGTTCTTTAGTCAGTGTATTTCAGTGAGTTAGTGCATGTTTCATAAACTACTCACTTAAATAATTTAAATGTACGGTAACCTGTACTTAATGATTAATGTTTAGAAAGTTAGATATAATGTGATTGGACGCATTTAACCTAATTTTCAGCGGCAGTGTTATTTACTCTGTAAGAGTTTCAGTTCGATGACTGTACCTAGGTATGGTAAACGTGTGGAATTGGGAAAGTATGTACTACTGGAGATTTCATTCACAACTTTGGTCTTAGGTAATGTAATGTAATATCCTCATGGATAATTGATAAACTGAAACTGACGTTCCTGTTAGCATGTATACCTATATATAAGCACTATTTACTGACAAGCTAGAGAGTATCGTGTGTGAACAAACTCGGTATTCCCCAACGAGTTTAATTACTCGTAATTAATATACCAGTCATTAAGCCCTAGGTTCTCCACGCGGCTACGCCCGCGGTCCGTGGGATAAACTGTAGCCTATGTGTTATTCCAGACCATAGTCTACCCCTGTCCCAAATTTCATCTCGATCCCTTCAGCCGTTTTGACGTGAAGACATATTTATAATATTAGTAGGATTGTATATAGTTGGTTGGTGTGAAAATGAATAATTATGTTAGTTAATATAAATGAAAAGAAAGTTTGTTATTAGGTATCTTCTAATAGGAAAGTATCGACCACGCAATGGGGATATACAGGATTAAGAAGTAAGTCCTGTACCTGCACCCAGTTATCCTCGGTGAGGGCCAGCAGCGCGCGGCCGGTGTCAGGCAGGAGATGTTTGCGCGGTGCACACACGCCGAACGTGCGCGCCACCCAGCGCACACACCGCAGCACATCTGGACGCTCCCACTTCTCTGGATCTGCACAGAACAAACAAATTATAATATTATAAATGTATAATGAGCCCTAGAAATACATCACCATTCCCATAAAATATGGGAACAATTACCAGTGATGAAAACTGAAAGACGCAGACTAAAGTTTTAAATGCGAATTTAGTGTATAGTTACGTCATATTTTCTTTTTCAGGGTAAAGTAAATAGGCTCTAAAATGTATTGTAATAGGTTTCCAAAATACCAGGTGCCAGTAATGGAATGTAGAAGAATCAAAAGACTTTATGGTAAGGATTGGTAAAGATGGCGTTCTGTAGTTTTAGCTTAACCTCATGGGACAGAGGTATGATTTATGTATGTTGTATTCAGTCTGTTACGAATCTCTTTACACAAACAATGTGGCGACGACGATAATGCAAGGTACCCAAACCAGACATGAGATTCAGCAATATTAAGTAAAAGAAAAAGATCAAAACCATTAGGAAAAACCAGGTTCTTTAGGATAAAAACAGTCGAATTAAGAACCTCCTTTTATTGGATTGTCCGACCGAAGGTTGTCGATTTTGTTGTTTTCTTTAACTGCAGTATAAAGTATTGTAGTGGTAGGAACCTACTCATAGAATCATTTACAATTTTGTGTGTATTATTGTAAAAATAGATATGGATAATAATTGTACTTCCAACTGCCACATAGTAAACTGCACGTGTAGGTAATGAAGGTTGCACAGTACAGGTGTGTCTCGATTAGTTTCGCGACAAGGAAGCGCCCGATCTCCACGTAGTTAGCGTTAATCGTTAAGATAATTAATATAGTAACTGATAAGGGACAGAAACAGGTGGTTTCTAATTATCTAATCTTGGTAATACTTAGAGAGAGGAGTGATTATAAAAATCATAAACATTGAAAAGCTTCCCTATCGCTGATATAGTATTTGTTGTGTGTGTTCGGTACTGTCATAGTAATTACTTGGAATTGTATATCGATAACGATTGTAGGTATTTTTATAGATATTTTCTCGATATTATATTTAACTGCATTTAGTCGATTGGTTACTAATTAAGGGATTTTTACAATAGAATAGTTAGAAATTTTACTAGGTCCATTTCCATGTGGAATCCTATGGATTGGGAAGGACCTATGTTCAGCAATAGACGTATTGTGATTGACATAATAATGATGTTGGTGAATTTTAGTTTCCTTGAGGTCAACCTACTGCATTATTTCTTTGTAATGTAACTCATTTCAGCGCGCACTTGGGTCGGTCTCTTTCGGTGTGCAATGAAATGCAACTCGTAGCTCTCTCGTAGCGCCCTCGTAGCCGCGAGGATGTTGAAGCTTAACATTGATTTAGTAATAGACTTTACTAACTGTAAATGTTTTAAAAAGTTTGTATGATGATCGATTGACCGTGAATAAATAAGTGTATAATAAATCTTTCTACTACGAATTCTGCATAAATAAGTGTATAATAACTAACGAATTCTATAATAACAATAATAATAAAAACTTAAAACCTTCGTTTTAACTTTAGTTAATTTACTTGTATCTTTCACGTGTTGCATATTCAAAAATATTATAATTGACGAGCTTGTATGAAAGCATTGATGACTGTACAAAAAGTGAAAAGGTATGTAACAATGGTAGCAATTGGCGTTAGTTAGCATAGTCTCTGTCTATATGTACTCTGGAGACAGGCTTTCTTTGACAATAGAAAAATACTAAAAATTGTATGGGATACTAAATACTACATAAGTAGGTATTATAGTTACAGCACAGGTCGGGCAGAGTAATTTTGTAGACTTTTTTATGTTTTATTTTAATTTTAGTAAGTTTGCATTGTTCTCACATATACGTACAGTATTGGAATATGTATCAGAGAAATGTCTCTAGAGGTACAATGGTAGAACACACTTTTTCAAAAAGAGTAACGAATGGAGTTTCTTGCTCGTTCTTCTCCATTCGAATCTACATTTTGAAATGAGCACCTAGATTCACCTAGCTTCACTGACGGACAGACTGACAAAATATTATTTATTTTGTATTTGTTGACGTTTCAAAAGTACCAAATTATAGTTTAATTAAAATAAATGCTTTGACTTTTTGACTATTTTTTGAACAACTGGGATTAATGAAAATCTCGGTAATAAAATAGTGAAAAGTGAGTGTTACATTGTACAGTGGTATTAAGTAAGTGCCGTAATGTGCACTGCCTACCCCTTCGGGGATAAAAGGCATGAAGTTATGTAATGTAATGTAACAAAAATGCTTGAAAAACACCACTGATAGTGATAACTGTTGTTCTCTGTCTTTACAGTCTGTTTATATATGGCTTTTTTTCAATGGGCTAAAATCATCGAATGAGTTCTCCCGCCTGCGTGAGGCGGGAGGGAAAGTCAGACTCTTACTGACTAAAAACCACCCCGTTCCTGCTCCTGCACGTCGAGCCGGAGCCCCGGTTACTCGTTAGGTTCTCCGCGGCTTACCTATATATAGCATGGCCCTAGAACTAGCAAACAGTGGATAACTTTGTAACATTTAAGTATAGGTACGCTTAATTATCTTCAGTTAAGTACTTTGTGACATGGCGAGTATATTTTACACCTTTACCTTTATTCTGTTCTATTTATTGAACTTCTCTAACTTGTGACTAATTATTCTATATAATAGACACATAATTGTCATAAACGTAGACCACGTTTAATATAATTTTTTATATTAGGTATGAAAGAAAATGTATTAGGCGCGTTATAATGTTCGACTGCATAAAATACCGGTAAAGCATAACTTAAGTATTTAACTCTAGAGTCAGTAGAAAGAGGCATTCTAATTCAAAATAAAATAAGTAATTGTAGTGTATGATAATAATTGGTTAAAAAAAGTTCTCAGCTTTGCTTGGTACAAATGTTATGGAGATTAGTATTAATGTATTTAATTTAAATGATTCATGCATGCACATTAGGTACGTATATTAGTGTATAATAATCCCGTCATGTAATTATTAGTTGGAGTAACACTTCTGTATACATAAAATTGATTTTAACTAATCGTAGTTAGGTAGGCCTAAACGCTGCTCCGGCCGTACGCTAATTTTGACTTCAATTTATGACAATATGCAACACTACAATATTTACCTAATCAAAGAAATCAATTATTTATTTGTTTACAATTTAACTATACTTAATTGGTTTCATTTGAAATATAACTCATTTAGCTACATGAGGTCAGAGTTGATGTCGTTCAACAAATTAATAAGGTTATATTTAACCAAAACTGTTAGCAATAAGCCAATAACCTTATTTCATTTCGTAATAAAATGGGTTTTTAATGAATCGAAACAATGATTAAATTAACTACAATGTGGAGGCCTACTTTTATGAATGGTATTACTAGAAAGCGAATTTTTAGGTTCATGTTTTTGTGTCTGGTTTATAAAACTAATACATATTTGCCAAACAAAAATTACAATGCACATCACAGAGAAATATTTTCCTTAACCCATGCAAATACATACGCGACTACCACACAGGGGTAACAAGACACAAGGCACTAGGCAGTAAGCGGAGGTCCTGGGCAGAGCCGGCATCAGGCCAGCGAGAGGTTACGACACAACAACTGAACCATAACACCTTAGACTTAGAGCTCATGTTTGCATCACAAGTGGTCACTGGCACATCACAACACTGGTCACTGAGGCGGACATTACCGGCGGGCACGGTGTCATCCCCCGACTCGTCCACGTCGGAGTCCATGTATTCATTGCGGGGCGCCAGGTTGTCCTCACTCGGTACCACCGAACACTAGGGGACGCGGCGCGCCAACACGCACGTTTTTATACTAAGATTCGCGACACCGCGTCATCGACGTGACGTAGGGATTCGTCAGCGCAATCTGCGCTCGCCGTGACCAGGAAAACGCTTTCTGGGAAGCTGTGAGCGCGACTCGCACCGAGCTCTGCATGCACCGCGCACGCGCCACACTCGCACTGCACCGCAACGCCGTCGCCGCACTCCAATATATTGTGACTCCTTATGTTGACACCAACACACCAGATAATTTGTCCAGTACACACTGGCTTTTCGCCGATAATGAGATAATAGTACAAAATATTGATAGGTTTACAGTGATAGAATTATTTCACGCATTTAAATAATTATCTAAAGTAATATATAATTTTATATAATTTTTGGTACTCATATCACTATACTATAGTATTTAATTAATTAAGTCTTTTATAATCGTCACCACAGATGGAGCGCACTGGGGCGGGCAATTCGTATTATTAGGTATCTATATTATTTATGAATCCCAGGTTTCAGTATTTTTATATCTGTGTACATGTACTTACATAATTAAGCTAACAACCAGAGCTGTAATTAGCAGTCGAAATATATTTTTAGCAAATAATTATTCTAATTCTAATTTTAGATTACTATCTACTCGTAGATATCGGAAGATGAGTCACCGCGCGTACACCGCTACACGTAGGCGTCACAATGTTGTTTGTAATGTTGATTACAGAGATAGACTCGTACGTATCGAAACAATATAATTATTATTTATTTACATGAACAGAGCTGAGACCGCCATTAACTGAGGCAGATGTAACATTAACTGAAATATTTGAACCGCTAACGTCTCAACAGTTTACACTAGCGACCTCTATGAGCATCGTTCGAGTTACGACCTCCGAAATTGCTGAAACAACTAGGATAAGTGCTCAGTGAATTACTGTTAACACAGCTTACTGGTAAATCCCTAGGCGAAAAATGCAAAAATTCAAAATTATTCTTCTAGGTATAGGTACCTTTTTTTTCGAAGTACAAGTAAGTACAAACAGTAGCTATACAGGTCGTGTTGGTGGGTAATGTGGCAGGCTGTTGCGCGACAAACAAGAACCACCAAAGCTGACGCCAAAATACCTCTACATCATTTCAGTTCATTCCATAACCTGACTTCCTGTGTAGAAATTGTTTGCCAGTGTCATTTGCAGGAGGAGCATATTCAAATTTATTTAGGACTATGGCACTGGGAACTTTTCAGGATTATGAACATGAAGCTCAATAATAAGTGTAGAAACTAGAAAGAAACATCATTTATTCGACAGTAGGCACGCACACAGATACAATAAAATACAAAATTAAAAAAGAAAAGAACAAATAAATACACTTATTTATACAGATATAGAAAAAAAACACAAAGAAGGTTTTTTGTTTCTGTTTGCCTTTTGCGCCATTTGTTTTTATACACACATTTTTAAATTTTATTTTTAATACATGGAGATATACATACATGGAGATATATATGGAGATATACTCTGGACTGGAGATATTTTAGGATTAGGAGGATGAGTTTTTTATGGCATAAACCGGTTAACGAGCAGACGGATCACCTGATGGTAAGCAATCGGCGTCACCCATGGACACCTGGAATACCAGAGGCGTTACAAGTGCGTTACCGGCCTTTTGAAGATTAGGAGTTTGAGGATGGTTGGGGATTCGGGGATTGGGGATTGGGGAGATTGTTGGTTAAATTTTGCTTTAACCGGATAAACCGGCAGAAAGCTAAATTAGTATACGTACTGATGACTACATTAAAGCCACAGAATACTAATAAAGGTGTCAAGGCGTGATGTATTTAGTAACTTTTATTATCAAAATGAAAATAAATAATAAACTTGAAAGTTTTATCTGAGTATAATTTAGGGATACCTAAGTATAAATATTTATAAGTATATCGCATAAATCAACTTATCTATAAGTGCGAACTGATAATCGACTTATTTTCTAAAATTCACGCACTCCATTTAAGTACTGTATTAATGTTTCTTATTTTCCTGTCAGATACAATTATATAAAAATAAATGACGATACGTGAGCAGATAGTGTGTGGGTTACATCAGCTGTTTTTAATTCGATATAAAACTAGTTCTAAGAAATAGATGTCCATACTAAATAAATAATGTATCGGCACACGTTTGGACCCCTGTTTGCATACGGCACATACTTTCTTTATTAGTTTCAAGGAATCAAATAGATTATCAGCGGGATTTAGCAGAATTCTCCTTGAAGTGGTGTCTCGCTAATCTAATCCGATGTCGTATCGATGGCCCCCGCTTTTCAGCTGTTTGTGATTGTGACTTGTTAGCGCCACTTTATCGAGGACACTTTATTGTGAACTATGTACCTACATACTTATAATATGTTAATATTCTTAGAAATACATATCTATCTTAAACTTATATATACAGACTGTCCCAGAAACAGTGAATCAAACTGCTATGGGAGGTACCTTGACTAATGTCCCATACATAAAAAATATGAAACAAAACAAGACGCATATGGCCATCCAAAAAATCATCGAATTCTCCTAAGTTTCCGGCTCTAATTATTTCGTTTTGGGTTTATTTGTAGGTACATTTTTTCTGCCAATTTTAACTGTTAGAGTTCGCTCCGACTGTTTGTTAACATTTTTCAAAAAATAATGTCTACTATTGGAGTAGGTAATCACTTAAGTTGTGATTTTTTTAACCGACAAATTTTCTTGCTTTTTTAACCAGCTTTGGTATAAAAAAATGTACGGGACTTGTTCGGCAAACTACTTCAAAAGGTTGCCTATTTAATGAGGATTCTAAAATTGTACGATTTAGTTATAATAGTATATTGTATGTATGTTCTCTCAAAGTGTATACTGCAGTGCTGTGAATGAATGCTTTGACGTAATAAGAATTTGTTGTTACTCTGCGTGGAGAGGATTAGATATGTCACCAGTTGGTAAAGGATACGTTTTATTTACATTACATCATAAGCACTGATAGTACTATCGAATAGTAAGTAAATAGTAACTATGTACTTAATATTGATATAAGTACATGTAAAGTGACTTTAAGAAGGTAGGTACTTCAGTACTACCTAATAAAATAATTGTAGTGAATGCGAGTACGCGGAAGGCCTAACTAAAGGGTGGTTTTTAGTCAGTAAGAGTCTGACACCCCCTCTCGCGTAACCCAAGGCAGGAGAAGTTATTGGATGATATTCCCCTCAAAAAAAATGTGAATGCGAATACAAATTGGATGAAATACAAGTAAATAACACATTTTTAGTTGTGACCTGCATATAGCTCATTGGTTATTTGGTTGTTTAACATTTTGTAAGTAAAAATACCAATAGTATTTATCTTTCCCTCAAAGCATCCTCGGGTAAATTAATAATAAAACATTTACATATTTTATTTATTGTCCTTATTTTCACTATCGCTAATCAATACAATAACACTCACATCAAAATATTACTGTTACTTATTGTGATAACAGCTGGATGCGGTGATTCATCTGACTAATGTGATGATAACGGTGATAACCAGACAGGTGTGATTGTGGCCTGACTGGACGCAGCGTAGTACAAGCACTATGCGTCAGTGGCTGCTATCACATGCAGTTATGTCATACGAACAATTCGACAATATTTTGTTTAGAACTGAAACACAAGTGACTAACTTACTGAGTCAGTACGAGTGCTCTCCATTTAATCTAGCTCAGATTAGAAACACAAAGTAAAGGAGGAAATGATATGTCAGACTATGCTCATCTCGATACACGCATCCTGTGTCGATATGTAATCGAGATGCAGCATCATTAGATACTTCCATAGCGAGTTGGACAGATAAAGATAATTAATGTGTGTAGATAGAAGGGCAGATTGACAGTTGAACGTACAACAGGCAGTCAGGCGAAACCTGCAGCAGGTGACACAATACTACCATCAGGATGAGGATAATGTTATCATTAATCACAAAAGCGATATAATTTGCGCATACCTACCTATTACAATTACCAGATTAATTATCTACAATAAATACAAGGTAAGTATAAATTCTACGAAGTAAGCCCGAGGTCGATATTACACCGATGAGGCACAAACATTTAGTAAAAGTTATCAAGATAAATGTCGCGTCTGAGTCACGTCATTATTTTTGGTAAATAAGTAAATACCTAGGTACGTAACTAATATAAATAAATAAAAGATATTGTATCAGATAATCTGATGAGTATTATGTATTGAGTCACTGCCCGCCGATACACACAAATGTGAGTAATGGAAGTCAGGGGTCGCTCGTGTCAGCTCAGCCTCAGCTCCAGCAGGCATCATTTCTAGGTGATACTGCAATTAGATGTATAGTGTGTTTGGAAGTGCGACATGGTCGGTAGATACTAATACATTGAAAACATAGATGCGATTTAAAAGTATAGAGTACTTATAGATCTTTAAAACCTCCGTCATTATTGTTCATTGGTGAGGTAATGTTCTTTAATTTTATTTTTACGAAAATTACGAACCACATTCCTGAATAAATTGTATCAATCAGTGCACCTGGCACCGCACAACGTCTCACTAAAGAATAATTATTTGATGCCCACCACCATGTTCCTCTGTGTTGTGTGGGTTATGTTTGGTTAAAGGCTCGAAACTAAACAGATGTCCTTATTTATCTCCAATTAGGTATAATATAATGATGTGAGCAGCAAAAATATTATTTGGTACCTACCTAACGAGATTGATAAGATATTAGCTAGGTCCAATATTGTTTGAGCATGAAAATTAAATGTATAAATAATATTAATTAATATCATAAATAAATATTTGATGCAATCTACTCCGACAGTCCGACCGCACGGTTGGTGCAGCAACTAGCCAACCGCTTGCTTCGCAACGCGTTCAATTCCCAAAAGTTTCGGTGTTATGTATAACAGGTATCTACTTGTGAATTCGAACTTTTACAAACGTCCTCGTGGCAGTCTACTAGACCACTGCTGTCTATGCGCCTCCTCTACATAAGAGTGGTTTCCCATAATCTCTACGATTGGTTAACGGGTTGACTTGAATAAGCGTCATGAATATGTAAATAATGCTCAGTCCTTCTCCGGATGAGATGTGTCCTTTACCCTAGTTTTTTTGTATACCGTGCCTATAAGGAGAACCTAACGGGTAACCGGGGCTCCGACTCGACGTGCAGGAGAAGGAACGGGGTAGTTTTTAATCAGTAAAAGTCTGACACTCCCTCCCGCCTCACCCAGGCGGGAGCAGTCATTCGATGATTTTCCCCCCCTAAAAAAAAACCCAACAATGAAGATTGTGGTGTTGCCTTATTGAAATAAATACCTAGAAGAGATGACTCTCATCTTATCATATCTTCATTCCTTAAAATTACGATCCATTTTATAAAGATAACTTTACCTTACCAAAACTAACTTATAAAGATAATTTTTATCTATCGAACATTTATTTTTAAAAAGAACTTTAAATGAAACATTTTATAATTTGAATGAATTTGATTTGATCTGTTAAATTCTTAAAAAATTCTAGCAATACCGTACCAAATAATGTGTCACGTCAAAAATAAGCACAGATAAAATTATACAAATGTCACATTTTGACGTTGAGACCGTTCGAAAACATGATACATAAAAGGTACATATTATGTGTGATTACAAAAATAAAATTAATAACATGACATAAATGTGTTAAAATATATTGAAAAAATACTAAAATTGTGCTCTAATATGAGTACAAGTCGTGAGTAAGAAAATTGTTACAAACAAATGAAAGTTATTCTTGACAAATTGAAAAATAAAATGACAAATTATCGTTTTCGAACAGTCACAGTGGGTGTTGAGTGAATCGAATGTTGATATTTTGTTAGGTATCGATCTTTGAAATAAAAATAAATTTATTAGGTACACAACGTAATAATGGTCATATATGGTGTGTATATAGTGAGCAAGTCCGGTGGTCTAATTTTTAACTATGACCATAATATCCCACGAGTGGAAGCGGAGAAAACATTCGGTTTCCCATTGGACATCAAATTGCAGTATGAAAATAAGAAAGTTATCGTTGCTTTTGGACAACGAGATGGTATAAACGGTATGTATACAAGACCTAATGGGCGTACAACAACGGTTTGCTTTAGATAATGTTGTCCCACATGAAATAAAGTCAAACACGAAGGTATATTATTAGATTATTGTGGGTCACCAAATTTAGCCAAAACTACTATAAAAACCCGATAAGAACTACATAACGGTGGTATATATTTTACAGTTGGACATGTACTACTGTCGGTCAATGGTACTCCAGTAAATGGGCGCACTACAGAGGATGGCAGAGATGTGTTTGATATAATAGAAACTAAGGTAAACATTATGTAAATTTTTATTTCCTTTGACCACTGAGGTCCAAATAAACTGTGTTTATTTTGAAACCCAAATGTTAAAAGCATCTGGAACCTATAAAGGCTATAAAGACTTGTCATCATACAAATACAACAATGCTGAACTACCTGTTAAAAGAATTGTTAAATTTTCAGGAAAATTATCCGCTAAGTCTAAAGTTTGGCCGAGCCCGAGCCACCACAAATGAGAAGATAGTACTAGCCAGCATGTTCTACCCACTGTTTGCTCTAGCTAGTCAACTGAGTCCTGTTCCCAAGTGCTCCGGTATTGAGTCACTCACAGCGGACACATTTAAGCTGTCCTGCTTCCAAACATTAACAGGTAACAATATCACTCGGATAGGAAAGTTGTATTTCATACCCTGAGTACAACTTACTTACAGTATAACTTACCCAAATGTGCTGTATACTGTATGCTATTACCTACACTCAAAGCACTCACTCGAGCACTCATACCAGCTGTACAATGTAGAAATAATCTTGGTTAAAGATGCACTCGGCCAATGCCATACTACTATTAAAATTAATATTTAATAGAGTTGTACCATAGTTCGATACATTGTTTTGCTACCATCAAAACATTACGTTAATTTGTTTGATGTGAATAAATTGTCTTGCTGTGAGGTACTTCGTCTTTTTTCAAATATAAGGCTAATATGTAATAATATAATGTTCACCAGCTTCATCTACAACTTCTTATACAAGTAAAAGTGCTAAATATTGTATCCTGTATACAGAATAAATTAATTTCAAAGCTATTGTGATAGACAAATGTTTTCCAGTACAGTAATGTATAATTGACCATCTGTCCGTTTACAGGTGTTAAGTTCATTATAGTGACAGACCCCAACATGCAAGGTGCAGAAGTAGTTCTCAAGAGGATCTATGAACTATATTCAGACTATGCCCTCAAGAACCCATTCTACTCGCTGGAGATGCCCATCCGGTGCGAACTGTTTGACACCTCACTGCACACACTGCTGGAGCTGGTGGAGAAGTCCGGCACCGCCAACTTATAGTCACCAGCTTTACTTGAGTTTATAAGAGAGTCTACTGTTATTACTGATATTAAAGTGTTAAGTTATTTCTAGTGGTTTAGTATTTGATTCTTGTGGCTTGTGGCAAATTATTTATGAGCTGTTGTATAAATATAGGCAATTACTGATAGAATGTAAGACTATCTCGATAAATAAGAATTCCATTTATTTACTTAATATATTTTTACAAGACAAATACAAAAATTAAAGACCAGATTAGTTTACAATAAAAAATTTATTGATATAATAATTATTTATTTTTAACAATTCAAATGAGAGGCCTGGGCCTCGGGCCGCGTCCGCGCGCCCATACAAGTCTATAGATATCATATCGTTAATAACCGAACACTCCAACCTTTGTACTTGTACACACACTCGCACATTATTGCCAGACGTTTGGTTCAGGAGAGCGCCGCGCAGACTGACGCAACGCTCGGCCGCCGCCGCCCCTCGCTACTCCTCTACGTAAAATACCTTGACTTCCGAAACGATGTCACAAGCTCATACAGTCCACTTCCACGCGGCATGGACCTCGGCGTCGCGTGCGGCTACATACAGGTAATGTAAGGCATTGTGCGAACTACAAAAGCTACAATTAGTACCTCTAAAAATATAGTAAAATCAATCAAAAACAAATATGTTACAAAGGCTGATCATAATTTGTCGACGTCGCTTCGCGTCTGCGCGGCAGTCCGGTGCACCCAGCGCGTTATACTCGCCACCCAGTCCCTACTCGCACCGTGTCGGACAAGTATTACATTACTGCAAACATTTTCCATTAAGCAATATAAAATTGAATACAGACTAACAAGGTATTCCACATTTACAAATATTTATAGACATTATGTCTACACAATACAGCTGTACCAGTGCACCAACCACGTTGTCCGATGATGCGAGATAGTTCCCCAGACAGTTGGTGTACTGGTACAGCTGTCGAGCACTCCGAGACCAGCCTAAACCGTTACAACTTTCTTAGATAATATAAAATCTATCGTGGAGGATAGTGGTACATCTTGTAAATAAATCGAAATGAAAAACATTATACGATGATCCAGTGGCGGCGTGTGTCTCGGAGTGGTTCAAACTGTAAGTTGAGGTGTGGCGGTACCAGTATATTACAACGAACGTGTCAAGTATAACGGCTTAGTAAAGTAAACAACCTCGCGAGAGATTCAGTGGTCGGTATAAAAATAGAGCCGTGAGCGGTCCCGCTACAAAATATACTCTGAGGCTATCGATACACGCCGGCCCGCGCCACGGACCGGGCGGGGCAGGACTAAGTCTTACTTAATTTATCCGAAGAGACTTAAATAAATTATTATCGTGTGGTAGAGCGGCGCGGGAGTGTCCCTACTTCCTATATCTATTTAATCGAACCTTAATACATAAATTTAGAACTCTACACTACAAATACATACAAATGTATTTTGTCATCCTCCAAAACAATAATTATGGAATTTTGTGAACAAAGATATTTGTTTATTCTTTTTTGAATGGCAACCGACCAGAGATATTCATCAAATCAAAATAGTAATACGTAACCCAAATAGTCCTCTCATTTGGTATAAATAAAGTGGGTCACCAAGAAACATACAATTCTTTAACTTGGTAACTGTACTGTATTGTATTTGATGTGCTCTTTCCGAATTTCAACTTTGCCACCATATTTTATAAAAGCATATTTCAACATGTTGAGTAGAAGTGACAGAATAAAGGACATATAAAGGAAAGTGTAAAGAAAAATATATGGCGATAGAATAGTCTATTAATTTTAGAAAACACATATACGTAACGACGATTTTACAGGAAACTTTCTGAACTTTGTCATGTACTGTAAAATGCCATGGAGCGGCAGATTTACGAGATGGTAACATTCGGAAAAAGAGAAAGCACACCAAATCGAACACATTTAATGACTGGACTATAACAACACTTTTTATCAAATCATAATAATAAAATTGTATCTCTCAAATACAAATTCATAATTTTCACCTTAAAACAATAACCTCAATCAATAAAACTCATATGGCTAAAACAAATAATTTTGTATGAAATTATTTCGCAGGCTAAACCTAGCTTACAATCGTACCCCCCCCCCCCCCCCCCCGCCCGCACCGCGTGTACACGCGCTATATTCACTCACATTACAGTAAACATAAGTTACAGTTTCAGTGGCCAGTACATCGCGTACAGTATACAGTACGGACTACTGACTCGCGGGCACTATCCGGCGGCGCCGGCTCTAACATCGCGGGGCCAACCACCACTACATACTACGAGCAATCGTTACATGGAACCGGACGTCGGATAGTCCCGGTCTCGATACATGACTTATTTAAGTATGAATAATAGAGTAAATTAGTTCCAGCGCACACAGATTACACAATGTCACACTATTTAGATCGAATATCGTCAGTCGGCGACGTACACTAGTCGTGATTCCGTGGCGTATATCCAACACACGTGTGAGCTAGAGGCCCGTCGGCATCCACTGAGCAGTGGAGGCGGCGCACGTTCAGGGCGCAGCCCCAGGGGTGCGGCGGGACTCGGGCTCAGGTTGGGGCTCTGCCCCCGGCGCGGGCGCGGCGGGGGCCGCAGGCAACGGCGCGGGCCCGGGCGGCAGGGCCAGCTCCAGCTTGCAGTGCAGAGAGTTGCACTGGCGCTGGCAGATGACCCCCGGCGGACACCGCGTCCCTGCAACACACAGCACTAGTCACTAGTACAGGCGGCCGAGGGCGCGGTCGGCGCGGGCGGCGCGGGCCTCACCCAGGTACTAGGAGTGGTGCGTGCGCGGGCCCCACAGGCGCAGCGAGTAGTCGTCGGAGGCGGACACCAGCACGTCGTGGTGCACGGGGTTCCACGACACGCAGTTGACGCAGCGCGTGTGGCCCGACACCACCGCGATGGGCTCCTCGCCCGCTATGTGCCAGATGTACACCTGGACACAGGACGACAATAACAGTAAAGTACTCGCTAGTAACGTGAAGGCTGTAAGAACTTGCAACTTGTACCCAAATGGATATTTTACGTTTAAGCAGTTGAAAAAAAAATAAGTGCTTTGATACCTTGTTATCCTCGCTCCCGGAGGCGATGAAGTCCTGATGCGCTCCGCCGAAGCAGGCATGGATGGTGAAGTGACCTTGACTCAGGCCGCGGAACCGACGCACCAACGCACGCGCACCTACACACAAACATACACTCGATACACGTCTCGACTAACACAAGCTCATACTTGCATACACAAGGTGTAGGAACTATAATGTTTACACAATGAGTGACCTTGTTCAGTCGTTCAACATGAAGAGTTCGAATGTATAATACTCACGTATGTCCCATAGATGCACGCCCTGGTTGGCCACGTTGAGCAGTAGTAGCGTGTCGGCCTGGTTCACTGTCATCGCCATCACTGCGTGCTCCTCCTGGATACTGTAACACCACACTACTGCATTACTATCACTTGTCGTACTAACTGGTAATTCAATGTTATTCACATATTACTTCAGAAGATTTGAAAAGAACGTGCGCACATTGGGGCGCTTTCACCTAATTTCGCAAGCATTCATTCGCGCGTTGATATGTGCGTTACAAAAATGAAGTAATAATGAAAAATGTGTCAAATGCTCACAACAGACCATAGTAAGGTGGTGAGAAGAGTAGTACGTGTTTAAATATCGTGCGGGGCGCCTTTAGATACAAGTGACAAGTTGTCTATATGGCGTGGAGGACTAATGCCGTGTTCGCACGAGGCTAGTACTTTAGTCGAGTAGCGAATATTCAGAAGTCTTCTCTTTCTCTCGCTTCTGTCCAAAAATGGAAGTGAGAGAGAACTACTATATATTCGCACTCGACTAAATGAGTAGCATCGTGCGAACAAGGCCGTGGTCCAGTAGAGTACGCAGTACTGACAGGTTCCTGTCGGTGAGGTCGCTGAAGTCGTACGCGCGCACGCGGTGGTGCGTGTCGGCGGCCAGCACGGCGCGCGCGTCCCCGCGACACGCCAGCGCGTTCACGCGCACGCCGTCCCAGCTGTTCAGCAGGCTGCCCTGTGGGGGGGGGGTATAAATACTAGACCAACACGCTATGGAAAAGAGAACTTTTTAAAAAGCCAACTATACTCTTATGACTTTTTTTGTGAGGAGGGTGTCCTCTGATCGCTATCACCAGGTACATATCAGTTCATCTGTTAGCTATTCCACCAAAGCACCGCTACAGTATATACTGACGTCGAGGCTGCAGTGGTAGAACTGTCCCCGCGCGCCTCCGCACACGAACTTGTCGGAGGTGGAGTGCCACGCCACGGCCGTGAGGGAGTCCTCCTGGGAGTGAGTCATCTTCAGGTGCAACTGCTCCGTCTGTGGACATACATACCAACATATTAATATTACTATATTAAACACCACAAATTACACCTGCTACCACCATACTACCTTACAAATCGATAAACAATTAACAATTTTAAATAAACCTACTACTATCCATACGGTTTTATATTTTATTCAAAAAAAATTTTGTAATCTAACCTCCATATTCCATATCCAGAGGTCGGGGCAGTCCTCAGGGCCGGCAGCGATCAGATAGCGACCATCCGGACTCCACGCTAGGAACGACACGCCGTATGTGTGGCCTTCCAGGGACTTCCTATATTGAAACAACCATTGATATAAAGCCTCGACTGGCTATATGACGGCAATGAAAACATAAATGAAGCGTGGATATGACAGATGATGTATGTACCTGAAGGTGAGGCGCTTGGCCACGGGGTCGAAGTCCCAGATCATGACAGTGTTGTCCTTGGAACCAGACGCGAGGCGAGAGCCATCTGGCGACCACTTACAGTACCACACCTCGTCGCAGTGCTCATTCAGCACCTGCCACCAAACAAAAATATAGATAAAGACAACCTTCTAGAATGCCTATCTCTAAAACTAGTAAAATAAAGACAAGTTACCTGCAGCGAGTGTATCGGGAAGTGATCCGCGGAGCAGTGGTGGTCTGCCAGCAGGGAGAAGGGGATATTTTCCGGGTTGGCGGACGGACGCGGCGCCGCGTGGAACCGACAGCGCGACGCCTGGTGCAGCGTCGCCTGCGACAGCAGCGCGCGGAGCCGACCCGGCGCCATCATCAACGTCGGCGGCAGCACCGACTGCAAGGATTGGGAGCCAGCTCAGTACGGCGCGACAGACGCAGGGCGGGGCGGGCGCGGCACGCACCTGTACGCGCGCGAGCACGTTGGCGCGCGAGTGCGTGCCGGAGCCGGGCCAGTGCGCGCGCTGCTGCAGCTCGCGCGCGTCGGCGCACATCATGAGCGCGGACAGGCGGTGCACGCGCGGCGTGTCGTACTGCAGCGGGGTCAGCTCGTTGCGCAGCACGTGCAGCGCGTCCAGCACGCGCCCTGCCTCCAGGTGCTCCAGGTACTTCTGCTCCAGCACCACGAACTTCATCTCCTGCGTTTGGGGCGAAAACACATGTCATTGTTTTTCAATTAGTACATTTTCTGTCCAATTCCTAACGGTACAACCAAGGTTTATGACAGTAACAATTAATTAATTGCCTGCACGGTTGGCGCGGTAGTTAGGCTACTGGCTGCAGCACAACGCGTCGCAGGTTTGAGTCCTGCACGGAAAAACTCTTATAAGTATCTCCGTATTAACTATAGATTGTTGTTCCGAATCTGAGTGTCATGTGTATGTTTGTAAACGCGCCCACGACACAGGAAAAAGTGCTAATGTGGGGCAACGTTTAAAAAATTATGATTGGCTAGCCCTGATTGAGAAGCCGGCACTGAACAAGTGTGGTGTCACTGACTGCGAGACTGTGTGGGTCGACGTGCGGCGAGTCCCGCAGCAGGTCGTGCAGCGCGCGCAGGTCGTGGTCGGCCTTGACCCAGTCGCCGGCCAGCACGTGCTGCCGGAACGTGGCGGCCGCCGGGTGCTCCAGGTGCAGCCCCGACTCCTCCATCAGCAGCGCCGCGCTGCGCCTGGCACAACACCACGGTTTACATTTCAATCAAACAACAAAGCGATGCTCACATCTTCTCCTTCCAATTCACATTATAATTATTTTTCGATTTCATAGTAATTTGTTTGTTTGTAGCATTAATAAATAATTCATTTATCTTCATAGTGTTCAATGACTTAACCGTATTCTTTCAAAATATTAAGTTATACATAAGAAAACATTATCATAAAGCATTGAATCGTCGATGTCATAGAGTTGCAGACAGTTGATTAATATTTACAACAAATTACGTGAGGGAACATGACTTAGCAACAATATCGCAACACGCGCGCTTAATTGAAAAAGCAAACAGTGTATGCCCTTCCCTGCTATGGTATGGACGGTTATTACTAAATAGTAAATGTACAAATACATAATACTATGAATACATGTGGAAGTAACCAACATGTTACATACACGCGAAATATTCTTATCACACATCTTTGTATGCAGGTGTACCTATAATAATATAGTAGCGTGTCACATACAGCTGTTTGTTGGTTGGTCAGACAGTTATATTATAATATGTAGTTTCTTATCTTGTATTTCATTATGTGGGTAATAGGAAGGCTCAATGTGCATTTTGTTACAAAACTATTGAGTTTGTTAGACACACATGCCTTAAGTTAAGGCCCTTAACCCTAAACAGGTGATTTCCTAAGAATCTCATGGGGTTTGTTGTTGCCCACCCGCCCACGGCACCTTTCTGTGTAGGACTATCAAATATTTTGTATAGCTACCAAAATTATAATATAAACAACACAATATAGTTTTGTTGCACAGGTCGGTTGCGTTTGAACCAACCTCTACCTATTGGGGATTGTAATAATGGTTTCAGGCTCACCTCTTATAAAATGGACTTACAACAAAACAATATAGTTGGTGAATTGGTTGCAAGTGTTGCTGAATTAGGATTAATTCATTGGCTTAAACTACCAAAGTATTATTAACTATTGTGAATGTCCTAATGGTAAGGAATGTGCAACTGTGGCTACTGTATGGGAGACTAATATAAATTAACAAAAATATGATAATCATTTGGTATACATGGAATATTTTGTAAGCACTTGACATTTGTAAGAGCCGTGCTTCATTAGGACGCCAAGGCGACGTTCGCCGATGTTTTTATTTACTACTGATACTGAAATGTATATCACCAAATTGAAAGCGTTGTCTGGCGACGGGCAAGCACGGAGTAGCATGAGCTACAGCTCCCTGCAACGGAAGGGACCTGTAGCTCTTGCTACTATGTCACCAAAGTTGCTATTATAATGTACTTATACACAAATAAACCACACCTCCCTTATTCAACCCGCATTTTGGATTTGTTTGCCATTGCCTTTAGATTTGTCAATAATGACCACTAAAGTGGGACACATGGGATATGTGTTATAAGTACGTAAATAATTGAAGTATTTAGCAAAGTAAGCTATATAGCCTGCTGTAATTGCTCTATTTAAATTATTGATATACCTATAGAGGTTGCTTGACGGTTGCCTGTGTAACTAGTTACTTAATCATATACGATAAAATAGTAAATAGATATGACAACCCAATCTATTGGCTTTGTTTTAAGTATGCTTAGAAGCACAATTTTATAATATATAAACAAATTTTACAAGAGATTAGGGTGTCGTGTGCCATTGAAGGCCTATGTCCAGCAGTGGACGAGAACAGGCTGTTAATGAATAAATTAAAAAGAAATTTTACAAGAGTGAACCTAACTTTTAGGTTATTTATAGGAAATCCTTAACAAAAACCAATAGATAAGTGAGTTACCTGTAAATTAATTATGATAATAACTAATAATTAAGTGCAACCACATGTTTTACTAAAAGATAAACTTTTTGAGATAAGAGTAATGACAAAATATCCAAATTCATGAGAAGCCAGTTAATAAGAGTGTAGGTATGGTTTATCAAAGTATAGTAAGACATACCTAGCAACTACATGAATATAGGTGACTGATAACATGATAAGTGGCTATGTGGGGAGGAATGCTCACCACAAATGATACTTTTGTACAAAGTATTGTACATTTGTAGCAATACAAGATGTCTGCATCTTTATATAATGTAGGTTACACACTTCACAGAGTCTGTCAGCTTCACAAATTACAAAAATGAGGTTCATGACATAAAACAGTAACAATACACACAAGTCATTGTAGCCTAATGTTGACATCATTATTAGGTAGTTGTAGGCATTATTTCTAGTATTATTATTTCTAGTTTCTATAATCTTATCCAACTATTAATGAGTTTCATTATAAAAATATGAACTGTACATCTATTATTTTGTTACTGATATCAATACCATTTTGTTTACTTAGATAACTACAATATAATTTATAAAATGAATATGTTGTGTTCCTAGTGTATATTATAGCAATGTATAGTGAAGAGAACAAAGAAATAGACTTGTTTGAGGAGAGGATAACTATTTTGCTATGAATGGCAAACAGTAGTGAACAAGTCTTTGTTTACCAGAAACTGCCTACACAAACTATGGAGGAAACTAATAACTTCATTATCATCACTACAATAATGACTTGACAAAAATATGTACCTACTCACTTTGAACTTATTGTTAAATGTTTCTGAGCTTGTCTTAGATTTAATTGCATAGTAACACATGAACAAAGGAAATGATCATCCATAAAAGTATGGTGCTTAATAGAACTACATAAGCATTTTTCTTTGTGTGATGCAAAGTAGGTAGCATGCATTCAAAATGTGCAGTTTCATTGTTGTTTACTGAAGTGAACACATGACATGTTCAGCACGCTAGGTAAGCCAACAGAGGACTGAAGCTGTGGTGTGCAAACAAAGGTAATTAAACTTTAACACCAGCCTGGATCACTACTTTTCTAAATTCCAGCAACATAATTCAATAAATACATACTTCTACTGAGTGGTCTTACTATAAACTGTGAGAGTTGGAAGCAATGTAAACATAAATGTTTTCAATAACAAAACACAGCTGTAGTCTGTCCGAAGCACACATCTAGCCTAAAGATGAAGAGTGAACGCCCAGCTGTACTCACTCAAGCCCAATAGAGAGGAGGTGCTGGCCTATAAGGCGCACGATCTCCTGGTCCGTCTGACTCATCCGCAGGCCAGGCGGCTGCAGGTCCCCATTACGTGTCGCAGTGTCGCCGTTGACATGGTGCGGCGGCGGCGGCGGCGCGCCGTTGGTACAGGGCTGGTGCATGTCTGCGGGCCGGGCGGGCGGCGACAGCCTGCGGGTCCGCTTGCGCGGCGGCCGGTGCCCAGCGCCCTCGTCGCCCGAGTCAGTGGAGGCCAGGCTGGCCCGCTCCGCTGCACCCACTCGCCGCGCTCGTCGGAGCGCCGAGATCACGAGCGCGCCCGCCGCATCGGCCTCGACGCCTTGGCCGAGTGACGTCACGGCCGCCCGATACGCACCACCCGCGCTCAATAGACCATCTCCCTTTGTTCGTCGCTGCGAAACTCTCGGTCCTGGCCTGCTGCGTCGCACTACTCTCACAACAGAAATACTTTGTACGCGACTACAACCGAGGAACGTGTACCGTTGCGAAAGGTTTTGATAGCTGTTTGAGTTTGCAGCGTCCGCGATGCGTACACAAAAATCAGCTGAAAATGATACGACAGCTGTCTTTCTTCGCTAATGCAACATCGCCCTTCTTTCCGTTTCGGATGACGTTCGTGTCTTGTTCGGTTGCGCATCGGGCGAAATCGTGTTGTAATGTAATGACCTCAAAAATAAAATTACCCGTGCTACAAAAATGGTGCAAGCACTTGAGTACAATTTATTATAGCCTAAATTAGATTAGTTTTAATTTAAATAATAAGTAATGAAAGGGTTTAAGGTAATTTATGTTCAATGTAACTGCTGAAGGAAATTAACTCATTTCGATTAATTTATACTTAAAACTAAAAAATAGATCATAACATATATAATTAGAAAGCCTTGGTGTAAAATTGTAATTTTTATTTTATATTCCTTTATTTTAAACACTTTATTTTGAACAAACACATTTCTATAAATTGCATGAATTGGAACGGACCAATGTTTGTATGCACTTGTGGTATTGCAAGTATGTTTACATAACATATTTTTGTTATTTACTTCGAGAGACTCAATTACATAATATTTTTTGACTATAAGGAAATTTAATTAAGCTCGAAAGTATAGACTAACTTAAATTACGCTCAATACTCGTTATATTTTAAGAATTTTATAATTTAAGTTTGGTCGGCGTTATCATTGGTTCAATCTTTTTACATCGTTATGATCTCCAAAAAAAGCGAATTATTTGAAGATTTTTTTGGGTCTTCTATTGATGTCTCCCATAAATTGTTAAATAATCAGTTAATCACCTAACAATGTTTTGATAATATTCCATTCATTTCTGGACGTTAAAGTTCCTGTCACAGAAATACACTGTCAATGAAGTGTCACAATGACAAAAATATTGTCATTGTTGTCAAATACAATACACAGGAAATCGTCAAACAAATCAGTGAGGTAGTGGAATCGGATTTAACAAAAGTTAAGATGAAGCTATTGTTTTTAAAACTAATGTTACTATACTTATCTGTAAAACCATCTAATCTGCAACTCGTTATTAATGTTAGAAATCAGGTGAGCAGCTAATTTTCTTTTATATTCTAGTAATCTGCTACTCTAAAATCTTGCAAAGGTAAACCGTTCTAATTGAATTAAATTAAATATTTGTGCACTTTGCGACTCGATGATGTTGCTTCACGTAGCTATGTCGAAATAATAGACATTATGTGTGAAGACTGAAATGTATCAGTTGTTTCTTGGTTGGCAATGTCCAGGGTGGCGACGTTATGCAGGAGAACATAACTGCGAATGTGTCAGAAGATACCATCACCCTCGAGTTTATGCGGCTGGATGGCGTGTTCGTGTCGCAGCTCGTCGACTTCACTAACGTGAGTACCTGCCCCTAATGGCTCCATACCATTAGAAATTACTACTATATTCTCCTAATTAATTAATTAAGTTTAGCAACAGCATTCATTAATATTCTATATTATATGCAACTTTCACTGCTAGTTTATAAAGAAATAATCTATGGTGCTCATATAAATTAATCATTTTTGTTATCAACTTTTTTGTTAATCAATCAATGTTTTAATTAAATAATTTATGATAACAAAATATATACTACACAATTACTATTATAATGGCTTAAGTTGGACCAAAAAGTGTATTATGATGACTGATGGTTTTCAAGTAATAAGTGATATGTTTAGGAAGTGGAGGCTATGAAGCTTATAATTCCTGGTGAAGAAGAAATGGGACAAACAGGCCACCAGACACTGTGCTTCCTGACTCATGCTGCCCAGGCTGACTTCATAGCTCCTGATGCAATGGCCAAGTTGAGACAGGTGTGTATTGGTATCACTCCACCACATTATATCACTGTATAATCTGTATAATAACATGTAACTAAATCTTTCTAAAATACCACTGCACTGGAAGATAAATCATATGACAGAGAAAATAATTATGTAACATACTGTTTTCACAAATTGCATGTAGATACCTACTGTGTTTTGTATAACTGTAATTATTTAGCATGTTATGTGGTATTATGGTATATCAGAAGTTCAAGCATGTAATTTACTTCTGTAGAAAAACCCAGGCACTATAAGAGTAGCAGAAGAGGACAAGGGTTGGCGGCAGACCACGGCCAGTGCGTGGGCCGGGCGCGCCGTGCGCCTGCTGTCTGCTCCCGCGGCCCGGCACTGCGCGGCCGCCAGAGACCGCGTCTACCTGCGCGCCGCTGATCTCGCGCGGTGGGCTCCACGCCCGGGTTTGTCTTGTTTCTTTAGTTAATGTTAAATTAAATTATAACATACATTTGCCCCATCAGGGTAAACAAATGATTTCTGCTGAGAAATGACAGAGCACCATCTACCTGCTCCTGAAACACTAACAAAAGAAATTGTTGTTACAATTTTAAATTTTTTTTGTTTTCCCATTATTCATGCAACATCACCCTTGAGCAGTTGATTACAACTATTATTACCTAAAATAAACATTTAATCCCTTATTTTTAACAGGCTCACCCCCTATTACATGAGACTCATAACATTACAGTAATGTGCACCTCTGCCTACCCCTTCAGGGAAGATAGGCATGATGTTATGTTATGATTCCCTTATTTTTATGAAAATAAAACCTGACAGGTGATGTTAAAAAACATTACCATCACCTGTCATGGTTTATCGGAAATGTTTTGATTACACCCTGTATTGTGTCCATATTTCGAACATAAATTACTTCTGGATGGGTAAATGATTTGTTGTTGTTAAAATTTTTAGGGCTGGATCAGTCTTCATATGCCACAGTAGTGACTCCATTTCCACCGCACGCACTCTCATCAGATACAACGGATGGGAAGCTGGCAGTTGGCGCATGTGTTTCAGAGACAGACCGCACTAAAGAGTGCATTTGTCACATGGAGGTTTGATATTAATTAAATTTAAACATTTACAATTAATGCATGGCTTGTAAAAAGGCACTATGCATACAGTATCTCAAATTAATATCATCTAGTAATATTTAAAATCTCCAATGTTATCATAAGTACAAAAACTAAAACTTAATAATGCCTGAATGAAAAAGATTGGCTGATGTTTATATTTCATAAATTTTATGACAGGTGTGTGTGAACTGGTATCCCTGTGGATTGAAGTACTGCAAGGGCAAGCCCCAAGGAGGGTTGAGCTACCGCTGTGGAATCAAGACTTGTCACAGATGTTACCGCTACCACTTCTACGTGAAGCAGCGCGATACTTGCCTTACCTACACGTGACGGCGCGACCGCCGGCCACCGCGCCGCCGCGCACCCTGCCAAACCTACATTCTAGTCCTCATGATCATAGCTTTCATAATAATATATTCTTATAAAGACTGTTCTATTACCAGTAAAATGACCACGCATCAATTCTTGTAAATATTTTGCTAAATGAAAGTAAATAACTATACATACTTAATTATGTTGTAAGAAATACACTTTTGGATACTATTTGATATCATGTTTTATTCTCTAAAGTACAATGCAATTTGATTTCTTTTATAAACTATACAATATACATGTTTCATAACCAAGGCTCACTTGTGTTTCAGGCTTGTGTTGAAGTTAGTGACATACAAGTGATGAAATGTTCAGGGTCAAAGGGCCATTATGTCACCAGTAGATATACAATTTTCTGTTTATAAAGTCTAACAATGTTCTAGGAAATGGTTGTGGTTCTTATAACATTATATAATATCAATAAATATTTACTGTGGTAACATTATGCACCTTTGAGAAATGAATCATGTTAAGTTTATGTTCTTACTACAATAAATAATAACAGATTGCTACCCATCTTACTTGCAACCTACTTAAAAGTTTCTTATACACTAGTACATGGTTGTAGCACTCTTTGGACACATGTGGACACTTTCTAAGTTGTAAACAAATACATTTACAATGTTTAAGAGCAGCCAGGGAAGGGATCATGTCTGTTCTTCCTGAGTACAAATTGTATCTTTCTCTCCATATCCTCATTGTATATGGCCTTACAACGCTCGTGATTCACTCTTCTTCTTGTCTGAAAAGTAAAAACAATTGTATCAGCACTTATGTGACGAATATGCAAAAGCAGTTCACAGTTTATAGTGGTACGAATGTCATAATCAGTATTCATGTGTACAAGATATTTGGAAAAATAAACAGGTAATATGAATGTTAGACCCTGTTTATTACACTGCGTATGTGAAGAATTTACAATGGTACCTGAAATGGTTTTTCATAATATCTGGTTAGCCTGTACTGCTCGAGTATGCCTTCCTTGCCAAGAATTCTGTTCATCAGCCGACAGGCGTCATCAACATTATCGTTTTTCACGAAAACTGTACGTGCAATAAACGAAGGGTGTCGGTTCGACAATAACCTTAGAGTTAGAAACATGTTGCTAAAATCCACTCCACTCTAAACAATTTAAAAGCAAGAGCACAGAAATGTAGAGAAAACTAAGGTTATTTTACTGTCAGTGTCACTAATTTTAATGCCAGTGTCAACTGTCAGTCAGATGAAATGTGACATTGACAGCAATGAATTTGTAGTTTACGAAGTTGATCATGACGATCATGACTGAAGACCACACTAAGACACAGGGTCTGCCTCAACCGGTATTGAAATAGGCCAAATTAGCCTCGCAGAAGCTTGGTGTGCTCAATAGGTCGAGGCAGTATTTCACCCCGGTCTATCGCATGCCTATATCTATATAAGGCCCAGGTTGACATGGAGTACTTACTGCTCTCATCTTTGGGTGCAGGCACCCCAGTCCCTGCTTCTTCTGGACCGCGTTCAGCGGCGTGCCGTTCGAATTGTTGGGTTTCGGGAAGTTTCAAACCGGTTAGACACTTTGGAAATTCGTAGAGATGTAGCTTCGTTGTGCATTTTCTATCGCATATACCACGGAGAGTGCTCTGAGGAATTGTTTGATCTGATACCTGCTTCGTCCTTTCCATCATAATGATAGTTGGCAGGCCACAACTGTGCGCTTCTCTCGCATCTTTCTGTCTCGCACAGCAAAACTCTGGAATGATTTTATTTATTTATTTATTTCCACTTAATACAGCAAGTGTACACAGGTGGACTTAATATTTTGGGCTTTGTTTCCCAGTCATCCTTTAAGTAGAGCAGAGGAGTGAAAGTAGCAGGTGATAAGTAACCTTTATAAACAGGCAATGTACTAGTATAATAAATTTTACAATCATATCATACAATAAATACCATACAGGTATATTTGTAAACTTCTATTTATTTATTTATACTTTATTGCGAACACAAGAAAGAATGTGAAATAAAAAATATGATACAATATTAAAGTCATGATCTGTCGTCAGCGGTATTTCTGAATCGATACGGCGTTTTTTTTAAAGGGGGAAAATCATCGAATGATTTCTCCCGCCTAGGTGAGGCGGAAGGGAGTGTCAGAATCTTACTGACTAAAAACCACTCTGTTCCTTCTCCTGCACTTCAAACCGGAGCCCCGGTAACCCGTTAGGTTCTCCGCGACTCCGAATCGGCATCAGCCCTATTGATCGATGAATCGATACGGCCTACGAACCTATTTCCTGTGACTCCTCTGGTGTTGCGGGTGTGCATGGGAGGCGCTGATCGCGTACCATCAGGTGATCCGTCTGCTCGTTTGACCCCTATTCCATAAAAAAGGATTCTTAAGTCTTTGGAATTACCACAAAACTTCGACGGTTATTTAATCAAATGCCAATTAGAAAAGCTTAATCACTTTATTATTTTACTAGCTTGTACCTGCGACGTCGTACGCACAAATAGGTTATTCCCGTTTCTGTAGCTCCCGTCAGAATTTAAGGAACATATTTCGTAGGGTTGCCCAACACTCCCTTGAGTTACAAGTTTCAATTTCAGCCAGTCAGCCACTAGGTAAGTGTAGGCACTTACGTCATTTACTTCCACTTGTCCCCATAGGGCACGACTAGAAGTGACTGACTGATTAACTGATTAATTGACTGACTGAGTGACTAACCGGCTGACCGACTGGCATACTGACTGACTGACTGACTGGTTGACTGATTGACTTTATAGGTACGTTAACTAACATAAAGAAGATGAAGTTTAAGTAAATAAGACTGCCTCAGACTGCCTACGTAGGTACTCCTTGGTCAAATGCAAACGTGTCAAAAAATCAAACGCCAATATTCGCTAGCGGTACTTTCTGACATTTGTAAAAATATTAACAACATTTTTTGAGACAAATATTATAAAACAATTGTTATACTTTTTATTTTTCTTTGTTATGGCTGTATTTTGTGTGATATTATAAGTTTTAGTCATTTATTTTGTACAGTAGGTAATGGCAAATGACGAGTTTAAGCTGGATGTATCCGATTCTTCGAAGTCTGAAAGTTCATTAACTGGACTTGTAGCGACAACAGTACCCCGGTTTCGTAATGTGGCCCTACATGAACGTTGCACCATGATGGATATGATGCATTTGAAAGATGCCTTCCAATCAGCGTACAGAAACAAAATGAGTGCCGGAGAATTTAGAGAGTTAATCAAGACATTATTGAATGCTGAGTACGATGATGAGCATTATAATATACTCTTTTTAAAGGTGCTTGTTTTGTACTTACCTGTAATGAAGCCTTGTTAGACATGTCCCAGGGTATTGCAACCATATATACATTCTTACTAAAAACTATTTTATTCAGTGGTTTTTTCATACAAGTTAAACAGAAGAAAGTGTCGAAATCTGACTAAAAACGCCCCGTTTCAGCGTCCACGACCCCGACACGAGAGATTATCCCCTGCATTCTGTAGAATTCTGAGACACCATATTAAGATATTGTAATGGATGGGCCTTTCTGCCTTTTTAGGAGTAGCTAAGAAAGTCCGTGATACTTTTTCAAATTATACTAAAATAAAACAATGCGCTTACGATGAAGTAGTCAAATTTAGATACTTAAACCAATCAGATAAACACCAGTCGTACGGGTGAAATTGACTGGGACGAACTGGTTTCACACCTGATCCTCGGCTACTTTGGAAACGACGCTGAGAACCAGCGGGAGTCCTTGCAGCTGCCCATCATGGGACTGCCTGTCATCATGCGCTCGCAGCACAGGCATCCAATATCTAGGATATGCTTCTGTCCCGACGTCGACAAGGTTATTATTGATTTCATAAACTGGTGCGAAGCTAGTATAACAAGACACTTGATATAATCAGAGATTTAATATAACATAACAGGATCGCTGCACGGATCCGATGCAAGGGACGTACATTACTGCGAGCCGCGACGGCATGGTCAACTGGTGGTCACTGGATATGAAGCTGCTGAGAACCGGCTATTCTTCCAGTCGTTAGTAATATACCAAATGCAGTTTTTGGATCGAATCGTATAGATGAAGTCGATGTAGACATAGGTTTTAACATGTTTTAATAATAAATTGAAGATTGGTAAATGTTCGCTTCTTGTGATTTGATTTTCTTCTCTCACAGCTCATCTGAAAGTCCGCTCAACATGGGTGACGGACATGGTGTGCATGCCCGACGTGAACATCATCGTCACCAGCTCCACCGAGAGAGACCTGCGCTTCTACGACTGCACCGCTAAAACCTTTATCTTGAAGATAATTATTACAAGTTGGGAATGTATGGCAAGGAAGCTTACTTCGGTTTCGTAGTTCAGAAATAAGAAATACACAAAAATCTTTATGTATTATAGTTAATCTAAATAAAATTTGAAGAATACGTTAGGTATTGACTACAGTTAATGTCTTGATTGAGATAAAATATTGAAATTTTATTTTAGTTCTCCTTTAGAATGACGGGATCTTTGATCTTTCTCAATAAATATACATAGTTTAATAACGTTACGCGTCGGGACGTAAGTAAACATCACAAGTAGGTATATGTTTTTTAGATCTGCACGATGTATTATTACTTCAACAAAGATGACATGGACCAGTGCAAGCTGATCTGCGGCGACGTGGGCGGCAACGTGAGGGTGCTGCTCTTCTCAGCACACATGCGCGGTCCGTTCCGGAACGACGCTGGTCGGGCTTTGAAAACATTACGACATGTTGACTTACAGAAGAGGGTAATGATAATGATGCCTATGTACAGTAATTACGTAAATTTTATAGAAAGATTGGAGTAAATTCTATGGTACCGTTGTACGGCGACCTCAGGGTAACCGCAAATGATTCGCAGCCTCGTGTTCTGCCGGAGCTGCGCCTCGTAGAGCTGGTGCGCGTGCACCCGGAGTGGGTGCGCCAGGTGTCGTACTACGCATCGCTGCACTGCGTCATGTCTTGTGCCACTTGCTTTGACTCACTGCTCATGTGCGACTTGAGTGGCTCCAAGACACATAAAATGTTCAGAGTTGATAAGGTAATAAAATAAAAAAAATATTCGTTTTTACTACTATTGTGTTGTGTACCTACCTTCTTACAAGACATTCTAGTACAATTATCAAGAATGACAAGCTTCAAGATTGAGATGAATTAAAAAAAGATTGGTTGATGTTTAGGGCTTTCAATGCTTTGCGTTCGACGAAGAGGCACACGTGTTGGTGACGGGAGGTCCTGACTGCATGGTCCGGGTGTGGAACCCGTTCGTGACAGCCAAAGCTAACGTGTTGTTCATAGGACATCACGCCGCCGTCACCTGCATAGTACTGCAGAACAAAGGACAGACTATCTACTCGCTGTCTAGAGACAGAACTATTAAAGTGTGGGATGTACTAAGCCAAGTGTGCCGCCAGGTATCTAATACAAAAATGAGATTTTCTATCAATTCAGTGGTGCTTATGTAACCAGTAAATTATTTTAGAATACGTTTATATCTAGAACATAAAATGATTTATAAAGAACAGAAACAAATTCTAGACTTACATCGACATACCTGCTGTCGTGGGCGAGCGCACGCCTATATCTGCGGTGTATAACCCTGCTACCCGCGAGTTCATCTTGGCTTGTATGAAGATAGCTGTCGTAGTGCTGGACGAGCAACTGAACCCGCTGCACACTGACGGGTTCACACACTCGCGAGCTGTCTCCACAGTTCTCTACAACCCGTTGTTTAAAGTCATTATCACTTGTGGTACTGACAGCATTATTATAAACTGGAATCCAATAACAGGTATTTAAGGATATTTATTATATGTATAACAAAAAGATATGGTAAATAGGTCCTAATAATTACGTTAAACACGTATTTGGGACGATTATGGATACTGAACATGTCTGTCTTAAGTACATTTTCTAATCCCCTAACTATAACTTTCTAATTACATGTAACTAACTTCTTTTCTTCTTAATCGTTTGCCTCATTTGTGAAGGTCGTCCCCTTAAAAGGCATTCATTGCTTTCTGTGTTATTTCTGTCCATCTTGTCCTGTTTTCGGCTTCTCTCAGGGCTTTCGTAGGTCGATGAACAATTGAACGTAACTAACGTGTAAAACGAAATTGTTTATCAGACGTCTGCCGATCTTTAATAATTTTAAATGAAGTGAACTATTTAAGAGAATCAGAATTATTATTTTTTGGTTATCGCATGTAGGTAAACGCAACGTGCTGATCCGCGAAGCGCACGTGCGCCACATGCACGGCGAACAGATTCCGGTGGAGATTACTGCTGCCTGCTTCGACCCTGGCTACCAGTTAATGCTAACTGGAGCTAGAAACGGCGAACTCAAGGTTATTGCTGTGACGAATCATAATAATGTTCCCATACCTACTCTGTAATTTAAATGTTTTCTCAATTAATCTTAACTAACTGGGTACTTCGTTCCCATTTTGTCCAGGTTTGGAACTTTAACACTGGTCTATGCTTGAGAACGATGTCCATCGAGCATATGTGCGAAGTTACCAACTGCTTCTGGGTTGAAGGCAGGTAAGACTTAGTGTAGATAACCACATACGTAATACGTGATTTCCAGCCAGAATCCTTACTGTTCATTATTCACATTTTACAAACCCTTGCCAATAAACTAGACGAGAAAAACAGATCTACAATCAATCTGGAAACTGGTCATTGTTTATTTTGAAATGAAGCCAATATTTAAGAGAGCTAATAAGTAGCTAAAGGTTGTTTGTTTTACTACAGTCCTCTGGGTTTGTCTCAGGATACTGGCAGTTGGGTGGAACCGCCATGTTGTTGAGTTTGAGGACACCGGTATGGCGACTACTGGCAAAAGCTGGGAAAAACGTCACACGGACGATGTGCTAGCTTCTGCAGCACGGCCTCCTCTCACGATGGCCACCTCCAGCTACAACTCCGAGCTGGTGTTGTGGAAATTGGAGACTGGCCAGCCCTACAGGTACTACGCGATGAACTTTCGATTTATTGCAGTTTTGGAAACGTTCGTTGTAATAAGAAGAACTTTCTAATAATTATAATGAGTAATTATATAAATAGTAATTAAAATTACCCTTAACCCGGCTGTGGAGGAACCTACCCCCATAGAAGACAGGCGTAAGTTTATGTGTGTATGTAGTAATCTATATATATAAAAATGAAACCCGTTTCCCGTTGTCACGTCATAACTGGAGAATGGCTAGAACGATTTGGCTGATGTAATTTTTGATGTGTTTGTCATTGTCAGGAGAAGGTTCTTATGACAGAAAAAAACCTGAAAATCTTATGAGGACGGGAGAAAACGGGATTGCGCGTACGAAGTACGCAAGCAGAAGCTAGTTACCTATATTCATCTTGAATTTCTGATCGAGAAAATGTATTTTTGTATAATTATAATTTTTGTATCATGATTTTAGATTTAAACGTTACTAGCTTCTGCTAGTGGTATTTATTATAACTATGTGTATGTTTCCAGGCGGTTTTCGTGTACGGAACCGACATTGCGGATCAAGATGGTTTATAGCCGGCGTGAATCTAGCAAGCCAGCTCCTGTAGCCCCGCCGAGACGAACGTTAGGGACAGGGAGTAACTTCCGAAAATCCAAGTGAGTAGATCTGTCTGTGAAGGGTACGTAGTTAGTTAGTAACATTTTTTTAAAAAAGGCTCGCAGTTTGGACTCTGTGTTTGTGCGCGATTATCTCGTGATAGACTAAACCGACTTTGATGGATTTCCAGAAAAGTGTTTGTTACACTTAGCTTCAAAAAACGAAGGGGTTGAATTCTCTTTTATTTATTTCTATGTCATGGCCATGAGTGCATTTATAAACACGTCATTATTTCACATAGTTTTCTTATAGCAATACCACTTTGTATTCCTTAGTGCGCAAGCGGGAGAATCTCGTGAAAACATTTTGGCGACATCTGATGCAGTAAGGAAGGCGACCGAGCGCCGTATATCTGGGGGCATGACCACGTCAGGCCGTGAGCGGAACATGCGTCTCCTCGCCGTGCATGCCGTGGTGTTTCTGCAGACACGACCGCAACATATGAGTGTGGGTCAGTAATAGTCAGTATACTTCAAGCAATTTTCTCAAAGACGTCTTAACTTCTTCTTTAAGCCTCTGTTTTCCATGAACTGGATTTGAACCATAAAAGTAAAAATCTATTTTTTCAGTTTTTTTTTTATACTTAGACACGATTGGTAGGATATTGTGTACATATTATAGTATTATAATTACACGGAGTAGCAAATTATTGGACAGTTGTTTTAATTGATTTATTATTCTCTAGCTAGTCTCTTATTGGCGCTAGAAAATGGTCAAATACAGTGTTGGTCGGACCACTCGGCGGGTGGCTACCAAGGTTCATTCCAGGTCATCCACACGGCGGGCGACTACGCATCGTGCCTGGCCACAGATAAAAACAACGAGTTCCTGTTTACGGGCACAACCCTGGGCTACGTGAAGGTGTGGCTCATGAGCAATTATCTTATTAACGAACTGGTGAGTTTCTTTGCTTATTTGACAGTATTTGAGTGTGGGTAACAGGTATTTCAGAGTATTTGTTTGATGTTAACTTCTTAGGTTCATGTTAATATGCCGCGGCTCCGTCTGATGTTCCCGTTCCTGTGGCGTGACCGCATCGAGGGTCGCGCCAAGCGCAGTGTGCGGGACCAGCCCAAGCCGCTGCTACTGAACAGCTACCGCGCACACCTCCGCAGTATTACCTCTATAGCATACATTGATGAACATAAGCTTGTGTTCACGTAAGCTTTAATTTAATCTGTGACATTATAGTAATTAGTACCTACTAGATTCCAAATTACCTTAGACAATTTTAGCGACACGATTCAATGTCTTAACTTACCGATTGTCCTATAATCACCTATACGTATTAGCAACAATAAACAAACAGCAAATACTTTTCCCAGCGGCAGTTCAGACTACAGCGTTCGAGTGTGGCGTCTGTCAGGCGAGTACCTGCAGACACTGGGCAGCTTCCTGCCGTGGACCCTGGAGGTGACGCGCTTCCCGCCCGACGTGAAGAAGGTCGCCAGCTTCACCACGTTCAAGGTGAGCGCCAGCCGGCGGCCACACGCCGCGTCACAGTGTGCTGAGGGCGGCAGTGAACCAGTGCGTGCTGTCTGCAGGTGTGGCGCAGTGGCCAAGTGTCGCGCTACGTGCCGGGGCAGAAGGTGGTGGACAAGCTGCACGATATCACCGTGCACGAGCTCAAGACCAAGACCTACGGCGAGGCGCCCAACGAGCCGTTGCTTGGAAAGTACTCCTCGCTGCCGCAACGACCTGACAAAATAGATCCAATTCTACTCGACGATTCATTGCCTATAGTGAGCACCTACAATTTACAAACAACTAAACTTTACCGATGTATTTTTATTGTGTTCAGTTATTAATCATATTTTTTTGATGTGCTGCAGATACCGATCTACGCACACTTGCGTATGGCGTCAACGCAGCCAGTGCGACGTCCACCAACCCCTGAACTAGTTCGCGAAACACGACTGAAGCGCGTGAAATCAAAGAAAACCCACTTTGACTCAAATGCGTCTCAAACGATAACAGGACGACTATCTCAAGTGACTCAGGGACAGCCAGCACATGGATCACATCATTCATCTCTGCAAGCACAGCCTGCGCACGGGCCGCCAACACGTCGCCGCCAGTCGAGCTCGAGCCGAGATAACTAGCTTCGTATTCCACAGACCAGCAACAGCAAGCACCATGCCATTGTCACGCGGTCACGCCGTTGTTTTGCTTGGGTGGGTTCCTCGTCGGTGATGCGAGCAAATGTCTGATGTTGTTGATGTTGACATGATGTTTTAATTGTATTTGCCTACTCTATAATTTATTTAATCGTATTTTTTAAATGTGTATGTTTATTTTTAGTATCTTTTTTTTTATTTTAGAACATTCACGTATTAGATATATACACTGCTTATAAAACAAATTTTTGGTGTTTTACTTTTATAAATGTTTATTTGGTGTATAAAGCCAGATTACAAAATAAATCTTATTATCTAAGGAAAGTCGTAAGTTTATATAAAACCTGAACTAGGTACTTTTAATCTTACACTGTGTTTTCTCGACAAATATTTTGACTAATTAGTGGAATTTGTATTTTTTCTTATATGCTGTGGATTGTAATAAAAATAACGAATTCTTCAATTCAACCGAATCACGTTTAGCTTGCATGGTCTTAAAAATGTCGTTCAATGCAAATGATGTAAAACCTTGTCGTGCGTGAGGTGTAGTGCGGTATACCGTAGCTCGTAGGTATCTAGTACCTATAATGAAATAGTCTGATGATCATCATTTAATGTCGATGAGCTGATGGAAGGTACAACTAAACTGAGTTAATAAGTTATAAGTTTAGGAGACCTTTACCTTTTGTTGGGAGTTCCAAGAAAATTCCTTCAAAATTATACTTATACATACATTATGGGTGTGGCTTATCATTTGTTTACGTTAGGTATACATACAAGTATAGGCGAACAACAATTGAAAAGGAAAAAATAAAAATACGATTAAAAAAACCGACTTCAAAAATATACCAAAACTAAAAACAAACAAAATACCTCTACTGTTATTCACTGTACTACTCATTGATAGTTTAGAAGTGTGTAAGTAACACAAATGGAATAGAAAAAATCTTTTCCATCGTGCCACAAGCGTCACAATCGCGAAACAAAATAATTATAACTTACCGATCAAGTTACCGATACTATGCTTATAATTGTTTGTAAGCTGCTTAATGTATGTTCATTAGTAGTATGTATGTATGTACATACATACTAGGTAGTAGGTAGGTAGTACTACCTACTTAGGTTTAAATTGGATAACCGACTTCAAAAAAGGAGGAGGTTCTCAATTCAAACTCAAACTTAAACTCAAAGTCTTTAATTGCATGTTAAGGTAAGCATAATAGTAGGCACAGCTTAACAGCCTTTTTCAGGCGGATTGCAAATTTTAGGGCTGTCACTGGCTCATCATAAATTACATTTGCTAAACATTATTTTTTTAACATATTTATTTTATTTATTTATTTATTTATTTATTTATTTATAAGCACATGTACAACTCTACAGCACAAGCCAAAACATTATACAGTTAAATAATAAAAAAAAAAAGTTACTTATTTACTATTTTACACTTATGTGATAGGTATCTTATATAAAAAAGTACAATAATTATAATTACTTAAACTAATTCATCAGCCGTCCATCTTCTCACAAAATCTTACACATTCACGACATACATCCTTCCATCTCGCTGCGAACAAATCACACTCTGGTGCGGATGCCAGGAAAGCATTGATCATCGTTAATGCTCGAACAAGCGGAGAATTTGCATGCGCGACTGTTCGCGTTACTGGAACAGCCAGTAAGGGGTGCCTACGTGGCCTAAGCTGATGCTTCAGAACTGGGGGCACAAACAACCGTACCACCTGTGCCACCAGCTCCGGACAGTCAGATTGTCCTCGCAGAGTACTACAGATAGAAATAATAAGAGAGTAATTTCGCCTCACTACCAAAGAATTAAAATTTAACATGCCCAGTAAAAACTTGGTGGGATATAAGAATGGATAGTACCCAAATAGCTTTTTGTACAGAAATCTAAGAAATGCTTTTTGCACTTTCTCCAGCAATAAAGCATAAGTACTCTCATGAGGATTCCATACAATAGATGCAGTCTCCAGTTTGGTACGAACTAGGGCCATGTACACAAGTTTGATAGCTTTAGGATTATCAAATTCACGCATATTACGGATAACGAAACCTAATCTGCGATAAGAGTCAATTGTAAGTAACCTCATATGTTCGTGAAAGTTTAGTCGAGAGTCGAAGACTACACCCAAGTCCTTTACGGTGTGGACTCGATTTATGAGCTCTGACCCCAAAAAGTATTTAACATGCAAAGGATTATGTGATCGACTAAAGGACATTACATTACATTTGGCTGTATTAAAATGGAGTTTATTTTCATTGCTCCACTGGTACAAAGCATTAATATCACTCTGTAAGGTATCTGCATCTGCTAAATTTTTCACCCCATAAATAAGTTTAAGATCATCAGCATACAATAAACACCTCGCATGCTTGAGACAAGATTCTAGGTCGTTCACCATCAATCCAAACAGCAAAGGGCCCAATACCGAACCCTGACTAACACCGGAGCGAGTGTGATAAGGTGGAGAAATAAAACAACCATGTCTTACATATTGTTGACGATCACGGAGGTAATTTGAGAAAAATTTAAGTAATTGCGGTGAGAAACCTATATCATCGAGTTTACCAAGTAATATATCATTATCCACACGGTCAAAGGCTTTTTGAAATCAAAATAAATTACATCCACTTGAATATTTTTATCTAAGTGTTGCGAAATAATGTCTACTACTGTTAGGAGATTAGTGGTCACAGAGCGGTTAAATCTGAATCCATGTTGTGAATCACATAAATGTGGTTGTATTTGTAAACTAATGTGTTTGTGTAAAATCGATTCAAATAGTTTTGGAAGCGCAGAGAGAATAGCTATTGGCCTGTAATTTTCTACTTGAGAATGGTCATTACCTTTGGGTATGGGTTGGACACGCGAGACTTTCCAACGTTTTGCGTAAATACCAGTTTTCAATGACATGTTAAAAATATGGAGTATGGGAGAGCTTAAATATTCTTTACAACCTTTTATGATATAAGCGGGTGTGTTATCAGGGCCTATTGCAGAGTAAGGTTTCAATTTGTTTATTCCTGTCTCGACATCACAAATTGTTAATTTATCAACATGTACCAAATTAGCTGTTTTGTTCTGATTATTTTGGTTTTCATGATCAAGATCAGGAACATCAGGTAAAAATACACTAGAGAAAAAATTTGAAAAAGCCTGAGCAGCATCACTACCAACATACTCTTTCCCATCATAACTGACTCTATTTTCAAAACCCCCTCTAACTTTCAGACTATTCATATATTGCCAGAAAGCCTTTGGCTCACGGTTTAGCTTCCATTGTATGCGCTTAATGTATTCATCGTACGCTGTTGACATTTTTCGCTTGATCTTGGTTCTAAGTTCGGAATATAGGCAAGTAGTTACTTAAGTATAGTAGTAAGTACCCCGAGTATAGTACCAATACTTTTGTTTTCCCTCGGGAATATAACATTTTTCCGGGATAAAAAGTACCCTATTATTTAATCCGGACTTCTAACTTTACGTCTGCAAAATTTCAAAGCAATCGGTTTAGTAGTTACGGCGTTAAAGTGGAACAAACAAACAAACTCACTTTCCGATTTATAATATTAGTAAGGATAAGGATAGTAAGGATTAGGGGGTTAGTGTAAAAAGTAAGTAGGTATTCTTATTATGCATAGTATTTAATTGGTGTGTGCATGTGGGTGTGAGGGGTTATGTATGGGGTAGGTTTTAACATTTATTTCTGGTTTAGGTTAGAAGGTTGACCACTGATAGGTTAAAAGGCGGTGCTACAAACCCCTAACAAAATATAAAGTAGTTAATGGTCACAGCTGGTATAATCCATAATAAAATTGTAAACAGCTTAATAATGTTAGGTATTTATTAAGGATTTGTTTAATGAATAATTTTGTTCAAAACTTGTGGCACCGACTTCTAACCTATCAGTGGGTGTGTAAGCTATAAGTACGTATGACCAATAATAGTTATTTATTTCCTTTTTAGTTTTTACTTTACTTTTTGTTTGTCTTTAGTTTTTGAAGTCGGTTTTTTAATGCAGATTTTTAATAAATCAATAATGTTAAGACCAAGTTTTGACATTGATAATACGAAGGCAGCCCGATAAGTAGATACTTTGCCAACAAAAAAACGTAAATTTTGGTTAAGTGGTAAAGTACTTATTTCTCAAAATAGTTTCCTTTTAGCTCGATACACTCGATCATACAATGCTCCAACATTTTGCTTCTCTGAAAATGACTTTTTCTCGTTGTCAGAGAAGTAGGCCTCGTTGGCGGCGATGACTTCACCAGTCGACTCTAAAGAGTACCTATAATAAGTATAGGGGAAGTCGACTCAAATTTCTGCCCGGCGAATGATTCAAGTACTTGAGTGTAAGTGGCTGTCGCCAGTGGCCCACACTGTTACGAACTTTTTAATACAGTTAAACTTTTTCTTAGAATTTCATAAGGCCATACTATTCTGGATTGACACTGAAAGCAAATAATCAATACACAATCGGATGTCGTAAATAAAAAGTATCAAATCGTCATATCAAAATATTTTGAATAATTAAATATTTACAAAAGTTTCGTTCATATTGTGTATTTTTTTACGAATAATGGCCAAAGAACTTGATATGGACATACGGTCCCAAAGTATATTGAGCATGTCTGAATTAGGGAGCACAAATGTTGCCGGGCAAGCACGGTGGCGTAATGCACCCCTACACGACCGGTGTGGTATGAACGACATGAGGAACATCAAGGCAGCTTTTCAAGTAGCATTCAATAACAAAATGACACCTGTAGAATTCAGAGCCCTACTGAAGACTCTTCTGGATGTGGATTATGACGACGAAGATTTTAACATAATGTTTATGAAGGTATAAACTATAAAGCCCTAAAATCACTTCTAAATTGAAATCAGCATTCCAAAAAGTTGCAACAATGCATACTTAACGTCCACAGTGACACTGATATAATGTTTTCAGAGTTATCCATTAAGTAGCAGTAGCACTTACCCTACAATACACACCAGGTGCAAGGACCGCCCAGAGGACGCGGTGGCGGCATGCCCTGCGTAGGGTGAGCACCGCCGTGGCCCTCAGGAGTATGATCGGCGACGGTGACCTCTCACGTCCGTCCGGAACGAGGAGGATTGGGATGCTGGCTCCTTTTTTTGCGAAGCAGTCATGCTAACTAACGAGGAGGCGGGACGCGTTAGTCAGCGAAGCGCTGACTCACGCGTCTGACAACGAAGCGCAGGCAGCGCTTCGCTGACTCACAACTCAGCCATCGCGAAGTTCACTCCGGACGTCAAGGATCGCGGAACGATCGCCGGCCACTGTAAGCACGGGTCTGCGGAAGACGCCGCCCGACTAGAACCAGACCCGAGCGTACGGCGCGCCGCGTTCCGCGCGATCTTCAAAGAGGTATCAGACCACCACGGATGGGGCCCAATAGGGCTGATTCCGATACGGAGCCACGGAGGACTTAATGGATTGCTGGGGTTACAGCTCGAAGTGCAGGAGTAGGAACGGGGTGGTTTTTAGTCAGTAAGAGTCTGACACTCCCTTTCTCTTTACCCAGGCGGAAGAAGTCATTCGATGATTTCCCCCCTAAAAAGTGTATTGTATAGTGTATAAGTACCTATACACACAGCACACTAGTTACACTACACTTAGTCGTCGACACTCTTTCGTTCTCGTTCTTGAAAACCTTATGTACTGGCAATGGACTCCATTAGGACTCCCTGTTACCATTACTAGCTACCGTGGCCTCCGTACCTTACCTGTCTGAACTGTATCTACGGTACATTCACTAGGGTAGCTCTTCTATTTAAGTACAAGTACCGTTTTATTGATTGGCTAATTGCCTAACTTATTCTAAGCAAATTAAAATGATGATACTCAGATAAACACCAGTCGTACTGGTGAGATCGACTGGGATGAATTGGTGTCACACCTGATCCTCGGCTACTTTGGAAACGACGCTGAGAACCAGCGGGAGTCCTTGCAGCCACCCATCATGGGACTGCCCGTCATCATGAACTCACAGCACAGGCATCCAATATCTAGGATATGCTTCTCCCCTGATGTCGACAAGGTAATTATCAAAATAAACTGCTGGTGTAACAAGCCACGCGACATCAGAGATGCTAATAATATTCTGTGACAGGATCGCTGCACGGATCCGATGCAGGGCACGTACATTACAGCGAGTCGCGACGGTATGGTCAACTGGTGGTCACTGGACATGAAGCTGCTCAGAACTGCCTACTCCTCGAGCCGTAAGATAGTAGAAACTTCAAATAAATACACATTATGCACGGGAATGCTAGCACTCAAGCACGTGATTAGACTGTATGCACTACGCAGTGACTGGGAAATCGTATATCGCGTGTGTATGCGCGATTATGCTCTTTGGTCCATACATTTTTACTCTGTGTCTTGGTGTGTTTGTACTCTTCTTGGCTTGGCGGTAGCAATATTTATTGGCTAGTAGGTACTATCTTAACATAGTAAAAAAATAAACGTACCGCTGAATTGATGAGTAAATTACCTAATAAAATTTTGCAGCCCAATTGAAAGTCCGCACGACATGGGTGACGGACATGGTGTGCATGCCCGACGTGAACATCATCGTCACCAGCTCCACCGAGAGAGACCTGCGCTTCTACGACTGCACCGCCAAGAATTTTACTTTAAAAATAATAATTACTAGTTGGGAGTATATGGTAAGGCTACGTGTCTTGTATAGACTTTTGATTAACTACGTTGGATATTTTAAGTCTTTTTTGTTGGTACGGGTCAATTGAACTGTTGGTGATCTGTAACATTTCTAAAGACATTGTTGTTTTCAGATCTGTACGATGCATTACCACTTTAACAAAGACGAAAATCAGCAATGCATGCTGATCTGTGGCGACGTGGGGGGGAACGTGCGGTTGCTGCTGTTCTCGCCAATCCTACGGGGGCCCTTCCAGAGCCAGGCTGGTGTTGCCACGATATCGCTACGACACGTGGATTTGCAGAGACGGGTGACGAATCTGGATTGATTGGTCGATAGAGCATATTATAAGTTTTCATTTTATTGGAATCAATGCTCATCAGAACTACTTATGATATTTTTACAATTGCTGTTCACTTCAGCTTTCGCAAACCAGTTTTATTTCAACTAAATATTTATTAATAATTTTTTCTTTGTAGCCTCATTCGTTACCAGGCCTACGGCTCATAGAATTACTCCGTGTGCACAGCGAGTGGGTGCGGCAGGTGTCGTACTACGAGTCGCTGCACTGCGTGGTCTCCTGCGCCACCTGCAGCGACTCGCTCCTCATGTGCGATACACACGGCTCCAAGACACACAACATGTTTAGGGTTGACAAGGTCCGTTTGACTTTTCCTTTTGACGAATCAATGAAGCTCTTAAAACGTGTTACGAAAATCTTTTTTCACTAAAGAGTCACTTAAGGGGCCAGTAGAGTAGAATAGTAGCGCAAAGCCCTGTCTTGCACATTCTGAACTGGTCCCATTTCATGGCAGACTTGGGACATGAACATGTATCCATCAGTACCTACAAATGCAATGACTTATTTGTACATGTCACTTGTTTTTTGGCGTGAAATAAAGTTCATTCTTCCTTTTTTTCTTTCTATTTTAGTTTCAGTTTCCATTTCCCATTTGTTATATATTAAAAAGAAAGTGTTTATTTAAGGGGATTCAATGTTTCGCATTTGTTGAAGAGGCACACATATTAGTAACGGGAGGTCCAGACTGCGTGGTCCGTGTATGGAACCCCTTCGTACCAGCTAAAGCCAATGTGTGTCTGTACGGGCACCACGCCGGCATCACCTGCATAGTACTGCAGAACAAAGGACACACTGTTTACTCGCTATCACGTGACAGAACTATTAAAGTGTGGGATATCCACAGCCACGCGTGCGTTCAGGTACTTGATATAGTACATTTTGTTCCACTAGTAGATTCAACCAAGAATGCTAAAACAAGTTGAAAGCAACGCAATCTCATAGCGCTATAGCAGCAACGACTGTGGCAATTGCTGTCGTTGCTGTGGTAAGTTCCTCTTTGAGGAGTGGCTTAAGAGACGCTACGACGGACGCCGAATTCTCCTCCAAATAAGTCATTGGATAATTATCCCCCTTAAAAAAAATAACTAAATATATAAAATAAAAATGAAAAATCAGTTTTACAAAAAACGGTAATATCGTTTGTAAACATAATTTTTAATTGAAATTGCTGGTAGTTACTTACATGTTGTTTTTGATAGACGTACATCGACATTCCTAGTATCCTGGGTGAGCGCACGCCTATATCTGCGGTGTATAACCCTGCTACCCGCGAGTTCATTTTGGCCTGTATGAAGATAGCAGTCATAGCGCTGGACGAACAACTGAACCCTCTGCACACTGACGGGTTCACACACGCGCGAGCTGTGTCAGCAATCCTCTACAATCCGTTGTTCAAAATTATCATCACACTCGGTATGGACAGTATAATAATCAACTGGAATCCATTAACAGGTAAGTAATACAAAAAAAGGAAACTTGTTGAAGTCTTCGGGCTAAACAAGGAATGATTTAGAGAAAGGTACCTACAGGTACGTACTAAGTCCTTATAATTGTACAACTTGTCCAGGGAAACGTAACGTATTGATCCGTGACGCGCACGTGCGCGTCGTGCATGGCGAGGTCATCCCGGTGGAGATCACCGCCGCTTGCTTCGACCCAGGATACCAACTGCTGCTTACAGGAGCCAGGAACGGCGAGCTCAAGGTTCTTTAAAAGCAATTCCTACGGTTAGACTAGTTTTCTAGTAATGGCCATTCAGCATTTGGGATTATTTCAGAAGTAACAAAAACAAACATGAAATTGAATAGAGTACAACATAATTAACATTTATACGTTTTATATTAAAATTTGCTATCTCTCGATATCGACGTCAAACTATTCTGATAATGTCCTTTAGATACAGTTATTTGTTTCATTAAATCAGCCTAAGTGAGATCGCGGTGGCTTTGGGGCAGCTTAAAAATGGAAAAGCCCCCGGAGAGGATGGAATCACGACGGAGCTCCTGGAAGTAAGTAGAAAACAGGTGCTCGAGCGACTCCGACGTATGTTTGATTCCGTTCTCTTCTCGGGGACAGCTCCAAGGGCATGAAGCAAGAGTGTTGTCGTTATGTCCTTTAAGAAAGAAAACAAAACCCTCTTGAACTACTATCGACCTATTTCCCTTCTGAGCCATATCTACAAGCTATTTTCCAGAGTCATCACTAACCGTCTCGCGCGAAGACTCGATGAGTTTCAGCCCCCTGAGCAGGCTGGGTTCCGAGGAGGATATTGCGCCATAGACCACAATGCAGCAGATTGCAGAAACTAGCCTTTGTGGACTACAAGAAAGCCTTTGTAAACCGAAATTGAAACTTGGTAACAGACCAGGTTTCAATAGTCTTGAGTCTGGAGTCCTTGCAACGGTGCAAAGTCGATTGGTAATATGGCCAAGTGCTGAGAGATCTATACGATGCTGCAACTCTGGTCGTCCAAGTAAAGAACCAGCAGTCTGAACCTGTCCACCTGGATCGGGGGGTGAGACAAGGCGATGTTATTTCTCTCAAATTATTTACCAAGGACGGGGCATAAACGGCAAATATCTCTCACACTTGAGATTTGCAGATGACATCGTCATCGTGGCTGAAACCGTGCAAGACCTACAATATATGATGAACAGCATGGCTGATTCTTCTGCTCGCATTGGACTCCGGATGAACCTAGAAAAAAACGAAGGTTCAAGTTCAATGAACATGTTCTTCCTTCCGGAGCCGATCAACCTGAATGAGTCTACTCTCAAGGTTGTTCAGTAGTATGTCTACCTAGAACAAACCCTAACAATTAGAAACAATTTTGAGAGGGAGGCTCGTAGAAGGATACAGCTTGGCTGGGTGGCATATAAGAAACTCTATCGGGTCTTTTCGTCAACTCTACAGCAAAGCCTGAAGACAAAAGTCTTCAACGAGTGCGTCCTACCATTAATGATAAACGGAGCTAAGACGTGGACACTAACAGTGCGACTGGTCCACCAATTTATAGTGGCGCAGCGAGCTATGGAGAGGGTTATGCTCGGAGTCTCTCTGAAGGATAGGATCCGTAACGAGGTGATCCGACAGAGAACTAAAGTTACCGATGTAGCCCAAAGGATTAGCAAGCTGAAATGGCAGTGGGCCGGTCACATACGTCGAAGAACCGATGACCGCTGGGGTAGACGTGTTCTAGAGTGGAGACCGCGTCTAGGCAAACGTGTAGGGCGCCCTCCAGCTAGGTGCAGTGACGATATACGTAAAGTGGTTGGTAGTGGTTGGATGCGTAGAGCTGAAGACCGAGCTCAGTGGCGTGCCCTTGGAGAGGCTTATGTCCAGCAGTGGACGAAAACAGGCTGTTGATGATGACGAAATATGTAATATTAGGTTAGTCCCTCGATATTATCACCGTATTCTATGTCACAGGATTAAGTATCTTTTATGATTTTTAGGTGGATCAATATACAATAAGTAGAAGTACTACAGTATAATATTGACTTACTTGTGTTAATTTGCTAGGTGTGGAACTTCAACACTGGTTTATGCTTGCGAGAACTATCCATTGAGCACATGTGCGAAGTGACAAGTTGCTTTTGGGTGGAAGGAAGGTGAGTCATTGCCATCAACCGGGGTGCGGATATGTGATAGGTGTAGAGTCTCTGAAACTTTGGTTTTGAAATAGGTACTCAAAACTTTCAAAAGCGCCTAAAGAAGGATTCATTGAAATAAATACTTTGACTTTCTCTTTTACCTTTGCAACGATCATTGTGTAATTGGATCAATAAAGGTGATGCTGTTTTATACGTCCTATGCACATAAATACATATAACTATACTGTGCTAGGATTTTGGCCATCGGTTGGAATCGTCACGTAATAGAGTTCGACGATACGGGCATGGCAACTAGCGGCAAGACGTGGGAGACACGGCACACGGACGACGTGATGGCTGCAGCGGTGCGGCCCCCGCTGTCACTGGCCACCGCCAGCTACAACTCCGAGCTCGTGATGTGGAAGCTGGAGACTGGCCAGCCCTACAGGTAAACAGATTCATTACCGAAGCAAGTATAGAAGTCCACTCAATCACTTTAGAAAAATAAATCAGTTATTCATTTTCCTTCACAACATTGATTGCTCAGTTGCGTTGCGTTTTTTTTAATAAAATAATACACATTGTCACATTGCAGGCGATTCTTGTGCACGGAGCCTACGTTACGCATCAAGATGGTATACAACAAGCGAGACGCTATCAGGCCACCCTCTACTGCCGCCGCGGATAAGGGGGCGACATTACAGAAGAAGACTTCTCCAGTGCGCAAACATTCAGGGTACGTAAACAAACGATAATTGTTGAGTACCTATATTGACTTTAATAATTCTTACTTATACTTACAATTGAATAGCATGCATATCGCCGTACTAAGGTTAGTAGTTGGTAGTAGTAAGGTTGGTATAGTGGCTAGCTCATTAACCTATAACGGCAGGAGGGGTTACCATCGGCGCGAGTCGAGACGACGATGAAGTACCTGGGACTCGTCCTCGGCAGTCGGTGGAACTTGCTGGAGTACTTCCGAAGTTTGGCTCCAAAGTTGGAAAGGACGGGGGCGGGGCTTAATTGCCTCCTACTCAACCTCGGGGGGCCAAATGCCTCCTACTGGAGGTTATACACCGGGGTAGTGGGGTCCATGGCCCTCTACGGCGCCCCTGTGTAGGCGCCGAACCTGATGCGGCGGCCCGCTCGGGCGCTACTCACCAGAGGGTCATGGCGATCCGAATGATCCGTGGATACCGCACGATCTCCGGGGAGGCGGCGAACCTCCTTGCCGGAATACCGCCTTGGGATCTGGAGGCGAAGGTGCTCGCGCGCGTATTTTCTCTGCATGCGGAGGCCCGTCGCTGGGGTGAAACTCCGATGCCGAGCCAGATTAGTGCGTGGCGGAAAGAACTCCGAGGTGATCTCATGGCGGAATGGCAGCAACGACTGTCGAAACCGAGGGCTAGGCTCGCTGCCATTGCAGCGGTATGTCCCCTCTTTGAGGAGTGGCTTGAGAGACGCTACGGCGTCCTTACCTACCGCCTAACGCAGCTCCTCACCGAACATGGAAGTTTCGGGAGGTACCTGTGTCTGATGGGGCTGGAGGAAACGCCCGGGTGTCATCACTGCGAGGACCGCCCTGAGGACACAGTGGAACACACTGTAGGGGAATTCCGTGCGTGGACTGAGCACCGACGTGCCCTCAGGGACATGATTGGCGACGGCGACCTCACGCGTCCGGTCTGGCCCTAGTGCGGGCCATGTTGCGGAGCGAGGGGGACTGGGATGCCGTCTCCTCCTTTTGCGAAGCAGTCATGCTAGCTAAGGAGGAGGCGGGGCGCATGACCGTAGCGCTGCCTCCTCACAACCCAGCCGTCGCGAAGGACACTCCGGGCGTCGGGGATCGCGGGACCGTCCGACCAGAACCCACCCTTAAATAGCCATCAGACCACCTCGGATGGTGCCCAATAGGGCTGATGCCGATACGGAGTCGCGGAGAACCTAACGGGTTACCGGGGCTCCGGCTTGAAGTGCAGGAGTAGGAACGGGGTGGTTTTTAGTCAGTAAGAGTCTGATTCGATGATTTTCCCCCTAAAAAGTAAAACTCCAATGTGTCAATTATTGTTGGATTGGATTTTCGACTTTATAACTAAATAATAGAGTTGAATAGAATCTGACAATACAGAAAAGAGTAGTTAGGTTGACTAGAGTACTAGTTATGACAAAGTCAACTGGGTGCCTAGTGCGAATTTCTTCTCTGATTCGATCGTGTAATAAAGTTAACTAACGATTAATGCGCTGTGTCGTGCAATTGTACGTACTGCTAAGGAGTTCTTTGAAAGAATCTGTATAATCTGAAGGGTAACTATGGTTACAACCTGGGTGTCTTCAAGGCCTGAGTAAATAGGTTGCTTATGGGATGACTGAAGACGTGCTCCATCGTAGACTGCATCATCGCTTACCACCAGGCGAGATAGTGGTCAAACGTCAGCCCATCAAATACAAAAATAAATTGTGTGCATCTTACCGTTTACGCGACGTACGGCCTGTGGATGTACATATATACATATACACATACATATCTACACATCCCGGTTGCTTATAGACGGATTTTCTAAGAAGTGCATCTAAACATCAGTAGTTTAATACACTCTAAAACTTATTGTGTTTGTGACCCAGGTCGGGTAGCTATCGTGACGACGTGGACCCGGCAATGGCCATTAAAAAAGCCAACGCGCGGCGCTCGTCAACGGTGAGTATGCCGAGCCACGCACAGACAATGCGCCACCTCGCCGTGCACGCCATGGTCTTTCTAGAGACACGACCGCATCATGCACACGTCGGTTAGTTCAATCTTTAAATAACTTTTTTATGTACGTTCTAATAGGTCTTCATTTATTAATGTGTACACTTCATTATAGCATCGTTGATGCTCGCTTTGGAGAATGGTCAAATACAGTGTTGGTCGGATCACTCAGCGGGCGGGATCCAAGGATCATTCCAGGCCGTCCACTCGTCGGGTGACTACGTGTCCTGTTTGGCCACAGATGCCACCAACGAGTTCCTGTTCACCGGTACCACACAGGGGTACATTAAAGTGTGGCTGATGACCAACTACCTCACGAACACAATGGTCAGTAATTCATGGAGAGCTGAGTTGATCTAGTTTTTGTATTCTAAGGACTAGAGACTGAATTATGTGAAATTATTACGTACATACCTTTTTGCATGATACGCAAATGATAGTTATTTAAGACATATTTAATAATAATAATTAATAATAGAAATACTTGCCGAGTTCATTTATATTTTAGCATATTTTAACTAATGGTCATAATTCAGATCAGAATGTTATTTGGTCTCAATTGTGTTTTAATTTTGGATATTTGCAAAGTATATTATAATGGTAATATAACATGATAAAGGAACACATCAGTATGCCGCGGCTCCGTCTGATGTTCCCGTTCCTGTGGCGTGACCGCATCGAGGGTCGCGCCAAGCGCAGTGTGCGGGACCAGCCCAAGCCGCTGCTACTGAACAGCTACCGCGCACACCTCCGCTGTGTTACTGTAATCGAATATGTCGACGAGCTTAAACTTCTTTATACGTAAGTCGTACCTACAGAGAGTTTGTTTGTTTGATCGCGCTAATCTCTGAAACAACTAAAAACTAAAAATAAAATTTCTTATCTGCTTATAATAATTTGATTATTAATTCCTTATATGCTTTTGTGCTAGCGGCAGTTCAGACTACAGCGTTCGAGTGTGGCGTCTGTCAGGCGAGTACCTGCAGACACTGGGCAGCTTCCTGCCGTGGACCCTGGAGGTGACGCGCTTCCCGCCCGACGTGAAGAAGGTCGCCAGCTTCACCACGTTCAAGGTGAGCGCCAGCCGGCGGCCACACGCCGCGTCACAGTGTGCTGAGGGCGGCAGTGAACCAGTGCGTGCTGTCTGCAGGTGTGGCGCAGTGGCCAAGTGTCGCGCTACGTGCCGGGGCAGAAGGTGGTGGACAAGCTGCGCGACATCACCGAGCACGAGCTCAGGACCAAGACCTTCGGCGAGGCGCCTAACGAGCCGTTGCTTGGGAAGTACTACGCTCTACCGATCAGACCTGAACGACAAGATAAAATCGTACTTGACGACTCAATGACAACGGTTAGTTGCGCTAAGTCACTGTATGTCGTGTAACAATAGTTTTTTTCAGTCCAGTTATCGCTAAAGTTTAAGCTGTAGGAAATTGACTAATAACTGAATTAATTTTACTGTAATGATAGCCTATATTGTTTTAAGTGTGTTTGTTTCACTATGTAGTATAGCGCCATGCCTGTCGGACCGGCCAAGATATGCATAGAACCTATTAGAAAGGATTTAAAATGTTTTTCTGTTAGGTTCCGCTGTTTGCTCACCTACGTATGGCGTCCACGCAGCCCGTGCGGCGCCCGCCTACCCCTGATTTGGTACGGAAGACTCGATTGAAGCGCCAGTTGAAGAAGGCGCAGCACCATGACCAACCAACTACTCAGTTCCAAATCAACGCACCGATACATAAAACATCAATCACGACACAGCCTGCAAAACGTGCGTCCTCGAGCGCCCAGCAGTAAGGCCGCGAGTCCCGCGACCCGTGCCAGTTGCCATAACTAGTGTGAAATCACTACGGGACGACAACAATATTATAATAGTAGAGTGTATGGAGGCAAATCTTGCCGAAAGTAGGTACAATAGAACTTCGTAGTAAAAGAAGAGGTCCCGTAGGTTGACGCCTAGTAAGGGGCAGTGGGCACGCTGATGCTGACGTGAGCCGCGAGCGTGGGCGACACACAAGTTGTATTATTTGTTAATGTCAATAAGGGTGTCCTTAAATCTTTAATTTAATTTAACTTTCATTTTTAGGGAATAGTAGGTGTCTAATAACTACCTAGTACCTACCATTTGTTAGGGGTTTATTATAGGGACGTGTTACTGCTAAGTTGCCTGCTATAAACTTTATACTGTTTTATAAGGTAATGTTACTTTTAATTATCATAACTTATTGTTTAATTACTTATGTACTTATTTATAATAATACATTTAATGTTATTTTTACTAGCAGTATTAATTACTGTAACTAATATGATTAAGCTCTTTATTATGTTCAGCATGTGTACTTTTAATAAACATGAAACAACTACATAAGTATGCAGTTTTAATGTATGTAAATGTGGTAATACCCTTCACCTATTGTAGCTCGAAAACAGATAGGTACAATCACGTACATCACTTCCAAACGTGTAATGTGTCGCGGGTTTCTCACACGGAAAAACTCTTTTTGTGTGATCCACAAATTGTTATTCCGGGTCTGGGTGTCATGTGTATGTGAACTTGTATGTTTGTAAACGCGCCTACGACATAGGATAAAATCCTAGTGTGGGGCAACGGGCCGAACCGCATCGAACTCATTTCGAGAGTTCGAATTGACGTCTTACAGAATAGCCTGGCTATACACAAGTAGGTAGGTAATCAGAAATAGCACTACAAAGTGCTATTTCTGATTATGGTAGATTCATCTCAAAAGTCATCTCGCAAATCACCTCACAATTTATTCTTTAAAAACTCATAAAAAATGCCAAGTCCCCAAGAAAAAGCCAGCCAAATGTTGCTGAATACTGTCCTACTCCTACTAGTCCTATATTATTGAAGACGAAATGAGACGAGGTGCGAAAGTTTGTAGGGGGTTAATTGTACATATTATGGATGCAAATGCGTGTATATTTGTAATGTTTAATACATCTACTTATCTATAAAGATACGATCTTCATACGGACCAACCTTTTTCTTATTATTTTATTAGTTTTGACGACAGTTTTGTTGTCAATGTTAATTTTCAGATCGTAATTCCTATGACATTTGTAGTTACATACATAATTTTATTTTAAGATATTGTTTTCATATTTTACGATTTATATTATATTTGAATTAGTTTTAAGATAAAGATGGAGGGCGAAATAGCTAGATCTAATTTGTCATCGACGTACTCGGAGGGCAGCCCGACCGCGATGAGTCGGCTACCCGGCGGGTACCGCAACGTGCCGCTGCACGACAAGTGCACTATCGAAGACATGCTCAAGATGAAGGAGGCCTTCAACCAGGCTTACAAAAACCAAATGGTGCCGCTTGAGTTCAGGGCCGCGCTGAGGAGTCTACTTAATGTGGAGTACGACGATGAGGAATTTAATATACTTTTCTTAAAAGTAAATATTTAAACTTACTCGACTAACAACTATGTAGGAAGGTAACTAAGTAGGTGTCCACACACCACACACACGGTAGGTACGTAGGTGTTACATAAGGGGTTCAGTGCCCTGATCCTAGGTGCTACTATGGGTGCCTATACTACTTACCTAGTGTTATTAGGTTCAACTACAATATTGTGAAAAGTCCAATGTCTTGTTATTATTTACTCGATACACTATGAAACAGATGTAGGTACGTATCTTCAATGTTTATTCGTCTTAATTATTAGATGAACACAAGTCGTACGGGAAATGTCGACTGGGACGAATTGGTTTCACACCTGATCCTCGGCTACTTCGGAAACGACGCTGAGAACCAGCGGGAGTCCCTGCAGCCACCCATCATGGGACTGCCCGTCATCATGCGCTCGCAGCACAGGCACCCAATATCTAGGATATGCTTCTGTCCCGACGTCGACAAGGTTATTATTGAAATTTTAACTAGCAGCAAGGCAAGGCAGCCAGTGTCATCATTATCAGCCATAGTCTACTTCTTGGCGAAGCAAAACTACCGGGAGTAGTAAAAAAGGGAGACCTGCCTATTATTAATTATTATGTTTTTCGGCTTACTCACGTAATTATTTGACATTCAATAGCAACGCGATAGTCGCCGCGTCTCGAAATGCTGCTCATGAATATGAGCCTCTAGAATGGCTTGAAATTAGTCGAGGTCCTCGTGACTAAGCCGAAAAACAATAATTGAATTAGTATGCCTCACGAAAGTTATTATACATTAAAAAAAACACCTGCTTGAGTTTCGGTTTCCCGTTCTCTGATGATCATTGAAGTCAGACATCAAATTGCGTAAAAGGTGTCTCTGACGTCATCACTGGCAGCAGACTCGTGTGAACAGTTAACGAGAGTCAGGAAGTAGGTTTTCATGATACTCGTATCGTAGTTTGCCAACCCGATAGCTCTTATGATTTTATTGTCCATAGTCCATACTCACAGTACAGCCCCGCTGATCAAAAGGCATAGTCACGATCCATCAGGATTCCGAATATGGGAGGCCAACGTCCAGGCATTTAAAATGATCTAAAATATTTATTTGTTACGCCAACAGGACCGAATAAAGGATCCGATGCAGGGTATGTACTTAACGGCGAGTCGCGACGGCATGGTCAACTGGTGGTCACTGGACATGAAGCTGCTGAGGACTGCTTACTCCTCGAGTCGTAAATAGACAAATCATACTTTTGATCTACATCATAATTTATGGATACATACAGGGTGATACGTTATTAGAGCACAATCTCGTATATACTGTGCTCTAATAACAGATCAACCTGTATATCTCACTCATTTATGTAAGGTACAGTCATATACTGTTCCAAGTGTTTGTATCAAACAAATCAAGTTTCTCATTCGTGTAGTCGTCTTGGAACTGTTAGACTTCAAGACTTTCCAGTATCATATTATATGGCCTACCTACCTACTAAGGTACCTACTTGCCTTGCATTCCCTGTAATTTTCTTGTCTTTAATGATTTGTATAATAAAATAACCATCGTGAGACAATACTAAATTGGGTGAATCATACGGCTTACTGATTCTTTTAATTCTGTCCCTAAGCGCATCTGAAAGTCCGCTCAACATGGGTGACGGACATGGTGTGCATGCCCGACGTGAACATCATTGTCACCAGCTCCACCGAGAGAGACCTGCGCTTCTACGACTGCATTGCTAAAACTTTTACCTTAAAAATAAATATCACCAGCTGGGATTACATGGTGAGAAATAATTATTTCTGCGTCTCTCCCTCTCACTTACTCTAAGTAATAGCATTCAACTATGTCTCCGGCTGGCTTCATATTAACGTAGATATAATTTACAGATCTGCACAATGTATTATCGGTTCAGTACAGACATTAATGAAAAATGCATGTTAGTCTGCGGTGACGTGGGGGGCAACGTGCGCGTGCTGCTATTCTCGCCAGTTCTACGTGGACCCTTCAGGAATGAGGCTGGTCGAGCCTTAATATCATTGCGACACGTGGATCTGCAAAGACGGGTGACTGTTTTATTCCAATTTTATTTATTTGTATGTTACTATGTACCTGTTCACAATTTAAGTTTTCTGATCATCTTATTTTGTAAACATTCTGATATCTGGGTCTTGGTTGCAGCCTAAGATGCTTCCAGAACTACAGTTAGTAGATCTAGGGCGTGTGCACAGCGAGTGGGTGCGGCAGGTGTCGTACTACGAGTCGCTGCACTGCGTGGTCTCCTGCGCCACCTGCAGCGACTCGCTCCTCATGTGCGATCTATCCGGCTCCAAGACACACAACATGTTTAGGGTCGATAAGGTCGGTACATGTTCAACAGATTTTAACATTTTCAAACCTAGTGGTGCGCAGCGAATTGTCAATGCGCACTAGTTACTTAGTATCTTATTGTACAGTCCAAGTCAGAAGTCGAAGCACAAAACAGGACTTGTAACTCGACGTATTCCTCTAGGGAGGTGATAATACAAGTAATTTCCTACAAAAATAGATGTGAGGCTGCTGGTCCGAAAGTGGCTAGTTTCTGAGATATTCAACATTTTCGGTTTTGGTGCAAAAAACCCCATTTAACTAAAAAAAATTCAATAAATAAAAATCTATTAGATTGATTTAAGTGATTTTAGTTTTAAGTGATTATCGTGTTGATTTTTACATGTGGGCACATGAAGTCTCTTATTTATGCAACGCTCACTAAGCGTAGGTACTAACTATTAGAAGAACTTCCTTCACTACCTTAGGTTATTAGCTACCCAAAAACAATAAATTATTAAGCCTATAACTGCCGACAAAAACTGTTAAAGGCTAATCCTCCGCTAGCGTCGGACATCATTGGCCGACACGGCACGGCAGCCAATGTGTTAATGAAATTCACAAAAATAAATTAATAACTTGATGATAAGTAAAGATGATAAGGAAAACGGGCAAGTTCAAAAACATTATTTATTAAATTTTGTAGCACACGCTTCCTTATCTCTGTGACGGTCACTCTTGACTCCCTGTATATTATACAAGCTCCTACGGCGCGGTTTCGCCCGCTGCTCGGCTCCTGGTCATAGCGTGATGTTTTACTTTCTATATAGCTTCCTCGATAAATGCATTATCCAATAAACAAACAAACATACTTTTCATGTGTATATTATATTAAACATAGATTGGTTGATCTTTTTTATAAGAAATGTACCTTTATAGGGTATTCAATGTTTCGAATTTGATGAAGAGGCACACGTGTTGGTGACGGGAGGTCCCGACTGTATGGTCCGGGTGTGGAACCCGTTCGTGACAGCCAAAGCTAACGTGTTGTTCATAGGACACCACGCCGCCGTCACCTGCATAGTACTGCAGAACAAAGGACAGACTATCTACTCGTTGTCTAGAGACAGAAGTATCAAAGTATGGGATGTACAGGGGCAAACATGCCTTCAGGTAAACCTTTGGTTATACGAACTCTTTAAAAAGTCGACAAATGAAGATGCTACAGACCTTTTTTGAGAAGGCAAAATCATTAAATGGCTCCTCCCGCCCTGGGCGAGGTGAGAGAGAGTTTGAGTACTATTAAGAAAGAAAGAAAGAAAAAACAAAGATATTAGGTACCCTAATAAAAAAAAAATATCTTTCTCTCGGAGATTCTCTGGGCTTAGTCATTCTTTAATAAGGTTTTGTTCGAAATCAGTAAGTAAATCCTCCGTGTAATAATAATAAGTATTTATCCACGCACTCTCGTTCGCAGACGTATATCGACATTCCAGCCGTGTTAGGTGAGCGATCACCGATATCTGCTGTGTACAATCCTGCCACCAGGGAGTTTGTCCTGGCTTGCATAAAGATAGCTGTTGTAGTGCTGGACGAGCAGCTAAACCCGCTGCACACTGACGGTAATACCCACTCCCGAGCTGTCTCCAAGATCCTGTACAATCCACTGTTCAAACTGATTATTACGTGTGGCATGGACAGCATCATTATCAACTGGAACCCGATTACAGGTAAGGTCAACAGAATTTACAAGAAATAGATCTTGTTCGTAGATTAAACTATCTACCACTCTCCAACTCCATGTCTTTAATGATTATTACAAAGTATAGTAAGTAAAAGGAGAAGCTATCTAGGTAAACGCAACGTGCTGATCCGCGACGCGCACGTGCGCGACATGCACGGCGAAGAGGTTCCGGTGGAGATTACTGCTGCCTGCTTCGACCCTGGCTACCAGTTGCTGCTGACAGGTGCCAGAACTGGTGAACTGAAGGTTCGATTATTAATTTACATACTTGTAATAACGGAGGTATGTAGCGCTTAAATTATTTGTGAGTTTGTGGGATTGTGTAGGTGTGGAATTTCAACACTGGAATATGCATGAGAGTGATGACCATCAAGCACATGTGCGAAGTCACCGACTGCTTCTGGGTGGAGGGCAGGTGAGATAGTTCAGCTTTATACGTTTGGGTACCTTACATCCTTTAACAAATGTGGGAGTGTGGGAGAGCCATGCTTCGACAGGAATGGGCCGTTTCGACACTAATATATTTGTCATCTATGATTCAGAATTCTAGCAGTAGGTTGGAACCGGCACGTGGTGGAGTTCGAGGATAGTGGTATGGCAATGAATGGTAAAAGCTGGGAGATTCGGCACACGGACGATGTGCTGGCCTCAGCGGTGCGGCCCCCGCTGTCACTGGCCACCTCCAGCTACAACTCCGAGCTCGTGCTATGGAAGCTGGAGACTGGCCAGCCGTACAGGTAAATACCATCACTAAATCTAAAGCTATACTAACTCATATCTAAGAATTGATAATATAATCTGTGTCATTTAGGCGCTTCTCGTGCACGGAGCCGACCCTGCGCATCAAGATGCACTTCAGCAAGCGCGAGTCGATCAAGCAGCCTACTGCAGAGAAACTTGATGCAAAGGCGAAAAGACTTATACCCCCACGGAGGGTCGGGTGAGTGCCCAAGTATAAGTGCATAGGTCCATACAGCTTACACACCTTACGATTTCACTGTATCTACCTACCGTTAAAACTGTACAGTTTTCGTATCGATTGTCGTTAGGTGTGTAGCGTGCATTAGACGGTAAGAGAACTGTCTCTTACCGTCTACAATGATGTGATGTTATGTTATTATTGGAGTGCTCCTGATAACTGTATCAGGAGTCACGCCTTTTATTCCCGAAGGGAAAGGCACAGTGCACATACGGCACTTAATACATACAATGTAATACCCACTTTTCACTATTTATGTTGAGTCCCATGTAAAAGGGGTGAGCCTAATGACATATACCGAGCACATTTCCAGACTCCGTGCTACTACTGAGTTTTTTTTTAAAACCCAGTAACACTTTGCCCGACCCGGGAATCGAACGCGAGACCCATTGCCCAGCAGTCGCACTTGCGACCACTCGGCCAACGAGGCAGTCCAATAATACTCTCCAATAATATTATTTCGATGCATTGTTTCCGTACTCACCTTCTACAGGGCTTCTCGAGACAACGTGGACTCGACAGCCGCCATCAAGAAAGCGACGGACCGGCGCGTGTCCATGGGCTCCACGGCGGGCCGTGAGCAGAACATGCGTCTCCTCGCCGTGCACGCCATGGTCTTTCTGCAGACTCGACCGCAACATGCACACGTCGGTTAGTTCAATCTTTAAATAGCTTTTTTATTTACGTTCATATATTTATTACATCGGTCAGAAAAAACCATTAATTCTCAACTTGATGCAAATATGGTACATATATACCTGGTTTGTACCTATATTGATTTTAAAATTATCAGTAAGTCATAAGTGGTTTAATTGCAATGTTCTAGCTTCTCTAATAGTCGCTGTGGAGAATGGTCAATTGCAGTGCTGGTCGGATCACTCGGCGGGCGGCTACCAGAGCTCGTTCCAGGCCGTCCACTCGTCGGGTGACTACGTGTCCTGTTTGGCCACAGATGCCACCAACGAGTTCCTGTTCACCGGTACCACACAGGGGTACATTAAAGTGTGGCTAATGACTAATTATCTCACAAACACAACGGTTAGTATCTCGATTACTTACGTACTTTAAGACACCTTAATGAAAATTTATAATAGATACTGTTTTACAATAATTGACATAACGTAAACTGTGTAAAGTAGATGAATGACAGTTTTCTTGACTATATTATCCAACAAAAGCGGCTTAAGGTGCCTCGGAACACAGCGATGACAATATCCCTATGATCCAAATGTCATTGCTTCTTTTGGATAGTTCATACGCACATCCATACGTTTCTCAAGAAACTTTCTGTCTCACACTATAAAGCTGTGGAATGAACCAAGTATGTACTCCATATTTCCGAATTGATACGAGGTCCAATAAAGGGTGCAAAAGCTCCTTTTATAAGGCTGGTAACGCATGAGAGAAGAAGATGAATTCTGGTGTAGCTGGTGTTCATGGGCATCATTAATCACTTACCAGATGATCTTTTGCTCATCTGACCTCCATCGTGCCCCACAAATAAAAATAGGATAATTTTAGAAATTTTATGAAAATATAAATTACTTATTTACACGGCGAAGGAACACATCAACATGCCGCGGCTCCGTCTGATGTTCCCGTTCCTGTGGCGTGACCGCATCGAGGGTCGCGCCAAGCGCAGTGTGCGGGACCAGCCCAAGCCGCTGCTACTGAACAGCTACCGCGCACACCTCCGCTGTGTTACCTCTATCGCTTACATGGACGAATATAAACTTTTCTTCAGGTAAGGAGCACAAGAAATACCAGAAGTAACCGCCCTCTTGATTACACGACACAATCTATATGTCGCAGGAGGATTGTCAAATCCAACGTTTTACAATACGGCTAGCCGTTAAGCAAAGCAGGGTTGTTTCATAATACAACAGCTGAACGACTCGCCAAATTGAATACCGCTGAGCCAAGTCCGCCAAACAGTTTTCGGCGCTACGAGTAATTCGATATGGCCACTATGTTACCTAACTTAACCTATCAGTTGGTGCGTAACCTATCAATACTATTATTAGTAATTTTTTGCATTTTAGTTTTTACTCTTTATATGTTATTAGTTATTAGTTCTTGATTTTTTGAAGTTGGTTTTTAGTTTAAAGCTACATAGACTCGTTTTGCCACATATAATCCACATAGGTGTAAAGTTCTAATCAATACAAATTATACAAGCCCAAACACAAGGTATAGTTGATACTGCAAAACGTTTAGGAGTTCCCTCGAATGTCTGTCAGATCGACTACAGACCCTTATCAAATTAAAGTGTTTCAAAATACTTATTGAGAAACATAAAACGCATTACTCGCTCCTACAGTTTTTGAAAGTTCCCCTCGGTTTCATTAGGATCCATCAACACATTCTGACCCTAGATGGAAATGGGACCCTCTCGGGAGTATATCCTGTCAAACAAAGGAAGAATTTTGGAAATCGGTATACAAATGGCGGAGTATTCGGGAAACAAACAAAAAATTTAAAAAACAATTATCTGAACATAGAATCTCCTCCATTTTAGAAGTCGGTAAAAATAAAATTGTCCGTCTGAGGTGTTCATTCAAAATAAAGAACTACCTATATAGAGAAGCATGATCAAAATTCTTATTCTTGAAAAAACATACGAGCAGATGGATCACCTGATGGTAAGCAATAGGTGCCGCCCATGCCACCAGAGGCGTTAAGTGCGTTACCGGCCTTTTAGGGATAAGGAATTTGAGGATTGTTGGGGTTACAGTATTGGGGAGATTTAGGAGGGTAATTGGGCCTCCGGTTCCACATAATATATGAATCCGATCCTATCCTTCATCCTAACTAATATTATAAATGCGAAAGTAACTCTGTCTGTCTGTCTGTCTGCTACTCTTTCACGCCAAAACTACTGAACGGATTTGAATGAAATTTGGTATACAGATATTCTAGACCCCGAGATAAAACATAGGCTACTTTTTATCGCGAAAAAGGGGTTGTAAGGGGTTAAAAGGGGGGGGGGGGAGTTGTATGGGATTTCATAATTTTTAAAGATAAAACCATGAAACTTTATATTTAAGCACTTGATAAAAAATAATAAAACATTTGTTCTAGCGTTTTTGAAATTTCGACTCACTATGTCGATTTTTAAGAATAATTATTACGATTTATCTGAAAACCTGAAAACGGATATCTGACAGGTAACAACCTAATGATTTGTAATTGTTATGGCGTCCTACTTTCATAATATATTTTGGCATCAACATATAAAAATGAAGTTCTGTGGGTTTTCAAGGAATAATATTAGTATTCAGCTGCATCAGGGATCAGGGATTTTAAAGACAAAATACGAATTCAATTGACTGAATACAATTTATTCATAGACTAGCCTCTGTCTGCGGCTTCTCTCGCGTTCTTTTAATGGGGTGAGGGAAGGATTTACAATAAAAAAATGAAATGATGCACGATTCTATGCTGGTCACAAATAACCCGCATACCAATTGTTAGCTTTCCACATTGAAAATTGCAAAATACCCCATACAAACTTTCACCTCTGTTTCACGGAAGTGGAAGGGGGTTAGAAAAAGACAAAAAGTAGCCTATGATACTCTCCATCTTTTCAACTATCTCAAATCAAAAACCTTCCTGACTCCGTTCTGTCGTGAAATACGGACAAACAAACAAACAAGCACATACAAATTTATATTATTAGTATACATTTCTTAAGTCATCTGACATTTGTGTGACAAGTGAGTTTACAAAGTCAATGTGTCATAGATTTTTTTTATACTATGGTATTAATATTAAGGTATGCAAAGAGGTTGACAGCAGTCTAAGGAGATAAAACCACGAATAAAATATTTTCAGTTTACTTGAATTCGTATTTTTTATATGTATATCAAAAAAACTAGCTAAATGCACATAGCTAAAAAATAATATTAGTCCTTTTCATTTTAGACCGTCAAGGCCAAATTCACTATGATAGTTTGCTGTTTGTTTATGGCATAAGCCGGTAAACGAGCAGACGGATCACCTGATGGTAAGCAATCTGCGCCGCCCATGGACACCTGTAACACCAGAAGTGCTAGAAGTGCGTTACCGGTCTTTTGGGAATTGGTAATTTGAGGATTGTCAGGGATTGGGGGGGCTGGGGGAGGGGTAATTGGGCCTCCGGTAACCTCACTTACACAGCGAAACACTCCTTTAGGTAACCGAGGGCTGGGCTCGCTGTCATTGCAGCGGAAAGTCCCCTCTTTAAAAGTGGCTTTAAGAGGCCATCAATGCAAGGAACCGCCCGGAGAACACGGTGGAGCATACCGTGGCGGTGTACCTTGCATGGGCTGAGCACCGCCGTGTTCTCAGGGATGTAGGAAACGGTGACCTCTCGCGTTCGGCTCTGGTTCAGGCCATGGAGCGAGGGGGATTGGGATGCAGTCGCATCCTTCTGCGAAGCAGTTATGCTTGCCAAGGAGAAAGCGGTGCGTGTGAGGGAATGAACTTCCTCACGCCCCAGCCGTCGCGGGACCCGGCCACCGGCCACCGTAAGTGCGGGTCTGTAGACGAAGAGCAAGGGTAGCTCGCGACCCGACCAGAACCAGTCCCGTGCATACGGCGCGCGCCTTACAGAGCCATGACACCATCATAGATGGAGCCCAGTAGGGCTGATGCTCGATACGGTGCCGCGGGAGGCCTAACGAGTTGACGGGGCTCCGGCTCGACGAGCAGGAGTAGGAACGGAGTGGATTTTAGTCAGTAAGAATCTGTCACTCCCTCTCACCTAACCCAAGGCGGGAGAAGTGATTGGATGATTTTCCGACCTCAAAAAAAAATCTCCTTTAGGTAATGACAACCCGATGTGTGAAAAACTACCAAAAAACTCCTTATATTATTGGTATTGATTACGCTGTGGAAATTATGGACAATAGAGCCAAGGGATGTATTAAGTCTTATAGAGGACATTATGTAACTAATACTATGTGTCATATGTAACTAACCTAATATCAGAATACCTATTTTTTCATTTAAATGTTTGCGATAGTAACGCACGTCGCACCGGTACATATCAGGTCACATTATAGGAGAGAGGAAATCCCAAAATGACGGAAACTATGCGCTAAAAAACCAGGACCAAGGACGTTGAAATAAAGAGGGGCTCTTACTTTTTAAACCATTGAATCTATTTGGTGAAATTCGGTGCAGCGATAGTTTGAGACCAGGGAAAGGACATCTAAAAGTTTTTAACCCGAAAAACCCACGAAACCGGCAACTGTGCTGTTAAAATCACTATATCTATTTGATTGAAATGCGATACAACATTGATTTGCAAACATAGAATAGTGAAACCTCACGAGACGGGCACTGTACGGGTAAAACCTCTATGGGATTGTTTATTTTAGAAACCACGAGAATAAAATTCATTTCTCAATAAATATAACCTAGGTACTGAATCGATTGTGATGATATTTGTTCCAGTTGTACAGCCGTAGAATATACCTTGACAAAGACTAATTTAAAAAACCCAATTTATACAGAAGTCGTTATTTCACGCGGACGAAGTCGCGGGTAACAGCTAGTATAATATAAAGCCACACTTTTTAATCACGAAGGAGTAAGCGGAGGTGCACAAGTACACATAGTTACCTACATACATCAGCTTTTCAGTTCTGTTGTAATTGTGAGACCCATTCTCATTCTTTGTAATACGGCTAAACCTATACAAATCTAGACTGTAGCTGTATATATACTACTATTACTATAATTTTTATACTGTGCTATTACTGAGCAATAAGAGATTTAATAATCATACAGCGGCAGTTCAGACTACAGCGTTCGAGTGTGGCGTCTGTCAGGCGAGTACCTGCAGACACTGGGCAGCTTCCTGCCGTGGACCCTGGAGGTGACGCGCTTCCCGCCCGACGTGAAGAAGGTCGCCAGCTTCACCACGTTCAAGGTGAGCGCCAGCCGGCGGCCACACGCCGCGTCACAGTGTGCTGAGGGCGGCAGTGAACCAGTGCGTGCTGTCTGCAGGTGTGGCGCAGTGGCCAAGTGTCGCGCTACGTGCCGGGGCAGAAGGTGGTGGACAAGCTGCACGATATCACCGTGCACGAGCTCAAGACCAAGACCTACGGCGAGGCACCCAACGAGCCATTGCTTGGAAAATATTTCTCGCTTCCACGAAGACCAGACCCGATAGATGTCATCAAACTCGACACCTCGTTAGCTACGGTCAGTACCTTTATTATAAGCTTTGCACAGTTAACAGTGCAATTACTTGCTACACATTTATTCAATGCCATATTTCGATTCAGATCCCGTTGTACGCACACCTTCGTATGGCTTCGACCCAACCAGTGCGACGGCCACCCACTCCAGAGCTGGTGCGTGAGACACGGCTGCGACACGCCAAGACAAAGAAGACCCATTTTGGCTCGAGTCTGACCAGTCAAGGCCCACCGCAGCCTAATTCTTCTAAACTTGAAGAAAAACGTAGTTCGATGAAGGACACACAATAAGGCACACCGTCGCTATACTAAATGAGACAGTGTAAGCACACATAGAGTTCACACATTTTCGACAATACGATGCTTGTGTTATCTTGATGTTCTATAAGATTTATTTCAACTGTCAGTCAATTATGAAACGTGGACAGGAAGAAAAAGCATACTGTGTTGAAATCACATCAGCCAGTTGAATGACTGAGCTTTTACAACCCATGGTATATGGCAGAACCGCCGACTGCGCTCGACATAGGATGTTACCTCTGTTAATCTTGTTACAGTTTGTGCTGGTCAATGAGAGGTCGACGCTAACTTAAATATGTTCTTCGTGAGATTGGAAGACTCGGCTGCGAGAGGGGAACGTTACTTTCTGTTTGATGCTGTTTTATCGCGTTAGACGCTAATGACGTGTCGCTCGTTGTTATCGACATACAAGTTGTAATGATAAGTGTTTCTTAATCTTATATTGGCTTTAGTATGCCTAACTACCTACGTGAAAGTTTAGTATTTATTTATTATTTGTTTAATTAATTAATTGCTACTTTGTATATTAACGCAAACCTGTGCTTTTTAAACGTGATTTATTGAATTATTATTATTATTCTAATAATTGACTTCTGATAACTTTAGTCCTATAATTTTATTTTTCAGTCATTATTTGTATTTTAAATACGATTTACATTAATTTATTTTTACTTATATTTATATCGCTAAATAAACTGAATTTTAAGTACTCAATTGAAATCTTTTTATTCTTTTTAAATCGGGAACCCTGACAAAAGGTATGATTATAGGTAGTCCTTATGTTATATGATGGGTATAGTGATGTGATACCATCGTGACAGTGTCTCTAATATTTGACATTTATTTTCCTCAGGTTTGTTACTCAATCACGTCAAAACGACTGAAGGAATTGGGATTGGGGTTCAATTTGGAACATGGCCAGATTATGACCTAGAATAAGACATAAGCTACTTTTTATCCCACGGAGACACGGGCGAAGCCGCGCCGGTAAAAGCTAGTATTTTAATATTATAGTAAAATTGTAAAATATTGTCATTACGCGCTTATGCACGCTATTTTGTTGTTTCAGTTTCAGCACCGTCGGCGATTTTCTTTTTGTCGATAATATAGTCGTAGATTATGAATATGAAGCATTAGCACCTAAACTGCCCACTGATGTCTGATGTGGGTAGTTTGACTCGCATTGGACGCTCGATCTAAAACACTTTCGGTGCCAGTGCACACTTGATTTTGTCGTTTTCATATTCATTAGTAATGAATAAAAATTTTACGTTATTTTTATGTTACAAAACTAAATTTTGAACTGTAAATATCATTAAAATAAATTTAATTTTGCAAAAATTGTGCTTTTAATTGATTAATGTTCAAATACTCAAACGCTACTCCATTTTAAGTCGCGCTTAAGTAGTTCTGTCGCTACAAATCTTTGTGAAATGACAGAGATGGCACAACGGATATTTAAGTACAATTTAAAATTGAGTAGTCTTTCAGTATTCGGGAGTAATTCTTGCATGTGATCTTTATCAGTTAGATAATTAAATCGAAATTTTTGCACAAATTTATCAACCACCACATCTCTACTCTAGAGGTAGTGATACTTCATTTCAAATACCAAACGTCACTACAATAACCATCAGATCGCAAAAAGATTATAGATAATTTATTTATTAAATAGTTAATTAAAAATAATTATTTACAGATAGGTATAAATAGTAAGCAATAATATCTAAACTATAATTAAAGCTAAAGCTAAACTATATTAAAGTATTAATACTTTATACTGACAATATCTATCTAAATTTATATTAAAAATGTAATTAAAGCTAACTGGAAGATCGAACACGACCGGGGCGGAGCTTTTCGACAACGTGTTTAATTTGCCTACTTTTCGAGCACCGAGCCTTATCCAATAAATCTTCAATGAGAAACAATTGGTCGCAGTCTACGGGCAGGCGGTTCCCGTCGACGTTGACCCGCAGCAGGCCGGGCGCGGCGCGCGGGCCCAGCCACTGCTGGTGCACCAGGGCCTCGTACAGCGCGCCCAGGCTGGAGTACTCCAGGTTGTTGTAGGACAGGTTGAGCCAGCACAGGCTGGTGTTGCCGATGCAGTACGTGTGGTCGCTGCGCGTCACCGTCTGCTCGACACTGAAGGGGTCTGTGAACATGCCCACTAGATCGTTTGCCAAGGTCTCCGCTTTCTGGTACAAGGCGTTGCTGAATTGCGACGCCTTCACGCTGATCCTCCTCTGCGGGGCTTGCATTGTCGGCCGCCGCCTCATCGCCCGGGCTTCGTCGTGATTTCTTTCCAGAATCAACTGTCTCACACATTTATCGTACACTTCGCTCTTCAATTTTAGATATTCGAGGAACCGTAATCTCTTTTTAATAATTTCGTCGGTCGTCAAAGGAAATTCCGTGAGAGTGTCAAATATACTAATGGCTCCCACGTCGGAGATGACGTTGCCCGATAGATTGAGGCACCGCAGGGTGCGGTTACTGCGCAGCGCGTCGGCCAGCGCGGCGGCGCCGGCGTCCCCGACGCGGTTGGCGGCCAGCAGCAGCACGGCCAGCGTGCTGGCGGCGGGCCGCGGGTACTGCAGGTGCATGGCCAGCCGCGCCGTGTCCTCGTCGTCCAGGTTGCAGCGCGCCAGCGACAGATAGCGCAAGTGGTTAGGGCTGGCCAGGAGCACCTCGTAGTTGCGCCCCTTCACGGGCGAGTCGTCTAGACAAATCTCGGTGAGATTCACGTTGCTCAAGAACTTTGAGAATTCATACAATGCGATTGCATCTAGTGCTGCCCAGCGGATTGTCAGTCTGGACAAGAATTCGTGGTGAGGCACACTCCAGCCTATGACCTGAATGAGCATGCGCGGGATAGTAACGCAGCGCCGGAACGCGATCTCCACCAGGTTCTCGGCCGAGTCCATGACGGCGTGTACCAGCACCACGCCGTCGTCCAGCACCAGGTTGGCGGCGGTGGGCGCGCGGGCCACTGCCAGCACGGAGCCCGACGGCACCACCAGCGCGCGCCGCGTGCTGTATGCGCCGAGGCGACGCTGAGACAGCCGTTTATTCTTCTTTTTATCATCTACTCCATAGTATTGGCCTGCAATGTACACAACACGTACCTACACGTTAACCATACACGTTAACTAGTCTAGCAGATAGGTACTAAATAATATAATTTGTGTAATAGATATTTACCTACTATTTAGTAAAGGATTAGATCCAGATAACCTTCAAATAATAGTGTAGGTAGTGAACTGTTTTACGATCACTAGCACAGCTCATTAGTCTTGTTCATTACTATTCCAAATTGAACGTACCTTGGCATTCGACGTTGACTCTGACTTCGAAAGATGCCTCGAGTTGCCCACACGCGTACGGTACGAAGGTGACGAACTGTGGCGGCATGGGGCGCCAGGCGCGGGACCCCGCACGCTCCTCGTAGTTGCCCACATCGTACATGCCCAAAGTATAAACGCTTCACTTTGATTTGTTTCGTTCATATACAAATAGTGACTAAAAATCGTAGAAACAAGAAATTAATCTTCTCCCAGAATTGATTGCTTTTTGAGTTATAGATGACAGTTCAAACCTTATTTTTTAGTTACCTTGATTTCTTAGACACCAGTTGCAAGACGTACGAGCATGGGAACTCGTGCGTAAAAGGAACTAAATGTCGCAAGAACTATCGTATAGTAATCGTATCGTGTTCTATAGAAACTTTGACACAAATTGGAAGCACAAACGATCTTTTCAACCGACTTCACAAAAAAGGAGGAGGTTTTTTTATGTTTATTTCTCGATTACTCGTAGACGGCTGGACCGATTTCAAAAATTCTTTTTTGTTTGAAAGGGTAACTTTGTCATTTGGTCCCATTATCATGAAGTCAGGATCTGATGATGGAATCCCAGGGAAACCGAGGGGAACTTCTCACCTCAGTGGGTGTGTAAGCTATATGTATTGTAAGTATGTATGACCAATAATAGTTATTTTTGCTTTTTACTTTTTACTTTTCGTGTTTTTGTTTTTGAAGTTGTTTTTTAAACGCAGTTTTTTATTTTTATTTTATACCTTTTAGTTTATGACTTAGAATTTACCGGTAATAAAAGTTTGATGGTAAGCTATCAGCACCGCCCATGGACACCCGCAACACCAGTGGAAATGAAACAGGTGCGTTGCCAGCCTTTTATTTTAAAAAGAAATACGCTCTTTTGTTCGACGTCCTTGCACCATAGGTGGCTTGGAAAACCACAGTTAAGTTTGGGTGTGCTGTGCTGTGTGCGGTATGTGAAATTGTGTTTGTACATACATGCACCATTTATTTAAGAAAAAAAAAACAAATCGTTGGTATTGAAAATCTTCGGACACTGAAAATGTCACCATAGGGAAAGATGAAGGTAAAATGGTATAACGTAACTGTATGTGCGTGTAGTGTATAGTAAAATGTAAAATTAATGCAATAATAAACAGAAACATGTCTAAACGTATTTATTGCCGCAAAATTAGATTATCCGAAAATATACAGAACAAGTGTGATTGTTTGTACCGCGAGGATATTATCGACGGCTCGCTCAGTTGGTAGAGTCCCGCTTGAGTCCGCTGAGCACGATGTATGGAGACTGAGTCTCGCGCTGCTTGTCCTGTAACATCTGCAGGGTGCCTAGCGGGGTGTCCGTCGAACTCATCTTCTTCATCAGCTGAAAATTAAAAGTCATAATTTAATCAAAATTGTTTAACGACTAGCTTTTCGTTTGTGGCTGTATGTGTGGATTCCTAAAAGGTATATGCTTCTGATGCTGCAGGAAATATGAGATAAAAGTTACCTAATACCTAGTTCTGTTTATAATAATAGTGTTTTTTTTGTTATTATTTGTAATTATGTTCGGACTTACCCCTTCCTGCACGGCTTTCTTAATCCTCTTCTCCTGCTTGTTCTTGCCGGGTCCCTTCCCGTGGAACTTGTGTGAGAGGTACCGGAATGCCTCCTTGGGACAGAGTGGTCGTCCGTCGTCGTCCACGTACTCCAGTTTGATGTTGGGTCTGAAGTTGTTCTTCTCGCGGAAGTCCTGCAGCGGGCCCGAGTGACCGCCTCGCTCACGACGTCCGTACTTGTCGTCCTCCCTGGGGGACGAGATCATTTATTGCTTTATGAGGTCTGTTTTTATTATTTCAGGAAAATATTACAATATAATAGTAATTAATGGTAGGAGAGTTACGAGACAGTTGTCAATATGTAGTCTCACCCGTATGTCTTGTCCTCGATGGAGTAGTGCCTGGCGGTGAGCAGATGTTTGGCGGCGGAGGCAGGCTGGGGCGCAGCCCCCGCGCGCTCGAGGTACCCCTTGCTGAGCGCCAGCTGCAGCGCGCCCCATACTCCGGCACCCAGCCGGGGCTCGGCCTCCAGGCCCACGTGCGAACCTGCACACACATTAACTGTATCAATATTCCGTTCTTCCTCTACAATTTATTTTTGGGCTTAAGATTCAGACTCAACATTAACAAAATAATTGTATGACAAGTAGATATGATTATTTGTATATGCCTCTTGCGCACAACATAAAACTCTATTCCATCTAAATAAAGAATTGTTTAATTTGCAGTGGATTAGTGTCACACCAGTGTCCACACATAAGCCTAGACATTACACAAACACAGTTGTAAGCAGGTACTGACCCGCAGCAAGGTCAGCAGGTTTCTCATTGTCTACATCGACCCGGCTCCACGCGCCCGCAGTACTGTCGGCCTCGGCCTCCACCTCCATGTCCTCGCGCTCGAAGTCCTGCACATAACGATAACAATAACTTAATGACACCTCTACTTATTACTTCAAAGATTAAAAGATGAGATGTCGTTATGTGGAAATAAAAACGTGTAGAATGGTAAGTGGTATAAATGAATCATTACCATGATCTCAGCGTGATGGTCCCTGTTCCCTGCCAGTCCGTAAGTGGGTATATCTCCTAGAGTGCGACAGAACTCTGCAGTGGCGTCCAGTACCATGGCGCTGCCCTCCTCCTCTTGAGGCTCCTCCTCCTTCACTCGCTCCAGGATCTCTTCTACCTGCAGAATAAATCATTTACGTTAACATTGTTGTTCTCACTCATATAAACTTCTAAAATGTGTTATTATATTAGACAAGTATGGCGCATGAAGCCTGAACCTCCAGGATGGCTCAAAAGTAATGCATGAGCAAACTGACAAACATAAGTATCTTAACAAATTTGTGTAATGTGATAAGTGCAGTTTCAAAGTGTTATAACTTGTTGTTATTAGACAAGTACGATATAAGCAGTATAATTGACCTTGGGCAGTTTGAACTGCGCGTCCTCAGCTTTCTCAGCCTGTCGCAGCCTGCGCGCGCGGGCCAGCGCGGCCTGCAGCTCGGTGTCGGGCTCGGCCTCGTCCTCGTCCACCGCCAGCGGCTGCGCCAGTAGCTCTGTTTTCACTTCTACAGACATAGTACATCTTAGCTTGTGACACCGTACGTTATACACTATCCTTACTAATATTATAAATCTGAAAGTGAGTTTGTTTGTTTGTTCCACTTCACGCCGTAACTACTCAACCGATTGCTTTGAATTTTTGCAGACGTAAAGTTAGAAGTCCGGATTAAATAATAGGGTACTTTTTAACCTGGAAAATATTGATATCCCCGAGGAAAAACAAAAGTATTGGTATAGATGGCGCTGTGTGTATTGGTATATGTCACATAGGCTACTTTTTATTCTTTTATGACGCGAGCGAAGCCGCGGGTAAAAGCTAAGTAAAGAGTGATACCACGACCTAACACAAAAAACAACACATTTGTTGCCAAAAGCAGGGCACAATGTACTTGTTAATCCTCTGATGTTGTCAATGCACGTAGGCGACGCCCATTATTTACCATCCATCTGTTTATTTGCCACCATATCCCATAAAGATCTCAAATAGGACAAGTACACAGCTACATACCTGTGTCGTCTGTATCGAGCGGTGCGGTGGCCGCGTCATAGTCTTCCACATCGATAGGTTCCTGTTTCGGTTTCTTGCGTATCTTGCCCTACACAGAAACGCTCCATTAATACACAGAAATCGTCTACAAAATTAGTTTATCTTACAATGAACGAAAGAATTAGATCTTACATCTTACTTATGTCTATCACAATAACATACCTTTCTCTTGGTCTTCTTGAACTTGGCCTGCAACTCATGTTCGTCCATATAGTCGGAGGCCAGTTGCAGCGCAGGTAGTTGCAGGCTTTCCAGCCTCTTGTCGCCACCGCCTTGGAGACGATCCTGGCGCTGTGACAAAAAAAAGCAACAACATTACTACTACGTTATCTGAAGGGAATGTTATTACAAAACTTCTAAACCCGTTCGCAGTAAGTACCTACAAAAAGATACATATTATAAAACAAAGTAGAATATACGATGAGTATAAAGAAAATGAGAACTAACCATCATATCCCTGAACTTCTTGGCTTCGAGCACGTCCTCGTCTCCAATGAAGAAGCCCTTGGTCTTGGCTTCCTTCCCCTTGTTGATCTCGTCGTCATACTTGGCCAGCACGGGTCGCTCGAAGCCCAGCGCTGCAGCTTCCAAGTCCGCCTCGTCGTCGTACGCGCGGTAACCGGCCTTCGCCTTCTTCGCTTCCAATAGATTCTGGAAATATATTAAAATTAATTTACATAAATATTGCTTCACACCATAATCTATAAATATTATAAACGAGAAAGTTTGTATTATTGTCTGTAACTCCTTCATTTCACAACGGCTGAAGGGATCGGGATGATTTTTGGAACAAGAGTAGACAATGGTCAGGAATACACATCATGGAACTGTGACTACAATTTTTGGAATTAAACAAACATAGTATGGTTCGGGTGCCCACCTGAATTATTATGTTAAATGTGCAGCGTATTGAACATTAAAAATCTTAAGTAATTAATTAATGAAATGGTCAATATAAAAACAAACGGATTACCTTCTTGGTCCTCTCGTCATCGACGATGTTAACGTTGACGAGTACATCCTCCGAGTCCTCGGCCAGCACGTCCTTGTCCGCCAGTGTCAACACCACCTCGCGCTCCTCGCTTATCTACAACATTACAACGTGTTAGTTTTTGTCCATTATTTAAGAAAAATAAGCAAATCTAGTTTAGACAATCATTAGTCCTAACTCATATTTAAAAGCTCTTTCTAACTTTTTAACGTGAGAGAAGCAATTGCTCTGTTACGGGAACTACGATTGCAATATTTCCATGATCTCACAAGAACCGGTGTGAAACAACGATAACATTATGTTTCGCCAAGTGGGGTTACGAGAGGCCCAATGCTTCCCCAAATCCCGAAAGCCCGACAACACACGTTTTAGTCCTTACGTATGACTTGATTTGATGAGCAACGCCGATTGCTTACCTATTCCATAAATGAGTGGTAACACGTATGAGTAATATATTATAACGTAGGACATGTACATACGGCGTCGATGTCGTGCGCGACCCTGAGTCCCTTGAGCTGGTTGTGCGTGTAGGAGCGCTGGCGCGCCTCGCGCGAGTCCTGCTCCACCAGCGCAGACACTCCGAACACCGCGTCCATCTCGTCCAACATCGCTGCCTGCACACAAACAATACATTACTTATTATTCCAATTCACTTCAAATGCCACTAAAATTACCTACTAACCACTTACAATTTTATAAATATATGATTGCCAGCAGGTTCCTCTATCATTGGATTTTTGCTTTATGTCAAAACTATAAAATTTGATAATCTTATAAAGAAAGACAGACAGTAGGAGGTTCATCTGCTGATCACTGTACAATTATTATTATAATAGAAATTGAAAGTGTACTAACCCTTTTGGCAGCTTCACGTTTTTGTTTATCAATCTCCCGAGAGCGCTTCACCCAGGCAGCAGCATCGTCTTCGTCTGATTCCTCAGCTAGTAGTGTTGTCTGTAGCCTGTAACACACGTAATGTTTATACCAAACTGTAAAATGTTTAATAAAATGCATCCAACATTGGACCCCACATTGTCTAACTTTTTAAATGTATTCCCAACTTCGTAATATGTCATAAGGTTGAATATCTATCAAATATAATATTGGATAGATTGAGGTAACTTGTAAAAAATATTGTGATACTGACTTTTGTTCAATCTTCCTCTTCTCCTTGTGCACTTGAAGCTTCTCTCTTATTTTCTCCGATTTCTTCTGCTGTGCAAGGTTAGCTGCTGGCTTGTGGTAAAACTCGCCCAGATCATCCTTTATTTTACCATCATCTGAAACAGGACAAATTATTTAGTATCTTAAACAATGCACACATATATATATATATTTAAAAATAAAACAATATGATTTGTGTCTTCATACCTCCAGGTTTTTCATTCTGTTCCAGTGGCTTCAGTCCAAGTTTAGCTCGTAACTTATTGGTCTCCTCGATGGACAGGCTCTCCTGCGCACCGCCACCACTGGTGGAGGGCGGTGACTGCGAGCGGTCGGCCGAGCGAGCTGGTATGAACGTGTTCGCTTCACTCTCTGAACTCTTCTCCCTGGTTATAACAAAATACAGTTAATATTATGACAAATATTTTTGAGCAGTTGAGTAAATTAAGAGAGGTAACAATGTAACAAAATCACTAGTGTGTACAATAACAACCTGTGGTTCTCTTCATCTTTCTCTTTGCGGTTTTGTTCCCTGGCTCGTCTGTCACGTTCTACACTGCTGCTGCGGCTGTGGGAGCGGGCTGCCGTGTCCTTGCCGAGGTGGGAGTCTACCGGCACCTCCTCAACTAGAACAACCAAGAGCACATTTTCACACCTGTATTAAACAAATAACTGCGTGATGCTATGCCACATCGATGTTATTTCACACAACATCAAAGAGAATAATTTAATTTATAGATTTATCGGAATGAAAACTTACTTAATATTCAGTAGTTCCAATCTGGGTTAGTTCTCAAATACCTTTTCAAAATAACTTATTATAACTAAGATATTATTTCAAAAGTAATAGTTAATAATAAGTTAGTTTTTAATTTAAGTTTTTTATTTGAATAAATGATATTTGCTTGACATTTCTTAGATTAAAAACGTCAAAATAAAAATGTTTCAACTTAATTCAAAAGTAATTACTAAAAATTTACATATTGTTACTCAATTTAAAAAAATGTGTATATTTTAATGTTGTTACAAAACTAACAAAACATTAATTATTCAGTTTAAGTTTTACCAATGCCAATTGTACAGATATTAAACAACAAAATAGGCTTATATTGGCTAATTAGCTAATTCATAAAAGCTTATATTTATTTCTATTGTATCCTCTGTCAATCTTTTACTCAATAGCTTGATATGAAGGGTGACAACAGTTATTTAAAAGAGATATGTGTATGAAACATAATAAGTTGCCCTTCCTGACAGCCACGTAAAGGTCAGGTTAGATAAAGGCTGAAGAATGGGATGATATTTAAAAATGGAGAATTTTAAAAAGAGAAAGAATCTAAAACAAGTCCGAATCAATAATCCATGAAATCTATTGCTTGACTAATAATACAAATGATAACCCATAATTTTAAGATCATAAAGTATTCTATGAGAGAGATAGATAAGTCTTCATAGCTCGCATCTACTGCATAGAATAAAAATGAAATACTACTTTATTTTAAATTAAGGGCTGACTTTTCAATCATCAGTTAAATTTTAACCATAGAATAAAATTGATATTTGACAGGTCTTGTATGGAAGACTTGTCAAATATTCAAAGTTCAGTTAAAATTTATCCGAAGTTGGAAGAATCGGCCCTAAGTATACCAAAAGATAGAATTGTATACAAAAAATTACAAAGATTCTATAGATATGTAAATTAAGTTTGTGTTGTTCAACAATTATAATTAAAAAAAAACCTATAAAGTGGACCTTTATTTGCTTGTTCCAAGACCAAAGTTAGTTACTAAAGAGAGGAATAAGTAAGAGCTTACAAAGGTTCACATGATATGAAAGTGAAACTACCATAAATGAAAAAAGGCAACTTTTTCCAGGATTTACCTATTGATTGCAATTTTATTACAAGTAGGTAGATCAAGAAAATGAAACACTCACTATTGTCTCTAGAAGAAAATTATTTTAAAAATTTTTTAAGACTAAAATCAACAGCATGGACTAAACCAAGCACCAATGTACTGTCACAGTTTAAGTCATCTTAGTGAGTAGGGAATCTTTGCTATAGTTAAAGTTGTAAATACTGAGCTCACTGACTTCCATCTCAATGGTCCCATACAACCATAAAGAACCTAGCAAGCAGGCATCACCATTGTCTTGTTATCATATTTTTCCGAAAAGAACATACCCCAATAGTATGGATACAAACATTGGTAATAGGACTAAATATATGTTGATTTCACCTAGAAATAAAATCTGGATCACATGATGAGGTACTCGGCCTTTCTTAATAATATTTCAACAATAACTTTTAACATGGTTAAGTGTTTTCTTTCACTCTCTGGTGTATATAAATGCTAAATGTGTCCCTTCCGAGTCTAATGCTGATAAGTAGGTGTACCAAGCACAACATCTATGTTTTGGAAACTGGAAATCCTCCATCAGATTTCGTTATTTTCTGTTCACTGTAAACTACACACCCTAACAATCCAAACATAGCTAGTGTAAGCAAACATTATCTTGTTTGTGCACAATAATAGGTTGGCATGTGTCGTGGTCTCATGTTGTGGTGTTTGTTATATTTGTATCCATCACTTCATCATGATTGCCCACAGACTCCACACAGCTCCACAATACCTACCTGTCGTCAGCTGCTCACGGACGCGGTGGAACTACTCGAATGCCACCGAGTCTGAAATAACGAGCAGACAATGCCATTATATTGCCAAATGGGAATACCGCCGACACCGATTATGATTTCCACAACAACTTACTGCGTAAATATAATTGCAATCACCAAGTCGGTAGTAATGCAGTAGTTTATTGTCAAAAACCTTGGAAATAATCATCGGAGTCTAGCGTATCTCATTCTAGTAAGTAAATTAGGGTAACTAACCGTCTGGGGAGCGGTCTCGTTTGCGATCTTTATGTTTCCGATGCTTTTTGCGTTCCGTACGATCACGTTGAACCTCCTCATTTTCCAGTGGGGAACGAGACCGACTCCTGTGCTTCTTCTTCTTCGATTCCTTCTTATGTTTTTTGGAACCCATATTACTGTTGTCAAGTCAAATATGCAATTGCAATAGAAATTAAACTTGTGTTTTGTATTGTAAAATGTAATCAATAGACAGTCAAATCGTAACAATGTCAATCTATCGTCGCCATTTTGTTTATGAGCACGGTAATGTCAAATTTTTAATTGTAAATTTTATGTTGCCATTCGACCGTGTATGTCAAAATTTTGGTTGCCAATCGACAAAAATTAAATTGAATATTAAAGGTTATTTATAATTTTCAAAATCTTCCTTGATTGTGTATGTGTGATACCTTTGGAGTATAATAGGTTAACCTTGGATTAAGATTCAACATGCATTATTTTAATGTTAAATAAAAGAATGTTCAATTTTTTTCCTGTTAACATGTTACTGTTCATGCTTCAGCCGAATAAGAGACTGAGGCAGAGTTGTAGACTGGGTTTGTTTGTTTTCGAAATTCTGTACGTAATAGTAGAGGCATAATAAAACAACAATAAGTTTCATATTTCATAATATTATATCTGCTTCGTGCATGTCTAATTAAAAAGAATGCACCTAAGTACCAGTAAGCTAACTAAGCACGTAAAATACTATGATTACCTGTACCTATACTATCTATCAAGGAAAAAAATCTCACTCTTTCGTAATGAATATGATACAACACCAAAATCAACAAATAAATTATTCTATTTATTCAGTAGGCAAAGCGACCTAGGCAAGGTAGCAAAACAAGCGATTTGGATATTAGGATTAGTAGAAATTTGATTTCAGCTTTTTAGCACTACATTATTTTACGCAAAGCGTCATATTTGAAGAAAATAATATCTTTTAATTAAATTTTTAATATAATAAATAAAATAAAGACTGCCTCGTTGGCAGAGTGGTCGCAAGTGCGACTGCCGGGCCGGACTGTGTTTAAAAAAAAATCTCAGTAGTAGCACGGAGTCCGGAATTGTGCCCCGTATATGGCAATAGGCTCACCCCCTGTTACATGGGACTCATAACATAAATAGTGAAAACTGGGTGTTACATTGTACAGTGGCATAATGTGCACCTCTGCCTATACCTAAGGGGATAAAAGGCGTGATGTTATGTTATGTTATAATAAAGGAAACGATTACTTATAAAAAATTCTTTATTGATTTACAAAACTCAACAGACATTATTAATAACTTACAAAGCAATATATTACAATATTATAAATAAGGCAAGAAGTTATCTATCAACTGTTATTGCCGACTGGTGTAACTGTTATACATATAGGACGGCAATGTTTCGTGTCTTTGTCTAAATGTTGATATTATTTCATAAATATATTAATATTCAATAAATATTGTAAGCAATCACATCACCTATCTTAAATACTGAAAGGGTTCGACCTTTATAGCCTCACAAATGTTTGCACACACATGTAACAAATTGATGTGGAATAGTCAAAGTTATAACAACGTTGCATTATGTTCATAACGAAACTTAAACATATTGTACAATAAACTTAGTGAATGACAATAGCAGCTGTAGGAATGTTGGTATAAAAATATATTTACACTTATTATAACTAAGATATGTGTTACTGCTCATACTAGCATACGTTTGCAACTATATAACAGTCTTATAGATAGAACATACACAGCATAATAACATTAGATGCGGATTGAACCTAGAGAGGCAAGCACCTCATTGGCGAGCCTAATTTCTTTTGGTGCTGATGTCACGCGCACCTCGCGTCGCAATGTCGTGCCGCCACACTGTAACCCAGCACCCTTGCCTAGTTTGCCTCAGATAAGAAGTCTCTATACAACATATACAACATGTTGTCTCACCGCTTTGTATAATACCACACTGTTTACCTTTCTGAATATACCGTTAGTCTATATTGTCATCAACAACAAACAAACAGTCTACAATGGAAGCCATCGATTATTAAAGTTGATTGTATATTTCCATGGAATAGTAACAAAAATATTACCTGTTCTCATTTACACCTCGACTGAATACTATTTACAAATCTTAATACGTAGCATTCGAAAAATATACAAAACATACAAGGATCATAATCATAATTATAAAATACACACGTAAATGTATCGCTCTGCGAAATACTTCATAGTTCACAATTAAAAATATTGCTCGTGTAGCATTCTGTATATTTGGCACAAACATTACAAAACTATTGCTTTATCTAACGCCTCACAACTTACTCTATACAACTTACATAAAGGGAAGACCTTGATTACAACGGTATGTTTATTTACCAGGGATATGACTTAGACAATGCTTACTGCAGTAAATTCATGTGTCTCACACATTAATTTTTTCGCATAATGTCGAATAGGGATTAAAATCATGTGAAAAGAGGACCTAAATCCTAACTAAGGCGTAAAGGGGTGGAGAGGGATAGACAACTTAAAGAAATTATGGATAGATTGTATAAAGAACTATATGAAAGATAAAAAATGTTTATAATAGGATGACGTTTGGTAAGAGATAGTCTCCGAGGAAGATATATTCGCCGACTCCAAGTAACTTAGAATGAAGGTAAGAAAATGATTACAGGAGAATTAAGTATACGCTTAGTCAAGTCATGTTACTACGAAGACTTGTTCATAAGTCCAGTTTACCTTACAGCTATGTTTCGAATGTCACTTGCATTGTAGTTCACAGCATGCATCGTATACATTAATCTATTGGGAGATTATTGTAGCAGTCTTTTAAATGAGCAACTGGTCACTCATGCAGTTGTTTGTTCGTAAGTATTCGATAGCAGGAGGTTTCTCGATCGAGTGTAATATTAGATACAATATTATAGATGTGTGTTATGTTAGTCAGAAGAGTGCGTGTGCAGGTACGATCCGTACCGGCGCAGGTCGCTGCGAGCCGCAGCTGTCCCAGGCCAGCACCACGCCCGACCCGTAGCAACCGAACAGGAGGCTCGAGTCACTGCTGTATGTCAGGCTGGAAACAATATTACTCTTGTTAATATCACTCTTTGTACTACACATAAATACACATACAAACTATTTACAACTTTGAATAAGTATGTAGTGTCATGCTTCGGCACCCACCAATAGGCCGGTTCATTCGGAGTTGGGCTGCTTGCGTTGTGAATCCACTTGACTCTCAGTCCCAGGAGTACAGTGGTGTGGGTACCGTACCTGAGTAGCGGCGCGCGCGCGTCGGGCGGCGGCAGGTAGAGCAGCGGGCGCAGGTCCCAGGAGCTGTAGAGGCGCAGGCCGCCGGTGCGCAGGCCGGCCGCGATGCCGTTGACGCTGACGCCCTCGGCCGCGCCCGAGTAGCACACGCACGTCACCTCCTCCACCACCTTCACGCTGCCTGCCGTCACACAACTACTGTCTACACTCGTACTACGAACGATACTCGCTAGTCGCTATATATTTTCTAAAAATATGTTGTAGTATAATAAATAAACATAAGAGCATGTGTGACACTGACCCACAAACCGTGCGTTGACGGTGTGCACCCTGATGAGCGACTTGTACTTGTAGGCATCCTTCTCGTACGCCTCGGCGTCGTTGTTCTCCTCCAGGTCGGGCCCCGCGCCGGCGCCCGCGTTGCTGGCCGTGATGTCGTGCACCGACGCGATGTCGCACAGTGTCTCGCTGATGGTCACGTGCGTCACTGACAGCATGTCCCGGTTGGGCAGGGTGCGGATGTATGTCAGTCTGTACCGAGGACGGAAAATATATTTTATTTTATTTAGCAAACAAACAATCCCTTCACAAACTTACATGAGAAAACATACATTCAAAAAGACTTCGAATTCCATACAACTTTATAAGTACATACCCTACAATTTATTTTAAACAGAATACATAAGAGATCTGAAATGTGTAGTAATATAATAGAAGTAGTAGATGTTACTTGTGCAGGTCCCAGAGCACGATGTGCCCGTCGAGGCTGGCGGACACGAGCAGGCCGGCGCGCGGCGCGGCGTGCAGCGCGTGCACGGGCACGCGGTGCGCGTGCAGGCCGCGGACCTGCGCGCGCACGGCGCCGCCCGCCTCGCGCACGCGCACGCACTGCACGCGCCCCGACGCGTGGCCCAGCACCAGCGGGAACGGGCAGCCCGCCGACACGCACGACACCACCTTCGTTATCTACGCCCGGAACACAAACCGTGTGCCTCATTTTACACTTGCACCTACTTTTATCTATTTAACTCGTTTATAAAGCGTGGCGATTATTTAGTAAATCGCTCTTAGGAGGGCCCGCAGTCCATAGTCCAGCAGTGCGCTGCGGAGTAGAGTGGAGCAGTGTACCTGGTCGAGCGCGCAGAGCTGCAGCAGTAGGTCGGGGCGCAGGTCGCGGCGCCGCTTGAGGCGCACGATGTTGTCGGAGTGGCCCCACGACACCAGGGCCAGCGCGCCCTGCCCGCCCGCCTCGCCTGGACAACGTAATGTTTTCACTATTAAACAAATGCTTACTTCACTATTCATACTTACTTGACGGTATCTTGTACGTCCACTATGTAACGTCTTGTGAAACATTATGGTATGCAAATAAAGATATGACTATGGTTGTTGCAGTGTTTGAAAACGTGAGGTAGCAATGTATTGTTTTAATAAGAAAATCCGAACGAGAAAGTATGGCATTACTGTGTAGCGCCACGAGTGCAGTGGCCCGGGTGGCCACGGCCACGGAGCGCGCGTGCGGCAGCGCGTGCAGCCAGGCGGCGCCGGCAGCGAGCGGCGCGCGGCGGGCGCGGGCGGCGGCAGCGCCGGCGAGCCGGCCCAGCGGCCCCAGCGCGCGCCGCGCACGCCGGCCCAGACGGGCGGCGCGGCGGGCGCGGCGGGCGCCACGTCGCGCGCGGCGTGCGGGTGCGGCGCGCGCAGCAGCTGGCGCGGCGCCTGGCCGTACGTGCGCACCATGGCGGCCGCCGCCGTGCGGTCCACCTCCTCCTCCAGCGCCATGGGGTCGAACCCGTAGTACGTCTGCAACAGTCGCCACGTCAGGCCGGCCCCGCGCGCGGGCTCCCGCCGCCGAGGCTACTCACACAAGCAGGGAAGACGTTGATGGCGTCGAGCGCGGCCTGCCCCGTCTGCTTGTACCCGAAGACGAGGTCGATCCAGTGCGGCAGGTGCTCGGTGACGTGCGCGGACTCCAGCGCCTGGCGGTGTATGAGCGTGAACAGGCGCGCGTCGGCCGCCCACGGGGGCAGCTCTACGTCGTCCACGCTCGCGCCGCACTGACGCTTGCCCAGGTTCAGACCTGCGTACAAGTTTCTTGTGACATCAACTCACACCTAATTATCTTTCTGTGACATCCAAGCAAGTAGAAGTAACCTTCGTTATTGTGAAATAGTTCCGGCAGATAGAAGAGCTCAGGAATAAGCTCTTTGACGTCTGTGGGCGAGTCGTTGGTGATGAGCCGCCACGTGGTCGCCAGAGAGTGGAACGTGCGGTCTGGCATGTCGAAGTTGTTGTCTGGAAGGAACACAGTAACATATACAATACAACTTGGTCTGATCTAGATCAATGATTTGACTTTGACATGATTTTGCATCTAGTGTAAAATAATGCGCTGGTATCAATGAGTCTAGTGGCGCCGTAGAGGTCGCTGGTCGCGACAGTGGCGCCTATATGAACGTGTGTAAATACCTTGGTAGTTGAGGAAGAGCTCGGTGAAGGGCGGCACGCGCACGAGGTAGTGCAGCACGCCGCCCGAGTTGGAGTACAGCGACGCGTAGTGGTGCGGCGCGCGCGCCACCAGCGGGCTGCAGCCCTCGCGCCGCGCCGCCTTCAGGTCCTGCGGCGGGACCCACTCCGTGTTACAGCACAGGCTCACTAGTCGGATACTACAAGTGTACCGTCAGTCTGCACTCACGTTATAGATGTTGATGTAATGCTGCTCCCTGTTCTTGTTCTGCACGGCCATGGGCTTGCTGAGGTCCCGGAAGGAGGCGGGGTCCTCCAGGTCCAGTATCCGCGAGGTGTAGTCTGCTATGATGAAGGGCAGCACGGGGTACTGCATGAGGTCGTTGTAGGAGCGGCCGCCGAGCCCGTTCAGCCGCATCAAGTACTCCCAGTTGGTGATGTTACCGTTACGCCACTGTGTCATCGCGTCTGTTAACGTGTCCGGCTCGATTCTGGAAGTTACAGTTTATTTGTAGTTAGCAGAGACATTAAAGTAAATCGAAAATATACAAATATTTGTGGCCTTGTGATACACCGTGGTGTAGGTATGATTTGCGATATTGAAGATAAGATTCAACGAATCTCAGATATCACTAAAACCAAGTCGATTACCTATCAGGTGGGTGGTGCGTGGCGGCCAGGGCCTTGAGGAAGGCGGCGCGCTCGGCGGTGTCGGCGAAGGCCAGCAGGTGCGCGTGGCCCGAGCTGAGGAACAGCTCCACGGCGCGCTCCTGCAGGCACCAGCGTCGCGTGGCCACCTGCGCCACGCTGTCCAGCGCCCAGCTATGCGCCTGCGGCGCCGCCTGCAGCTCGGGGATGTACAGGCGCTCGCGGCGGCTGGGCAGCGGCGGCGCGTCGTCCGGCACGAAGTGGATGCACTTGTCCGTCAGCAGCAGCTCGCCGTCCAGCTCGGCCGCCACGCTCACGCACGTGGCGCGCGCCATGTACGCCACCGTCTCGTGCAGCTGCAGGCGCGCCACCAGCCCGCCGCGCCGCGCCAGCCACGGCGCCAGCACGCGCGCCAGCGGCGCCGGCCGCGGGCCCGCCTTGTGGCGCTGCGCGGGCTGCAGGAACCGCTCGGCCACCAGCAGCGGCGCGCGCCGTAGCCGCACGCGCACGCGGCCCGGGCCCTCCGCGTCGTCCAGCTGCCACGATGACGCCTGCGCGCGCGCGTCGTGCCACACCGCTGCACGCACACACACGTTACCCCGGGGTCTCTACCGCCATGTCAGCGAAGTAAGCGAAAGTATGCCCACCTTGCTCGTGCGTGTAGGTGTCGATGAGTGTCTGCCAGGCGTGGTGCGCGGCGGCCTGGCCGGCCTGCGCGCGCCGCAGGTGCTCCATGAAGGCCTTGCGCTGCGCGTTCTGCACGTCCACCACGCCGCGCGTCACCGCCATCGCACTCTCCGTCACCTTGCTGGCCAGCCCGTCCTTGCTCCACACCACTCTGTACCAGACACTATGTTGCAGTTATTCCATTACAAAACAACGAAATGAGTAACGTAGCGGGAGGGAGTGGTACGTACTTGGCTATATGAGGCCTGGCCCTGGCGGCGGCTGTGGCCCAGCGCGCGATGTCCTGCTGCAGCAGGGCGGCGGCCTCGGGCGCCAGCGCGTGGCTGGGCACGCGGTCGCTGAGGCCGGCCTGCGTGGCGACGGCCCACGTGCGCGCCCAGTCCGTGATGGCCAGCTCCACGCTGGGCTCGCCGTTCTCCGCCGCCCCGTGCACGTGTTTCAGGATCGTCAGCAGGTACACTGCCAACTGTGACATAATACAATACACATATTGATATAAGGTAGTTGAACCAAATGCATAATCGTAACAACAGCGATTATGATGTGAGTAATGTTACCTTCCTGAGCTGCGCGGGGTCGTGCGGCGTGAGCAGCGCCAGCACGTGTTGCGGCGCGTGGTAGAGCGCGCGCAGCAGGGCGGGCTGCAGCGCGCGCGTGCCAGGCGCCGGCGCCGCGCCCCACCAGAACAGCTCCTGCAGCGCGCCCGCCCACTCCGCGCTGCCCGCCGCCCACCAGCGCGCGCGCCCCGCCGCCGCGCCACTCACCGCTACACACACGTACGTTACATTGCGGCAAATAACTCAACCATTCATCGTGTAGCAGCTAGCAACCTACCCATCAGCAGCGTGGACAGCAGGCGGTGGAAGAGCTGCGCGTCGCCCCCGACGGGCTGCGTGGGGCAGTGGGTGAGCAGGAACCCGAGCGCGCGCAGCACGGTGGCGACGTGGCGCGCGCCCAGCTCGGCGCGCTCGTCGCCGCCCAGCGACACCGCCGACGTCAGCACTGCGCACACGGCACGGTTTAGTAGCGGCAGTGGCGGCGCGCACCCGCGGCCCGCGGTACCCACCTGTCGTGAAGTAGTTGTGTTTGACGGCGGCGCTGGCGGCGTGCTGCAGGCGCTGCTCCAGCAGGTCGAGCTGCGCGCAGTACAGAGCGCGCTGCGCCTCGCGGGCCACGCGCCGCTCGCCCGCGCCGCCCGACAGCTCCACGTAGCTCAGCAACTGGTGTAGCTCCATCACCGCCTGCGGACACTGGACAAATCATACCACGATTACTATGATACACTAAGGGAAATTAAAAAGACCAAAACGTTCAACAAACACAGTGTAACCAACCTGCACGCCATGTTGTGTGGAAAGTGCCTTGACAGCAATCCTGTTGAGAAGCTCATACAGGTCCTCCAGCAGTAGGTCACGACCCTCAAAGTTGGTATCAGGCAGCTGGCCCACGCCGCGCACTGCCCGCACCACCACCTCCGCCAGCGACACCTCGCTTAGTACTTTTAGAGACGCCTACAATACACCACAACATACTTTATATATAAAGTATTCTTCATCAGTAACCAGTCTTCATGAAATCCGGCCAGCCACCCTGGCCCCTTTCCAATTAAAAAATAGAATCATATTTTGGATTGTAAAGTACCTGACTGTGGCCAGTTATCTCTTCACTTCATGTATTATGTATGTAATAGTTATTTTTATTAATTTATGTAATAGTTAATGGTGAAGAGATACCTTAGTAAGATGATTGTGTTTTTTCTATGTCTAATGTATTATGATTTAACTAAGATGCCACAGTACTTTATCAATGATCCTCCTGGCAAGCAGCGTGATATTGTGTGCTAGTGGCACGTCGTTGAGGCAGCACGGCAACAGTGCCAGCAGTGGAGGACATCGGTGCAGGGACTCCTCCGTCACGTCCACCCAGATGTCGTCCTGCAAACGCGTATGTTTATACACATCAGCTTAAGAGTTGATTTTCGATTAAAAGACGAAGTGTTTTAATGTCAATATTGTTTCTATTACATGACGGAATGAACGAAGTATAAACTCGGCAGTCATGCTTAAGTCACCCAGGAGTGAAAGGGTTCAGTATTGACTCTAAAGTATTTTTGGGTACTTCTTTTTTTTTAAATTTATTTTATATTTAAATTATTATATTTATTATATTTAAATTTAAATTTTACAGTTTTTGTAAATTCTAGTAGGTAGTTAAGAAGTGCTCAAAGAGTAGAATTAGGCAGTTGTTAGGAGAATAACATGTACGTTGTGTGTATAGATCTGTTTGTAGTAGGGCAATAAAGTAAGAAATGTGTATCTCACATCGAGCTGGTCCTCCAGCGGCACGTCGCACTTGGTGAGCAGCGCGGCGCAGGCGGCCGCCAGCTCCCACGAGCCCTCGTACAGGGAGATCTGTACGCATACATTATACTTACTGCTGCTGGATTGTTGTGATGTTATTTAATATTATGCGCACACTACAGGGCTATTGGTAAAACAGTTGAATTACTATACAAGACGTTATTGTAAACCAAAACGTTTCTTTTATAATCTCGATACTTTCATGCATAAAATTTTATCCCAGTATATTAAAATGTTTATGAATTAAAATATTTTCATAAAAGCCCTGTTAACCAAATTCAGTACTCATGTCAGCACATGAGTACTGAATTTGGTTGAAACTATACTTACTTCATAATATTGCTGCATGCAAAACATTACTACGTATCATTTACTTTTTAACAAACAACAGATAAACATGCATTATGAATTAATGTTAAAAACACAGATTTTTTAATTTTACATAAGTGCTGGACAATATAAAAAAAGAATACAATATTTATTTGCGACAGAGATAATTAAGTCGTGCATTGCAAGGGCATTAAAATGTGGGAAATATTTAGTTTGGTTGTATATATAGTTTGGAAAAGTTTTCGGTAGCGTACCTGGTTGGCGAGGTGTATGTAGTAGTGCTGCGCGTGCAGGCGGCGCGCCAGGTCGGGGCTGGCGCGCCGGGTCAGCGCGGCCAGCGCGCGCACGGCCGCGGCCCGCGCGCGCGCCTCGCGCTGGTTGCTCAGCACCACCAGCGTCTCCGCGCATACTGCGCTGCATACCGCCTGCGGACACCTTAGCTTTACTGCTCATTCTTTTATTTTAAGGAAGTTTCAACTGTACAATGTAGTCTTTTTTTTAAACGTTACCCCACACTAGGATTATCTCCTGTGTCATGGGTGCGTTTACAAACATACAAGTTCACATACACATGACACCCAGACCCGAAACAACAATTTGTGGATCACACAAAGTATTGTTCCGTGCGGGAATCGAACCCGCGACACGTTGAACGACAGCCGGTTGCCCAGTCACCGCACCAACCGTGCAGTCATGTTATGTTTATGCGTCCTTTACGTAACCTATCTTGTAGCCTGTATTGTCAGTCATTTTCATTCTAGCCACTGTATTGGTCACACATTAAACAATCGCTTAACCTAGCATCAAATGTGGTTGATTTAATAACCCGAAGCAGTACCTAATATATTTTTATTTTATAGATCAAACAAAATAACTATGCCATTAAGTCTGTCTATGTATTGTTTATATACACAAAAGCTTTAAACAAATGAAAACGAATAAAATAACGTAAAATATAGCTTTCTGTATCTGGGCATTGTCTACATTAATATTTTAACAATCTACAGTTATATGCTGATGATAAAGAAAAACGACAAACTATAAATTTTTTTTAAAAATAACACTACCATAAGATATTTGAACTTCTTAAGTTTTGCTTCTACGTATATGCTTCCATAAAAAATACTACACTAATAAACCGAAACCAAACCTTTCAATATGATTTGTAAAAATATAATTATACATATTATCAAAATAATTATTTTTATTAAGAGTTTAAGACAATCATGTGAATCATGATCAATTGATCACAGATTGTATTAAAACTGATGTGTCTGACTGAGTTAGTCATTATTACCACATGTACAAATACAATGTCTGTCTAATGTCTATTATTTTATAGGAATTCTTAGAGGGACAGCGCGAACGCAGTCCCTCACTACCAAAAATTACGCGTCCGAGTTATCCACATTAGGGATAATCGCAGGGGTCAACCCAATCGCAGTGCAATGAGAGGACCTCGCCCTGGGGGAACCGCCTACGTGATCACGGTGTCCCCTACGCCAGGTAAGTATGCTTTCTGACAAGCGCGCTGCGAGGGTCGTTTAACGTCGGAGAATCTTAACACCGCGATTCAGAAATGCGCGTCATTGTTACATTGCCATCTATCGAGCGACAGGGAATTAAAGTTACATCCCGATGTGGCGGCCGAAAAATCCCGAAGTGGGCCGAACAGTTTACGACTGCGCAAAGCTTTCTTTGTTGAAGTGACAATGGAAAGGGGAAAAAGGGTGAATGAACCCTTCGATTCTAATGTATCGATTTGCAGTGGGTTATGGAATGTCTTGTTTTATTGCCGTACAGTATGTTTGTATGCGAATGTATGCGAAAGTAAACAATAAAAAATAATCAAAGACTAATTCATTTTGTAAGTACATAATTATTCAGTCATTGGTATATTGTTATTAGACGTTTAGTAGAAGTACAAGTTTATTAAGGAAAAGGATTATTTGGAAGGAAAAATATAAAATACTGTACAGTGTATCTATGTATACAGATAAATGTAATAGTAATACTGTATATAATTTTTACGATACACATACCAAAAACACATGTCTTACAATTTTTGTCTGTCTGTCTGTACTGGCTAATCTCTAGAATGGCTTGACCGATTTTGAAAATGTAAACAAAAAGTAAGTTATGTTCTACGCGGACGAAGTCGCCAGTCGTAACAACAGCTAGTCAGCAATAACTGATTATGATTATGAGTAAGCATCGTATACGCGTATTTCAGAACATATACCACTAATATTTATCAATTAAGAGATCACTATCAGTCTCCGGTCAGACAGACACCTGGGAGTCAACTGCCTGTAGATAAATAGAAACGATTGGTTCCTGCTAGCATACCTGATGGTGCGCATGGTCGGGCAGCAGCGCCAGCGCGTGCCGCAGCAGTAGCAGCAGTCCCTCGCAGGCCGACCAGCCCGACGCCGCGCCCGCGCGCACGCGCCGCTGTACGGGACACTCATACGGACTCAACATAATAATGATACATAATAATGATATTTCATAATAACTCGTGAGACATACTAAATTGACTAAAAGTCGCGGGTTGCTCACGTGAAAAACTAAGAAAAGCTCTACTAGTTTCGAATCACAGAGGGGTTCTTCCCCATGAGCAGCGTGCGCTGTCGCGGCGATGTCGCGCAGCCTTCTGTGGCTGTACTGTGTGTGGGTGAGTAACCCGCACTTTTAATTAATCATTTTTCATTTAAAATCTATCTTTACTTTCATGATAAATTAGCAGTCTTAATAAGTTTAATATGACATGATATCGTGAACGTTTATGTCTATGTAATTAGGGCTAAGGCGTCTTCAACAAAGTGTGTAATCTTAAGTCTTAAAATCAGTATGTAACACGATACGACCTTTAACTTCGTTAATTTGAAAATTTAAGAATGTCTAATATGAAAGTAAAAAGTTAGAAAGCTGACCTGATGGTAGATCCCGCTGGTGTACATCTCGACGGTGGTGTGGTTGACGTCGTCCACGTCTACAACAATGTACTCGGTGAGGTCATCCTGCGTCACTGCGGGTTTATCCTCCACCACATGAGCCCCGGGTTCTTTGTCCCCGGGCCCCTGGTCCCCAGGCTCTTTGTCCCCGGGTCCCTGATCCCCAGGCTCTTTGTCCCCGGGCCCCTGGTCCCCAGCGTTGCCCTCTGTAACCACCCCCACTACTAAGCTAGCGTACACTACTGGTGTACCTATATATACATTGTGCCAAGCAAATTATTAGAGTAATGGTGCCTTTTCTGATATGTATTGTTTAGTTCAAAGCCGATAAAAGTGCGCATCACAGTGCAATGTTGTATCTAAAGAGCGGTATTAAGTGCAGTGGTGCTACATTCATGTTGTATAGTGCATAGTAATTAGCACCTTAAGATTAAATACCTGATCTTTTTAACTTTTTATAAGTTTTGTGGCAGATCCGTTAAACGAATATTTACTACCGCGACTGCCGTGCTAGCTAGACTTCTCAAATTTGGCCAAGGTTAATAGGGGTTTGAATTTTCGAAAATTCTAAGTGTCTTCCAATTGGGTCTTCCTTATTATATTTGGTGCATGACATAACTTGGATGTAGTATTCAAAATGAGCTAATTTCCCCTTTGGGGAATAAACAGTTCGATGTTATGATATGAAGGTATCGTGCTACAAGTAAAACTTACCGACTGGTGTATCAGAATTCTCAGATGTTGAAGACGCGGTATATTTCCTGCAAGAAACAGTACGAAATTAAATAAATAGGTATTAATCTCTGTTGACAATCATTACCTAAGTACAGTTCTTCACATTACCTGCCTTCCTTGATCTGTGAATTGATCTTAGACTTCATTTGTTTCGTCGACTCCGTACTACCACAACTACTGTCTATCCGATCATCAAGCTCGCGATTTTGTGTCTTTTCCTTCAGAGAATTAAGACTATTATCATTCAGCACTTCCTCCGTGGAGTTACTGGAGACGCTGGGTCGGTCCTCGGTCCGCTTCTTCCCTCGTTTAGAGGATCGTTTCTTGGAGGAGCTGGTGGAGAACTCACTCATTTCTTGTGTCTCCGATGTCAGTAGGAAGTAGAAGTTAGCTCGGGAGTGAGTCACGAATGTGTCGCTAGCCTATGGATATAGAAATACATTTTGAATGTCTATTGTTCTCGCTCATTATTTTGTTTATTAGATAAGCCGGTTAACGAGCGGACAGGTCACCTGGCGGTAAGCAATTGGCGTCGCCCATGGACACTCGGAACACCAGAGGCGTTACAAGTGCGTTACCGGCCTTATGGAGATTAGGAATTTCAGGATTGTTGGGGATTACAGGATTGCCGAAATTTATATATATCAAATTTTGTGTAAAAGGAAAACTGTACCATATCGTCTTGTCTGTTGAAATACCGGCTCCCGGTAAAAACACATTATGGCCGCAACTTTCAACAGACAAGAGGATATGAAGTATATTCCGTACCTGATGCATGAGCAGTAGGAAGTCACAGAGCAGCGCGAGCCTGTGCAGCAGTGGCGGGGCCCCGATGAGGCCGCGCACCACGTCCACCAGCGCCGTGCTGGCCGCCGGGCCCAGGGGCCCGCACTCCGAGTTCAGGAACCGCTCCTGGAATGTACCAACCACTTCTTACAGACATGCTTGTCTATCTGACTACTCTGAGAGGAAATACCTAAACAAACTAAGGGGTCATAGTCTTTTTACAAGTATAGACTAATGAAATACATCAAGGATAAATTCACTTTGCTTTTTTATATTCGACATAAGTATGAGTTGTATACGTAATGTTTCTAATAGAGTAAAGGATCAGCGCCTTTCTTTTCGAGTATTAGAAAATTGTATTGTTGCTAAAATATAGAACGTGGTTGTAATATTACCTTGCACGCTCTAAGTAGATGGTCGAGCAGACCGGTCCTGGTCATCTGGTAGTGGTTGAAGGCGCGGCGTGGATGCTGCGCCCGCAGGAGCGCGCGTATGCTGGCCAGCACCAGCGCCAGCCCCGAGCCGCGCGCCGACTCGCGCCCCGCGGTACTGGCGCTGCCGGTGCCTACATCTATCTCCCAGGACCACTCCTGGAATGTAATGCCGTTGTTACTAATGCATCACTCTTTACTTGTGCCAATACGTAAATCTCTATCTTTATATATATAATTCTTCTGTGAGTGTGTATGTCACTGAACTTCTCTCAAATTTTTGTGTGTATTCAAGGGGATCTGGGAAAGGTTTAGATTCACAAATCAGCCGGCAGATGGCGCTGCAGTCGGTGTCTTGGTTATGTATCCTAAACAGCTGAACTATTGAATTGAATTTTTGTTTATACATTCAAGTGGATATGCAGGACAACGTCTGTTAGGTCCGCTAATGTATATATAAAAATTTAAAAATGAATCCCCTTTTCCCTTGGTCATGGCATCACGCATGAATAGCTGGACCGATTTCACTAATTCTTTTTTGTTGTATTTGTTATTATTAGGAGAAGGTTCTTAGAAGAAAGACAGAAAAAATCCTGATAATCCTATGGGAACGGTAGAAAACGGGATTGCGCGGACGAAGTTCAGCGCGTGCGCGGGCAGAAGCTAGTTCTAAATATAATTATGCTACTGTGCAAAGTGTCTCCAGTGCGCCAGAAAAATAGTACATGGTTAAATGTCAGTAATAGCTAATAATATTTCAGTACCAGTCGCAGTCAGTCGCTTAGTCTAAATAGATGGCCTGGCAACCAGGATCGAAGCTGGTCAGATCAATTTATTTATGTGCTTTAATACATGCTTTCATTCATCTCTCAACATACTCACATGCCTCTACGAGTGCAATTCTTTGTACATACCTGTTCAGTCTCGAAGTGCCTCCAGGAGTCAGCCAGCAGCACCAGCAGGTCAGGCTGCAGCAGGACGGCGTCCGTCCGCGCCGCCAGCTGCACGCTGTCACCGCATATTGTCAGTACTGGACTACTGCACGCCTCGTCCAAGATGACCTGACAAAGGCACAATACGTTCTATTTTGTTTAGGCTTACAATAACTTTATTATCATCATGATCGTCAGGCAGAAGATATCTATTGGTGGGTAAAAACTTTGAGTGGGAGTGTCAGTATGTCCTACTAACAAATACCCCACTCCTACTTCTGTTTCGTACTAAGCTTCGGCAACGCGACAGTTTGTCTGCAGCTCTAGTCGGATATAAGCCCCATCTGTGATGGTCAGATGGCTTTTTGAGGCAAGTGCGGAACGCTCGGCGCCGTCCGCTCGGGTCTGGTTCTGGGCGGACCTAGTGTCCCAGTGGCTGCGCCGCGGCCCGTACCTTGAGTAGATGCGGCGTGACGGCGGCGGCGGGCGCGGCCAGCACGGCGCGCAGCATGCGGTGCGCGTGCGGCGCCAGCGCGGCGTGCAGGCGCGTGTCCACGCGGCACGCGCGCAGCACCACGCCCAGCGCCTGCGCCTGCGACCGCGCGCTGCCCTCCAGCTCCACCACCTGCACACATACACTACACGCGTCCAAATACATCTTGCATTCTTATTCGCCCTGTATAAGTCGAACGCAAAAATAATGTGTTATGTAGGGAGGTATAAGAGTGGCTTACCCTAGCGAAGAGATAGAGTAGTATGTCAGGTCCGCCCAGCAGGTACAAGGCAGGCATGAGTCCGCGGTGCCGGCTGGGTAGTGGGGCTCCGGTCCAGGTGGTGAACAGAGTCTCCGGTATGGAGGAGCCCGGGCCGCCGCCCCCCGCGCCCCCGCCCGGCAGCCCGCCCGACACTGACATCAGGCTCGCTGTGGACGCCACGCGACCCGCGAATACTATATTATTGGTAAAACAACAATATACGCACTTTTTGCAGGTGTTGCGTAAGTCACCCAATAAATATCTATCCCAAGCATAACATAAGTTTGACTCCACGTCTCGGAAAGACTCTTTTTTCATCGAAAGGTTCAAGCCATAAATTTTATTTTCCAGATTTACCGGCTTATGCCATAAAAAAAACCAATTGATTCGTTAATTACTTGTATTTTTATGGTAAGTTGTAAATGGGGACAAATAATACAGATTGTACATACCAGTGGGTAGTGCTGCGGTCTGGTGGTAGAGGTTGATGATGTTGGGCGAGCTCGCTGAGAACGTTAGTAGTAGCTGCTCGTGCAACTCGCGGAGTGTCGATGACGATATCTCGAACACCTGCATACAATAGTCGCATTATTTATCAAAACAAAACTTAGAGTTATCATCTTATACAAACATCAGGGAGGCACTCACCTGATCCCAATCAATATTGGAGTCCAGCACGTTCGGCGTCAGTAACAACGGGTAGTTGGGAGACTCGCATTTCACCTGATGGAAATAACAAGAAATAAATATTGGCATAAAACTTGGAGAGACTTTATTACTAACAAGTTATGTAGGTATTCACGTTTTCGTTTGGGTTTCCAGTCACTTTTTAGATACCATTTAACGCGTTACTTAGGCATCATCACCAGTCAGAAGACCTATACTGTTGAAAAAAGATCCCCCGTCGTCTAGCAAGAAGGGATACATAACAAAATCGCTATGGTTGGCAGACGGCCTGATCATGAATTCTGTGGTCTGTTTTTCAGTGGCTGATCATAGTTGTAGGACAGACTAGTATACAAGCCAGTAAGTACCTGGCAGCTCTGGTCAGGCCCGTGCGCAGTGAGATGCAGCGCCGTGTAGACGGTGAGGACGGGCGCGCGGTACAGACGCAGCCCCGCCAGGTGGTAGGCCCCCGCCCCCGCCCCGCGCGGCGCCGCGTGCCCCAGCAGCACGCACGTAGGGGTCACCTTGCGCACTAGGATACCTGCGCACCAATACTGTACATTATACGTGAACATGTTTTCAGCGACCACAAACATGATTCTATTATGTATGACCCATGATAACGCGACTCGAAGAGGAAATGTACTAGTATGCAATGTGATTCGCGGAAAACTGCGTATATCAGACTTGCGCAACTTGCGCTACTGCGCAAAACAGTTTTTAGCGCAAACTGAACTGAAACTCAATTTAAGCCTAAGATATTGACTTAATTCTATACAATAAGCTAATCGATAAACATAGTGAATACATACCCTGCACCGGGAGAGATACTGTCTCACACTCGTACCCATTCACAAACAGCGTCACCTGAAGAATAAAACAAAATGTGTTCACCCATAAATAAAGGATTTGGAAGGAACAGTGAACAATTGTAGTGAGTTACAAACATGAACTAATTTTATCTTTAGTCAACTATATTCTCAACTTACACAAGCCGAGGTAACATAAGTGTGACATATACCTGTATGTAGATATGCCTCTTGTAGACCAGTTCCTTGACATTGAGCGCGATACAACTCCAGTGGCGCGGCGGCATGGCGTCCGCCACGCGAGCCTCCGACACTATGCGGTTAGACCCCAGCTCCGGCCGCGACAGGCGGAATGTGAACGACCCTGTATGTAACTTCATATTATTCACTCTATCTTATCAACTACACTAGAGGGTTAGCCTGGTGAATGTTTAATGTTAAAGGCTTATCATTAGCTGTGTTGGCACTTCATAATATTTTAGATACTGTGCTATTAGTGAGAAAATCCGATATCCGAAAATCGAAAATTCAATTTTGTACGCCATGTTTTTCAAAACTTTCAGAATTTTAAACATCAAAACACATTATATACATGGTGTCATTAAAATCAACTTGGACATAATATTAGCACTAGGCAACAAATCCTCCAGGCGATGTAGCAGCAAGATAGAGCAGTAATATAGTCACCTGTCCCAGTATCGAGCCAGACCTCCAACATGAGCGACTCGTGTCCGACGGACAGTACGTGCGACAGCGGGGCGGGCTGGCTGGGTACTTCCTTGCGCGGGGATTTAGTCCCGCTCTCTGCTTCTGAGCCAGACTCCGACAAATCGTCCAAACCCTCTGTTAATAATATAGTTCATTTTTTATAGTCTGTTCTAACCTACCTATTGTGTGAAGGCGACTAATGCTAAGTTAGGTTTCAATGAATAATTTTGTTTAAAATTTAAGGCATCGACTTCTGACCTATCAGGGGGTGTAAACTTATAAGTTTGTACGCATGACTAATAATAATTATTTTTTGCTTTTTAAACTTTTCGCTTGTTTTAGTTTATCTATTGAAAGTTATATGAAACTATCACAAATATTTAAAGACCAAGACTAATTAAGTCAGTTCAGCCGTTTTTAAGTTTTAGCTAGGCTAAAGACTAAGTGAAGACAAGTCGGTTAAAAAATTTAAATACATTATTTTTATTAAATTAGATATTTGACAATGACAATAATGACATGACAAGTAAACATTGAGATATTAGTTAAAATGAAGTGGTATGGAGTTATGCGGGTCAGGTAGTGTTAGTAGTCGGGTGGTGTACCGGTGGCGGGCGCGTGTAGCTGCGCGTGCAGCCAGGCGGTGAGCGCGAAGCCGGCCAGCCACGGCGCCCAGCCCGCGCCCTCCACGCCCACGCGCGCCGCGTGACGCGCCCATGGGGACCACACGCCTGCACACACACACACAATGCGACCATACTATGCAGCGCCATGGTCCTCAAACATTCGCTACGTTGCAACATCACGTCCAGTACAACGTACTGAGGACAAGCAACTGTTGTCGAGTGACGAGAGACGCGGTACGATTATGCATTCATTAAATAAATAAATAAAATATTAGTATTATATAATAGGGTAGACGACTAATTTTTATTTTAATGTCCGTCTGATAGATTATTTAAAAACATTAGACACGTATTTTTTATTTTCTCACAGAAACGAATAGTTTCGAAGATATATTGATTTGAAATGTCGCGTGACGTCACTTCTCAGTACATTTTATACTAAGAAATGACGTTTTAACCCCCACTCCTAAACTTTGATTCGTTTTATCTAAGTATTGTTTTATTATACGACAAAATAAAAAAATACGTGTCTAATATTTTTTCATTACCTAACTTACGGACTAATTGTATTTTTAATTTTCATACCCTGTCATCATCCCCATTCATCTGGCGACATATTTCCGACAAAATATCAAAATATCAGAGTTTTACACGCACTTAACCTCATTGTAACCGCTTACCATCAGGTGGGCCGTATGCTTTTTTTGCCACCGTCGTGGCAAAAATAAACTTTAACAATTTTGCAGCATGTTGCGCATCAAATGTGTAGTATATAGAAAGCTTTTAAAAATGTGAAACAAATTTCTTTGATGTCTTCAAAACAAGATAATAATAATGTAACATTATAGATTCGACTTTGAGCATTAGGTACATTACAATAATACGTCCCTGACTAACGAGCATTTGCGTGTAATGTAACATATTGATTCGACTTTGAGCATTTCACAACAAGTTTACAAGATATATTAAGATAAGTATTAAACCATCTCGCTGGCAACCCCGGCATAGTATAAATACGCTGTGTGTTTTTTTATGTCTCATAAAGTATTTAATTCTCGTAAATTGGTTTGCACTATAACGCAAGGGAAAGAGCAACACCTAAGGAACCCTATCTATTGAAGTCCTGAAGAAACAATAGTGAATTCCTAAGATTAAACAACCGCAAGTACCACATTTAAATACCCTCTAATTCATATAAAGTAGACAGAACTGTCAGTAAATAAGAACTACCCACTTGTGCTTTATTAAGTCACCTGTCAAAATCAAATGACAAGTTCATTTTGACAAATTTGACATTGACGTCGCAAGTCAGGGTTACCAGTTAACTACCATTTACCAGATTTGGGGACTTTGAGTTAATAAAATTATTTCAAATGGATTGCGTCAAGTGCAGAGATACTGTCACCGACGGTGTTGTATGTAGTCAGTGTCGGAGGCACCTACATTACTCCTGCTCTGGCCTCCAGGAAACCACGTACCGTAAGATGACATCGGAGAAGAGGGATAATTGGCGTTGCATCGATTGTCGTATGTCGGGTAACTCCCCAACTTTATCAGACGTATTAAAGGAGTTGAAGAATCTCCGTAGCTGCTTTGATGACCTTAAGGCCGATGTCGGCATTGTAAAGACCTCTGTCGAAGAAGTGACCGCCCAATGGAGAGAGATCAATTCTAGGATGGAAAATATGGAGGGAAGATTGAGCAGCGTTGAGCGTGTAACTTCTAATTTGGAATCAGTTCGTAAGGAACTTGATGTAGCAAATGGTACAATAGCTGAGCTTAAGAGAGAGAATAACTTACGTGAGCAATATTCCAGAATAAATAATGTTGAAATTTCCGGGATACCGTCACATAAAAGTGAAAACCTGCTGTCCATTTTGGGCAATATTTACTCCAAGGTTGGCTTGCCTTTGGATCTACGTGACATTAACCGTGTACACCGTGTTCGCCGTTTTGAACAGGACAGAAACGTACCTTCCCGTCCACCTGCTATAATTGTTCAGTTTGCACGGCAATGCTCTAAGGATCAGCTGTTGGCAGCTATTCGGTCTCGACGTGGTATCAGCACAGTTGATGTGGGTTTGACCGGTCCTGCTACAAATATCTACTTCAGCGATCATCTCATACCGGCGAATAAGTTACTTCTGAAGCGCGCGCGTGAGTTGAAGCAACAACGTGGTTTTGCTCATCTATGGGTTCGCGATTGTAAAATTTTCATGAGGAGTCGGACTCCTCTAAGGCCATACGTATATCTGGTGATGGTGATCTCTCGAACATAAAGTGACCGTTTTAACTATGTTTTAGATATTATATTATACTGTCAAATTTGTTCTATATACAACTTGTGTGGGGTAACTTATATGCAAGCATTTTCGAAGGACTTTTCTCTAGTCTCGTACTTTGTGGACGTGGGTGGTGACAGTTTGATAATTTTTATTTTTATTAAAATTCTCTGAAATAATTAAGATTTATTATCAAAATGTTAGGGGTCTTCGAACAAAATCTCATAATTTTTTAAATAATATTTTATTAAATAATTACGACATTTATTTAATTACCGAAACTTGGCTTAATAATTTTCATAGTTCTGAGTACTTCGACGATAGATACATTGTTTTCCGCCGTGATCGGGATTCTCTAGTCACAAACGCAGAAAGAGGTGGCGGCGTTGCGATTGCCGTACGCCGAGATTTAAATCCCACCATACGTGAGGGATGGGAGGCATCTGTCTCGTCTGAGCACTTGTGGATCAGTGTCCCACTCACCGATAAAGGAAACCATCAAGCTCCTGGATTCCTACACATATGTTGCACTTATGTTCGTCATAGCAGCTGTCATGAGTCCGAATTGAGCCTTATAATGGAAAGTGTGAGCAACTTAATGCACCTCTATCCAAATGACAAGTTTATAGTTGCAGGTGATTTCAACGTGTCCCATGCGGTATGGTGTTATGATGCCGAGTCTGACTCCATGATTATTCGTTCTGAGTCTGGTGACGCTTTGACACAATTAACTGCAGATTTTATGAGCTTCTCTGGTCTAAAACAATATAACTCACAGTTCAATGTCAATAATAGACTTCTTGACTTAATTTTTTGCAATAATGCCTGCTCTGTCGAGGCTCCCCATTGTCCATTATCCCCAGAAGACGCTCATCATAGGTCCCTCTCTATCAGTGTGCATAATATGGCACCCGTATCACTTCCTCAGAAAAGTACCACTAGAAGGCTGTTTCACAAAGCTGATTATAACGCCATTCAGTCAGCACTTGCTTCGGTTAACTGGCAGTCGGAGCTCCAGGCTGCTGGTAGCGTTGATACTATGGTTGGGAATTTTTATAGAATTGTTAATGCAGTGATTGACCAACATGTACCAACTCGCATAGTGTCGAGCTCAAACCGATATCCACCATGGTACAGCCGACCCCTTATTAACTCGTCGAGTACCGGATTTATAGACACAATTAAAGAACAATAGGTCGCGGTCACCGGTGACCGCTTGGTGTTTGACAGATTAAATTAACCAAAGAAAAAAGGAAGTATCACGCAAAATGGAAACGTTACGGAAGTCTCCTGGATTATCAAACATTTTCTAGTCTTCGTAAGAGGGAGCGTAAGTTGCAAAGGGCCGACTATGACAAATTCATAACACTAAGTGAAGATCAAATCCATAAATCACCCAAATATTTTTGGTCCTTTGTGAAATCAAAGTCTCTAAATAGTGAAATTCCTACAACAGTAAAATATGAACAGACGATTTCTAGCACTGGTGAAGATACTTGCAGGCTCTTCAATGAGTACTTTTATTCGGTTTATATTCATTCCCCAGCCCGTCCCGTAAATTTTGATTTTGATAATCCCCCTTTGAACTCTCAAGCACAAATTAATGTATTAACCGTGACCGAGAATCGTATTTATGAGGAGCTTAAAGCCATCGATCCTAATAAAGGAGCTGGCCATGATGGTATTCATCCATTGTTTATCCGAAAATGTGCAACTCAGTTATTCCCACCGCTAACTATGATCTATACTAAATCACTATGTGATGGTATTTTTCCTACAATATGGAAACAAGCTTTAGTTACTCCAATCCCGAAAAGTGATAGAAGAGACGATGTAACGCAATACAGACCGATAAGCAAACTTAACCTACTTGGAAAAATTTTAGAAAAAATTGTAGCGAGTGAGCTTTCACGATTGTTGCAGCGTCATATATCCCCAAACCAGCACGGCTTTTGTAGAGGTCGGTCAGTGGAAACTAATCTGCTTGATTTTACCGATTACCTAGTCAATGCTATGGATAAACGACTTCAAGTGGACGTTGTTTACACGGACTTCTCTAAAGCTTTTGACAAAATCAATCACGATATGCTTATTGAGAAGCTTTGGAGAATTGGAGTACATGGTGATTTGCTTCGTTGGATTAGCTCATACATAAAAAATCGCTCTCAAGCCGTATTCCTAAAGGGTTACACTTCTAGTTTTCTGGAGATCCCATCTGGTATTCCACAAGGATCACATCTGGGGCCATTGTTATTCATTCTTTATATTAATGACATTGGAGATATCCTTAAAACATCTAATTTTCTTTTATATGCAGATGACGCTAAATTCTTTAGGATTGTTTCTGGAGTGGACTGCTGTTTACAGTTACAGTCCGATCTCGATGGGCTCTTTAGTTATTGCTCTATGAATCAACTTTACTTAAACTTAAATAAGTGCTCCATCATCACATACACTCGAAACCGTACACCTGTAAACTATAACTACCATATTAATGGTGAATCCCTTAGTCGAGTTTACTCGGTTCGTGATTTGGGTGTCTTGATGGACTCACAACTCTCATTTAACCTACATATCGATCATGTGATCAAGAAGTCGTACAGGCAGCTTGGTTTCATTACAAGAATTTCAAAGCCATTTAAACGAGCTAGTACTTTAAAGTTACTTTACTTTAGTTTTGTACGTTCTCTATTAGATTTTGCATGTATCATCTGGAGCCCCTATTATGCATGTCACATCACCCGAATTGAAAATATTCAAAAGAAATTTATTAGATGCTTAGATTACCGCTGCTGTCACCCTCATGTATCTTATGAGACCTCGTTAAGATACCACAATTTGTCATTGCTCTCTGACAGAAGAGAGTACTTTGATCAAATGTTTCTTTTTAAAATAATTAATGGTTATATTGACTCACCCCCACTATTAGAAAAAATATATCTAAGAGTGCCCCGACATGGTTCCCGCTTGCGAACATTATTTTCAGTACCCTCTTATCGAAAAATATACACAAGGAACAACTTTTTCAAACGCAGTGTTAACACTTATAACGAAGAATTAAATGAATTAGACATATTTAATACCAGTACCAATGTGTATAAATCTAAAATTAAGCAGAAATATCACGGTCACTTTATAGGAATGTAATTTCGTTTATCATTTTAAAAACTTTATCTCTGTAATTCTTTTCTTTTTTTTTTAATGTATACTACTGATTTGACACCTTTAAAAACAGTGCCTTTTCGTATATTATTGTTTTATGGAACTCTAGGTCTGTATGTATCACATTGTATTTTAATAATTTTATTTGTAAGAGACTGTCTGTTTCCTGAATAAATAAAAATAAAAAAAAAAATAAAAATTATTATATTTAGGACATGCTTCAAAGTGACCACATCAATATTTGTACGTGGCAGAAAGATTCAGTTATATGAAACATTACTAACCCGCCCTGATATGTGACTCGTGGAACCGCTTGGCGCAGTTCTCCGCGTGGTGGCTCTGTGACGTGGTGGTGTTCACTACTAAGTAACTTAGTTCCTCGGCCAGGGACTGGGTGCCGTCTGTAACCAACCGGAAATAAGAATGAAGATCTATCTTGATATAATATCATAAGAGAAGCTGTGTTTATTAAGTGTGATGAAAAGAGAACACGATTTGGACATGGATATTAAGAAAATGGGTGAAAGAAAAAAATGAGCAAGACAGGTGGTTTCATTAAAGTTAATTTCATTTTTTTTTTTATTGTTTGCCCTACACACTAGGGTTTTCTACTGAGCATTGTGCAGTGGATACATTTACAAACATACAAGTTTACATCACACCCAGACCCGGAACCACCATATATGATTCACAGAAGGAGTTGCTCCGTGCAGGAATCGAACCCGCTACACGTTGCGCGGCAGTCCTATACTTCGTATACGTTATACGTGCCAGTGTTGTCACTGTCGACGGGGAAGGTGAGGATGCAGTCGGGCGTGTTGTAGGTGGCGGTGGAGACGAGGCGGTGCAGCGCGCCCAGCAGCAGGGCCAGCGGCGGCCGCTCCGCCGTGAACAGCTTCAGGAAGCGGCCAGCTCCGCCGGCTCGATGCTCTGGGAGGCCAGCACGTGGATCAGCTCCAGGATGCTGCGCTGCAAGTCTGTAAGGAATGAGGACTCAGGTTAAGAATGTGGTATAATATTTTATGGCAAAAGTGGTAGCGTCCTTTACAAGAGGGTATAAACGCTAATGAAATACGGGTTACCGAAAGTGAGTTAACCGCAAGTTAACAATCGTTAATATAGATAGAGATTTTGTCCAATGAACTATAATTATTGGGCATGCAATTTTCAATATCTTCATACTTGCTCCCCGATTGGTTTACGCTAAATTGAGGCCACGCGGTGAGCAGAAAAACGGTCATCCCTATCGAATAAGAGAGTGGAACATGAGTTGATGCTAAGCAGTGGTGTACCTTCGAGTCGCGGGTCAGTGGTGGCCAGTAGCTGCGCGGGCGCGGGCGCCAGCAGGCGCTGCAGCAGCGCGGGGTGCGCGGGGCGCGCGCGCGCCAGGGCGGCGCCCACGCGGCCGCACCACGCGCGCGCCACGCCCACGCCGGCGCGCCACGCCGCCTCATCGCACGACCCCGACTGACGACTCTGCACCAGTCTGCGCAGTTACACCCACCCATTTATTTCAATTGATCCAAATAAACGGATTAAAATATCATTATTTTACATACTGCGTTTAAAAACCTACCCCAAACCCCTCCTTTTTTGAATTCGGTTAATTAAATTAAAACCTTCTCTCAAATGTATCAAACACTTTTCCACATCAAAATCGGTTCTGTCAATCGCGAGATAATCGTACACAGCACATACATATAGGTCCAAGTGAGCACCTGTTTTTCTTTCTCCTTTGAAGTCGGTTAAAAATAGTCCATCAGTACCTACTAAATGCTCATTTTAAAATGTGTACCTGCCTTTACAGACAAACCAACATTTACATAATGTCTTTGACTATCTAAGTCAGCCTCATTCCGACTCTTTTCAAAAGGAAAGGAAAGGAAACTCTGACTTTTTGCTTAACCCGTCGAGCGTCCGCGTTCCTTATGATCCAACGGGTGCACACGTGACATTTGGAGCATTTTTCCTTATGATCCACCGGGTGCTCATAAGGACGCTCGAGGGGTTAACGTCTTTCAGTCATAATTTCACTATAATACTAAGACCAACAATGAAGCTCTCTAAATATAAAAGCAATACTAAAGTCATACTTGTGTATGAGCTGGGTGAGTATGTCGACGACGATGACACACAGCTCGGGGTGCGCCAGCTCCCCGCTTTTCGTGTACTCGCCGCATTCCGCGCTCAGCTCGCCGACTGGAGACGAGATGCCTGCAAATAACATCAAAAAAGACATTACTACAAAAAATATAATAAGTAAGAGAAATGTCTGAATCTTATGTCCAAACACTCAAACGCCATTCAATTTTAAGTCGCGCTTAAGTTTAGTTCTGTCACTACAAATTCTTTGTAAAGTGACAGAGATGGCATGATAATTTTTATTTATTTACTTATCTTTAAAAATATGTTGCCCCACACTAGGTTTTTTTCCTGTGTCGTGGGTGCGTATACAAACATACAAGTTCACATACACCCAGACCCGAAAAAACAATGTGTGGATCACACTAAGTGTTGTTCTGTGCGGAAATCGTACCGCGGACGCGGCACGCTGCAGGGCAGCCGGTTGCCCAGCCACCGCACCAGCCGTGCGGTCGTCGTCGAATTAAGTAGAACTTCAAATTGAGTAACCTTACAGTATTCGAGCGTTAAAGAAGTATCTGAGGATCGCAATACCACAACACTAGTGAGCCTCTAACGGATATCTTTCGGAATTATGATATAAAAATCGACCAATGACGGGCGAGAATGCGATCGAGCTCGCTTCGCAAGTTCGAATTGACATTTTACATATTAGCTTAGCTGAGCGTTAAGTAACAATTAACTGATTAGCAAATTGGTTAAATTACGATCAACTTTGTTTCAAGTTTTGATGAAGACTTATTAATCTTAAACTCGACATTGATCGATTGTGTTTACATATAAATATGTCTAGGATATTTTTAAATCAACAAGTTCCAGTTCCAAGAACACAAAATTTTAAATATTTTAATTAATTATCATGTTATTCGCACTCATTTCTATGAGAACTTTAAAACACCTGTACAGTTAGGTAAACTAGCTGATATCGAGATAACATCGTAAATCAGCACGTATTGTATCACAAAATATGCAGAAATGCAGACACGATACAGCTTTTAACAAATTAAAATATTCAATCCATAACAAGATACACGTGGGAGACATAAAGCGATGGTAGACGATAACACTAACAATCGAATATTCGCCAAAAATTACCTTCAAAATCGAAACTGGTTGCGCTTTCCATATTATATACACAAATATATTTCAAATATTATCACTAGATATCACAGAATGTCCACTGAACAAAAATTTATAAACTTTTACATTTTAACTTTAGTTCAAAATTTGACGGCGACCGCGGTACTACGATACCGGTATATTGGTATGCGGGCGAAGAGTCACTGACCACTTATTACGAAAAATAGGCGCGGAAAAAACTAGTAGATAGGTACAAACCATGGTAACATATCATTCTCTATGTTACTAAGTACTGCGATGCGCGGAAAGTTGTTTAGTATTTGTTTACATTCAAATATCAATTAGAAACATAATTAACGGTTGTTGATGTAATTATTTAATAATTTACATCTCGAATGCGTACGCAATAAATTGTGTTTTAATAAGGTTAGTGTTTCTAGGAACTACATTAATCATTAATTGGGACTGACGAGTATATTGTAGGAAAATTGACAATATTTAGATATTTGCTTAATGCAAGACATGAAATGTCTTATGTACAGGAGACCCATAGTTCAGCACTGGACTGTCACGACCTATTGATCTGAGATGTGAAGACCTGTAAATGGTTGCTGTGTATGTAATACCCACCTGAAGGTATGGTGGCCATGGATCCGGACATCTTCCTCGACCTGTACAATGGAGGCACGTCCAACTTGCCCACCTCCACATCAGCCTGTCGAGAAAATTCTCAATGAATGCATTGACAAACAAGTTTATTTGATTGTTTACGGGTGACACACTACACATTAACATTTAGGATATCGATATCAATTATTCTATTTTCCGCTATTAGCGTTGCCTTCATTTAATGAATGAATTTATCACAAATATCGTATGCAAACCACATTTTATTGTATTTTAATGTTCTGTGAGAAAACACTAAGTTTTTTGTGTACTGCGCGTGATTACTTCGTGTAGCTTACACTATAATTCCTGATTCATAAAAAATCGCTACCTACTAGTAAAAATGAACCTTCGTGTGTAGCGTATACACCTGGGTGCCTTCCTACATGGGTAGGTGTAGGTGTGTGCTCGTGGTCCAACACGCAAACAGTTTTTATTTTATTTTTTGTCATAATTAAGAGTCAGGAAGTTATTTGTTTGCATAATACTATAATTTAGAAATAAAACTTAGTTATCTATAATTTAGAACGAATTAGACCTTGTTTTGTAAATGTCAAGTTTGGATAACTTAACTAGATTAGATCTAGTTTTCTGTTTTGTTAAACATTGACTATATAAAATATTGTGAAACATTGACTCCGTTGGGGGCCTACGCCCAGCGCGCGGTGATGTTTTAGCTAATAATTTGCATTTATAATTACGATGTGTGACTTCATTGCAATGACATTTACGTACTGGAAAAAGTACTGGTTGTAAGAGACTAACCTCGTACCCCTCATCAGGTCGAGAGGCGTAGGGCTCGCTGTGCTCGCTGGCGTAGGGTCCGGCCACGCTGTCCTCGCTGGACGAGCACTCCGCGGAGCTGGCGCCCGACGCGCACTCCAGCGGCGGCACCTGTCCACACACTGCACTTTATCAATATCACACGTCACATACACACCATCCTTGGGCATAACTACACGTCACTCAACACACGATAACGACCGAAGACACCCCTACTTTTACTTTGAAGTTCTTTTTTCTTAGCACATTTTTAGTTTTAATTAATACAATTACGAGCGTATCAATTCTGTACAAAGCTATATATACAAATATGAACACATAAAACCAGAGATGTAGAACTGTGATCCCGGCATTCGGAACAATTCTATTCGGAGAACTATTATCCAATTCACAGTAATATGGACCTGTCAATTGTATTGTTATTGACGGGAACAACGGATACTTCTTTCAAGCACTTCTTATGTAGATTAAGAGCATTTCTTTACCATTGCGAAGACGAAGAATTGACTAATGAACCTCAAAATAAGACACAGGCACACAAACATGGTATGTATCGAGGCAACTGTCGAAAATGTTGTGAGGTGTAAGTATGCAAGGGAATCCTTGGAAGTGCTAGCTGAACTTGACTTACTAGACACAGGCGTCAGCATATCAACCAACTTATAGACGTTGAATATCTTTACTTAATTACTGTATAATAAAGTTTACAATCTATTAGAGGAATGCTAGATTAGAGTAGGCTGATTAGCTGCCTGTCTATAAATTACTAAAAAAACAACACCATGAACTATTTTCGGAAACCTGTACCATAAAACTTAGATTACTATGTTTAGCAATACATTATCGTGCGTACCTACGTATTACGATTTGACTACATTATTGATGTTCTGACGACAATGGTTATAATTGAATAATAGGAAGTTACAACTATAATGTTACAAATGTCAGGTTTAGGGTGAAAGTTACAAATTGTGATCAAGGATTTTAAGAACATTTGATATAAATAATAATAATAACAACTCAGAAAGTACAAACCTCACTCATCTCATGTACATGGATGATATAAAACTATTCGCTAGCACTCTCAATGAAATACACACCCTCGCTGACATCACACAAACATTTTCAAATGACATCTGCATGGAATTCGGAATAGATAAGTGTAAAATTCAATCAGTCATCGGTGGAATAGCTGAACCTACAATGTACGAACTAGGAAATCAAGAAATCATAGAATCAGTAGACCCTGACGAGGGATATAAATACCTAGGTTATTACCAGTCAAACGAAATTCACCATAAAAACACCAAAAAGATACTACAACAAAATTTTCGAAACAGACTTCATAAAATACTACACACCCATCTTAATGCAAAAAATACCATTAAAGCAATAAACACTTTCGCTATTCCTATACTGACTTACTCTTTTGGTATCATTCGATGGACACAAACAGACCTCACCACACTTCAAAGAATTATCAACACCACAATGACAAAACATAGGAAACATCACCCCAGGGCATGCATTCAAAGGCTAACGTTGCCTAAAATTGAAGGTGGTAGAGGTCTTATCGACATAACAAATCTTCACAATAACCAAATAACACTACTTAGATCATTCTTCTTCAAGCGCTCACAACACTCACCACTACATAAAGCCATATGTCAGGCAGACTCATTCACGCCACTTTATCTAGCAAACCACACAAAACAAATGACCATAATCAGCAAAGAGCAGAAAATACAGACTTGGACGCAAAAATCGCTCCATGGCCGTCATCGTCTCGACTTAACCAACCCTTGTTGACAAGATAGCGTCAAACGCATGGTTAAAGCGAGGCGAGCTGTTTCCAGAAACAGAAGGCTTTATGTTAGCGATCCAAGATCAAGTCATAGACACCAAAAATTATAGGAAATATATAATCCGAGACAGTACCCTTGGTAGTGACCATTGCAGACACTGCCACAGACAACCAGAAACAATTCAACACATTACAGGCGCATGCTCATCCATCACACAAACAGACTACAAACACAGGCACGACCAGGTTGCAGCAATCATACACCAAGCACTTGCACACAAACACAAACTCATTGCAGAAAAAATACCATACTACAAGTATACGCCCCAAATCATCCTAGATTCACCTGAATTTAAAATTTACTGGGACAGAACCATACTCACCGATAAAACCATTCATCACAACCGGCCTGACATCACGCTTCACGACAAGAAGAACAAAACAGTATACCTAATAGACATAGCGATCCCCAACACACATAATCTCAGTTCCACCCATACTAACAAACTTTCCAAATATGCAGACTTGACTATTGAACTTAAAACCCAGTGGCAAGTCCACACAGTCAAAACAGTTCCTATTATTATATCTAGTACAGGCGTCATCCCCAAAACACTTCATACAAGTCTAAAGTCCCTTGACTTACATCCACTTACATTCACACTTCTACAAAAAGCTGTCATACTGAACACATGCCGAATTGTCAGGAAGTTTTTATCTATTGATTAATTATTATAAAATCATCATCTCCAAGGTTGCTTTGGCCACAAGCCCGCAACTCTGGTGTATTTCCCCAGAAATGGGTGAGGTTCTTACCTAAAACACAATATAATAATAATAATAATAAATAATAATAATAATAATAAATCTTTATTAGGCATTCCAATGTTTACAGTAAAAATTTACAATGACAGCCGCACTAGGCAAAGCCTGTATCGCGGCTATCAACAATACGATTTGCTTAGGACTAATGCGATCAAAATACTAATACAAAAAAAAAAATTAAGTAAAATATAACAAAAGGACAATTAATGTGTGAAGAGTATGTATGTGAGTGTGTGAGTGTGTGAGTGTGTGAGTGCGTGAGTGTGTGAGTGTGTGAGTGTGTGAGTGAGTGAGTGAGTGAGTGAGTGAGTGAGTGAGGGTGAGTGAGTGAGGGTGTGTGTGTTATGCGCAAGAGTATTTTCAGCATCTTACTGTGTGGGTTTTAATAGCTGTTCTACTTCGTTGTATGTTAAATTATTTAAATACTTTGTAACTTTTGTTTGCATTACGTGCACCGTGTCTTCTTTAGATTTACAATTTTTACAGATTTTGTTGTATAAATAAGGAAATAAAAAATTAGAAAATCTTTGTGCAAAAGAAGTATTGACTGTGGGTACCGGGATTCTAAATATTCGATTAGTCAGCAGTTGATTGTACAATTCAGATTTCAATATTTGTTTATGGGTACGACAGACTGCAGCTTTTATGTAAAGGCGGCGAATACTTAGCAAGTTCGTCTCATTGTAAATTTGTGCTGTGGAATACCTTATGGGCTTCTTTAGCATAACCTTTATCACGGACCGCTGAGCTCTTTCCAATGAGATTAAATGTGACGCAGCTACACCCCCCCAAGTACTGATACAATACGTTAGAATCGATTGGCAAAGAGAGATGTAAATATATTTAGCTAGATCTGGGTTTGCTACGTCTCGTATTTGTTTCATAACATATATTATCTTTCTAACCCTAGCTGATAGAGCTGCTGTGTGATCACTGAATGTTAGTTTTTCGTCAATATTGACGCCTAAATATTTTATGGTATGAATTCGTTGTATGAAGTTACAATTACAGGAACTAACATTAGGTGGTTTATTGCAAATACTCTCATGAATCTTGATATCAGATGTGATCAACGGGGATGAGACTGCGGTTTTATGAAAACATACGTATTTCGTTTTTGCAGTGTTTAACGTTAATAAATTATCAGATAGCCACCCAAAGACTTTCGTCATTCCGTATTCCACACTTCTAAAACATTCACTCCAATCTGCTTCATGGAACACGATTGCGGTATCATCGGCATAGCAAATAATCTCAGCATTTTGCAGTGAGAACGACGCAAGATCATTTAAATATATTAAAAATAAAGTAGGACCAAGAACACTGCCCTGAGGTACCCCAAAGGACAGTCCCCTGGAGGAACTAACCCAGGAATCAATTTTTAAACATTGCTTCCAGTGAGATAACTCTGGAACCAATCAAGGGCAATACCTCTGACACCGATGCTTTCCAGTCGTCGCAGTAGGATTGGAATTGACACGGTGTCAAAGGCTTTTGCGAGGTCTAGGAAAACACCAATGCATGCCCTACCGTTGTCCAAATTATGCACAATATTATGGGTGAGTAACTTAACTGCATCCTCGTTGAACGTTTTGACCTGAATCCAAATTGATTTGGAGATAAAATATTATTGGATTCAATATATTTCACTAAGCGTTTATTGGCCACTCTTTCTAATATTTTTGCGAAGACTGGCAATAAAGAGATTGGTCTAAAGTTATTGGGACTATTAGTTTCACCACTTTTATGAATCGGGACAACAGCTGCTGATTTCCAAGTATCTGGGACTGTCCCAGTAGTTAAACTATTATTTATAATAGCAGCAAGGGGATTAGCAATATGATCTCTAATAGCCTTTATATACTGGACTGATAAGCCATCGAGACCCGGTGCAGTATTAGATTTTAGACTAAGAATAATACTGCCAATCTCGTCACTATCAGTCGGTTCAAAAAAGAAAGATGAGGAGGGAGAATCACAAGTATCTATTTTATGTGCAAGTTCAAACTGTGTGGTATCTAATTTTAATAATATTTCATTTGCAAATGATTCACCCACTGAAGCAAAAAAGTCATTACATAAATTAACTGATTCTTTGGGACAACCCTTTATGGTAATCAGTTCAAGGTTTTGGGACTTTGTGGTGGCTTTCCGGTGTGTAATGTCATTAATAGTATTCCAAAGTTCACGAGGATTGTCTTTGTGTTTTTCTAGTAGGTTAGATTGATACTGATTCTTAACTTTCCGTATTAATGTGGTATAAAAATTCCGATATCTAGCAAAAACTATAGCTTTTATATCACTTAAGGGATATTTTTTAGCTTCCTGGTGAAGCTTGTCTTTTACTAGAGAACACTTTAGTAAACCTTGTGTCATCCAGGGCTTCAATATGATCCTTGATCTAGACAGACGCATACGTTGGGAGTTTTTATCTAATATATCCTTTACAACACCTATAAAAATGTCAACTTGTTCATTAACATTGGAAATATTATTCAAAGAAGACCAATCAATATTTTTAAGTTCATCTGAGATAGAGTTGTAATCAATACGTAGTCTATACCTAGGTCGGGGGACAGGTTTTGCAATTGATCCAGATATGCCAGTAATAATTAAATTATGATCAGTTATGGTTGAAGAGCAGATTATAGTTTCAACATCTACTTCACCTGCATAGAAGACGTGATCAATGCAAGAACCCTCTCTCGTAGGTTGGTTTACAGCTGGTTTTAGACCTAGTTCAGCAAGCGTACAGAGATAAGTTGCGACATCATTAGAGGCCGCGTTATTAATGTTAATATTTATATCGCCTGTGAAAATGGTGCAAGGTTTGAGTGTGGTTATGTTTCTTTGTAAAGAGTTAATAAAATTGTCAGTATTCCTAAAAGACGGAGATCTGTAGACACCCATGATGTTAATTATCTCAGGAATGCTCAGTACAATACAGTCAGCATCGTCAATTAAAGGTTCATGGACCAGTGGGGACCAAATATTCAAAACATAGACCACTACCCCGCCTGCCTTGTTCACGTGATTAGTAGTATGGAAAGAATTATAGCCCTGGATTCGTGGGAGTGTTGGAGAATTTTCTAGCCAGCACTCAGTTAGTACTATTGCGTCAAAATCTACATTAAGTCTGTTTAAAAGTAGTAAGAATGAGTCAAAATTGCGATTTAAACTGCGAATATTTAATGTTAATGTTTTAAATGTATGTTTATGTATGATGCCATGGCACTCCTCTGCTAAGTTTATAGAATGACATTTTATAGGTAGCGTATTATCTATACATAGCATGAGTTCATGAGTAGTCATGGTGGTTTTTTAACAATTATAGTTAGGGTAGGGCAATGTGTATTGTTTGTCATTCTATATCGTGCTGGAGTCAGCGAGAGATTTATGTGATTAAAATGTAGTGGAGTGAGTAGCTTTAATGGAAATAAGAAAATGCTATATATGTACTTTTGTGTGCGTTTTATATTGTGTGTGTAGTGAAGAATTGTTTATCGTGTGTGCAGGTTTGTGAAATAGTACAAAAAGTAGTAAACATTTAGCAAGATATTGGGAATCAAGAGCAAAACATGAAAAAACCGGGAACATAATAATAACTACAGTAACAGTAACAAGACTAGCCAGAGTTATCTGCAGCAACCACAGACGGACTGGAACCAATGAGTTTATCCAGATCCTCAAAAGATTGAATGCGCATCGCAGGAAACTGTCCATTGGGTCCACTCTCATTTTTCCTGATATATATATTTCCATCACGTAACCAACAAAAACGAAATCCATGCGTTCGAGTTCTCGCTCTGGCCTCTCGAAATAAGAGCCTTTTTTCTTTGGTGACTCTTTCATTGAGATAGATGTTCGTAGGAGTAGTGTTCACGATGTTTTCCGAAGTTAGAGTTTTCCTGGATTTTGCAGCTTTCAGTAACTCGTCTCGCTTTGCTTTCCTAATTAGTTTTACCACAATAGGACGGGACTTAGTCATGTTATTTCCAATTTTAGGTCTTGGACCAGCCCTCGCAACAACATCGATATCAGTCTCCCGCAACTCCACATTCAGTTTCTGAGACATCGTCAGCAGGATGTGTGTCAGGTTTTCAGCATTTTGCTCGGGAACACCACATACTTCAATTTCATTTTTCAACGAGGATTGTCCCAAGTCGCTGAGGGTTGTTTGGAATTGAGATATTGTTAGCTTCAGACTTTTTATTTCCTGGTCCTTGGCTTCAAGGATGCTATTGAACTTAGCCAATTGTTGTGAAAAGTTCGGAGAGAGGTTAGCAAGCTCAGCTTTAATGTCCTGCACAACTTGCTTCAGCAAACATATATCACTACAGTTTTGCTTCAAATCCCTTATCTCTTGTCTCAGTTCCCTAATTTCGTTAAACAACTCAACAACAGACGTCTCAGAATCCAGCACAGCTGACCCCCGCGTTCCTCTCGTCATATTTACATTTTCACAGGAAGACTCGTCAATATTCAAAGTAGGGTTCCGGGCAGGAGTTCTAGTGTTATCTATCTTCGGCTGAGAACACACGCAGTTAGGGCAGAGCCAAGATTGTTTAAACTTGGTGGTGAATTTTTCCCAGGATAATTTTGTTATATTAACACACTCCAAGTCATATGCTCCTTTACATTTTACGCAACTCATAAAATATTTATTTAAGATTGATTGAATGATAGTGTCACATTACATGCAGATTTTGTATTTAATTTTATATCTAATCTTATAGTTTGCTACTCATATTACGATTAAATAAATATGCTGCATATATATGCTTTTTATTTTATACATGATATTTTATAGTAATGTGTCTAGATTCTGATTTCTGACATAGATAAAGGATAATATTAGTCTACTGCGTATGTTCGTCATTTTAATTCAAGGCTGCATGCTTATAGGTTCTTTGTGTGTACTATATTTATATTGTACATTTCATATGTATTGATGATTTTTACGTAATTTTTATATTGTTATCCTTTTAAACCTTTCCTGGACTTACACAAATATTTCACGGCCAAAATTAACTAAATCGGTTTAGCATTTCTAGAGTTTTAGATTATGGGAAGTATTATTTGAACACACAACATAAATAAACCGATTATTTTTTAAACAAAAAGGCTTTGCTTTAAAAACTAAAAGGCAAAAGTTATGAAATCGTTATAGAGTGAGACAATATAATATGTAGTTTCGGAAACTTTCACCAAAGTTCATATCAACTGGTTTATAAATGTTAATAGAAAAAGTTACGTTGGTGCCACTCAGCGCACCAGCTCGATATGTTCGTTTTGTTCGTGTTTTATCTGAAGAAGATATTACTACACTACATTTTATTTTGTTATTTTTATTAAGACAGGTGCACAATTAAAATCTTAAAAAGAAAAAGATGCAATAGTAAAGCCTGATTGACAACTACTTCGTGTGAACCTCACATGCAAAATACAAACATAAACATGAACAGAATCATCGAACTTTACCTTCAAGAAATATTTAAACAACATAATTAACAACTGCACTTTTGCACGCCGACAATTATTTTTTTGTTGACGTTCAAAAGTGCCTTCTTGGTCTAATTAAAATAAACGATTTTGACTTTGACTTTTAAGTGTACAATACTTCAATAACACAATAAGTAAGGAAACACAAACAGCGTCACAATTCTCTAGTGTCACATAGTTGAGGTGTATGGAAACCGCAGGTAACTTGATACTTTTCACCCAGTTACATCAAACTTGAACCTTATGCCGTCGTGATAGTTACACTTGAGTGGTTACACGTGATCCGGGCCAGCGGTATACCGGTACTACGTCGTAGTAGAGCATCATCTGATGCACTCAAAGGTGCAGGGGATTAAATATAATAATTCAATTTAGTTTTAAGGTCCAAGTTAAACTAGTAAGTATAGTATAAACATCTTACAAATTAGTTTTATAGCGGTTTTCATGATAATATAAGTACCTACATATTGGTATGACCAAAAAGATAAAAATTGTTTAAAATTATGCTGCAAAAATTAGAAGAGCCCAAAGAAGAATATAGCGAAAATACAATTAAAATAACTGCTATATGCCATAAATCTTCAAGGAATAGATGGTGTACCTGATGACAGAGTGTCCCTGGTTGCAGACAGCTCCATATCCCCCTTGTATAATATACAACAGTAATCACAAACAAACACTGCCTTCACGAAGTACCTACAAATGTTAGCATTGCACTAGTTGTGTTGTAACGTATGCACACGAGTGCAACAGTGTCGCGTCGGTAGATGAGTGATCCTCGCGCGTCCGTGACTGCTCTACTCTCGTCTAACTATTCCGAGTTTTGATATTTTAATGTCAAGATGTGTATGTGATCATGTACAATATTTTGGAAATATGGTGGCCATTTGAATCTACTTATTATTAGTTTCTATATCTGAAAATTACTAATATTGAGGTCGGAAAATAGGTTCTCTTTTTTCATATGGCTCCTAAACCTTTGGGTCGATTCCGTTGATTTTTAAATCTTTTACTATTAAAGACTTTATGACTTTACCTATCAGAGAATAACACAAAAGACTTTTATACCGATTTTCTTACAAGATCTGAAACTATTTGAGCAGCATACCTCGTGCGTAAACCCACAAGGTATGCTAAGATTACAAAGATGAAATATTAAGTTTCTTATCCGATATTTTTACAGGATAGATTTCAAATTCCACAGGGCAAAAAGATGGCAGTAAAAAATTAAAAAAAAACATAAATAGTATAGGTTCTGAATTTGTTTTAAGGAAAATGTGTAAACAAGTTACTAAAGTAAAAATAATACATTTTACAATGGAGTCTCAATCTCATAAATATTTAACGAAGTAAATTCCAAAGAAGAAATAGAATTGATATAAATAAATATAGATTTAGATTTTGAAGGAACTCCGTGTTGAAGACGATTTTAATTGACGACAATTGTGATTGAGCGAGCGCAAGAACCGGTCCGGTGAGGTAACATTAGGAAACTAGTAACACACCTACTAACTATTATATTAGCATCTTATCCATATTTTTGATACACAATATACAAAGAAATCTCACTTTGGAAAGAACGAAGTATTTAGCATAATAATTAATATATTAAAATCAAGTATTTGTATCAATTTTATGCATCAATGAACTTGTTTTTGCTCATGATTGTAATTTAATAGAGACCAATTTTCTCTACTTCAAATGTAATAGGTAGTACTTATGAACGAGAATTTATAAGGATTGGTGTAGCAATTTAGGCATAACCAACAATTTTCCAAGATAAATATTAAGCTATTAGTCCATATACGCCATAATGACTTCTGATTATCACAAATGACTAATTGATAATACAAAAAACATAGCTAAACTAATATTGCCTTCATAATAAAGTTAGAGAAACAAAACAGGGCCGGATTGAGCCTCTAATCTTAGGTTACAACATATTTGTGGGTCAAGGTTAACGAAACCTCCCGTTCCGTTAGTCCGGCTTACACAGTAAAGGTGAATGTCGATGGAGTTTATTACAAGCAAAATAACAAAATTCTATTAATGTTGAGGTCTTTTTAGTATACTGTTCGTCGAAAAGCTGAAGTGTTTGTTTGTTTGAACGCGCTCATCTCCTGAACGCGCTCATCTCCTGAACTACTGATCCGATTTGAACAATTCTTTGTGTGACGGATAGTGCATTTATTAAGAAAGGTTATAGGCTAAAATATCACGCTACGATCAATAGGAGCCGAGCAGAGGGGGTAAAACCGCGAGCGATATTTAGAAACAGTTTGATTCGATTATAAGAAGATAGAGCTTGGATACATTAATTTAAAAATACATGAAAATTTGTGCTTGTGACGTAGTTTGAAGTCAATTGTGTATTTTTTAGGAAATTCTTGCAATTTGTAATTAATTCCGGAAGATCGAGTTTTTATAAAAGTTAATAGAATAGATTTATTTAAAAAAATAGCATTAAGTGTCAAAATGCTCATAAAATCAGGCTACGTCGAATACCTTTTAGTATTTATGCATTTTAATACCATTTTGGCACATGAATTATGCATTAAATATATGCAAATATGAATATCACTACAATAATAATAAAAAGGCATGTGTGGAACTTATTTCAGATAATGTGTAGCATTAGTATGGCATCAATTAGGGCAATTAACATAAGAAATATTCAGATAGAATCATTCAATATTAGCGGTATGCATAATTGCATACTTCATTGTGTCTATGCATTAAGTATTTATTAAGTACTTAACTTTAAATTCATAAGTGGTATTGTCATTTTACGACTTCCTTGCGTTCTTATACGTCATAATCAATACTTCTATTTTTATAATAGTTGCGAATGATTTGAAACTTTATTACCATTTCACAGTTTTTTTTTTTTAAGGGGGGAAAATCATCGAATGACTGCTCCCGCCTGGGTGAGGCGGAAGGGAGTATCAGACTCTTACTGACTAAAAACCACCCCGTTCCTTCTCCTGCACGTCGAGCCGGAGCTCCAGTTACCCGTTAGGTTCTCCGCGACACCATTTCACAGTGGAATAGCAATTTCACTCTCATTAATATAAATGCGAATGAAATCGCTTCTAATAAAATAAACAAGCTCTGGAAGGCAGAAAAAAAATAAGACAGAAGTACAAAGAGTAATAAGTTCATGTCACTTGTATACAACTATTTGCAAGACGGATTGGCCGTCTGGTAAAAGGCTTCCCTTACGAAGACAGCCACTCGAGGGAGGCTCTTAATGTATCTACCGTCTATCTCCGTAATGGTAAAGGTCGTTTATTCAGTAAGAGGGTCTTACCCCGGTCTGGCGGTGGCAATGACGATATTGCTACTGACTTCGAAAAATGTTCGGATGATTGGTTTTTTTCTACGTGTGTTCTACGACTACTTCGCCAATTTGATGATGGAGTCCGAAGGAAACCGAGCCGAAATGTTGTAAAGTATTTGTTACATGTACAGCAGTTATACAGTACCTTGGCATGGTGCGGGCGCGGCATGGCATGCGTGCGCTGCGTGCGCGCGGCGGCGACCCGTATGAGCGCCTCGCACAGTACAATACAATACAGTACCTTGGCATGGTGCGGGCGCGGCATGGCATGCGTGCGCTGCGTGCGCGCGGCGGCGACCCGTATGAGCGCCTCGCAGAGCGCGCGCAGCCCGCCGCCGCCCTCCAGCGCGCCCTCGCCCGCGCCGCCCGCCGCCAGCGCGCCGCGGACTAGCGCGCAGCTCACTTCTTTCGACCGACCTGAGGTCACATCTGTTATCCAAACATACACTACCATTAACAGAATTTAATATTCAATCCAGAGGCCCATCTCCCACCCCCATCCCTGAAATCCCTAACCCTAAAAAGGTCGGCAACGCATCTGTAACTCCTATTGTTGCCGTGGAAGGCCTAACGGGTTGCCGGGGCTCCGACTCAAAGAGCAGGAGTAAGAACGGGGTGGTTTTCAGTAAGTAAGAGTCTGACACTCCCTCTCGCCTAACCCAATGCGGGAAAATTCATTGGATGAGTTTCCCCCCTCAAAAAAACTCTAATTTTGCAGGTGTCTACGAGCTACCACGGTTGCTTACCACCAGCAGTTGTAGCCAAATGCCATTTAGCGCTTGTCTATTTGTAGAGTAGAAAACTGAATTATATGGAATTGACGAAAATTTTGATACTTGTCAGTGTCATCCCCATATATTTAGTTTTCTACTCTCTCGGTAGACAAACGCTAAAGCGGCGTTTGGCTAAAGGCACATGTGATCCGTCAGCTCCGTCCAAAATCCCAGAAAAAAGTGTAGTAAGAAAGAAAATAGACCACAAAATAATGGTCTTGTGTAGATTACTATTCGCATTGTCTTAATTTTGACTGCGGATAGGAAAGGATGTCGACCTCGGTTTTAAGTTGTGGTTGGTTACAACCTATGGCTTATCAATTACATAATATTCGTGTACCAGGGGTGGATCTATTTCTGTCTACCTTTTCGGAGGATAAAAAGCAACATTGCTAACACAAATAAGGAGAAAAGAAACATAATTTTGAAAGTTCGAAACGTAGACTATAAACCAGACGATGTATGATCTTTGCAAGAGTATCAATGTCGGCGCATTGACGTACGACTATTTGTAATCAAATCTACTGTGAAACGAGCCGTCTGCCAGCGACATGTGATCTTCAACTCAGTACACTCAAATGTCAACTTTAAAACGATATATTACATGGTGTAAAATTGATTGTAAATGTCATAAACAGGTGCAAAATAGATTAACATAATCTATAGGGCTTCAAGTCTGGAGCGCTGAATATCGAGTTACCGCGGGTTATTACTGTATGACAATGCAGCTAATAAAATTATGTGATTAGAGGGATTAACGAGATCATTGTCTGGTACGTTGTGAACTGTACATTATTAGATAACACTGGTAAAAGCTTAAGCATGTTAGTTTATCATAATTAAAGCAATTGTACTGAGAATAATTTGACATTCGATTTTCAATCTTACTATTTTGTATTAAAGTTGAAAATTAATCGAAGAGATTTGACAAGGTAGACTCATATTCTTTTATTCTCGACCTAGTTATATTCAGTAACTGACCTGAGAGAGACAGCTGCATGGTGAGCAGCGCCTCGACGAGCCGCACGAGCAGACGCAGGTCGTGTGGTGGCGGCGCGCGCGCGCACAGCGCCTGCAGCAGCAGCTTCAGCAGCGCGTAGCTGTCCAGCAGCGCCGGCTCGCCCAGCACGTGCTCGCGGAAGGCGGGGCTGTGCGCGCACAGCGCCGCGCACGTCTTCCAGAACGTGCACGCGTGCTTCAGGGTGTCCACGTGGCCCTCCACCTGCTCCTCCACCGCGGCGTCGGGCGCGGCCGCGGGCGGCGCGGTGTGTCTGGCAGCACGAGGCTCGGCAGGCTGCACCAGCGCCAGCATGTCCCGCTCTTTGGTGACGTCACACAGCTCGCGGAACTGCTCCTCCGGCAGCTTCAACCGGTATATCTTGTAACACTTGTCCGTCACCTCCGTCAGCGACTTGAACAACATCTGCACCGACGCCAGCGAGCTCATCTCCCTGAAGTACGACAGCTCCGAGTTTTCCTTCATTAGCTTGAACACTTCCACGATTATCGCTATCTCCAGTATAGAGCAGCACTGGTCGGAGAATTCAGAGAGCGATACCAGTTCCAGCACATAGCTGAGTCCACCTTTTTGGATGAATTGTTCCGCGAAAGACACAGTGTTCAGTAAACTGGCGAATATATTCAGGCACGACACGGTCAGGAAGTACGCAGACTCTTCCATCCGTATCATATACCTGTGCTTGGCCACTATAAACGTCGGGTATATGACGCTGAACAGCAGCTCGGACTTCATCTCCATCCTGCACTTGGGGGTGACCCTGAGGAGATGGCTGACGGTGGCGTGCAGCACGTTGTTGTGGTTGTCGAGCTGCAGCAGCGAGTTGTAGTGGTACAGGAAGGACCACACACTCTTCCTGTCGATGGGGCTGATGCCGTGCGAGCACTGCTTCCTGCTCACCTCCTGCCTGTCGTCGCACGGCTCGCAGATGGAGCACGGCAGCTGGTCCGTCACCTTGGGCAGCAGGATGCTGGCGCCCAGCTCGCCGTACACCGTGTGCTCCAGGAGCTGCAGGCACAGCGGGGCCACGCTGCCGTGCGTCAGCATGAGGCGCACGATGCTCTCCATCAGCAGGCCGGGGGAGAAGCAGCAGCACGCGCCGCAGTGCAGCATGACCTTGAGGATCTTGTTGCGCAGCGCGGGCTGCGCGGCCACGTCGTCGCTGGCCAGCAGCGCGCTGAGCGTGGCGTAGAGCACGGCGACGCAGCAGAGGGCGGGCGGCGGCAGGCCGCGGCGCGCGGCGCCCAGCAGCGCGTGGTGGTGGTGCAGGCCGGCCGCCACGCGCGCGCGGCACGCCTTGTGGCGCGCGCGCGCGCACGCCGCCGAGTGCACCACCTCGCTGCGCACGCGCTTCATGCCCAGCACCAGCCTGCCCACCGTCTCCACCAGCTTCTTGATGAGCACGACGGGCTCGTCCCCCGAGGCCGGGATCCGTACCATCAGCTCGATGCACTCCTTCAGCAGCCCTCCCTTGAGACACTCCCCGTACAACTTGAACTGCTCCGTGAACTCCCGCAGTTTGTCCACACTGCGGCACTGCATCAGTAAACAGTGGAAGAATGCAGTTATTGAATACGCGATTCCAAATACAAACTTGAGCAAATTGTCAGATTCAGTCTTATCCTCTTTATGATTCTGGTATTCGAGCTTATTTTGTTTACATTTCGAGATGACGTCTTCTAGTATTCGAAGCAACATTGGTAGGATACCGTTGTTGATGAGTTTGGCACAGAGATCGGAGTGGATGAGCACCTGGTCCAGGGACACCATGAGTAGTTCTGTGAGAGCTACCTTTATTCTGGATACTTCTACCGCATTATCTTGTGGTTGCGGCGGTGAACTAAACTGTAACGAACACAGGTTGCGCAAGGAGAAGTTAATGCACTGCATTGAGATCTGTGACCCTTCTGACCCGGACAAACTACTTTCTGCTTTACATAGTTCTTGTAAGAGATCTGTTATAATTAAAGTGAATTGGAATGTTGTGATCTCTAAGTTGATGATTGCCCTGTGTTTGTCGTTGATGTAGTCTTCTGCCTTGGGCTTGGGTTTCCTCGGCGCGTAGTACGGGTCGTAGTAGGAGTCGTTGGGGTACTCGTTGGAGGAGCGCGTGCTGTTGAAGTACTCGAAGTCGTCGTTGGGTGTGACTACTTTGATGGTTAGAGAGCGGTTCAGTATCTGCAGGTCGTCGTTGGAGTCCCCCGACTCGGACGACTGGTCCATTTGCTTCGATAGTCTTTTCTTTGTTCGTTCGAGTGAGTCTAGTTTGGGTTGTGTAGAGTGTCGTGATCTGTTAACAATTTGTTTTTAATAATTTGGTCTAGTAGTTACAGTACTAATTTTTTTTTAATAGTTTACACTTATACAGGATAGCATAAATTCTTTTTAGCAATTATGTTTACCTGCCAGTGACGGAGCCTCTGTCTGACGCAGGCGCAGACTGCATCTTGGACGTCTGGCCGCCAATCGGTTTCTGTTTCGACCATATTCTAGAAATAAAGAATAATATTATTACATCAATTATCATAAATTAATTACCTCTAAAATTTAAACCAACAAATAAGTATATATAATGTAAGTGTGCGAACACAAGCCGGTATCAAGTCGTAAATTTTTATCATTCAAGTAAACATGCAGTAAAATAAGTTTGGAATATATTCGAGAAGGTCTTAATGCGGTCTATCTTATTACTTATACTATGTATAAAAAATGTAATCTATAGTAATATTGTATCGAGAAAAGATATGATAGTTTGCAGTAGTGTAGAGGCAACGAAACTATTGGTCCAATTTGAAAATTTCTTTCACCAACGATAAGCTTTACTTGAATATTAATAAGGGCTATTTTTATCGAAATTCCTCGTGACCGAAGCCGGAGAATTGATGTTTCCTCCGCCAATCTTTAGAAGGAACAATTCAATTCAATTTTTCCCATCTGACAGCCCGTGGGACCGTATAAGTCGAGAGGATATCAAGTCATAAAATATCTATATAAATAAAAATGTACTTGCTTTCGTTAGTCCCGCTAAAACTCGAGAACGGCTGAACCGATTTGGATAATTTTGGTCTTGAAATGTTTGTGGAAGTCTAGGGGAGATTTAAGAGGAGAGAAATATTTTTTTGGGCGGTACGAAGGTTATATATAGTTATATACTAAAATAATACTACAACAAGCGAGTGAAACTGAAGGAGAGTGTTAGTTTTAAGTCTCGGTGTCAAGGGCATACAAGGTGTATGCGCCGGGCTCCCTCGCATCGCATCGCTTGTTTGCTTTAGGAGATAAGCAGGCGAGTACTACGTGCCTAACAAAGGACGTCGCTACAATGTAGTACTGTTTACAATGTACTGTAGGCAGGTCATGTCTGTCACGTAACATGTAATCTAATCGTGTTATAGGTCTTATGTGGGTTGAAGTTATATAATTTATAAAAGACGTCTTTTGTTGCACTTTCTAAGAAAAATGTATAATTTGAGGGCACTTGTACATAATGACATTGAAGTTGATACAGTTGTGTTGTTATTGCTTGATTGGCCGAATAGAGCTCAGTAAAACCATTTAAAAAATGTTTATTTCTTGTATACCATCATCATCATATCAGCCATAAGACGTCCACTGCTATATAGCATATATAGGTGTAAAAGGAACGCCGACTTTTTTTTCATAAAAGTAAGAAATTAAATGTTACTGTCAACTGCTCCATGCTGATGTTCAATAACACAAAAACAATTAAAATTAAAAAATAATATTTATTTTTGTTAGCGTTTCGAGGCGTTCCCTTTACACCCTGTATATAAGCTTTAAAAAAGCAACGTGCATCTAGCGATTATTTTGTAAAAAGCAAATTAAGAGGTTAAAGACATACTTATGTGAGAAGAGCTGGTGTATAGGAGTGCGCGGCGTGGCGGGGAACAGTACGGGCTCGCTGCTGGAGCTGGACGAGGCGACGCTCAGCTCACCGAACAACCAGATCAGCACCGAGCTCAGCTGGCGGCAACACGACAGACCCTGCAGCATGCAAACATATTGTGTGAACAGAAACAACTCGTCATTATCAATAACAATATCCTACTCTTCGGAAGATTTGCTTAACGAATATAGAATACAGTCAGCCAGGGTATATTGACTCTAGTCGTTAAAGATATATTATATTAAATCTTTTTCCTATCTAGAATTTGAAATCAAGAACATACTTAAGGCATCACACACTTTTAACAGGCACGGCCCCGGCGCGACGTTTTATGGCATGCAAACAATATTAAAAAGGTTGTAAGCGTGCCGTTAGCGCGCTTACACCTGCTTTATATTGACGTTATGAAATACCTGTGTCATAGGACATACGATTTAAAGTTCATATTTAAATGACAATGATATCGCTGGGTTGAGGCCGTGCTTGATAGGTGTACGATTGCGACCGTTAAGTAGCTTTTTCTATAATTAAGGCTTTGACTGTCAAAAACTGTTGAAGGCAAATCCTCCGCGAACGTCGGTCACCGGTCACCTATGGCGTTTAATGTGTTAAACAAAAGTTCAGAAGCTGTCGATATTAACCGCTTGTCATTTTTTAGAGCTTATTTATTTGTTTCACAATAAACCGTTTTGCCAATTTACATACTTTGATTCCTTGATGCAGTTTGGTAACAATTTCATTATACCATCATGTTCAACCTATACATACATTACAAATTACTATAGTTATCAACATTATGACATAACAATAGGGCCGATGTAGCGACTGTAAGTGCAACCATATCAACAACACTGATATAGTTCATCGACCTCCAATTACTACTTGTATTCGCGAACCAACAAACACTTGCATTGCGTCTAAACAAGTCCACAGGCCGACATTAGGGGGTCCGGGGTCTCCTATCTCTCTAATTGAATACGTGCACGTAAACACGTCAATAGTTGTGACAATAACTAAGTTACTAATTAATCGTTTGCCTACAGAGATAATATTTGCTACCATATATCTCGTTGTGGTTATTATTATCGACAATTTACTCCTCTCAATATATTTTCTTTATTGAGAACTGATATAAAGTTAGAACTAACATGGTTAGAATGTACAAGTGTACAGTGGCCAGCTGATCATTTACTCCAATCTGTGAAATTTATTTATAGGATTTTCGACTTTATATCAATACAATATAGTTGAAGATGTAATAGAGAACTTCGATAAAAAAGGATAGGTAGATCTGCCAGCCACCATACGTTAAGTCGAATGTTGTACACTACTTGCGAAAAGTGCATTGAAACTTCTTGTTAATTAATAAATTTAAATTATTTATTTATTTATAATTCTGGAGGACTTGCAGCTTATAAGAATGGTTAAAAATAACAATAGGCGTAGGTAACACTGAGCCAATTACAAGTCCTCACGTTCTATAAATAGATATCAATTTGTTTTATTTATGATCACTCCTTACAGATATTTTAAATTCGAAAAGAGTAAGAGAACATAGAGATACCACGATGACCTTGGACAATAAATACAATATATCTTTATGTAACAAACAAAATAACAATTCCGTATTTGTGAAAAACAGAATGATAAGTTTACATAAACACAATTAAACATTAAAAAAAAATCGCAAAAATAGTTCTTCAATTACTGCTGTAATGTAAGTTAATATTCCCATTATCATCTGGTTACCAAGTGAGGCCGGTTTGTCAGTCCGTCAGTGGTGTAACATGTGGCCACTAATCAGTGTTTATAATGTATTATTTCATTGAAGAACTCACTAAACGAGCTTGTTTGTCTCAATTATCAGAGATATTATCTCCACACCACGTGTAACAGCTTCAGCCGGCCTATTTTTAGCAAAAACTAGGGAACAAATAACTTTTGTATTTTTGACAAATTATCTTATTTTTTATTACCTATAATTTACAATTATATTTTATCCAGTGGATAGCGCTTCCTCGTAAATATTACCTACGAGATAATTTAGCATCTTGTGGGCGACTCGGTAATATGTTCCGCGTTGTAACGATTGTATGTAGTACTATTAAACAATTGGTTAACTATATACCTAGGTCTGTTTATAAATCTAGCATTGTGTTTTACACTTTATGTGAAACTGTAAAATACATACTTTAATCGCTTTTTCAGAAAGTGCGGCTATATTATACGGTTTCACGTATTCCTAATACATATAATGTATGCTTATGATATGTTTCAGTATTATTTATACTGTGCATTCAGTACTGAGCAAGATGTCCTGGCTTATATTCCCAGGTTGAGTAACGTACCCTATCCAATTTAGAAATTGTTAGTATCTAACAGCTCGATTAATTAGGTATTAATAACAAATCTGGTAAAAAGTGTTATCACATGTTTTGTGCAATTTTGGCTACAATATAAGCCAAATGTGGGTCCTACTCACATCAAGATGGTACACATCCTTAGTACCTACATATTATATTATGTCCTGATAGCGCATGTTACCGTCGAGTCGCGAGGTAGCGACTCGCCTCACGCCGATAACACAGCACACACAAACAGTGGTGCTACTTACTACTGCACGCCACTGCACACCAGTGCATTGTGTATTGTTATCGTGCAATCGGGTCCTATCCCAACTTCTAGGATAACGATTGTGGTAAGCCATTTGTGATTACAAGGAGTCGTAATCTAAGTTTAGTTAACATAGGAACGGTATGTAGGTTTTATATATAAATTCTTAGTTGTACATATTAATGTATTTAGATTTTATTTAAAGCAAAACTTTGTTTCGTTTGGACCTCTTCTGTTTTGTGTTTTGTTAAGCCGATTACAATTCAACCATGTTCTATTTGTTTTTTATTACTGTTCTAAGTTTTTGTTTTTATAGAAACCAATAAGAAGCAGTTCTTAAATAATATTTATGGACTTTTTTTGGGTCGACCATTGGTGCGTGCAGAGGGCCAGAAAGTAAGCGTATTTGGTTCATGTCATTTAAATTTAATACACATTAAATATGTAATAGAGTGTAACCGCATTAACTATTATTTCTAAATAACTAGACACTATGATAGTTCAGAATTAGACTCGTTGCGAAACAGATCAATCTTATCACAGTTTAGAGGAAGTTGTGAAATTATTGTAGTATATTTAGAATCAGTCGCTTTGTGAAAGGTTATCAAGTAACTTGTAACAACTGCACATAGTGACATCTGGTACAATATTCAGTCGGTTGATTAAATTATCGTATTGTAAAAGTGGTTCAAACTTCACTTTAAATCAGTCATTTTTATGTCATGGTCAAAGTCAAAGCAATAAATGCTTTATGTATTATTGTAATTAGACCAAAAATAAAATTTATGTAATAGGGGGTGTTATTACCTACCGTAAATGTTCGAAAACTAGAAATCTGACTCGACACTCCCTGCTCATCTGTCGTACTTCCTGGGTAAGACGCGAGGGAATGGCAATACTTTTCTGACTAAAAACCACCCCGTTCCTAGTTCTGCTCCGAGCCGGGCCGCGCATGACCGGTAATTTGTCATTAAAGGATATTATTATGGTTCTCACCTCAACTCCTAATGCTTTGAGCAGCACGAGGCACCTCCAGGCCACGCCCCCCAGCAGGTACTTCCTCAGTATCTGTTCGGAAGACTGCGTGTTGGTGCGTGTGAACAAACTGGTCAGACCTGCCTTCTGCTCGTCCGGCTTTTGTTCTGTGCCTGCAAGAACATGGATGGTAGGACATGTATAAAGGATTTTTTATATCGCAGTTTTCTCTTGCTTTGAAAAACATAAACTTTAGTCAATGAGATTTAACCCGTCGAGCGTCCGCGTTCCTTATGATCCAACGCGTGCACGCGTGACATTTGGAGAAAGAAAGAAAATGCATTTATTTGGCCATTGGCACACGAAAACAAGGATCATTACAATAGAAATAAAAAATACAGTCAAAATAAAAACAAAACATTAATAATAGGTTTTATAAAAGAGAAAGCAGCATGGAGCATATTGTGGTTCAGATGATGATGATACCTATTTTTACTTACTGGCATTATCACTGCTTCCTTCATTATGTGACTGGACATCATCGGCAGTGAGTGCGGGTGCGGGCGTGGATGTGTCGAGGATGGGCAGTGGCACGGAGTAGTGTGTGTTGATGGATGACGTCACGCGATGGATGCCACACAGCAGCTCGCACCCCACCAGCGTCACCACCCCGCTCACAGGACTGACATACAAACGATATTTATAATGATAGTACCTAGGTAGTGTGAGGCAATGTTTAACAAACGAATGGGCCGGCTCGACCGGAGTGATACCACGGCCTCACAGAAAACCGACGTGAAACAACGCTTGCGTTATGTTTCGTCGTGTGGGTGAGGTTACCGGAGGCCCAATTCCCCCCCCCCCCCCCTCCCCAGTCTTCCGAATCCCCGAATCGTCCACGATCCTCAAATCCCCAATTCTCAAAAGGCCGGTAACGCACTTGTAACGCCTTAGTGTTCCAGATGTCCATGGGCGGCGCCGATTGCTTACCATCAGGTGATCCGTGCTAAGATTACACCTTATACCTAGGAAATATGTAATGAATCCAAACTGGAGAACTCTGTTTTCTCCACTTAACATAATGCACTTGCTTGCCCATCAGTACAATAAAAAGAGGTGTTAAATGTATGTAGGTAATGTAAGATAACATCCTCACCAGAACTTGATCAGCTCCTTGGGGTTGGCACCATCGTTGACCCGGATCAGAAACTCGGCTAGAAACAAGTCCAGCCATGTCGATTTCTGAAACCAACGATTTTATTAGACATCGATTACAAAACATTAGCTTGTTAAGCCTTTAACTGTCAAAAAACTGTTAAAGGCTAATCGTCTGCTAGCGTCTGACATCATTGTCCGACACGGCATCTAATGTGTTACACAGAATAGACCACCGAACAGAACCACCTCTGTGTTCTTAGCCTGGGATAAATATTATACTTACTGCAAATCGAACTTGGGAACTTTAATCTAGTAATTGGTTGAAATTGTGATTGCGATCAGTAGGTAGGCTTTTTTGGCAGACAATTTAAATTACAGGTGCTGGTCAGCAGATATAACATAACATAAACATAACATCACGCCTTTTTTCCCGAAGGGGTAGACAGAGATGCACATTATGCCACTGTACAATATAACACCCACTTTTTACTATTTATGTTATGAGTCCCATGTTGCGTTAATGTTGCGTTATACAATAAGCACAGTAGAGGTACATATTTCAGTTTAGCGTTTTAACGCAGTCGAGCATGACCGCGCCTCAATTGGATAATAGGTAGCCGACCACTTTCGTATTTCGTGGCCTGCTGGTTAACAGGCTAGCCAATGCGTCACTATTGCATTACCTCGATAAGTCTGTATAAGTATTATATACCCATCCGAACCATCTTATCCAGCTATTTATTTATTTTAGATTTAGGAAGATAAGTCTAAAATCAATAACATAAAAAATAGATAGATCCTTGCAGATTTTGAAAATAAATCTGCGTTAAGTCTTTTTTAAGAGCCAAACGGTCGCAGTACGACAAAAGAGAACAGAACATAATTAATAATATTCAACGATAAAGTTCAATGACCGCTGGAATACGCAAGTTCACAGATTACAACACTTCTGTATCAAACACTTATTTAACAATTAGATAGGTACCTATTACATACATATTATCAAGGCGAAATCGTACTAACACGGTAATAGGTTTAACTTCTAGGAAACTCTTTCATATCATAACATGCCTGGCGGAAAGTAGATGTTACCTGCATCATTGTAGATATACGCACTTCTGCCAACTCCTTCGTAGGTTAGGGAGGGCATGATGTTATGTAGGTATGTTAAATAGTAAGCCACAACAGTTAGCAGGATTCAACATTTTTCCAAATTGCATTTTCGGATAGGAAATACCTACTTAACTATGTATTCTGCTTACCTCATAAGTACCAGTCTCCGCTTTGAAGAAGTGATCCCAATACAGTTTGAGAGTGTCGATGTCCTCCTCCGTCGCCATTTGCAGTGTTTTCCGACCTATGACACGATAACGATCAATTGTAACTACTATCAACCGATTATGATTGATCTACACCTCTACGAACATACAACATGCGTAACTAAACTGTAACAGTTGATTACTATCGGTTATAGAGTAGTAAACATATTGTACAATGGTAATAGCTAATCGAAGCGTCCTTAACATCTTAGTCATAAGGACAATTTTGCCTTGTATGGTAGTTTGTTATTAAGGTGGAAACGATTTTTAGATACTTTTTTGTTTTATGGAAAGAATACATGTTCTTTTCAATGTGTCTTTTATCCGCTATGATATATTACATCATTCAATATTTAATTGTAATTAGAGGACAGTTATTGAGATGCAATGTTGTTGTGTGATGACATCAGTTATCTCAGCTCCAATTAATATTAACACTTAGTTATGTATGATGTAAATGAAGAAGGTCTTTATGACTATGAGAGAAAGTTGAAATTAGCATACAAAAATTACCTTCCACTTAGCACTTATAATAGTCACTTAACAGTCATGTTTAACCGTTTTTAAAGAACACTGTACATCCAAGAGTTTAACCCTGTATTCCCAGCACTGTTTGTCCACATTCGCGTACGATGCGCAAGTACATAGTGGCCGAGTATTGGCCAGAAGCCTTATCGCCGCGGTCATTATTTATTGGAGAGAACTCTGATAATAGTCGCCGTTCGGGACAATTACTTTATCTGCAAGATTCATATACTCTAACAATGTAGGTACGTTAGTACGTTGAACAAGACTTAGGTATTAATCTAATCATTACAGATGAATTCAATAAATGTTACTTCTTGAAGATACAGCGACACATGTAGCTGACGGTAGTTCAGTCAGCAACTGACTCGAGAATGTAGTTGATACTTATTGCAGTGTTTATGTAGGCTTGTTTGTCTTCATACATGCTACAATTGTCGTTATGTGTACGAGATAGTGACGATGCACATGCACGCTGCTAATACGATTTATCAAGTAATTTAATTATGGTTAGAAAGTAGATATTCCAGCGAAATTCGCGCTTTGTGTGATAAATAAATGTTATAAACAAAGCATATAACAGGTTGGTAGAGAGGAGAACAAGTGCGACAGTTGTGTTAGGTCTGGCTCTAGTGATTCCCGAGTCATGAGAATTTTACTGTGATTCCACTTTTGAAAAACTTGGTCATAGAATCTGCAACAAGTGACTGCTTCGTTGGCCGAGTGGTCACAAGTGCGACTGCCGGACAAGGGGTCTCCGGTTCGATTACCGGGTCGGGCAAAGTACTACTGGGTTTTAAAAAAAATCTCAGTGGTAGCACGGAGTCTGAAATAGTGCCCAGTATATGACAATAGGCTCACCACTCATAGCATAAATAGTGAAAAGTAGGTGTTACAGTGGTACATTGTACAGTGGCATTAAGGGCCATCTCTGCCTACCCCTTCGGGGATAAAAGGCGTGACGTTATGTATGTATGGTCATAGAACACAATCTGGAACAAACCATTGCAATATAGGAAAATATCTGCTACCTCTTTACAAGGAACCTGGGGTTCAACCATGAATGACAGTGATAAATGAGTACAACTAATTTCTGCTAACCCTTTCAGGTAATAGTTTGATAAGTCAAAGTGAAGCCATGAATGTGCTGTTTTAGCTGTTTAATTAATAAATCTAGCAGACAGTTGGAAGTCACTATCAAGTTGGCAAAAGATAATAGTGCTCCAGTCAATTACATTTTAAAAATACATCTATAAATAATAATATGAATGTACTCAGTAATGAATGGAATAATTAGATAAAACATTACATTATTATCTCAGTTATAATAGATTCATTAACAATGTAATTGAAGTCTAGTGATTTTGTATTACAATATTCTATTATAATAATTATGAAATCGTGGTGCTGACTGCTGATAACAATTATAAATTTTAGTTTTCATTCTGAATTGAAAATGGATTTAACTTTTTTAATACAATAATAAAAGTAAAGAACAACATTTTGAAATTTAAAAAAAAATCTAAGTTAAAAATGACCATAATTTAACAACCACCTCTCTACAATTTTAAATTTAAAATTGGAAAAGACTGGACAAAAAAGTCTTAGTGGACAAAAAATAGTCATTTTCCCCATAAGACAGTTTTTTTTTGTATTCCACTTATAAAAAAATATTCTTATTAGATCTAATGACTAAACCACAACATTCTTGCTGGAAAATCAAAATGTTTAATAAATGTCTTAGATAATTAATTCAAACAATAATAAATATAGTTAGGTGTATGTGTCATGTTCCTGACTAGGTGCCATCAACTGGGACTGGTCAGCTCCAGACTGTATGACTTTACCGTCCTTAGACTTATTTTCCTTTTTAATCTTTTTTACTTGATTTTGATGCTACATTGTTCTCACACAATTTAACTAACAAAACTATGTAACTAAAGATTTGGATTGTAAACTTGATTGAAAAAGAGGAGTTTCTCGCTTGTTCTTCTTCATAGAAATCTACACCTTGAAATGAACGAATACTTTACGTTTGAATGAAAATTTTTACTTTTGATATATTTATACTAATTTTATTATAATTCTAAGTCTGCAATCTGCAATGTTCTGCAATATCCTAGTATAGCAAACGGAACTCGGAATGTTTTTTGATTCACTAATTTCCATTTCACTCAAGGTGCCTCAAGTGTACCTAATGTTAATTATTTTAAAAAGTTTTAACATTTCATATTACTATGCACCTGCAGTATAAAAAAGCAAGTTTGATGTTTTTATTTTATCATGAGGTAAGTCTGACCAATAAGTATCCAATAAGAAAGGTAAACATATATCACGCAAAACCAGCCGTTCGTATAAAATTATTTCGAGATAATTTCTAATTATTAACGACTAGATTTTTTTTTTTCATGAATTAAAAGAAATAGTAACTTCAAAAATTGTCATAATAAATGACATTTACGCTATTCGAATTAATTTAGTATACTATATATTAATAAGAACAACACAAAATATCCTGATAAAATAGAAAGATATAAGTCTAGTAAAACAAAAGTAAGAAGTAGATAAACAGATAAATAATATATCAAGAATAACAAAGTGATTAATAAATTATAGAAGACTCACATGAAACACTTGCTTCAAATCACGAATTTTCGATCGAGTAACTTTATTATTAAAGCCTGGTATTCACAAAATTAAAAGAATTCTCTTTACAAAAGTTAATTTGTATGAAATAACTTCGCAAAATAATATTTGCGGGTCAAACAACCTCATTGACGGGCAAAAACTTTTTTGACAGTACCGAATTGACAGCTTTGACACATGTTGTGAAGTGACGTGCCAAGAACAAACTAATTCCCTGCGAATGCGGTCTGGATGAGGGAACCCTAGACCACATATTTTTCTCTTGCCCTCTAAATTCCCAATCCTTCGATTTATATGGAAACCTTCCCAAAATCCAAATCCCTCTTCCAATCAACTTCCACTCCCTCCTAACAAATTTTTCTCCCAAATTAGTTAAGTGCTTGTCCAAATTTATTAAAGAAAATTGTATTAAAATATAACGTTACTAACAACTACCAGAAAGTTAAAGTTCGACGGTGCATTAACTGCCGTCACCACTCGACACTGGCAGTATAGTCGACAACATCGTATTGGAGACTCAGTTGCCAAAGAAAAAGAAAAAAAAAAAAAAACTAATTCCCTCAGCGGGATTTGTTACTTACTTCAGTTAGATTGTTGTTTTTGATCCCACAGTATACTAAAACTTAAGAAAACTTAATTACGCAATATTTGGGTCTAAATTATCGTTTTCACTACAGGAATTTAATTTCTTATTTCATTTAAATTCAGAAAATTCAAGGAAAATTACCATCCAATAATTAAAAAACCAAAAGTCAACGTCAAACTGATACGTCAATGTCAAACTAATGTCAAGTTGGGTGTCATGTAAATTGTCACGAACTTCATAAAACTCCAGAAACTTGAGGGAAAACGGTGATTTCATCCGCATTTTTGTAAATTATAGGAAGTGTGTGTAGCACGAATCTTTCGGCTGTGTTAGAAATATAGAAGGCTCAAACATGTGGGAACAAATTATAGAATATTTAAAAGATCCATTATTAGTGATTAAAGTACAAAACTTTTTTGGTGTAACTTATAAAAGCAATCAAAGTACACAAGAAAATGAATCAGCGTCAGCCGAAGTGGTACATTCAGATAGAGTGGACCGTTTGGCCGAGGAGAATGATGTGAAACAGCACAAGAGGATTCCTAGTAACATATCGAGTAGTTCGCAGTCCTCTGCTTATGACACTGATAGTTCTGGAGACAGCGGCGGGAAGGATGTTGTGGAGTATCGCATAGACAACAAGTTCTGGTACTACCTGTTCGTGCTGGGCACTGAGTTGGGAGACGAGATATTCTACGCGACCTTTATTCCGTTTTGGTTCTGGAACATTGATGGAGCTGTTGGCAGGAGAGTGGTGCTGGTTTGGACTGTAGTCATGTATATTGGTAAGTAAAATTTATCTCAATTGGTTATTTTATATTGGGTGTATAGGGCTTAATACCTATCTGGTGATGGCTGGTTCTTTGATCTTATTGACATCAATTGAGATCTACTACTCAATAGCCATCTGGCTATTGAACATTTGTCTACAAACCACAAGACGGAACAAATTTAACAGCTTTATGGATTGCATTATTTATTATGTACAGGAGCCTGAAATCTGATATGTGTAAGCAATAGACACAATAACATGATGTAGCAATGTTTGATAAACATCACTGGCCAGGCTGTTGACAATTAAACATATTATTACCCACATATAGGGCAGCATGTCAAGCTACACTAAACTGTGGACCTTATTTCTTTTGCTGTAAGGTTGAAAATGTATTGAAATTGAGTCATGATGTATGCAGTGTCCACTGTTGCTGTAAATATGGACAGTTTAATGACTTATTGTATTGTTTGCATTTATATATTTTTTTATTATTTAACATTAATTATTTAATTTAATTTATACATTGTACTTAATACCTTAATCATGAAACAGAGTAGTCTTTCTTTCCTTAAGAAAGTACCTATTATGTTACCATGCCCTACTTTTCTAATTTTTCTATGTACAAGATACTATTTTGATGAATTTGTAGTGTGATAAACTTTATCACACAAGATTATGCATTAGACCTGCACATCATGCCGCCACAAACTGTATATTTTTTTAAATCAATTTTAGACTTTAATGTCTTGTAATAAAATCTAAAATCCAACAACAAAATTTGAAAACTTAGGGCAGGTTGAAATGAAGTTTTGTGTGTAAACAGAAAAATCTTTTAGGTATTATAATACATTACAAATAAACATTAGTCATAATAAAGTAGGTTGTGGTGATATGACATTTTTATTAAATTAAATAAATGATTCTAGAGTATTCTAAGATATTGATCTAAATATAGACTGGTTTTATAGTAGAATTTAAACTGATAGTGATGACCTCATATGGCCATGAGGATATAATTATAGCCTTTAGGTGTTACTAGGGCTTTAATTCTGATATTTTCATTGCACAACAGTAACTCATGTACAGATTCAGTAAGAAGCAGGTAAAAGGCACGGAGTCTGAAATTGTATATGGCAATAGGCTCACCCCCTATTACATGGGACTACAAGAACTTGTGAATAAGGGTGTTACATTGTACAGTGGCATTAAGTGTCGTAATGCGCACCTCTGCCTACCCCTTTGGGGTAAAAGTTGTGATGTTATGTAAAATAGGTAATCTACAACAAATGAAATGATATCGTTTACAAATAAACAATTTAATTTCATTTCAAGTAAAGAAAAAGCAAAATATATAGATTTGTCATCACATCAACGACAAAACAATCACTTTTTAACATCTGCCTCCTTCAATGACTTCAATATCAACTGTTTTGAAACAACTTGCATCCATAAAGACAAAGTCAAAATCTTTTATTTCAATTAGACCAGTAACAGTAATTACCTGCCGTATCTTTTCGCCATCGACCCTCACGACAATTATATTACTTCAAACAGCTATATTATGTATTGTGAAAATACAGATTCTAATTTACACAAATAATTGCCTAATAAATATTTTTAAAGTACATTACTTGTGATTATAATGGTCTTTATTTATTTCGTAATAATAGGATTGCTATTAATAAGTATTTGGCATTATTTATTGAAGTTAACTATTGTCATTTTTTGTTAGTTCAACACCAAGGCCGTGCTTAGTAACTAGCTAAGTTAGTGACTTGGCATTGACATTCCTATTTACATATTGTATTCAATGACAAATTGTTGTTTAAAATTATAGGTATAGCAGAACTCGTATCTGTGCCAATCACTTTACTATTGCCATAACATAAAATAGTGAAAAGTGGGTGTTAGATTGTATATGGCTTTAAGTGCCGTAATGTGTACCTCAGCCTATCCCTTCGGTGATAAAAGGCGTGATGTTATGTTATGTCATATTCTATGGTCATTAATATTATACAGTTGAACTGAATGACAAGTTTTTATAGTTTTAATTTTTATCTAAAGCCTAGTTTAATGTTGTGATATAAGTTTATAGTAGTGCAAGATATAGATTACTTTGTAGATTCATAAAACTCCATGTTGCATTTGTGTAATTTAGTTATTGCATGTGCAACAATCAATAAAAAATCATAAAGACAAGGAAAGATGAGTTTCAAATATAGCTTTAATTTTTCAAGATAAAAGAATTTGTGAAGAATTTAGAAAAACAGCTGCAAAATGAGTCAGCTTTCATAGTATTGTGTTATATCTACTATATCGCTATTAATCATAATCATAAGATTTCAGATAAATAAAATATGTGTGAGTAAATGATAACATTGGCTATATCAACGTACTTATAAGTCGCGCCATGTTTTAAAAATAGTTAATTTAAAAATGATATATAAATATATAGCTAAAGTCGCCAATTGATATAATAAGTAAGGTATGCAAGTAATGAATGAGTCACAATGTTTGGGCGACATTTCCAGTTGAGTAATTAATTACAACTGATACTTATCAAAAGTATTTACAAGTTTATCTTTGTTGAAATTGTAAATGTACTGCCACCAATGCATTTTGGACTTTATAAGGTTATAGAATAAGGTTGAAAATCTGTTAAAAATTCATGATTGTAATATGATGGAAATACAGGCTTACTTTTTGTGTAAGATACATTGCTAGGTATTAAGTTCATGTTTAATAAATAAACTAGAACGTCTAGTCAACTTTGTAGTCCTAAACCTACAGACACAGACTAAACCAACCACATCATTGGTTGCTACTTTTACTATAACCAGTTAATCCTATACACCAGGCTTAATTCAAGTCCTTGAATTATTAGTGAGCTAATCAGCTAATGCCTTATCTAAGCCAGGGATTAAACTCAGGGCTCCAAGTGGTCACTAGTGACCACTCTCCACTTACAACATTATAAACCTTATTTCCGATGTTTAGAGACTACTTTTATATGAACAAATGATAAAGATAAAGATAATTTATTTGCATAAACATGTGTCATTCATACAAAAGCATGCAAGATGTTAATTGTTTAAAATCAGTGTCCAATACATGTTTTGCCCTTAGGGGCGTACAAATTCAATTTATAGTAGTTACAATTCATATTAAAATGTCAAAACTAAGTATTATGTATAATGTTGTGGATTTTTCATAATCGGGTATTAAGAAGTTCAGCAATCAAACTTACATATACGAGACCAAAGAGGTAGCAATAAATAAATACTTTTTAAATGTAAGAGCTATAAAACTTTAAGATAACAAATAGCGATTAATCCTAAGATTTATCTGGTATGCTTGTTGTTCACGCTGCTATCTCGTGACGAGTAGTATTATACATAATTATAATTTGTTAGTAGATCTATTGCAAAATGTTATTCTTATGTGCTGTAAAACACGTAATCTTAAGTTTAGGAATTGTACTGATCTCCGTTACTCATAAAAAACGGAACATAAGTAATAACCTGTGTTTTCCGTCATAAAAATATTACCTGTGATAAACATTATACAACGTCCATTGCAGTGTACATACATAAGATGCTTTTTTATATATCTTACCGTTCCAAGCCACTAACAAAAAGATTAAAAGTTATAAACTGACAACTGTCTTTATTAGTTACGCCACTTATATTTTAACACTTCTTTTTACTATAAACTTGAGCTGATTACAAAGAGTATTCATTTTTTTATAGTATGTTTTTAAATCTTTGATGGAATCCAATCCCAGGAATGATCACTCCTTGCTCTATGCGGGATCCTCGGCATCGAATCCCTTATGCAGCAGAAGGATCACCTACTGGTAAGCGATCAGTGTCGCCCATGGACACCCAAACGTGTCACAAGTGCGTTGCCGGTCTTTTAAAAAGGAGTACGCTCCTTCTTGACGATTTGAAAGTTGTATCGGTTTGTAAATATCGGTGACAATGGATTTCATAGTTAGCGAACACCAAACATCACAACTTAAGTCTCACTTACCATTCTAAAAAACGTATTGTTCTAATTCCAGGTCAAGGCTTCAAAGACATAATCCGCTGGCCTCGTCCAGGCTACCCAGTGAAGAAGCTGCAGCAGAAATGGGCAGTAGAGTACGGAATGCCATCAACACACGCTATGGTGGGAGTGTCCATACCATTCTCCGTGTTATTATACACCATGGATAGGTACCAGTATCCTGTACATTGGGGTATGGTCATCGCGGTCTCATGGTGCACACTAATTTGTGTCAGCAGGGTCTACCTAGGAATGCATAGTGTGTTGGTAAGAATTTATTTTTGGTTATTTAATTGCATAATAAAAAAATAATAATCAATTTTTTTCTGAGGAAAGATGGCAAAAGTAAATTACAAGACAGATCAACTGATGATAAGCAATCAGCGACGCTAGATATTAAGAAAATTATCTTTTTTATTTTAGACTAGACACCGTTACTAATAGAATACTATTGTCAGAAGATAATGCTATTCCATTACTTAGTTTTACCTGTTTATCTATCAGAATTTCATTATCATTTTAGTTATGAAGAAACAGTCTATTAAACTTCAGATAATTTAATTTCTATACTGAATAACTGATGGTCTATTGACTTGTTAAGTATAACGAAGTAATAAACATTTGTGACTATTTAATAACTGTTTAACGACAGGCATTATTGTTTCTTCATTCAGCCATGTTATATGCCAAAGAAAATCGTCCCAGTGCATAAATTAGTGCTTGTGTAGGTACTTCAAAGATATATGTAATTTTAACTACATGATATGGTAGGAATGTTGTACTTTCTTGAAGAATATTATATAACAGCTATTCATGTCTGATAAAGTACTTTACAACTTTTGATAAATATCGTAATTATTAAGATTAGAAATGTAGGTGGTAATGTGAATTTATAGTAAACTAGCTTTTACCCGCGGCTTCGCTCGCGTCACAGAAGGATAAAAAGTAGCCTATGTGACATATACCAATACACACAGCGCCATCTATACCAATACTTTTGTTTTCCCTCGGGAATATGACATTTTTCCGGTATAATAAGTACCCTATTATTTAAGCCGGACTTCTAACTTTACGTCTGCAAAAATTCAAAGCAATCGGTTCAGTAGTTACGGCGTGAAAGCAGAACAAACAAACTCACTTTCCGATTTATAATATTAGTAAGGATTTAGAGTAACTTTAGACCACCTACTAACTTACTCTTAACATAATCACAAGATACTTTTGGTTTCGATTTCGATATTCGACTATAGTATAGTATAAGACTAGTCGCCTTTCTAAATTCACATCATTCATTTCACGCTATTTATACTTATTGTACAAACGAGAGTTCTTAAAGAAAGTGAATTAGCAGGAAGCGCGCAATCTCACACACTAATGTGTCCGTCATATACATATAATTAGACAGCGGAGGTCAAATGGCATTCGTCCTACTTTCAATACTAGTTGTCGGGTTCTAAACTTAGACAACCGACTGGTAGGCATAATTTTTATTACCTACAATAAAAAGTCCAATCAATTAGGCAGAACTGTACGTACTTAGGTCCTTACAATAAATCTACATTATGATAGAATCCAAATTCATTCTGCAGTCCTTATGTCGAAACTTATGTCCTTAGTTAAAACTTTATCTATAACTCGGAATTTTAATTCGATTCCAGATTTGACAATTTCAGTGTGGCAACGTTATGACAAGTACTAAATAGTGACGTTGCGAAATTATTCGATATGGAAATTAAATATTTCTGAACCGATAATTTAGTTTTGACGATTAATTAACGATCTAAGACGTTTCTTTTACAATTGTGTGTGAAATAAATAAAAAAATGTAATCATGAAGGAACATGACAAATAAAACAGATAGATGTATTATGGTAATAAGTTATTTTATAAATTGTCGCCGTCATCGCTATCGCTATCCTGTCACTTTCTGTAACATTTATTATAAAACACACACACCGATTGTTTATCGATTTTTGTGTGCATCACTACACTATTATATGTGGTATCATTATTTCACAAAATTCCAGTAGCTATTGTCAAATCTGGAATCTAATTAAAATTCTGACTATAATAATATTTCTCACGTGTTCCAGGATATAGCAGCTGGGTTGCTGTTGGCGACGGCGCTGGTGTCGGTGCTGATCCCGGTGGTGGACCATCTCGACGGGTTCCTGCTCACCTCGCAGTTCTCACCGTTCCTCGTCATAGCTGCCTCCATTCTAGTCATCGTATTCCATCCTAATGCTGACAAATGGACGCCTACCAGGTGAGAACACTTTTCATAGTACCTCTACCTACTTTATTTATTTGATCTACCTCTTTGGAGAATAACCGTTAGTGTCCAAAGTTACACTTTGTAGTGTATTTTAGTTTAAATTGATAAACTTCTCGCTATATAAATGAGGGTGAGCGCATTCCTATACACTAGTTGATTAGAGATTATTTCCGGCTCCATAACAATAAATTCAAGGTCATTTAAGACCACACTGACGTACAATATCAATAACAAAGTCCTTGTATCAGAATTATCCTAAAAACTTTAATACGAAGCTATTTCCTTATAGCTGGGTGTTATAAGACTCATTATCGTCATCACATCGGCCTAAAGACGTCACTACAGAACAAAGACCTACCTAAATGATTTTAGATTTTATTACTAAACCATAAGATTAAAAGTATGTTTGAGTCATTTAAAAAATTTAAATTTTCTGATGTCTACATTGCTAGTCAATGCGCAAGCGCAAATGTATGTGTCACCGCTGTCTAGCATACTGATGTGCACGATCGTATCACGTGGTTGTGCACAAGTTCAGTGCCTATGTAAACACAATATGTTTATTTCCACTCTGGCTATATCTTTCCTGGAAAAAATAATGACTTTGTACATTGTATCGAATGTAAGAAATTTCATTGTATGCAGTTATATTTATTTTGAAGTATTAATGTTTTCCTGCCTTCTTGGGCTTGAATAAATGTACTACGACTCTAGAAAATAAGTAGCGTTATGTAATTGAATTATGAACAGATTGTTTTATTCCAATCAAACGTTGCACTAAAATTGTATGTGTTAGTAGGTACATGTGCAGCATACGTGATAAGAACTCGATTTTAAATCACTATACAATAATAGTTATAGCAACTTGACATGCATGGTGAACAATTATTTTTGCTAAATTATTATTTATCACTAACTAATTACTTAATAATAATTTATCAATCGTCATTATTAGAGTTTTTAGAGAACTGATTAGTTTATAGACAAAAATATTTTCATTACAACACCGATCACATCGACATTGTTACGAAAAAAATAGTTTAAAAAAAACTATCTCAAAAAAAATGTGTGTAAAGCATGAACAGATTAAAGATATTACACATGCATCGTTCCCAATGATATCAGGTAAAGTGAATCACATGTTTACTTAGCACACCCATGTTTTTATCAACCTTGTAAATATCACTGCGACAGCCGTTATTTGCAACACATACTTTGGTTCCTAGTCAGCTATAAATGCGTTTTATTAAATGTTACAGAGGCGACACCACGATGATAGTGAGCGTGTGTGCGGGCATCCTGTTCGGCTCCTGGACCAACTACCAGCTCGGTAACATGGTGGCCAGTCCGCTGGACCCGCCCTACGAGATCATATGGCCTTCCAAGGAGATGTTGGGATGCACCATCCTCAGAACCATACTCGGTTTCTGTGGAGTCCTCGCGACCAGAGCCATTGGCAAATCTGTGTCTTACGCCTTCGTGTGTGCCCTACTCGGGAAGGATAAGAACGAACTACGCAACTCAGAGGACAGTCTAGACAATAAGAATAAAATTATAGTGGAACTAAGTTATAAATACTTCACGTACGGCATGATCGGGTTCAATACGACGTACGTTTTTCCAAATGTGTTCTCTCTGCTAGCGATCAACAGGCCCACCTACTACACGGAGATTTAATTGGTTTCTAGTCGCGACGGGGGCTGTTGTAATTTGCGAAGTGTGACGTGCGCGGAGCCACGATACTATAATAGCGAAATACTTAACATACTCACACCTATGTGTATGTAGCACTAATGGTCGTATGTATGTATGTTGTTCAAATGCCTTAATAGCAATAATTATATATTTTAATGTTGAGATATAAAGTCACACTTCGTCTACTTATACTATCTGCATTAAAAAGCACTCGCACAGTTTCTCTATGTTATCGGCAACATCTTAATGAGTTTCTGTCCAGCAGTGTGACGGAGACAGAGATTATATTTATACCATTTCGTCCTTAATTTAAACAAGTGCACTTTCATGTTGTTTGTCAAATCGCCACTGAGCATTGTTATATGTATGAATGATTGTATGAAGTTTATTTTATGTTTTTCTAGTTGGTAATGTCTTTGAGTCCGGACTACATGTCTAAAATTATTACAATGGCGTCTCGAGTCCGGCGTATGACGCTATAAATTAAAATATTCCAGTAATTTTACAATTATTTTATAGTATTTTGTCGAATATAGTATTATATTGTATTTTTGTACACGAAGAGTAGGTTGTAGTTGTGCACCGATAGATGGCACTGCGGTGTAGAGCACACTATAAACGAAGTTTTATAGGAAAGAGAGAGAGATAGTCGGTAATTGTATATAAATGTTATAAGTGAATAGTAACGGGCTTGGTTATGTACGTGTGTGTCTTCAATTCCTTTTTGTATCAAAGTCTGAATGAGTACATAAAACATCACAATTTACTTGACAAACACGAGCTTATAAAGTTAACACTAAACATTGATATTATAATAAGTTGAGGCTAAAATATAAATAAAATATTCCATAGATTTACGATCCGTGTTAAAGTAAATGTATTGGAAACTAAACGAGTAATGAATAGTCAATAGACACGCTAATAAAGGATGACGTCAGATTTTTGTTCAGTAACGAGATATATTTGATGTGTTTTAGCATCGTTGTTAATGTTCCACTACTAACACATAGTGTAGGTTGTGAATACTGACGGGAAGTGCCTGCTAATGTGACTTCACTTAGAATTACAATAAATAATATTGCTATACGAGTTTCGACAGGCGTTTCGAGTATATGTGATAGCAATACTTGATAGTCACGGATAATCATTAAATGTTTTATGTTATGTTATCATTTGTTATTATAAATGCAATTCCATATCCGTAATTTTATTATTTAATTAATTAATAAAACTGCCATGAAACCAAACTATATTTTATTTTACTGTACCTTGCTATGGTGAGGACACACGTGTGTGTTGACACTGTAACCTATTGGTGATGGTTTCGTCTTTAAACTGGAATATGGTGGTTGCACGGAGCTATTCGCTTGTCTGCAACAAATGGGGCGACTGATTAGCCCTATCACCACCGTTTTTATTCGACCATAGGATCCAACTTTAGCTTCCAAAGTAGTAGAAGATTATTTTGTTTTATCAGCTCAAACCGTTGGCTAACTTCAGAAAATAATTAGCGTGGATAGACTGATCTAACAATGCAATCTAACTAAGGACTTGGAAACATTTGTTTTGTCACAACGTTCGTAGTAGGGGGAAGTCCCGTAACGCCGGACGGTACCTAACGCCGGACAATTGTATTATCTCAATAACAAATAAAATAACATGAGCAACTCAATTTTTAGGGCAGTCTCCCAGTAGCAAACACCTAAGATTTTTAATAAAAATTGAATCGCTCGTGTTTTCAGTTATCGAGATAATACAAGTGTCCGGCGTTAGGTTCCGTCCGTCGTTACAGGACTTCTCCCTACTGTGTAACTTTTGTCAAAGTGCTACCCAAAGACGTTGAAAAGAGGCGTCTCTTGAAACACTGCTCTGTGGCACCTGACTACTATAGAGTTACACGCAGAACATACACACATTGATATGAAGGACATTTGTCATTTTCTTAGTCTGGTAACGTGGGAACCCATTACACACGCACACATAAAAATTGACTGACATTTTGGTGTTTCAATCATTTCTAATTGGGTAGTTTCCAGGGTATCAAAATTAAAAATCTAATTAGTCCGTAGATAATGAAAATATATTAGACACGTATTTTTTTATTTTCTCGTATTAAGTTGCAATACTTAGATAAAATGGCGCTAATGGCGGAGTGGGAAGTCGTTACGTCATAACGTGCTATAAATTGTGGCACGCTGTGACGTCACACGATATTTCAAATTAATATATCGTCGAAAGTATTTAATTTTGCGAGAAAAGAAAAAAATACTTGTCTAAAGTTTTAAATTAATCTACCAGACGGACATTAAAATAAAATTTAGGAAACTACCCTATTGTCATTATGTCCGCCTTTTGTCAACGTCGTTGGTGGTACCAAACATTCTTTAGTCTAGATTTTTTTATAAATGTCTATGAGGCAACACTCCAGACAACACCTTGTGCACTGTGAAAGAAAGAGAAAGAAAAACATTTATCTGGCAATTAGCACACAACACAAAGATTATAAAAAAATAAAAATACAATTACTTACATGAACAAAATACTAATAATAAACTTAAAAGAATAGAGAACAGAACAAAAAACATTACGGTGTAACAAAATAACAATATGATAATAACAGAATTTTAAATATACAAAAAAAAAACAAATTATTAATATTAATTTCCGCCCTTTTGACATAAGCATCAAAAGGGCCCCCACTTCAGCATATAGTTGAGCGTTCCTGCCCAACGCTTGTTTTCAGGTGGCACCCCGCAGTGACTCACGGACGGTGGTATCTACAAAATAAACATGAAATTATATAAATTCTGCTCAATATTTGTGTGAAAAATTGTGATTAGAATAATTTATATATCCGATAGTATATGTATATACATAAAAAATAATGTAAAAATGCAATTATAAGACATAGTCATTTTCTATATTTACTTTTTTTAATTAACTGAGGGTTATTACATATTTTTGACTGTCAAATCAGACGGCACTATTTTAGTGACAACCCTTCTGAGCTCTGGTTCTTGCTGACGCGTACCTACAAAGAAACAGCTGCCCCCCACTGGCCACAGGACACAAAACTACGAGTGGCGGAATGATCACAAATAAAAATCAATTATTGAAATAATGGCGAAGTACATTAAAATAATGCTTACACGGTGAGCACCCACACAACACGCAAAGACTTCCAAGTTGGCATATAAAAGTAAGTATAATTTGATTATGTTGGAACAATAGACTGAAATTAGAAGATTTGTCAATATTAATGTCGTTAAATTTAATTTGGGATGTTAAAATAAAAGTTTAACCTAATTAAAGTAATTTTAACCTAAACGTGTTTTTATTTTTCAGAATGGTGGTGGAATATTATTCCAACACTTGGAAGCCGCATAACGGAAGCTGCCACGAAAAGCTGCAGTTCTATGCTGACGAATGGCGAGCTGCTAAGCACATCGCCTACCCTCACGCTCCCGGTGACTGTTAACCCATGCAAACCTAGAGTACAGGTATGGAGGACACTTGTATCACTTCGAACATAAGACAGACGAGGTGGAGTTAACGGTGTGATTTCATTTTTAAAGCATTATGTTTGTTCAAAAATGGCGTTACATGACTCTGGCGGAACATTGTAGCAAAATCGTCCGCAGGCTTTCTGAACTCTTTGTATTAATCTCCCAGTGCGTGCCAAGAGCCTGGGGCCTATAACAGTATCTGCGTAATTTAGTTTTGATAGAACCAAAGTCTCCACCAACCGCACACGTAGTAGCAACTTCTTACACTGACAGAAGTAAACCGTTCCAGCCTTAGACCTTCATATGCATCTCTCAGATGCGTCGCTGTCGTGTTATTAAGGATTCTTGAGTCCGTGTAACCACGTGGTTTTGTAGGTACGCAACCACTACCCGGCGCCCACACCTAACTACACAATTTAATAATATTGTAATATTATTGATAATATAGTTAGTATTATCAGCATGTAAAAAGGTCAAAGTTTTTTGTTCGTTGGGAAAACCCAAATACAAAAATGAAAGATATATAACAGGATAAATCTAGAGATGTGAATGATTTAACACAGAATCGTTATTGTTGTAATCTTTCCCGGTCATTATAATTACTCATAATTCGGTAAAGTATACTTAAGTAGGTATTTGTGTTTGTTTGTCTAATTATTTTAGACTCTTATATAATTGATGATCATGCAGCAGCTGGAATCCAAAGTATTATGATTAAGTAGCATTTATTTTTAATTATTAATTTATTATAGTTAAACCATACGAAATCTAAGTTATAATTTCAACCCCACAGTTTTTGTTCAGCGCCTACTTCGATGCTGTCTGTAACTACTCAATCGTAGAGCCGCTCTTACCAAGGGCCTCTATAGTTCTAAAAAGGAGAAAGAACATTGCTTGCGTATGAATGCGGTATGCTAAGTTTCTTTTTGGTATCTTTTTATTTTGTTTTGTAGATAAAGTTATTTCAAGCAACTAATTTAAATATTTTAATTTTCTATGCAATGCAATTTTCAGTCTTTAGGTAGGTAAATATTTTGGTTTCTTGACATGATAAATTTTTAAGTTTTTAAAAAGGAACTAATGTCATATTAGACACTGGGCCGTTTAGCTCATATGACAAATCACTATAGTTGACTATTGATTGATATGTAGAACTTGAGTCTAAGTTCGCCTTAGTCTAAGTTCGCCTTAGAGTCTAAGTTCGCCTTAGAGTCTAAGTTCGCCTTAGAGTCTAAGTTCGCCTTAGACTAATTTGCGAGCAAAGTTCCATGCAGTAGCAAGTAAACCACGAAACATTATAAGTACCTAACTAAAAACCCACCTACTAAGGCTTTTAATGTGATGTAATATATGTTTGTTTTTATGAAATACCAGCATGACGTTATTGTATTATTTATGTATGATTGTATTATTAGACCTCCCTTGTTTTCATTAATCTGTAATCTCAAGCATGACTGCTATGCGGGGAAAATAATCTAAGCCAATCTAAATGTTGTTTTCGATAACTCAGCTCGGCTTAATGCATTTTCATACTTACAGATGCTTAGCCTGTTTTTATCTCTGTCTTGTCTTGTCGCTACAATGCATCACTTCACCTAAATTAATTTATCCAGTTGTAAATTACAATGAAATACCTATGATCTTCTATTAATACAGAGTTAATATGAAAAGGTAATTAAGCTAGGTAGGTAACTGGGTTAATTGTCAACAAGTAACCGATAAACAAAATATCCTTTAACAAGGGTTTTAATGATTTTCCGTACATATTGATATTTTGAAAAACCCCATTGCTACCGTGCACCTACAATACCATAGCTATCGTAAGTTGAAAGCATTGTTTTACATATTTGTATAGTGGGATGCCCAACGGCCATGTTTTTCGATATGTTTAGTACGTACCAGATCCTATCAGCACGAGGCCGAAGGTTCACGCGCTCGTCGGTGATATGGCAATGAGGTTCACGCTCGACATCGTGCGATACCCACGGCTAATCAATATGTCCATACATAACTTTTAGGACCGTAACTTTAACTAGCGCTTAAGCTTCAACAGCTAGCCTAATCACCTGGTTTATATAGGTAGGGTAGGTACGTGTCATCCGAGATTTTTACCTTCTTTACCTGCAACACTTGGGCCGATTTATCAATTGTCAGTTAATTCTTAACTGTAGAATAAAATTGACATTTTACAGTTTTTAGTACGGAAGAATTGTGAAATATTCAAAGTCTAATTACTAAGTTAAAATTTATCTGAACATTAAAAATCGGGCCTTAGAGACATAACTAATAAATTACATTTTGTATTAAAATAATTTTAAAATACTTATGTAGAACTTGGAGTTACAAATTACCTATCGCTCCCTAAATTACTTCAGCGAGCCCCAATTCTTTCTGGGCTTCTTACCGCCCCATTAGGTCTCTAGCGCCCATATCGTCGTTATCGCCCACTTTGGGAAACACTGCAGTTTAGAGTCTGATACTGTATTTAGAAAAAATGTAAATTTTACGGAAACTTTGTTTAATCTAAGTTAATTACTAATTTCAACTGAATACCAATGAAAGGCCCTCAAGGGACGATTACCTAAATATCTACTTGACATTCTCGCGAAAATGAGGTGGGTCAAAATATGTTTCATCTGGTAAACTTAAAAACTTGCGCCTTTAAATATATTTCCTTAAATCATTGTTCTGTATTTCGTATAATTTAACAGAAGCTTTCTTAAATCCGATTTAAAGACGGTGGTAGCGGAAAAAAAATTGGCAATATTTTCTAGCACTACAAAATCAAATTATATGTAGAAAAGATAAAGCAACTGACAAGGATCTGTAGAATATGAATATTTACCTAAATCGTCTGTTATTTAACAAGAAAGGAAAAAATATATCAAACAGGAATTTATTTGATAGCCTGTATAGGGGAAGACAATCTGAAACTATTATAGAAACAAGGAAGATGGGTGCTGCGCTGATTGCTCGTGGGGCATCGGGGATATCCAATTTCATGTGATTAAAGAACGTAGTTGGAAAAATGTGACGAATGCAACGGAACGTTGGAGGTGTATTTTTAAATTACCATCCGGTTGCATCGTTTCTTTTAAATGTGTGTAACAACAATGTTATTCCTTATTGGAGATTTTTTTGGGAAAGGCCCGTCACAACCTTCTAAAACCGCAGCAACTCCTGTAAGCCAGGATCTGGAAGTTGATACAACCATGACAATACCAGGACACTCAAGTCTGGCGCGTCTCAGGGACATAAATAACTGTCTTGGATCCCGCAACGAAATAAATCGATTATAAGAAGAGAAGAAAAATGGCCATTTTTTTTCTTATTGAAGATTGTCAATGATCTAGACTATACAATGCAGACGCAGCAATATACAATATTGTATCGAGTTCAGTAGTCGTCTGACGATCGAATGAACAAAGAAAAAATTGTTATTTTAACTTATGACATTAAACTAGGCACATGATATTCGGGAAACTGATACTGTACTGATATTAGGGTCAGTTTTTATAAACTGTTACAAATATAGATGTTAAATGTAACATAGTGGTGCGACCACATCCAAACACAATGGTGCGGCCACATCTAAACATAGTAGTACGGCTACATCTAGAGAATGCGCCATTTCCGAGCGACGCATATCATTACTGAGCCATCACCGTGACTCACAGACGTTTCCTTTAATTAAGTATTACACATACAATATTATATTGATCTGTCAGTGTTGACCGTCACCTTGACTGTTAAAACTGCCTAAGCGTAGATACACCAAGGGGAACGAGATTATGTTTCCTTACTATTTAAATGTGGGAGAGCCATGTTTGGCACGAACTTTTTTTAACGGATGAAATTCATCGATGGACTTCTGCCGCCTGGGTGAGGCGGGAGGGAGTGTCAGACTCTTACTGACTAAAAACCTCCTTACTCCTGTACTTCGAGCCGGAGCCCCGGTAACCCGTTAAGTGGTTTGATGGCTCTTTAAGGCGCGCGCAGAACGCGACGCGCCGTACGCTCGGGTCTGGTTCTGGTCGGGTGGCAAGCTAACCATGCTCGCCGTCCGCAGGCCCGTGCTTACGGTGGCCGAAGATCTTCCCGCGATCCCCGACGCACGGAGTGTCCTTCGCGACGGCTGGGCTGTGAGGAGGCAGCGCTTCGCTGCCTCATGCGCCCCGCCTTCTCCTTAGCTAGCATGACTGCTTCGCAAGAGGAGGAGACGGCGTCTCAGGCCTCTTCGCTCCGCATCATGGCTAGGGCCGGATGCTAGAGGTTGCCGTCGCCGATCACATACCCGAGGGCACGGCAGTGCTCAGCCCACGCAGGCCATGCCCCTACAGTGTGGTCCACCGTGTCCTTAGGGCGGTCCTCGCAGTGATGACACCCGGGCGTTTTTCTCTCGACCTAACAGACACATGCACCTCCCGAAGCTCCCATGTCCGGTAAGGACTTGCGTCAAGCGGTAGGTGAGGACGCCGTAGCGTCTCTCAAGCTACTCCTCAAAGAAGGGACTCACCGCTGCAATGGCAGCGAGCCCAGCCTTTGGTTGCGACAGTCGCCATGAAATCGCGCCGGAGCTCTTACCACCACGCACTAATCTGGCGTGGCAGCGGAGTTTCGCCCCGGCGATGTGCCTCCGCGCGCAGAGAGAACCCGCGTGCGAGCACCTTCGCCTCCAGATTCCACCGCGATAATCCGGCAAGGGGGTTCGCCGCCTCCCCGGAGATCGTGCGGTATCCGCGGATCATTCGGATCGAGCCGCCGCATCAGGTTTGGCGCCCACACAGGATCGCCGTAGAGGGCCATGGACCGCACGACCCCAGCGTATAACCTCGGGCAGGAGACCCCCCGAGGTTGGGTAGAAGGCGCTTAAGCGCCGTCACCGTCCTTTCCAACTTAGGTCGGAAATGTTCCACGAAGTTCCACCGACTGTCGAGGACGAGTCCCAGATACTTCATCGTCGTCTCGACGCCGATGGTAACATCTCCCGCTGTTATATGGGACTCACCCGGAAGTGGCGCGTTCCCGTGGCCATGAAAACACATGGCCTCGGACTTGTGAAGCTCGAGTCCCAATTGCCGGATTCTTTCAACGACTGTCGCAACCGCTGTCGCCATTAAATCGGCCACCGCCTGGTGCGACCTCCCGCGTGTCATCGGCGTAGCATATGATACTAACGCCGCTCGGGAGGTCGGTGCACAGCACCACGTCATAGCTGATGTTCCACAGGAGCGGCCCCAGAACCGAACACTGTGGAACACCGCGTGACATCTCTCGCCGGTTCCACTCGCCCCGGTGACTGGAGTAGCTGACGGACCTGTCCGTCAGGTAGGCCTCGATTACACGACGGAGATAGGTAGGCGCCCGATGATATCGGAATGCCTCCAAGATACAGCTCCAGGGTAGGGAGTTAAAGGCGTTGGCGATGTCCAGAGACACCGCCGCTGCGTCCGACCGTCCAGGGGTAGCCCTGGACACTGCAGTCCCCGTCGTGAGGTCTCTAACGCGCACGATGGCGTCCACCGTGGATCGATGCTTTGGATGAATGGGACTGCTTAACCGGAGTATACCAACACGGCGTCTCAAAAAACCCACATGAAACAACGCTTGCATTGTTTTTCGTCGTGTGAGTGTGGTAACCGGATGCCCAATTACCCCATCCCAAATCTCGAGCACAAAAGGCACATAGTCGACCAGTGAGCAGTGGACTACTACGGCCGGTGGATGATGATGTGGCAAACATCAAATACACTCCAGATTCGCTAATTCATTATGGCATTTCTAAATGAAAATCTATTTATATTTTCATCTACACAAGAATCCTAACATTCGAACTCTAGCATTTAAAAATCATATTAAACAAATCACCTTCGTACGAGTAGGGTGTTGTACATATGTAGGTATTTAAAGTATTTACATATCTCAAGACAGGGTATAGGGTCACGATACAATCTTAAACATAATATAAAATGTAGGTACTTAATGTAGAATACGCACAAGAAGGCCCTTATACATTGAAATAGCGCACTAAACATTTCGGAACACGGTATAAATGTAACCAATACCTTATGGTCCGCCCTTTTCTGAATCACTAATTCAAATGCGATCTTTCTTCATCTAATTTCATCATCAGCGGTGTGGAGGGCATTGTGGATAGTGGAATCTAAAGTGGTGCTGTTCTGATCGAACCAACGTATTAAGCTGCGGCCGTCTACCGATAGACGACCACTACTTAACAAATGCCTGATGCACCCCACATAGAAAAATATATTAAATTATTTGAACATAACATAACATCACGCCTTTTATCCTCGAAGGGGTAGGCAGAGGTGCACATTATGCCACTGTACAATGTAACATCCACTTTTCACTATTTATGTTATGAGTCCCATGTAATAGGGGGTGAGCCTATTGCCATATACCGGGCACAATTCCAGACTCCGTGAGATTTTTTTTAAAAACCCAGTATTACTTTGCCTGACCCGGGAATCAAACCCGAGACTCCTTGCCAGGCAGTCGCATTTGCGACCACTCTGCCAACGAGGCAGTGTTATTTATTTGAATTAAGATTATAACTCCATGGTTATAAATAATAATGTTAAGACACCAATATGTCTTTTAACATTATTATATTATGTAGGGTGCTTTATAATTTATCGTTATCAAAGTGACATGACCTCAGATATTAATTCTTGGAAATTCTCTGTATTTACGTAGTTTATACTGATAGTAAGATTGGGTACAATATATATAGGAGCGAGGTCTAAGCATAACATTTGTCTCGCAGACATCGGCTTGTGAGGTCGAGTATTGTTTTGTCTCAAAATGCTCATTGATGATACTTTGAACTGTCGATATCTACTTACATAAATATTTAAGAGAAACTCGATATAGTAGACACAATCATAAACAATTAAATGTACCACGTGTTTCTAAGATTACTGACAACTCTGAAATATTGTTCTGAAGCGGCGCATTCAGTGCATGTGAACGCACCATAACTAATAACGTTACGTTTAAAAATGCACATGATGCCAAAATGATGATAAAATGTTATCTGGTGGGGAAAGGTCTTGTTCGTCGTAAGTAGTAGCTAGTATAAATGGCTGTCTAACTATTCAAATAAAATACTTTTTTTAAATTTGCAAAGACATAGTTGTTTATAAGTATTGCTCCAATCATTTATTAATGATCCTTATTTTTTGCATTATTTATTGGAAATGAAGTAGGTTACTACTCACATTAATTAAGGATATCGTCAAATAAATTATTGCAAGTGTTGATTATTCGTATTATTTTTATTTATTTTTAATACAAAAATAAATAAAAATAATACATTGTACAGTGCCATAATGTGCACCTCTGCCTACCCCTTCGGGGATAAAAAAGGCGTGGTGTTATGTTATGTTGTATTAAAAAGTCGACATAATTCTTATAACAGAAAGGAAAATGTCAAATGAAACTGTTTTGCCTGATTAATTGATCGATGCCTGGATAAGGTAATTGTTTTGTGCTTGGGCAACAAGCATTGGTAAGCACCAATATCAGTACTGTTAATAGGTACCCTATCAATCATTAAAACTGATATAATTGCTAAGAGAGATTAGTATCTAAGACGTACCTAAGAGGAAGTCCTTTAGATTAGGTGAAGGGCACACTGTTCTACAGTAACTAAGGGTAATATCTGTGTAAATTTTTTGTTTTCAATCAATGTAATGACATCATCTACAACAGTCCGAACATCCCTCATGTGCTCAATAGTTTCTGATTCATATTACATTTTAAATAGTGACTAACGTTATGTTGCCAGTTACTCGTATGAACAATTGACTGATTGAAGAAACTGGCGCCCTTGTCGCCGACGGTAGGGGAATACGCTCTATGTGTCTGAAGTTTTAACACAAGAACTAGGAAGGGTATGGGTAAACAAGTAAAACAAGTGAGTTCGGTTATAATTTGTATCGTATTTATAACAATATAAAATAATGCGCTTAGTTATACGTTCTACGTTAATTAAATATACATACATATTATTTAATCCAACAAGAATTTTATTCAATTTTAAAATTAAACACAGGTGTTACAATAACATTTATTTTCTAATAAATTATAGCAGAGCAAGTCTCCGGTACTGAATGTATGGCGTTACTTTGCTTGCGTCGACTTACCTACTGTTAAATACATTGAAGAAATAACATGAAAATGTAAAGAAGTGTATCACAGCATCGTTTCTACTTTGGGAGAATCGTTGGGCAGCTTTTAGACTAGCGAAATTGAGTAGAAGCTAACAGCCCGAGTGAACATTAGCGAGTGTCGGGTGTCGGGTAGTATAACTACGATATATATGATACAATATACATATACACGCTAGAGAACAAAGTATAAGTAGATTACCATAGAAAGCTAAATACTAAGAGGCGGCTAACACCGACGTTCGTTGCATACCTTCCGAGTAACAGCCATACATTCATTAGCCGAGCTGCACAATATTATAATGTGCTGTGTGACTGCCACGAAGCCTGCAGCGCCATCCAGCAGCTCTGGGGCTTATGTTATGTTCTTATACCTAGAATACGCTATTTGGCATCTGTTGCTGTAACGAACAAACCTCGTGGCGCCACCACTACGCACATGTACTACTAAATAAAATATATTATGCCTACATTCTAGGAAATAGGCATACGTTACCCTAGAGCAACGATACTCTAACTGTGCAATCCCGGTCAATATTTTAAATATAGTCGTGGACCGCTACAGCCAACTCAGCATTACAGGGCATGTAAGCCGGAGTATCGCTGTGTTACAATCTACTGTTTATAAAAGTAAAATATATAGGTAAGAGCGGCACTGATAAATGCCTTATGTTTATAGTAACATGACCGAATATATTAAAACAATAAAGATAACTTAGTCTTAGCACCTACTTTCTGCTGAAAGTTTGGGCAAAACTAAGATATTGTTGCGTAGTGTTATACTCCCAGTATAACCAACGTGTTGACGTCTTGTTCACGAACTATGGTGGCAGGTAACTTGCGAGCCGAGGAAGATGTCGCTAGTGAACTTATCTAACGACTGTAATAGGACTGAAAAATGTTGCCACACCTAGCGTCACCCCACGGACTGGAAAGATGCCTGCCATCATATTCAAACCGGCCATGATAACCAAAATATTTAAAAATTACGATCATCCCAAGCTCAGGCTCAATTTTTATGTTTCACAAACAACTTGAACAGAGAGTTCATATCGTTGTATACAGGATGTTCCAATTTATGTATCAGGCTGATAAAAATTATATACGTACTTTTGATAGGTCTATTATCTCGTCATAATTAATTTTAAACCAAAACTCCAATTATCAAAGGAAGACAACTAGCCATACTGGCTCCAATTGAAATACAGCCATGTCTAGGTATGATGGTACACCTAGAGTTCAAATTACATCACTTATTTAACAGCTGCTATACTCATAAAAATATAATAGTTTTCGTGTCATATACACTATTCACGTGTATATTGTGTGGCAAACTTTTATCAATATAGCAGTTAGGCACCTGTCCAGTCGCGGAAAGAACATTAGTAGGCAGCACGGACAATAAAATACCAAAGTTATATTGTGAACAACATTTATTCGATTCTAAATAAATATACAAATACTTAACAATTTTTACAGGTATTAGACTATTTAAATAATTTTACTAAACTTAACATTCTTTCCGCGACTGTACATGAGTCTTACAAATAAATTAGATCTAATTTGCGCGTCACTGTACACAGTGCTGGGACTCCGCGTGTGGTCCACTCAAACTCCCAGTCACTACATATACATTTGTCCCGTGAAACAAATAGAGGGCAAATCCGTACAACAATTATCACTTCATATATTTTCCGGAAATGTCCCAGCATTGTGTACCGCGGGCCATATTTTCCCTCTGCAACATCTCTTCCCCTCGAAATATTTACAAATGAGAGTGAAGACTAAATCCTCGCCTACACAAACATACACCGACCAATACCAAACTTGATTCTCTTGACCAACATAGTCTCAACGTGACTTTATATAGGACCATATATTTCTATGTTCCCTTCGTTTTTGTCACATATATTTAGGGTTTGTAGTTACAGTGGAAGAACCTGTAGCAGTTAATTGCATGGTTACAATTAATGACAGATCTGCAGTAACCGTGGATAAACCTATTTCTTGCAACAAATACAAGTTGGGTGTTGATCAGAGTGCGCGGTCGTGTCGGCAGCAAGGAAGTAATATTCAGATCTATTTGTTAGAAACTTTGCTACGGTGTGGTCGGGCCGGGTCGGGGCATTGTAACTAAGCGCTGGTCTGTGGAGGAGTGGCAGGCGCGGCGTGCGGTCAGCTGGCGGTAGTGGCTGCCTGGCGCTAGCTGTCGCGTGCGAGTGGCCGGAGCGAGGCGCCGCGCTGTCAGTACCCCTTCACCGTGTTCCCGCATGTATCCCGCACTAGCTTCTCGTACAGGCTCTCGTTGTCGCTGTCGTACATCTGTGGAGATAACGAGACATTACTACAAACTCGCCACACAGGACATTGTACCTACACACGCTGATAGCGCGACAGACAGTTTATTTACTAGACACACACATACACATGCGCGTATAGAGGCCTGTATAATTCACGTTAAAAGCGCGTACTCGATAAAGTCGTAAGGTTACAGGGAAAAAATTAATAACTGGAATGCGGCGCACAACAAAATTTAAGGATATTTATTGTAGTTATTGCGATAACGATGGGAACTGAACTACGAACAGGTACCATTTGTGGCCCGTCATAGCGCATGGCGTTATTATTCCAGTGATCAACTAATCAATAAATATGATCACATTGTTTTGTCATTCAAATTCTTGCGACTGATTACAATAATTTTATTTTCAATAACAAACAAATGTATTATCCGAAGTACGAAAACGTGGGATTTTCCATCACAAGGTTGAGGTACTTGTTAGTGCGTGTGTGTGTAATCTACATACAATATGAAATATTGAGTAAATAATATAGATAAAATGTACGAGATTAGAAGAAGTACACCTGTATTTGTGGGCTTCCCCAATGTGACTATGTGGATAGTAACTGTTGCAAAGGTTATCTGATTACTTACATCATCGTCAGAGCTGGAGTCTGAGTCGCTGTCTTCGGCGACTTTGTTGAACTCGCTAGCGGCAGGAGTTTTCTTAGCGAGGCGGCGCGGCGTCCGCTGTGCGTAGTCACGCGCTAGAGTCACCTCGTCTCCGTACCGTTCCCGCAGGTACTTCACGATACGGACATCACCACGTCGCGCAGCAATGTGCAGCGCTGTCCATCCCGCTAAGTTTTCCTGAACACAAGAGAAAAAGACTATTAGTCATACTTTAAACAAAATAAAAAATAACAACTGTGCGATAAAGTTGCAATGTCTACTAATCGGCTTCGATATTTAGGCATGACTTAAGACCCAGTGGTATTCTCGACAGGTACATATCACAAGTCATGAACTTTCAACTATAAAGTTCAACATCAGTATGAGTTATTGAAGCGTTACTCTTAAACATTATCCACGGAAGCTGATTGTAGGTCACACGGAAGTGGCCGACCGGCCGACCAGAAAGACCCTAAATTGGGAAGTCGTTAGTTACAGACACAAACATCATGATGTTTGCTGAACAGAAATGGTGCACAAATACAAAAAACCCCGACGTAAGAGATACCGCACTATCAGCAGATTAACACGTATACTATAGCAATGGGTTTTCCACCGTAGCCGTCAAGGAGACATACTGTGACTACGGACTTTGCTCGAGTCATTTAGTTTTCACTGCAAACCGAAGTGTGCTTGCATTGCCAAATATTCACACAGAGAATATGAGAATTATTTGAATCAGACACCCGTGTTTGTCATCAATAAATATTGTTCCGGTTGAAAATATAAGAAAAATGATTCACATGTCTGTTTGGTCTAAGATGTATTCCACTATTTTATGATGAGTATTGTCGTCGACTCATTCGCGTATTCTCCCCTTATTATTTTTAACCTTTTCCCCGTCAAAATTAACAAGAAATAACCGCATTAATCAGAAATGGATTATCCAATGATGTTAGTTATTTGCGCTCTGGAATATTGTCAAGCCGAGTTCCCCACGAGGTGTTTGGACCGGCCCGAGACCGCGTTGACTCATTTTGTGGTTAGTGTTCTAGTTGTTCATAGCAACCGACACTTTTCCTTTTGTTTGAATTTAGCTTGGGTACTCGGACAAGCAAAAAAACCTAATAAACAATAAGTTTGTTTGGACAGAAAGTTTCTCTTTTTAGAAGAACTTACCTTTGCTTTGATATCGGCTCCGTAGAACACTAGGGTCTGTAGCGCGACGAGGTGGCCTGCTGATGTGGCTAGGTGTACGCACGCTTGTCCTGTAACAAACAAAAGGACCCTGTTAAATTGCACTATCAGCTCATGATTACAGAGTACAAGTACCTAATGTAAATAATAATAAGGCCAATTCGGTACGCACGAACTGATCTACGTATATGCTATTATTAGTATGTTTAGTGAATTAGATACACCGATAAATCTAGCGATAAACATTAATCTATATAATTGGGGAATTTATGCACGATAACTAAATAACGAAATGATTAAGCAAATATTGGTATTTTAAAACTATACGAAGTAACGAGTTAAAATAATGGATTTTTATTCAAAGACAAAGATTGTCAATTAAGTACATTAAAATTCGTTACCAATAAATAGAATGAACCTACTCAGTAAGGTATATATGACTTCATTGTAACTTTAATCACACGCAATATAAACTTGTTCCAATATATTACGCATACTTATAATAAGACAGTATTACGTAAGCAACTGGTAGTTTTAAATTAAATATTTTGAAAATTAACATGTTTTGTGACTACTAGGTATAGGTATAAGAAAGTGGAGGTTATATTCTGACTGGCACCTATCATAAAGTCAAATTAACTAGAATTGTATGATACGACTACCTACATAGTTTACAAAAACACTAAGTTTTTATTCATATACGTCATGATGTTTTTAGCACAGGCTCTGAATAAGCACTATGTGCGAAAACGGAGAACATTGTTTATAGGAATGGTCCATAATGATCGTACTGCGTACAGCTGGAACCGATCCAAATGTATTTAAAACAAATCTAAAATAGATCGCTCGCTAAAATGGCCGACGCTTTTTAAAGCTCGGGAATTTAGGTAGGCTTAATATAAATAAACTTTTCTATTTCGCAGACATTGTGGATGTATAAACTGATCTTATCTGGCATTTTGAGTTCGGCTCTCAGAAGAAATACGACCTATGTTAACCAAATCTTGATGCCCGGTTAACACTGGTTGTATAGTGAGATCACAGAAAGTATTCAAACGTAAAGTGCACCTACGTTGCCCAGTACGCACGTACATTACAATGTTCTGTCAAATTTGTAAAAAATCTTATTGGGTTTATGTTAATCATGTACCAACAGCTTAGATTAATAAGATATAGTAGATACCCAAGATCAAAGTGCATTATGTACTCAAGATTAGATTACTGATTAGTTGTGGTAATGAGCAATACTAGCGATGGCCGCGATGTGAGTTCACATAAATTTGGTAGATGCTGTCTGATAGTCAGATACTAACTTCTTATAAGGACAAACCACTTGATATTTGCATATTATTTCATAAACAAACAGTTTCGTTGTTTACTGCGGAAATTACTTACGATCGGAAAACTTTGCTTTGGAATGGTTGTAAGTCAAGTTGGATCGCATACACTTGACACATCGGGGATCCCAGAAACCTTGACATGCATGCTATTTCCTACATAGCCGGCGTACATAACCGTTTTGAAATTCTTATATCTAGTGTTATAACCGACGGGGACACCCAAAAATACAAATGATGTAATGTTAGAGATGTCGTAAATACTCACAGCGCCCCCGATAGTTCATATAATTTGTTATCCTACTTTTAACCAATGTGTGCGTGAGTCTCAATAGTGCAAGGCGAGTTTTAGTCTACTGACATTTTTAAAATAATTTTGAAATCAAAAATAACTGGCCGCAGAAAAAGCTGACGTATTACGACTAATTCAGTTGTTGACAAGTCATGCTCAAGCACCTACTACCTAACCTATTCATGAGAACTGAAAAAAAAAGTACGTAATCAAAACATTGAAGTTGCGCTACGCAGCGTTCACGCCAGCTGACGTGATTGCGAGACGGATCAACTGAGGACAAGTACTTCGGTAGTGGCATGTGTACGATGTCGTCACGCGGGCCGCGGGGCGCGGGGCGCGGAGGGGGCGGGCGCGCCGACCTGATGGGGTTTTCCCAACAATGTGGCGGCCGCGGCTCAGCGACTGGCGACGCACGCGCCTCAACTGTCCTCGCCAAATATGGCGCGCTACCACTCGATTTTCACTATTTCCGTATATCATACAGACACTAACCTCCCTAATTTCTATGACCATTAACTAGCGATGGTCGTTGATCTGTCAATGGAATTTTTATATTTATAAGTTATTATGTATTTTGTATTTCCCACTATGAACTTATTAAATAAAAACAATTTTCAAAACAAATTTTCAATAGGACGCAATAAAATTGCTAGTTATATAATATATCTACTGTAAGCTTTTGTGAAGGAACATTTTTTTCCTTATTTATGAAACGAATTATAAACGTAGTTAACGAACGGTAGGCAGTCCGCGCTAACCGCAGCGATACCCAGGGTAATGCCGATGCGTTGGCACACGAATTGTGCCATCTATTATAAATACAATTCCTACACCGACAAAGTACATGAAGGTTTTACTTATCAAGGATTCTGAAAGTATACTTCAGTCATATTATAAAATCCTCCCGCTTGAATCAGCCCCGGCGCCGCATTGATAGGCCCCGAACTATATTTAGCAGCTGCATCACCAGCAACGTTTGATTGCGAAGCGAACATTTTCAAAATATCCATGCGGAACCCTGGTGACGGCGGCGATGTTTCAACAGGTTTTCTTGTAAAAACCCATAGCCTTGTAAACAGAGCTCACGACTAAACTCTTAACAAAATTTTCTACATAAATATAAATTAATTGACGTGTCGCAGCTGTCGCTTGCCGGTTTGGGTAATTTTGTATAAATATGGGGAATAACGTCGCATATTATTCTAGCATTCTGATCAACGAGCTGAGTGGCTGAGGGCGCGAGGTGACAGACAATGGATGCAGACGCAGGCACGAGACGTCACTTATACTTTTAGAAATGTATACGCGTCATGTTTGTCGTGTAATGCCGTCGGATTAGTTAAGTTCTTCACCAGCTAGGCGACGCCAGTATGATTCGGTATATTTTCCTTATAGGAACTTCCAATTGGTAAAATTACGCCTTCGAGTGACACAGGATAGTATTTAATATTCTATTTTATACCGCTAATACTACAAATGACTGAAGAAAACCCATGTTTACAAGATCAGTTCTCAACAACTTTGGTGACGTAAACAGGCAGAGGTGTTGAAATTTTCATGATAATAAATTGCGTCGCAGGACATTGAAAAACCAGGTTGAGTGTCGGAAAACCCCAAGTTTTATATAAACAGTACAAGGGTTTAATACAGGTAGATAGCAACAGTTTACAAGTTTACAAGCGCTCGCCTATAGAGATAACGATTCTTCAAACATGCTCATAAAGCATGCTGATAAGTCTCATTATTTCGAAATGTGAATGAATTCTACCAGGTTGAATGTCATCAATTGACCTACTTAACAACAACAACGACCTAAAGAAATTCATTGGATGTATGATAACTACCGATATAATTACGATTTAAATGTTTGCCCTTACACTAACAAATGCGACTCTTGAGCTATAGTTCAGAAAATTACATTGACGCATATAAAATAATACCACGGTACTACGATTACGATTATTAATATCAATTATTTAAATCTGCTATTAACGTCTGTGGGAAATCCAAATAAAATAACAATTAGAGTTGTTGTCCTTGGATAGCAAAAACGCACCTTTGCCAGAACAATCTAAGAACAGATACAGCACTCCAAATTAGTTCTAAGTTAGGTATGAAACATGTTTAGCAAGACATTTAAGAAACCGGAATTTCCAAAATTCCCGAATTTTCGAGCGGTCACTGCACGCACTGGATGTGGTTAGCCTTACGTTTGGTACAATTTAAGAGAATAGTTTTACATGCCGCAGGTAAATGACAAGCAGATAAATTTTAGAATTGACTGAGTTATTTGAGATGGCGATATAATTAGAAAGTGCGCCACAGTCCCACGTAACATGTTCATAATACATGCCGCGCTTGGGATTTCCGTCCGTATGTAACCGTGGCGAGGCACACTTTCACGTGGGTATTGCCCGGGCCATCATCATCATACAGCCACCATTGTTCAGAGATACTGACATCAATGTGAACGACGCAACGCCAAACGGTTGCGGTTTTCCTGGGTTATGCTTTATATATACCTTGGACTATTGGCGCATTACATTAAGAAGTATTGCTTGTACTGGAATACCTATACAAATATTGCTTTCGTTCCAGTGTTTTGAGAAAGATATTATTACGTTTCGAGTTTAAAAGAAGTTGTCTGTGGGTTAAAAATAAATCGGTAATAAATATACAAATAGCGTACGTGTTGGCGCTACGACATTCATAAGATATTGAAATCGTTCCATCAGGAAAAACCATCTCGCCGTGTCGCCTACTTAGCATACTCGTAATAGCTTTTCAATTAACACTCGAACAATGGTCGGGGTAACCCAAGCCATATGTACGGGCCGCTCAACGCTGGTCTAGGGGCGTTACATGGTACCAAAAAGTTTGCTTTCACTCGGTGAGCGGCCGTCCGTATTCGTTCGTTACGCGACCGGCTCGTCGTAACGTTGGGAATACCCAACAACCAACTGCCGGCAGCCTCTGAACTCGATAATCTCACAATTCACTTCGGCGGCCAATCTTACTAGGCCAGCAATAAAATTTTTGACCCCACACGCTCGCAGTAACTATTTATGAATTACAAACTTCATTACAAGAAGTTTACCAAAATGTTTCCGCAAGGTCGACAATCGTGTCACATAAATACATATGCAAATACGTATAGAGCCAGAGCCAAAATTCTTTTATATCAGGTTGGTGTGTTGTTTGTTAGCTTGGGAAAACCAGACAATAAAGAGCGTAAAGTAATATCTTTTTAATGCAGTTTACAGAGGCAGGGAATTCCTAATTCCTCATTTATTCCGAATTAGAAATATTAGAAAATGTTTTATGCAACTGGGGCACTTTCCAGCATAGCCAGGGGCTTCGCACATACAGTTGTAATGGCATTGAGCGTAATCAAGACCTTGACGGACGTCACAAGTAGCCTCATAGGTACGGTGCGTTCACACGTAAACAATGTGCGGCTTCTTTGTTTAGCATAGAAAACAGGTTCTAGTTGATCCTAGCCACGACTTCAACAGATCCTAGAGAAGCTCCGTATTTTTTCTGTTGCACGAGATGTCGTGCCGGTCCGTGTCCGGAACAAGAAGTAGATACTACAAGGACAATGTCATTGCACTTGAAGGGTAAATACTTTATACATCGTATAAACAATGATTCTAACATAAGGTCCATTTACATAATTTGATTGATAGTGATAGCTTGTGCATTGTTATTTAAAAAATGAAACTGCCGTTTTAGTTGCATATGAGACTCGGTTCAATTGGTTGTCAATGGGTATGTTTAATGGGACTATTTATCAGTAACAAAAAGGTTGCAATTATACGTTTTTGTGAAAAAAAACAGTTAGTGCACTGCCTGTACCTGGAAAAACCGTTGAGTGGGTTTTTACTCTCAGAGGCCGTGATTCAGATGAACTGCTGCGAACCTCAATGTTGTGTAAGTAGGTAGACGCATGAGAACATAGAATCAAGTTTTTCAACGGGGTTATGCTTAATCATCATAAGTCAGCAATGTACATTTTTTATAACAATGTCGCGGTCTCCTGATTTTTATTGTGGTTTTATCAGTGCAATTCGTTTTCTATCGAAGGAGAAGAGAAGAGGAGAAAAGAGAGATTTTTTTTCTAACAATCATTAAACGTAATCTTTGAACTTACAAGGGGCAACTCTATAATAAAACGTTTGAGGTCATCACCACAATGGACGATGTCAGGTCGTGGCAGTCGTATACCGATGCATGTAGTGTTATCGGAAACATTATTAGCTTTGCGGTTATTTTCAATCAGGGAGTGCTGCGGAAGATGTAACCAAATATTCGAGCTACTTTAACAATTCTTCCTGACAACAAGACCTAAAAACCACACAGATGATGTCATTTCTTACTATACATAATATATATAACTACCTAGACCATCGTGAATGGAAAAAATGGTGCTCACATACACTACCAGGAACTAATTGATAATGGAAATCACTGTAATATTTTAAATTAATATTGCTGAAATCATTGTTCTATTTGGTTAATCGAATTTGTGGTTGTTACTTACCATTATAATTCTTTTGATTCAGTACTGTAGTTAGCTTCCTCGATGGAAATTCAGGCACAGGCGCAAGTAACGCTTGTAGGCATTCCACATTTCCTTTTGTTGACGCTTTATGTAGAGCTGTTTCTCCTAGCCTGTCTCTCGCTTCGATCGAGAGTCCCGCGTGCACTAGCATCCTGGTGACCACCGCATTTCCACTCATCACAGCGAGGTGCAGCGCTGTGTGGCCATCGTCGTTGGCCAAGTCCAAAAACATCTTGTTCGGACATATTCTTATGAGTGTTGCTACTGATTTTACGCACCCGTGCACTGCCGCTATGTGTAATTGTCTGTAACAAGGGATAAATGATTTTGTTAGAGAGCTTCGGTACTCGTGAATACGATTGATTTTTCTAAATATAGAAGGTGACAGGATGGCGACCTTTACGGTATTGGACCGGTCGACGGTGCGTGCGCGTAGTGTGGAGTGGGGCCCGCGTGAACTTAGCGGGTGCCATAACAAACCCATTCAGCACTCGTAGCATTCTAGAGGTCTCTACACGTAACGGACATTAGCTGTCGCAGCTGACGTTACTAGATCTTATTACGCGAGATAAACGGTATCTGACTCATGCTAATTCCCACTATCATTGATTGCAAGAAAGCAGTGATTGCTGACAAATTATTGTATTAATAAGTTTGGCGGTCTGCGCACCGCGTGTGTGTGCGTCGGAGCTGTGTTTATCAACATACTTGTACTTTGTAGTTAGGAACTATTTACGAATGCTAATGATGTAATAAGTAAAGGAAATGTAAACTTCCTAGTGGGGACAACCAGTGTTTATGATTTACAACTAAAATGATTCATATAAACATAAAGAAACTCACTACCAGTCACATCATTTATAATCATTTTAATTAAACAAAACGTTAACTGGTTGGTTTTTCTACATGTATAGAGTTCAATAAGTTTGTTTTATCAGTTTTAACTGAACAATATTGGGTCAAAAACATAAGAATACATAAAACGCTGTGTCATCAACACCCATCAGATTTAGTGTTTAGGCACTTGACATGTAACTAACGACATAAAAAAGTATTTTGCAGTTAGAGCCAAGTTGAACATTTGTTTACCAAGTATCACTTTAAGATTGTTGATGTCACCTCTACCTACCTAGTTACCTCTTGAAATACTGCATAGACATATCTAAAGAGCATCACTGTTCATAAACATTTTCCAAGTGTAAATGACATGTTGTAAAAACCTTAAGGGAAATCCAATGGTCTGCCAACAGATTAATAAATGTGTTGATAAGGTACTTTTTAAACAATGAAATTGCCTCATCAACATTGAGTGAGTGAATCAATATTAATTTTGGTTATTCCCAGATTTATCAGTGTTTAGCTGTATAATACAGTGCTGATAATGGGAAATTTTAAATTTGCTTGTGATCATGTACATTGCTTGTGTCTGATACAGTACCATATTATCTAATCAGGCATATAATCATGTAACTAATTAATAGTTTAATCCACAACTATGTACTGGTCACTATGTTGCAGTAAACATTCTGTTTAAGTATCAGTTCATAATATGTTTAGACAGGAACATTTTGCTACAAATAGATTGCAGCAGTTTGAGATACCTGTAATAAACTTTCAACTTTATTCCAATGTAATGAGGTTAAAAATCTATTGAAGAATTGTGTTTTGAGTTACTTGGGCTGCTGGTGTCTGGTGCTTAGCTAATAGACATTTTATCTAGCGAGTAGACTTTTTGTTGTTTAGACTTTCACTTTACATATAATCATTATCTTGTTGGATATTCATTGATAACAAGTATTGTATTGAATGGCATTGTTCTTCCTTGATATTAAGATATAAACCATTGACTGATTCTTCCGAGGTTGATATTATACAAACAATTTAGAACAGCTGGTACAAATGCTCATTGCACCCATAAAGTCGCTTCACACTATTTTATATCAACACTTTACAGATAAACTAAGTATAAATAGAAATAAATTACATACAAACTACCTAACTACCTTCAAACAGCTACCTACATACAAAACCTACCAAACTATTGAAACCTATAGGCGTTAACTTCTAAGCGAAGCTATAAACACTTGGTCAGTAAACGGTTAAAAGGTGCTATTTACCTACAAAGTACACATGTTGTTTGTTTAAACAATAGTAGACATGACGTTTCTACAAGTTAGTACATCACTGTTACACTTACGTATCTCCCTGTTCGTCCGGCGTGAAGAATAAGGTGATTGGTGGGATATTCTTCTGTTCAGGAGGTGATACGGCGATGTGTGGGGTCTGTGTGTCAGTGAGCTGCACGCTCGACACCAGCTCCGATATGCACACAATACCACTGTCGTACTCGCTATCGCTTGGCTGCACGGCACTCACACTTTTCACTTTCTTATCCTCACTAGCAGGCTCGGGCACGGGCTCCGACTCCTCATCACCAGGTAACACGTCTATAGGTCCAGATAGAAAACCAGAATCGACGTTCTCGTCCTCCGCAATCTTAGTATTGAAGTTGCTCTTATTTCCACTCATTTTGTTGATTTTTATTTATATCACACTGAAACACTAGTAACGATTGGAATGTACGTATGTTTTTTTTAACACTAACTATGAACACTCATTTTTCAAGAAAATATTCGCGTAGTAAACAACCATTCCACGATATTATCGCATGCGCAATGAATGATTAAATTCACAGTAATGAATGATGATGGCTCCCGTCTCCTCCACTAGTTTTCGTGCGTTCGGATAAACACACATGTGTCTCACTGACCGTTCTAAAGCGAACTGAACGCCATCTTTATCACGCTTTTCCTTAAATAGGTACCCACTGGCCAACTGCGTATTATTATTACGCGTTCGTTTATTGTTCATTAGATCAAATGGGTTAACCCGGTTCATGAGAACAAGATAAAGATTTAGTAATTCCAAATATTCACTGTAATATTGTAATATGAATTTTTTTAAACATCAATAAATCATCTTCTAGAAAAATCGTTAAGTTTTTTTTTAAATATCGTGTATAAATAATTTATGATAAATTATGTATTGTTATTGTTAATTAAATGACAAAAGATTTTCATAAATTTTGAATTGTTATTTACAGGCCACATTTGAATTAAAAGATTTTGCTGTTTGACTGACATATTTAGATTTAAACGTTTCAATATAATTAATGAACAAAAAGCGACACAGAAATTAACTTCATTAAGAATTACATTTAAGTGTATCCAAAATGATCTTGTTCTTTTTCTACTTTTGTAATTGTCAATGTCATGTTTGTTTACAAACGAAAATGTCAATGTCAAATCTGTCATTTGTCAGTGTGATTAAAGTTAACTTTATTTTGCCGCCTTAATTTACAACTTGATTTGTTTATTTATTTTAAATAATTTTAGTGATTAGTGTAAATTGTTCGTAATATCTATTGAAACCATGTTTGCTGAAAAAGTAATTGAATTATTGAAGGAAGCAGAAAGAAATCCTGTTACCATCGACCCATTCAATGTACGTTATTTTTTATGCAATATTAAGTTTTTGTTAAGAAATAATCATGCTTATACAGTACAGAGGTCCTATTATTTCACAAATTTTGCTTCAGGATGATAAGATACGACAAATATTGGAAGAGATGCAGACTTTGTTCAGGTTGAATATGAACGACGCGTAAGTAAACTTGTTAGAAAACCTAACCTTTCTTAGTGTCTTTAATTTTGATTGTATTGATCTTGTATTGATCTCATAGAGATGATTAAGAGGATGATATTGTATTTTACTTAAATTGATAAAGTTATCTTTTACAGTAATGCAACAATGGAAAATAAAACTCTGTGGACTACAGTTCAAGTGAGGCATTCAGCACTAGAACGGAACAAACGCTGTCTACTTGCTTATCTCTATAGTAGAATGGCCAAAATTAAGACATTAAGATGGGAATTTGGTGCTATATTACCTGCCGATGTACGTGAACTCCTATCAGATGACGAATATGAGTGGTTTACAAAATATTCTATGAACTTGGCTTCATATATGAGATCATTGGGCCAAGATATAGGGTATAATGGCATTGACCTGACAGAAAACCTGAAACCACCAAAGTCTTTATACATTGAAGTTCTATGTATGGCAGACTATGGGAAGCTGGAACTCGAAGATGGTGATGTGATCTTGTTAAAAAAGAATAGTAGACATTTCTTACCAACATCAGAATGTCAGACACTTATACGACAAGGAATATTAAAACAAATAAGTTAATAAATATTATTTTAGGTGTTATATAAGTGTAAATAATGAATAAATGGATGTTCAGAAAGTAGCAATGCTTTTATTTTACCTAATTGATAATAAAGTGCTCATCACAGAGACATCACAAATATTCGTAGTTAATATCTAAGCATCAATATAAAATCAGTGTGGTCACCGGCTTTAAATATTTTTTCAGGGTATTCCATTTGTTTCAGACTTTTATTATACATAACATGCCTTTTTACCCCCGAAGGGATAGGCAGAGGTGCACCCAGAAGTAACACCCACTTTTTACTATTTATGTTACGAGTCCCATGTAATAGGTAGTGAGCCTATTACCATATACCGGGCACAATTCCAGGCTCGCAGTGGTCGCAAGTGCAACTGCTGGGCAAGGGGTCTCGGGTTCGATTCCCGGGTCGGGCAAAGTATTACTGGGTTTAAAAATAATCTCAGTAGTAGTATGGAGTCTGGCATTGTGCCCAGTATATGGCAATAGGCTCACCCCCTATTACATGGGACTCATAACATAAATAGTGGAAAGTGGGTGTGACATTGTACAGTGGCATAATGTGCACCTCTGCCTACCCCTTCGGGGATAAAAGGCGTGATGTTATGTTATGTTATTGATTATTTTATTATAATTGAGTTCCAAAATATGCAACCATGGATAAACAATTATGTATAACTATATTTGTGAGTTAACATAAATAACAATAATGTCGGTTGCCCTAATAAAAATAAACAGTAGGTATGCTGTGCTTTGCAATGCATTATCCCAGTATACAAATTTTTCTATTTTTAGTTATAGGATAAAATATTTAAGAGGGTTCAGAGACATTTGGTCCTATTGCCCAACACTTGGTAATATTTATCTATTTTGTCTCCCACTCTAACATGCTAACGTCTCTTGGCGATGTAGGACTCGTTGCGTCCATTGTTAGCTTTATTATCGAACTATTTTCGTGAAATGTTGATTGAAAATTTGTTCAGACCAATTTAAAAAAATCCTTCATTACTACAAAGATTAGTTTCCAGTAAGTGATAGACTTATTTTTTTATATAATCTGATGTTCAATGATTACTTTCCTATGAGAAAGGAAATTTTATACAAGTGAAAACTCTAAGCGCCATCGGAATAGTATCACAATACGTGAAAAATAAAAATCAAATAATATAAGTTACTAGCTACTTCCGCGCGGTTTCACATGCTCTGCTCAGCTCCTATTAGTCGTAGCGTGATGTTTCATAGCTCGATTAATGCGATATCCGACACAAAAAGAATTATTTAAATCAGACTTGTAGTTACGGAGATTAGCGCGTTCAAACAAACAAACAAAAAAACAAACTCTTCCGCTTTATACAAAGTATAAAGAGTATAAGATTCAATATTAAGGGATGGGTAGTTTTTTATATCACGACGGTGGCAAAAAAGCAAACGGCCCACAGTGTTGTGTTGGGGTGTTATTAGGGTAACACTAATACTTTTTTCTCATAATTGTAATGATGTAACATTGAAATATACAAGTACTATAAAATGAATATAATCCAATCTATCAATAGTATTAATTCGTGCGATTGGATAACAATGTGGCATGATGAGCTGATAACATTGTTTATACCTAAACCTTATTTATAAAACTGCTAACTGCTTCATTTATCTTGTAAAATGAAAGTCTTCGTTTTCAGTTGGTATTAACTTTAACGAAGCATGTTTACCGTATATGATATTAGTAGGTAATGCATACCTGCATTCGTAGGTACCTTCTTAATAAATGTAGGTACCTACGCATTTTATTACAATGATCGAAATTCCACACAAAGAATAAATATCCGTGTAAGCACTCAAGGAAAAATGCTCGTAGATGCCCAATCTTATCTTAATTATCAAATTTACAAATATTTGTTCTGATACTTAATTATCGATGGCAACAGTTAATCGGTCCATTTCAAGATGTAATATCTCGAGGAAATAATAATACTGCGAAAAGAAGAGTAGGTGGGTACTGGGCAGGTTACGCCCACTGATACTCAACATTGCTCTTCCAGACTTCAAAGAAATAAAGAGAATAGTATTCCAGTTAGTATTTTATTCAGTCGGTTTCGTTCAGCCAACCTGTGCTTTTCATTCTTCGCACATTTTTATTCAGCTTCCAGTTGAATTCAAATTTTTTTGTGGCCACTACGTACCGCCTGCCAGTGACAGTTGCCCGTCTGCTTGCCAACTTCGTTATGTACAAAAAGTCACAGCGTTTAGCGCGTTGTCGTATTCCGTGAGTTGCAAACTAAGTAAACGTAGATTTTTCTGAAAGTCGTATTTCTTTGACAGATTTTTTTAGTCCCTCCGCTGGCCGAGATTTGTTGCCAAGTTTGACAGCAGTTTATGAAGGTGCTCTTACTTTTAGAAATGTACATAAAAATTATTTCAGGGCTGCCTAATATGTACCTAGTTTTCTCTTACCCTTACTACCTAAGCCCCAATCTTCATTACCGCCGCTGCGCTGTACCCCTTCGCAGCTCAGGCTTATTTTTAATTAAACCGTCGAAACGACCGGCTTTATATGTTGGCAACGATTGACCGTCTTCTTGGGGTTTCAATATGTTCCGTCTTTCAGCGGACAATGGGTCCGTTAAGCCGCGTACGAACCGGAGCGCCGGGAAGCCGGACTAGAACACGGTGCACGAGGCTTACATCGACAAATTTTCAAATTTACTGCCGCCGCTATTCTAGCCCGTGTAACGCTTCGCTTAATAATATCGATTTACTGGGTTTGTTTTATGTAATGTTGTGCTAAAGCTTATTAATGGTCTCTGCGGAGTGCAAGGAACTTACTTAACAATACTTACATACTTTTCCTTGCTTAAATAGTTTAATTTGATTACATAACTACATATGCACCACCTTTTTACTTAGGTAATTAGGTGAAAGGCAATATATATAAGTACCTAGATAGATATGTACCTTTTTTTTAAGGGGGGAAAATCATCGAATGACTGCTCCCGCCTGGGTGAGGCGGAAGGGAGTGTCAGACTCTTACTGACTAAAAACCACTTCGTTCCTTCTCCTGCACGTCGAGCCGGAGCCCCGGTTACCCGTTAGGTTCTCCACGACTCCGAATCGGCAACAGCCCTATTGGGCCCCATCTGTGGTGGTCTGATGGCTCTTTGAGGCGTGCGCGGAACGCGACGCGCCGTACGCTCGGGTCTGTTTCTGGTCGGACAGGGAGCCACCCATGCTCGCCGTCCGCAGGCCCGCGCTTACGGTGGCCGGAGATCTTCCCGCGATCCCCGACGCCCGGTGTGTCCTAAGTTCTTCGCGATGGCTGGGTTGCGAGGAGGCAGCGCTTCGTTGCCTCACGCGTCCCGCCTCCTCCTTAGCTAGCATGACTGCTTCGCAAAAGGAGGAGACGGCATACCAGTCCCCCTCGCTCCGCATCATGGCCTGCACTAGGCCCGGACGCGTGAGGTCACCATCGCTGATCATAGATATGTACCTATAGTGTTATCCATTTTCTCCAAGGTATGATGATAGGGGACAATCAAGTGCAAATCCACTAAGGTACACCATTTTGCGATAGTTGTAATTAACTACGTGCTTATTAGGTTGTAGGCAAGCCAGCAGATGATACTTTTCGAAATCTATTCGTACCTATCTATAAATTTTTTTTTGGGTAAATACTAAATGCTAACATCGAAAATATTCGTGATAGTCTGATAAATAACAAGATATGGAAAATACACATGTTAGGCATCCATGGACAAGCCGACAGTCACGTAAACACACCATTCACATTAGGCATGCATGGTTCCCGTGGAACACCTACAGCCAATTAATCTATCTCTTATTTCGAGATACTTGTGAAGTTGTGACTCTTGCTAAGTATAATTATTGTAATTATAATTATAAAGTAAACAGCGTGTGCAACATTAATACATTTAACAAATTTATTTTTGTCTTCATTTAGGTTAGAGGTTTTTACGTAGGTAAACAAACCGGGTATTTTTATAGACTTCGTGTGATGTGTCTAAAGGAGTTTTTATTTTAGTTCTAAAATACTCATTATTGTAAACAATAGTTGGAAAACATCGTAGGTACCTATTTAATTATATTTCCCAGCAAAATAACCCACATACATTAGTCATGACATTACATGAAACCCTACCTAGGAGTCATATTTGCTTTCTTTATAACCCCTAACGAATGAGTTTACCTGAAGAAAACCCACACTATAATATAAAAAATTTATTCAAATTATAGGCACCTCCTTCCTCTAGTTATTTTATTCCTTATAATTTATATTTTCTGCATATACATTACTGGAAATTAGGGAATTATAATAATATGTGCTATAGGACTCTTCCAGGCTCACTACATGAATGTTCTGTCCTTTCCTAATCTTAGCTTACGATGTGACTTAATTAGTAGTGCCTAATATAATTTTTTTTATATAGGAGGTACATATTATGATTTTCTCCTAATTACTCTCGTAAAAATATGGTGCATATCATCCAGATAAATAATATAAGCAGGTAAAAAGCAAGTAAGTATTGCTAAGTGGGTAGGTATGTCAATTTCTTTGGACTCCACAGAATACCATTAATAACTTTTAACTCAACATATACCTAGGTATTACAGAAAAACATCACCAGTAATTGGCCTAACGTGTGGGTTAGCCAACATAGAAAACAATCGGCAATGATATATCAAAATAACGGTCATAAAAGTGATTGATGTGACGAAATTCCGGCGGAGGAAGGAATATTTGACCATTTCGCGCTAAGAATGTATGTATGTACGTGCTGAAGATTTTTTCGAATGCGGTGCCCACAAAATCCTGAATAACCAAATGAGATAGGTAGGTATGAAATGTAGGTACTAACACTGGACTTTCCTTTGCCACGTGTGCATGTAAAAAAATAAATATCAAATAAATGTAGTGTATACTTACCTACTTCATTTTTGTCATTAATAATTGCATAGTGACTGCCTAAGATGAATCATTTAGTCAAAATAAGACTATCTATTTACCAAAATCTTTGGAAATTCCTGCTGCCTGCATACATGCTATATTAATAAATTCCCGCCTATTTAAAACAAATAGTACTTACCCAGTAAACCCATAAACAAAACGCCTAATACAAACAATGTGTAGATTGTTTGTGTTGAGCGTGGTTTTTCCAACGCATTTCCACACACAGCCCCGTATACTATTTTAATCTGACACTGGACTTTCCTTTGGCACGTGTCCATGTAAATAAAACCTCGACTTGAAAAACGAACATTCATCGCTATTACATATTTATTGTTACTTAATAAGTTTACGTAACTAATTTTTACGCTTACTAATAATTTGTACATATTTATTATTCATACATTAACTTCTACTGGGAATAAAAGTGGCCTAAGTGATACTCCAGTACATAGTTTAACTCTGTGCCAATTCATTCTTTTCACAAGTCGTTCTGAAGTGAATAAAACAAAATTTGTTCCAAAGCAACCTTTGTTATTTAGTTACTAATTGCTATAGACTTTGAATATCAAGGAAAAGGACCACCATTGATGATCATGCTTTAATGAATGTAAATGAACCGAAAATAGTACCTAACTATGCCATAATCATCTTATTTGACATGCTTTTGTATGGTATGCCCAACTCTGCAGAAGACAGTACGTATGTATGTAAAACGATACCTTTCAAGTAAGAAGTTCTATAATTTGAATCGATATTTAAGAAATCTCCCCAATACCTGAATCCCCAACCATCCTCGAACTCCTAATCACTAAAAGGCCGCTAACGCACTTGTAACGCCTCTGGTGTACCAGGTGTCCAGGGGCGACGCAGATTGCTTACCATCAGGTGATGTGTCTGCTCGTTTCGGCTTATGATATAAAAAAATGACGTTAATTTATCAGCCAAACCTGCATTGAAATGCTATGCCTTCTTGCTATATCTTGATATTTTTGTTTCTACAATTAAATCGGTTGGGGCAGTTGGGACCGCATCGTGTTCTGTTACGCAAAGTGACTGTCATATTGCAGAATTTAAACTATAACCTACGTGTTATCTAGACCTTGAACCACGGTTTATGAATCGGACAAAAATTTGTAATGTGCGTAAATCGGACTTGCGACTCATTTGACAATTATTACCACAATTGCGCCATTATTTTGAAACCGTACTAATTGGCCAACAAAACAATTTCTTACATAGGAAGGTAACAAAATTCTGCTACCCTTTATGTTCCAGGTGTTACATACCTACCCACATAGAGGTAGGTATGCAGCTACGCTGATCGCTTACCTTCACACGGCCTGTGACAATTTCTATAAGTACTGATAAGCCGTAGATAAGTTTGTTATAAAAAGAACAAAATATAATTTGTTGCAGGTTGCAGTTTTGGATCTAACCAATGATTTTTTAAAAATCATTAGAAACTGTTTACTAAAGGTCAGTCCCGACTTTGCTTGGGTGCTATTCATTAACAGTTTCAGTAAAATATCATTTTTTTTAATTTTATACAATCTATTATATACATTTAGATGATTCATTCTTATTTAAACAGTACCTACTATCAGTGTTACCTACGTCATTATTTCTCTCAATCAGTACTGATTGAAACTGAATAAGATTTACGAGAATGAATTAACGATACGCATACACGAAGGTAAGTAGGTACTAAATTATATACAACTCATTATACTTAAATATTATTATCTACATTTTAGCAGTTTCCTGTTGTATCAGACTGGTTAATTTTCCTGTTTCTATCAAATTTTGCAATCTCAATTAGCGTCATAAATCTTGCTATACGAGGATTGAGTAGATAAGCCTGCATCATACTGCCGAACATTCATATACATAGTACCTGCATAAACTCACAATTATCACAATGATATTCAAAAGATCATCTTCACATCTACCTATAACTTCCATTACACTCATTTTGATCTTAAGCATCTCCATGCTTAAACAATATTCCAAACTTTGCCTGTTTCTAAATCTCTCTATTGGAATCAGTATAATTACGTTATCACTGGGTGACTTTAACCTGTTACTATTATTGCCCTTCTAATGTCTCTCTGCTTTCATCAATTTTTTCCACATGCCCAATTACATATCCTAAACTCCTTGATTTTTGTCTCTAAATAGTCTTTTACATTCATTTTGAACTATGAAAATCACTTTTATTCGTATGAGATAGAAGTGCTATTTTTATATATTTCATGATAGATTTATTGCACTGCTTATATCTACCAGCATAATTATCTGTTCGGCATTATCAGTATACTTTTGAAATATTTCTCTTGTTAACGCCTTTTCCTTGAAAATACATTGGATCTACTTCATATCGTTTGGTGAATTAATATTATTTATTGTGATAACTGATTAGTGATTACGCACCTATTAATAAAATACGTTATCAAAGTGTGGATTATTGATGGATTTGCGTAAACTGTAAGATATACTATGTATAATGCTGACCGATTAACTTACTACGCTTTAGTTCTTTTGTTGGGAATTTTGGATTGATAAAAAGATTAGGCTCTGCATAAAGTTGCATTATTTTTTAAACTTAATAGTTACCTTAGAATATTGTGCGAGTTCAGTTTATTATTATCTGATTATAAATCGAGTAACGAGTAATCTTAGTAAATGGTGTAAGCAATACGAAATGCTAATTGTATGTTAGTAATTTTCTAAAATATAAACTTACATTAGGCCCACGCTGCGCCTCCATGCGGAAATATACTCGATATAAGCATAAATAGCTGTCTGAGATGGCCACCATGCTGTTGGAGTTAACTATCACTCGCCCTGCTCACTGACGGTCAAAATTAATAACCAATCTCAATCTACATTCTATGTATTAAGATGCAATTTTGGATTACTTCCATTCAATCCAAAGATTTTTAATGAAGATCGGTCGTTCATTTTAGACGTTTCAATATACATTTATATCGCATTATAACAAAGAAACAATCCACACGCGTTTTCTCAGAAATTCCTGATTCTCTACTAAGCTGGGAAACGCTCAGCATTTTGAATCCGTGGTCAAATGAGACGCGGAGATAGTTGTTTGTATTTTGAGTATATTTCGCCCACAGGCTGCGTATTTAAAAATATGTCAAATAAGCTTTGAACAGTTTTAACACTTCTTGAGCAGAGCACAGAACTGAGTTTGTTCTGTGTAGTGTGCTACATACCTAGTGACGGATCATAATCATCGAAACCTGTAGGAATTTTCTTTTCAAATAATGTTACTGAATTTTGTGTAATTAGTAGCTACTTATATACTTTGTAATGTATTTTTAAAATTTTGCAGTAAGAGGCTACTTCATCTGTTTTCTATACCACAATTTCAAGTAGGTAGGTACTGTTTATTTACTAGATAACTTTTAATAAGTGGTTTTGCCTACCAAATATTGCGTTATACATAACATCACGCACGCAAAGGCGCACATTACGGCACTTAATGCCCCCTTACAATGTAACACCCACTTGTTCACTATTTATGTTGGTGAGTCCCATGTAATAGGGGGTGAGCCTATTGAGTTATAGTGTGTCAATATTGCGTTATAGTGTGCCAATAATGTACTGTAGGTGCTGTAATCGAAACAATAAAAGCTATTTATATTAATGTCACTGAAATGGGTAGATACTAGATAGGCTCTTTTCCAACCGGACAATGCAATCGGCTTTACCCGAACACTTGATGACAGCTATGGAAACAACTTTGGATTTTCTGATGACTTACGTACCTACCGACTGGCTCTTGCCAATCGATTACAATTTACGAAGAAATGTAAAGTCATCGGTAATACTACGCAGGCGAGATTAGCTGCTGACGTCCTTCGTAAATATCAGATCTACAAAATATGACTTCGTGTTGATTTGGGTATTTCCGAAAGTTGGAAATCAATAAAGATATGATTACAAAATTACCTTACCAGCTGATAGTAGGAGAGAGTTGTGCTGACGCAAATCTAAATAATAACAATACTATTATACCTAATCTACATTTAAATTAATTAGCTGTTCTGTTTACTGTATGCGGATTATATGTAATTTTATCACAATCCCATTTTCTGTTATCAAATTTTTTTCTGTTTATTTTATTTGTTTATTCCTATCCAGGTACATTTTTTGACGATGGACGGGGGAATTTACGATGACGGGGGAACCTTCAAAATTCCGCCTCGCTTTTTGGAGAGAAAGACTAGGATTCGTAGGGATTCGTACCTTACTGATACAATCCCGGTGGCCATCCTCAGCACCGGGCACCCGGTCTTTTGAAAGAGACCTGCTCCGGAGCCCCCACTGTACCTATCTAGGTACCTTCTGTAATTGAACATTTTATCGCCGATGTAATAAGGAACAGCAGAGTTCATTTCTAAATACGTATCGATAACTGTTTACGCAAAATGATGTAGGAAGTACACAAGTATTAAGCGATTAGCGATAAACTTAGTCTGCAATTTGGGAAACCCTGAATATTGCAAATCCCGTCAGGCTCTGTTCCTTAATACAGACATCGAGCTAGCTTTTAATAGATTGTACAGACTTCGTACAATTAATTCACAACTGTTTATAAATATGTAATACCCACTTCAAAAAATCCAAATTACTATACCTATCAGTAACTTGTACATTTATTCATTTGTAGAGCTAAAGAATAGAGATACATAATACGTCATGAACTCATAACAGTGGTTAAGGTCAACGGCCGTAATCAGTGTACGTACCCACGTGCTCACGTCTGTGACGTCACACAGGTCACCTCACAACTTTGACGTCACATCGCGCGCTCACACCACCACTTATCCGCCGAGTCTGCTGACACACACTTGTTGCATAATTTATTACGTAACTACAACAACTATAATACGGAAAATTATACGCATTTTAATTTATGTCTAATCCTTAACCGACTTTTTCCAGTGGGGAATTTCGACCCAAAACTCGGGGAATTTATTTATTATTTAACAAAAAATTAAATGACCTTTTCCCAATAAGGCTAGTAGTAGAAGTATTTTGTGTATCTTTGGTGATTTTACCACTGTGTGTTTACCAGACTACCGAGCCAGATAATATATTTTTTATTTTTGTACAAGGCATCCCAGATTCGGACCAAAATGCTTACATCCAATAAATTAAAGAGAGGGAAAGACAGTGTCGCATATTATTTGCTTTAAATATAAACCAGATTTAAGTACATTAGTTCCTATGCACATCAACATTTTGATAATGTTAAACGTTATTTTAACTGTATTCTAACCCAACCTAAACCAGTATTAATTATTATCAGAGTAGAGTCTTACATATGCACATACCATTATGGAATCATGCATAGGTGTCGTCCAACTGTGACCTTGATATCATGATGCGAAATCACGTCGGACACGAACCGAACCCCGACGTGTCGTTGATATGCTTTGACCAAAATCCTAAAACTAGTACCTAATTATTCTGGTATTAAGTAATAAGCCAACGTCGTGTCAGTGTTTATTTTAAAGTCAAGACTAAATATTTGATTAAGGTTGATTGGATTGAGTCAACATGTATTGTTTAAGGTAGGTATATGAGTGTGTTCAATACACAAATAAACCCATGATGCATATTTCCCAGAAAATGTGCAATACGGCACCTAAAATATGTGGTTATTCCACAAAATGCGTTGGCTGTACCCGAATTAGGAGTTTGGGAATTCATATATAATTATAGTTTTACCTACTTATTTGTACAAATCAGAAGATATCTCTAGGTCCTGGTCCTGATCCTACAGAATTTTCGGAACAAAAGTAGTCCATTCAGAGAGTCCAGTAAAATAATGTAAACGCCAAGGCATCATTTAGGTAGGCTGACGAATAAAGGTCTGATTTAAGGGGAGTTTGCCTTGATTCTCATACTTTGCAGGCGACTTGGAGATGATCACTGTGATAAGAAATTATTAATTAAATATACAGATTGTACAAAGTCTTCCGGAATGCACTTGCTAAAATGTTACATCTAATATGCTGCTGACACATCACATTCAGCTAACGTTAATTAAAATGAAACCCGCTATATAAAACATCGCGTCATCGTAAATCAATTCCCCACTAATTGGTTTTATTCAATGTAGTCGACCGTAGCTGTTAATAAAGCAACTTTACATTTTAATTGGGACGAATTATCTGTTCATATGTAGTTCTAGTATGAGGTCTGCGCAATATGCGTAACATGTGTGACGTCACAATGAAACGACACACGACTATGTGCGAAATATCAAAATAGTGTTGCAAGAATAACTTTTGATTCATAACAAGTTGATACGTATGTATCTACGTCATGACTTTGAACTTCGAACTCCAATTATTTGATCTCGTAGAAAATATGCGTGGATGCGGTATTTTCCAGTAATTTCTTGGAAGAAGAGAGAAATACGATTACACGTATGTATGACAGATATGTGAGAGGCAGGCACAGGTATGAATATTACATGATCAAAATGGAAATCCCAATAACGCTTTTAGATGTAAGCCTTGTAACATGGAGCTCACCTTTTACATCCCTGTTAATATTAATGTGGACCGCACTACGGGTTATAAAGTCCTTACGTTGTGGTCATACTTTCGTTCAATTTGCTGATCATGTAGAAACATTAGATAGGCATCTAAGGAAACTGTTATTGCAACTGAAGAAAAAATATCAAATGGATCTTCTAAATGGGTATCGTATCGTCTCCTGACATTAATAATAAAAGATTTAGGTGACAGTATAGGGGTTGGATAAACTAAAATTGATACGATTTTCCGGACGAAATTTACAATTTATATACTTGATGTGGATGTAATTAACTTAGCCACATCACAGGTCGAAGACATCTTGACATTGTGTACTGTAAGATAGTGATTTGATTGAGTGAAATACAAATTCTGTTAAGATAATACAATACATATATGCAATGTTTTTGTTTTTGTCTCGAACTGATTAGCAAGACCTTTCTTTATCCTGTAGTTACTGTTAAATTAGTACTATTTAATTTTGTCATTTTATTCAAATTTTTTTTTGTTAAGAAATGAAATTGGTTTGATCTCCGTCTTTATAGGTTTTAGATAAAATAGCTGACGGTATTATAACAAAACAGATGTTTTCTTTTTAGGGAGATCTAAAAAGTTAAGTAGAGGAGGTAGACAATAAGCCCGGTGGACTAACGGGTAGCCGGTGCTCCTGCTAGAAGAGCAGGAGTAGGAACGGGGTGGTTTTTGGTCAGTAAGAGTCTGACACTCCGTCTCGCCTCGCCTAAGTGGGAGAAGTAATTAGAAGATTTTTCCCCTGAAAATAAGGCATGTGGATTAACCAGATCCACAAAGCAGTTGGCAAATGTTGGATTCGTAAAGCTGAAGTTTAAGTACAATGGCATACTAGGAGATGGCTTTGTACAACAGTGTAGTTGATAGAAAGTAATATAGTGGATAGAGTCATAATCACAGTCTCTTGAAGTTTCCATCGTTTTCCACAAGTCATGTTGCGTATTTTCGCTTTACATCAGCAAAACAATTAGAAAATTCCTAAACAAACATAACATAACATCACGCCTTTTATCCCCGAAGGGGTAGGCAGAGGTGCACATAGAAGTAACACCCACTTTTCACTATTTATGTTATGAGTCCCATGTAATAGGGGGTGAGCCTATTGCCATATACCGGGCACATTTCCAGACTCCGTGCTACTACTGAGATTTTTAAAAAACCCAGTAATACTTTGCCCGACCCGGGAATCGAACCCGAGACCCCTTGCCCGGCAGTCGCACTTGCGACCACTCGGCCAACGAGGCAGGCAAAATTCCTAAAATATCTGATAAACTTCTAATCGAAGCAAATATTTGTTTTGAGCGATTGAGTGATTTTCCTAAATGATAATGGCCTATATTTTGATGTATTTCCCACACACGCAGGTTGTTTCCGCAAATATTCTCTGATTAGTAATTTGTGTGTCACTAGGTAGGTATAACATTGTTGGCATTGAGTAGGTAAGTATATCTTGGTATTATGAACCTATGTGTGCATGGTAGATATGTATGTGTGCGGCAGTGCCTGTTCGTCCGAAACGGCAACGTGACAAACGCTGCGATGTGTTGCTCCAAGAAAATCTCCTCGAGCCCGTATATGTAACTTTGCGTGAACAAATTAATATATAAATACATAATACATGTAATAAAACATGTCCTGTGATTCACTGCACTTCATTCACGTGTATGAGAATCGCGCTGCTTCCAATTTGGTTTTTCCCATCGATAAAAACAACATTTTACGACTGAAACAAACATAATGTGCTCATTAGGGTTCTGTGGGCTACATGTGCGGCCTTGCTTTATAATTATCATGAAATATGAGCTAGTTTTCCCAAAGTACTATTGATTGTTTATTAGATAGATTGAATTACAGTTATTGGACTTACATAAAATAAAATATGTCACAAACAAAAAAAAATAACGTCAACTTTGCAAGGTACCGACAAGTACATGCTGGCATATAGCAATAGCGTAGCGGCAGACGCATACCTACATGTTTATTACTAAAGAAAAAATATGGAATGAAATGATTTTTTTTGTAGTCAGTTTGATATTTTTTTGTAATTATACCAAATTAGTCACAAAAATATGTGCACATTGCTATACAATTATTCACCAGTTGAAGGAATAATGTGCAACTGCACTGTATGCCATTCTAAACATCCTGTTACTGGCTAGATATACCTCTGTATAGTCGTAACTATTCACGACATCAAAAAACCCAATGAACTTTCGATTTCGAGTTCTTATATAGCTAGGACTTAGTAGTCATAAGAGCTACTGCAATGCACTAAGTATACTATATGTAAATAAATACTATGTATATTAAGTCATATAAAAAATGAGCTGTCTTTTACAGAAAACTCTAAGGAATTAATCGGAACCTTTTGCTTAACAATAATAAATGTTGAACTAAGATCAGGCGCTACGTTATGGAACTAGAACGTTATTCTTGTTCAGATAAAGCAGGGTCGAGTCGAGGGGCCGGCGGCGGCACCAGTATGCACTGCGGTCGTGGGACAAACCCAGAACACTGGAAAACCCAGCACATTATCATCAGCCGAGTGTAATCAAACAAAGATAGTGACAAATTCAAGTGTTTGACTAGTAACTCTGGGTGGCGCCATCTGTTAACAATTTTATTGTTATAGACAATATACATATATTATGTCTTTATTGGTTCTTTTGTTTCACATTAATATTTCACAGTTTGTCATATTGTCATTTATTTATGTGCATGCTTATTATTATTAATATTTGGGATGCACGACGCGAGTTATTACAGAGGCTTTGTATAAGGTATAAGGAGGGTTATTTTCATGTATGTCGAAGTTTTCAGATAGATAATCAGTCAGATTGGAGCTTTAATCGCAACTATGATATATGAACAACATTAAGTTTGGTTTTGTTATATTTGAAACTTAGATAGGATCTAAAACTGTGATCCTCATATCTTGTAAAGAAACGTGAGGTTTATGACAAACCTTGACTATGAGGTATTCAGCAATGGCCTATTTCGTTTAATTATAGTCATTGATGGAATGAATGTTTTGTTACGTGGAATCTGGATTCACATTCTTAAGAGTATGGCAAAAGGTCACCCCTGTGACGATGTGTTGACATTTGACAAAAAGTGAGTGCACCTTCTGTAACACCTCCGCCTTAATACGGCCTTTGGGTAAAACCGGTGTTATGTGATTTCCAACATACCTACATAATACTTCACGCCTTATGCTATAAGTTCCATGTAATAGGGGGCGAACCAAGGACAATACTAGGCTAAACAAATGCTAACTTGGCATTGCATCGTAAAAATAATTATATAGATATTGGGACTTTGGGGCCAACATATGAGACTACCGTTAAGTACTGGTGATGCAATCGGCATGACCTAATGCCAGGCGGGTAGGGTAATGCACAGTCAAAACTAATAGTGGTAAATGATTCAAGAGAAACGGTACTTAGGGTGTGCAGAGGAAATATACCTAAAGAATCCTGAACTTCCGAAGTTAACAGAAAAAATGAAAAAAATTCGGGAACGAAATTGAGGGCAATAACTAGGCTAATAGTTACTATATAAAAAGTTCAATTAATGAATGTTTACTCCACGCTCCACTGATCACAACAAACCATTAATCTTTTGAATGACCTTTAGATATAATATAGTGTATAATAACTAGTAACGCGCTCTATGTATAAACATTTAATAGATAACTTCATTCATATCACTGCTTCTTTGGTTGAGTTGCAAGCTCGGTTTTGGCTATGTAGTATTTCCTTTTCCAACCTTGGGGACTCAATCCAGGACCTTGTAATCTTAAACACCAGTTGTAAAAAAGTACCGTTTCTACGAGTGTGAGGCACAACATAGATTCACGTAAACATTTAAGTAAATACCCGTGATGAACAAACGGAAAGTAAAAAATAAGTTAACGTTAGCGGAGGTCATTGCTTCTTACAATTAGTTTCGAGTCAGCTGACGGACTGCGGTTATACTGCCTACACTCATTGGGTTTTTTCGTATCTTGCCACATGTGACTGTGTTAAGTATTTATGATAAATTATTGTGTACTATAAAGAGATAAGATGGCGTTTTTATTCTTGGGCAGACGCCTAGGACATTAACCTACCTACAGCAATCTGACTTTCTATATAATAGATTTTTAACTTTTTCAGTTTGTATTAAAGTCGAAGATCTATTGGAGGAATTTGACAGATTCGAGTACGCTGTTCTGCTGCTGCCAGAATGTATTGCCGTAAGTGTGTGTCAGTTGAAACAGGACTGCGCCACGCTGGAGTGGTTTTTAGTCAAATTGAGACTGATACTCCACTTCGTGTTCCCGAAACGAGGATACTCGTTGGGGATTTTTATTTCGATATAAAAAATGATCTGCTGCCGTCATGTTTGATATGAATCCATGCCAGTGTTTGATTTAAACTTTGATACTATAGTGTCGACCTGCAGCGTCATGCAAGGTACCAGTACCCACCTACCTATACATATGTTGATATTATGCAGTCATCGATCAAGGCATTAGACAGATTGACGTAATGGATTAACTCAGATTATGCAGGTGGCACTGTTTGTCAAAATACCCATATTTTAATAAAAGATCATGATACAGTTCGTTGACCTAATGATCCTAACCACAAATAAATTTACCTAGGTATTTCCTATTCAATAACTAGGAGTATTACTATTGACCTACCAGTAATAGTCGCTTCATAAAATTAAACATCTATTTAGATTTCGTTACCTGTTCAAAAGTAGGTAAAGTCTAAGCCACTCCCTGCCTGTTTTTCCTTTCCTCATTTTCTATTTTAACGATGAAACAATCTCTGGGCGTGTCAAATTATAATTAGAATTCCGAGCGTAAATAAGTTTCATTGTCGTTTGGGTGACTTTGACCTATATGTGACTGCCGTTGTCCGAACCACACCTACTTATTGACAATGCATCCCAAATTGACGATCGCGCCGTGGTGGAACGCATGTCTCCTTAGACAGGCCACATGTAAGTCAAGGTCAGGAGAATCTTGCACAGAATATGAGTACAGCATAAAATGCAAAATTAAACGTATCGGAGAATCCCAAGACGTATGTAGGAAAATACATCAAACAACATTTTGGCAATACTCCGACTACAAACACAACATTTTATTTACTACTAACTTTTTGTTTACATAAAATAGACTCTGAAATTTAACATCAACTTTTTTAACAATGGAAAGTTAACTTATCGATGACTACAACGCTTTGTATCCCTACGCTCCTATATGATATGCGCATGATGCTCCTACTCGAGGGAAATTTCCTAAATTTAACGCAAGTGAAGCTGTAAGTCAAGAACTAGTTTGTATGTATGTATTATAATAAAAAAATCAAGGAATTCCATCGAGATTAAAGATTAGATTAAACAGTTTTTATGTACCCCAGTACATAAACATATTCTAATGAAACCGATGTTTATTATGAAAACAGTACCTAGATAGATTTAATACCGGTAATTCCAACAGAATTTCTTGGATTTATTTTTGAAATGAAATAGCGATCTTTGTTTTGCAAAGTAGGTGAATGTTGTTTAGGTTTAGATGAGTTTGGGATTTCCTATCTGATTTTCTGAGACCAAAAATAAACTCAGATGTTACAGTCTATTAAAGTTCAATGTTCAATGTATGTTTTTTACTTCAAAATAATGATTATAGTAGATAAATTCTAAATGAAAAAACGGATAAAATAAAAAAATAGAATGGTAGGAAGAAGATAAAATCAGCACGCAAATGTCCGATTCGTGTATAAATTATGGCATCTCTAAAAGAGAAGTGTCCATAAAGTCGCAGTGCATTTATAGACCAATAACTATTTATAATAGCCGTTCTAGAATATATTGTTGTGGCATAAAACTGTTTATAGTTGTTCTCTAGAGCATCGTCTTGTTGGTTGATGTTCCCATCACATACCAATTTATTTCAGACCGCTTCGACTTTCGAACTTACCATATATATTAGAGTTTCAGAATTCACTTCACTACCTAGCATTAACTTTATCTCTCGTTCTGTCTAATTCGACTTTGTTTATCTAACTACCTCCTACAAGTCATAATTTAATAAAGTATACGTCGGTATCTCGTTCTCTCACATTATTAGGAAGTGCATTTTCAATTGTTTTTATTTATATTCTATGGTGTCCGTTATAAAGTTTTTCGCTTGTGACGATTCAAATCCAATTGTCTGTTGCCCAACTTACCTTATTTCCGACTATATCCCATGTTTAATAAAGTTTAATTATTAAAAAGTTCGTACTCGAAAATCTCAATCCAATCTTACCACTACTACGGATTGCCAAGCTCAGTAGTCGTATTAGAAACCCCTGGATGACTGCGTCGAGGTAATGTAACATTTTTTCCTGTTTTTTGTTAAAATATTGTATCGGGGGCTGACCCAAACATTACGATAACAATAATTAAATATTAATAAACTGTTTACCTACACATTAACGTTGATGCTGGGGTAATATGTTGCTGTAATCTCGTAAGAAATAATAGGTACCTATCTCTTAATTCGAGTCGATGCACTAGTAGGTAAAATGGAGGCCACCCCGACCCTACCTCTATTTAAAAAATCTAATTTTGTTGAAGAAGAGTTGTCTTTATAAAAAACAATTTGTTGCGATCCAAATCTAAGCATTTTAACAATAATTTGAATCAAACTAGAAAACACTAAAATTAATAGTTTTCGTGATATCAATGTCCGATCAACTATACATAGGTCCACTAAACAAGTTCGTCCATCGACTTGGAACGAATAGTTTTTACATTTTTTACGTACTTCTAAGTAGGAATAATTTGTTCTACAAACGGTCTGACTTTGGAACTTTCCTAACTTTGTTGACCCTTTTAATAAATAACTTCGCTAGTGGAGGGTCTGCTCCCAGCTAAATCTCAAGAGCTAGGTCGTCTAACTCGGACCCCACCGTCTGAGGACTCAGGGTTAAAAGTAAATTAATTACTGCCTCGTCATCATTTGGTGTTTGCACAGTCCTCCGTGAAGTTTTGCTCAAATACTTGTATTATTTTTGATGTGATTTTCGGATATTTTGTGGGAGTATCAAGTAGTTAACTGTCACTTATTTCGGTTTTATAATATTATATGCGTTTGCATCTTTAACGTGGATTCACGCGAGACGCAATGTATTTTCGATTGTGTTTCATATCGGTGCATTCAAGCGGTTAAACTATGTTACTTGAAATGATCTTGGTATAACAAATCAAGACTTTTCAAATTATAGCGAGTTTCATTATGCCGATTTTGTACATATTAGTGTAGCTAATTTATTTTCTAGCTAAGACTGACTCGTTGGCCGAGTGGTCGCAAGTGCGACTGCCAGGCAAGGGGTCTCGGGTTCGATTCCTGGGTCGGGCAAAGTATTACTGGGTTTTTAAAAATCTCAGTAGAAGCACGGAGTCTGGAAATGTACCCGGTATATGGCAATAGGCTCACCCCCTATTACATGGGACTCATAACATAAATAGTGAAAAGTGGGTGTTACATTGTACAGTGGCATTAAGTGCCGAAATGTGCACCTCTGCCTACCCCTTCGGGGATAAAATGGCGTGATGTTATGTTTTAGTCTAGCTAATTATTTTTTATATTTTTTTAGGTTACAATAATTTCAGAGACATTAATAGGTAGAGATGTGTATTTAACTTTAAGTTATTAATAATTAAGATTGTCTATTAGGATGAGGAGGATAAATGTGCCCAAGAACCCATACTCATATTACTTATTAAAAAGAAGATTAAACTTGTAACAATGCAAACAGCCAGCCGAGTTAGTAACAAAAACGTGCTTGGTCATATTGATATAAACAGAAAATTTAATTTTGTCTATAATCTTTTATCTGCTGTACGATAACAGGATGTCACCGTGTGAAGGTAAAATCGATACAGTTTGTTATTGTATCGCCATGAGTTTTCCCAGTCAGATACGCGAGATTTGACACAAACGATACAGGGGAAATCCAGGTTACATAGGTCCCAACATTTTCCTTGCACTCCAAAAATAGACAACTTAATTACATGAATATTTATAGCTCAATTATATATGCACATACATGGTCATTCGAGCACCATTGTTAAAGTTCAAATAGGGTATATGTTTTGTTTCCATTGGAACTTACTTTTCAATAATTGTATGGCTGTATTCACTAACAGTTACATGTTCGTTACAAAGTGTAGGTTCAGAGATGTTTTCCCCGTGGCAGTCGGTCCTTGGGAAACCCGAAGTACTGTGTACATCCTGCTCTTGACCCAGCTAACCGAATACAAAGAACTGTAGCTAGCTACTCCAGTTAACTCGTCGAGTACCGGTTTTATAGACACAATTAAAGAACAATAGGTCGCGGTCACCGGTGACCGCTTGGTGTTTGACAGTTTAAACCTATTATTATTGTTCCGAGGTTTGTTCATTTAACCACAACAGTTAGTTTGGGTTATTGTAATGTATTTTTATTTTGTTCATATCTTTCTAATAATGGAAACACAAATGGTTCGATTACAATCAATAGAGTTTTTGTATAAAACCTTGGTTTAGGGAGCTAAACAAATGCAGTTATTATGAGTGGCCTTCATTCCCAAGTTTAGCATTTTTCCTATAAACTTTTAATTGAACTTCAATTTATTAAAATAATGAATTTGTAGAAGAAATATAACTCTTCAGAATTAATTAAGGTTATTTGTATAGTCACAGTCGTCTTCAGAGAAATAAACAGTTCTCATTCAACTTGTTTGTTTTACCTTCAGTGCTACTTTAAGATTATTTCTTTATTAAAATAATAATAAAGTATAAAATGCTTAGAAATATTAGGAATGCGTGTAAGCCGTACCAAGGAATCATAAAGCAGAGCGGTTGCTGTTAAGCGCGGGCATGCTAAGCGATTTACGAGCGACACGATGGTGAGGTCGTATAAAATTTAATGGCGCCCCATTGTTCACATTTCGGCCAATATGGAGGCTCCATTGAATGCAGCTCCGAGTATTTTGCCCGAGGACGCGACGTACGGAATCAATGCACGTTCCCAGCAGCCTGGAGTTTGTCCTAACCTTTCGTTTGCAACTGTTTGTTCAGTATTTGCAGATTGGAAAGCTATTGTTTTAGCTCTGCGCGTAGTGATTGAATTCTCAGTTGTATGCAACTTGCTTCATATTGTTTTTTTTAATTCTGGTGATGGGGAAGGAGAATTACCTAAAATCGCGGGTTACTCACGTAAAAATACTGAGACAAGCTGTATTAGTTCCGAACCATCTAGTAGAGCTTTTCTCTTTTAGTATATCTCGGGAAGGAGAATGTTTAGTATTACATCATCTTTGTTTTTCCTTAAGAGGACAAGCAGCAGTTAATAGTAGTAGGTGCCTACTTATTATACCAGTTTTATTAATGGTCACGTTTGATAGGTACGAGGCGAATGACACTTAATTTGACCTGGGTATCTTTAGTGAATGATTATTATTAAGATTAATGAGCAGTTTGACGTCTTATGGCCTCTACAGTTCATATTATTACATATACCTCATCCATACTAACATTTACAATTTGGAAGTAACGCTGTGTTGCGGAAAACTTAACAAATTAGTTATTATACCTCATTTACGTATGAACTTAGCTGCGTTATATTTTAAGGATAAGAATAATATTGAAAGCTAAAGCTTTAGATAAAATAGGTATAATTATATAATTATGTTATATATAATTACAAACTTTTATTGAACTGGCAATGTATGTATGTGTGTGTGTTTGTGATGTGTATTCTTAATTTATTGAAATCTTGCAAGTTACAAAAAAATTATTTATAACCAAAAATATAAAAGTGAATAAAGTGAAATAAAAGAAAACTGAAAATAGCTGAGCTAGCAGAGCATCAAAAAATTCGCCTGCATTGACGAATCTAATCATCTTGCAACGACATTTTGCAGGAGATGACAATATCTACTTCTACTGAAGGAGCTAAAATTTTGTGTGTACGTTTAGTTTCATGACCATTAATGTTAGGCAAACTTATTTAGACTATGCGCAAATGAATGTATTAAAAAGTTGAAATAAGTAGAAAGAGAGAGATAGAGAGAGAAAGTTAGACTTGTTTAATAATACGTAAAAATACATTCTTGTTGAAATATATTAATATTACCATCGCTTACTTGTTACCATCGCAAGTTAGTCTTCAGTGGACGCCCTCTGCCCCATCTAGGACTCAAGATATTACTTTTTGTGAGGCTTAAATTATAATACCTGTGTGATTTAAAGATAAATAAATAAATAAGTCAAGCAAGTCAAGTCCCAAGTTAGGTATATGACTACATTCAATTTAAGAACTATTATTTATTTTTATTTTTTATGGCATAAGCCGGTAAATGAGCAGACGGTAAGCAATGCTGGCAAGCAATCTGCGTCGCCCATGGACACCTGGAACACCAGAGGCGTTACAAGTGTGTTGCCTGCCTTTTGGGGATTAGGAGTTTGAGGATCGTTGGGGATTCAGAGATTGGGGGGGGGGGCGTAATTGTGCCTCCGGTACCCTCACTCACACGACGAAACACAACGCAAGCTGTTGCTTCACATTGGTTTTATGTGATGCCGTGGTATCACTCCGGTCGAGCCGGCCCATTTGTGCATGGCTCATCCAAAATCCCGAATAAGAAATACATTTAATAAATTATTACCCAAACCTACTATGTGGACAAGCTGTAGGTATCGGGAAATTTGAAGTGCACAATGTATGTGTAATAATTATGGCGTTGTAATAATTCTATCCTGTCCTATTTTATCAGTAACATTATTAATTTAGCATTTTGGTTACAATATTAATATTATAATTTGCCTATATTGGAAGTGACATATGATTGACAAGTTACCTAAATAGAATACTAAGGTAACTTTAGGTACTTTTATGTTTTCAGGTGTTAGGTCAGTAAGAGATAAAGGGAATATTTTATGTTCAAAAAATTGTACATTTCGGTATCAAACGATGTACTAACTGTCTCGTTGACTAATGTGACTTCTGAATCTTTTTATAAAGCATGCCATGTGCCGTTCATGTTTGTCCGACCATTTGTTTTTCTGGGTGTGATATGTCTTAAAAAACGCTTAAAAAAAGCAACAATTAAACAATTTCCTATGAGGTTAGCCACGGATTTGTGATGCCTCTACTGCAGCTTTATTGCTTTCGATAAACCTGCAATCCATTCGAAGAAAAGACTCTGGGGAGATATCATACAACTAGGTACAATTGCCCTCACAAAGTAGCCACTTAATAATATAAACCTTTTGTATGTTTTTTCCTCATACATAGTTTGTTTATAAACTGATAGTAAAATGTGTAGTATTATTGTTAGCCTTGCTAACGGACAGGCCCTTATTGAGTCACGAGTTCAAACTAAATTGCTTGGAAATCATTGTGTTACAAATCACAGATGTTTTACTGAATATTTTTCCTGGACGCATTCTCAGTAACTGCAAAAAACAGTAGAGAGTGCCCTACATAGTATTATTCAGAGTACTTCGTTATTTTTATATAAATACATTTTAAAGTTAAAGCACTAGGTGCGGTGTCATCGCGGACGGCGTGCTCATGCACTCGGTAACTTCCGCCGACCCACATGGGATAGAGAAATAAGATTTGTCTGTATATTTTGTTTCCAAGACATTCAGCTAACAAATATACCTAGTTTGTTTATATTGGATAATGGTTTTCTGTTGTCTCAAAACTATAACTTTCAAAATCAAAGCAGATTTTTCCAAGCAGGAATTTGAAGGTGACGCCAACAAATAAACAGAAGGGATGCAAACAAATAATCAATCAAAAGTAAATAATTTTTATTACCTTTGTCCAAACAGCATCACAAACTAGCTAACTGGCGTAAAATTCTGCTATTCAAAAGTGCTTGTGTGTGCTGCAATAGAAATGAAGGCTTTGACTTTGTTTTTGAAATAGCTATAGAGCCATTTGAGCTTGAAATTAATCGGGCTAACCCGATATGAATACGTCAGAGGGATTGGACGCTTGGAACCTAGTTTTCATAGGCATACATGTATAATACCTGGTCGATTTATGATCGTATGCATTGGTTAAACTCTTGAAGATCTAGAAAGAGAAGTGCCCTTGTAAGTGCAATGTAACCACAGCACATATGTCGATAATTGGGATGATGACGGGGTATGAAAATTAAAAATATTATTAGTCCGTAAGTTAGGTAATTAAAGAATATTAGACACGTATTTTTTATTTTATTGTACAATAAAATAATACTTAGATAAAACGAATCAAAATTTAGGAGTGGGGGCGTCATTTCTGCGTATAAAATTTACATAGAAGTGACGTCACGTGACAGATCAAATTAATATATCGTCGAAAATGTTCGTTTCCGTAAAAAAATACGTGTTTAATGATTTAAAATAATCTACCAGACGGACATTAAAATAAAAATTAGGCATCTACCCTATTATGTTACGAGTAAATATCAGTAGGTATAACAGAGTTAACCTCAATTAGAAGTTGTACTTAAACATAATGCCATCTTTGTCATTTTACAAAGAATTTGTTGTGACAGAACAATAATTACTCGCGACTTAAATTTAGTGGCATTTGACTGTTTTAGCGTAAGATTTCTATATTATTTGTAACCTATTCTTGTGCTATTTACCTCAGCTGCTGCTCGAGTCCTATCGGTCGTAGCGTAACATTTTATAGCCTATAGTCTTCCTCGATAATTATACTAACTAACACAAAAAAATATCCAAATTAACTATTAGCTGCGGAGATTAACGCGCAAACAAGCTTTCCAATTTTATATAATATGTATATATAGTATGTATTTTTTTATGGGGGAAAATCATTGAATGGCTGCTCCCGCCTGAGTCAGGCGAAAGAGAGTGTCAGACTCTTACTGACTAAAACCCACCCCGTTCTTACTCCTGCCCTTCGAGCCGGAGCCCCGGCAACCCGTTAAGTCCCTGCGGCATATATAGTATGTATAAGATTAGGTAATTCATATTTAGCCGTAGATCCAAATCAGTGTAGCATGTTTACCTCATGTCACATATCGAACTTGGTAACCAAGTGGTCTGATACACACAATGACGTAAACTGCGGAACTTCGTAGATTAGCGCTTACAACTAAAGATCCAATAAAGATATAGTTTCATGCCACGATAGTGTATAATCATAAAGTAATCACGATTTGACTGACTGTCCGTTATTTGTTTGATATCAGTGATCTGTCACTGGGCAGTGATTAGGTTCAGGGTTTAACCCGTGTGTTACTATGTTGTATACGCCCACGGCCATGTTCGGACTGTGTGATGAACAAACATAATAACGTGGTCAACAGAAGACGGATGGAAAGAAAGATTAGACGTAATTAGTATCATATAGGTAAACGGAGTGATGTCATTATAATTAAGCAGGTGGGATATTGTTTGCTAATCAAAGAACATTTTAAAAATAGGTGTTGTTTTTCTGTAATAAGGGTCCACGTTGTTGTGTCATGATTATTGCGGTTAAGTACTTAATTTAACATAGCATCACGCCTTTTACTCCCGAAGGGGCAGGCAAAAGTGCACATTACGGCATTTAATGTTGTACATTGTAACACCCACTTTTCACTATTTATGTTCAGAAACCTATGTCCTTACATAGGTCTCTGAATAGTGGGGAGGCTTAAGTGAGGAGGGCGGAGGCTTAATTTACGTTAAAAAAGTAATAATGAAGTATATTCAACGTGTTGAGAATTGGGTAGTTTCCTGGGTCAAAAATAAATTATTTTAATTTTTCAGTCCAATTAAATATTGAAATATAGTTACACTTTCATTGATTGATTTGCCGATATACTTAATTTTCGATTTCTTCTAGCGTTTTTTTAAGATATAAGTGTGCTATTTGACACGAAAATGTGATGACGTCATAAGATGGTATTTCGTATAAAATTCATAGAACAGTATCGTCAATAAAAGTATTGAGTTTGACTAGTTGTCTACTACCGTATTAGTATACTTACTTTTCTAGTCAAGTTACTAGGAATTTTGATTATTGGCACACGGGTATAGGTTCAATGTAAATAAAAATTAGACCAAATGGTATAACTTTTACATTAAAAGGCTAGTAATGCAGCATCCATTTCACAGTTTTATTTGAACATACAAAAGCAATGACTCACACAGTTAGTACCGATAAAATACGATGCAGATAAAGTTACAAAAAGCTTTAACATATTTCTGTCAGTAAATTGTGAATGTCGACAGTTGCAGTACATTTACCTATATTTTATTTCAAAATAGAGCTTCATTTCTCTTTACATACTCTTGTCTATCGGTATAATGTAATAGTTAGCAGTGTAAGGTGTAGTTAACTACTATTTGGTGGTCTGATAAATGACTCCGATTACAAGTAGTTAACTACATGTATTTATAATAACTATCGTGAGTCATACTAAATTAACTAAAATCGCGGGTAACTCACGTGAATATACTGAGATCAGCTCTACTAGTTTCGAACCACAAAGGGCGCTAAAAAGGCACTAAAATATAGAGTGAGCTGCGCGGCGTCGCCGCGACCGCGCACGCTGCTCATGAGGAAGAACTCCTCTGTGGAGTAGAGCTTTTCTCAGTATATTCACGTGAGTAACCCACGATTTTAGTTAAGTAATTAACTACATGTAGTTATGATTACATGTACATAGTTATAACTACATGTAGTTGTCTGTAACTTAACTAAAGTAATCTAACTACATGAAGTAGTTATTAATTTGAGTACTGGAATCTAGTAGTTATAACAACTGATTATTTGTCTTTTGAGTGTAATATTTTTCAATTAAATAAACACTGTAATCTGTTGTTATATTAGTTTATATTCAGTTTCATTCACAACTTCGACTTAATTCGAATGATTTGCGAATCAACTAAAAACAAATATGTTAATTGGGCTAGTCATTCAAATTAGCCTTAAGTATACGTAGAAATACAATATTTTAGTTATGTCTGTGAAGGGCTTTAGCTTTTCTATAAAACGCAATATTAATTTAAATGTGTAGTTATGAAAAGTACCTAATCTCGTAATCGTAATTTTAACTACAATTATTAGTTAGTAATCAAAATGTTTAACTACATCTTACGATTATTTAATATAATCTGTAATCATGATTATAAACTACTTCAAGTAGTCGTAGTTAATAGTTAGATTTCAATTTGCCCTTGTTTTATAGTTAGGGAGGCACACATGTACACACATACACACAGACATTGGGGACTTTTACATTATGACGTAGTTTGTACAAATAAGTTCATATAAATTAGTTACCTACCTAACGACGAATAGGCTTGCCCTGTATTACATGAAATTCTTAGTAACATGCCTAACTGTCAATTAGTGGTTGTCATATATGCATAGATACCTGAGTCATCATCCAGGGAATGAAACGCGAGGGAATTCAAATTATGAGGAAACGAAAGAACTGAAACTCTTTTCAGTTTTCCTTGCTTATCTGTAAGAGGTCGGTTTTAAATGACAAGACTGTTACCGGGGCTCCGGCTCGACGTGCAGGAGAATGAACGGGGTGGTTTTTAGTCAGTAAGAGTCTGACATTCCTTCCCACCTCACCCAGGCGGGAGCAGTCATTCGATGAATTTCCCCCGTAAAAAATCCTTGCCTATTGTACCGACAAACTTTTATTTTTTTAATCTTTGTGTCATTTATGTGTGTGTATGTAGAATTATTGACGTGGTTAAGTAACAAACACAGAACCTTTTAAGCATTAGCATGTATGATATTAGTTAGGTAATAATATATTTGTATTCAGTTGTATTGTAAAGACATTCAGTGTTTCCGTGGTTTGTCTTGTGGTCACTACAATCATTGCTAAGTACAAGTGCCACTGGGTTTAACCGCAGTGAGAGAATTTTATTCCTTGTAAAAGTTGTGAATCCTTTACATTAAAGGTATTTACTTTGGAAAGTAGTGACACGTTATAGTTATATACGTGGGTTCCTTCTCCGTATGAAAAGAGGACATTGCTCAGCAGTGGGTAGTTATAGGCATCAGCCTATAAGTGCTGAGCAAAGTCCTCGGGAAGTCATCAGATAATAATGATAACAAGTTCTAGATAAAAGTGGGCGGATTAAAGTGGGTGTGGGTAGACCTTTGCCCATCTCTTCCATAAATAGCAAGCGTGTAGTTATTTCTGACTTCATTCCTTGAGCATAAGACGTGATAATGATGATGGATTACAATAAAATTGTAATTCATTCAATTTTCCCCAACAAATATAACAAAAGTGAGAATATACGGAGAACTGGAAATCTTTGTTTTTTATTTTGATACTCATGAAGTGAGGTAATTCTGAGAAGTTGCTTCTTCGTCATATTGTGGATTAACTAGACTCTATATTTAGCTAGGTGCTTGGAGAACACGTCTATATCGTCACACCTTTTATGTCTAAAAGGTAAGATAGAGGTGCATATCACATATCAACACCTACGCGTCACTACTTCATTCGCACATTCGCCATTATGGCACAGGTTTAGGACATGTCACACGTCATGATCAGGGTTCATTTCAGGTTCGATTCTAGGAGGTGAAGCAAAGTATAACTGGGCTTAAAAATATTGTAACCAGTAGTACGGGGTCTGGAATTGTGTCCGGTTGTGGCAATAGGCTCACCTCCTATTATATGGTATTCATAACATGAATAAGTAGTGAAAAGTGGGTGTTACTTAGTGGGTGGCACTTAATGCCACTGTACAATGTGGCATTAAGTGCCGTAACGCACCTCTGCATGCACCTTTGGGGATAAAAGGCGTGATCTTATGTTATGTTATTTTACTGAAATCCTCTTTCTTGGTAGTCAAGAGTGTGATTACTCAACCAACGGAGCATTCTTATTTTTTATGATAAACGTAACAATAACATTAATTTTATTAAGTGAAAGTGTTCATAATATGAAACAATCTAGACTAAGAGCGAAACCATAACGGGAATCATACTTTCACAAATTCGTCAGTTGCGCGCGGATTTTCCCGGAGTTAAAGTTTTAGATCCGTGTCGACTTAATTGTATAACAGTAACATTTTTAAAACAATTAAAAAAGTTATTAAATAGTAGGAGATACATATGCTTACAGGTCCGGCAAAGTATTACTGGTTTTTTTTTAATCTCAGTAGTAGCACGGAGTCTGGAATAGGCTCACCAGTATTACATGGGAGTATTCACCCTGTACATGGGACTCATAACATAAATAGTGAAAAGTGGGTGTGACATTGTACTGTGGCATAATGTGCACCTCTGCCTACCCCTTCGAGGTTAAAGGCGTGATGTTAGGTTACAGATGCTGAAATCATGAAAAACCAGGTAAAGAACCACACAAAAAGTACCCGCCATTTCTGATATAGACTTTTTAACTTTATCTAAAACAGTTTTACCACGGAATAAAAATAACTGGATTGTACCTACTGTTTAACTGTTAACAACAGGATGAAGTGATATAACTTACAGTGTAAGCATGATATCATAAAGTGATACAGCAGTGCAGATGCAAGCCTTTGATTTCCAACTGTATTACAAAACAATAAAGTGAAAATTCAGTTGCCTGATCTTTGTTAGATAGGAGTAGTTTAATGTGCTGGCGGCTGTACTTTGATCTAGTAGGTCACACAGCAGAGACCGATACACACAAACTTATAGAACTCACAGTACTCATCTACAAAACTCTTTGTTCCAAGAATCGCACGAGCTAACATCCACCAAAGTTATTTTCATTGTACGGGAAAAAACTCCCGATCAGTTGGCAAGCTATGAGCATTACGGAACTGCTGAGTCACGCCGTCATCTCATGCTGGCACCGAGCCAAAGTAGAAAGCCACTGTGCGAAGAATTATGATGAAACAGCTCTTACTTAGCTACTGTTTGACTATCAAGCAGCTTTGATAAATGGACGAGTGTCCAGCGAATGGTTCGCCGCATTTGTCAAACGTCCCGCTTCGATGGAAATATGTTTTATTAAAATAAGGTATTCATAGATTAGCCCAGTTTGAGCTCAGGGTATTTTTACGTGAGTTGAAAATGTGTGGAGATGGATTTAGTTTAGGTATTGATCCAATGGACTTTTACGTAATGTACGACAAAGTCATCTGTCTGTTTGTTTACGATAAACCCAAAAACTACTGAGTAGATGTTTATGCGGTTTACCTCAGATTGTTAAGAAAGGTGTGTCAATATGCTGGCTGAAGAGGGAAGACGTGACGAATGACTGCACGGTTGACGCGGTGGCTGGGCAACTGGCTGCCGCGCAAAGTGTCGCGGGTTGATTCCCGCACGGAACAACTCTTTGTGTGATCCACAGATTGTTGTTCCGGGTCTGGGTGTCATGTGTATGTGATATTGTATGTTTGTAAACGCACCCACGACACAGGAGAAAATCCTAGTGTGGGGCAAGGTTTTTTTTTCAAAAAAAATGTTGCTGGTGGAAGGTTGTTTGTTCCAATTAAATTCTCAGTGGTGACTCGGAATTTATATTGATGGTCCCTGTATAAAAATGCGGGTACATAAAAATACAAAACACACAGTGAAATGCATTGCATGTCAACGTTATACAATATTGGTCTGTAGTAGGTACCTACACAGAGTGAGTAATCTTTTAAATTAAAGTTTATTCTCGACCCAGATTATAATCTGGTTAAATTATATCGCTGACTGTACTGAAGAATTATTGTGTGTGTCCTAATTTCATTGCTACTCAATAAAGTATTACCAATTTTCTTAATTTTGAGACTTGAGTTTCATATGTAATCCATCCATAAAAATAAAACTATTTTCGGATTATATTTTTAGTTGTCGTAGTGGTGGCCCGGAGGTTAAGACGCCCGCTTCTCATGCATAAGAGTGCGGGTTCAAAACCTACCAACGGCAAGTACCAATGTGACTTTTTCCGAGTTATATGTACTTTCTAAGATTATTTAGACATCACTGACAAACGGTGAAGGAAAACATCGTGAGGAAACCTGGACTTTATAATTTCTAATTATTAGTTTGAAATCGCCAACCTGCAATGAGCAAGCGTGGTGATTAATGCTCAAACCTTCTCCGTGTGAGAAGAGGCTTTGCTCAACAGTGGGCATTTATAGGCTGATGATGTTGATGATGATGTTTCTTTTGTACAAACATGTGAAAATTACAGGAATGTATGCTAGTTTCACATTACGGATGCAATAACAATAATATGACCTCGTGAAACGGTTATTTCACGAACAGCAAAACCGAAAATGGCAAAGAAAGTGTAAAAGCTAAACATTTATGTGGCACCAATGCACCCGTTAAACAATAATACAAGCACCACAACAGCACAGAACCCACCACCCGTATTAAAATACTCTTTTAAAGAAGTCATATAGGTACACTGGGTTCTCGAATTCTCTCGTTTTAACGATATACATTTATTATACATCATGTAGACTAGACAAACACTAAGCCATGTAAAAATTGCAATTGTAGCCAAAAATTCTTATTTGTGTATTGGTCTAGGTATTAAATAAATAATTGAGAAATATAGGTAAGCATATGAAATGCAACAACAGAACTAAATGAAAGCTCAGTTCTAGTTGTGACAAGCTGAAATTGGCGAGATTTCTATGCCAAGGAACAAGTAGGTAGTAAAAATTACGTTTCCTATATGAGCTAAGCAAAAGGAACTGAGTTAAACTACATAGCCTATAATAGGGATGATGACAGGGTATGAAAATTGAAAATCTAATTAGTCCGTAAGTTAGGTAATTCAAAAGTACTAGACACGTATTTTTTTATTATGTCGTATAATAAAACAATACTTAGATAAAACGAATAAAAGGAGTAGGGGCTAAAACGTCATTTTTACGTATAAAATGTACATAGAAGTGACGTCACGCAACATTTTAAATCAATATATCGTCTAAAGTATTCGTTTCTGTAAGTAAATAAAAAATACGTGTCTAATGATTTAAAATAATCTGCCATACGGACATTAAAATAAAAATTAGGCAGCTACCCTATTCTTGGTTTGCAACCGACATACATAAGTATTTAGTGACTACATATAGTGGTAGTGGGAATAAATAGATGGTCACATGCTACAGGGTCACGTGACCAAACACGTAGGTATATTTAGCCCGTTATAAATCACCACGTATTTCCCGATCTCTGTGTCACAACGAGATAATATAACTTTAGATACACTGGGTCCATTCCAAATTTATTATTATTAAATTAACAATTAAAACAATCACTTGGACTTCCCATCATTTGTTTTAAAAATAATAATTATATTAATATTAAATAAATAGTACGTGGCAATATACATACACATATTATAATATTTGTCGAAATATTAATAATATTGTTGATTAAAAGTACTTCCGCGAAACCGCTAATTGACAACATTGATTTATTAAGAACAGGAAAACGTTGAGTTCAAATTGCTTCAGTAGAACGATTACAGTACTTATTATAGTAGAAGATTTTAATTGTAATAGAACGTTTGGTACAATTACTCAACTGCAGATATCACAATTAATTCTACTTTTTAGCATACAGAGTTCCATAAACCCATACCTTTCTCCCATGACAGCAGGAACAAATTAGAGTTCGACTTCCTATGACCATTACATGCTTTTTTAGCTGCCATCACATTAAAGCATCCGGTGATACAAACAGGCCGGTTAACAGTCAGACATTGACTAACAATCGATGCAATACATTACCAAGAACTCTCTTTGTTCAGACTTGCATTTCTATATTTAGAAAAAAACTTGTTCCTGACAGGATAAAGTTTCACAGAGGGACGATGAACCTCAACGGCTAGGAATTTCATGAGGAAGGATGCGGGAGGCGAGAGGTTACTTAGGGCCGCAGACAATAATGTGTTGGTATTAGGGATGCCATTTAAACATGAAATATGTTCACTCATGTTTTTTTTAATTTCTTTAATGTCTCTTTGATGAGGGTCTATGTCAGTCTGTATCAATTTGTATTGTGCATTTCTTTGTTTAGATGCACATCACACAGTACCTTTACGCCTGGATCAAACTTTTTCCGTGTTAGAAGAGGCTTTTGCTCAGCAAAGAGTACTTATAGGCTGATGATGATGGCCCCTAGATAAATCGCAAAAACTGAATAGTAAGAAAAGTATGGGCTTTCGTAATGTCAGCATTTAAGCCCTTGCATTCATTTTTCATTTTATATTTAGACGAGTGTATCTGTACTCTTTGAATCATTGTATAGGTGGTGTTATGGCGAAAAATGGAAGAAGTCTTAGCTCAGCATTGTTCCTTCCTTCGCGAGAAACCAACATTACGTTATCTGATGAAAAAACGTTTAAAAATGAAGACCATGTGCTGAGTTACATGTGTTTTGTGACTGTGTAATGTAATGCACGTGTTGGCAACAGTGAACAGTGAACTCATGCATCTCGGCGCAGTATTGCAAAGGCATGTCAATGTCAAACAATGGTGGAAATCCCTATTATTAAGCTAATAATTACACAAACATTACGGAAAACCCTTCATTTATTTTTATATTTACCTATTTTTTTATTACCTTGTTTGCTCGTAGTAATATTAATTTAATATAGTGTTGGTACAGAGGTTATTTCTTGTGTCTACTTTAAAAAAATTAAACTACTTTAGCTTAGATAGTACCTATAGTACAGTGGGTACTAAGTACATAGTTGACAAGTAAAGTTATCATAATAGGTAATGTGGTTTATGTGACGTCATTTTTTAGCCAAATGCACATGGTTACGCATGCAGCAGAACCAAAACTAAGACATGACAGACGAATATGGGACCGAGGTTCCAGGTACTTGGTGGTTGTGGGAAAATTTTGATAGTTGGCACGTTGACGCATACAGTATTAATTACCTAAGTACACATGGCTGCTTCTCAAGCTAGGCAAACCCTAAACTGACTTTTTTTAGCGACAAACCCGCCACAACCTCTCAAAACTGCTGCAACTCCTGTAAGCCAGGATCTACAGTAGATACGCCTATGAAAACATCGGAACACTGAAGTCCGGCGCGAAAACTGTTTTGGATCCCACAACGAAATTGGAGGAGAAAACGTTGATAGCTTCCATTTCCCTCGATGAGTTGAATGCAGGAGACAGAATGACTTGAGCTTAAAGGCGCAAAAGAGACTGCACAACGTGGAGAGGTCCAGCCGCCAAGCACCACGGAAATTTGACTTAAAACTAAGTATAAACTAAGCTAAAAAATAGATGTAAATATGAACTGGTTTAGTTTAGCTCGATATGGACCTGCCTGCTATGACTTTGTAGTGAACCCTAGAGTACAGTGATGTTATAATTCCTTAATAGTAATGTGTAGGAGAGCCATGCTTTGGCACGAATGGGCCGGCTCGACCGGAGTGATACCACGGCCTCACAGAAAACCGACGCCAAGCAACGCTTGCGTTGTGTTTTGTCGTGTGAGTGAGGTTACCGGAGGCCCAATTACCCTCCCCTTCCCCAATCTCCCCAATCCCTGAATCCCCAACGATCCTCAAACTCCTAATCCACAAAAGGTAACGCACTTGTAACGCCTCTGGTGTGCTAAGTGTCCATGGGCGACGTCGATTGCTTACCATCAGGTGATCCGTCTGCTCGTTTACCGGCTTAAGCAATAAAAAAAATGTATGTTGCTATGCAAAGGTTGCCACTTACATAGCTCAACTCGAATCTAATTTAGGACCGCAGGATAATATAAATTAGTCTACAAATGAAGCTAGTGACGGCTAGATCCATAGTCCATGGACTTCCCAACCACCGTATTGACTCTCAATGAATGTCCTGCTTTTAACAATAAACAAATCAATTAAATTACCACTAGGTACTCATAATACCGTCCAAATGGTCGTTCATCAAATTATTTTCATCACAAAATTTGTTCGTTGTGGTTTTCTGTTGACATCATAGGTTTTTTTATGTAGCAAATATTACATTTTAGTTTTTTACGTGATCAAAATGATAATTAACTTGCGTCAAAATACGATGGCCAGAAAAGGAAGGAAATGCATCCTTATGAGTTATGACGTAGTTTGATAGTTTCCTATACATGTGTGAGGGTTCAGATGATACATGCACAAGACGTGAGTCTTGTGCATGTATCGCGAATACCTACTATCTATGCGCGCGTCCTGAGTATGTAAGTACGTATTACATTTACATGTATAATGGTATTTTTTTCCTATAGGTAAAATGTATTACATAGTGGGCCGTCCCGGCTTCGTCCCGGGTAATATGTTTTTTATTATTTATTATCAAGATTATAGAAAACAGAACAAAATATTGTTAATATCTAATTTGATTTAAGCGCGTTCTCGAGTTCCTGCGCTTAGCAACATATTGGGTGATTGATTTTTAGGATAGTAAATGGTTACCTTCTCTGTGCGAGAAGAGACTTTTGCCCAGCATTGGGACAGCTACAGGCTGATAATGATGATACCTTGCATCGGACACCTTATAATTACCGTTTATTTCAACACTTTATACCTAAGTAGCATTAGTACTAAAGAGTAACTCAGTAGTAATCATTGAATTGAATTGTCATGTACTTATATTGTATGTACTATGGTATATAATAAATATTACTCCCTCCTAGTTCCATAACTCCAATTGGAATGATGACAGGGTATGAAAATTAAAAATCTTTTGTATTTTTTTATTATTATTAAACATTTATATAAAAAAATAAAAAATATATATTTTTTTATTATTATTAAAAAATTTTTTTTTTAATTTTTAAATGTTAGGTCAATACCTAACTTACGGACTAAATAGATTTTTAATTTTACACATTTTTTTTATTTTGTCGTATGATAAAACAATACTTAGGAAAAACGAATCAAAGTTTAGGAGTGGGGGCAAAAACGTAATTTCTACGTATAAAATGTACATAGAAGTGACGTCACGCGACATTTCAAATCAATATATCGTCGAAAGTATTCTGTAAGAAAATAAAAAATACGTGTCTAATGATTTAAAATAATCTACCAGACGGATAATTACAATTACAAAATAAAAATTAGGCATCTACCCTGTTCCTAGAAGAAAAAAATTCGTAGACGACCCAAATATGCATCGGACAAACATTAATTTTGTTTGTTGCGGTTGTGACTCATCATATATTTAGAAACATTATACTTGCTTACATGCTATTCGCATTTCATTTATTGTAATGCACCATTGTGTGTGTGACGTCACGATGTATGGATATTGCATTACAAAGATACATTCATCATACATTGACGTCGGAACACCATGGCTAGTCTCGGGACAGTACCTACTTTTAGACGCCTATCAAGAAATTTTTTGAGGAAAAACAAATAGGTTTCTAATCGTCATCAAAACGATTGATATAGTATTTTACTTTACTGATTTGTTGATCAAAATCAAAATCTAAATAGTTGTATTTGATGGTGATTTATTCAATAATGCTTAGTTTATAATAAGGTTATTGGTATGAATAAAGTTATTTTAATTTTTTTATTAAGTATAGAAGTATTTGTCACCATCCTAATATTTGGAAATAGAATTGAATCAGAAACTAATATGGCGAAGTAACCAATATAATTAGTTACCTGGTTAACAAATAAATCACGATTGCTAAAAATAATTATATTAGTTACTTTTACTTTCTAGTTACGTTACTTAAAAATAGGAGTGTACAGTTTTATACGAATAGTTGAATGAGTAATGGATGAATGGATGAAAGGGAAGGGAAGAAGACGACCAAGAAGTGAAAAGTGATTAGAAGGAAAACATATAGAAGAATTAGAAGAAAACATATAGAAGACTTGGGAAGGCAGGATAAAAGAACGTTGAGATAGCTGTAGAATAATATCGTGTGTAGAATAATACTCTTCCCACGGGGTCAAAAGAGCTCACTAACTTTTTTTAAGGGACAAGCCTGCTTCGACCTCTCAAAACCGCTGCAATTCCTGTAACCATAGATACAACCACGAAAACACCGGAACACTGAAGTCCGGCGCGTCCCAGGGACATGAATAACTGTCTTGGTTCCCGCAACGAAGTGAATCAGAAGATATTATAAGAGGAGAAGAAAAAAACGATAGTTTCCACTTCCCTCAGTGAATTACCGCAGGAGACAGAATGAATTAAGCCTAAAGGCACATAAAAAATACTGTACAACTGGGTAGGTCACTAACGGACTGCAAACATTTGATAAAGACCAGAAATCCAGCATCATTCTCTGATAAACCTGAACCTTTTAAACTGCTGCAATCTATTACCAAGCGTACCCACACTGTAGAATACGCATTCTGGATAACCCCTCTTATGTAAAAGAAGCCCACAGTCTGTCCAATAATGGACTATTATGGGCTTGTAATTTGATGTATGTCAATATTCATAACATATTATATTAAACTAATTCTAAAGCAAGTGCCGTCATTACATGCATTTATATTTAACACATTTTATCTTGATGGTTTTATCGTAATCTTGATTCGAGAATATATTTTTGGGAATTTACGTTGACCGTAATAATAAAAATAGGTAGAACTGATAGTGGGTAAAGTCTACATACCTATCTGTTCTCAAGGCGACTTAAGTTGTGGTCAAGGCAAATTATCCTTGTTTATTAAATGTGTTTTTTTTTGTTTATATGTAAGGGTTTTTGAGCTAGAAGGTACATCGATACCTATTTATTAAAAAACAATTTTGCTGCACCATCTCAGATTTTTCGTTTATGTTGTCGTTCACGCAATAAATTGTTCGCTATAAAAGTAGCCTGTTTGTGCAACATTAAATGCCCAAATACATTTTTACATTCATAATGTAAAATGTAATTATCAGGTTTACAATATGATTAATTAACCACGATGTTTCTAGTCGTCACTACATCGAGAGCTTTGGTTTTAGTACCTGCTTACTAAGTGACCGGTGGTTTACCTCTTATAAAAAACGTGTATTCGGTCAATGGAATTCCCAAATAGACTATGACAGGGTAAAACAGCACTAAATTAAAAAAAACCCAAAAGATGCAGTTATTTTATGAAGGAGGATGTGATTTGTGGCCGCATTATTATTTATACAAACTAGTTAGAGTCTGTGGTTAGCTATCGTCAAGCTGTATATGTGCGATCTTTAATTTGTTCTGTTTGAACAAAAATGCGGTTACTGACAGGCCACAAAAATGAGGCCTCATGGAAAAACCACAAGAATGGGGATGTCAGTATATTCGAGATTTCTCCATTGTGTAGAAAGTACCTCTAATATAAAAATGGATAGAACTAAAGAATTGACGTAAAAGCATGAGGTAAGAAGTCGAGGTATAGATAAATTGTACTTGCAATACCTCTAAGATCAGACCACCACGGATGGGGCCCAATAGGGCTGATGCCAATACGGACCCACGGAGAACCTAACGGGTTACCGGGGCTCTGGCTCAAAGTACAGGAGTAGGAACGGGGTGGTTTTTAGTCAGTAAGAGTCTGACACTCCCTCTCGCTACACCCAGGCGAGAGCAGTCATTCGATGATTTTCCCCCCTTAAAAATACCTTTAAGAACATATATCTGTTACCGGCCAAACCCGATTTCAGGACAAACTAGTTTTGCCTAGGCCAAACTAGTTCTTCCTATACGAATTAGGATTAACTAGTATAGCCTAGTTCAAACTAATTTGGCCTAAGCCCGATAGGATAAACCAGTTTAGGCTAGGACAAACTAGTTGATCCTGATATAAATTCTAGGATAAACTGGTAACTGGAGTTTGGCCTAGGCAAAACTAGTTTGTCCTGAAATCGGGTTTGGCCGGTAACATATAAACTAAATAAGTACTGTAAGGATTATAATAAGTAGCGCCCTGTGGTTTTCCTATTTACACGTGACAAACGCATCATTTCATGTATGTTGCTAAAATCGATGAAAAAATAAAATCATTCAATACTTACCAATAGTAAATGGTACTATTTTTCACGTTACTTACGTTCTTATTGTTCTTATTGTTGATTGACTAATGGTTATTGCAAATGGTAATTGAAGTGCATTTCATTGCCAGACTCATATACCTAATTGTAACAATAAAACCCACAGCGTTTGCGCTGCTGCGCACCATGAACTTCTTTGGTGTGTTCTTGTATTGTTGTCTACGTTCTTTCTTTCTTCTTTCTTTCTCAAATTGAATTCAGAAGACAAGATAGGTACATAATTATAAATTTTATTCGTAATTGAATATTATTATCGTGTTAACATTTAAATTATACTTCTTCCTGTTATTTTTGCACACATATCTTAGTTTTTTTCAAGATGTGATTTTTAGTAAGTAGGTAAATCTTCGTTATCTCTAACTGTTTACAACATGTATTGTGGAGATGACGGTATGTCTACGAATATTGAATATACTTTATGAATTTGCAATCTTATACTCTTGTAATAAAGTCAAAAGTTATATGACATAAGTCAGGTTAGGTTAAGTTTTAGATATTTGTGCAGTAGAAGCATGGTACAATGACATTAATAAGACGAGCCTCTCTATTACGTCATCCCATCCACCTAAGTATACGTAATATTATTTACTCTAAAACTTGTTTTATTAAATAAACGGAATAAAATAAAATACTTCGATTATCTATTTATTATCATAAGGTAAATTATGATGACACAATTTTGCAATTATGATTCTCATCTTGTTCTAAGTAATGCCATTTTGAAATAGGTCATATTTCTGAGTAGATACCTCCTCTGAGTCACAGGATAGAAGAAAGAACTCAGAATTAATTAACGAAACTGCACAGGTAGATAAAAACTAAAGAAAAATCCCAGTTATGATGATCCACACGTGTATGTGTCGACATACTTTTTTTAGGACAAATCAGTTGAAGTGTGGGGGAGCCATGCTTCGGCACGAATGGGCCGGCTCGACCGGAGTGATATCACGGCGTCACAGAAAACCGACGTGAAGCAACGCTTGCGTTGTGTATCGTCGTGTGAGTGCGGTTACCGGAGGCCCAATTACCCTCCCCTTCCCCAATCTCCCCAATCCCTGAATCCTTAACGATCCTCAAACTCCTAATCCCCAAAAGGCCGGTAACGCACTTGTAACGCCTCTGGTGTTCCAGGTGTCCATGGGCGACGCCGATTGCTTACCATCAGGTGATCCGTCTGCTCGTTTACCGGCTTGCGCCATAAAAAAAACTTGAGTTAGATGGAGCCAATTCAATTTTGTGTATAACTGTATCAAGTGTGAATGTGTGTTAAAAATGGTTACGATTTTAACAAGGCGAGCCGCAGTTTGTCACTGTCACCGCGCACACATCACTGAGGTTGTTCCCCAATTTTATTCTTTGCGTAGTGTAACATATCATTTTTTTTTTCACACAAAATTGTAAACATAGAAATGGTTATAAACATCTGTAAAAATCTGTATTATTCTCACAACTGTATATCAATGTTTACCTTTTCTAAACAAAACATAGTCCCTGGAATAAAAATATTTACTTTATAGTGACGTTATAACATATGATAAAGACATAAAGTTATGTGGTAATTTTATTTCGTTCTTGAGCACGAACCATAAACTGTGAAGTACGGAGTACCGATCTATCTTCTGGGATATATTTATCGATTGACACTGCAACATGTCACTCAGTCTGAAACTACATAAAATGTTAGCCTGAAAAATATTTTATAGAAGTTTTTGTAGCGTTGAGTGTCAGATTATTACACTAAAATATCTCCAGAAAAAGAAACTTCCTTGATAATTGTTTCTAGCTGCTCAAATCTTCCTATGTCGAGGTCACTTGGGGTCCAATTCTGATAGAGCTCGCAACTAGTATCAGATTGCATTCACACATTATAAAGCCTCCACTCTCGTAGAGTCATCGAGACAATCTATCGGGGTAGTCAACAAGCCACTTTAGGAATAGGATTTACCCGTTCGTAAGTCCCTCCTTCAAACAGAGAGTATCAAATATCCGAGCACTATGTCCTTTGTCTCCGTAGAAGGCGACACGTGCACGCTGTAACGAGATTTCTCAAACGAAGATTTAAAATAAATAAATCAATGGTTACGTGACAACACGCTGTCGCTAGCTGTACGTACTTTCAGTATTATTATAGCATTTGTAGCTGGCCACATTATACTTGTGTCTACGAGTACGACTGTATCAAACAATGGCGTGATACAAAAGCCTTTGTTTTATCAATGTTGTTTTGCTTTGGAAGTAACTCCAAGTTAAATAAAGGAGGGTTCATCCACACAACTTGCTTACTCTAAAAGTCAAAGAAAACATACAATGTATCAGTTGCTTATTAACTCGTGAATTTTATTTTGTTCAAGTTTGCCAAGAGAAAGAGTTTGTTTGTTTGTCTACCGACAGCTTTCCTTGTTTTAATTACCATAATTTATTATTAGAAAAGTTCTTCCTTGATTGGTATAATAATTTCCAAAGCGCTTTCATTTCCTTAAACAGTTAGGTACATTGTAACAAAATAATGATAGAATAATCACCGTGACCTTGTTATTTATGGTTTCCGTGGTTAGGTTATGTTTAATGAGTTGTTCGTACAACATTTCCTCTCCGCCCTGACCTCCGGCGCCAGGCTGTGAACAGTGATTGATATGAGGAGGGAAATTCGTGTAACCAAATCGCGATTGACCGATGTAAGTCGATTTTGTATTGAGTGGACGGCCCGGGGCAGACACACTCAGTACATCGACTATGACGGATAACCCTCTTTTAATAGTAATGGACTCGCGGACGTGCCCTCCGGCTATCTCAAGATATATCTTGGCACTAACGACCCAAGGATCGAACCCATATTTAAATCGAGTTAGCAGCATATCCCCCACAGCCTGGTAAATGTTTAACTTTGAAAGTAAACAAACAAAATGTCGAAGTAAATCTAGTTTACGGAATCTTTAGACAAAGTGGAGCAGTCCTGTTATTGTTACTTATTAGTTTATTTATGAAACGTAAATATTGAGTTTGTATTTGCATATCAGGGCTTCATGAGTAAGTACCTAATAGCAATTATAGACACTTACCTACATAGGTAATTTATATCTAGTGAACAAAGAGGTCACTAATGACTAATTTCTACATGTGAAAATAATTTATAAATCACCGTTATAACATACGGAAATTAAATTAATATTATAATTAGGCAATTGTTCAGAGTTGCTGCTTCGTTGGCCGAGTAGTCGCAAGTGCGACTGCCGGGCAAGGGGTCTCGGGTTCGATTCCCGGGTCGGGCAAAGTGTTACAGGGTATTTAAAAAATTCTCAGGAGTAGCACGGAGTCTGGAATTGTGCCCGGTTTATGGCAATAGGTTCACCCCCTATTACATTTGACTCATAACATAAATAGTGAAAAGTGGGTGTTACATTGTACAGTGGCATAATGTGCACCTCTGCCTACCCCTTCGGGGATAAAAGGCGTGATGTTATGTTATGTTATGTTCAGAGTTATTTTTCCTAATCAACGATTTTTACGAATACGTAACTTAACTGCACACATATATAAAAAAAAGGTAAGTTATTCATAAAATACAACAGCAGATGACGTGGCGAGAGACGAACTGCATCGCTAATCTTATGAACGTTTCGAACGTTTCAGATTAATTCATTTGGGTCAGTAATTTCATAAAGTCCCGCGACAAAAGCCAATGGTTCCTTTGATGTAACAACGATGATAATGCCATTCATTGTGCTATTCACTCAGGGTGAACGGGACGAGACGAGAAATGAACGACGTATTGTATCGACGATCTAATTCACCGAAAGTACATTATTTAGCCGATTGAGCTGTAGCACATACTTACTAAATTATGCGTTTTCTAAGACTCATATTAATACAATCGCCAAATTTTAACGCTTTTAAAACTTCTCTAGTAATGCGTTGTAAGGACACCCTCCTTAGGCAGTACCGGTTGCTTACCATCAGAGTCCCGAGTTTGTTTTATATTAAAAGTAATCGTAACCGAGTGGTCGCAAGTACGACTGTCAAGCAAAGGGTTTCGAGTTCGATTCCCGGGTCGGGCAAAGTTAGACAGGGTTTTAAAAAAAAATTTAAGAAGTTTTATGGAGTCTGGAATTGTGCCCGGTATATGGCAATAGGCTTACCCCCTATTACATGGGACTCATAGTCATAACATTCCTTCCTACCTAACCTTCCTTTTTCAGTGCATTAAGCACTAAATCTACCTCAGCCTGAGAGAAGAGAGGGTCGTTCTCCGAAAGTTCTATTATTTCATTAAGGCTCCTCCCATCCGTTAGTTTTCGAAGGTCAGTGTGGCCGGAGTCATCTGTGTTTTCAGAATCATCAGGGTAGAAAGTCGTCGCCAACAGCTTTGCTGACTCAGATGGACTCAGAGTTAAACCCTCTGCGTTCCTTAAGAGAGCATCCTCTTGGTATTTTGTTGTTTTCCTGATGACTCTGTATATTCCGTCCCACATACTTTCCCTCTTTTGCGTTGAGCAAAACTCCTTCCAACTCTTTGTTTGTTCCTCATCTGCTTTTGACGCGTATGCTTCCTTTGCCTGAATGTATTCGTCAATGACGAACTGTTTACGAGAGGGAGCTGCGTTCCTTATTCTCCTTTTTTTTCGAAGCACATCAGTCTTTAGATTCTCTAGGGATTCCGTCCACCATGGAGGTTTAGATTTTCCTTTTTTCGCCTTTATTTTAGGAATCGCTTTTTCACATGCTTCTGTAATGGCGATAATGTAAGCTGTGACCATGGCTTCTAGTTCCCCAGGTGACTGAACAGACGTGATTTTTTGTGGAGTTATCTGTTTCTCCGACAGAGAGGTTCTGAGGTGAGATTTGAACTTATTCCAGTTAGCCTTTTTGGTGTAGTAGACTCGCGTCGTTGTGGGCTTTGTAATTTCTAATGCCTTTTCCAACTGCAAGTCAAATGTAATGGCATTATGATCGGAGGTTGTAAGGTCTCTGTCGACTGTCCAGTCTTGAACTCTTGCCAACAAAGATGTACTACAGGCTGTAACATCCACTATGCTTGTGTAAAATCGGTCCCGTCTGAGTGCTTCAAATGTTGGTGTATCTCCTGTATTGAGTATGTGGAGGTCCATTTCGTTAAGGAACGAATTATAGTCTGCTCCCCTTTGGTTTTCAGAACTGCTGCCCCACCAAGGGCTCCAGGCATTCACGTCTCCAGCTACGATGAGGTTTTTTGTTTTTAGTTTTGGTATGAATTCCTTTAAGCGTACCAGATTGTGATGTATATCCTGATCTCCCTCAAGGTAGACAGATATCACTCCAAGCTGCAGACTACCCGAGGTTATCAGTACGGCTGCTTCGGTTTCCGTTACTAGCTGAGGATCGTGTATAATCCTCAGGCTATCCGAAAAGACTATTACAGCCGCTTTTACGGGCTTTTGGCGATTGACAGTACACTGAATTACTCGTGTGCCCGGGTATTGTTTTATTTCACCGGTATTACCTACATAAGGTTCTTGCACCAAAGCTATTGAAATACCCTTCCTCTCCGCCACTTGCATTAATTCTATGGTTGCTAGCTTAGAGCGATGCAAATTTGCTTGGATGACGTGCATTCTGCTACCGCTCAATCCCGAGGGAGTCCCACTTCGTTGCACCTGGTCAACTTTAGCAATACGCTATGCGAGATCGTGCTATAGCGTCCCATTTTTGTCTTTCTCGACAGACGTCACTAAAAGCATTGTGTGCAGTGTCGGCGCTGACACCCTGCACCTTCAGGCAATTCCTGCATGCTGGCGGTTTATTTGAAAGTCGACTTGGACATTTCTCCCAGGTATGCGGTTCTCCGCAGTGACTGCAGAGGTGATCTTTAGCCTGGCACACTATTTTAGTGTGACCGTACTCCAGGCATTTGTTGCATTGGACCAGAGGAGACTGGTCAAACACAGGTCTCCTCTGCAATCCTACGTAAATTTTCCCAGCCTCCAGGAATCGCCTGTGAATACTTGGAAGGCCTGGGGGGCTAGTAACAAGCTTAAGTTCGGTGCAAGCAAAACCAATGCGATGCTACTAACAAGAAAGCTCGCCTTTAGCCCTCCGGACCTGTACATGTCGGGCACCAAGATAAACCTCGTAGAAGAGATAAAGCTCTTGGGCCTTACCATAGACAGAAAACTAACTTTTAAGTCCCATATATCCGCAACGTGCAAGAAAGCTGCAGACATCTATAAACAGCTATCACGAGCGGCAAAGGTGACATGGGGTCTAAACGGCGAGATAACGAGAACGATCTACGTCGCGGTCATTGAGCCAATTGTGCTTTACGCTGCGAATGTATGGGCCCCAGTGACGGAGCTGCAGTTGATTAAAAAACAACTAAATGCTCTCCAAAGGGGATTCGCACAAAAGATCTGTAGAGCTTATCGCACAGTGTCGCTCACGTCAGCAACAGTTTTGTCAGGTACAATCCCACTTGACCTAAGAATTCAGGAGAGTGCCAGTTTGTATCGAACCAAAAGGGGATTCTCTTTGGACTATCTGCCACCGGGAAGGGAGCTCGAGAGAGATGTGCCTTACCTGGACCAGCCACATCCCTCAAAGCTAATTTCAGTAAATTATGAGCTCCTGGAGAATGACGGCTCGGGATCTCCTCTCGCCAGCGTAGTTGCCGGTCCTCATATATATACAGATGGCAGCAGAATCGATGGAGGAGTCGGTTCTGCCTTAAGTTGGTGGGAGGGGGGCCGCGAGACGGCGTTTTCCACTTTTAGTCTGGACTCTTCCTGCACAGTTTTTCAATCCGAACTGTATGCACTGAATAGAGCCACCAAAATGGTGAAAGACAGTAAAGAGAGTAGAGTAAATATCATGAGTGACTCTAGATCCTCCCTCGATGTCTTAAGAAATCCCAAGGTGAGCCACCAGTTAGCCAAAGAAATAAAACAGTGTATTGAAAACATCAGAGAGCAGGGAAGAGAGGTTCGATTTTACTGGTTGAGAGCCCATGTTGGAACGGTTGGAAACGAGAGAGCAGATGAATTGGCTAAAGCCGCTGCCAAAACAAAAGACAACACCACGACAGGCTACTGTAAAGTGCCCATGTCTTATGTCAAAAAGAAAATCAGAAATGAAACCATCCGAAAGTGGCAGGATAGATATACAACCTCCACTACTGGGCAGGTAACTAAATCGTTTCTCCCGGACATAATAGAGGCATATCGATTAGTGAGATCGACAAAGTTGACACCTGCCCAAGTGCAAGCGTTGACTGGACATGGAGGAATCGCTGAGTACCTGCACCGATTTAAACTAACAGAAAGTGCAGGTTGCGAATGCGATCCAACTATCAGTGAGTCTGTATGGCATATCATTCTCGACTGTCCTCGTTTCCTGGCCGCCAGAACCAACCTAGAACATCGGATCGATGCAAGCTTGGATCCTGCTAAACTGAGTTCTATTTTGGCTGACAAAGCGAAAAGACCGCACTTCCTAGACTACATAGATAAAATTTTTCGCAGGGCGGCTGAAAGAAACAGCACCCTCAATAACAGGAGCCAAGCAGTGGTCAGCTTGGACAACCCGCCTAATTCCGCTGTAGCAGTGAGCGGGGTTCCCCTTGAAACGACGGCTGATCCGCGGATTACAATTAAGGAGCGGGAAATTCTCCTTTACGGTGAGCACGGTACCAAAGGAATACGTATTCGGGGAGTTGCTTTGTTCATGAGCACCAGCAGCGAAAGACTGGGGATCGCTTTCTGCAATACCGCTCACCAGAAATGGCTCACAATCTCGCCAGGCCTTGCCTCCCTGTTAAATGGCAGCACTTTCAAAACAAGCATGAGGCGCAAACTCTATGAAGCACTGCCAGAAACAAAGCTGGTCGGTCAAAGCTGTCGATTGTTGCGGACGCGCAATAAAACAATCGCAATGTTTTCTGGCAACAATACGACAACTGTTTTGAACAAGCATGCAAGGTGCTGACCAGTATAGGTAAGTGGGGTAAAGTAGAGGGCATAGATCCTAGAGTTATCAGCGTGGATGCTGCTGTGGTGGCTTTCCGGCGGGGAGAGACAGCGGATCTCATGGGCTGTATTCAAGCTTCAGAACAGCATGAAGTCATTGTTTATGAGGACAGGGGTGAAGACCTTAGTTTCCTCAGAAAAAAGGTCCAAAGTTCACCAATCGCTGGCTCTTCAAGTGGTTCGGAGCGTCTGCAGCACAGGTATTCGGAACAAAGTGCTCTACAGCAACAACAACGAAACATCGAAAGACAAATAAAAAAACAAACTTCACGGACCAACATGTGGGCAATAACATCAGCCATATGTACAGCTGCGGGTCTCATTTCGTCGACTTTCAGAAGAAGTGAATCCGGCTCCACTCGCGGGAGAGGCGACAGTGCTCGGGTGCATCCTGCCCAGTCCAGGTCACCGCCAACCAAAGCCGCCATGGGTCACGTCTCTCCGCCGAAGTTTCGCCATGCCACCACTCCCAGAGACCACCTCATAAACGCCTTCCTCGAGTTTGTCGCAGTAATAGAGGCAACAAAACAAGTTAACTTGCGAACTTGCAAAACGATCCTGCAGACATATCTGCAGGGTAACGAGCTGTTACTGAATGATAGACTCGAGGCTGCGGAGGCGGTCATATACGACAACAGTAAATCGAGAGTATTGAGAGGAGCTTCTATAAGTCGTAGTATGGCAGCTTACAACGCCACCGCAGGATTTGTGTCTCTGGATGAGAAGGAATCGGATAAACGGGGAGTTGTGAAATTTAAAACTCCTCCTGAAGACTCCTTAGTGGTAGTTGCCGGGTGCACCAGGATCATGTTGGAGGATCGGATCTTGGAAATGGTGGGATCCATTTCGGAGCCTGGGCCGGGCGGCGTGGACTTTGGGGGCTGGGATGCCCCGACATTTCACTGGACAAATGGAGTGCCGGGATGCGGCAAAACTACATGGATAATAAACAAATTCGAAGCGGAAAGAGATTTAATCGTCACCACAACAACTGAAGCAGCAAATGACCTCAGAGGCAAACTATCCTGCCGAATCGGAGGATTAGTCAAATCCAAAGTCCGAACAATGGCATCCATTTTAGTGAACGGATTAAAAGAGCAAGAGAGCTGCCACCGAATCATGGTTGATGAGGCTCTCATGAATCACTTTGGGGCCATTGTGATGGCGGCCCGAATAACTCGGGCCAAAGAAGTTCTGCTGATTGGTGACATAAATCAACTTCCCTTCATTGACCGAGACAACCTCTTCCCCCTCATTTACAACCGCCCTACACACGTCGTGGCTATTAGCCAAGAACTTCTCTGCACTCACAGAAACCCTATGGATGTGGCATATGCTCTCAGTACTGTGTACAGTGGCATATATTCGTCCGCGTCGGGTGTGAGATCCCTTGAGTTAAAAAGCTTCTCAGGGTCGCGAATACCCAAATCTCCTCCGAACACGTTATACCTGGTACACACTCAGGTAGAAAAGGAATCCCTTAAAAACCAGGGATACGGATCGGGTGTGGGATCACGCGTACTCACAATACACGAGGCTCAGGGGCTTTCGTACGCGGCAGTGGTTGTTGTGAATGCAGAGGAGAAGAAACAGCGGATACACGACAGTGTATCGCACGCCGTGGTAGCTATATCCCGTCACACTAACAGCTGTGTTTACTACACGAATATCAGTGACGACGCGATCAGCAAATTAATCAGACGAGCGGTGGGTGAGAGTGAGCGGGGGATCCTGGACTATAACTTGAAAATGGCTATCAGCAACAGGGACATGGCGGTAGTGGGCGCTCTTTTGGGTGGGGAGGGCTCGCTGTAAGCTTGAATTGTGATGCAAGCGTGACATTAATATATTTGTGTGTGTTTAATAATGTTAAAATGTAGTAAATATAATGTAACGTAATGTAAATTTTATCAATAAGACTGACAAAATACATTGGCACTACTGGAATCGGCTTACTGCTGCGTGAGCAGACGTCATGCATTCTTAAATGTTCTACAGTCGGTGGCGCTGTGGACTGGGTCGCTCCGTTCCCTACGAAATGGTTGATCGGACCGATTGCTGGCCCTCACGTCATGCTCGTGAACGGGCGCCTTCTGCTGGAGCAGGTCGGCTCGCTCATCGCGCGTGTGGGCCGATCCAGTAAGGTTAATGTAAATGTAATAAAACATGTATTGTGTATATATAGATATTAGACACAACCTTCTTTGTGGAAAAAAAAAAATGTGGTTAATGTAGCACGTAAGATTTTTGTAACAATTAATTTTGACTGTAAATTAAAAGATAATGTAATGGAATGACAAGGGCACGGACAAGAGTCCGTGGAGAATAAGAAATGTAATATTTAAAAAAAAAAAAAAAAAAAAAAACCTTCCTTTTTAGAATGCTGGTTTTAAATTCTTAAATGTCTAGATGCTTGTCAAGTAAGTTTTAAATTTAGTTTTTCTGAAACATTAAGATTATAAAATGTATTTTCCTTAATAATACCTATAGTCTTGTATTAAAATAGGAAGGATAACATATCAAAAACGAAACAACTTAAATTTTTCCTTATGATGCACCTATCATGTCATGTCCGGTAGGTATCTTGATTATTACGTAATGGGTGTTTTTTTAAGGGCGAAAATCGTCGATTACTGCTCCCGCCTGGGTGAGGCAGGAGGGAGTGTCAGACTCTTACTGACTAAACACCACCCCGTTCCTTCTCCTGCACGTCGAGCCGGAGCCCCGGTAACCCGTTAGGTTCTCCGTGACATTACGTAATGGGTAAATAATTTTTTTTAATCCTTTTTGGCATTCTTAATGTAGATAGATATTGTGTTGTGTCTAAATGTTTGAATTTTAGATATATTTATTAAATACATACATAGTATTCCAATTTACGCGTTGTACAAATTTAATTTCATACAGTAACAGGGATCCTATTAACCTAGGTAGGTTATTTAGGTTGCCTAGGTATGTACTAGAATAGTTAAAAGTAAAATCTAAAAAATATAAACAAATGAAAATAGAAAATGAAAGTTTATTTTATAGATTTTTCTTGAAATGTACTCATTTCTTATGTATCTATAGACATATAAGTATTGTAATTGCCGGTGCAACATGAATTTTATATTATTTAGGTATTAAAAGTAGTACATTGCTTACTTCATCACTGACACCATCGCAAAAATACCCAGAGCCTTTGTTGTGAGCTAATAATTATTACGTGATTTAACTGGTATTAATTATGATCTGATTTCTTTATTGTATTGTAGGTAGTCACACAGTTGCTATATCATCCGTAACTTACTGAAATACTAGAATACATATGATTAACTTTTAGAATCAATTGGAAATTAGAACTTGTACCTATCTATTACATTTTTTGTCCAGAGTATTTTCCCAAAGAATGCGGCAAAATACCTCTATATAACGGCCTTGTACGGGTACTAAGTAAAAATTCCTGCCAACTTGACTCAGCTTCAAATCTATGTCCTTCCAATTCCAAAAACACTGGTGAATCACTCTATCTATCTAATTGTAAAAACCGTATGGAGATCTGTTTAGTAATTTTTGATGTTTCACCTATGAGACAGATATAGGTGCTGCGAAAGAACTATTACGATTGAATAATAATGTGTAAAATACACTGTGTTATAATATGACCCATAATATTTTGTATGCATTTAAGTTTGTACAAGTTAGCGCCACATTGACTCAGAGAAACCATTAGATGACCATAACTCTGATGTACCTTCCTCGTATTTCCGTTGAATAACATTTATTCCTATTGAATTAGCTAAAGTATTTCATCATTATACACAGTACTTGTATATTACAGATACTCGCAAACTGTGTTTTATGCTGCTCGTGGGAAACTGTGGTTTCGATTCACAATAACTCACGAGGTATTTTTCGACGCAAAAGTTTGTTAGAAATAAGGAAAAGTGATGGTAGTTTTTAATTAACCACAGACCAGGTGTTTTATTCATACAGGGTTTTTTGGAGTCCAGGACAATTTAGTAATATGTATTACCGTCATCCTTGTGTTTTCCTATTAGGTAGGCATTGTTAGTCTACTTATTACCACTGGGTACATCTAAACATAGTTATTATTTTTTGTTTCTAGTTTTACGTGGAAAAACCTTATTGTTTGTTGCGATTGGTAAATTATTGAGAATTTTGAGATTGAAATTTAAGCTAGAGGTGTACTACCTTGCTTTGTAGATGCAACTATTAAACCATGGAAAGATTTGATTGGACCAATTTTATCATCGAAAGCATGATCTTAAGAATTGAAAATATAAGACTCTACGTATTTGTCGCGGAGAACCTAACGGGTTACCGGGGCTCCGGCTCGAAGTGCAGGAGAAGGAACGGGGTGGTTTTTAGTCAGTAAGAGTCTGACACTCCCTTCCGCCTCACCCAGGCGGGAGAAGTCATTTGATGATTTTCCCCCCTTAAAAAAAGACTCCAAGTATTTGATATTTTGTTGAAATAATAAAATACTATTTATAGTGAGGTATCTACATATATTCTTTATAAGTTTATCATATTAAATGCTGATCTTCCCTATTGTGTTCGTGGAATTATGTTGACACATGGTACACTATCAGTGTTGTCTTACAATTGACATGACATATCGGTTTTGAAGTCAATTACTGTCGTACTCAAAGACATTATGATTATTTACACGATTCCTTAGTAGCGATTTTGTCCAGACAATTGCTAAGAACTGGGTTATGTAACTATGAAATTGTTTAGAGTTGTTGAAGTTTATTTTGTTTAAGTTACGTGTTGAATACAGAAATTGGTCTATTTAGGGATTTGTAGAGCTTGGAACTAGGCTGATTTTGTTGTTATGGTAAAGGCCAAAGAACACCACGTCTTGTTAAATTAACAACTACTGATATATAATTACATAAACATATGCCTAGTTGTTAAAGATAGGTATCTTAGTTTGATTTAACAAATGAAAAACTAAATAACTTTGATTTTAATCGAGTGTTTACTGCACGAGTGATCCTTGGTCGCCTCCGGTTGCCACTGTAAAAGTTCCAATTTGCAAAATGTTTCTAGGTTGCCTGACTGCCTCGTTGGCCGAGTGGTCGCTAGTGCGACCGCCGGACAAGGGGTCGGGCAAAGTATTACTGGGTTTTCAAAAAACAACTCAGTGGTAGCACGGAGTTTGGAATTGTGCCCGGTATATAGCAATAGGCTCACCCCCTATTACATGAGACTCATAACATAACATAAATAGTGAAAAGTGGGTGTTACATTGTACAGTGGCATAACGTGCACCTCTGCCTACCCCTTCGGGGATAAAAGGCGTAATGTTATGTTTGTTATGTTTTTAGGTTTCTTTTATTTTAGGTAGGAACTCAGTATAAATACAAAACTTAGATTTCAATTCGTTTAAAGACTTCCTTCTCATTACGAGTTAATCATATCTAGTACAATATGGGCGTAACGTTATGACTCATAGGTTTTCGATATAATTGTTGTTGTAGGTTTAGTAAGTACATTTTAAATGAGATGACACACCTACTTAAATATCATCATCATCAACAGCTTATAAGTGCCCTCTGCTGACCTAAGGCCTGTTCTAACACTGAGAAGGTTTGAGCATTAATCACCCCGCTTGCTCAATGTGGGTTGGCGATTTCAAACTTATAATTAGACATTATTAGTCTAGGCTTTCGCACGATCATTTCCTTCACCATTTTTCATGTCATTTGTCACCATTTGTCAGTGATGTCTAGTCATAGGTAATATACTTATTTAAATAAAATGTAATAGTAAGTACTAGGACTTCACAACCTGGTAAGAGATGTTTAAAAAAGAAGAAAGTAGGTAGATTTCGTTCAGTCTGAATGTGAAATTGAAATAAAAACTTGTTATTTCTAATAGTAAACCCAACATCATTGCACATTTTTTCTATGTCCACCCACTATGTGAGGCAACGTTTAAAAATAATAGCGTACCACAGTACAACAGTAGCTATTTCACCTGTTTTAGCGAGTTGACGATATACAAAATAGGTAAGACAGAAAGGTGCCAACTCGCGGACGCCTGCGAGTTTTTGACCCGAAAGTTGATGAATAAGTCTAAATAATCTTAGAGAGAATTTATAAATAAACTCAAACCTCGAACCTTTTCCGTGTGAGAAGAAGCTTTGCTCAGCAGTGGGCATTTATAGGCTGTTGATGATGAACTCCGTTTCGCTAACAGATGGTTTCGTTTTATGTAACATTTCGTTCGGTGATTAAAAGTATCATTGGTACGGAGTGCGGGTTCGAAACCCACCAACTGCAAGGTATGTTTCAAACTCGGACGCTCATGGATAAGAAATGAGCGTTATAAACCTATAGCGGGCCACCACGATGTAAGTAAGACATGCAAATTCCAAATTATTTTTCTCTTTTCTAAAACCAACTGTCAAATTACTTATCTATCTAAGTGGGTATGTACTTATATGTCAATTCTGTACGTCGCATTATTAGGTCGAGTCTAGTTATCTAATATGTACTTACAAGTAAATAAGATCGAAGATAAAATAGTGCGTAGTTTGTTTTCTAAGTCCGTCATGTGTACATTTTTATAAAGCTTATCTAACACGCCATGCTGAGTCACATTTGGGGAAATACAGTTTCCGAAAGATAAGTCCTAAAAAACAACATTCCTAACAAAATGCAGCAAATATTTATTTAAAATATTGACAGGTAGGAGTGTATGCAGCTTTTATCCAAACTATTTTCATGTCCGTAATGATGTGTGGCCCCGGGTTATCTATTTTTATTCATATCGAACTGAACTGTAGCTCTGAGCTGACAGTGGACGGACTGAAACATATTGCTCGGCATTTTATTTCAGGCGTTTGTGATTCGAATAAAATATTGGACAGTTATTTTTAAAGGAGCGAATGAATATGGTGATTCCGATTTAATTGTCAATTTATTTGCTTATCCATTTAGTGTGACGGAAAACTAATAGCGATATCCTCTCAATAACGTTACCTTTACTTTATTATAACAGTATATTTTTACCAGGAGAGAGGAGGGCGCTACTGTGCCACGATAAACATCAGTTCCGTTTTTTTAGTGCTAAATTAAAATATAAATAAGTGCTATTTCATATGAAAAATAAGTGTAATAGAACCAAGAACAAGTGAATATTGATATATAATGTGGACAAAAGCTAAGAATAGTGAATAACAAACTAATTTACATGCAAAACAGTGGAAAGAAATCTACTTAAAACCCGAACTATTTGTGTCATTTTCTGCATCAAATTACTATCAGTGGTTTTCAAAACAGAAGAACAAAGTGCAAAACGATAATTTACATCATTCAAGTGTATAACTCCCAAAACTCATTAAAATCCGTGAATGATTTTGCAATTTTGATCAATAAAGCAGCGCCATCTAGAGGAAATACTAAAAGATACTTGGATCATCGAACACCTAACAGCTGGCCCACCTTCTAGTACCACGCCAAAAAAAACAGAGGGCAGCAATAGCATAAAAGTTAAATTAATTTCAGCGCCATCTAGAGTAAATACATAAAGGTATTTGGACCGCCGACCACCAAATAGCTGGCTCGCCTTCTAGTAATACGCCGAACCAACAGAGGGCGGTACTAGTACCAAAGTCGAAATAATCTATCACTTTATTATCATAAATCTTCAAATACCTTTAACCGACAACCATGGAGGAAGTAATGAATATGCTGAAAAATATTCAAAATGAATTGAACGAACAAAAAGCAACTATTGTGCAATCCGCTGAGAAAGTTACGGAACAAGTAACGAAAAATATAAACTATACATTAGAAGAAAAGTTCAAAACCATGGAGGGAAAATACGAAAACCTCAAAGAAAAGCTGGAAAACCAAGGAAAAAAAATATATATTCTCGAAAAACAGTCAAAACAGAGGAATATTGTAATTTTTGGCCTACCTGAAGCTGAAAAATCATATAAAGATTTAGAAACAACAATACTAAGTTTCATAAATCAACATTTCTCTGCAGGACTAGAATTAAGAGATATACAAGAAACCAGAAGAATAGGGAAGAAAGGAGAAAAGCCCCGGCCGATCACGGTTACATTTACTACACTGGGCACGAGAATTGAAATTTTTAAGAGGAGAAATGTATTAAAAGACACCGCTTACTATATAAAAGAAGATTTTCCACGACATGTTCTAGAAAAAAGAAGAGAACTGCAAGAACAAGTAAATATTGAAAAAGAAAAAGGAAACTTCGCCACTATCAAATACGACAAACTGATAATACACAACAAAAACACAGATAATTCAAACATTAAAAAAAGGGCTCTACCAATATCACCAAATTTCAAAGATATATCGCAAACAGAACCAAAAGCACAGGCTAATAAGAAGAACAAAACAAAACTGGAATAAAAATACAAAGATCATCAAGCATATCAGAAGGGGTGATCAAACCAGGAATACTCAGTTTCCTAACAACTAATACCCGAACCACTAACAACGAAAACATTGTACCTAACGCCCAAATAAACCAAAATAAAAAACAATAACAATTACGGCCCTCTCTCACGAAGAACAAATTACAAACAAAGACGAATATCAAACCACATCTTCCAATCCGGCCGGTCACCGTGGAAGATTACGACCAAAACCCTCCAGAGAAAACACCAACAAGAATCCATCGCCACGACATCTTACATATAATGTCCTACAATGTTAAAACCCTATCAACTTATCCACGTCTACTGGAACTAACAGAATCCGTAAGAAACGTAAAATATGATATTATAGGTCTCTCTGAAACCAGGAGACTCGGCAATAAAATAGAAGAACACGAAGAATTCATTCTCTACCATATTGGAAGTACACCAGGATTGTATGGAGTAGGCTTTATTATCAAAAAACATTTAAAGAAACATATAATATGTTTTAAGGGACTATCAGAAAGAGTAGCGCTTTTAAAAATACAAATCAATAATTTAGACCTAAGTATCATTCAAGCCTACGCCCCAACAGAATCTGCGAAAAAAGAAGAAATAGATCTTTTCTACAATACTGTCGATAGCGCCATACAACTTTCAGGAAATAACCTAATAGTCATGGGCGACTTTAACGCCAGAGTTGGGCAACCTAGACCAAACGAAACCATCACGGGAAAATACGGCTACGGAGAAAGAAATAGTAGAGGAAGTCGACTCATTGATTTTGCGCACGCGAACAACTTAAGCGTTATGAATACTTATTTCAAAAAGAACAACAAACAGAGATGGACCTGGAGATCACCGAATGGTTATACAAAAAATGAAATAGACTTCATTTTAACAAATTTACCAAAAAATATAGACAACATACAAGTCTTAAATATCACTTACCCTTCGGACCATAGACCGATTAGGGTAACTTTCAATATATTCTCAAAACCAAAAAACCGTAATCAATTCGGCCAAAGCACCAGGTCACAGTTAAGGAACGAAAATGAAATACAAACTTATGTCAAATCACTAAACAGTTGTGTCACTAATCTGCTCGAAGACTGGGATGACGTACAGAATGGCTACGATAAAATAACAAACGCAATTAATACCAGCTTAAAAAAAGCACAAGAACTGTCATCCAACACCGCCACAAAGATAAACCAAGTTTTATCAGCACGTACAAAAGTATTAATCAGCAGAAGGCAAGCTTTACATAAGTTAAAACCGAAAACAAGAGCTATGAAAAACGAACTACGAGCTCTATATAAGCTCATTAGCAAACGTATCAATCAAGACTATAAGGCACATCGCACACAAACTATTGAAAAACATCTTCAGGTCACGGGAAGCGTCAAGAAGGCGTATAAAGAACTGAGAACACACAAATCATGGATTGAAGAGTTGAAAAATAAATCTAACAATACACAAAATCGAAAAGAAATACTTAAAATAGCAACAGATTTCTACAGTAACCTTTATAACTCGCCAAATCAACCACCATTTAAATTACCGAGCAATAGAGAGGAAGAGCCGAAAGCAACTATTGATGAAGACGAAGTGCTGAAAGGAATTAAATCGTTAAAATCAGATAAAAGTCCCGGACCCGACAGGATTAACAACGAAGCCATAAAACTAGGATGTAAACATCTAATCCAACCTCTAACTAGACTTTTCAACATGATACTGAGCTGCAAAAACTCTCCACGCCAATGGTCAGAGTCGGAAATCATTTTGCTCTACAAAAAGGGTGATCCAAACGACATCAGCAATTATAGACCGATTAGCCTACTACCTTCATTATATAAACTTTTTTCCTCCATAATAGAGAAAAAAATAAAGGAAACCACAGAAAAATTCCAACCCATAGAACAGGCAGGCTTTAGACGAGGTTTCTCTACGACTGACCATATACACTCGCTAGAGATGGTTATAGAAAAATTTCAAGAGTTCAACAGACCACTCTATGTCGTTTTTATTGACTATCAAAAAGCATTCGACACCCTACTTCACCCGTCGATCTGGAAAGCTCTACTCTCTCAAGAAGTAGCATTGGATTACATACAAGTCCTAAAAAACATTTATGACAAAAATACTAGCAGAGTCAAGCTAGAGACCACTGGGCCACCAATACAAATAAAAAGAGGCGTCAGGCAAGGAGACCCTATCTCCCCTACAATCTTTATAGCGGTACTAGAGTCCATCTTCCGCAACCTAAACTGGAAGAAAGCCGGCATTTATATAAATGGCAGTTACTTGAGTCATCTCAGATTTGCTGACGACTTAATTTTATTATCTGAAAACTCAAACCAGCTACAATTGATGATAAACTCTCTACACGAAGAAAGTCGAAAAGTAGGATTGGAAATTAACATAAATAAAACAAATGTTATGACGAACCACACTAAAATACCATTATATCTTGAAAACCTACCTTTAACCTATGTTGACACCTACATTTACCTGGGAAAACAAATCTCATTCAACCCACACAATAACGCAAGAGAGGTAGAGAGAAGAGTCAACATCACTTGGAAAAAATTCTGGAGTCTTAAGGAAATTCTGAAAAGCGATATGACCATAAAGCTGAAAAGCAAAGTCATGAATACCTGCCTACTACCCTCTCTAACTTATGCCTGTCAAACATGGAAATTTACAACGAAAATAAAAAACAAGATTTTAACAACTCAAAGAAGTATGGAGAGAAGCATTCTGAAAATTAGAAAAATCCAAAAAATCCGCCATATAGACATCAGACAGAAAACTAAAGTCATCGATGCCCTCAGTTACGCACAGAAATTAAAATGGCGATGGGCAGGACATGTAGCTAGACTCAGTGACAACCGCTGGACAAGAAAAACAACATCATGGTTAGGACCTTCAGGTCAAAGAAGAAAGGGTAAACCAAATGCACGCTGGACAGACGACATCTTAAAAATAGCAGGAAAAAACTGGATGCGAATAGCAGAAGATAGAAATCACTGGCTATCTCTGGAGGAGGCCTTTACCTTCCAAGAGAGGGGTTCTTGAAAGAAAAGGAGGAAAGAAGAAAGACTTTTTGTAACTAACGGATACTTAGTTTTCAATGTATTTTTTTTTGTTTTTATTTTTATAGCAAGAAATAAAAGGCTTTTTTATTTTTTTATTTATTTATTTATTTATATTTTTACCATTATTGGTTTAAGTGTAGGAGAGCCATGCTTCGGCACGAATGGGCCGGCTCGACCGGAGATCGCTCCGGTTTCTGAAAAAAAAAAACGACGTGGAACGCTTCCTTTTGTGAGAGATACCGGAGGTCCAATAACCCCCCTCCCTCCCCAATCCCCGAAACCCCAAAAATCCTCAAGTTCCTAATCCCCAATAGGTCGATAACACACTTGTAACTCTGATGTTCGGGATGTCCATGGGCTACGCCGATAGCTTACCATTAGGTGATCCATCTGCTCGTTTATTCATAAAAACTGAATGAATCCATGAATCCTACATCTCTCCCTAAACAAGACACGTTATATAAGTCACTATGCACCCCATTATCTTGTCATACTCCTTATATCCTTTTTGTACCCTACACACGTTGTTGATCATTATGTGAGTGACGTCACGGGCTCACGGGATACCAGCCGTCGCACGTGGGTGGCTGGTTCTCGGAACCGTGGTATGTATCTCGATTCCGAGACCCCGAGGCGTCACATCAAACTACACCATTCCAGTATAAACTGACCTTCGTATGAGCGGAAAGATCATACAAAACGAGATCATGATAAATTGGTTTTGGAAAGCTTGATGAGTAGCCAGTGTGTACAAGGGAAACGAACAAAAGGGAGGGAATTTTACTTTTTTCACGAGATGTCAAGTCCAGCGGTACAGTGACGGATTCGGATACACCTGGCTGAGATTTATATTGGTGCAAGATAAGTATTTGTAAATTACCTGTAACGACTGAGACTATAATCTTGTGATTCAGTTTTTATATTGTTTGATTTTAAATGTGTTATAACAAACCCGGTGTTCGGTATCTTGCTGTGTCTTTTCCTGTATAAAGGTGTTAGTTATCAGTAATTTTCTACCTAGTAGATATTTAACTCATCATCAACAGCCTATAAATGCCCACTGCTGAGCAAAGCCTCTTCTCATACGGAGAAGGTTTGAACAATAATCACCACGCTTGCTCAATGCGGGTTGGCGATTACAAACTTATAATTAGAAATTATAAGCCCAGGTTTTCTCACGATGTTTTCCTTCACCGTTTGTCAGTGGTGTCTGAATTAGAAAGTACATATAACTCGGAAAAAGTCACATTGGTACTTGCCGTTGGTAGGTTTCGAGCCCGCCCCCTTATACATGAGAAGCGGGCGTCTTAAACCTCCGGACCACCGCGACACATATATTTAACTCGCTTAGTTTAAAACCATTCAGATAACAATACCTACATTATCAGAATATTTGAATAACCTCAAAATAGCGATTCAATCATCTCATGTAAATGTCAGACAGTACTTGTGTCATGTTATACCGGTGACATCCAATATGACAGTAAGTCATGAAGCTCTTCATAAACAAGTGTCACATGAATGGTGTGATTTAGTGCCGATACATTACATAAATTGAATTCATTAGGCGTAGTGTGGCAGGGGTTAGGAATTTCAGTATAAGCTGGGATGGATATTCTAAAGCACTGACTGTAGTATCTATATCTATACATATAGTAAAATCGTAGGAAAGTGAATACTGAACATCGGATATTTTTTAAAAGAATACTTGAGGCGTGACCTCCGGCCGATACCGAAACCAAAAATATGTTTTTTAGAATTTTTGTCTGTATGTATGTTCTGTATTAATCTTTTGATTTATGGAATAGGAGGCAAACGAGCAGACGGATCACCTGATGGTAAGCGATCAGCACCGCCCATGGACACTCGCAACACCAGAGAAGTCACAGGTGCGTTGCCGGCCTTTTAAAAAGGAATACGCTCTTTTCTTGAAGGTTTGAAGGTCATAATCACGACATTAAACTCTTGTATACCGTTGTAGCAGCACTAGTCGTAGCAATTACAACCATATTATAATCACACGTCTACCGCAGAAAAACCGATCAAACATGGCCTTCTAATACAGCAATAGTTGTAAATGTCATAAAATATCATTTTCCCTTTTGCCAGGCTACAGTTCGGACCTGGCACCCAAGCGGCGACCGCTCAATCGTCTGTTATGATCTCCAGGGCGGGGCTCGCCGCGGCGCGCGACGTCATAACTTATCTGGTTATTTTCTGTTCACCACACCTCGATACACACCTGTCTATGCTTTATGTGTTTTCTTTTTATTAATTGTTTTACTAGGCTTTGTGTCCTGCTGCCTCGCTGGACAAACAGTTACGTTAGTATGTCCTCTCTTTTTAGTATAGAAAGTTTTGTGCAAATGAATTAATGGACTGTTCAATGCGTCTGTCTCTTCCGAAAATTGCTTTTTTTAGGATAGTATCACTCATAGATCAGCACGCTAAAGCTGTTGACTACTTAACCGGACAAGCCCGCATATTGATGTCGATATAACAAACGAAGATCATCATCAATGAGTGAGATAAAAATATTATTCACATTTTTTATTTGGATATCGATAATGCAATCTGTGTGCCCACTGGACCGTTAACCACACATTTTAAAATATCACAAAACCATTTGAATATACCAGTGTAAAATGTATTAAACAAATAAAAAGACATTTGTAAACAATACGAAGCTAAACAAATAAATAAATAGTTCTGTAAATCGTGTTAACTTTACAAAATGAAGCATTTTCTTTATAAAACTAGACACTTTAAATTCACGTCACGTCTGTAGTTTATTCTGAACGAAATAGGTATCCTAGGTGTCGAGTCCCGAGCTAACATAGGTCTTAGCGAAACAAAATTAAAAGTGTTCAAAAATATATCGAATTTACTGCAAATATACTGCGTTCCTTAAATACTAATTAATGTTCCATTACAGACTAGATATAACTAAATTTTTACAACTCTAGTTTTTTAAATCGAACATGCGGCGACCCTAACGCTTTGCATTCATATTTGCTCTTATTGATGGCATTCAAATTAAAATATTATGTTGGACAACTACGTGAATCAAACATTTTCGACCTTATTGTAAGGAAAGGAAGTATCGGTCTTGATTAATAATAAATTGAACTGTCTTTCGAAATTCAAGAAAGGTTAAAAAAATTAAAATTTTACTCGAATTATTATAAAATATTGCAATTTATTTAAACTGTCAAACACCAAGCGGTCACCGGTGACCGCGACCTATTGTTCTTTAATTGTGTCTATAAAACCGGTACTCGACGAGTTAAAGCTGTCTCGTAACAGACAGATAGTTCTATAGCAAAATAATATTTATAGGATGGCGACTAATTTTTATTGACACTACAGTCTCTTTCCATATTTTTATTTTGATCTTTTTTTTACAATGCTCATTGCTGCAGTGCCTAAACAGTAAACTGGTAGAAACAGTGATACAAACAACTCCCAGTTTTATAAAAAATCAGGGTAACTTCACATTATTTCGTGAGATTTGCATCAATTTGTTTTCTAAACATTAGAAAAGCCTTTTTTAACATAAACTGTTTGTTGGTACAGTTCTCTTCATTATAATATTATAGTATTACATTGATACCTATTGGTTTGCATAGAGTTTGGTCTTAGGTTTTATCTCAAAATTGTTCTCAATAATACACTCATTGTACAGGTTCCGTACAGGCATTTATTATGCTAACGTCGCGCGACCTACTTTCGCGAGTCGATTTAAATAATATTGTAATATTTATTCAGTTAATTATAACTATATCCACGATTAGCATCCCACAAACCTAGTGTAACTTACACAATAAACTATTTAACGGGAAATCTGTGGTCTTTTTCAATTCAAAACAAACTAACGACTCTTGAGGTCCATACACCCTGTCTATATTTATAACCTATAGATTAATATTATTCATACACGTTATAGATTTTTATAAACTTTTAAACAAGAAACGTGAGCGAAACCTACTTACTATCTACTGAATTAACCACCGAATACTGAAACGCTACTGAATTTTAAGTCCCGCTTAAGTCTAGTTCTTATTCTTTGTCAGAGTCTGTATTTCCTGAAGGGTATAACCTGGGAGTCTTCAAGGCCTGAGTGAATAGGTTGCTTATGGGATGACGTGCTCCGTCGTAGACTGCATCATTGCTTACCATCAGGCGAGATAGTGGTCAAACGTCGCCCCATCAAATATAAAAAAAGCTCTGTCACTATAAATTCTTTGTAAAATGAAAGAGATGGAATGATATTTAAGTACAACCTAAAATTGAGTAGCCTTTCAGTATTCGAAAGTAAATGAAGCAATAACCTATCTTAATACAAATGTACACACGATATTATACACAAATTAATTTCAAAATAAAAGCAATTTTACTAAAACACAATCTTGAATCGAATATTTCGCGTTCGCTTTTACTACCTAAAAGGAAATGATTTCTCTTTAAAATTGATGTTTGTATTACGAAATGGAAAAACATGTTTCGATTGAACACAAACTGTTTGGTTGTGTTGGTCTCATTCCACGTGGAACACAATCAGATGCTGGTTGTAAAAACTAGGAAATGCTTTGAAAATATAACGCTTTATTGGCTGCCTTTGTGTTAGTTTGCATTCCACTATTCACGATAGATTTCACTGCGAATACCTTTTAAATGTAGTTGTGTTCTTTATGGACGGGAATCCCGATACTTGTGTCCAAGTAATGAATGCTATACACCTTACTTCAAAAAAGATTTAACTGTACAGTACGACTGCACAGTTAAGACTTTGACTGCCAAAAAAAAAAAATGTTGAAGGTAAATCCTCCGCTAACGCCGGTCACCGGTGACCCCCATGGCGTTCAACGTGTTAAATTGTAAGATAGAGACAGTTGAAACAGTTAAAGGTGTGTATGTATGTGCAGTTTTCGTAAGGTGTGTATCGTGCCTTATAAAGCTGAATACTTTGTTGAACTTGATAACATTTGTCACTGGTAAAATTATTTAGCGGTTTTGTTCGCTATTCCTCATAACAGTTATTGTGATAATGTATAATTATCATGTTTATATCACGTTCAGATACTTATGTATAAGAAGTTTATTGCACTGTCAATCCATTGTGATAAAAAAGTGATATTTGTTTCTGTTATGTATGTGTGTACATTTTGCACAGTAATCATTTAACTCTCTTAAGAATTTTGTATATTCCTTCAATGTGTAAAATTTTTAATTGTAAATACTCTACGGCTCTATGACGTGATGACAATGTGTACTTTCCTACATATAACTTTCGAGTGTTCACTGGAATCCGTACACAGTACACCTGAACTAAAATCATAGTACGCTCTCAGTTAAAACAAACACAAAATTGCATTTGAATCGCAACTAAACTCCATTTTGGTGTAGCAAAAGCGAGAGCGCGCGAAAAACTTTGTTATTACATCGGTGTTAAGGTAGAAAGTAACATTTCGCAGTTAAGTCTTTAAAGTTTAACATGGAAAAAGTTTGATTAGTCCGATTGGGCCGTGGGGCTGTGGGGTCTATTTAACAGAGTGGTCGCATTTATTGCCTGCTCACGTCTGCAGACACGGGGTTAAGGAGTGGGGGACTTGCGACACTACTTAATATTATTGTTTGTATACAATAACTTATATATGTGAATCAGGTGTGAATCAGGATATGAAATATGAATATATAAGTAATTGCTATTGTAAAATAATTAATTCAATATTACGTAGATATAAGAATATCATTGTAGTTAAAGCACTAGGGAACAATTATGAATTCCAAAGCGAATTGTCATTGAGCATGGCTCGCCATTCTGAGAGAACTCTGTGGTGGTATTTGTTCAAATGAAGTGATGTATCAAATCGACTGTAATAAAGGGGATCATCTAAAATAAAATAGAAAAAATATAACTAGCGAGGTTTCTAGGTACGCTACCGCTCACCTCTTACAGCGCAGCACACCGCTAACTCGCAGGCGGCATACAAATTCATCAGCTAGCTATGTTTGTTACTAACTTTGTTCTCCTGATAGCAATAAATTGTAGCAGCTGTCTTTGCAGGCCAATCGATCTGATTGAGCAGCCGTTTGACGGACGTAGGAGAAACCAATGAGGTAGTAAAGTTGAGGTCACGCGCGTCCTATGTCCGGGTCGCTGTCTCCGACATGTATTAAACATTTTGTTCTCACTCATTTTTATGATTGCGTTCAAGATTGCCTTTGTTCACGTCCTTTGTTTGATGTTCCATTGTTTTTTTGGTAATAAGACAGATGAGAGAAGTCAGCTTCGGTGAAACGTAGTCAGTTAATAGGTTCAGTCTACTTAAAACGCTGGTCATATTTTTGATATGTTTCCAAACATGTAAAATATTGTGTTGTCACCTGTAAACTGTGTCATATATCGGGTGTGAGGGTGTGACGTGTCAGTTGAGAAGTAGGAGCTGTAATGTCCGGGCGCCGGGCATTGCCACTCGCTGCCAGAAAACATAAACAAGAATTTATTCTGTATCCTGTCTTAGACGACGGAAAAATACGGATTGGTAACATGAACAGGTCTGCGGTGTTGAAGTATAATGAAGGTATTGGTAAGATATAAAGGTGCTTTATAGATGTTAAGGAGTTTTTAAGCGCCTGACCTTTTGTTCATTTCTGATCGATCGTTTATGTTCGTAACTATGTTCTTAAGTAAAACATATGGATTCTAACTTTTTGATTGATTCGGTATATTTTGGTCATACCAAGCGATGACAATATGAAATAGACTACAATATAGCAACTGGCGTATCCAGTATAGATACTGTTGTACTCCGTAGATGGCAGGCGGTCCCGAGCATCATGCAAGTGAGTAAAATTGAATTACTAAAGTGAATTTTGTTAGTTGTAACTGAGTTTAATTAAGTTAAAAATACAGTTAAACTTGTAGGGTCTTGTTCAGTAGTTAACTCAAATTAAATGCTGAGTTAAACGTTCAGTTTGTGGATGCTGTACAAATTAGTTTTCGTCTGTGTTTTCATTGTTATATGTACATGTACAAGACGGATAGGCTGAACGTTTACACTGAGACGGAGACCTCATTATGTTGCTGAGAAAAGACTGAAAAGGCTTTATTTGAAGCTTAATTAAGATTTTTTGATTGCGAAGTAAGTGAAGGATTGAATTATTTGTCAAAGGAGGGATAAGACTTTTAAAGAATTTTTAACGAATCTTTACTTTTGTCAGTATTAGAATATCTTTCTTTCTATAAAATCTTACACACATAATGTAAAAACTATCTACTAGAAACATTTCCTACATTCTTCCAACTTTAAAATGCACCAGCAGTTGCGCCACAAACCGACGTCCCCGTATCTCGCGGCTGTCTACAAAGATATTCCAGCAGAGCCATGGCGTCGAATACGTTGTTCTGTATCGCAATGTATGCACATACTAAGTGATCTGCTTGGCGACACTCTCTGGCCAGTCCACTGTTACGTAAACCCTATCCCACTGTACACCCCACTAGTGTACTCGTTTATTTTCATTGCATAGTGCAGATGCATAGATGAGGCAGCTGTGCACGGTCTCGTGGATTTGATGGTGATAGCAAATGAATGGTGGGGAGTTGCAAATTATAATTGGTGACCCTGATTTTGATGGTAGGCATCTTGAGTGCGGGGGAACTGCACAACTTGATTCCCCCTAGTCATTTCTATCATCGTACCACAAGATGATCGGCGAAGCGTCACCAATTAATGACCGATTAAGCTTTCTTGTGCACCCAGATCCGGAACAACAGTCTGTGGATCAGACAAAGAGTTGTTCCGTGCGGGAATCGAACCCGCGACACGTTACGTGGCAGCCAGTGCAGTCGGACCAATACTGCTAAGGAGTGAAATTCTTTGTTTCATGAAGTGTTTAACCTGGGTGTCTTCAAGCTCCGAGTGAATAGGTTGTTTATGGGACTTGAGCCATCGTAGACCGTATTATCGCTTACTATGAGCACAGTGTTAAGCGGTCATATGTCGGCCCATCAAATATAAAAAAAAACTGGAGCTGCTTTTAATGAGAATTTAATACAATAATGTTTTGCTCCATATAAGTGTTGAACTCGACACCCTTCGTTCTGTTATCGTGCTTGCGACCACGTGTGAGTAGAGATAAGTTTGAAAAGGATCTAGTTAGATCATTTATTGGGAATCTCTTTCGACATTAATATCTGGGTTATTCTTTATCTATACTGGGTATTCTTGTATCTAAAGTGCGTCATGAGATAAGAACGGGAATTTATGACGCCCCTGTAGTTTTCCAATGGAATTAGTTGTTAATACATTGATTACATCAACGCCCAGTAAGTGGTGTGTTTACCGGGGAATTTTCGCAGTCTCGAATGGTTTAGTAATTACAAAAATACGTGGAAAACCTTACCTAAACATTGCTATTATTCAATCTAAATTCTGTGATTAAGAAAATCCAACTTATACAGGTACATTGGTTTTCCCAATTTTTTGAGTTAGTAAATTCTTTTAACGTTTACGTTCTTTGAAACTCTGTAGTAAGTATTAATTACAATGAAATTCGTAATCTAAAAAGAGAATTAAAGGTAATAACTTGCTGAAATCTCTTGTCTCATGGTCCATCGTGATCGACAAACACTTAACAACTTAAGCACACGATTTGAATAGTATTATATTGGTACTAATGTACCAAACTATCTACTACTGAAAAGCATAAGATATCTATAATTATAATTATTAAATAATTATTAAATTATAATTATAGAATAATTATTAAATTATAATTATAGATATCTTATTATAAGATAATTAGAAATATCTACTCAGTAAACCGGTGAAAATCTTGGGACCTATTGTTGTTATAGTTGCATCTAATTACATTTTAATGAGACGGTGGCGTGGTGTGCTCCGCCACGTTATTGGGAGCACAAGAGATACAAGAGATGTTATTTTATAAGTTGCTGTGGTTAAAGGTTTGTTGTTTTAAAGTAAGTTTTAATAAATGTAGATGTAATTAATGTTAGGTATAGTAGAATACTGTTTGTTACAATTAATTTACATAAAATCCTACGCAATAATTGTTTCTTTTAGTAGTTACAAGAGTAATCATAAACTTAGATGAAGTTTGTATAGTTAGGTACAGAGTTTTCCAATTGTAACTTTTGATTAACCTATTTTCGTTATTACTTTGTAGGTGTGTTTGGACTCTGAACTTAAGTCTCAATAGTGTGACACACCATTGGCAAAAGAATGAAAGAAAGAAAAACAATTATTACATGGTCAAGAAATCAAGAAAGAAAGGTTATCTCTAATAACACTCAAAGTTACTGATCTCATACGAGCGATCAGTTCTGGTAATATGTATATATGTAATTCTACAAATATTTAAAAAGGGTTTACACTAAGTGTCGGCACTCGTTTTATTTTCGGTCAACGTTTATACCACAGTCTACCCGCTAGAACCATACACGGAGGCTGGAAGTACCCACAGAATGTGCCCGTCACCCTGCAATGCGCAAACAGTCTTCGATACTCGCCACAGTGTAAAAAGAGCGTAACGCACGCTCCGTAGAACATGTTAGGCTGCCAAAGTTTGCTGAATAAAAACTTATTACGAGTAGCTGTTCCTCGGAGGGTTGAGGGCGTAAATTACTCCCTCCGTGCTCCTTCCGAGGGCTGTTATAATGAATTCTAATTTATGGCCGCCATCGTGACGAGCTTTTAACAGAGGTGACGTCGACATTTTACACAGATGTATCGGGATTCGAACCTGTTTGGGTTCGTTTTATGGAGGTCTTCTGGCCAATACTGAGGGATAATACAACGTTATGGTCGCAATAAAGTCAGGAAGTATTTGTCGTATCTACTAAATAAATGGTGAAGTTCTGGTGAAGACTTCAACTATTACTTATCCTTTTGTTTGTTTAGCGAAATGTCTGAAAAAATAATATTAAAGACTGATCTGATAATGGCTCTGATCTGATCTGATAATGGCTTAACAAAAATATTGAAGAGTATCAAATTCTCTTTAGCTTAATTGTAATTATTTCTGCATTATCATCTACGAACCAAAGTCATTATAATAAAAGTTTGTAACACAACATACATAAATATATTCTACAACTTACACATAACCCAACTCCAGGGCAAAACAACGAAACATTCCTTATTATTCCACGGTACACAAACCTTTGCCCTTGACAGGAGTTCAAGGGCATCATTATAAAGAGGAAGTCTTGTCTTTAAGGCCCTTACGTAAGAGCACAAGGTCCCAGGTGTGAGCGAAGCCAGGGTATTTAATAAGCAAAAAACATACACATAAAATACCATGTGGTGTGTTGTTATATATAGTTGTGTACACAGTGCTGCGATAGAATTAAATGTACCTATAGTGGTTGGACTGCGAATCTAAAAGTTTTTGAAACTAAACTGTGTGGAGTGTTAGCTCTGGTTGAGTTTACCTTGCAGTTGTACACTAGAAAAACTAGGGATTTTTGAACGTTTTATTACTAAAACCTTTTACATATGCTGGAACACTGTCAAATGAAAAGAGAAATGCTCATAGTTACTGCAGCAGCGCAGACCTTTTTTCACTTTTCCTAAATGCGTAAAGGATTTTTTGTATGTTTGTAGAGATGCAATGTGGCATACTGCTATAATGGTACTTACTTTTTATTAAATATATTGACAAATGCCGGAATACTGAAACGTTACTCAATTTTAAGTCGTGCTTAAATATCGTGCCATCTCTGTCATTTCACAAAGAATTTGTCGAGACAGAACTATACTTAAGCGCGACTTAAAATTGAGTAGCGTTTCAGTATTCCGACAAAAGAAATTATATTTATATTTAAACTCACCCTCAAATAAAGACTCAGAACTCATCCGAATACATCAGATAATTACTCGTAAAATGAGAAATATGAGGAAGATAATTATATCTAAGTACCATACACACCGCAATTCCAAGACTCGCATAATCTGTGACAAAAGAGACAAATTATGTTTGGGCATAAATAACTGCCTAATTGTATCTATTTACGAACATCCAGAATTCAATTTGGGCCCTTGTACCATACACCTGAATAAACTCATTTATTTCTCCCCTCACTTGTAGCTGCCGCTTCCAAAACTCCTCGTTTCTTGCCTTCCATTCTGTTCCCTGCATTCCCGTTGATGAATAAACAGATTACATCTTTCGCATTTGTGTTGCTATTGAGTATAACACATGTTTTATGTATTTAGACTTGTTTATTGCAATTCAAACCATGGGAATCTGTGTGTAGGCATTTATGTTTATTTTGTTTTGAGATTTAATACCCTATTAATATTAACGTACCTATTACAATCTAAATTCTAGTAGTTATTTATGAAGAAAATAAAGAAATACTTCTTTAGGGATTTCAAAATGGAATCAGCATTTTAGGTACATTTTATTGTAAATTTCAATTTTCCAAATCACATAACATAACATATCATCACGCCTTTTTATCCCTAGGCAGAGGTGCACATTTCGGCACTTAATGCCACTTTACAATGTAACACCCACTTTCACTATTTATGTTATGAGTCCCATGTAATAGGGGGTGAGCCTATTGCCAAATACCGGGCACATTTCCAGACTCCATGCTACTACTGAGATTTTTAAAAACCCAGTAATATTTTGCCCGACCGGACCCGGGAATCGAACCCCAGACCCCTTGCCCGGCAGTCGCACTTGCAATCACTCGGCCAACGACGCAGGCAGTTTTCCAAATCAATTACCCAAAAGTCCTTAATAAATATTAAGTTCCAATTGATTTCAAACTGGCAAACTTTGAGCACCACGAGCAAATAGAAAAAAACCTACTTTCATTAGACATTTGGCCTGTGTTCGAGCATATCTAGTTTCCGTAATTCGTCTGCCCGAGGCAATGGCTCGATTACTGAACCTCCCGCACTTATCAGAAACGTTCCTCCCTTCCTCTTTATATTGTTAGCTTTTCTTTGGGAGGGATCTGTTTCTTTGTGAGTGACCGAACTCCCTATACAACCAATACTACCAACTTGTATATCTTTCCACGTTTTGTGCTCGAAGAAAATTGATTACAGCGATGTTTTCTGTTTTATACTGATTTAAGTGTAATTTGTCGGGTTTATAATCACATACAATCGTAGTTTTGGATTCCTAGGATTAAGACGAAGTGGTGCAGAGTCAACAAAATATCTTTGGAACTAATATGGAAAATGTGTCCTACTAGAATAATAGTGTGTGTAAGTGTGTAAGTGTGTAATAATTACACAAACTCGAGTGCGAATATAAACAAATAAAAGTAGGCGATGTTACAGCGCTCCACTAAAATGTTCGTCATTACGAGTCAACTCGATAATGACGTATTTAACAGTTTTCTACCAACTTTTAACAACATCGGGTTCAGTAGGAACACAGAGTTACTTTACAGAATGATAACAGAAGGTACGTTCTAGACGATGAAGTTATATAGAATATGAAGTTTCGACCCCTATTTTGAAGTTGCACTAGGGTTTGAATATCAAGATCTTACGTTGCAGGTTAATATTGTTTCCTGAACCCACATGTGAGACTGGAAACCGGTATGCTTTATTTAATAATTCGGAGTTTGGCAAAGATTAATGTATATTGAATTTTGTTAAGCCTTTTGCCATACATCAGAAACATTTTTAAGTTCCTGGAGATGTTTATCGTATTTGCGTTCTAATTACAATTAACACTACAAATAAAAGCAAGACACATAATAGTGTGTGGTCTTTCTGCACTACAATTATGAGTGGCAATCCTCAGAGGACGTAAATGAGAGGGTTTACGGAGAGCAGAAGGCGACATGCGGCAGTAGTCACCCGGTGTAATTTAATTTAGGTTAAGTGACATCCCTATGTTCTGTCCGGTGACCCTCATATGCCCGTAGGAGATATTTTTTTAACGTGAGGTAAGCTCCAGTCTGACATAGGGTACGACTAGTCGTGTCGAGGAGAAAACTAATACTTAGTATTACTTAGTGTCCATTTCTGGCACACGAACATAGCAAATAAGTTTAAGGTAAATAGGTATAGAGCGAAATTCGAATCTTCCACACATAGGTGTGAGAGAGCCATGCTTCGGCACGAATGGGCCGGCTCGACCGGAGTGATACCACGGCCTTATAGAAAACCGACGTGAAGCAATGCTTGCGTTGTGTTTCGTCGTGTGAGTGAGGTTACCGGAGGCCCAATTACTCTCCCCTTCCCCAATCTCCCCAATCCCTGAATCCTCAACGCTCCTCCAACTCCTAATCCCCAAACGGCCAGTAACGCACTTGTAACGCCTCTGGTGTTCCGGGTGTCCATTGGCGACGCCGATTACTTACCATCAGGTGATCCGTCTGCTCGTTTACAGGCTTTTGCCATAAAAAAAGAATTGTCAATACAAAGGCTGCTATTGTCTCAGTACTGAGATATTTTAGCTGAATAAGGACCTTGAACCTCATATTTATCATTACAATAAAACACAATCACCAAAACAATAAACTACAATGAAAATCACGTCTTCCGCACACTAGCCACGACGTTCACACCTAGGGTTGTCACATAAACAGTTACTACATCGTGGACGTATGACGGCCGTGTTGAATACAAACTCCCTAATATTCGTAAACGTTATAACGAGTTCTGAGCAAGACTATTGTTTACAAAGAGCTTTTTTTTTCAGTAATAGAATGTTAATGTTTCATTGCGGGTTATGTCGTTGAGTTTCATGATCTGAGCGCTGTTTGCCCGACGTTAGTGCCAACGAAACTGAAACAAAAGACGTTGTGGAAATAAAATGGGAATGTGTGGCGCGCGAATGTAAAGATACGAGAGGTTTTATTTTGTTCTAGCTCTCTGCCGAACATCTTTGTTTTTAAGTGAATTACGATTATGTTTGTACAACTTAGTACACGGCTTGGAAATTGAAGGTAAACTTAATTGAATTTTTGTTGTAGAAATAAAGTAAATTTATTTGTTTGTCTGTAAAAGATTAATCACCATTAATCTTGCAGTAGATACATACATATATAAAGTGAGCTTGTCGAATACCATGGAAAACACGATCTATCAAATAGCGAACCGCTTCAAAGACACTTCCTAAGCCAAAGTCCTCAGCACAACTTGTAGACGGTCCTTAAGTATTCTGTTAAACAACATAATCAAACTCGTTTATGGGGTTAATAAGTTCGTACGCAGAGTTGTAAACACTCGAGCAGCTCGAGCTCGTCGGGATCCAGTATTTGGGGCGGAGTCTTAAGTAATAATAGGTTGACAAAGTGATTCCGACGGGCGCAGGAAAGTTGGAACGCCAAGGGTTTTGGATTGTTCGCATTGATCGGACGCGAGACGTTCGGGAGGACTCGACGCGGTACAAGATGGAGGATTAAGAGGATTACCTAAGTAATAATGTGAATGCGAAAGTAAATTGAACGTGTTTGGGGATTGAGGTCAAGTTGCGTATTATCCACGTAGAATGTTCCAGAGTTTTCTGGAAAGCAATCCGTGTGTTCACATTTCACATGGGTAAGTCTCTAATTTACGCAATTTGACATCGCTTTTTAAAGTTGGTAGTTCAAGAGGAAGACATCAAGATAAACGTTATTTGCAAACTAACTTTCATAACAGAATAATTACGTAACATACAAAACCCCCTGGTTAGCATAGGACATATTCATAAAGATTCGCTACAGTCACCTCAGTTACTTAGCCAAAGGTATATAGAATAATATTTCAAGTAATAACATACACAGAACTAGCTGTAGGGACATGCAGAGGAAATTACTTCCGCACAGTAAACTCTTTACGTGTCGTTTTTATTTTGTGGCCCAAACTGACTAGCTGACGCTGGACCCTGCAATCTGATTATATTTTTTGGGGCACGACCTTCAAGTAATGTTCTTTGAAAGAAACAAATGACCCTTTGGTAGCAAAATTTTTATGCCTCATTATGAAATCGCTATGAGATAACTAAAGGTCTAGAAGAAAGTATTTATTTTGAGTACGATAATTATAATTAAAATCAATTAATCCATTTTAGTCATTGAGTGAAAATAATAATTTGATGCACACATTCTACCAAAGTCCATTTTATGTGATAATATTTTACGTAATTGCATCAGAACCTTTTTTATACATACATTATTATAATTTTTTGGATTGTAATTCTTTAAGACAAGTGTTCTAAGTGGCGTTAGTTTGCAAATATCTTGCAAGATCCCTGTACAAATTGCTTTGAAACTCAATATTCAATACAGGCATTGTATAGAGACTGCAACGCCTCGCAAGGATTAGGGGAGGAACAAGAAACTATTGTATGGACGCTGGGACACAATAGCCGGGGGGGGGGGGGGGATATTTCAACTAGTCTTAAGTTTAGGTGCAGCGTTATCAATGATTGAACTGTAAAGATAAACAAATCTCGATGCAAATATTGTATAGTAAGTCTAGTTATATTTTAATGCTTTACAGGCCAGTTCAATTCAGTAGTTGTTGTGTTATTAGTGAGAAAATTAGGGAACGACAATTTTTTCTAAAGATTTGAGAACATTTACTAGATGCAAGCTGGATTGCTATTGCTATTGCTGAAGCGCAGAAGATGGATTGCTAGTATCCACTAGTGTTAGTTTTTTTTTGTTTTTATGGCATAAGCCGGTAAACGAGCAGACGGATCACCTGATGGTAAGCAATCGGCGTCGCTCATGGATACCTGGAACATCAGAGGCCACCACAAGTGCGTTACCGGCTTTTGGGAATTAAGAGTTTGAGGATCGTTGGGGATTCAGGGATTAAGGAGATTGGGGAAGGGGAGGGTGATTGGGCCTCCGGTAACTTCACTCACACGACGAAACACAACGCAAGCGTTGCTTCACGTCGGTTTTCTGTGAGGCCGTGGTATCACTCCGGTCGAGCCGGCCCATTCGTGCCGAAGCATGGCTCTCCCACACTTAAAAGGTTTAGGTAATGTAAACAAGAATATTGATAAATAGTTATTTTAAGCAATGTGTAGGTGATAATTAAGCTGTTGTCCAATGCTTTCCAATAAATATGGTTTTTTTTTTTTTTTTTTTTTTTTTTTTTTTTTTTTTTTTTTAAGGGGGGAAAATCATCGAATGACTGCTCCCGCCTGGGTGAGGCGGAAGGGAGTGTCAGACTCTTACTGACTAAAAACCACCCCGTTCCTTCTCCTGCACGTCGAGCCGGAGCCCCGGTTACCCGTTAGGTTCTCCGCGACTCCGAATCGGCATCGGCCCTATTGGGCCCCATCTGTGGTGGTCTGATGGCTCTTTGAGGGCCATCAGACCACCTCGGGTCTGTTTCTGGTCGGACGGGGAGCCACCCATGCTCGCCGTCCGCAGGCCCGCGCTTACGGTGGCCGGAGATCGTCTCGCGATCCCCGACGCCCGGTGTGTCCTTCGCGATGGCTGGGTTGCGAGGAGGCAGCGCTTCGCTGCCTCACGCGTCCCGCCTCCTCCTTAGCTAGCATGACTGCTTCGCAAAAGGAGGAGACGGCATCCCAATCCCCCTCGCTCCGCATCATGGCCTGCACTAGGCCCGGACGCGAGAGGTCGCCATCGCCGATCACTTCCCTGAGGGCACGGCGGTGCTCAGCCCACGCAGGGCATTCTCCCACTGTGTGTTCCACCGTGTCCTCAGGGCGGTCCTCGCAGTGATGACACCCGGGCGTTTCCTCCCGCCCCATCAGACACAGGTACCTCCCGAAACTTCCATGTCCGGTGAGGACCTGCGTCAGGCGGTAGGTGAGGACGCCGTAGCGTCTCTCAAGCCACTCCTCAAAGAGGGGACTTACCGCTGCAATGGCAGCGAGCCCAAATAAATATGGTTTAACATTCAAACCTTAATGTATTTGCTAGTCTCTAAAATCTTCTGGCTTGTGCCACGAGCGGGCCGGGTGAGGAGCGTCACCACTAATGAAGCAGGAGTCAGTGAACTAAGTAAATTAATGTACGAACATGTTGCAGCCGCGGCCGCGAGGTAAACGACCAAAATTTCATCTTTTAATGGTTCCTCTTGATTTTATTTTGTTTTTGAAAATGGTAGGTATGCATATTTTGTGATCATTCGATTTTGTATGGTTTCAGATGTTAACTTTGTAGCAATTACTTAGTATAGTTGCAGCAATTTTTATGTTATAAGTTATGGAGTTCCCTATTTGTGAATAATCTTTAAAAACGTAGTGGTTATTCAAAAAGGCCCCTGTTTTTGTATAAACTATCTGCCACATAAGTTTATCGGGTACTTATGAAGGTGGTGAAACAGACCCATAATATTATGGATATTATTATTTTTTTAAACTTTACCCCACACTAGGATTTACTCCTGTGTCGTGGGTGCGTTTACAAACATCACGATCTAAGTCCACATACACATGACACCTAGTGTCCAGAAACAACAATTTGTGGATCAAACAAACCACACCAACCGTGCAGTCAAGTTATATACCTGTTTAAAGTCTGACTTATCAATTAAGAGTTTAATAAATAAAAAAGGTATTTCTGAATCAAAATTGGGCAGAACAATCATAAGCTAGTTATAAGTTTTATTTATTAAGTTAAACATACCTAGATTCCACATAGAGATGCCTAGTAGCCTAAGTATGTGATGTAGACTGGGTATAATGTATGGCGTTGCATATTTCAACATAAAATAGTTTTAAATGGCCGTTATGTGCAGTACTCGGAGCGGCATATATCACTGAAACGTTTGTAAGTTAAAATTCGAAGATTTTATTATTGCTGATGTTATAAAATATTGTCCTGAGATTATTCTATGTGAAGTATAATCATCATCATATATCATCACGCTTTTTATCCCCGAAGAGGTAGGCAGAGGTGGCATTTAATACCACGTACAATGTAACACCCACTTTTCACTATTTATGTTATAAGTTCCATGTACTAGAGGGTGAGCCTATTGCGAAATACTGAGTCCATTTCCAGACTCCGTGCTAGTACTGATTTGTGCTAATATAGATTTTTTTAGGAAACCCAGTCTTTGCCCGAACATGAGACCCTTGCTTTGCAGTCGCAATTGCGACTACTCTACCAACGAAGCAGTGTGGAGTATAAGTAGAATTAACTTGCTTTGTGTTTCGTCGTGTGAGTGAGGCTATCGGAGGTCTAATTACCCCCTCCCAAATCTCGCCTATCCCCGAATCCCCAATAATCTTCTGATTCCTAATCCCAAAAGGTTGGTGATGCAGTGGTAACACCTCTGGTGTTCCGCGTGTCCATAGGCGGCACCGATTACTCACTATTAGGTGATCCGTCTGTTGGTTTACTGGCTTATTCCGTAAAAAAAGATGATGATGATGGGGTGACAAAATCCCTCTTATCGATGAGCCTTATCATTCTATACATAGAACGATAAGGCTAATAGTCTAACTGTGCATTTTTACAAGATGTTGATGGTGATGATAATACGGTAGTTGACAGGTAGTCAAATTCAATACTTATTTCTTTAAAATTAGCGAGAACAAATCCGAAAGTAGGTAAATTGTCAAATCAATGGATGAGAGTATGATTATTTTTTAATTATTTATTACATTGAAAAGTTGAAACAATTTATTTTAAACCTAGGAAACTAGACAATTATGATGTCTTATTATAATTCTGAACCTGTGTCCTTGTTATGTATTATCTAGATGACCTAGTTGTACATAATACCTTGTATATAAGTATACATCAGCAAATTAATATCTCAAAGTTTGTAGCAGCTTAGTTTGTAGGTAGTCTCAAGTTCAGCTAGCGAGTTGTCTGTACCTCTATGATGAACTAATGTAATCAACACGTTTCATGAAATACGGACAAAGTCTTGAATTGTGTCCTATGTACTGTAATAGGATTATCGTGTAAGACTGTGTAAAAGTTGATTAACTATATTATTATTATGTAGCTTCAATAAAATGATTTGATTGACTATACTGTTTCATAAGGAAATGAGGTAAGTATGTAGTTTTTACCACGTGATGACGACAGAATTGAATAGAAGTGATGAATAGAAAAGTATGGGAGAGCCATGCCTCGGTACTAATGGGCCGGCTCAATCAGAGTGATACCACGGCATCACAGAAAATGTGAAACAACATTTGCGTTGCGTTTCGTCATGTGAGTGAGGTTACTGGAGGCCCTCTGATGTGTCAGTTGTCCATGGGCGGCGCCGATTACTTGCCATCAGGTGATACGTCTGCTTGTTTACCAGCTTAAGCCATAAAAATTGATATGTCAGCAACCTTAGTTCTTCTATGGGTGTATTCAGAGCTGTCTAAGAGCCTACTTATATAACAGAAGCAGTAGCAGCATTCCCTGATTAGTCTTAACTTTTTAAACTATGATCGCTACCCGCCTGCTAAATATAGAGTTGATGGGACACCTTTCTTACTTATAGGAGCATCATATTATTAGTTACATTAATAATACAAAGGCTTTTTGCCGAAATATTTAAGGTCAGCAGTGGACATAGCATAGCAGAAGGCAGAGCTCGTGTTACAACGATTACACCGACGATTACCAACACATGCTGCGTAATCCAACGCAATATGATTCTTATGACGATAGTAATAGCGACCATGTTATGTTTTTGTACGACATACAATGGCATCTCGGTGCATGGGATAACCTCCCCTTGTTTTTATTTTGTGGTGAAACGGAATCTTATAAGAAGGGGCCCATTTTCCTGTAATATTTTTTGTCATGTGCAGCGTGCTGGATTTTCATATAAGTAATGGATGTTTATGAAACATTATATTGTATTCTCTATAAGTTCTGCTGTACTATTTGAGGTACTTAGATAAATATACTCGTATCTACTTGAAAACGTTATGTCACGTTTCATTAGACTGCCTCGTTGGCCAAGTGGGCGCAAGTGCGACTGCTGGTCAAGAGGCCTCGGGTTCGATTCCCGGGTCGGGCAAAGTATTACTGGGTTTTTAAAAATCTCAGTAGTAGCACGGAGTCCGGAAATGTGCCCGTCATATGGCAATAGGTGACTATTACATGGGACTCATAACATAAATAGTGAAAAGTGGGTGTTACATTGTACAGTAGCATTTAGTGCCGTAATGTGCACCTCTGCCTACCCCTTCGGGGGTAAAAGGCGTGATGTTATGTCACGATTCATTAGAATGAACTCCCACGATGATGAAGTTGAGTCTTTTAAACAGATTAGTAATAATAAAGCGCAGAAAAATATGACCAAATGACCACGAACTAGTATTCTTGACAATCTATACAACATTTTACAGACTAACAATAAATACAATCACACGTTCCGTTAGCTCTCTGACGATAATTGTATTCGTATTTTATCGTCAACTCGCGGGCCGCGAGCCGCGGCTGTGCGCGCGACACTATCAGAACATTAATCACGGCGCTAGTGTTGCACGCATCCCCTCTAACAGCTTCATATCACAGTTTTTGCATCCGTACCATAAATCTCCACTCACTACTGCCTACCCATTCCTATTACCTAGTGTTTTAGGGGATAGGGCATGGTTGCCATAAAACCGTTGATAGAGTTAGCTATTTTTTTTAGTCGTAACATTAACTCAATCTTATTCAGACCCAAGAAAATGTACCACGACATGGAGTCCCATGTATTGTGGATAATAAATTGAGCAGGAAATCTGTCTGCACTGGACTTTATTTACTTTATCCTATACGTTATTTCGATCCGGTAAATTGAAACCAAAATAGCTCAAGATCATATTACGAAGTTTTTCCGAGAAAATAATTTACACTTGGACATCACTTGTACCTGTTTAAACGTAATGCAGTTGCAATTTCGGGCAATAGCCCACAGTGCCTTTGAAAAGGCATTCGTCTTTCAGGGTTCCTAAGCCGGCTCCTGTAGCGTTCGGGAGTAATTGAGGAAATCTCTGTATTTCGGTGAAGATAGCAAATCCGCTGGTAAGGCAGTAAGGCAGCGTCCCTAGTTCCGCCATATCTCTACGGATTAAGTTACTTGAGACACACCACCGCTGAATGCCGACAGGGACGGATTGCGATTGTTAAGTTAATTGGTCTATCGATACGCTTGGTATTGTGTTTTTTTGGTTTAATATTCGATAATGTTGTGTGGTGTTGTATGGCTATTTTCCAATACCTAGTACTTATCAAGAATGAAGGAGTTGCACTATATTCTGGAACTAAAATAACTTTTTTTCCATTAGGTAAATGGATACTGCAAACATTCACAATGAACAGAATACCAATGCTTCCATTTACGCACTACCATGAAATAGAAATGAAACAAATAATTTTTTTTAAGGGGGGAAAATCATCGAATATCTGCTGAGGGAGTGTCAGGCTCTTACTGACTAAAAACCACCCCGTTCCTTCTCCTGCACGTCGAGCCGAAGCCCCGGTAACCCGTTAGGTTCACCGCGACTCCGAATCGCCATCGGCCCTGTTGGGCCCCATCTGTGAAACAAATGAATGGGAAGTCATTTAAATTTACTACGTAACTTAACAATGACGATAGAAAAATACTTGTGAGCCATAGCTTTAGCTGCAGTCTATTTCATCCCAAAACAAAAGAAGTGATTTGTTAAGAACTCTCACTTTTACTCAACCTCTTTAGGTACTGAGTATCCAAGTCCGTCGCATGTCACCGTCGATGCTATCTACGTAATATGAATGTCGCTTTGCTTAGCATTATCTTAAGATGGCGCCGTCGGTAACCGGCTATTGAAATACGTTATTACGTCACTACTACAAGGGACATACTCCTAAATGTATTGCCAAGTTATTTACTAATATTGCTTTTTTACGGGTATAGAAGGAAAGGACTTAGTTATCTTTTTACTTTAATCATATCAACTTGTCGCCCGTAGTACTGGCGAGCACAATTTACTGTTTCGAATTGAATTGATCTCTGATTTCACAGACGCTTTGACTTGTATTTGAAATCATTATCTTGACATTACTTAGTAATAATTAATTAAATTGGATTTATGTAACGGAATAAACAAACATTTCATCATCAACAGCCTATAAATGCCCACTACTGAGCAAAACCTCTTCTCACACAGAGAAGGTTTGAGCATTAATCACCGCGCTTGCTCAATGCGGGTTGGCGATTACAAACTTATAATTAGATTTAGATTACCTAGACTTAGATTTATTAACGAACATTGGCATGCCTTTTTTTTTTTTTTTTTTTGGGGGGAAAATCATCCAATGACTTCTCCCGCCTGGGTGAGGCGGGAGGGAGTGTCAGACTCTTACTGACTAAAAACCACCCCGTTCCTACACCTGCACTTCGAACCGGAGCCCCGGCAACCCGTTAAGTCTTCCGCGGCTCCGTATCGGCATCAGCCTTGTTAGGCCCCATCTGTGGTGGTCTGATGGCTCCTTGAGGCGCGCGCGGAACGCGACGCGCCGTACGCACGGGCCTGGTTCTGGTCGGGCGGCGAGTCACCCATGCTCGCCGTCCGCAGACCCGTGCTTACGGTGGCCGGAGATCGTCTCGCGATCCCCGACGCCCGGAGTGTCTCTCGCGACGGCCGGGTCGTGAGGAGGTTCGTTCCCTCACGCGCTCCGCCTCCTCCTTAGCTAGCATGACTGCTTCGCAGAAGGAGGAGACGGCATCCCAGTCCCCCTCGCTCCGTACCATGGTCTGAACCAGAGCCGGACGCGAGAGGTCGCCGTCGCCGATCACATTCCTGAGGACACGGCGGTGCTCAGTCCACGCAGGACACACCGCCACCGTATGCTCCACCGTGTCCTCCGGGCGATCCTCGCAGTGATGACACCCGGGCGTTTCCTCCCGCCCAATCCGAAACAGGAACCTACTGAAACTTCCGTGTCCGGTAAGCACCTGCGTCAGGCGGTAGGTGAGGACGCCGTAGCGTCTCTCAAGCCACTCCTCAAAGAGGGGACTTACCGCTGCAATGACAGCGAGCCCAGCCTTCGGTTGCGACAGTCGTTGCTGCCATTCCGCCATGAGATCACGCCGGAGCTCATCCCGCCACGCATTAATCTGGCGCGGCAGCGGAGTTTCGCCCCGGCGACGTGCCTCCGCGCGCAAACAAAAAACGCGCGCGAGCACCTTCGCCTCCAGATCCCACGGCGGTAATCCGGCAAGGAGGTTCGCCGCCTCCCCGGAGATCGTGCGATATCCGCGTATCAATCGGATCGCCATGACCCTCTGTGATGTGAGCAGCGCCCGAGCGGGCCGCCGCATCAGGTTCGGCGCCCACACAGGGGCGCCGTAGAGGGCCATGGACCGCACGACCCCGGCGTATAACCTCCGGCAGGAGGCGTTTGGCCCCCCGAGGTTAGGTAGGAGGCGCTTAAGCGCCGCCCCCGTCCTTTCCAACTTAGGAGCCAAACGTCGGAAATGCTCCACGAAGTTCCACCGACTGTCGAGGACGAGTCCTAGATACTTCATCGTCGTCTCGACGCCGATGGTAACTCCTCCCGCCGTTAATTGGGACTCACCCGGAGGTGGCGCGTTCCCGCGGCCATGAAAACACATGGCTTCGGATTTGTGGAGCGCCACCTCGAGTCCCAGTTGCCGGATTCTTTCAACGACTGTCGTAACCGCTCTCGCCGTTAAATTAGCCGCCGCCTGATGCGACCTCCCGTGTGCTAACACTAGTGTGTCGTCAGCGTAACAGACCACGCTGACGTTGTTCGGGAGGTCGGTGCGCAGCACCCAGTCATAGCCGATGTTCCACAGGAGCGGCCCCAAAACCGAACCCTGTGGAACACCGCGCGACGTCTCTCGCCGGTTCCACTCACCTCGGTGACCGGGATAAATGACGGACCGTTCCGTCAGGTATGCCTCGATTACACGACGGAGATAGGTGGGCACCCGATGATATCGAAGTGCCTCCAAAATGCAGCTCCAGGGCAGGGAGTTGAAGGCATTGGCGATGTCCAAGGACACCGCCACTACGACCTTACCTCTGGACACTGCAGTCCCCGTCGTGAGGTCTCTTACACGCATGATGGCGTCCACCGTGGAACGCCCTCTGCGAAAGCCGAACTGGCCGTCCGACAGGTCCGGCCCAACATCCGACAGGTGCGCGACGAGGCGGTTCGAAATGATCCTTTCGAAAACTTTTCCCACCTCGTCGAGCAACACGATGGGCCGGTACGCGGACGGAGAGTCCGCAGGGCGCCCCGGCTTCTTCACTAGGACCAATTTACCCGCCTTCCACAATAGCGGGAACTGGCCCCTCTCCAAGCATGCGCTGTAGAGACCAATTAATCGAGGCTCGAGAGCCTCCGAGGCCAGGACCCACGCCTTGCCGTGCAGTCCGTCGGGTCCCGGGGCGGTGTTTTTGGCGCCCATCCGGCGCACCGCCGCTCTCAACTCGGCCTCGGTCACCTCCGAAACTGTGTCGTCGTCGTCTTCGCTGTGGCCCACATAGGGCACCGCAGGGGGCGGAGTCATGGACGGAGGGGTGAAACCCCTCTGTAGTCGGGGGAACAAGGCGCCGACCACCTCCTCCACTACCTCTGGCCGGAGACTCTGAGTCAGCGGGGGAGCCCATGTGCGGAGCTTATCCCGCACCATCCGATAGGGGCGTCCCCACGGGTCTCTGTTCAGAGTCTCCAAGAACTCCTGGAGGGCATTCTCTTTGGCCCGCCGTATCTCCGCTTTCAGGGCGGCCTTCGCCGCCTTGTACCCCTCGTACAACTCCGCCTCTCTGACCTCTGCGTCCTGAGGACGGATGCGAAGCCTGCGGTGCCTGGTGTACCGGCGTCGCGCAGCAGTGCATGCACTGCGTAGAGCAGCCAGCTCTTGCGACCACCAGTACGTCTGGCGCTTGCGCTGACCTGGCCGGACCCGGGGCATCGCCACGTCACAGATTCTGGACATGGCGTCCTGGAGCCACCTCGCCTCCTCATCGATGTCGGCAGGCCTGTCCGGTGGTATCACCCAGGCCTGCACGATTGCGGCTTCAAGGAATAGCTCCCGGTCCAGCTGTCTCAGCGCCCAACGCGGGCCACATGGAGCCTGTCTGACCAGCGGGTCCGCGGACTCGGTGGAGACGTTAAACCGGATATACCGGTGGTCGGAGTACGTTTCCACCTCCTCCATGACGCGCCAGTCAACAACACGCGGTGACAGAGCAGGGCTAGCGAACGAAATGTCCACCACCGACTCGCCCTGCATCCGCACGCACGTGGGGACAGAACCCCGGTTCAGGACGACTAGGCCTGCCTCAAGGGCCCAGTCTTCCACCATCCTACCCCGAACGTCAGTAAACCGGGAACCCCAAGCCAAGTTCTTGGCATTGAAGTCCCCGAGGACGAGCACGGGGAGGGAACGGAACCCGACAACGACGGCGACCAACTCCCTCAGGGAGTTGTGGAACTCGGCGAGAGTTCGGTTCGGAGAGAAATACACGCCCACCACAGCGATCTCTCCGAACCGTGCTGCGACACAACCCCGGCCTCTCTGAACGGCCTCGAGAGTCGGGGTTCCGGAGGCGGCTGACGAGATGATGGTCACCGAGCCGTCCAAGTCTGCCACCCAGTGATCCCTGGGCGGGACAAAATACGGCTCGGAGACCACAGCGACATTTATTGACCACTGCGCCATGCTCTGAAGCAGGAGATCCTGAGCGGCGGCGCAGTGGTTGATGTTCGCCTGAAGGAGGCGGAATGGAGCTATTATTGGCAATCCATCCCAGCCTCTTCCCTGACGGCATTACAGCCAGTGGTGGCCGCGGCGACGGTAGCAGTGGCGACTGCAGCGGCGGCGGCGGGACTGACGGGGGCAGCGGAGGGCCTACTCTTGCCCCTGGATTTGGCAGGAGGGGAGCAGGCCTTGCTCCCGACCCGGTGATTGGCCGGCTTACCAACCGCCGCACATGCGTGACAGTGCAGCGGGGCAGAGCACGAGCCGGCTCTGTGACCGGGCTGACCGCAACGGAAGCAGCAGTCACTGCGGTCAACCTCCGAGGTGCACCTAGCGCTCACGTGGTCACCTACGTGGCAGCGGTAACACCTTATAGGTCGGACCTCGAGCAGTTTGACCTGCGCCGACACCCAGCCTACCAGGAGCCTTCGACCCTCCTTTATTTTCTTGGCCGCTGAGACGGGGCAGCTCACTACAACCGTTCGCAACCCCGAATTATCTGCACGGATGGTGCCGGCCTTAACTTGCTCGGCAGGACACTCACCCGTCCTGGCCACCGCGGCCACGACCTCCTCCTCCGTCACGGAGTCGTCCAGGCCCATTATACGTAACTCCAGGCACTTGGTTGGCCTTGACACGCGAGCCTCGTCTGCACCAAGGCACACTCTGAGCCTTTCGGCTAGAGCGTCAGCGGTTGGACCGCTGGTCGCGCCGGGGACCTCTAGTAAACGGGCTCCAGTCGCCGTCACTTTCAAAGAGAACCCGTTAGGGGCCCCGTACTCCGCGGGAGTTACCGCCCGCTTCAGTTTGGCGAGGATGTCGCCATATGTCACGCCTCTTTTGACCGCGTCCGGCTGTAGAGTTATCACTACAGCCGCGGTTTTAGGGGCGACAAGCATTGCCGCAGCGCGCTTTTCCTTGCGCCGCTGCCGCTGCCTCTGCCGCTGCTCCTTTTTTCGGCGCTTTCGCCCTTGCTTGGCGACCCTCCTCGCCTCTCCGACCACCTGCCATCCGCCGTCGCTGGCAGGGACACCCGAAGTTCGGGTAGGCTCCACAGCTGGGGCAGTAGACGGCCCAGCCACGGCGCTCCCTCGCCTACGAACTGTTGACGCCCTCACCACCGGTTCAGCTGGAGCCTGCGCCGGCGAAGCCGCCGGCGGTTGGGCCCGGACACCGCGGCTGGACCGACCAGGAGTAGTCGGCATAGCTGCCGCAGCCGCAAATGTGCGCGGTGCTGCTTGACTCCCTGCGAGTGGGGGGCGGAGGATCCTGCTCTCCAGCACGTCAAAACGCTGCTGGAACGCAGCCATCTCCCGCCGCACCAGGCCGATTATGTCGGCCTCCACTGGCTGCGAGGCTCGGGGTCGACCCTCACGAGCAGCGGCGAGCTCGGCCTTGGCTGATCGAAGCTCGGCCTCCATAGCCGCATTGGAGGCTGTCAGCCGGATCATTTCTCGGCGCATCTCCCCCAGCTCTTTTTGCAAGGCGGCCATCTGCTGCCCTGCCGCTGAAGGCAGCCCACACTGTCGAGCTGCTTTCATAATGGCTGCCTTCGCTTGCCTTAACACTCCGTTTCGGCCCTTCTCGGACTTCTGCCCAGCCACCGTCCGGAGTGTTTCTTTGACCACCTTGGAAAGTTCACTATTTATGGCACCAAGGTCGCCTACCGAGCCCTCGCCGCCAGATTCTGATGAGTCAGCTTCAGCTGACTCGGCCCGAGTAGCGGCCATCGGCCTCTCGCAGCCCTTTCTTCGACCCCTACCCCGCGCAGCCGTAGGGATCTTAGGGGCTGGAGCCTCCTGCTCGTTGGAGGACGGATCCCGGCCCTCCTTCAACCTGGGACGTTTAAACGTCCCCTTTTTTTGGCGCTGTGAGCTCAAGCTACGCAATGAGTAAGCGCCAGATGCGGAAGAGTAGTCAGACTCTGCTTCCGACATCCTCCGACTTAATGCCCGTGTGAGGGATTTGCTGGACGACTCCAACGCTTCCCCACGGGTTCCAGAGCCACCCTGGCTCTCCCCGCCAACAGCAAGCGAACTAAGCTCGCTTGCCCTCTCCTCCTCCGGTGTTTTATTTTTATTTTTATTATTAGACTCCATACAATTCCCACGAGTATGGGGGAAATAAACGGTCCGCCCAGGCAGTGCCCCCTGTACCTGGGTAAGTGTATATTTGTTTCCCAACTAGAGGGTCCACCGGTGCTCTAGCTGGGGGTGCGCTCACGACTGACACTACTCCTCAGCCATGCATACCCTCGCCGCGCACCAGAACTTGGTATTGGAGGAATTTTTTATAGAGGTTATCTTCCTCGCGGTCCGGGCAACCAAGCCAAGACCCTCGTCCCGTTCTGAGTCATGAGACATCCATGATCTCTTCTCGGGTTACGATTTCGACGGTTGCAGTCGAGGAATCATGTGCCCCGATGCTGCTCGTTGGCAGGGTGAGTGCGCAACGAGCACCGCCCTTGCCTCTCCGCCACGTTCTCTGCTAAGTTCAGAGAGACGGGCGGAAAAACATCCCCTCGGAAGCACAGGCTATATATCAGCACACAGCCCGCCGCCTCCAGAACCCATCCTGGGTTCGTCCGCCCCGTCCAGAAGTTAGCTACAGGCAATAGCCACTCCAACCCTATCACTCCCGTTAGGGAAACTATCACCTGTACCCAGGGTGCACCACGGGGAGGTCTTCTGGCACCGCACCCCAACATTGGCATGCCTGGGAAAGGTGGAACACATTGTAGGTACTGTAAAAAATTAAACTAAGATAAATTGTATCACATGTTCCTGTGAATAAATTTCTATTCCTATTCCTGAGTCTTTTGATCTGATTGTTGCTAGGTGCTATGTTCATGCTGGCTTAGGAGACGGGTATTCAAAAACACACTGATATTGATAATTATTGCTTCTAGCCGGTTGCTGGTAGCCGAGTTTTCCCAAAGATGGGATGGGAGCTGTACTCATATACAACTGGACTTGTGCTATTTATTGTTTCAATATGAACTACTTACTATATCACCCTCGACAAGATACTTCCTATTTGCTACCAGCATTTTTCACTACGTTTAAGAATGATTTGGGAGTTAACATAAGAATTATGCCACATAATATAGTGATGGGAATACGTCTCTATCAATGCAGGCTGACGGCCTCGGTGGAACTTGAGATAATTGCCAATAAACCTGTATTGATAACTGTATCTAAATTGAGACTGCTTTAAATATAAAATAAAATCACGCCTTTTGATCCCCGAATTGGTAGGCAGAGGTGCACATTACGGCACTTAATACCACTGTACAATGTAACACCCACTTTTCACTATTTATGTTATAAGTCTCATGTAATAGAGGGTGAGCCTATTGTCATATACCGAGCACAATCCCAGCTTCCGTGCTACTACGTAGATTTTTTCAAAACCCAATAATACTTTGCCCGACCCGGGAATCGAACCCGAGATCCCTTGCCCAGCAGTCACACTTACGACTGCTCGGCCAACGAGGTATTCAGTATTAAACATGTAAACTATAATATACTTACATATACTATAGACTTGTAAACTTCGAATTAGTTATTGAGATACAATGCCTTCTGAAGGTGACGTGTTCATAACTTGCATGTAGACATTTCATTAATTAATTTTCAAGTAATATACGAGCCAGTTCTTATTAAATAAAGTATTTAAATAATAATTACTTAATATGATTTAGTTTGTACTAAGTTCTTGTTAAAAGTTTACTTCATAATTGAGAAAAGAGTTATTATGACTTTTGGTAGTAGATAGTAGAGGTTTTTAAAATTTTCCATCAAAATATGGTAAGTAGTCATATCATAAATACATATGTAACGAAATCGCAGCAGTTTTCCTAAAGATCATTTTCTAATATCCCCCATTACATGGACGAGGTACTCAACATATAAAGATTGTTAAAATGTGTGCTGCATTGTATTATGTTCCCCTCTGTCTCCTTCTTCGCGTATAAAAAGACACATCATTATGTATGTCGTTTTAATTTACATTATTTAACACAGGAATACATTATGTATGTTGTTGTTGATATAGTTCAAAATCCATTGAAGAAACATTTCACGTAAGATTGCTTGATGTGTTATTGTTTACGTAAAAAGCCATAGTTCGGCAATAAAGTTCAATAACAGACTGGTCGGCTGCCAACTGCTTATAGCATTCAATGTTCTATTAGCGACCAGTAATGCGATTGTGTAGACGGTGTATTGATGTACTGTGATGAAATTATTTATTTTCTATTCTAGTGCTTTTATAATAAAATTGTAAATCCAAAACAAACTCTTAAAATTTCTGTCCACAAAATTGTTATTTACCTTGCAAAGTTGTTAGTCGTTTTCTACCATTAACTCTATAGTTCGTCATTAAAATACGAGATGGCGTTACTTGTACGAGGTTTAAGTCCTTTTTCTACTGTGATGAATACTATAAAATAAAAAAGTATGTATATCACGCCCTCTTTTATCAGAAAAGTCAGAAATGTACACATTACAAATCCTCTTGTTAATCATTTTTTTATGCGAATCTCGTAGAAATGCGATGCAGATAAATGACTTTATCGCTTTTTCAGAATAAAATTATCAACAAATTATCCAATTAATCCTGACTATTGGTATATAAAGCTCAAAGCAAGCATTAAAACGTGTCTGTAGACTGCATAGTAAGTTCTACATGAATTACAGGGATGTAACGAGTGTTCGTGCGGCACTGCGCTAATCGCTCCGTAGCTCCGTCGACGCGCTCCCAAGACCCGTAGGAATGCACTTACAAACAAACTTTCAAATGAGTTATGGTGCTAGTGTAATTACTTTACTATACTATACTAAGTATAATGTTTAATGTTGCAATTACAACTCTATGGCTTAGGGTTAAGTCTCACGATAAGTGTTGTAAGATACATCAGTATGGAAATATGAGATCTGATTTTTTTTTGCTTTTGATCGTAATTAAACCGAGGTTGATATGAATTCACTCTATAACACCGAATAATGGCCGACGTTAATGAAACTGTGACAGAAAGTTATTACAGTTATGTCTCAACTTTACTATGGTTTTATTTGGGTGAACATAACATCATCACGCCTTTTATCCCCGAAGGGGTAGACAGAGGTGCACATAAAGGCATTCATGCCATTGTACAATGTAACACCCACTTTTCACTATTTATGTTATGAGTCGCATGTAATAGGGGGTGAGCCTATTGCCACATACCGGGCACAATTCCAGACTCCGTGCTACTACTGAGAGTTTTAAACAAACCCTACTACTTTGCCTGACCCGGGAATTGAACATAATACCCCTTGCTCGGTAGTCGTACTTGCGACGGGGTAACGAGGTAGTCCAATATGAATATTTAGGTGAAGTCCTAAATAATTGTGTTCAGCAGTCAATAGTATTTTTAGTCTAGACCAAACTAACGAGACAGTCTTCAAATCATGTTTTTCAAAGAATATTCATCATTACTAGAAACAAACAGAAATTTACGTTTTCATTTCGTAACATTACCATTCAGGTATTCGTACTATGTAAATCGTTCGACATCTACAAATGACTTCGGTATTAAAAACGGCAGAAATCTAAATTATAATTTAAAAGTGCTCGAATTTGTTTTCATAGCCGATTATCCTTTGAGTGGGGATACCGTCCACCCGGCGGGGGAGGGAGGGGGAGAAATGGAGGACGGAGGGATGTAACTCACCAGGAATGGTAGCAACGGTTTTTAAAATAGCTAGTTGGTAGTATCGTTTGTTTTTAGAGATCCTTTAAATGCGGCGCCACGTAAAATCTGCACGTTTCTGACGAGAATTCGAATTAGATTTCTACTGGACTGTGTTATCTGTGTATTTAGTGGTAATTGTCCTTGTAATAGAAGCAGATTGACTTTGTAATTCTTTGATAACCTTTACTAAACATTCTTTTGAAGCCCTGAAATCCTAACTGTCTGTTTTTAACCGAAAAATAAAGTTTAAAAATTCCGTCCACACATAAAATTGTTCCCAACACCCAGAATGGCTATCGTGTTAGCATTTTCCCATTTCCCAAACAGCTCAACTGTATCTCACAAAATGGCGACAAGAACATAATCTCATGGAGACTGTCCAACACAAAATTGCATACAAGAGCAAAATTGTCTCAGAGACGTTAAAGCGAGCTTACACTACACTTGTGCAGCTTGCGCTTGCTTCCTTGTTCTATTCTGCAATCTCCTTTAGATATTGGTGATAGGAATAGTTCGGTTGACTGGACAATTGTAGGATAGTAGAAAGGGGTTGGAGTTTGGGGTTAATTCGTGCATGAATGTGAATAATCTTGTTACTCTGTGGCCATTATTGATATGGTTGAGTTGGCCACAGGATTTCGTCTATACGATAGTTAGTAGTTAGTAGTAGTTTACACGTAAATCGAAATCTACAAGTAAACATAATATGTATACGTATGTACATTATGGGAGATTTTTGTTTCACTATGAGAAAAAACTGTGAGTTCACTTTAAGAAATACTAGTTTTTGTCCTCAACTTTCTTCGCATAGAATTCGTGGATAAATAAAAGTTGAGTTTTCGACGTCGTTATAAGCTATCGCCCGTTTTTGCTTAATTTTAGAGAATCTGAATGTCTGTGCTTTTCCCTTATCATAATGAGGAATTATAACGAGCTGAATGTCTTTAAAAATGTTTAGGTTTTGTTTGAATCCTTTTTAAGGAAGTATTTTCGATATAACCAAGTGTTTCAAGGATTCAAGTTATCTCTACCTACCTACTAACAAATTATATACAGACAGACACTAAATTGCTATCTAATAATATTATATAGCACCCCAATATTTCCCAAGTAAAGTTCTTAGAACACGTGAATTCTGTAGAAGCATTTTCTTTTTGTACTGAACCCGTGGTAGACAAAAGTTAATATTTGCTAGGTCGCGGGTCACTGACCTCCCAACTTATAACGCAGCGTGGCAGAAGGGAGTCTGTGTGTACCTAAATATTATATTTTTCAATTGCATTTTCTAAATGAATTTTGTTTTTTGCGAAGCGTTTTGTGTTGGTATAGTCTGATGTTGGACTGTGTTGCTATTAAGTATTCATTATTGCTTTTAACATAGCGATATAAACAATTTTAAACACTTGGAAATCTTATTCGTTTATTCTGATGATTGCTACTATAACGATACTGATGTTATGTTTCAAAAGTTAAGTGACATCATTGCTCAAAATAATAATTAAATTAGACAAATGTTAGAGATTACAGCAGCTACTAGTAAATTCTAGCACAGTTTTATCAACCGCCCTCAACGAATACATTCTCAGACGTAATCAAACAGTACACCGCGCCGCGCGCCGCCACTCAATCAAAGTGACCACGCTAAGCGATGCGTCTCCTATATACAATAACGATATAAGTACGCATAATATATTTGATGTCGTTCATACCATCAATCAGTGAGACGTCGCATCCCTATTTAGACGAGAGGCCCAGATATCGCAGGTGCGTTTCAACAAAAAAGATGGTATCTCAGATTTTGCGTCGCCATTACCCAGATCCATTCGTCGTGCCACAAAAACCGACGGTTATTTTTCTTAGGTGGCATTTATCGTGGGTTTCCATCCGATGGGCTGGCTCACAAAAGCGGTAAGTAGTTGCTCAGCAAAAACACTCGGCCACCGGAGATAGGACGCGGCTTTTTGTCGCACCGCGCTGAATACTCGCGTCAATTGTTCACCGAATTAGGCCGAAACCAATTGTCGGCATTCGGCTTACTACGTGAATAGATGTAATACGGGCTTTCGTAAATGGAAAGTCAAATTGGCTTAAATTTTGACGTGTATTGTGTGTGTAAGGCTTGTTATTCGTGAAATGCTTTTGTGTGAACACAGGCTTTTATTCTGACAGCAACAAAATAGATTTTTCCAATATTGGTATTATGTTCTGACCCCCCCCCCACCAGTCTGCCTGTACCCCTGTACATTGTATATACGTGCTATGCAGCTTTGCAAACCTCGTCTCGCTCGCTAATGAACGCGTGGTTTTTACACAAATTATGAATTGCGACCAGCGCGTCGCTACTGGCAACCGTTGCTCGGCGACCGGTCGCTGTCGCCGCCGCTTTTTGTCCAGACTAATTAGTCACTCTGATTAAATTATAGGGATCCTGTCAAAGCCAATTAACTGACTAACAGAAAAGTATTTTAGACATTTTACTGACAAATCAGAAAGATTATCGTTTTACTGGGAACATTTCTGGCGGATTGTACTCGCAAAATAATGAAGTAACTTTGCCTCGCTTTAATATTCCATTGACTGAAGGACATAAAAACATTTTAATGGCAAGTTGGGGACATTTATAACCCACGTTACAATTATGTTTGGCAACGACTATTAACAGTTTGTTTAAAAAGTGATAAACCATCATAAGCACGTCATTTATAAATACATTAATATTTAATGTCTCACTGTGCAAGCTAACTCCCCATAACGAGTATAATTTACAAAATTTATAGCAACCAAAGAAAAATTACAAACACGGGCATTCAAGCTAGAAGTACTAAGATGTTATGATCCTTAATACTTACTCTTCATAATGCGTATCATTAATTAACTAGACAGACAGTTCATGCCTTAAAAATATAAACACCGAAATAAAGTCTTAGTAAAAAGCCTCTAAAAATTGATTACTCCTTAAATTCTAACTAAAAGTTAACTGGGAGTATTAATATTCAGCGCTCCATTCCTAAAATGAATAAATAACTTTAAAATGAAACTGTGTATTCGTATAAGAGCATTCCGCGAACATTTGGCGAGGCGCAGGGTGAGGGGCGTGGGGTGCGGGGCGCGGGGGTCGGCCGCGGCTGTGGGGAATTCAGATAAAACCAAAAGGGTGTTGATTAATCAGTCGTCATTTATATATATTTTTATTCGGGCGTCGTCCGCGCGGTGTAACGAGTTAATTTTAATAAATCATATGAAATTCAACGCGCTGTCCCCGTAATGGGGGTTTGTCAGCGTCGACGGTGTTTTATTCGTGTATCCTTGATGGTGGGATTAAAATGGTGTGTCTGCAATTTGTGGGACGAGGGTACTTGACGGTCTTTTTCATCTTTTTGTGGGTACCTGTGGTTGTTTGCATAGAAGGTCGAATTCATTTTACTGTCACTCATTTTGAAATGATATTTAGATTCATACACACTCTGTAATACGCTTGAACTTTAATGCACTGTGCATAGTTATATTTTGATCTGGTTTCTTACTACAAAAGGCATGATGTTACATCACGTACATTAAAGTTACCTCATTACATTTACTTTCTGTTTGTAAAACAATATTATTTTAAAAAATCAAGAACCAACATTATGCTAAGTGCTCCCACGAGATTTTTAAGTGCAAAAGATTTTAGTGTGAAATAAAAAGTACTAGAGGGCGAAAAACTAGAGTGGTGACACTGATTAATGTTGTTTGCATTCATTATGGTGGCGCGGGAAAGCTTGTCGCTCTCTGTAATTATACATACCTGCCTTGTATAGGTGTCGTGGAAGTCAGGCTTAAATATTAATATTAGTTACAGACAGTATGAGTCAGTTGGATATTTCGTGTAATGAGAATATTTTTTACTCTAAGAATAAATTAACTTGAATATTTTGTTTTACGCATCCACGAATCTACATCAATACATATACGAACACAATTCTCGAACATCTGTCTAAGAGTCTTTATACAAAAACCTAAAAATAATTGAACGAAAATTTCTTCTAGAGATAAATATCTAATAATATCGTCATAGTAACTGCCTACAAAAAGTCTAATTTAGAAAGTTAACACAATATACGAGTGCTATGTAAACCTGAAATCCGTCTGAAGTGGTTCGATAAGAGGCGAGCGCCTCTGTCTCTGGCCAGTCAATTACTGCCCTTGTAATTAGTCCAGCCGCTGGCAGACGCTTTGGGCACGTTTAATAGCTAACCAATACACGGATCAGTCTAGACGTTCAGACGGTTTAGTTTATTCTGGTCTCTGCACTAATGTATTTACGGACTAATTTATAATCGTCAGCTAGCCGCTAGGTACGTCCTTTTGTGGGACACAAAGTAATTGGAACATTTTTTCTTAACGGTCCGATTGTATGGTTTTCTTTGTTGCTCACTTTACTGGGGTCTAGTCAATGTATTCAACCGTATTGTCTTCCTTCATTAATTCTCTCTACTTATCCCAGCTTTGATATCAATAAAGTACCTCTAATGCGACTGCTTAACAAAGGCCATTGTGGGAGATCTTTTAATCAAGCTTTCCATTCAGTTACAAATGTGTAGGTACTGTATGTACGGAGGCAATACTGGTTATATAAAGACCACAATGCATATGTACGAGTACGAAAGCAAATACGAATTCGATGAGTCGGGATCACGACATTTCCTAGGTCTGTAATCAAAGTCGCGGAAGCCTCCGGCAACGTCAGAGGGACGCCAAATAAAAGGATGGTCCAGAGGCCTCTAATCAGAGGCTCGCGTGTACCCAACCATGTGAGGGTTACGTTAAACACTCATTTCGACGGTATTTGTGTTCCCAACCACTGCTCCACTCTAATTCAAGCCGTGATGGATCAGGTCCCTCGTGTTGGTACAGTATTAAAAAAACGATATTTTTCATTACGTAAAATATAAATGTTGATTCAACAAATATCGTTTGTCAGTTCATTTGAATATTACGACATCGAAGATTTACTTAGTTCGAATATATATTTTTTTATATTTCATTCTGAAGCTTCATTATTTTGATATTACATCAAGCTTGAGGTAAATACTATCGTGAATATTTTCTGTAATAACAATGTTTTAACGATGGTTTGCCTTGATTTTGTTTCCACAACGTGTCTGACGCGTGTAATATTTTTAGTCGATGTTATTTTGTCGCACATAGGTACATAACATTTTACATCACGCGGTCGATTGTCGAAACAAAGTTATATGCCTCTCTATTGGCAATCTCGTTTTGGCATGAGGCACTGTATTAAGTCGTGATCATTTTGACATTTCGCTCCATTCAATACAAACTTATTACATACGAAACATTACAGTATTCCTGTATGATAAAGGATCATCATTCCCTTGATAGTCCACTGTTAGTTTATGACTCATCTTTATGTGAGAGGGGTTGGTTGCCATCTCCACGTGTACACAACATCAACAGCCTATAAGTGACCTAAGGCCCCTTCTCACGTGGAGAAGGTTTGAGGAATAATCACCACGGTTGCTCAATGCGGGTTGGCGATTACAAACTTATAATTAGAAATTATAAGGCTAGGTTACCTCACGATGTTTTCCTTCATCGTTTGTCAGGGTTGTAACAATCTTAGAAAGTACTAAGAACTCGGAAACTGTCACATTGGTACTTGCTGTTTTGATCCCGCACTGCCATGCATGAGAAGCGGGCGTCTTAGACCTCCGGGCCATCACGACACGTTTAGCAGGCGGTGAAATATATACCAGGCTATTTTAGGCCATTACAATACCCTGGGGAAGAGTTCAATTAGTTACAAACGTATTAAGTTACTACTTTAAACTCATTGCAAATTCTCATTACTGTATGACAACTAACTCTGTCTCAGCAGGCGGTCGCCACTACGCTTAACACTTAGCATCCAAGTTCAAGTTTCAATATTCAAGTCACTGGATCAGAGAGCTCAGTATAAATAGTAATTTCTATAAACATTACCATTGATATTCAAAACGTCTCAATCTCTTATCTTGCGTCTGATCCGGAGTACAGTGCCCCTAATCCACGTATTCTAAACTTGGATCATATTTACATACGTAACAGTTTATGTAAGGTGGATCAGTATGACAGTGGATGAAAGAAACAGAAGGGCAAAGACAACAAATACTTGAAAAAAAAAAGAAAGTGATACCACGGCCTCACAGAAACCGACGTGAAGCAACGCTAGCGTTGTGTTTCGTCGTCTGAGTGAGATTACCGGAGGCCCAATTACTCCCCTCCCCTTCCCTAATTCCTGAATCCCCAACGATCCTCAAACTCCTAAGCCCCAAAAGGCCGGTAACGTACTTGTAACGCCTCTGGTGTTTCAGTTGTTTGTGACGTCGATTGCTTACCATCAGGTGATCCGTCTGCTCGTTTACCGGCTTATGTCATAAAAAATATCAATCGAACTGCTTGGTTACTTATTTTCGTTTTTTCAAAGTCATAGTCAAAAGCATTTATTTCAATTAAACTATAATTTGTTACTTTTGACATGTCAACAAATACAAAATAAATAATAGTCAGTCAGTCTGTCCGTCAGTGAAGCTAGGTGCTCATTCCAAAATGTGGATTCGAACGGAGAAGATCGAACAAGAAACTCCATTCGTTATTCTTTTTAAAAAAATATTTTTTACAATCATAAATGTAAGAACGTAGATCACAAATTCAGATTAAAATAAAAATGGATATTTTATGTTTATGTTTAAACCAATAAGGAAAGGAGATAAATCCATGAAAAAGATATTAATTCTATTTAGTTACAGTCGTATTTGATAATAATAAAACCATCGCTATGTATTGGCTATATTTAACCGTGGAACTAACTCAACCTTCTGCTTTATATCATTCTCTATATTTTCAGTAAATATGTTTCGAACAACAATAACCGTGTATGGGCCATAACGTAGCCTGACCTTATGAAGAGGTGGCAGGTATAAGTACAGGTTCAATGCTCCGGTCTCGTAAACTTAGTGGCACTTACTGCCAATGGTTTGTGGACTAGGCAGTTATCGTTAAGGATTGCTCTTAACTTTGTATGTTATTGAGGATGTTCAGTTATCAGTAAACGAAGGTGTCATAGTTGAAATTTGTCATTTTAGAATGCATTGTAAAATTAAGAGCATTGATTTCCTTGCTACTTGAATTAGGAACGAGCAACTATAGCCTATTGTAGACTTTATATTTACTAATCAAACTGAAGGTGTTTTTATTTCGTGCTCAAAAAAGGAAATAATACCAGAAAGTCCGTAATTTTTTTTGTATTGATGGGACGACGTTTGCCCCCTGGTGCCGCCTGGTGATAAGCAATGATGCGTCTACGAAGGAACACGTCGACCCATAAGCAACCTATTTACTCGGGCTTTGAAGACGTCCAGCTTATACCCTTATACCCATTTGTAAACTATAATTTATTTCTATCACCTAGTTACACTACATAACAAGACAGATAATAAACGTAGAAAACAGATGTAAATCAAAGCCTCGAGCGGACGTAATTTACGAAGCTCGTAACAAACTCGTTCAGTGTCCCATTCTCACAAATACGATTAGTCCATCCGATGTGAATTAAAATTCCACTCACAGAATTCCAAGGCGACTGTTACAAGGTTACTGGCGAACGAAAAACAATTAAATAACCTTCTAATTACCAGTTATTACTTTACTAATCCACCAATGTCCCAACACTAACTAGCTGAAAGTAATTTAAATTGAATAAACCTTAGAGTATTTAGTTACGAAAACCTTTCACTAATTGTCAGGCCGTATATTTTAGTTTTAATTTATTATTTGTCTATTTTAGAATAAGGATTCCTAAATTGTTTATGTAATAAAATTAAAATATTTCATTATTCATTATGTATTCCATTTTGATCTTAAGTTTCTTTGACAGGCGAGGCAAGATTCAGTTTTGTAATATTTATGATTACTCACTTTGTTTTTATAGTGGTTCCCGGTTGTGGTATTTGTGAATGTGACATCCACGTGACATCTGTTTGTCTATGCTCCCAAAATGGATACTTATTTCGAGAAAGGGCTACGCAACGTGTGTATATTGAAACAGCGTTGTTAGCAGTAGAACATCAAACGTTGGAGTAGTGGGTAGGGGGTTTCAGTACATATAGTTTTTATTACGTCATGGCACTAGCAGTAGTAGTAACTTTTTTTATTGAAATGTGTAATTTCTGAATGTACTTTTAGGAAACAGAGAGTATAGTTCCCTAAGATCGGAAACTGGGGATCCTCCGACCAGGTGAGGTGATCGTGCCTACTGTGCAGTGAAGTGTTCGTTGTTCGTTGGGATTTTCTACTCGTGTTAATTCGATTGTAAACTTCGCATGTGCGATGTAGGATTTTATGACGTCATCCGTTGACATGTGACATGTGTCGCCACATACTTAATATATTGAGAAATCCGAAAAAGGATTTTGTGCCTCCTAAAAATAACGTATTTTGCACTATAAGCTGAGATAGGGCTTAAACGAGATCTCAAGCAGATAAATTTTTAGCGTACAAGCAGATAGATCGATGTGTCTCATATCATAAGACACAAGTGATATCTAGAATGAGATACCTAAGTTTCGGGTTCGATTCCCGGGTCGGGCAAAGTATTACTGGGTTTTTAAAAGATTCTCAGTAGTAGCACGGAGTCTGAAATTGTGCCCGGTATATGGCAATAGGCTCACCCCCCATTACATGGGACTCATAACATAAATAGTGAAAAGTGGGTGTTACATTGTACAATGGTATAATGTGCACCTCTGCCTACCCCTTCGTGGATAAAAGGCGTGATGTTATGTTATGTTTAGATACCTAAGTTAAACTACAAAAATATTTAAAAAATAAACTAAGCAAAACGAACCCATCACAAAAACATTAGACTGGAAATAACCAACGGCACAGACCGCCACAAAAACAAGCACAAAACTAAAACACGAACACTGCATTCAAACTGCATTCGTTCTTTTGAAACTCCATTTCAAATCCACCATTTATATGAAACGCTATATAATATTGCTATACATAGGAGTTTAATATGATCGCTGAGAACTATTCTTAGTTCAGCGTTTGCAACAATGCCGAACAGTTCAGACAAGTGATAATATTGAGTTCTCTGCAACGTGTTAACTGAACGTGTGTTGCGGAGTTGCGAGTGGGATTGTAAGGGGAGAGTTCTGATCAAAGCATTCTTATTGTTACTGATATTTATGCTATGTGCTTTTAAGACTAACGGCCAAGTTATTTTCACTAATTAATCCATACTATTAATATAAAAGCAAAAGTGTGTGTCTGTTTATTTGTCCGTCTTTCACGGTGAAACGGAGAGACAAATTGATGTGATTTTTTAAATGAAGTTAGTAAAAGGGAAAGAGACTGACATAAGTCATAAAACATCACGTTACGACCAATACGAGCCTAGTGGGAGTGAAACTGTGCCGGTGTAGCTATAAAATCATAATTACATATACATGTTATTGTTATAGTGGAATTCTTAAACATTTCCAACTATGAAGATGATCGTTCCTTTGTTGTTCAAAATATTGAATATAGTGCTCCCCTATCCAGTAAAACTTGATAAGATAAATGGCTGACGCGCAGCGTATCGGTTACCGGCTACATCGGCGTAGCTGTCACCGCTACGACAGCTACGCCGTAGCAGCTACGTCGTAGTACAGCTACACTGATTGGCTAATAGTAAGCGCAGTCTCAGAGCGTTTACTTGGACATTATTTTAACGTAGGTAAATGTTAGTCTTTTTACATTATTAAATAAATTTAAATGGTTGAATTTCTTTTTTACATTTAATCTTAATAACACATGTCTAACAATTCTATAGTACATGACTTCGTTTCATGGTCTGTCTGTCTGTGACTGTCACGTGTAAAGTTATATTAAACGCTTGCAATTTAAAAAAAATGATCTTTGTATTTATAAAAGGAGTACATAATACTAAACTTGCACTGTCCAAATGAGAGGTTACAACAGAGGTGCACTTCTCACTAAACCTGTCCTCCCTTCACTAATGTTATTATATACTTGGAGTGTGTTTGTGGCGACTGAGACTGAGTGCTGGCTGTAAATGACATGATCTTTTGCTAACTTTCATACGTAGTACAAGTGCATTATTAAGTTAATTGATGAGTTCTATAATAGTGAAACAAGTAAATTTATTTTCTGCAAAATATGATATAATATTTATTACAGTTGTTCTTACTTCTGTAGGTTTTAATTGAAATAATTATAATTATTATTTTCTCATGTAAAGATACTGTTACACATGGTCCAAAATGAGGTATACAATAGCAAAGGCGTTGTATTAAGCATGCTCAAGTATATTCATAAATCGATCGCCTGTCGATTTGCTAACATGGCTGAAATAAGCATGCTAATTTTGAGCATCATTCCGGCACACGTGCTGTAATAACGTCGCGGGTTTGGATTTTCGCACGAAACAATAATTTGTGTGACCTAGAAATGGTTGTTTCTTGACCAGGTGTGTGTGTATGTTTACCTGAAATTGTATTGATGCAAAGAATCATTCTTTTTTAACAAGTTAAATAAAATAAAACCAAAGAAAGTTGGTTTATATGCCAAAGGCAAGAAATGTTTAATAAACTCTGTGACAATCTTGTTGGATTGTCACAGAGTTGGATAGTCAAAGTCAAAGCATTTATTTCAATTAAACCATAGTTTGGTACTTTTGAAACGTCAACAAATACAAAATAAATAAAAAATAAATAAAGTCTATCAGTTAGTCCGTCAGTGAAACTAGGTGAATTTTGGATGAACATTTTGGAATGAGCACCTAGCTAGGTGCTCATTCCAAAATGTAGATTCGAATGAAGATGAACGAGCAAGAAACTCCATTCGTTACTTTTTTTTTCATCAGTTAAACGCTGAAAAAGGAGTAATCTATAAGATTAACAAGGTCATGCTCATTCCTCAGCTCGATGCTTATTGTTCCGTGAAATATTCAGGCTCCGTGGCACGTACTGCAATCTTAGAGAACACTTCCAAGTGTCCAACCCTGATTACGTGCTTGTTTAGAATTCATGCAAACTTGCCCAACTTGTCTGCAGCCGAGCAACGAGAAGGTTTAAGAATATTTTAAGTATTGTTGCTACTGTTGTATTATTCCGTGCTAGGAATAACGTTGTGTGTCTTTTAAGCTTGTCGTTCTTTTTTAGCTACTGTGGCTAATGCAAAGTTATGAAATTATTACAATGCAGTATAAAGTAGGTGTTTCATTACATATGCAGTCTAGCTGTTTAAGGAATAAAAATGCTTATGTTCTGCTTTAATCAGAGAAAGATGAAAATGATGTTATTTTTAATTTATTGTTGAAGGTGTTTTGTGCCCCCCCCACCTATTACATGGGACTCATAACATAAATAGTAAAAAGTGGGTGTTACATTGTACAGTGGCATTAAGAGCCGTAATGTGCACCTTATGTGTTTTGTACCATGTGTACCCAGATATTCTACTTAGCTATCAGTTAGTAAACAACCTTTCAAAATGACATTCCTACAGTGTCAAGCCTAAATATAAGTCTACTCAAACTTTTCTTTTAAAAATAAACTTAAATTTTGAAGCAATATTAAAGTGAGCTCGCAATACTAGTGGTATAAAGTGCACATAATTTAATCTGACATAACAAATATAAGTTTGAAGTTCGCGACCGGCACATCGAGCTATACAAACCAAATTATTATGGTCTCACTTTGTTTGATCTTTTCGTACATTTGACGGTCAGTTTATACTGGATTTGTGTAGTTTGATTTATGCATGTGTACAGTGGTCACTTGCCCGGTCTGACCTACTTGCCCAGACTGAAGCGAGGCGAGACAAGACATACACATCTCTGTTTATACGATGCGAAACTTACGTATTAATTATTTAGAGCCAGGTCTGTGTTTGTGTGAGGTAACGTTATATAAACCAGCATATTAATTGTAGTACTGATGTGGCTATGGATGAGGTAAGTCTGGATAAATATCGTGGGCTCTAATAATTGTATGAAAGGACTTGTAGAAGGATCAAGTCAAGTCAAAATAATTTGTTTCAATTAGACCAGAAAGGCAATTTTGAACGTCAACAATAAATTAAAAGTAAAGCTATTTGCTCATTCCAAGGTCTAGATTCCTTTGGCGAAGAACGAGCAAGAAACTCCATAGGTTACTCTTTTTCATAAGGTTCACAATACAATTCTTTAGTTACATAGTTTTGTTGTTTAAATGCAGTTGTAAATGTTGTATGTCAAGATAAAGTATCTCAAAATGAAGCTATCTATGTATGTGTATCACTATTTTTTACAAGTTTCATACTATAGAAGCTCCGGTGGCTTTATATTAAGTAAAATGTAATTTTTTATTAAATGAATTGAATGCAATGTGATCAATTTTAAGAAGAGAAAAGAATCATATACGTTTTATTTTTGGTGGTTACAACCTCCCAAAACCGCTACAACTCCTGTAAGCCAGGATCTACAGTAGATACAACCATCAAAACACCGGAACAATGAAGTCCGGCGCGTCCCAGGGACATGAGTAACTGTCTTGGATCTCGCAACAAAATAAATTAGAAGATATTATTAGAGGAGAAGAAAAAAACGATAATTTGCATATACATACGTACATAACTTATTCAATCAGTATTTATGCGTGTAGTTTACATATTATTAACGATTAAGTTACCTACATTCTTTATGTTTTAAAATACTGTCAGTGAATGCCTTGAGGCATTAAGTCCGCTATTCACTGTAATTTTTTGTGAAGATAAAAATAAATAAATAAACAAAATAATGATACAAAACCTATGAATGACTTGTAAAACAAAACCACAAACAATTCAAGCCGTACCAGCTACATTCTACAAAAGATTTCATTACTCCGGGACTATGTGAGTAATGTTAAAAGAGATAATATTAATATTTTCATATTTTTCTCATTAAATGTAGACTGTAGCACTACTGACCTACTTACATTTAATATAGTAAATATGTTTGTACATAGCTGGCGTAGTGTCGATACTTTCGGATTACATTTTATATAAATCATGCATTACTTTATGCTTCACTATTGGTTTATTAAGGCTGAGTGTAGAGTTGGAGGATTACTTTACATTAAACAGTTGTATGACTGAGCAGCATTCTAATAACAATATGTACACTTGCAGTATTGTTTAAATGATTTCAAGTTAAGTAGATATCACATAAAGTAATTGATGCTGCGGATAATTTTACATGTTTTCCTTCTGTTTTCCCGATATTTTGTTTTTAGTAATTGTCAAAACTTGCTCCTTATTTTATAGGGGTACCGATGAATGAAAGAAGGAGCTTCAACCATTACTTACACGACTTCCAACACCGTCTGAACGGTCTGCTTGTACCACCGCGTGCCACAGATAATAAATAATAAAAACGAGTGGAATGCGCCACAAATAGGTTACCTTATTTCAATATCCGCTGACCCGGCCGTCCCGTGGTACAGCACTTTATTTCCCTTCCCTAAACCCTTTGAACGAGGATCAAGTTAAAGTGAAAGGAGATGACGTATGTTCCATTTATTTTGCATTGCAAAGTAAACATGTTATATGAAGGGCTCGGTTAAGTAAGCGTTGTACGAAATGAGGTTAGAGTGTGCTCGTCGCGGTCGAGAACTTATTTTTCAAATTAAGTTTCAGTATTTTTTGTGGCGGTGCAGGTTATATTTAGTTTTGCTAGTTTGTAAATCCTACGCTTTAATTTAACATGTTTGTGTGTATCTGAAAAATTATAGATAATGATAGAAGATAATTTTGTTTGTTATAAATATGTTCATTATGGTCAAAAGAAAAAAAGGTGTTTAATGAAGTAGCAAATTAAATTTATAAGCTATAGTGCAGAAGTCAGTATAATGAAAAAATAAACCAAACGAATGACAAAGCAGAGATTTTAGTTCTAAAATAGTTTGTTAGTAACCTGAGCATCTAACAAACACTGCTAATACACGTCTCGTTGCCTAGTGCTACTTCCGAACTTGATCGGAGTTCTTAGTAATGAGCTTTCTACCGACGAAGTTTGACTACCATTGATACCTATACCTACGTGACCCACACTATAAATACTCATTATTATCTTTCAAGGTAGTATAGTCGTTTAACAAATTTTGAAAAGACTTTTTTTTAATTGACTGCCTGCCTCGTTGGTTCAGTGTTTCGCAAGTGCAACTGCCGGGCAAGCGGTCTCGGGTTCAATTCCAGGGTCGGGCAAACTATTAGATTTTACTAGGTTTTTGTAATTCTCAGTATTAGCACGGAGTCTGGAATTGTGCCCGGTATATGGCAATAGGCTCACTTCCTATTACCTACATGGGACTCATAACATAAAATAGTGAAAAGTGGGTGTTATGTTGTACAGTGGCATTAAGTGCCGTAATGTGCATCTCTGACTACCCCTTCGGGGGTAAAAAAGGCGCAATGTTATATTGTTTTAATTGTTATCAGTGTAATACCATTGATCAGTTTTGTTTTGAGTTCCACGCAATAGAAGGCAAACCTATTGTACCTAATACAACTTTTTAATGAGATGGGGGAACAAATTAGCAGACGGATTAATTGATGGTAAGCAGTTAGCGATGCCACCCATGGACGCCGGGTCGCATTGAAAGTTGGAAATAACAAAGAGTATTAGGCCTGTGGTAATCTCAACGATTCTTTTTTTTAGTAACTTTATTAATTAAATCAGGGTTTACAGAGGTGTGGCCTTAAATCTAAACTCGCTAAACTACCTCTATAACGTTTGATGGCGAGATTTTTGATTTTTTTTAAGGGGGAAATCGTCGAATTACTGTTCTCGCCTGGGTGAGGCGGGAGGGAGTGTCAGACTCTTACCGACTAAAAACCACTCCGTTCCTTCTCCTGCACTGAAGTGCCCCGGAGCCCCGGTAACCCGTTAGGCCTTCCGCGACCCCCCATCCTTGGTAGATTCTTTGTTTAGTTGTAGTTGTAGAAGGTCAACTAAGATCTCACAATATAGGCTCGGCTGTCATACTAGCAACTCGACAACTAATATATTGAGCTATTGACATTTTGACATCCAAACGAAGGGAACCTTTCCACAAAATTAATCACAATAGCAAGTAGGCGGAATGTTGATTGATAGTTTATCACGCACAGATTGTCCACAATATATTAGAAGCGCGTGATAGCGAGGCGACGTGACGTTGTAACCCTTGCCTATTGATTTATACTTGTTACGACGTGTCCTGGGCTTGACGTGTGTTATGTTTTGGAACTCTCCATATATTATTACTCGGTATTATTTTGCCTACATATACGTATACGTATGTAACGTATTTGGAATATTTACCGATTCTACGATATATTGATCAAAAGAATTTGTTGAAAACATTAGCCTGTACCAACCTAATTATTGACCATTAAAATTGTTCTATTTATGTTAGCAATCAATTGTTTGAAAGTTATTTTAATTTTTATCATGTGCATGCTTAGTTAAATATATGCTTATTTAATTAAAAAAACCTTAATTAAACATACTGGAAACAAATCTAAATGACAGAATTATAAACTTAACTCCACACCAAATAGATGTAGCTTCACTTAACCAGGTTTATAACCAACTCCGATTCGACAATCAATATAAAATATTTTGTGCAACAGTTCACCCGGCTCCATATCCTATCACCCTCGATAGCACGGTCCCTTAGACACCGGTGATGATACCCGGCACCCGGGTGTGACGTGGGAGCCATTTGTAACCGGAAACCATCCGACATCGCCATTTATAACCCCATGGGCATCTAAAACAACGAATGTATCAAAAGGGTGCGTAATAAAATGTTGAAGTATCTGTTTGTTTATGTACCGGCTTTGGTTTATTTACGAGATAATGGTGACGGAGAAGAGGCTAGCTATTAATAATGCTGTCATTTATTTTCAATGCGGTGCAGAACTGCGGTGAACCAACGCGTTGGTAGACCGCTTCTCATGAGAAGCACGGAGCACCCCCAAGCTTTTGCAACGGCCAGTACAAATATGATTTTTTTTCAAGATATACGCTCTCTCTAAGATTATTTAGGCACCACTGACTATCAGTGAAAGAAAGCATCGTGAACAAACCTAGGCTTATAATTTGTAATTATGAGTTTGAGTTCGCCAAACTGCATTGAGCACATGAGGTAATTAATAGTATTAAAATCTTCTCCGTGCGAGAAGAGGCCTTTGGTCAGCAGTGGCTACTTAAAAGTTGTTGATGTGTATGTGATAATTGAGTAGATAATTTTTTACCCTAGAACATGGAATCGAATGGATTTGGTTCATGGTCAGTATGTCACGTTGAAATGAAAACTAAATTCGTAAAAGCGTAATGAAAAATGTTACAAATTTTATAACAGATGCAAACTAAAGTTATGGGAGACTCGTTTGATTGTAAATGGTGTTATTCTTTTATGGTCACCATATAGGAACTGAACTTTCACGTACTGTAAAGTCCACAAGAAAATGCTACGTTTTTTAAGAGAACAGGCTTGTTAGAATAAAGAACATAACATAACGTAACATCACATTACGGATCCTAACGCCACTGTACAATGTAACACCCACTTTTTACTATTTATGTTATGAGTCCCATGTGTGATGAGTCTATTGCCATATACCGGGTACAATTGGGGTGCGGTGCCAGAAGACCTCCCCGTGGTGCACCCTGGGTGCGGGCGACAGTCTCCCTAGCGGGGGTGATAGGGTTGGAGTGACTGTCGCCCGCAGCAGACTTCTGGACTGGGCGGGCGAACCCAATAGGGTTCTGGAGGCGGCGGGCTGTGTGCGGAGGCTCATAGCCCGCGCTTCCGAGGGGCGCTTCTCCGCCCGTCTCTCTGGACATAGCAGAGAGCGTGGCGGAGAGACAATGGCGGTGCTCGTTGTGCACTCACCCTGCCAGCGAGCAGCATCGGGACACAAGCTGTCCCCGATTGCAGCCGTCGATATCGTAATCCGTAAGGAGGTCACGGTCATGTTTTGTGACTCTGAACGGGACGAGGGTCTTGGCTTGGTCGCCCGGACCGCGAGGAAGATAACCTCTATAAAAAATTCCTCCAATACTAAGTTCTGGTGCGCGGCGAGAGTATGCATGGCTGAGGAGTAGTGTCAGTCGCGAGCGCACCCCCAGCTAGGGGACCAGTGGAACCTCTAGTTGGGAAACAAATGAACACTTACCCAGGTACAGGGGGCACTGCCTGGGTGGACGAATATTTCCCCCATACTCGTGGGAACTTTATGGAGTTGAACAAAATAAAAAAAACCACACAACCGGAGGAGGAGAGTGCGGGTGAGCTTGGCTCGCCTGCAGTAGCAGGAGAAGGGAGCCCAAGTGGCTCCGGGACTCGTGGTGAGGCGCTGGACTCGTCCAGCAGGCCCCACACACGGGAGTCCAATCGGAGGGGGTCGGACTCTGAGTCCGACACAACATTAGCGGAGCGGCTGAGCGTGAGCTCGAAAGGCTCACGCCGCCGCGCGACGGGGACGTTCAAACGCCCCCGGCTGGAGGAGGACAGTTTGTCCCCGTCCTCCGGCGCTCGGGAGGCGCCTCCCCCCAAGGTCCCCACGGCAGCGCGGGGTAGGGGCGGCAAGGGCAGCGTTCGCCGGAAACCGGCACCAGCTGCCTGCGCGGAGTCAGCCGAGCAACTGGCTGCGGAGGGCAGGGCTCTTTCGAGCACTGCCCGTTCGGAGTCCTCTGCGGCCGAGATGTCCGGCGTGGAGATGTCGGAGGGCGAGCGCGGCTCTGAGAGCGAGAGCTGCTCCGGGGGCCTCGAACAGGCCATTACGGCGGAGCTCTACAAGCTGGCGTTGGGGAAATCCCAGCCGGTTAGGCTCCGCCTCCTCAAGGCGGCGGCGGCCACCATTACGGAGGCGGCCTTGGAGCAACGCGGTGCCCACTGCGGGAAACGTGCGCTCTGAGCTGGCCGAGATGCGGCGAGAGCTGGCGCGCTTGGCGGCCTCTAACGCGGCTCTGGAGGCCGAGCTGCGGACGGCCAGGGCCGAGCTCGCCGCTGCTCGCGGCAGTCGCCCCCAGCCCCCGGCGGAGGCCGACGTAGTCGGACTGCTGCGGGCGGAGATGGCTGCCTTCCAGCGACGTTTCGACGTGCTGGAGGGTAGGCTCTTGCGGCCCCCGCTCGCGACGAGTCAGGTCGCCCCCCGCGGTCGTACGCGGCCGCTGCGGCCAAGCCTTCGACCTCGGGTCAGGCTAGCCGCAGCTCCCAACCGCCGGCAAAGGCGCGACCGGCTGCCCCGGCGAGGCCTCGGCGCCCCCGCGGCGCAGACCCGGCTGCGCCGACGGCGCCTGCGCCTGCGCCCGCTGGGCGCAAAAAGAGGAGGGGCACTACGGCCCGGCAGGCAGGCTGGGGTTGCGGCGGCGGCGGCGGAACCCGCCCCGCAAGCAGAGGATGGCGGCGGATGGCAAATCGCCGGCGAGGCGAGGAGAGTCGCCAAGGAGGGCCGGAAGCGCCGAAAAAAGGCGCAGCGGCAACGACGGCAGCAGCAGCGCAGGGAGAAACGCGCTGCTGCCCTGCTCCTCGCCCCTAAGACCGCGGCTGTGGTCATCACCCTACAGCCGAAGCGGTCAATAGGGGCGTCACATATGGCGACGTCCTCGCCAAATTAAAGGGGGCGGTGACTCCTGCGGAGTTCGGGGCCCCGGACGGGTTCGCGGTCAAGGTGACCGCTACCGGAGCCCGTCTTTTGGAGGTCCCCGGCGCGACCAGCGGCCCATCGGCCGACGCCCTGGCCGAGAGGCTTAGGGCGTGCCTCGGTGCGGACGAGGCCCGCGTGTCCAGGCCCACCAAATGCCTGGATGTCAGGATTTTGGGCCTGGACGACTCCGTCACGGAGAGTGAGGTGGTGGCCGCTGTGGCCAGGACGGGAGGGTGCCCTGCTGACCAGGTCAGGTTGGGCACCATACGTCCGGACAACTCGGGGCTGCGCACGGTGGTGGTGAGCTGCCCCGTCACAGCGGCCAAAACATTAAAGGAGGGCAAAAGGCTCTTAGTGGGATGGGTCTCGGCGCAGGTCAAGCTGCTCGAGACCCGGCCTCTGAGGTGCTACCGCTGTCACGTGGGGGAGCACGTGAGTGTAAATGCACCTCGGAGGTGGACCGCAGCGACTGTTGCTTCCGCTGCGGTCGGCCCGGTCACAAGGCCGGCTCGTGCAACGCCCCGCTGCACTGCAACGCATGTGCAGCGGCTGGCAAGCCGGCCAATCACCGGGTCGGGAGCAAGGGCTGCTCCCCTCCTGCTAAAAAGGGCAAAGGTAGGCCCTCCGCCGCCCCTGCCGTTTCGCCGCCGCCGCCGCCACTGCCACCGCAGTCGCCGCTGCCGCCACTGAGGAGGTCGGAATGGACTGTCAATAGTGGCTCCATTCCGCCTCCTCCAGGCGAACATCAACCACTGCGCCGCTGCTCAGGATCTCCTGCTCCAGAGCATGGCGCAGTGGTCGATCAATGTCGCCGTGGTCTCCGAGCCGTATTTTGTCCTGCCCAGGGATCACTGGGTGGCGGACCTGGACGGCTCGGTGACCATCATCTCGTCGGCCGCCGCCGGTACCCCGACTCTTGAGGCAGCTCAAAGAGGCCGGGGTTGTGTCGCAGCACGGTTCGGAGAGCTCGCTGTGGTGGGCGTGTACTTCTCTCCGAACCGAACTCTCGCCGAGTTCCACAACTCCTTGAGGGAGTTGGTCACTGTCGTCGTCGGGTTCCGTTCCCTCCCCGTGCTCGTCCTCGGGGACTTCAACGCCAAAAACTTGGCTTGGGGTTCCCGGTTCACCGACGTCCGGGGTAGGATGGTGGAAGACTGGGCCCTTGAGACAGGCCTAGTCGTCCTGAACCGGGGTTCTGTCCCCACGTGTGTGCGGATGCAGGGCGAGTCGGTGGTGGACATATCGTTCGCCAGCCCTGCTCTGTCACCGCGTATTGTTGGCTGGCGCGTCATGGAGGAGGTGGAGACGTACTCCGACCACCGGTATATCCGGTTCGACGTCTCCGCCGAGTCCGCAGACCCGCCGGTCAGACAGGCCCCATGTGGCCCGCGTTGGGCGCTGAAACAGCTGGACCGGGAGCTGCTCCTGGAAGCCGCCATCGTGCAGGCCTGGGTGATACCACCGGTCAGGCCTGCCGACATAGACGATGAGGCCAAGTGGCTCCAGGACGCCATGTCCAGGATCTGTGACGTGGCGATGCCCCGGATCCGGTCGAGGCAACAAAAGCGCCAGGTGTACTGGTGGTCGCAAGAGCTAGCAGCTCTACGCAAGGCGTGCACTGCTGCGCGACGCCAGTACACTAGGCACCGCAGGCGCCGCATCCGTCCTCCTAATGCGGAGGCGAGAGAGGCGGAGTTGTACGAGGGATACAGGGCGGCCAAGGCCCTCCTCAAGGTGGAGATATTGCGGGCCAAGGAGGAGGCCCGCCGAGAGATGCTGGGGACTCTGGACAGAGATCCGTGGGGACGCCCGTACCGGATGGTACGCGACAAGCTCCGCGCCTGGGCTCCCCCGCTCACCCAGAGTCTCCGGCAAGAAGTCTTGGAGGAGGTGATTGGCACCCTGTTCCCTCGACTGTGGAGGGGGTTCACCCCTCCGTATATGACTCCGCCCCCTGCGGTGCCCGACGCGGGCTACAGCGACGACGACGACGACATCGTCCCAGAGGTGACCGAGGCAGAATTGAGAGCGGCGGTGCGCCGGATGGGCGCCAAGAACACCGCCCCGGGACCCGACGGCCTGCATGGCAAGGCATGGGTCCTGGCCTCAGAGGCTCTCGGGCCTCGATTGATTGGTCTCTACAGCGCATGTCTGGAGAGAGGCCAGTTCCCGCTTCTCTGGAAAGCGGGAAAACTGGTCCTCGTGCGGAAGACGGGGCGCCCTGCGGACTCTCCGTCCGCGTACCGGCCCATAGTGTTGCTCGACGAGGTGGGGAAAGTCTTCGAAAGAATCATTTCGAACCGCCTCGTCGCGCACCTGACGGACATTGGGCCGGACTTGTCGGACGGCCAGTTCGGCTTCCGCAGAGGGCGCTCCACGGTGGACGCCATCATGCGCGTTAGAGACCTCACGACGGGGACTGCAGTGTCCAGGGGTAAGGTCGTAGTGGCGGTGTCTCTGGACATCGCCAACGCCTTCAACTCCCTGCCCTGGAGCTGCATCTTGGAGGCACTCCGATATCATCGGGTGCCTACCTACCTCCGTCGTGTAATCGAGGCTTACCTGACGGACAGGTCCGTCAGCTACCCCGGTCACCGGGGCGAGTGGAACCGGCGAGAGATGTCACGCGGTGTTCCACAGGGTTCGGTTCTGGGGCCGCTCCTGTGGAACATCGGCTATGACTGGGTGCTGCGCACCGACCTCCCGAACGGCGTTAGCACTATATGCTACGCCGACGATACGCTGGTGCTGGCGCACGGGAGGTCACACCAGGCGGCGGCCGACTTAATGGCGACAGCGGTTGCGACAGTCGTTGAGAGAATCCGGCAGTTGGGACTCGAGGTGGCGCTCCACAAGTCCGAGGCCATGTGTTTTCATGGCCGCGGGAACGCGCCACCTCCGGGTGGGTCCCAAATAACGGCGGGAGGAGTTACCATCGGCGTCGAGACGACGATGAAGTACCTAGGACTCGTCCTCGACAGTCGGTGGAACTTCATAGAACACTTCCGACGTTTGGCTCCAAAGTTGGAGAGGACGGGGGCTGCGTTTAAACGCATCCTCCCCAACCTCGGGGGGCCAAACGCCTCCTGCCGGAGGTTATACGCCGGGGTCGTGCGGTCCATGGCCCTCTACGGCGCCCCTGTTTGGGCGCCTAACCTGTTGCGGCGTCCCGCTCGGACGCTGCTCATGGCACAGAGGGTCATGGCGATCCGAATGATCCGCGGATACCGCACGATCTCTGGGGAGTCGGCGAACCTCCTTGCCGGATTACCGCCGTGGGATCTGGAGGCGAAGGTGCTCGCGCGCGTGCACAGCATGCGCGCGGAGGCACGTCGCCGGGGCGAAACTCCGCTGCCGCGCCAGATAAGTGCGTGGCGGGATGAGCTCCGGCGCGATCTCATGGCGGAATGGCGGCAACGGCTGTCGCAACCGAGGGCTGGGCTCGCTGCCATCGCAGCGGTAAGTCCCCTCTTTGAGGAGTGGCTTGAGAGACGCTACGGCGTCCTCACCTACCGCCTGACGCAGGTCCTCACCGGACATGGCAGTTTCGGGAGGTACCTGTGTCTGATGGGGCGGGAGGAAACGCCCGGGTGTCATCACTGCGAGGACCGCCCTGAGGACACGGTGGAACACACGTGGGAGAATGCCCTTCGTGGGCTGAGCACCGCCGTGTCCTCAGGGAAGTGATCGGCGATGGCGACCTCTCGCGTCCGGGCCTAGTGCAGGCCATGGCGGAGCGAGGGGGATTGGGATGCCGTCTCCTCCTTTTGCGAAGCAGTCATGCTAGCTAAGGAGGAGGCGGGACGCGTGAGGCAGCGAAGCGCTGCCTCCTCGCAACCCAGCCATCGCGAAGGACACACCGGGCGTCGGGGATCGCGGGACGATCTCCGGCCACCGTAAGCGCGGGCCTGCGGACGGCGAGCATGGGTGGCTCCCCGTCCGACCAGAAACAGACCCGAGCGTGCGGCGCGTCGCGTTCCGCGCGCGCCTCAAAGAGCCATCAGACCACCACAGATGGGGCCCAATAGGGCCGATGCCGATTCGAAGTCGCGGAGAACCTAACGGGTAACCGGGGCTCCGGCTCGACGTGCAGGAGAAGGAACGGGGTGGTTTTTAGTCAGTAAGAGTCTGACACTCCCTCCCGCCTCACCCAGGCGGGGGCAGTCATTCGATGATTTTCCCCCCTTAAAAAAAAAAAAAAAAAAAAAACCGGGTACAATTCCAGATTCCGTGCTACTACTGAGAATTTTTTTAAAACCTGCTAATACTTTGCCCGACCCGAGAATCAAACCCCTTGACCGGCAGTCGCACGTGCGACCAATCAGCCAACGAGGCAGTTAAAATAAAGAAATGAGGAATAATACAAAACAACAAAGTCACAAAAAGTAGTTTTATTTGTGGTCAATGTAGAAAATCAATTCATAAAACCATTACTCTGCAGAGTTTTCTACGCATTCTCCAAAGAACGTACTGTGATAGAGCATATCCCAAACCGACATAGAAACCCAGGTACCTATGTAACACAGGATTGAAACAAAGAAAATAACGTATTCGAAAAACGAAGCGGTCATAGCTCAGAGCGGTGAATCGTTCGCCTGATATACGATATCATTGTTTCATTGTAGCTTTTGTTTGCACTCTCCAAATAAAAATTATACCGACAACATGATATTGCGGTTCAAAGTGTTGACTAGTATTAAAGCGGGAGTTTTTATAATAACTATCGTGAGACATACTAAATTAACTAAAATCGCGGGTTACTCACGTGAATATACTGAGAAAAGCTCTACTAGTTTCGAACTACAGAGGGGTCGTCGTCGAGGGATCGTCCAACGCGCCGCCGCCGCCCGGCAGAGGGCGCGTTGAGCTTGCAGCACAATTAGTAGCACTGATGCTAGCGCCAACGCCAGCCAGTAAGATGCGCGACATCGATCAAGATTTTTGCTTGAACTTTGACATTTAATATTCATTCTGAATAAAATAAAATCTTAATTAGGTATAAATTTGTGTTTTTGTATAAGTATGTATGTAACCTAATATAACGGTTTAGTTTTTTACACAGTGACGTCTCCGCGTCTGCGCACGCTGCTCATGAGGAATAGTGCCTTTGTGACTCGAAACTAATAAACCTTTAACCAGTATATTTACGTGAGTAAACAGTTTTTTTTAATTTTATTAATATACTAAATGCATATATGTATCATTAAATCACACAACGACGATATACAAAGAATGAATGCTTCCATTGTGTCTACGATTTCAAACGTCTTTCATCTATACAGGGAAGCGAGCTACGGCCAAGTAATTCCATCACGTTGTATCACTTGTTAAACGCAGTTCTCACAACGTCCCGCTGCAATGAACGGTCAAAGGAAAATGGCCTTAATTGCTACTCTTGACTGACGGATAGATGAACGCAGTTTGTTGCCATTAGCAGGCAGCACTGCCCAGACTCTTCGCATAAACGTTGCCTTTACAAAAGCGGCGCGTGCTTACTCATTAATGAAAATCACACGGAACATTAACCATAGTCACAGTATATACGAAGGAAAGGAAAATATTATATTATCTTGTATCATAACTATAGCTAAGCGTCCTCTCTCTATAACACAAGTATGTTCAGAAATTCTTCGGTCGGAAAAAATGTCCACAATTTCTCCAAAAAATCGAAGAAGCAGATAAAACCTCGGAGAATTGATAAAATTAACTGGCTATGGGCGGGGCACAAGGCTGAGATAAGCGATAAATTGTTCTCGAATGGCCTTGATATCTATCAAAGGACGATTTAGTGCGTGATAGCCTGACAGGCCTTGTTAGTTTTTATACGAGGGCCAATACATTTTAAAACTAAAAAAGTAACAAAGGATGAGAGTAAAACATTATTTGCAGTTCTTAATGTACACATACACTTTTAAATACAATTTAACGACGGCTGATTGCACATAACACTTCTTTTTTTTAATCAACGAAAGAAACCCACTGGCTGTCATTCGATTTTTGAATCTATTCACAGTAACAGATAATGACGTCAATAATCTTAGACATTCGAGAATGATTTTGAATTTTAAATAAAAATAGCTAAGGACGTTAAAAAAGGCGAACATAATGACTTAAGAATGATTGAAGCACCAAAATGTCTGTGGTTTATTTACGTGTGCGTGTGTAATAGGTTACCACGTTACCAGACTTAAGGAAATGATAGATGTTCTTTGTGTCAATGTGTTTATGTTATGCGTGTAAGTATATAGTAGCCAGGTCGATGTTTTAAACTGTCAAACACCGCGAGGACACCGGTGACCGCAACCTATTGTTCTTTAATTGTGTCTATAATGACGGTACTCAAATAGTTAAGGGACTACGACTTTTTAATGCCCTTGAAAAAAAAAAAAAAAATAATATTACTTACAACCTTTTTGCAATAATAACAAAACTCGATCCATTTTCTTGTCTAGGATTTAATATTAAAATGTACATACATGTTGAGTTATTACATAAAAACATTGTGCATTGTAGCGTGCACGACATTGCTCTGTGTATTACTTCAGGGACGGTACTGAGAAATCACATGTGCATAGAAATGCATATTTTAATCGCTGCTCTAACTAGAAAACTTGTTTGTGATTTCTGTGAAAAATTATACGGTAAGGAAAACGAATTGTGAGGTACAAACAATGTATACTATTTTTATTATTCGAGATAAACGTATTTTAATTCTATCTACCTATATCTTACTAGCTACTCTCCCGGCTTCGCATGGTTGCAATATGCATGTATAATACATGTAAACCTTCCTTAAAAATATCTCTATCTATAAAAAAAACCGCATCAAAATCCATTGCGTAGTTTTAATGATCTAAGCATACATAGGGACAGACAGACAGCGGATGCTATAAAATGTGTAAATATTGCTATGTATAACATGCTGGCTTTATTTAGGAAACAGATATTTGCATGCACGGTTCGCGCGGTGGCTGGGCAACTGGCTACGTGTTGCGCAACGTGGCGCGGTTTCGATTCCCGCACGGAACAACTTTTTGTATGATCCACAGATTTACATACACATGACACCTAGACCCAGAACACCCACTGACGATATAGGAGAAAATCCAAAAAAAAAAAATGCAATGATTTATGAAATAAGCACACCTATTGTCATAATAACAGAATTCTAGAGTCTGAATTGTATATAGACAATAACAGGGCGATCAACTACTGTGAACTGAATCACGAGTTGGAATCTCATTCGACATAACAATTTGCGTTGCATTATCCATAAATTGTTAAAGGTTTGAGTGTAAATGTATGTGAGATTGTTTGTTAACACACCTACTACCTCAAATTATGCCTAGACAATGATAGACGTAGATTGTTAAATAAATAGGAACGTGGTTTCTGATTGAGTAGCGCAGGTTCAGTCGTCCGCATGTGACTGCCGTTCATCAGTGTGTGAGCAACTAATGAAATCAATTGATAGCACTGAAATACCTCGCTATGGCATTCACGAATATTTGGCAGTATTTATAGAAACAGTAGTAATAGTGTGCTATTCGTATACTCGTCAAACAGTTACGTATGTTACCCGAAAACAAATAATTTTATGATTTATATCATAGTTGTATTGTAACTTTCGTGAGACATACTAAATAAATTATTATGTTTTCGGCTTACTCAGTAGCAGCACGACAGTCGCCGCGTCGCGAATATCGCGAATATCGCTCATGAATATGAGCCTCTAGCATGGCTTGAAACTAGTCGAGTTCCTCGTCAAATTATTACGTGTACTCACGCTTACTAGCCGAAAACATAATAATTTATTTATATCATAGCTTGAAATTAGCATTGTTCTCGCACAATCCAAATAACAAAACTATGTAACTAGAAAATTGTATTGTGAACATGATTGAAAAAGAGTAACCTATGGAACTTCTTGCTCGTTCTTTTCCATAGGAATCTACACTTTGGAATGAGCAAATAGCTTCACTTTTAATTTTTTTGTTGACGTTCAAAAGTGCCTTTCTGGTCTAATTGAAATAAATGATTTTGACTCTATTTTCAATAATAATTTAAGTGTGGGTTGCTAAGAATAACAATATTATTACCATGACAAGAAGGTAAAAATTATTATGTTTTCGGCTTACTCACGTAGTAATTCGACGAGGAACTCGACTAGTTTCAAGTCATGCTAGAGGCTCATATTCATGAGCAGCATTCAGCATTTCGCGACCCGCGATGCGGCGACTGTCGCGCTGCTACTGGCTACTCGAGTCTGCAGGCCCAGCGCGCCCTCTTCTGTGATTCACGCGCACTTTCTTCCATTCGTGGTATCGGCGACGGCGGCGCGCGTGGCACTGTTAGCACGCTACACTCGCCCGCCAGCAGCTGCGTTGGTGTTGTTACATCAAACATAATAATTTATTTAGTATGTCTCACGAAAGTTACAATACAAATATAAGATAAAAATTATATGTAGTTAGATGTATGTTGATCTTTATACTGAAGGTATCCTTTGAAATATGAATATAATAAACGTTGCCGTAGGTTTTCTCTAGCTTCATTATATACATATATGTAATGTGAACAACCTTGTACTCACGGCCACACATCAATCTATACAAAACCAGTTTATCCTGGTGTCGTTCGCATTATCTTTCCGCAAATTTAACGTTCAGTTTATACTGGTTATGTAAAGCTCGATGTGTAGTGTACCAATGACACTAGATCAGTAGACTTTACACACAATATGAAGTATACGCTATTGTAATAAGTAATAAGGATTAAAATACTGCAGCTGCACAACGAATCGTGGGTTTGAGCATTATAATATCGTCAACACAGAATTGTTCTATATGTGCACACTAGTGGACCCAACAGACGTCCTGCATATCCACTTGAATGTATCAATGTAGTTCAGCTGTTTAGGATAAATAACCTAAACTACTGCAGCGCCATCTGCTGGGCTGATTTGTGAATCTAAACCATTCCCAGATCCCCTTGAACACACACAAAAAATTTCATCAAAATCGGTCCAGTCGTTTGAGAGAAGTTCAGTGACATACACACTCACAGAAGAATTATATATATAAAGATGTAATCTGTGTAAACGCATCTTTAACTAAAGGAAAGTTGATATTGAAACATATGTTAAAACTCGTTTCAAGTCTTATGCCAATTTTATATTCCGCTATAAACTGTTTCTATATGAACATAACAAGTTCAAACACGACACAATATTATATTTCTCACATTTGACACATACCCACGTAAAACAAAGTATATAATATTTGTACGGAGTCGAATATAAGTCAGTTAGCGATGTCTTCTTGCGTTATTACAAGACATTTAGGAACCTTGTCTAACCTGATACCAGCGTGGGCTGTTATCATTCACACAGTACTGCTCGAGTGAGAAATTATCAAAACATTCTAAATATAGGAACCATTTAATTATCTTCGTTCACAAAATTAGACTCCTGTTTATTCAAAGTATTTCACAATCCCACTTTAAAAGCTGTTTAGAACTTAGTTAGCCTACGTTCCCCGGCCGGGACCTGTCGACATACATAAATAAAGACCTGACGGTCTCCACAACATGTTGCGACCTGTCGGCACATCAACACCAATTAAACCGTCCCTTGTTTCGCCCCAAGTTGGCCAAGCCAAATTAAATCTAGCTTTATCCGGTGGACATCCCTAAACTTTGGCAATTATAAAAGTTTAAAGTGTTTTTTGTCAGTTTCTTGAAGAAACAGAGTGACTCTTTATCGCTATAATACAAAGGGACGCTTAATCTGGAGTCATAGCTCAGAGGGGATGCAGAGAATGGACGTTATATATCACCTACTTGCTGAGGAAAAATTCTGCTCGTGAATCATCGAGGAGTTTCGTAACGCTTCGTTTTATTTTAGTATTGTCGGAACGAGCAGACAGACGGTAAGCCGATAGTTTCCACTTGTAGGCTGAACGTGTTTTAATTTACGCCTTTGTTTTCAGCGAGAGAACAATCTTAGGCTTAGACGAATTATTTTCGAAAAAAAGATCTTTACGTGTGTTCCAGACAATTCATGCGACATTGTCTAAGAGTTTATGTTTGCTGTTGCTACACAAACCGATAAATACAATAATAAATTCCACCGTGTCTGGTATATTTACACCAGTAGAAGCACGGATAAACATTCCTGGAAAAACGTTGTATTTTTCTCGTGAATATATAGTATTAATCTCAGTATTTCTTTCGACGTGAACTCACTCCTTTTGAAGTTCCATCCAGTGTAGTTCAGGGAATAACGCGAAAAAAGCTAGCTTACGAGAAGTAGTTTAAAAAATAGCTGCTTTTATTATATTATACCTGGAATACCACAAACCACGTACTATTACAGAAATGCTCTGTTTGAATGTAATACATATGTTTTCGCCGGTTCTGTCGGCAACGAACCTATTCATGTTTTTAGGAATGCTATGCGTAGGCAGCTAATTAGTTGGGAAGTGGAGGCCGTGGCGAGCCGCGCCACGTGCCAATGGGTCCAGAAGTTCCACTGTTTTAATATAATTGAATGTATATTTGTGTGATTGTAAAAAACAAAACCATTTAATATCTTTATAAAATCAGAGGCGAACATGTTTCTTCAACACTAAAATCTCAAAATACGAGAAACGCAAACTATGGCAAGTATGATTGAATCCATTACCTTGCAGCTCAGCCATCTGACAAACTCTAAGTATGCACAAACACAAACTGAACTTCAACACGATGCATACATAAAGTTTCGATAAATTCATCTTTCCCAACAAACCTGAAGAGTTTGCAACTTTCCAAGTACGCGATGAATTTTATGATACATAAATAAATCCGCTTGGCTAGGTACAAAATAGCATGCATTGGTATTACGCTATTTCGGGATCTTTCCCGATATATTTGTATTCTTGTCAAGTTTTATTGCGTCTACAGATTGATAGCAGATATTTGTTACGTTCTATTTGAATGCAAAATTGCTTTATTACGATTGAATGTATTGTTGGAACACATTAGGGATGTCTTATTGGTGTTTGAAGAGATGTGGAAAGTTTTCAAGCGTAGTGCAAGAAAAAGCTATTGTGGAATTTTGTATCATCAATATATATAGGGATAAAATTAAAAGAGAAAAATCAAATACAAAAGACTGCATAGAGTTATTTTTTATTTTGATTTGTACAGCGCGATCTCTCAACAATGATAGTTTAGATGAAGTGATCAAACAAAATAAATACTTCATGCATTTATCCCATTTGAAACTTCTTTCACATCTCGTGTCTAATGTGTGCACGGTCGCGGAGGCGCCCTCCCGCAGCGCTGCGGTTGTTTTCATACAACAAACAGCGCTCGTCCAGCGCGGCGTTACAGCGCTGCAGCCAGTTGTTTGTCAACCAACAACCATTCAACACCCAACTGATTGTAGTCACTGCAAAAATTTGAACTGTGCTTATAATTTCTGTTGTCATTCACTGTTTGTTTCGAAGCCAGGCCAAATGTGGAGCTTCCCACGAGTTACCAAATGAAAGTGTATCCCTAACCACACTGCCTCATTTGTCGACAGACAAAATTTTTATTTCAACAAAGATGATGAAGACAAACAAACAAGTTTAAAGTACTCAATAGATTTGCTTATAGATGTTTCCAAACTCCATAAAGCCTTTGAATATTTGAATAAATTAAAAAAGCAATATCGGTGTTTGCCAATGATTTCGAGCGTGCCAAGTAGTTTGAATGTTCTATATCCAAGGCAAACAAAACGTTATTGAGTTTCTAAGAAAGGCTCTCAGAAGTACAAGAAACTTTTAAATTGATGTTGACAAAAGGCAATATAATAATTGGAGAAATGAGAGCTTACCTCCGCTCCCAGGGCGGAAATGTTCCGATGTTCGTAGAATTATTTATTTGACAGAAAGTTTGATTTACATTTCATGCAAGATCATTATATTGATTTTCTTGGAAGTATTTTTGTTACTACTTTTGATCTTCAATTGGCCGTTTAAAGTGCTATAATTAGTGTTCACTCATCGAGAAATATATTTTTGTGTCAACACTATATTGGATATACAAACTTATTAGTGTTTTGTATATGACTATATTTGTTGATAGATATTTATATGTATAGTTATAAAATGTTTGGATTGTTTTGATATTTTTGTATATAGTAATTTGTAAAAATTTGTAAAAAAAACCTAGGACTCGACTTTAAAACGTTTTATTAATTGCATATTGTAGATTAATTGAAATAGATTATTGTCTATTTCAAAGTATTCATTGATTTCACTTTATAGATCAATGAAACTCACCTCACAAAAGGTGAGGGAAAAGAAAATAATTCTATTTCTATAAATAAGTTTGGGATACCATAAAGGAAAGTCATTTAAAAATAATTTATTTTCTATTCAATATTGTATTCCTATAACTTTAGTAAAGGCTGTTGTGTACACAGGGAAGGAAGCTGGGAGTTTCAATATATTTGTTTTCCTGTAATTACAAATCTCATTTAGTTTTTGTGTCGGTACAAGAGCTGCGGAAATGAATGCCACTTGTTACCATTTGTTGTTATTTGATTGTGTACGACTTAGCTAACTCAGTATCTAGATGTTTTTCAAGACTACCATTGTGAACACTTCTCTGAGGATCCGATGTGATGGATAGTATAAATGGATATAATGTTTTTATAATAACTATCGGTACACATACTAAATTAACTAAAATCGCGGGTCACCCACGTGAATATACTGAAAAAAGCTCTCTGAAACTGAGAGCTCACTGTGAGCTGCGCGACGTCGTGCGACGCGCACGCTGCTCATGAGGAAGAACCCCTCTGTGGTTCGAAACTAGTAGACCTTTTCTCAGTATATTCACGTGAATAACCCGCGATTTTAGTTAAATGGAAATAATGCTTTATTTTCATTGTAAGGTCAGGAGAGATGTACAATTTTTTCTAGATATGCATTTGTTATGCTCCTTGCTACTGAGAATTTTTAGTGTTCGTTTTTTTCTTTTATTATCACGATCGTTATTAGAATTGAATACATATATACGACCTTCAAACCTTCAAGAAAAGAGCGTATTCCTTTTTCTAAGACCGACAACGTACCTGTGATTCCTCTGGTGTTGCGGGTGTCGGGGTGTTGGGGGCGCTGATCGCTTACCATCAGGTCATCCGTATGCTCGTTTGCCTACTATTCCATAAAAAAACCATACAAAGATAAATCGATATAGTAAAATAGGGATTCAGTAGAGCCAGTAGGAAGGTGCATATAAACTGTTCAGTGATACGCTACAGATGTTTGATTTCCCAAAGGAATACTGAGGTTTGCTGGTCGCAGGAGTCTGGTATAAACTAGCAATATTAAACTTAAACTACATGCAAATAGTGTTCATAATCTGTTCATTCGTCACTTTGTTTTGAATTTTAATATAAGTTCTAACATCAGTTTGAGGAGATAGTATTTAGAGAACATTGTTTATTTCTATACTTTTAAATGTATTGGAAGACTTTTAAATCATAACACTTTCACATTCAACAACAAGAAATAACTTATTGCTACCACAGGTGTTAAGTAATTAATGAAAAGACGATATAATATGTGTTCACTGCATACCTGTTACACTGATACATTTTACACCAAGTAAAATAACCCCTTATTTAGTGAAAACTACAAATATAACGTTCATTTATTTTATTTTATTAATCTCAACTTAATACAACAAGTGTGTACAGGTGAAATTAATTGCTTTTGACATTGTCTCCCAGTCATCCTTTAAGTAGAGCAGAGATGAAAGTAACAGGTGATTAAGTAACCTTTATAATCAGGCAATGTAACATAAAATAAATATTATATAGGTTATATTATGTGGGAGAGCCATGCTTCGGCACGAATGGGCCGGCTTGATCGGAGTGATACCACGGCCTCACAGAAAATCGACGTGAAGCAACGCTTGCGTTGTGTTTCGTCGTGTAAGTGAGGTTACCGGAGGCCCAATTACCTTCCCCTTCCCCAATCTCCCCAATCCCTGAATCCCCAACGATCCTCAAACTACTAATCCCCAAAAAGCCGGTGACACACTTGTAACGCCTCTGGTGTTCCAGGTGTCCATGGGCGATGCCGATTGCTTACCATCAGGTGATCTGTCTGCTCGTTTAACGGCTTATGCCATGAAAAAATACAAACGATTATTATTAATTCTAACAGCCTAGTATATAGAGAATTACTTCTAACATTGTTAATCTTGCCTGTCTTTGAAACTAGCCAAGTATTTTACAACAAAAAGCAGTTATTAATGATATCAAATGATTGATCTAGAGCGCTGCATCATTTATCATGTTGCCCTAAAACCCGGCCCTTCCCATGGACTCATGGGAAACTGAATAGTAATGGGGTAGGCAGAATATTTACACTAAAATATCTTACACAGAGGGAATCTCATGATTTCTATAGTTCAAGATAAATAGATGATCCGTTATGTATTTCCCTGAACTGTATTATTGTGATTTAGTGTCAATTTATGGAGGTGTCATTAGTCAATGTAACTTTGTTGATGGAGAGAGTGTTTGTACTGAGATTTGTATAGGAATTGTAAAGCAACTAAGTTGATAAGTACTAGGTGGCTATTCTGGATAGGTATAAGTGTTGTGAAATATTGACGTAAACGCGGAATTTCTATTGTGGGTAACGATTTTTGTAAAATAGGATGTGAAAAGTAATAATTTAATTTAAATTATAAAATAGGGAATAGCTGTTACGTTACTCATGATAAACAGGAACTTAACTAATATTTGCCATTTCCACTGCAACATTCCGATTTGCAGTTTCTATTATACACACAGTCACACACCTATGTAAGTTGATGTCTCCTTTCATGAGCTAATAAAGGCTTTCTCTGTATTCTGCAGCCGCTCATAACTTGCACATCAACATTCGCCTCGCAGCAACGCTACACTGATTTGTGTGGTTTGTGTGAAACGAATGGAATAGAAAATGAGATCATTCCGTCTTCCGCCGCGTTTTACAATAACTTCCCTTTTTGTAAACAACTGTCGTCTTTGTTACGTTAGCAGTAAGGACTATAATACGAGGATAGTTTCAGAAAATGAATAGTAAAAGTGCTCTTTGATATACTGCTAGTTTTTGAGTCAAGTTCTCATTATGTTAGAAAAATCAGACGTTCGTATTTCTTTGACGAAGTCTTGTTTGCCTACAAGGTTTGTCGGTTTAGAGGAAAAGGTTACTTCAGACTAACAAGCCGAATAATATTTCGTAATATGACTTTTTACTAGTAAAGTATAGAGATACTTTCAGAAAGGTGTTATTTTCAAGTGTGGGCGAGCCATGCTTCGGCACAAATAGACCGGCTGGACCGAAGTGATACCACGTCCTCACAGAAAACCGACGTGAAGCAACGCTTGCGTTGTATTTCGTCGTGTGGGTGAGGTTACCGAAGGCCCAATTACCCATCACCCTCCCTCTCCAATATCCTAATTCCTGAATTTACAACAATCCTCAAATTCCTAATGCCCATAGGCCGGTAACGCACTTAAAACGCCCTTGGTATTCCAAGTGTCCATGGGCGACACAAATTACTTACCACCAGGTTATCCGTCAGCTCGTTTATCGGCTTATCCCATAAAAAAAGTTTGGCAAGATATGTTGAAATTTTATAGTTCCAAGAATATATGTGCCTATTAGCAGAAGAACTTTGAAATTACCAATCAATTCTATATCTACGAAGTGTGTACAAATTGCAAAATAATTGGCCGTCAGTAACAGTGCTCAGAAACGGTCGCAGTTAGTTGTATGAAAAATGTGAAATAAAAATGTTGAGTCGGGAGTCACGAGCACAGATTGCATGGCTCACTGGCCTTCGACGGGTGACGTTCGTTACCGACACATAGATATAGGACGAACGGAAGCGACTGTTTGCTCACTACTACGTGTCAAGTAATGAGCTCTCTTCTATATATAGCTCTATGTTTTTATATCTTGAAGTAGTTTCAGTATTTATAGAACACCTATTTGTCGTCTGTTATTTCTGTATCAAATTGGCGATAGAGTTATTATGGATGAAAACTAAACTACGCTCTATTCTGTACGTGAATTGTTTTGAAAATTTAGGAATTGGAATATACTTGTTTTTAGGATTGAACCAAGGATTACAGTTCGGTAATCATGATGTTCTAAAAATAATCTTAAATCAATTCTCAAATAAGCTAAAAACCAGCAATTGTAATTCATATTAATAAAAAAAGAGAGATAGACAAACTCAATAAGATTATCGCCACCAATGGCTACAGCTGTAGGGGAGTGAGGGGCTTGTTGTAACAGGGGTAAGTAGTAACAGGCTCTTTGTGATAGGATCTTAAACGCTATTAACGAATTTTTTTGACTCGATTTGACCTATAAACAACGACGCATCATATTACCATAGCCAGTGTCCCGTCGACAGGCGTAGTGAGCGGAAGTGTGCACGTGGTTCATTTTTGCCAGGTAATATAAAATTGTACTATCGTAAAATTTCGGTTTGCGTTATTATTATCGACTAATTTAAAATTTTCTATATCTTATTTCCATTCAAATTTATCTATCTCTGATAATGTGTAACAGTTTTTATAATTAATAAATTGTTTAAATAGTTATCTTGATAAATGTTAAAAATCATATCATGGGGTTAGTTGTAACAAAATCCCGGGGCTTGTTGTAACGTGTTACAAGCCCAAGTTATGATGTAGATACCTACTTATTTTTTTCATTTGTTCTAGAATGAGGGTATATAAAATAAAGTCAGAGCGGGCAACACAAAGCCAAGAAGTGTACGAGTTAGCAGCAGCTGAAGTTTTAGAAAAAAAATGCAGTATTCGGAAAGCTAGTCAGACTTTCGGATTATGTCACGTCTCTCTTTATAGATATGTAAAAAAAAGAAGAATAATGAAAGATTAAGAGTTGGTTATGCTAAGTCTAGACAAGTATTTACTGCAGAAGAAGAAAGTAAGATCGCTTCCTACCTACTCAAGTGCGCTGATATATATTTTGGACTACTTCCTACAGAAGTAAGGAAACTAGCTTACCAATGCGGTGTGCAACTTAATGCTTAAAACATTCCTCCTTCTTGGCATCAAAATAACATGGCTGGTACTGACTGGTTCCAAAATTTTATGGAAAGGCAAAGGTACATCAACAAAAAATAAAACCGGCGTGGATTGAGCTAAAAAAAAAGATTTTATGTTCAGATTCATAATCTGAATCAGAAGAGTGGTATTGTCTGGTATGTGGTGAAGCTTACACAGATTCAAATAAAGAAGATTGGGTAGTGTGTATCGTTTGTAAGATGTGGGCACATGTAGGATGTGTTACAGGAGACACTATATCTTTTATTTGTATTAATTGTAACTCAGATGAAGACTGAATTTAATTATAATGAAACCAACCAAATGTTGATTCTTATATAAGAAAAATACTTTTTTAGATAGATATTAAGAAGAGATTACGTAGCATACCTAAATATAAATAATTTAATTACTTACTGTGATTTAAAAGTGCTATGAAGATTATAAGTAGTATTTAACTAAATAAAACTGTTAATTACTTAATTTTTAGGTGTTGATTACTAAAAAAGTGTATTTGAGTTTATTTTTGATAAAAATTACATAGTATTTACTTTAAAAAAATGACAAATTTGTTAAAAATAAACAAATAATAAATAATTAAAGGTTTTATTGTCGTTTTTTTGTCGTTACTAATTGCCCCGGTAGACGTTACAACTTGCCCCAAGCACGAGGTAAGTTGTAACACCGCACTTCATCTAGAAAATAATTGATTATAAAATAATGACCCATAATTATGGTAATATTTTTACTTGATTTGGTAGAGGAAGAGTTATAGCATCCACCCATCTTTATTTAGTAGAAATTTAACTCGTCGAGTACCGGTTTTATAGACACAATTAAAGAACAATAGGTCGCGGTCACCGGTGACCGCTTGGTGTTTGACAGTTTAATCAATAAATCCAAAGATATATGAGTTTTAATGAAAACTGTTACAACAAGCCCCTCGCTCCCCTATATTAGGTTCAACTTATTGTATAATATGACTTATTTTTATTGAGGAAACGTCCTCAATCTTTGTTCAAATGAAACCACAACTGAGATCATTTCCTCAATCAGACTAAAGTTAATAAATGTATGGACACGAGCCCTGTACACTGACATTTCCATTCCCGCATCAATCGGTAACCAATCACTCAACAGCAGCGGCTGACCAGTCTCAACTCTGTGGTCACTTTGAACTTTCCATTGCGCGTTTAGTTTGTGTCGTGTCAGTGTCAAGTGCACAGAGCGCGCAGTGGACCGCGACCACAGGCCAAGGCAAATGTTTGGGTGATTGCGACCCCTAACTGGCGGTTTTCAGTAAAACGCTTTGACTTTGCTGTAATTAAGTGGTTTTTGTGTTAGTAATAATATTACTGCCTCGTTGGCTGAGTGGTTGCAAGTGACTGCCGGGCAAGGGGTCTCGGGTTCGATTCCCGGGTCGGGCAAAGTATTACTGGATTTTTTTTATAAAATCTCAATAGTAGCACGGAGTCTGGCATTGTGCCCGGTATATGGCAATAGGCTCAACCCCTATTACATGGGACTCATAACATAAATAGTGAAAAGTGGGTGTTTCATTGTACAGTGGCATTAAGTGTCGTAATGTGCACCTCTGCCTACACCTTCGTGTATAAAAGGCGTGATATTATATATTAATCCCCGATATAAATAAATTTTTATCAACGAAAAAAACATTAGCTTGATAGTTTTAAACGTTATTGTGAAGTTTGTTATATGAAGTACTTTGATTAGTGTTTATCTTATACTGTACATGGAATAAGTTAAAGAGTAGAAGTTAAAATAAACCAACTCGAATTCGACCAAGACTTAGGCCCATCCAAGCATAAACAAAAAGCAAAAAAGATTACAGAAGGCCAAACAGAAAGATTTACTTTGACAAATGAACTTCATAAAGAAGACAATCGAAAAGTAATCGTCCCTAATTATAAGTCTATCCGCATATTTATCAGCAAAGCAAAAACCTAAAGCTTCCCATTGAAGGCGCGACAAGTTTGAAACAAGTTACAAGTTTAGGTAACGCGAGATGATACGACAGTCGCCGTCGGAATCGCAAGCAGCCAACAACTGGGGCACGTATTATTTGAGAGTTTGTCGCTTGCAAACTTCCTTGTTGCCGCGACAAAGACGCCGAACAGAATTACTCTACGTGCTCTGACGCGCGCGCAACGAATAATAACTGTTTTACACGTGATCTAAGTTGAATGGTGATAAAACATTTTTATGTTTCACAGGCCGAGCTATGGAGAGGGCTATGCTCGGAGTCTCTTTGAAGGATCGAATCCGAAACGAAGTGATCCGACAGAGAACCAAAGTTATCGATATAGCCCAAAGGATCAGTAAGCTGAAGTGGCAGTGGGCCGGTCACATTTGTCGAAGAACCGATAACCGTTGGGGTAAACGTGTTCTAGAGTGGAGACCGCGTCTGGGCAAACGCAGTGTAGGACGACCTCCAGCTAAGTGGAGTGACGACATCTGCAAGGTGGCTGGCAGTGGTTGGATGAGAAGAGCTGAAGACCGAGCTCAGTGGCGTGCCATAGGAGAGGCCTATGTCCAGCAGTGCACGAATACAGGCTGATGATGATGATGTTTCACAGGCCAGAGGGCTTAGTACGAGTTTAATTTACGTTTAAAGTATTCGAAACGAGTAAGCGTTCGGCACTCTGATTGGCTGGCACCAATGAAGCAACCAATCAGAGCGCCGAACGCTTACTCCTTACGAGTACTTTAAACGTAAAACAAACTCGTACTAAGACCTCTGGTTGAGTGTCCATGGACAACATTAACTGCTTAACATTAAGTGAACGGCATCTCTGTATATCCCAAAAGAATACCACGCTATGAGACGACATACTTAACAAGTGCCACTATCATTCTGATACTTTGAGTGTAATCATGATAAAATAAGATTAATTTTCTCTCGGTGTTGTCAAAAACAATAACATAACATCACGCCTTTTATCCCCGAAGGGGTAGGCAGAGGTACACATTGTACAGTAGTACAATGTAACACCCACTTTTCACTATTTATGTTATGAGTCCCATGTAATAGGGAGTGAGCCTATTGCCATATACTGGGCACAATTCCAGACTCCGTGCTACTACTGAGAATATTTAAAAACCCAGTAATACTTTGTCCGATCCGGGAATCGAACCCGATACCCCTAGCCTGGCAGTCGCACTTACGACCACTCGGCCAAAGAGGCAGTGTTAAAAACAATATTGTTTGAATATTTATAAATACCAATTACACAATATATCACTATAGATTACTTCATTTGTATCCACAAAATACAATCAGAGTATATACCTCTATAATCTAATAATCCAAGTATTTATAGCGTGTCTGGGGATTAGTAGTGTACAATATGACCGCGACTGATCACCGCAGACTGTCTGTTAATTCGCTTCAAATAGATTATTATAGTTATTCGTTACTAACTTTTACCCGCGGCTGTGCAGGTGTTTTTTTTATGGAATAGGAGGCAAACGAGAAGACGGATCACCCGATGCAAGCGATCAGCGCCGCCCGTGGACACCCACAATACCAGAGGAGTCACAGGTGTGTTGCCGGCCTTTTAAAAAGGTATACGCTTATTTCTTGAAGGTTTGAAGGTCGTATCGGTTCGGAAATACCGCCGACGACAGATCATTCCGAGTATTCCTGTTTTATACCATAAGAGCATTTAATCGGGATAAAAAGGATTATATCACCTAAGTTATTCCATACCCTGCCTGTATACCAAATTTCATCATGATCCGTTTAGTAGTTTTAGCGTGATTAACGGACACACATCCAAACAAAGAACAATTCACATTTTTTTTAAAACGTTGCCTTCAATAGGTTTTTCTTTATCCCTTTATCGTGGATGCGCTTACAAACATATAAGTTCACATACACATGACAACCATACCCGGAACAGTAATTAGTGAATCACACAAAGAGTTGTTCCCTGCGAGAATCGAACCCGCGGCATGTTGCATGGCAGCCAGTTACCTCGCCACCGCGGCGCTAACCGTGCAGTGGAGGCAGACATTTATAATCTTAATATGATTAAAATATTGGGACTAAAATGGTATGTTTTATTAATACTGTTTCTGACATAGCTATAGTGTACTGCTATGTGTATTCAACAAGTGTTCAAAGGAGGCTTCGAATTTTATACTTAAAGTTGACTTGCATGAGTATTTTATTTAACGATGTTTTTTTATGTCTTCAAGTTCAATGTATGTAGATTTCTTTTTGTGACGATATATGTGAATTAGATTTGTTATTTAAAGCGATTAGTCAAATCGTATGTTAAAAAATCGATGTTATAATATAAATATTGTATGACAAAAGAAAAACTGATAATATTTGTTTAATTTTACACAGTCGCATAAAATCCTAACGTACGGATATAATATTTTTATAAATTAATTAATTAATTCACATTTATGTAAAAATTAAACATTAACGAACAGCTACAAAAGCATATTTAAAAAAAATAAAATAAAAGCGTTGACACAAAATAAAAGTGTTCCTAACTATTGTGGGGACACAAAAGTTAACAGGCTATTTTAGACCGGACACATAGGACTGAAATAAGACTGAAACGAGCCTGAAATACAGCCTGGCCACCGGTTTGTAGTGCCTACCGAATATTATCTTCATAATTTATATAGAGAGCTTTAATGTTTACCTGGAGTTTATTAAGGGATGCCCGGCTGCGGTATACACCAAATGTTATGAGATTCTCTCAGAAAGAACCTTGATATTGTTGAAAATATTATATTACATAATGTTACACCATTTCCTCCCGTGGGATGAGGAATGTATTTTAATGTTCTTTTGAATTTAAGTGTGGAAATGTGTGTTTTGTTGTGGTAGACCAGCTATTATTACAATAGTAAATGTTGTTATATTCTGTGTAAGCTTATACTATCCCACTACTCAAAAGACCCCTCGAGACCTTCCACATACACTTACCATCCAAAACTTTCGAATAACATTATATACTTTGAACGAATACACATACTCCATAATACCCGGCTAATTCTCTCAAAACCATATAAATTTACCAACAACAGCTAAACCCGTATCTACATCAAACTCCGTCACATGTAACCGAGTTACATATTTTGAACAATTTGAAAACGGTATAGCCAAGCCTGGCTCAGAGTTTGCTCCAAATTTATTCCTTTACCGGTTTACCGGAGAGTATTTTGTTAGTCCTAGTCCCGGACAGTCCAGGTTAGCCCACAATAGTTTCGATATGTTCCGTACATACAAGCGGTACTGGATTAAGAGGACCAAACGTCGCTCGGTTATAAAATGATGGTAGCGAAACTGCACCTCTATCTAGCGATTAGAGAACACCTTTTGTTCAGTAATCCGGTTTTCTAGTACGTTGTTTGAGCATAGCTTAGATAAGAATATTGTTTAACGATGGGGAAATTAGAAAAACGTATTAAGTATGTTTTTTCTCCCGCCTGGGTGAGGCGGAAGAAGTCATTCGACTACTCATGCATTTCGAGCCGGAGCCCCAGTAACTCGTTAGGTTCTACGCGGTTCCATATTGACCTGTATGGTTGCCTGTATGGTCTCAGTATTTACGCACAAAATAAAACCACGAACTAAAAAATACAACATACAGTAACGCGTACGCCATATTAATTCATGGTATCAAGCATTACAAACTTTTTTAATTCACAATCTATGCCAGACTTCAAGTAAGGTGAATAACATAATTGTCATGATTACAGTTCGGTGTGAACCCGAGGTCTAACAGGCCGCAGTCACGTAACGGGTTGAATGTGGTCTCGGAGACCGAAGCCGACGTAACGACGAATATTATCACCTTGGTTGTGTCACGCTCACGCACCAACAGTCGGCGGCGCTCATTAATTACTTTTTTCCTTAGTTTAGGATAGTATGGAAAGAAAATCAAAAATTACATAACACACATTTTGTCAGGTTTATACAATTACAGCGGGAATCGAAAGTATTTTTTTTTTTTTTTTTTTTAAGGGGGGAAAATCATCGAATGACTGCCCCCGCCTGGGTGAGGCGGGAGGGAGTGTCAGACTCTTACTGACTAAAAACCACCCCGTTCCTTCTCCTGCACGTCGAGCCGGAGCCCCGGTTACCCGTTAGGTTCTCCGCGACTCCGAATCGGCATCGGCCCTATTGGGCCCCATCTGTGGTGGTCTGATGGCTCTTTGAGGCGCGCGCGGAACGCGACGCGCCGTACGCTCGGGTCTGTTTCTGGTCGGACGGGGAGCCACCCATGCTCGCCGTCCGCAGGCCCGCGCTTACGGTGGCCGGAGATCGTCCCGCGATCCCCGACGCCCGGTGTGTCCTTCGCGATGGCTGGGTTGCGAGGAGGCAGCGCTTCGCTGCCTCACGCGTCCCGCCTCCTCCTTAGCCAGCATGACTGCTTCGCAAAAGGAGGAGACGGCATCCCAATCCCCCTCGCTCCGCATCATGGCCTGCACTAGGCCCGGACGCGAGAGGTCGCCATCGCCGATCACTTCCCTGAGGACACGGCGGTGCTCAGCCCACGAAGGGCATTCTCCCACCGTGTGTTCCACCGTGTCCTCAGGGCGGTCCTCGCAGTGATGACACCCGGGCGTTTCCTCCCGCCCCATCAGACACAGGTACCTCCCGAAACTGCCATGTCCGGTGAGGACCTGCGTCAGGCGGTAGGTGAGGACGCCGTAGCGTCTCTCAAGCCACTCCTCAAAGAGGGGACTTACCGCTGCGATGGCAGCGAGCCCAGGAATCGAAAGTATATCACCCTACCACTGTACTAATCATGTAGTCCAATCGTCATGTAATATCAATAATCAGTAGCTAGGTATGTTAGGGAGATGCCGTAGCAGGCGTTGCACTGTGGGGGTTCCAGGGTTGGTCTACTAAGAGGACCCGGTGTCTCCTTTAGGTACGGATGGTGGCCACCGGGGTTTTAGTGAGGTAAAAATCCCACACTCACTAGCAATTTGTTACCCAAAAACCTAGGCGCATTTTGAAGGTTTCCATCCGTCAACAAACAAAAAAGAAAATAAATAAAAACTAGGTACATACTATGTATCAGTTTATCAGTTGCATATGCAAAACTGGGGTTCTAGTACCTATAGAATCTATATTTTCGGAGAACCAAACAAAATAAAAATTAAACATAAAATATCCATTTTTATGCATAGGAATTGTAACAAAATTCAATACAATCATCCATTTATGTTTTAACTATCGACCCGCCCCGGCTTCACACGGGTGCAATGCTTATGTAAATATACCTACTACAGAATGTCCTTATACGCAACGTTCACAGCTTTTTTGTCATTAGACAATTAGGGTAGACAATACAGTAGTACATTATTTTGGTCTATCTCGTAGGGTTCAGCCAGCGTTTGCATTATAAGCGCAAAAACGAGCTTATTTACGACATCACATTAGAGACCTCTAAATTTATCAGTGTTTTTCTACTATATTATTATCCATGTAGTATACATATAAACCTTCTTTAACTCGTCGAGTACCGGTATTATAGACACAATTAAAGAACAATAGGTCGCGGTCACCGGTGACCGCTTGGTGTTTGAGAGTTTAAGAATAACTCTATCTATTATAAAAAACCGCATCAAAATCCGTTGCGTAGTTTTAAAGATCTAGGTAAAACTACAACTATAAACCAATGCCCATACAAAGAATATAATTATACAATATTATATTTATTTATTTGTCATAAAAATATAACGTCATTTTCAGTACACATGAATAATCATTTCCAAACATTTTTTTACAATAATTTGTCTTTACATCACGTCTATTGTTCATCTTTCATCGTCGAAGTCGCAGTACGATTCCGGCACGTCTCGCCGAGGGACCTTAATTGACGAATTTTTCGTTAATCAAGTCGTATAAGGCCCGGATGGTTCAGATTTCAGGTTTATCGCTTCATCAATGTACCTTAGTTAACGTGTTTACGATCAAATAAAATGTTTAATATTGCATTATATATGGTGCTGGCTTTTATGTTCAGATTTACAGATCTCACATTGTTAACTCAGTATCATTAGTAGTACATTATTTGTAGTTTAATGGCCAATTTGTAGACAAAACGTCGTTGTTTTTTCTTATCTTCAATTCATGGCTATTATACCTGGTATTTATTCACTATCATAACATAACATCATGCGTTTTACCCCCGAAGGGATAGGCAGAGGTGCAAATTATGGCGATTAATGCCGCTGTACAATGAAACACTCACTTTTCACTATTTATCTTATGTAAAAGGGGTTGCGCCTATTATCATATACCGGGCACAATACCAGACTCCGTGCTACTACTGAGATAACGAAACTAAACGAAAAAAACCTGTAATACTGTGCCCGAACAGGGAATAGAATCCGAGACCCCTTGCCCAGCAGTCACACTTGCGACCCTTCGGCCACCGAGGCAGTCATTGACAATTATCTTAAAAATATCAAAATTACACAAAAACAATTAACTTGCAAATCTATAAACGTAACCCAAACAATAGTCAAAGTATTCTCTACTATTCTAATCAATATCTAGACTAGTTAGCTCGCAAACAATCTCACTGCTACGCTCGTAGCGTCGTAGCCACAGCTACGCAAACCCAGCTGCTACGCCGTAGCGAGATGTACGAGGCTGACACGTTCGTGAAATTATTAGGATGTTGGATAATAATAACTGTCTGCATGTTTGTATAAGCCGGAATGCCGGTATAAGTAAGTTATTTATAGTCTATAATGTTGTGTTATGAATAGTTCTCCTAGAACCGAGTATCATCTTTTAGTAATATTGTAGCTTAACTTATTTTTTCCTTTTAAGATAAAAACTTTTGACGAATGTGTAATTTGGAAAGGTATATTTTACGTTTACACCTTACCTTCGTTCACTCGTACGTAAACAGAACCAAAATCAAGTAAACAGTTAAAATATTCAAATAATACCCTTTTCCGTCACTCTGATCGTATGGGGAGCACCCGTCTCAAGCCCCGCCCGGTCCCGACCTCGGATCTCGCATTGTTACCATAATTTTGATTTATAATACTCTTCAACCACACTGTATTAGCTAAATAACTTGAGTTGTAACCGAATAGTTAATCTAAAGTGACCTCTAATGTCATTGTATACGACTTAAGATAGATTGAGCAGTCACAAACATTATTGAAAGGATAAATATTTTCGTTTGCTAACCATGTGTGTATTGGATTTACTAATTGGACTAAAAGGTTAAGTTAAGGTTAGGTTTAGGATTGGAATGTGTTCAAAAAGTTTATAGAACAAAATGATAAAGGAAATGGATAGCCTAGAAACTATGTTTGAAACTGAGTTAGAATAGAAACGGTTATTAAAGTACAGCTTTATGAAGTGAATCAAAGAGAGCTAGTAGCTCGCTGCAGATTTAGCTCAAACGACTTTAATGTCCCGTGCTGGTCGCATACTAAGCAATTTGTATGATATATCGCATTACTATTTTATGACTTAGATATAGTTTGTCGGAATTTCAATGCTGACTTAAAAGTCCGTGTCACTCCCACGCAAAAGTTGACTCTAACCTCCCGAGTATTTAGTTCAATTTAGAATGACGAACAATGAGAAGTGAACTTTGGTACATGATATTTAAGCTGCTATTTCTAAATCTAATTGTCTTGCCCCGTTTACCTAGTTTTAAATGCCAAAGAGCCTCTTCACAAGAGGAAGTTGAATAATTTATAGATAAGAGTTATTATAACTAACAAGAATTATTAAAGTTAGGCTGCCTCGTTAACCAAGTGGTCGCAAGTGCGACTGCCGGGCAAGGGGTCTCGGGTTTGATTCCCGGGTTGAGCAAAGTATTACTGGGTTTGAAAAAAAATCTCAGTAGCACGGAGACCGGAATTGTGCCCGGTATATAGGCAATAGGCTTAACCCCTATTACATGGGACTCGTAACATAAATAGTGGAAAGTGGGTGTTACATTGTACAGTGGCATGACGTACACCTCTGCCTACCCCTTCGGAGATAATAGGCGTGATGTTATGTCATGTTAGTTATTATAAAAAGAGATAAAAACGGGTAATTTCAAACCTATCACGAAATATAACCATTTCCTTGTCAATTCCATATACACATATAACCTAGTTAGTAAACCACTCCATAAAATCATTAATATTCAAATAATTGTTATACAAAATCTGGCACATTTTACATATTACTGAATAAATAAATAATGTAATGGTCACGTATGTTTAATTGGTCCCTATGTAATTGAGTCACAATATATGGACAGTTGAAGCTTTAGTTTGCAAATTAGAATTAGCATTTATCTGTTCACATCGTTATTTTCCCTCCCTGCTATAATTATCGTCTATAATTTCGTTACCGTCATAATTGATAATAGGGGTGCTCATATCGATTTTGGTAACTCGATTCGGGTTGTACGGTCACCGCTCTATTATTTTGTTTTAGTAAAAGGTAAAGTTTTGGTTGTGAATTTGTTTAATGTCATCGTGTCTTGTGCATGCTTATTGTCTATTTTTGGAAACATATTTATTAGTTTTTTAACATTTATTCATTGTAAGAGTTTTGTGTTATCAAAGTGTTACTTTGTTGACGAAGCTTTCTAAATTTGAAACAAATAACTACAAACAATTCAACATTTCACAGGTAAACTTGAACTTTAAAAACCTATATAAAGCTTAGGATGAATTTCTTAGTGGTCTAATCTAAACTATTGATGGCCAGTAGATAATCTAAGTAACGTCTTGTTCAGCTACTTATCTACTATGGTTCAAAGTTACCAGGGTACTGTCGAGCACAGCTCGCTATCAGTGCCGAGGGATTAGTAACACTGTGGCTGACTGTACAAACGAACTATACAAATCCATTATAAGCTGACTGTTGAATGTGCGCATAGATCATATAATGGGAGACCATGATATACTAGTTTTGTATAGTTCGATGTGGACTTACGAGATTATACCAATATTTCTCTTTTCTACCGATTATACCATCAGTTCACTGTACTCTTTGATGACATAACATAACAGCTAAGTTCTCGTTTTTTTTTTTTATGGAAGTAATTGCTATTTTATTGCGTAGGTTATTTTTTCGAATTTGGTTTATCAGATCTTGGATTTATGAGATGTATTAGTTGTGTCTAAAAATATTATTCTATCATTTTGCTGATCAGATTGAAAGCGAAGCAATCAGATCTTGGCATAGGATTTAGTAATAGAACTGAAGAACAAAAAAATAATATTCTATTTACAAGTGGATGGGAAATATTGACATTTTATATAGTGGTTACTGATAAGTCCTATATAAAATACATATACATTTTGATACAATGCTCGCCGTTTGTTTTCTACTTTCCATACATAGGAAAATTATCAAAACGCTCTCATAAATATTATGAGCCCCGAGTGTCGCTTGAAACTAGTTGAGTTACCTCATTAAACAGTTACGTGAGGTCATTAAGCATAATTAAAATATCGAAACTACAAGACAATAACTAAAAACTTTTTAGTAAGTACTTTTATATCGAGACCCGATCATCAAAGCAAACGTCAACCGATAAAATTTTTGCTACTTATAAAAAAAAGAAAAGAATTATTAGACGAGGCTCTCAACATACCTACAACTTGGAACAGGGCTTAACTAATAGCGAGATAACTTAATCTGACACAAAGTGGGTAACATGCAACGTAACGTGTAACGTGGGACCGACAGGCCAGTCGTAAAACAATATCACCCACTGTTATAGTTCGCCATATAACATGTAACAACACACATAACATGTAACACTGATTTATTTGATTGGACACACGTATGGGAATCCGAACGGCTTGTATCGATTATGGCCTTTATACAAAACGACTGTATAGTGTAGCGCCCTCTATTTATTGTCCAATCTAGATTTATGAATAGATACAACAATGTAGGTCATTTTGTTTCTGTTTTTTTTAATACTTGTTTGTGTTATCGGAGTTTTTGTGTTTATGTATCGTTGTAAATGGGACGTGGTCTGGATTTGTACCTTGTGTGTGTACATGTTGGAAGATGTTATGAGAATTTCTTTTTGGAATACTCATTTTTGCTTATACTACTAAATCGTGCGTCGCAGGTCGCGAAATGCTTCTCATGTATATCAGCCTCTAGCATGGCTTGAAACTAGTCGAGTTTATCGTCAAATAATTACGTGAGTTAGCCGAAAGCATAATAATTTATTTAGTATGTCATTAGTTTTTGTCAAATGTTACGTTGCAATCAGTAACCGTATATTACGCATATCAGTGTTATGGTGGCCCGAAGGTTTAAGACCTCAACTTATCTATGAGGTTGGGGGTTGGAAACCCACCAGCTGTCAATTACCAATGTGACTTTTTCCGCGTTGTATGTACTTTATAATATTATTTAGACACCACTGACAAACGGTGAAGAAAAAACATCGTCAGGAAACCTGGGCTCATAATTTCTTATTATAAGTTTGAAATCGCCAACACGTGAGCAAGCGTGGTGATTAATGATCAAACCTCCTCCGTATGAGAAGAGGAGAAGAGAGCTTTGGTCAGCAGTGGCCACTTGTAGGCTGTTGATGTGATGCATGTCAGGCTACTAAAATGCGTGCACTATACAATAATTACGTGTATCATACAATGTCATTCACAAACACGAATATTTCTTAACGTGTATGTAACATATTCATAGTATAATGAATATAATTTAGGTTATAATGTAACTTGACACCGGTAAGGAGGTGTCAGCTCAGATATCGTGTCACGAAGGCAAGTTAAACAACATCCATTACTTAGGTACTTGAATTTATGTTTTGTTATAATTATGTGGAATGTATGAGGAGATATTTATTATATTATGTACCTTTATTGTTTAAAATTGTGGTAAATATAGGACTGTCACTCTGTTATGCATTTTAAACATATATATAGTGGTTTTGGCATTTGTATACTATGTGTGAAAAGAAAGCTACTGCTTTTTTTGGTGTACAGCAAAAGATGGCATATATTTATCGATTAATTATTATTATGTTTTCGGCTTACTTAAACTTGCTTATTTGATGAGGAACTGTACTAGATTCAAGCCATGCTAGAGGCATATATTCATGAGCAGCGTTCCGCAACCCGCGACGCGGCGTCTGTCACGCTGCTACTGCTATTGTATTTTTGATCTTTGGCCTCCCCATTTTTATCACATGATCACAATGATTGGTCTAGAAAATCGATCCAAAGAACTCGTTACACGGGCAGCTTCACAAAATCCTAATCAGGTTCAATTTCGAGACCGCAGGAATACCAATGATAATAATATGTATAATTAGCATAATTTCTAGTGTGCTCTCAGTGGATTAATGTTGTGTAATTAACCCGGGATCGGTAATTAGGCCAGTGATTACGGAGCGAAGGTGCCCACAGGCGGACATTGTAATCGCGTTAACGTCAAATTGCCATGTGTGGCCAGATTTTTAAACAATTTTGTATTGACGTCTTTTAAAGGCTTTTAAACTTTTTTTTATTGGATGGAAAGATTATTAGGAAAAAATATTGGATATTTTGCTTTTATTCTAAAACAGTGATAGCCATATGGGTAATTGTCTCGTTGGTTTTTTACTTTCTTATTAAAAATGGGCAGTGTTTTGATTCAGTGTTCGAAGTCTGATAAAGCTTCTATCTATCTACGCCTATTTTTACTCTTTTTCTTTCTTAAATCTACATGCAGACCTCTCAATCCAAATTATAAGTGATTTTTCATGACTGAATACTTATTGTTTAAAAATTTACCTTCTCTTTTATTAACTGACAATACATAGTAGGTACTTGCTTGTCTATTACTTCACATTGTCACATTCTTAAATAAAAATATGCCCTCCTGTACTCTTTAACATAACACTAAAGTTATGAATAGTGGTACAGCTACAACAACTACAGATTCATATGAATTTAATAAATATAATAATGCAATATAGATAGTGTTGTGCAACCATTCAAAATTGTTCCAGTTATATGTGTGTTTGTATTTGTATCTACATTTGTATGTGTGTGTGGAAATTCAATCATAGGAGGTTAATACCCATGGAAGTTGGGCCTCGCTGGTATGATTTGAAAAATGGCCGACCTAATTTTTGTTGTTTGTTTGTTTGAACTATTTCATAAGGCAAATGTAATAACATCACGCATATCGAGTGTTCGTTTTGTTTTGTATGTTATTATTGCTGAACACCTTTGCATAGATTGCACTATACATACTTTTGTAGTTAGTGTTTTTAGTAGTTAGAGTGTTTGGGCGACGGGTTGTGAATAGTTGAGTTTTATTTTATTTATTTATTTATTTATTTATTTACACTTCATGTAGGTATACAAAGGCGGACTTAATGCCTAGTGGCATTCTCTAACAGTCAACCTTAGGGTGATGCAGAGAGACACAATAGTAGGTGCAAACGTTTAACACTTGTGAGTTTTGATCATACATTGACAAGTAGATATAATTAACATTACATATAATTAACATTAAGATTAAAGTTAACATTAACATCATATATAATTATACATATCACAGAATATAATAAACTTATTAAATATAATGATAATATTAAAATATATCCGTAATGCAAAACGAACAGTAGACAAATAAGTATGGACATATATATGGACATATAAATACCTAAATATACGACGGAAAATATATAACATAATATAACATATATACATACATATACATACACATATAAATATATAAATACATACAAGGCCTAAGTGTGTGTTGAGTCTGCTAGCTTCTTCTGTAGATACTCGCGTACCTTAAATTTGAAGGACAGACGACTGGTCGCCGTCCGTAAGTTTTAATACTTAAAGTTTTTTTTTAATGGGATAAGCTGAAACTAACCAGCTGATCACCCGATATTAAGCAATCGGCGTCGCCCATAGACACCTAGAACACAAGAGGCGTTACAAATTTACAAGTGTGTTGCCTTTTGGGGATTAGGAATTTGAGGATTGTTGGGGATTCGGGGATTAGGAAGATTGGGGAAGGAGGGAGGGGGGATTGGGTGTCTGGTAGGTGGTAACATCACTCAGAAGACAAAATCCAACGTGGTATCACTCCGGTCGAGCTGGCTCATTCGTGCCGAAGCATGGCTCTCTCACACTTAATAAAAAAGTAGTAGAGTTTAGTAGTAGGTATCCTTGTAGTTTAGCCATGATGCTATTAAGTGGGTTTGCTTAAATGAAAAAAAAAACAAAACTGATAACATAATTCATTGTCTTCAAGATCATTAAAAGAAGTTTAAGAAAAAGAAAATGAAAATGATTATAATTCTTTCAAAGTATTGCGATATATTTTTAATTGCCTTTTTTAAGACATTCATCATTGTGTTTAAAGCGAAAAAAGCGCTTCAATAGATAATGCGTAATCCAGTAATCCTTTAATAGCGTTGTTTTAACGGGCGGTGACTTGGTGACGTCACGAACTGTCCTAATTTCCTTACCTTTGGCCGCTTTTCAAGACGTTTTACTGAAGGACCTTATTCTAAAGATTTGTAGGGCTGCTTCAAATTATTCTACATAATTACAAATTAAGTATGTCGTCAGTGACGTTAAGTTAAAAGAAATTAATTACTTGAGTTAAAATATTGAAAAGATGTCGCGAAAAGAATCACCTTATATTCATAAAATGGAAACCATAGATGAGAGTAATTAACTGAGATTCAAAATGGTCTACCGATTCACGGAGTTTGTAATTATGCTTTGTATTTGACTATGTACTAGTTCGTTTTTATGATTGAGAATGGTAGTGTAATCAATAAAATCTGAACAAACGTCACCTTTACCTGACTCATAAACAAATATATACGTAATACTTACTAAATCATGTGAAGTACTACAAAATGAGAGACAGTAGCAACCCTAGATGGAGTAAAGGTACACTTACGAAAAGTTTATCAGTTCAACTTAATACAACCGTGAGTAGCCACTGTCAGTTTGTGTAGCCCACCACTGGACAGTGGGTAACCGCGCTCGTACGAGGAAATTGGCCAGGAATTTATACCTTAGTTCCAGTGCTTAAAGTTAGTTTTAGTGAATTTATCTCGGTAACACTTTTGGAAGTTGACTTACAGCTCGTTAGACGGAGTTTGTAAATGATAGTGTGTAGGTATTTGTATGAATTTACGTTTTAATTATGTTGGGTTTCGGAGGAGATGTGGTAAGGTTTAAGTCGCAATTGAATGAGAAGTTTTAAATGATCCAATTTATTAGTTACAACCTCGCTGCTCGCGACCTCGTCCGCGTGGAATAGTGACTGCGGTTTGTTTTTCACAGCTCCTCCCTTGTAGGTGATGACGTGACAATATCGAGCCTAGGTGTTGTGCCGACCTGTTAATATTCATGCAAAAATCTAAGTAAATGCTTGCAGTACTTTTTGAGTGTAGCCTGGACATATATACAGACACACAAACAAAAATTCTAAAAACTATAATTTTGGTTTCGATGTCGCCTGTAGATCACCACAAGTAATCTTTAAAAAAATATTCAATACACTTTTGATTTCCCTACGATTCTGTTATAACTCGTTATATCTCTGACTGCTTTGGTGGTCGAGTTGTCGCAAGTGCGACTGCCGGGCAAGGGTTCACGGGTTCGATTCCCGGGTCGGGCAAACTATTACTGGGTTTTAAAAAAAAATCTCAGTAGTAGCACGGAGTCTGGAATTGTGCCCGGTATATGGCAATAGGTTCACACCCTGTTACATGGGACATATAACATAAATAGTGAAAAGAGGGTGTTACATTGTCCTGTGGCATAATGTGCACCTCTGCCTACCCCTTCGGGGATAAAAGGCGTAATGTTATGTTATGTTTATTATATCTACAGGTTGTGTGTAACGAACTGACTACTTAGGTTTTTAAGGCCTCAGAGAAGTGGTTATAATTACTGTAACTGCATAAATGACATTTGTAGACTGTAATTATAAAGGTTCTTTGATTAACCATAAAATAAATTATGACTTGTATTATTAACAAATTAAAGTTGCATAATAAGTACTACTGAAGCTTCGCTGACAGTTTTCGAATTGTGTCGACATTACCGATCGAGATAATAAAATAAATGGCATGCTAACGTGATGTTGAAGTTACAAATTACATTTTATGCATTTTAAGATAACATATAACTAATCCAGAATATAACAATTTTTTTATGGCACGTGCCGTAAACGAGCAAACGGATCACCTGTTGGTAAGCAATCGGCGTCGCCCATGGACACCTGGAACACCAGAGGCGTTACAAGTGAGTTACCGGCCTTTTGGGGATTAGGAGTTTGAGGATTGTTGGGGATTCATAATGTATCAATCATTTTCGACTGTTATTTTTTATCTTGACATCAAAATTGATTGCAAGAAGATAATAAGGGGTCTATTGCCCAACAGAGTGTACCATATTATGTGCTATTACTTAATAAAATTTATCTCAACCCGGGAATCGAATTCGAAACTGCTTCGCAGTCGCGTTTTCGACATTTAACTATTCAGGTAGTCAAGTATTTAAGCTAGATTACTACATAACATCACGCTTTTATCCCTGAAGGGATAGGCAGTGGTGCACATTGATTATATCTACGGCGCTTAATATCACTGTATAATGTAACACCCACTTTTCGCTATTTACGTTATAAGTCCCATGTAATAGGGGGTGAGCCTATATATGAGCCTGCCATATACCGGGCGCAATTCCAGACTACTGAGAATTTAAAAAAAACCCTGTAATACTCTGCTCGAACCGAGAATCGAACCTGAGACCACTTGCGACCAATTGCGACCACTCGGCCAACGAGGCAGTTAAAGTAAGGTAGATTTATGGTGTTAATTTTATATTTAGACTTAGAAAATCAACATGATAACCCTCTCTGGCCATCCTTTATACAAAATTAACTCAATTTGCCATAGCCTTGAGCTCACTGGTCAAATTCACTGAGGAACAAGATGGCGGCCCATTAATTAATGTTTTATAATTATAACCCCTTTGATGAGCCTCGTTGACCAGGTGCAAGCCCTCATTCCATTCTATTTGTGCTTGGATTATAGAAGGAATAGTTTATTACAAATTGTATATAATGTAAATTAATAGTAATCATTATCTTGTAGGTAAGAACTAATCAAAAATAGTACTTGATCACTTTAATCGACGATATATTATTGGATGACAGTTGTGCTGATTTGTGTTAATAAATTTGTGGCGACACATGGTATGTACATGTCAACGGATGACGTCACAAGAATCCTACATCGCACATGAAAAGTTTGCAAGCCAATAAACACGAATAGAAAAATCCCAACGAACAACTGCAGGGCAGAAAGCCTGCCAGAGACGTTTACCTCGCCTGGTCGGAGGATCCTCCTTTTCCGATCTTAGGGAACTATACTCTCTGTTCCCTAAATATTGTTCAAGCAAATTTAAAAATTGTATATATAGACCCCAAAAACATAACAACACGACATATTATATAGGTAGATAGCATAATGTCACGCCTTTTATCGCCGAAGGGGTAGGCAGAGGTGCACATTATGCCACAGTACAATGTAACAACCCACTTTTCACAATTTGTTATGAGTCCTATGTAATAGCGGGTGAGCCTATTGCCATATACCGGGCACAAGTCCAGACTCCGTGTTACTACTGAGAATTTTAAAAAAACCTAGTAATATTTTGCCCGATCTGGGAATCGAACCCGAGACCCATTGCCCGGCAGTCGCACTTGCGGCCACTCGGCTAACGAGGCAGGTAACACTCGTGAAAATACAATGCCCATTAAAACGAAACGGAACAAAAAGTATCCTCTATTAAAAGTTGGACATCAAATAAACTTGGAGCTTATAATACATATAAATTATAATAGTTCTATATGAGGCAGCCGTGTAGCGGGTAAAAAGGAGTGCGGTACTCCCGCGAACGCGTGACCCAAGTACGGATTGGATGAAAGAGGCACATTACTAGGGAATATACGGGACTCTGAAGATAGAAGAAACGCTTTGGTTTCTAATAAGTTTACAGATTTATTTTTATGGAATAAGCCGGTAAACGAGCAGACGGATCACCTGATTATAGACAATTGGCGTCGCCCATGGACATCTGGAACACCAGAGGCGTTACAAGTGCGTTACCGGCCTTTTGGGGATTAGGAGTTTGCGGATTGTTAGGGATTCGATGATTGGGGAGATTGGGGAAGGGGGGAGGGAGCTGGGTCTCCGGTAACCTCACTCACCCGACGAAACACAACGCAAGCGTTGCTTCACGTCAGTTTTCTGTGAGGCCGTGATATCACTCCGTTCGAGCCGGCCCATTCGTGCCGAAGCATGGCTCTCCCACACTTATTTATACTTCAATACCTGCGTATACGTTTGCATTAACAATAAAATTGTATGTGCTTTTGTACATTATATGTCCCTGACACAAGAGATGTTTTTAAAAAGTATGTGTTGAAAATAACGATTGTTCCACAAAATTAATGGGTTCTGTTTCAATGTGCAAAAATATTCAGAACTTCAAAATCTTCAGCATCGATTTACTTCAGAAATCTTTGTTACACGAGTATATGGAAACCAGATGTCTGAATTCTTACCTCCAAGCAGTTCTGCCCAAAATTTCTTCCCGTGTTTACTTCTTTGAAACGAAAAAGCACTCACAGCAACGGGCACTCGTGTGGGTCCACTTCGCGCAGGCCCATGAACCGATCGCACCATTCTGCCGCTAAGTAACCGCGTGATTTAAAGAATCGATGAAAGGAATCCACATTTCGTGCTCACGCAAAATGACCCGCTAAAATTTTAGCCAGGACTTAAGATGGAGCTCTCGTCCTTTGCTCTAAAAGGAAAAAAAATGGACGAGAAATATTTCTTCGATGTTTCAAGATATTCTTTGAAGAACATTTTAATATCTGTTTACACATTACCGTCCATTATAATACATGATGTAGAAAAATAAATCTATTGTATCCGTGAACAAATAATTTGGTGTTCTCTTTCATTGATTTCAGTCGTAAACTAAATCGTACACAATATACCGTCGGCCCTAATCTCATCAGTATCGCTCATCTTTTATTTTATTTCACTTTGACCCGATATTAGTTTATCCTAATACAATTAGGGACCTACAACTTAGGCCTTGTACAAAATACTGGCGAAATGTTCGTCCTTAGATTATCTGATAAAGCTTGGTCTAGAAAATCCTAATTTCTTTTGTAATCCAGACTTATCCTCTCATCTTGGTGTCCAAAGTAATCTTAAAGGAATCAACTTTCAATTTCCCTAGAAAATCGGCTTGTGACACCAGGATGTTTGACTACTCGAATAACAATTGTTTGAAGAAAAATAAAATTAGTTTTAAAGACAATAGCTTCTTGAAGGCTATTTGTAGACTGACTTAGGTACTTAGAGGTCTAAAGTCTTTTTAACCGACTTCAAAAACAAAACAGCAGGTACTCAGTTTAACTTGTATGTATGTTTGCATGCCTGTATCTCGCGATTGATTGAACTGATGTTGATGTGGTGTTCAGAAAAGTGTTTGCTGCACTTAGGAGAAGCATAACATAACATTACGCCTTTTATCTCTGAAAGGGTAGGCAGAGGTGCACACAGAAGTAACACCCAATTTTCACTATTTATGTTATGAATCCCATGTAATAGGGGGTGAGCCTATTGCCATATACTGGGGACAGTTCCAGACTCCGTGCTACTACTGAGATTTTTTTTAAAACCCAGTAATACTTTGCACGATCCGGGAATCGAACCCGAGACCCCTAGAACGGCAGTCGCATTTGCGACCACTCGGCCATCGAGGCAGTCATTTAGGAGAAGGTTTTAGTATATTAATTATTTGAGTTTTTTTAAACGTAGCTTATGAAATAATTATTACTGAACGTAGTTTATAAAAGGATTGAACCGTTTCACTTTTATTTAACGAAAATAAACGAAAAATGTATTTACACGTTTTCCATTTATCCCTATTTTGAACAAAACGGATGAGCGGTGTAGTAAACGTATTTAAAGCAATTCTCCGCTGCACTCACAAAAATGAAATAAAAGCGGGAGAAATGGTCTGAAGAGGCTAATTTGGCCATTACAAGACAATTTCCGCAAACTACTGCAAGTTCCAAGTTAACTGCATATTCCGCTCGAAACTTTAATAGCTAAAGTAATGAACGATGGAGTTTCAGCTAAAACTACAATAACTGTAACACAAGTGCGGCCAGTTTTATTCTAGTACAATTAACTCTAAGATTGTCTCTTACTGGAGATATTATTATATGCACAATTGTTAGGCGAAGATTTTATTATTTCAACATTTACAATAGTTTTATTTCAACATTTACAATTGTTTTATTTTAACATTTACAATAGTTAGCATTCGGTTTGTAAGACCCTGTATCTCCAACAGCAACGTATCTTATTTTTCGAATATAAGTTTTTTTTAGAAACACGAATTTGTAATCGCGAATGAGGTTAAAATAAGAATTATAAACTTACAAAATTCCATTCCCAACATGCAAAATTGGAATATGTTCCCATATTTACATAACTAACACATGCACAGTAAAGTTGAAACTCAGTAAACAAAGTTGGGGAACAAAACAAAAGGTATTGTACGGAGTTCGCGCACTGCCACCAGCCTTACTTTGTAATTAAAAACTGCTAATTAGCAGGTATTAAACGAGGGTAAAATAATTACGGGTAATTAAAAGTTACGTGTGTAAGGTGAGATGAGGGAGTTCGTTTCGGCTTCAGGTTGATTTGCTGTTGTATTGAAATATGGTCTACGGGTGATCAAGATGTCTATGACAGTGTATTTTGCACTGAACGACATTTACAGAACAGGAAAAATCCCTGAACCGATAACTGAAAGTGCACATATTTACCTAACGTAACATTCAATTACCACCATTATTTTGTGTTTTAAATCACTTGAAGTGAATAAGGGACCAGTGTACTGAAATGTCATAATCAACTATTATCATTTTTTAAGGTGTAATTATTTTAGTTCATAGTTATTTATATATTAAGTTGTATATATTTTCATTTAATAATAGTTAATATTAATTTTATTTATGTCCTACATATACTATTGAATAATATTGTAATTACTAATTTATCATGTTTTATCCTTCAAAATTTTGTGAATTAAATATATAATTTTAAAACTAACCCTCACAAATCAGACCATTATTATATTATCGTATCTAACTAACAATAGTACAGCGGTTGAATGTTGGACGTTGAACAGCAACCAGTTCGCGTTACATTCAAAGCGATAGGGTTGCAGTTTAGCGTGTAGCGTGTCAGTGGCCGTGGGGAAGTTCCTGCGATACCGCACCGATATTACCGGCAGAGAGCTCTTAATACGTTCCCGAGGATTCTCCAGGGGATGATTCTGTCTTAAGGACGAGGATTTAGGGCGCTGGATGTGACATTGTGTTTGGTGCGTAAAGGTTTTCGTTTCAAACGTTTTAGGTCTTGATTTTTTACACAACTATCTATTTGTAGCAAGAAAATTTACCGACTTAATCTCGAATCATGTTCATCATCGCCTTTGGAACGAAAATATATTTTCACTTGTAAATGAACTAGTTCAGTAACGAACTGATTTCAAAACTAAAATTGAGGGCAATTTATGAGAACACAAAACTTCAGTGTGAAACAAAGCGTAGTATTAGTTTTTTCACACGCACCATCGTTAGCCAATGCCAAAATATCTAAACTATCATAAAAAATATTTCACATCTAGTTTTATTTTGTATCGGTAGTCCAAGCTCACATCGCCTGCGGCCACAGAGTAATGATAATATCAGAAGCCACACGGTGACATTTTAACTCCTGCCTCGACGCACAGGTACAATACGTAATCGTTTGTGTCTACTCTGTGGTCGAGTGAGGTAGATAAAATAGTGTCGTGTTTGTTGTGATTTGTGAATAGCTTTATTAGTAGCCATTTTGCTCTGCTATTGTTATACTTATGGTTAAAATTTTTATTTTGCTAGTCAATATATGATTAGGGGAAGAATAGTTAAAAATTATAATTATATTCGACTAGCTTTTACCCGCGGCTTCGCTCGCGTCACAAAAGGATAAAAAGTAGCCTATTTGACATATACCAATACACACCCTCTATATCCTCCTCCTGCCATCTATACCAATATTATTGTTTTCCCTCGGGAATATCAAATTTTTCCGGGTTAAAAAGTACCCTATTATTTAATCCGGACTTCAAACTTTACGTCTGCAAAAATTCAAAGCAATCGGTTAAGTAGTTACGGCGTGATAGTGGAACAAACAAACAAACTCACTTTCCGATTTATAATATAAGTAAGGAAGTAAGGATAAGGATAAGGCACTTAAAATAAACACTGAATGTAAATAATACAATATTGTACACATTTGTCACTTCGATTTAGACTGAATGACGTCGACCTAAGTGTGTGTGCCCGGTATATTGCAATAGGCTTACTTATCACATGGGACTCATAACATAAATAGTGAAAATTGGGTGTTACAATGTACAGTGACATTAAGTGCTGTAATGTGCATCTCTGCCCACCCCTTCGGGAATAAAAAGCGTGATATAAGTTATTTTTAAAAACGATACAAATTGATCCATTTTTTCCTTATTTAAAAATGTACAGTACAGATTCTAGTATCGTACCTCCAGCATAAACGTCGTCTATTATCCATATTTAGGTTAAAGATATTAAAGCCTAAGTTTTAGGTAATGAAATACCCAATTAGCAAGTTCGGACTGGCAGGAACCTTGTAAATCGAGACGTTTGTTAGTAAATTGGGTCGACCATTTGATATAGTTTATGGCGTATCCGTTACCCGATTAATCGTTTAACTGTTTGGCCATTATCGTATATTAAGAGAAAGCTACGTATTTGGGACGCTGTTTTTATCTTAAAGATTGTTCTATAATCTTATTGGCTTTTAGGTCATCTATAGAATTAGTCAGTATACATACATACATAACATCACGCCTTTTATCCCCGAAGGGGTAGGCAGAGGTATACACCGAAGTAGCACCCACTTTTCACTATTTATGTTATGAGTCCCATGTAATAGGGAGTGAGCCTATTGCCATGTACCGGGCACAATTCCAGACTCCGTGCTACTACTGAGATTTTTTTTTAAAAAACCCAGTAATACTTTGCCCGACCCGGGAATCGAACCCGAGACCCCTTTGCCGGCAGTCGCACTTGCGACCACTCGGCCAACGAGGCAGTCTGTATATTCTATCTAATACTTAAATTTTCGTAACAATTGAAAAATGATTTTCCATTAATTTTACTTACCATTGTTATTTAAATTCTAAGTTATTTCCTTGATATTAAAAAATTGTGAAGTTATGAAAAATGAAAATAAAAAATCTACGAAAAACAGGAAACGAAATTTCCAAATCCAAATAGAAAATCGGAAATCTAAAATCAAACATCGAACAATGAAAAACGTAAGGAAAATGGAAATACGAAATTCATAATAATATGTCTGAAATAACACAAACGAAAATTGGGTACTGGAATTCGAAAATTGAATACCATTTTGAATTGTAACCGATGCCTTATTCATCATCATCAACAGCTTATAAATGCCCACTGCTGAGCAAAGCCTCTTCTCACATGGAGAAGGTTAGAGCAATAATCACCACGCTTGCTCAATGCGGGTTGGCGATTTCAAACTTATAATTAGAAATTATAAGCCCAGGTTTCCTCACGATGTTTTCCTTCACCGTTGGTCAGTGGTGTCTAAATAATCTTAGAAAGTACATTTAACTCGGAAAAAGTCACATTGGTACTTGCCGTTGGTAAGTTTCGAACCTGCACCCTCGTGCATGAGAAGCAGGTGTCTTCAACCTCCGGGCCACCATGTGTCGTGGTGGCCCGGAGGTTGAAGACACCTTATTCCTATTAGTGTAATATATGTACGTTATATTTAAAAAATACTCATTCTACCTACTTATCTTTCTAAACTTGATTTAATCAGAACATGGAACATGTACAGTGCACTTTATTCATATGCAATCTCAACCTCAGCAGGCAGGACTATCAAAGAGGTTTTATTTATTTCTGTCCCACGAGAGGCCGCGATAGCATCTGTGTCAGTCTTGAGTTTCCTTGAAAGGAAATAGTATTCTGTCAACAGTCGTACTCTTTGTTGAATAATGTCTATTTGTGTATTGGCGTAAATAATAACTTTTTCTGTTCCTATCTTTATTATCTTTCTTCGTATTTATTTATTATCTTTCTTCTGAAACTTCACTATTTACAAGGAAATCTACGGAGAATTTTAAAATGTTCAAATGATGTGAAGAAAAACAGAATACTTACAAGAGGAAACGAAGTAAAAGTTACGGTTCATTTACGCAAATTTACTGAGAAAAGCTCTGCTAGTTTCGAGTCACGAAGTGACTCTTCCTCGGCAGCGTGCGTGTCTCGTGGCGGTGACGTAGTTTAGCCTCCTGACGATGCTAACTAGTACCTACAGTTACCTGATTAAACCGATACTGTGATTGAAATAGCGCCCGGTATATGATAATACGCTCACCCCCTATTATATGGGACTCATAAAATAAATAGTGAAAATTGGGTGTTTTTTTTAAGGGGGGAAAATCATCGAATGACTGCTCCCGCCTGGGTGAGGCGGGAGGGAGTGTCAGACTCTAACTGACTAAAAACCACCCCGTTCCTTCTCCTGCACGTCGAGCCGGAGCCCCGGTTACCCGTTAGGTTCTCCGCGACAAAAGTGGGTGTTACATTGTATAGTGACATAAATACGGGGATAATAAGCGTGATGTTATGTACGTGTAAACCGATATTTTTGGTTAATCTAGTATATTTCACGATAGAAGGAAAATACTAGCATAAAGTATACCCATATTTTATTACTCCAATAAAAAATTGAATGCATCATATCATCATATTATAAACTGTGTATGAAATAGTCGACACCTATTGGGTATGCGAGCAATCAATGTCGGTGCCATCCACCATTTCTATGGAGACAGGCTATTGTCCATGAGGCAGGACAATAAGGCTCTGGTATTTCAAGAACGAGCCGATCGTAGCAATGACGTAAATCACAATAAATGTGTTTAGTCGCTTGACGATATGGTGGTTGCAAATATTCAATTTGAGTATTTACAATTTGTTGAAACACTACTATAATCTCGTTACTATATCACTGTGATTGCATTGCATTGATTGCTAGGTTGTTGCAGTGGCTGGGTAACTGGCTGCCGCGCAACGTGTAGCGGGTTCGATTCTCGCACGGAGCAATTCTTTGTGTGATCTACAAACTGTTGTTTCGGGTCTGGGTGCCATGTGTATGTGAACTTGTATGTTTGTTAACGTCCCCACGACACAGCAGACAGATCCTAGGGTGGAGACAACGATTATTAAAAAGACAAAAAATCTGTATTTTATCATCACGTTTAATACCTTGATTGCAGTGTTAGCCTTTTGTTAACTGAACTAAAAAATCCAGTCTTTTGGCAGATATGTCATGAGTATATGACATGAAATAAAATTTTCATAAATAAATTAATATTACAATTAATAGTTAATTTAAGATCCCCATTCCCATTAATATTATGATTATAGAAACTGTAATCATCATGAAAAGTCCATTTAACCTACGAAAGATAATAGATACTGAAAAGCGTTACACGTAAAATAAATCAACTGCCCAAAATGATCGCAAATAATCCGCAAAATTACAATTAACCTCAGTGGATGATTTAAAAAAAAATCCCATTCATCATGGCCGAACCATTGGTACGGAAACGAACCGATATTTTTAATGGTTCGCTAATTTCACGAAAATCATGAAACGTTGTTAATAAAATGTTGGTGAAATTTCATCCGGCCGATGACCGGACCGTATCGGATTCTGTACGGTTTAATGTTACCTGATGACAGCTTATGTAAGCTCCATAATACTACTGAAGTAAATAGTATTGGGTGCTTGTTATAAAACCTCTGCTCCGGGGCATGACATTATTTATTTGTGTTAATGTAATTTGCGTATTTAGTTTGGTGGTTTTGAGCATTAAATGTGTAATTAATAACATGACAATCTCGTTAATTCGTTAAATCGTGTGACCTAGATCATTATTTTGACTTGCATAATTATGTATTTATGTTTTATACTAGCGACTCCCGGCCCCGGCTTCGCACGGGTGCAACATGCATATATCATACATATAAACCTTCTTTAAGAATCACTATATGTATAAAAATAACTGCATCAAATTCCGTTGCGTAGTTTTAAAGATCTAAGCATACATAGGGATATACAGACAGCGGATACTGACTTTGTTTTATACTATGTAGTGATTGTAGTACTGTATTATCAAACATGTCAACAACTTCTAAAACGGCTCCAACGATTTTCTTGAAATTTTGTAGTTAGGAGATTTCACCTAAAAAAACCCACCGAGCAAAACTCGGTCATCAAGGTACTTCTATTAATATGGGCCTTCGTTACCTGATGTATATGAATAAATAAATAAATAATTAGTGACTACAAATAAAGCTGCAAGGTACAATAGGGTAGATGGCTAGTTTTTATTTTAATGTCCGTCTGGTAGATTATTTTAAATCATCAGACACGTATTTTTTATTTTCTTACAGAAACGAATACTTTTGACGATATCTTGATTTGAAATATCGCGTGACGTCAGTTCTATGTACATTTTTGTATGTAAACCTTGATTCGTTTTATCTAAGTATTGTTTTATTATACGACAAAATAAAAATACGTGTCTAATATTTTTTTATTACCTAACTTAGGGACTAATTAGATTTTTAATTTTCATACCCTGTCATCATTCCAATTCTTACATTTGGTTCACAAAAAGTTCGTGGGCTAAATCTGCATGGGATTCGTTATCTTCAGCTTACAAACATCTTCATATTGTTTGTCATATGTTTCTTCTATAGCATGGCACTGAACTTAATCTACAGTCTTTCCTATCCAAACACCGCTGTATTTCCTGTGAACATCGTCAATTCACCTAACTAGAGGACACCCGACGCTGATACAAATACTATAATAAACGTTAATTATTTTGTTTTCGGCTTTACCAAGTAACTGTTTGACGAGGAACTCGACTAGTTTCAAGCCACGCTAGAGGCTCATGAATATGACCCTCTAGAAGAGTTACGTAAGTAATCCGAAATACGTAATAATGAATTTAGTATGTCTCACGAAAGTTATAATACAAATAATATAGGTAATCTAAGTCTAAAGAAGTATTTTTTTAATGGTTAAAAAAGGAAACATATTCATATCTATTGCCTCAGACAGAATAATAATATAATGGACATAGTGAAAGTAAATCGCCTACAGAGCTAGCTACTAACTTGAAAATCACCTTTTATGTAGGCAAATTGATGTTGTAGTTATATATCTACATATGTAAGGCCGTGTGTCTGTTGGTACTTCCTAAGACCCTCGTTCCTGTGAGTGAAGGGTACCGGGCCTTACATATCCCCATATCAGTTCCATACCGTCTGCGGACCCTTATACATATTCCATGAGCTCATGGCTTCGATTGGAAACTAACTTATGGTGTCCGACTATGGTGAAGGTATTTAATTTTTAATAAGGGTCGGACTAAAATTAAAATATAGTATTTTTGGTATGGTACCAGAAAGACATAGAATAACACTTAAGAGAGTCCGTTAGAAAATGTGTGAATTTTGAAACTACTCCTAAATTGGAATTACGGGTTTTATTTAAATATTTATTTACTTAATCCTAAATACAATTTGCAATGCAAATGGAATCAAACATTTCTTATTTATTACTCAAGACCAATCTACATCTAATACAATAGAATTAACAAAACTGAAGAAGGTTCTTATTGTATACTTTTATTAACATAACATCATGCCTTTTATACGCCAAGCAGAGGTACACATTACAGCATTATTGCCACTGTACAATATAACACCCACTTTTCACTATTTATGTTATGAGTCCCATGTAATAGGTGGTGAGCGTATTGCCATATACCGCGTACATTTCCAGACTCCGTGCTACTATTGAGATTATTTTTAAAACCTAGCAATACTTTGCCCTACCCGGGAATCGAACCCGAGACCCCTTGCCCGGCAGTCATACTTGCGAGCACTCGACTAACGAGGCAGTAAAGTTACGTCATGTATTATTAACAGTACACCTATTCACCTATATATACTATATATATAATACAGCGTAGTAAGAATATCTAAGTATATCCTCATACTTACCAAACAGCATCAAAAGCAATATTTTTTTTATTTATTTACACTTCTGTATATACATGTAATGATGGCGGACTCAATGCCGGGTGGCATTCTCTAACAGTCAACCATGGGGTGATGCAGAGATGTGCAACAGTAGGTGTAATAGGTATAATGGTTTAATTTATGTGACAATTAAACCATCAATCTATATAAATCTATATAAATAAATTCATGATTATGCATAACTGTAAATACATACATATATTCGTATATATAGGTATAATATAAATTACATAAGATACATTATTAATATAAATAACAATACTATAAAATATATTAGGAGGTATACGCAGAGGTGCAGATCACGCACTACTGTTCAATAGTTATATTGAATCCACTTTTCACTGTTTTTTTTATGAGTCCCATGTAATAGGAGGTGAGCCTTTTGCCATACCCCGGGCACAATTCCAGACTCCGTGCTATAACTGAGAATTTTTAAAAAGCCCGGCTTTGCCAACCGACGAGGCAGTCATCATATGCAATTAGGTATGTTACTTGTATCAGTAAGGATCTATCTATAGTAACGAGGAACAAAAAATAATAAAAGGTAAGGTGATTCTGTGTTTTGTTTCTTGTTGACGACATTATCTTTACAACAAGTCTTTAGGTGTGGGAGAGCCATGGTTCGGCACAAATGGGTCATCTCGACCGGAGTGATACCACGGCTTAACAGAAAACCGACGTGAACCAATCCCTGAATCCCCAACAATCCTCAAAATCCTAATCTCCAAAAGGCCGGTTGCTCACTTGTAACGCCTCGGTGTTCCAGGTATCGATGGGCGACGCCGATAGCTTACCATCGTTGATCCATCTGCTCGTTTATCAGCTTATTCCATTAAAAAAACAAACACACATTTTCATCAAATTTAACTACAGCAATATCCAAACATACCTGTACATACCAGTCACAGGTGACCAGTGAAGTTACAGCATAGAAAACTAAACCGTAACTATAAGTTTACTCGCAGCGTTTCCTTAGAAAAGGTAATTAAACACGTTCGAACTTGTTACCAGTGGTGTAGACTTTTCCTTTAGTTTGTAGCTGACTTCCCAACTCGTACTCACTCGGAATTACAAGGTCCGTCCCATATACGAAGGTACTAGTACAAATGGTGGCAGTACAACTTATACTTGACTGATAAATATTGTTGTATATTTTCATTCAGCCTTATCTTTTGGTAATAATGTTTAAAATTGCTTGAAGAAAGTTGATTTGAAGTAGGATCGGGATCGTGTTTAGTCAGTAGGAGTCTGAGTGAGCCTGTCTGCCTGGAAAAGTCATTCGATGATTTACTCCCATTAAAAAAATAAATCAGTTTTATTAATATTCTTTATTCAAAGTTTGTCAAAAATATCTTTTTTGGTGATGATGAAATGATGTACAACTGATGGCTATGGTATTACCCCTTCAGGTATGTTTAATGGGACAAGCCCGCCACAACCTCCCAAAACCGCTGCAACTCCTGTAAGCCAGGATCTACAGTAGATACAACCATGAAAACACCGGAACACTGAAGTCCAACGTCCCAGGGACATGAGTTACGTTACTTGCCCTTCAGGTATATTCATTTTTACATAACTACAATATTTTTTTTTGCTATCGAATTTATATCGATATACAACCACATTCCCATTCATCTTTGATAATCCTATCAATAATATAATAAGAGCAAGACAATTCAAAATTGAGTTGAATATTTGATTTCATAACAACACAGACTCGATTTGCTCGACATCCCTGATACTCCTGCTAGCATCAATATTTCATATTTAACATCCAAAATACATAAATAATGTGTTAAATTAATGTAATGGTTAAACAAATCATTTAATATGTAGCTGGAATTAGGAACCGATGATAAATTGGGTTTGTCCATTAATAATTAGGCAAATCACAATGATGGACTGCCTTGATTGAGATTTCAATGTTAAACATTATTTGTGGAAGCATTCTGGTAACTAAATAATGAAATTAAAACTATAACAATGTTCTAAACAGTTATTATTGTAAAAGTATCGATATTGGTACACGCATGAAGCGCTTCGCATCAAGCTTCCTTGTGCGTACTGCTAAGGAGTGGAATTCTTTGCCAGACTGTGTGTTTCTTGAAGGATTATAACCTAGATGTCTTCAAGGCCCGAGTGAGTACGTTGCTTATGGGACGACGTGCTCCAACGTAGACCGCATCATCGCATACCACGAGGCGAGATACTGATGAAACGTTGGCCCATCAAATAATAAATCGGTAAAGCAATAAAAATAGTTTTATTGTCTACGATAATCCACAATTAACTATACACTAACACAAGTTAGTATCTTCTTCTTAGTATAGATACGTATACGTTTGAAACGATTCACAAGTTCAAGGCTAACCTGATGAAACACGTTATGGAGGCTTAATGTAACAAAATAAACCAATAAATTCCAAAACATCATCACATTCCTCACTATACAAAACCCAAGCCCCCACTTCCTTAATTCACTTCGCAATCTCAAGATTTGCGTAAAACGAACATAACTACATAAAAATTGGATCAAAAGGAAAAGTCTTCGTTCAAAATTGTTGAAGATAAGCGTTTCCTTATACATTCCTAAGTAGATAATGTTTGAAGTATGTATAGGGATTACGTACTTTGATAGGCGGGCCTCGGATTATATTAAAATCGACTTCGGAAACTGGCGCAGTGTGGCCCGAAGTGTTTTAATTTCCGTGTTGTTCTGAATCGATTCGTTTGTGAAATGTGACATCTGCCACACTGCGAACTGACTGACAGTCGACAGCGCACGGGTACACCTTTTTTGCGAAATTAAACTCATCGGAACGTGAGATTAGAATGCCCTACAGGAAGACAGGTAGACGTTGATGGTCGGAAGGGAAAAGTATTTCTCAGTACTACTTTCAAATTTACTTACTACTCAAACATTTTTACAAGTAAGCACCGTTAATTACTTTCTTGAAGAAATAATTTCAGTGATGTAATATTTTTTTATGTAGAAAAACCTTCCACCCTCCTTCGTAAGTTAACATCTGCTCCTGCAAAAGGTAAAAAAGTAGTTTTAGCATTTCTACGGACTTTGGGTTCCGTAGAAAAACTAGTAGTACCTACATTACGAGCCTTCTCACTTCGGTAAAGTTGAAAATTGAATTACTGTAGGTAGGTATTTCGTGAAAATCAATTGATAGCGAAACAGAATAAACTTTTATACAGGTATAGGTAAGTTCATCGCGGATATTAAATATTAATAGTGGTTGGATTATTTGCACGCAGATATTAACGAGTCATTTGACGTTCAGTAAAATATTTGAGCCGTCCCCGGCGACTTGTTTAACGGCCGCCAATTCATACATCGTCCGAATGAACGAATCACGTCCGATCCCATTCGTGAACGAATGAATGTATGATTTATTCCCGTTGTTTATGTAACAGTTCGAGCGTGCTGATTGTAATCGCTAGAGAGATTCGTTTTTGTTATTTTTCTATTATTTATTGGGTTTATGTAGTTGTTTTCTTTTGTGAATCTTGGAAGCGTAATAAAGTAGAGGGTTAAGAGCAACCTTATCTCAGGATGTTCCGTTCCGTAGGTATTATGTTTTGTCGTTTTTATTATTACTGTTTTGTACCTAGTTTTATATGAGCATTTGGGAGAATTATTCTTGGTTTCATATTCTGAACACAATTTGTTTATCTCCACTATTATTTTTGGTGGATGAAGTCAGCAATATGAACAAGACCTAAGTATACACCATGTATCAAATACTATGATGGGAACAATGTTGTGGTACATCCTCGCAATGTCCCAACGTTCCCCGTAGAACGTTTCAGTCTGATTCAATCTAAGTATCTACATAAAACAATAAACGGATTCCTCGAAGCTCCCTGGAGACTAGTAGTCGAATTTCTCGAGTACAATAACCTCACTTTGTTAGCCACTAACTCCTCAAATTCAGCTTCGTAAAGGAATATAGAAGATCCTTGTATCAATTAACGTCCGAGTTGGAAGATTCGATAAAGTCATTGGTTTCGTCGTCGATCAGTCGGCCATGGGTGAAACTCCAAAGTTTGGGATTAAAAGGTCTCTTGAAACATTTAGAAAATAATAATTTGATTGTATGTGGGGACTAACGAACGACGTGAGTGTTCAGAATTCTAATGGAGTAGAAGAAAATTTGCATTACTTGAAGAATGTAGTTAAGTATGTAGAGACTTGTCTGACTGTCAAGATGTGAGATTCAAACGATTTTAAAAATGCAAAAATCGTTTACAAAATTCTAATATGTGTAAAGTGCGTTGACTCAGCATTATTTGGAAAATGCAATGATGAATTATTGTTGAATATTCCCACTTAAAAGTACAATTAAATATAATGTTGCGTATTGAAATATGTTACCTATATAATTTCTTGAACATTAACTTAGTCACATAAACCTTTCAGACTGTTGTACTTTACATAGATTAAAATAAAATAAATACATATAAAAAGTTCATATTTGGCCATTTTCTCATAATTACGACTAACAAAACATTATGAGGTCATTGCTCCAGTCTTTCAATACCTCGTTTCCAGTTCATAAGCATTGTAATCTCGAAATCTTATCTGTTTCGACGCGTGCGACCATAAACTGCTACACTGTATTCTTTCTTTACTATATAATATCTAATAAACACAGCATCCAATCACATTACGTTCAGTATCTATACAAATGTTTATTTTTTAAACTTCCAATCTGATGATTTCTTCTCAGATGAAATAAACAGATAGATAGGTATTTGTTCAGAATACTATTTTTCACATCTACCAAAAATGTTAAGGCACAGTTCTAAACAATTGACAAGGTTGAAATTGTGAATTCAAAAATATCAATTAGATTTTTCGGCGACTGTTTCATGACTACTGGTGTCTATCATGGGCTCTCATGTGGCTGGAAAATCCACCTTTGTTTATAAAATATTCTTTCACAGAGTGGACACGTGACAACACCATTTTTTATGGCATAGCTGGTAAACGAGCAGACGGATCATCTGATGGTAAGCAATCGGCGTCGCCCATGGACACCTGGAACACCACAGGTGTTACAAGTGCGTTACCGGCTTTTTGGGGATTAGGAGTTTGAGGATCGTTGGGGATTCAGGGATTGGGATTCAGAGGAGAGATTGGGGAAGGGGAGGGCAGGGAGTAAATGGGCCTCCTGTAACCTCATTCACACGACGAAACACAACGCAAGCGTTGCTTCACGTCGGTTTCTGCTCGGCCGTGGTATCACTCCGGTCGAGCCGGTCCATTTGTGCCGAAGCATGGCTCTCCCACACTTAAAAATACCGTAAACATAGTTATAGTGAATTGCCGCTGGTGGATGGATGATGGATAATATGGATTTTCTATTAAGGGTCAGCTAGCCAGCATTTTTCCAACGCCAGCTAAATTTTATCAGAAGAAACTTTGAAGATTTGACAATTCTGACTTCCGACATAAAAACTGTAAAAAATTATTTAAAATTACAGTTATGAATTAACTGATTATTGAAAAATCGACCCTAAATCTTCGGATTTAACAGAGCATCCTAGAATATAAAAGGTTCGTTTTTAAACTGCTATCTTCAACGCACCCGCCTGTCATGGTGATTATGGTTAACCAAGAGGGTTAAGGGGCGAAGTTCTATTGGAATGCTCATAGTTCAGTATAAAACTGGGTATTGATACAGGCTGTTGATGGAGGTCAGCAGTATATAAGCGGACGCTTTAGTGTTGTAGAAGTCTACAAGAAGTTAATCGCTTTCCATCAGCCGGTCTGTTAACGTTAAATGACAATTGACATATGTAAATTTTGACACTTCTTCACTTTCACTTTAACTAGAATAGAATTCTAGTCAAAGTGAAAGTCTCTCTCGCTGTAGACTGTAGACTCTCTCTGTAGACAAGCGCTAAAGTGGCATTTTGCTAAAGGCACTGGTCACAAAAAATGAAAAAAAAAACAAATACTTTAGATTTAAAAACAAACGCTACGAAATGTGTTTTTCTAGAAATATTGAGATCGTATAGCTGTTTTTCTCGCTGGCGAAGTTTTCTAATAGCGACGTTTATTTTAATAAAAAGTAAGTAGATATCCTTGGGACCCGTTGTGTTTTCAATTGACTTTCAGCCTCTTTTAAGATTTTTAGATAAGTTTAATAATATTACGTACGTACAGGTAGGTCATTTCTTGAAAAATAGACAACTGTCTAAGTAGGTATTCTGTTATGTTTGATGCGATTTTATTTAATTGGAAGCAGTAGGAAGCCGTCCAAGAAATACGAAATAGTATCGATTAATAATTTAGATAACCTTTTAATTCATTTCTAAAATTCATGTTGCATAACGTTCTACATACTATAATTGACAACACTTCTGAATTCTCAATATTTCATACGCAGAACCAACCGAAACACAGAAGTAACACAAATCGCTCCCACATTTCTAATCCAACCAAAACACAACAGAATGATAATAAAATAAAGCACACAAAAGAAAAATACAAATGGTGCTCATTAACTTATGAAATGATCAGCGGTGTATACAGGGTGTCGTTAGATAAACCGGCGCCCGTAACCACGGGGGAGAAGGGAATCTCTAAATTACGTCATTTATGTCTTTCTTTAACATCTTCAAGGAATATTTGCATGCTAAAAGGTAGATTAAACTTCGTCCGAGCGTTATAACCGCTCATCTTAGTACGTTATAACACCATCCGAGTGGTAGCTGCCCAGTGCGGGTATCCGAGAGTGTTCGGGGAATTACCGCAGTCTTTTACTTTGATTAAAGCAGATTAACATTGCTGGCGAGTAAACGGGATTAAGTTTTTCATAGATTATTATTAAAATCTTGCCAAGTGTGACTCAGACTACGATGGTAAGAATTGTGTTAGTAGTTCTACAATTGAAAAAGAAAGAAGAAAGAAATCTTTGGTCATAAAAAACCAGCTTTCTATTATATTGACACTGACTTTGTTAACGTGCATGACTTTAATGACTTTCTATCTAAAATTACACTAAATCATTTATACGTAAGATAACTGCTCTAATGCTCGTAACAGATGTATATAGAACTCCTCTGAAAGGGGTTCATGCATGGATCGTTTCCGTGTCGTTCCCGGCGCGTGATAAACGTCAATTCGGACGGAGGCGTGGCGCCGATCGCGTGAATATTAGAATTCCGACAGTTGCCCGTTATCGGACTTCGATTAATTCGGATATCGATATAAATCGATCGTTTATAACAAAACCTTAGGCCTGCGGGCACACGATAGCTAATAAAGGTTTATTTAAACGACTCGAAGGCAATGAAGTGGTTCGAAATTGTAGGCGCCATCTTGGCGACTGTTAAATAAACGACAGTTGAGGTTTTCGCACTAATCTCTTGTAATCATGAGCAGATTTGGGATAATAAACTCATCTGTGCGGTGAGTTTTAATTAGGTAATTATAAATTTACGAAAGGTCGTATCCATTTAATTTAGCGGGTTGATATGCGATGTGTTCTGACGTCGACATTCACAAACACACATCTCACCCGTCACAATAAAACCACAAACAACAAAAAGTACGTTTCCCTAACTACCCTCAAATTACGCGCACAACTCGACGCAAACCGACAAATGTTCCGACAGTTATCCGGCGTCCCGTCACCCGCCCGACGGCGATTTTTACAAATACACCGAACCTTTTATAAAATGTTGCCTATTCCTAACAAATGCTCAAGGGGCGTCACTTGCACGGATCTCAACCTTTCGTTCCACTTAAAACTTTTCTCAGAAATTGCTTTAGAAACTTTGACATTTAAAAATATCCTCCAAACGTCTTGAGTGAACGAAAATCTCAATAAAATTCTATTTGAGATCTTATTGTGATAGATATTGAGTAGATAGTTGCGAAGGGCGGCTCTCTGCTGCTAACTCTAACTTAAATGACTAGGTCTATAGTACTTAGATATTGTTGAAAATCTTTGTTGTAGGTAAGTGTTTTTCAAATATCATTCACTGTTTCAAGGGTTTTTCCATTGTAAGTTGAAAGTATTTTTCGAGAATACTTATGTATGTCATTATCACTTAATATTACAATGTACCTGGGTGTAACACGTATGTCATATTTATTGTGATTTTAAAAGCTCTGTCAACTTGACGAAAGTACTTTATCGTAAGCAACATTAGTATTAATTCTTGTACAGTTCAATATTACATTTTAAGTCACTTGAGTATATAATCACAGTTTTGTTACTGTGTCATAAACATTTTAAAATTATTATTTCACTAGTATTATTGCCTGCAATGGATAGTAATTCACAGCTCCTCCCCCATAGGTAATAGCGTGATAATATGTAGCCTATATGTGTAATATTCATGCCAAAATTGTAACACCCATGCAGTACTTTTTCAGTTTAGTTCGGACATACATATAGACAAACAGAGAAAACTCTAAAAACTATATTTTTGGGTTAGATATCGATTGTAAATCACGCGGCAAGCTCCAAGCATTCTTTAAAAAAAATATTCTATTTACAGTTTTTTTTTTCCTACGATTTTAATAGATGTATGTATGTATAGATGAGGCTTAAGATATTTGGTTATACAATGCAAATATCTTCCGACTATCAACCGTAATCTGCCATTCACTGCAATTGCATAATTAGTTAATCAGATGAAGCGAAATCAAATAGAGCAGCAGGCACTCGGCTCCGGTCCTGAGCCCAGACTCGCCCCTATTTGAGATTCGTTCCATTCGTTCGCGCAAACTAAATTAGTGAATCAATAACTATACTTTTTTCTCTTATTCTGCGTCGCCCTACACTTTTGACTGGGAATTAAACTAGATCTAACTTGTGTTTACTTTCTTCTGTAGACTGATTTGTGTGATAAGATTTGTAAGATAGTTTGTTCATTAATATCGAGATTTTGATCGAGGTGAAAATGGTTTGCTTTACTTTTTTACATAACACCACGCCTTTTATCCCCGAAGGGGTAGCCAGAGGTGAACATTACGGCACCTAATGCCACTGTACAGTGTAGCAGTCACTTTTCACTCTTTATATTATGAGTCCCATGTAATAGGGGCTGAGCCTATTGTCATATACCGGGCACAATACTAGGCTCCGTTCTACTACTAAGATTTTTTTAAAACTCGGTAGTACTTTGTCAGAACCGCAACCAGTCGTCTGAGTTTCAAGCGGAGGGCGCGTGAGTACATTAGCGGAAAGCTGGCAGTTTCATAACATCTTTCATAATTTTTCATCTTGTTGTAACATAGGACAAATTCATATACGAGTCACAAATATATTTATATGTATAATGATATTTATATTATATATAATTATATATATCTATACGATTATATTTACGTATTTTATGTATGCTTTTGATACCCTTTTTTTTTAATTTGGATAATTAAAACTATTTCTCATAACAGTTTTGCAGCTTACCACCTACCACATACATTTCTGCACTACCCAAAGGATGACTGGCAGAGAATGCTGTTAGCATTAAGTCTTCCTTATGCAATTGTATAGAACTTAAATAAATAAAAAAAAAAATAAATAAATACTTTACCCGACCCGGGAATCGAACCCGAGTCCCCTTGCTCGGCAGATGTACTTGCGACCACTCGGCCAACGAGGCAGTCACTTTATTTTTTTTCTTTACATATTTCATTTCAATGTTTATTTAGGTAGAATTTAGAATCTACGTACAATGTATAGAAAACATAGCTACAGAAATAAGAAAAGATTAGCAAAGGCAAAGGTTAGCAATAATGTCAGAATCAAAGACTAGAGTTTATTAGATAAAACTTGATCATTCCTAAAAGCATGGAATGTCTGATCTAACAATCAGGAGTTGTAAAAATCCAAGACTACTTCTATTCAACATCGTAAAATCTGATTCTACGGTAAAGTCCGCAGAGGTAGGCTTAGCGCGCACTTACGAATGTGTTCAGGAAAATTTATTGCTTTAGAAAACATATTTATTATTCTCTTGATCACTTTATTCACATTATATTAGGAAGTCTGTTACTTGAGCTATACGTTATACCATAGTTCTGTGTTAAAGACAAACCTTCTATAATGTAACATAATTATTTTTAAAATGATCTCAGAGAAAGCATAGGATAGTTCCGAGTAGCAGCCCAGAATTTCGATTTACAAACTGCGAAAAGTTACAATAAGTCTGGTAAGATTTGAAGATATATAATTAGTCCTAGTTATTAGTAATCCTTATAGACATTTTTAAATGTCACATTTATTTATACAATATGAAATATTACTGACTATTTTTACGCAAATACAAAACGAAAACTGCTCATTGCACGCCTCTTACTCGTTCGCCATAGATCAAATGCAACGCTCCTGCGTTAAAATATTAGACCATATTTTACGTCGCAGACAAAATGTCTGCCGACTAGTCGCAAGTGTGCGATCTCTTAGATATTCTGAATGTGTAAGTATGCCCAAGGGAACCGGCTACTTATCGGGTCCCGGCATAAAAAACTTAACGTCGCCCCAAAGATTTATGTATTTGAATGTTCCAACTACGTCCGTACTTCGATTGAGGTTTTCTTTCCTTATAGCTAGGTTTATGCTTTCACATTTGTATTTTTTGGCCTTATTTCTGCTTGGGAAATGAGTTAAGTTTTACTAAGAAAATATTAAGTAATTTATTCTGGGAATTTGTGCTGAATTTGCTAGTAAATGAGGTCGAATTTTACTTGTGTACTCTTCATGTAGTTAGTTTCATGTTTTTCTCCTAAATAAATAACATAAATACCTCATAAAAAGTATCGATCTAATATTTACTTAACTCATTGTAAAAATATAAATCCAGAAATTTGGCGTTCAACAGCTACACAGCATCTAGAACAACAAGGAAAAAGTTCAAACAAATATAATTTCTATTATCCAAACAAACACTTAATTTAATGTTATTTTTCCACACAAACTCATTACAATATAGGAGTAGGTAATGTTAAATAATCACAAAGTTTCACAAACGTAAACGTTGAATATGTATGTGGAAGACACCCACGTTATCAAGCAGTTAGGTGCTACGTATGTTGTACGGTATTAGGGGATGGGGTAGCCCCCAACACGTGTAGCTTGCATTCATTGAGGGCGCTATATTACATCTGTATGCATATTCTCTGGATTATCTCGACTAACACGTGGAGAACATTCATGTGATGCTTTCACCTTGATGAGGTTATTTATCTTAGGTATAGATTTGCAAATACTGGTCCTATCCCTTTCTACTATAATTTTTTTGACATAGTATTCATGCAGGTTTATTTTAGAAGACCATGGCTTCATCATCATCATCATATCAGCCATAGGACGTCCACTGCTGAACATAGGCCTCCCCCAATGACTTCCAGATAAGCTGGTTGAAATCGACCTGCATTCAACGGCTCCCTGTGACCATGGCTTACATTAATAAAATTGTTTGTAGTTTTCAATCAGAATTTATTTTCATAACCTTCCTTAATCCCAGATACTGCAAGCTCAACATACACATTTCACGTTCGAAGCAAACTTATTTATCTAACAAATAAATACCTAACTCATGCCAACACCACTAGAATCTAGAACATTCTCCCTTGGTGACAATCACTGACATCGCCTGTTCCTAGTAAAAGGCCGTTACCAGTCAAATCGTACCGTGTCCCGTGAGTAGGCAGTATTCTGTCACTTTAGTACCTCTACCATGAGTTTAAAGTAAAAATATTTGTCGAGATTTTCTTTTTTTTAAACAAGCTCCATAATAAAGGTTATTTCTTGTATGGTGCGTTTGCAAACATACGATTTCACATACCTATGACATCTAGACCCGGATCTCGAATTAGACGACTAAATATGGACCGCACGAAGAGTTGTTTCGTGTATGAATCGAATAAGCGACATGTTGTAGTGCAGCCGGTTGTCCAGCCATCGCGTTAATCGTACAGTCATATTTGAGTTCTTAAGGTAACCGTTTATGGCGTTGTAAAACTTGACATAGATAAAAATATACGTCATCACTATCGAATATCGACAAATATTGTCTCATGGTAGAGGCACAGTAGTCAGTATTCTGAGAGACAGAACGATGAGTGATGGCACGGTGATACGTCACCATCAAATTATTATCTACGACGAACACGCTAGATGGCGCTAACATCGTTATTTCTCGTTAACTTCGGATTCAAAGAATGACGTGCAAAACGATATGTAGTTGGTACGTGGGTTCATTTTGATAATGTTTCTCTAGTTGGAATATTTTCCAAATAATTGCTTACTTAGGTAATAGTGACTTCTTATTAAAATACTGATATTAAGACTAAGAACTTAAACTTGTTGGGAAAAGGTCAAAGCTTGACCTTTTCGGTTAACTAATTGGTGTATAAATTCTTATTATTTCAATAAAGTTCGTTGGTGTAACCTAGTTGTATTTATTATTATCATCATTGTATATTTTTCACGTTGAATGTTGACTGAATAAAAGTCACACCAATAAATCATGAATATCAAAAACTTTACGCTTCGTTTCCAATCTATCAATTTGTAAAACATTTCACCGACGTTCCCAGGGTGCTACTTTCAACAAATTTGCTAAAACTCCACAGCAAAATATTTCATTGCAATATAAAATATTGAATAGATAACATTTCTATAACGTCCCCGACGATGCTACTGTCGGTATTCAAATTTTATAGCAGAACAAGTACCAATGTAGTTACGCGATGCTTGCACGTTTTGCATTTAAAAATGGATTGCGAATATCTATTCAAAATTTCAAAACTCATACACATCACATCACATGTAAAGTCAGTCAGATTGTTTGGATTCAGTACAGAAAATGTAGCAAATTTGACATTAAATTGTTGTGTTTTTAACGAAGCCATACCTTTTGTGACCATTGCTCGGCCAACCCACCGGCAATACTTATGTTCTCAGTACTGAATCTATCTTTATTTTCGTACCTTCGTCATACTAAATTACTTGGCTGTCGACATCTGCGAAAAATTCTAACTTTTAATACGTATATGATCTAAAATAATCGAATTAGAGCATCTGTAACTGCACGGTCCTGAGACGGCGAGCATGGGTAGCTCGCCGCCCAATCAGAACTAGACCCGATGTCGCTTTCCTCGCGCGCATCTAAGCCATTAGACCGCCACGGATAGGGCCCAATAGGGCTGATGGCTCCGGCTCGAATGGCAGGAGTAGGAACGGGTTGGTTTTCAGTAAGTAAGAGTCTGACACTGGAGAAGACATTCGATGACTTTCCTCCCTTAAAAAAAAAGTCCAACTATTAGTCCAGTATAGAGATGCTTGCATGTATTCTTCAGGCATTTGTTCAGAAACAGTCATATTTCTGGCTGTTGATGATAACTATAATAATTATAACGTTAAAGTCAAAGTCAAAATCAAATCGCCATCAACCGGTACTATCATACATGTACGCATTTTTGTCAATCCAATTTAACTTAGTACATTGTGATCCATTCTAAAGTTTCTCTGAACCATCTGATCGTATCGAAGTTTCCTTATATTTCGAGATGGGTATGATAAAGCCACATCCATATTCAGTGTCTCGTTGGTCCGCATTATGAAGTCGATCGCATGGCAGCCTTTCAAAGGAATCAGTGATTACAGCGTGCGTCACTGACTGTGGCGTGTTCCATATTTGATTGTAAGCTCTTGGATACTATTTTTGTATACATAGGTACAGATTTTCATCTTTATTGCAAAACCGTAAAGTTGAAAATAAATTACAGAAAGATTGAATAAAGGAGGTTGATGTGCTGCCTCATTTTAATTTAAAAATGTTCTCCAGTTCGTACTAGTAATTTACAGCTGTATTAAACTTCATTTAAATGAAAATTGTTATAAATAAAGTATCTTCATACATCTCTTTAGTCATTTCAACACTGAAAAATGACTAAGTTTCAATCAAGTTGATTGTTTCGTGTCAGTGTGCCATACGTTTACGTTTAAACATATATTTCATGAGTCATTAATCAAAATTAATTGCTCCAATACACAATTTAGCTGGGATTCATTTTGCGCAGAAACTGAACGTTTTAAAGCTGCCAATTAAATTGCTTCAATTACAAAACTTCTTTCATTTTGCCAAAATTAATTATTTTATGGTGTTTAACGGTTCAAAGGAGTTTTATCAAAAATTGTGTTTATATTGGCATAAGCTTTCTGCTCACGGCTTTGTTTGTATAAACGGAATCAATGGCTTATATTTATGAATTTTGTCTAAGTTGATTCAGGCGTATAAAACAATAGAATAAACTCCCCTCACATACATTATTTCTATAATATATTCTATAACATTACATATATTGTTGTTATAAATAGTGTTGTTGATATCAACTACTTTCAGGTAAACTTATTGAAATTTACATAAATTACAATTATGTATTGCACTCAATAATTATAAAGAAATATTTTAGTGAAGCTCTTCAGTCTTTTAAACTGGAACATCCTGAAATATACAGTTTCAGAGGAGATCGTTATTGATACTTTCAGTAAATAAATCCAGTCAAATGGTACCACGTGAAATGCGAATATATTAAATACTTCACTGCATCAGCTGGTAAAGGACTTGAATTCATTGGAGCAACGGATAATTCCAATTAATTTTTATTTTTTATTTTATCTTAAGTCTTAAAAATGGCGTTTTTGTTTAACGACCAAAGAGGATACCGAACTAAAAGGAAGATCATAATTATCAAGAAGTCTACGAATGAATATGTAAGTATTAAAAATTGATGTCAATATTATTAAACCAAAAAAAATAGAAATAAAAATGATCTCTCGAAATCAAAAACGCTTAAAAATGCAAATAAAACACTTCTTTAATATTTGACATCGCACGTTTACGAATGCATGCAATTTTATTAAAACAAAAATAAAAAAAAATCACTCGTCAAAAATTGATACGTTCGCAGTACGAAACGAAAAATAAAATTAATTCGCCTTCATCTGCAAGCCTTTCCACCTTATACGTTAAAATTGAATTTTACATAAAATTGTATCAACCTGTTAGGCGCTCATCGCGTGGGACAAGTCGAACGAAACTCGATAATTCATTTATGACTCGTGTCATCTCGTGACTATGCACATGTGCTAAAATTTTGAATATTATTAAATATTATGGAGGCAGGATGTTGTGTCTTAGGTATATCTAGTTAAAATCACTTTTTGTCTGTACAGTTTTAGTCCTAAAGGAAAGGTTTATTATCAAACATTTAGTACAAATTTAGACTCTATGCTATTGTTAAGGAAATCGAAAAGGTCAATATGTTGTTCATAAACCTCATCAACAGCCTATAACTGCTGAGCAATGCCTCTTCTCACAATGAGAAGGTTTAAGCATTAATCACCACACTTGCTCAATGCGGGTTGGCGATTTGAATCTTAGTTAGAAATTATAAGTCCATGTTTCCTCACGATGTTTCCATTCACCGATTGTCAGTGGTCAAGTCTAAATAATCTTAGATTTATTTTAATATTTTATTCAGTGTAAACCAGAAAACTTTTGATATAAAGTTGCAGTTACACCTACTTGACCATTGAAGCAGTTAAGTCAGTAAAGGAAATTCAATTATATGTCTTTGTTGTAAGAGAGAGAGTGCCTTTTGCCGTGCACCGGACACAATTAGACTCGCTTCTACTTCATTGTGACTGAGTTTTTTAATAAAACAAAAGTTTTACGTAACTTTACAATTAAGAATTTACTTAAGAATGCAGTAGCAGTTACGTATTATATGTAGACACTTAATATTGTGTTGTTTCATAGATATACATATACTACTACTGTATAATACTACATGAATCTATGTAATACTACATGAATGAATAATCTGATTTTCATAAGGAATATTACAAAGGTGGTGTGATATAAACAGTATAGGCCTTGTACAGGTTGTTTCAAGTAAAAAATATTTATACGGTACTATGTTGAATTTTGATGGCGTGAAAATAAACGCATGTATTTTGACTCGGGTATCCTTTGTAAAATATTTGCGATTCAATTACACACTGTTTTTTATTTTGATGAATTATCGTAGGTATTTTCGTAAAATTCGGCATATCAAAATGTTATTGAACTGTTTCAACATATATTCTACATTGTCTGTAAATTCACGTGCACACCCTGTGAATGTTCATTTCGCAAGTTTTTAGATTTCATCTTCGTGTAATAAGTTTGTAGAAATATGTGAATTTTCAGGTGAGAATTTAAAATGTTTAATACATTTCTAAGAAAGATGCGAAAGAAATTGAATATTTCGTGTGCAAATATTCATGAATAATTTTATTTTACACTTTTATTATGAAGGCTTGGCTTTATGTATATGTAGAAAATATTCAATGAAATTTTCGAAACTTCATTTCGTTAATGTCGTGACATTTTGAACTTTAATCATAGGTAACTGCATTACTCGTTACATACGTTGACATACTATATGATTGTGGTGATAATAATTACGTGCTGATATAAATATATTGAAATATTTTTTTAACATTGCATCGAAATATTTATTTACATTGACTGCTTTCGTCCAGTTTCTAATAGATAGAAACTTATAAAACAGTAATGTAGTGGGTAGAAGACAATATTATATAGTTTAAGCCTACATTTTACTTTTTCAAAAAAGCAAACAATAGAACAGAAAAGAGAAATGGTAAATTAAAAATTTTAGTTAAAGAAATCTGATCTAAGTTTTTGGGTAATTTGACGTAGCATCGACATGCAGGTACAAATTAATTTATGCGCAGGTTTCTCAAGGCTTACCTTTTGTTTTGCGGTCGATCGGTGCGTAAATTAGCGCTCGATATCCATTTCAATGGCGGCCAGAGAGATGGCTGATAAATGGCTCGGGTCGTGCGACCCCAGCGCCCTCCATTTGCAAATTGTCGAAACGAGAAACCTATCACAGGTTATATTGTATGTTACAAATATATATTGGTTTTTAATTTTTTTTTAAATCGTTGCCCCACTCTAGAATTTTCTCCTATGTCGTGGGTGCGTTTACAAACATACAAGTTCACATACACAAGACACCCAGACCCGGAACAATAATCTGTGGATCAGACAAAGAGTTGTTCCGTGTGGGAATCGAACATGCGACACTTTGCGCGGTACCCAGTTGCCCACCCACCATGCCAACCGTGCAGCCTTTGACGACAAGAAGCCAAAACATTTGATGACATCCGATGATCCGGCGGTTATTGGGTTGTATTAAACTCTCTGCAATGTAAATGAGTTGTGCAGTAGACAGACAAATGCGAATGAGCAGACAGGTATGGCGGTATCGGCACGGCTTGTGGACGCTCCCCATGCCTGACGAGTTATGACGTATTGTATCTACTTTTTTTTTTATGGCATAAGCCGGTAAACGAACAGACGGATCACCTGATGGTAAGCAATCGGCGTCGCCAATGGACACCTGGAACACCAGAGGCGTTACAAGTGCGTTACCAGCTTTTTGGGATTAAGAGTTTGAGGATCTTTGAGGATTCAGGAATTGGGGAGATTGAGGAAGGGGAGGGTAATTGGGTCTCCGGTAACATCACTCACACGACGAAACACAACGCAAGCGTTGCTTTACGTTGGTTTTCTGTGAGCCCGTGGTATCACTCCGGTCGAGCCGGCCCATTCGTGCCGAAGCATGGCTCTCTCACATTTAAACTAAAACACTACTTTAATTAGTATCGATATTCATTCTAATTACAGTAATGTATGAAGCACGCATTGAACTACTAAATTAATTTACAACATACCCATTTCAATTAAATGTAACTTAATTATTTACGTCAGTATTGTCAAGTGTGATTAGATTTAGCATTATTAAATAGTCTCTACTATTCATATACTTACTAGCTTTTGCTAGAGGCTTCGCCTGTGGTCGCGTTAGATAAAAATGAGCTTATGTGTTATTACAGAATATCGTTGTTCCAAATTTCATCTTGATACTCTCAGCCGATTTGACGTGAAGTAGTAACAAACATACAAGCTTTCGCATTTACTTATAATGTAATATATTCATCATCTTCATCAACATATATATATATGTAGTCGTTGCTTACTAAAAGCCTCTTCTCATACAGAGAAGGTTTGGGGTCGTGGTGAGGTCGTAGGACGTGGAGGTTCGGAGGTCGTGGTGACTATATTAGGTTACGTGGTGATTAGGATAGTCTAGGTCTTTGCGCGACAAAATCCGAAACATGGAAATTCGCCAAAGAACTAGAGTTACCGACATAGCTCGCAAAATCTGCAGACTGAAGTGGCAATGGGCAGGTCACGTCGCTTGAAGGACTGACGGCAGATGGGCCAAGAAAGTCCGTGGCATGGGCAGGCCTCCCGCTAGGTGGACCGACGACATCGCCAGAGTTGCAGGGAGCCATTGGATGCAGGTGGCGACTTGTCGTTCAACGTGGAGGACTAAGGGGTGGCCGTTGTCCAGCAGTGGACGTCTTCCGGCTGTTAATGAAAAAAAATGAAATAATGATAACAAGGCCCTCTATAGTTACTTTGCCGAAGTCTATGATATTAAAGGGTGTTGTTGTTTTGATGAACGGTGGTTTAAGAATTAATCACATCAAGTCTTTTAATATCTCAAATGCGAAGCGTCCAGGTCTTAAGCAAATGATTTCGCCATTTTATTAGCAAAAAATGTAACATGACTTTGTTATGAAATATAAAAAGTAGTATAGGTATGTATATAGGTTTAGAGGTGAACGTTCGGATTATAACCCCAACAGAAAATGAAAAATCTTTTACGATATATTCTGAGGACGTTAGATACCTAACATTTTTCTGGATTTGATTGATTTTGAATTATCGGTCGTTGACCTTTGGGTGTAGTGGAAGCTCATGTCAATTTGCAGGTTCTTATACCTTTTTATCTCATAACTTTCGTTAGATACTTTAGGGGTTTGCGTATCAATGGACATTCTTCTTTGTCGTCCCCTTGTTTTAAAACGGTTCCAAAGGTATTGAATGCCAGATAAGAGATTTATGTTCAACTTCAATTTTAGATATCTTAAAGGTAGCAAAATGAAATACTGGAGTAATATTTCCTACTTATCTCTTCTCTATCAGAGTATCGCATAAAGAAATTAGAATAGTTTAGCTGTGATTTTCAAAAATTATGAATATCAACATTTAAAGTAAAACACAAACCGTAAACTAAATGTCAGGTATTGGTAAAACGTAAATATTAACGGAGCCACCCAGTTTGGAATGACGAAACTCTCTGTGATACGCTAGAGGTGCGAATTGCACATAATATTGGCGATATCAGGGATTTCTGAGCACATTTCAGCACACGTTGAAATATTGACAGTTTGCCTTCAGTACATATAAACTCGATGCCTCTGGTGTTGTGGTCAATAACGAACTGTTTTGACAACCTATCATACTCATACTAGAATCTACCTATACAACAACAGCAAATCTGTAATTTTGGTATTGTGTATTCACATTTTTTTTTTTTAAATCGTTGCCCCACACTAGGATTTTCTCCTGTGTCGTGGGTGCGTTTACAAACATACAAGTTCACATACACAATGACACCCAGACCCGAAACAACAATTTGTAGATCATACAAAGTGTTGTTCCGTGCGGGAATCGAACCCGCGACACGTTGCACGGCAGCCGGTTGCCCAGCCACCGCACCAACCGTGCAGTCAACATCACAAGTCACATTTATTGTTTAACTATTATAAAGTCGAAAATCGAATGAAACACATTGAAAGACTGGAGTAAAATGATCTGCTGTCGGCTATACTAGCATAAATACGTGTAAATACAAAGTAAATAAGCAATGTAAAACTACTTTCTATTACTATGAAACAGCTGGCAACTACAGCTAGTAGGTATCATAACTAGCTTTTATGAAAACCAGTTGTTTTCAACGTGAAACTGAACCTCTGACCAATAATTACCGTTGATTGTGTTTTCTCTGTTGCAGGAGTGTCAATTGTCAATAAATGAAACAAACAGGTTTTAACCAGTACAGACCTGCAAGCGTACAAATATGAGGCAGAGCCTGTGTGGGCCTCAACTAAACAATAACTAGTATTGTTTTTGTTTGTGTGAAAACAATCCTAGTTGATGTTAGGTGGAGCGATTTGTTGTTCAAACAAATATTAATGATGTGTTCTGTGAATTGGTGGGTTTTGTTTGTTTATTGTAAACAGCTGGAATCGTTAGAGATCAATGATTTTACCTAATGTAAAGTAAATGTAAAATGAGTTTTTTATCAAACACTTCATTTCTAGGAACAATTGAGGCATGTTTATGATAGATATAAGATATTTTTCCATATAACATAAGTTATTTTATACTTCGTTGTATCGTAAAATAAATCCAAACCTTTATATATTACAATATTTTACGTGACGTAACAATTCATCATTTTTATTCGACAGCTGACTGTAAAGGTATAAAAACGGATTTCTTTCGAAAGGAAATAGTGCTACGTGCTTTCACGATAACTAAATGAAACGTCAGTCATAGCGAGATCGATTTGGGATGCTAGTAGACTTACTACTTCGACATTGCGACGAAATGGAATTGTAACATGTTTATGAAAACTGCGTTTATTGTTGAATTAGCGACGGTTCAAAGTCGATCTTAACTGGTCTACGGAAATTAATTTAAAAGTTTTATTTTACAAAAAAATAGACAATCATATTTTATTGAATAGTTTAAATTGTGTGGTTTGTTTATGTTATAGACATGTGATTATGATTATTTGTTTATTTTTATGAAATATGTCGTAGGTATTCTTTATTTTTTCATGTGTTTGTTTTCTTACAAAAATAATGATGTATAATGTTGAACGCTTTGGACGGGAAATAAAATTCCGGCCCTTGTCTAGAAAACATGTTGGTCACACAAATGCCATCTATATAGATACTATGGTTACTGAACTAGATTCGATTCCCATGAAATCCAGGATCCCATGAATATAGTTCAACGCTATTTGTTGAAATTAAGATATATATTCATATCAATTCTTAAAAGGTTTATGGTAATAGGCTCACCCCCTATTACATGGGACTCATAACATAAATAGTGAAAAGTGGGTGTTACATTGTACAGTGGCATTAAGTACAGTAATGTGCACCTCTGCCTACCCCTTCAGGAATAAAAGGCGTGATGTTATGTTATGTTCTTAGAAGATAGTTTCAGAGCAGACAGCCAGGTTATCTTGTTAGATTAGTAATTATAAAATACTGAAACCTAGATTTGAATCTAATAATTCAAGTATATCACTGAATATCACACACGATGGTATATTCAATCAAAAAATAACTGATGAACCTTTGTAAAAAGCAAACTTCGAAACATGCTTCGGCACGAATGGGCCGGCTCGACCGGAGTGATACCACGGCCGAGCAGAATACCGACGTGAAGCAACGCTTGCGTAGTGAGCTAGGTCAGTGAGGCCTCCGCCGTAGACAGCAAGGCCTAAAGGAGACACCCGTCTCCCTAGGGATGTGTCGTAACAGGCGTTGCACCGTGGAGGCGCCGGAGCAGGTCTCTTCTAGAGGACCCGGTGCCTCCATTCAGGTGTTGAGGGTGGCCACCGGGGTGGTTTTAGTGAGGTAAAAATCCCACACTCCCTAGTCTTTTATCCCCAAAAAGGCTGGGCGCCTTTTGAAGGTTTCCTCCGTCACCAAAATAAAAAAGGTCAGTGAGGCCTAACTACCCCTCTGAATCCCCAACATTCCTCCAATTCCTAATCCCTAAAAGGCCGGTAACGCATTTGTAATGCCTTTGTCGTTCCGGGTGTCCATAGGCGACGCCGATTGCTTACCATCAGATGATCCGTCTGCTCGTTTACCGGCTTATCCCATAAAAGAATATCATAAACATTTCCAAATAACTGAAAATCAAATTCTAACACTCATCATAAACCATAGCCCCAACAATACTACACAGTATGTAGAACATTCTAGTATATGTAATAACATCGTCTCTACATTTCCTTGTGCACAATTCCGAGGACTCTAGCAGCTCTATTATACGTAGAGTCTGGCTCCCGGGCATCGATAAACTCTGTAACTGCTCTATAATAGGCGTTCCCTGCGAGACTATCAATTCCTGCGATGTAGAGCAAGCGTGGAACATTTTATAACACTATATTCTTTTACTTGAGAGTGTAGCCAGTGTTGTAGTGTGCTATAGTATAGAATTCAGTAAAATAGCTATGTTTACTAATAATTGCGATAAAATCTGAAGAGTTCACTTGGTTGCTCACATTAACTATTACCAAATTACTATTTTGCTTTTTTTTTAATGTTGCCTCACACTAGGGTTTTGTTCGGTGGTCGTAGGTGCATTTGCAAACATACAAGTTCACATACACATGACACTCAGACCCGAAACAACAATCTGTGGATCACACAAAGAATTGTTCCGTGCAATCTTGTTGTATTAGATAGTTCATTTATCGAGAAAAATATAGGCCATGCAATTTTACGTCAGCGGATTATTGTCGTTGACTGCTATGTCCGTGACGGATAATATCGATTTAAATATTAGATAATAAATTACGTATATTGTATAACAAATCATACGAAGTAACAAAATAATCAATAGTTTAATCATATTTATCCATTGTCCCACAAATCGATACTCAATTAAAACAAAGCATTTCATAGTCTACTGAACTTACAAAATTATAATCAGAAAGTACCTACCTATCTATTCTACAACCCACTCCAATAAGCTAAAACATTCCAATCTAACAAAGTACCTCATCATTAAAAACTCCAATTTTCAGAGTATTCCTTGCGATCGCTAATATCCACACGGTATATGCCTAAAGGCCATTTTACATAATACATCAATAATGTTTAAAATCCCTCGGGTACGTGTGATAGATCGTTTATGTGCGACATTAGACCCTTCGTTTATCTCAGTTACCCTTTCTCTTTTATTCTAGAACGTTCAAAGACTTTGAACCGTTTCACATTAGTATTTGTTGTGGAGATTGTAACTGTCGAACGTAGGTTTTTGTCTCTCAAAGGCCTGAAGCACCGAATTGGAGTCTACATTTTTATTGTGACTCCTACTGCCTACATAAACCAGAACAGTTTAATTTCGTATTTTATCAGCTTATTTCCTGACCTTTTGTTTTATTGTGGCCGCCTTTTTGTTTTCCAAGGGTCAACATCAAATAGATGAATGTCAATGTTAGCATTCAAAGTCAACAGTAAAAATAGACACTGAATAGTCGAATCCTAATTACCTATCAGGCAGTGAAGCCAACTAACTGATAACTGAAAGTACACATTACACAATGTACGTAAATTAATCTTTTGAATTTTAAATTGCTTGGAATAGGGCCTCGCTGTGCCATTCACTACATATTTTGAGCACCATAAAAAACGTGCAAAACGTTGATAATGGCAGTCGATCCACCTTTACCTTTTGTGCCCAAATCAAGTTATTTCTGTCCCAAAGAACCATACATTTGTTGGGACCCATTCAAATGGTTCCCATTCAAAAGGCATACAGCGTAGGCTAGTACTTCTTTATTTAACTTTAGACTTGTCTAAATTCACTGCGTACTGTCTAGCTTTTAGCTAGATTAAATCAAGGACGTTTTGCGTTCAATGTTACTTAGTGGGTGTTGCCAGCGTACTGTTTTATTGCTGTGGTGAATATTGTAGTATGTGGAGGTATTAATAGGGGGCGGATACACGATATTAACTAGGCTCACTGGATGCCGGATTTGAGCTGTGTTACGTAATGTGACGTGGTATGCCATATGTCCGCTATGCACCTAATTATGAAATTGTTTTGGTTAGACACATTGTTCTCGTTTGGTCATCAATTTAAACCTGTATGAGTGCCTTGTGTTACCTTCAACCAAAGGCTACATATAGTTACAATACGCTTTGTTATTCTTTTATATTTGATCGGCTGACGTTTAACCATTATCTCAAAAAGGAGTTTAAAGAAGCATACAGTTTTTGGTAAGTTAATTGGAAATACTCTGTGGACTACTTGCAAGGTAATACACACAAGTTATTACTATCAAATAGTACCATGGCGTATGACCATAAATTTGCCAAGATATACATACATAAATAAATTGATAGCTCATACAATATACATAGTAGTTTCCGATCTGATCCGTACAATATAATTTATGTGCAAAGTTTTTGATAGTTCAGAGTTTGTAGGCGGTAACATCCAACATTGTGCTTTGTCGGAAGCGTATTACAATTAAAATTAGGATTAAATCGAAAGCAATAAATAAGTAAAGGACAATTAAATAATAAATCAGTAATTAAATCGAGCAGGCAATGTTCTACATCAATGCAGCTATAGGGAGATGTAGAACCATGTGTACCAAGGACAATTTATCGAGAATTTGGGCAATGGAGTGAGTTAATGTAGAAATGTAGCATGGTATCATGGTATACACATTATTTTTGTGGTTATTATGAGTTAAGAAAGCTAACTAAAAATCACGGGTCATTCAGTAAAATACTGAAACTCACGCGAAAATGTAGATTGACTTTGTGTCGAACCCGGAATGGAACCCACTACCCGCGCCACTGGTGAACGTACCGTGCCTTTAAACTTCGTCGCACGCGCCGACGCCGGAGTTGGAAGCAAACGCATGTGATGTTGCGCAGAGGGTACGGTGGACTCGCAGCGCAAGGAACAACACCAACGCAAGCCAGTAGGCTGCGCGACAGCACCGCGACCGTGCACGCTGCTCATGAAGAAGAATCCCTCTGAGGTTCGAAACTAGTAGAGCTTTTCTCAGTATATTCACGTGAGTAACACGCGATAATTAGTTAATTTAGTATGTCTCACGATAGTTATTATAAAAAGCTGAAGAGCTGGTTGTACCACCGGCTGCACGCAACATATCGCGAGTTCGATTCCCGCACGGACCAATTCTTTGTGTGATCCACAAATTATTGTTCCGGGTCTGGGTGTCATGTGTATATGAACTTGTATATTTGTAAACGCACCCACGAAATAGGAGAAAATCCTAGTATGGGGCAACGTTACATAAAAAATGGACATTTTCCATTAGTACTCTTTTTACTATTACACCTGTAGGTTGTGCCTACTGCGATTTATGTACGTACTCATGTGGTCAAACGAAACTCAACCGCAACTCTGTGGGTGGGTGCAGCAAGTGAGTACAATTGAGATTTTTAATTAAATCCTGAATTAAAAGAATTTAATTAAAACTTAGTTTTGCCAGTTTTTTGTACTTCTTGTTCGTCTATTTCTTTACTTTGTGGGATTTCTTTGCCATTATTGTACAGTTTTTCTTGGTAGTGATAAAGAAAAGGCTTTCGCCATTGTTGTTTTTTGTGTGATGTGGGAAAGAATAGCGCTTTGAAGTAAGGTGCTCGATATTTTTGCGTATTGATACGCTACTGTGTTTTGCAATATCTTTAGACTTGAAGAGACTTCATACAAACATAACATGTTTTAATTATTTACTTTTAATAATAATAATGTAACTTACTTACCACCATACTCAGAGTAATTGAATGGTTTATTCAAATAATGGTTAGTTAACAAAATTTTTACTAAGGAATTAACATCACGCCTTTTATCCTCGAAAGGGGGAGGCAGAGGTGCACATTATGCCACTATACAATGTAACACCCACTTTTCACTATTTATGTTATGAGTCCCATGTAATAGGGGGTGAGCCTATTGCCATATACCGGGCACAATTCCAGACTCCGTGCTACTACTGAGTTTCTTTTTTAAATCCCAGTAATACTTTGCCCTACCCGGGAATCAAACCCGAGACCCCTTGCCCGGCAGTCGCACTTGCGACCACTTGGCCAACGAGGCAGTCCTAAACTAAAAAAACTAAGGACTTTAAGTATTCATTATTGAAGCCACTCCGGCTCCGCTAACATAGGTCACTGATAACCTACATGGCGGTTAAAGAGTCAAATATCTCATGAAAAATATTCAAACCAAAATAAATAAAAATCGCGCGAGTTACTCACGTGAATATACTGAAAACAGCTCTACTAGTTACGAACCACCCTGTGAGGAAAAACACCTCTGTGTTTCGAAACTAGTAAAACGTTTTTCAGTATATTCACGTGAGTAACCCGCGCGATTTTTAGTTAATTTAGTATGTCTCACGATAGTTATTGTAAAAACATTTCAACCAAACTTCAAAAATATTTTTACTGTCATCAAGCTCAAGCAAGATAGAATATTCAAACGAAATCTCTCGCAGCATATTTTTGAAATTCTCATTACTACGACACCGCATCGACGGGAAAGTTATTCACTATCAGCAACTTAGAAAATATTGCTAGAGTAAATATTTCGACAGTTAAGACAGGGCTCCAACTATGACAAGACTGCATGAATAAATTATTTTCTACAAGCTTGCACTAGCTTGAGCGTTCATAAAGATAATTTTGTGAGAACAAAAGAGAATATAATACCACGCATTTTATACCAAAGAAATAAATACAATGTAGGTAAATTAACACGTTAAAAAATTTAACACATACTTTTTCACAATAAAATTATACACGGAGAAGGTTTGAGCATTAATCACCACGCTTGCTCATTGCGGGTTGGCGATATCAAACTTATAATTAGGAATTATAAGTTCAGGTTTCGTCACGACGTTATCCTTCGCCGTTTGTGGTGATTAAATAATCTTAGAAAATACATGAGAAGCGGGCGTCCTAACATCCGGGCCACCAAGACATAGAATTACTAATTTACTGTAATTAAGTAAAATCGCGGGTTACTCATGTGAATATACTGAGAATAGCTCTACTAGTTTCGAGTCACAGAGGGGTTCTTCCTCATGAGCAGCGTGCGCGGTCGTGGCGACGTCGCGCAGCTCACTGAGTAACCCGCGATTCTACTTAATTTAGTATGTCTCACGATAGTTATTATATAAAAAAAAATACTGTAATCATCAATTTCAAATCTGTTTTCTGTCTATGTTGACTTGGCACGATACACTATTAAAAATCAAAGAACAAGTACTAGATAGGGGTTTATTTCGAACCATTAAGCTAAGTGCATACAACATGGGCGCTAGGAACTGAAATAAATCGTTCAGGAGTGTAGTACGTGTTTACAAGGCCCGTTAGAAACGTTATTGGTTCGGGGTTACTGCTGCATCTGTACATACATATGTAGGTACTAAATGTACAGTTTTTTTTATAGGGGGAAAATCATCGAATGACTGCTCCCGCTTGGGTGAGGCGAGAGGGAGTGTCAGACTCTTACTGACTAAAAACCACCCCGTTCCTTCTCCTGCACGTCAAGCCGGACCCCCGATAACCCTTTAGGTTCTCTGCGACACTAAATGTACAGTAGGAACCTATTTAGGCTTATGACAAGTGACTTAGTTGACATAGGCAATTAGACAACATGATACAACATATGACAAAGATGTTTGACATAGGTAGTATGATAAAAATCTGTCAAAGGTTTTTGAATTACCGGGAAAAATCTAATAATCTCCTCAAACAGTTCAATATATATACACAAGTGTATTCGTGTGTTGCTCAATTTCCGTGTAAATGAGTTGTTAGATCCATGAAAAGAGGACAAAGAAATATTCAGGTATACATATATATTCATACTTTGCAAAGAGTACACTTCGTAAACATTTGATGTGGTGTGAAGACTTCTTAGAAGAAGAAAGTGGTTTGAATAGCGAAAGTACTCGTATACTCGCCATAAAGGCTGCGAGATCAACATATCATAACATCACGCCTTTTATCCCCGGAGGGGTAGGCAAAGGTCACATTGTAGCAGTTAATGCCACTATACAATGTAACACCCACTTTTCACTATTTATGTTATGAGTCCCGTGTTATAGGGGGTAAGTCTATTGCCATATAACGGGCACAATTCCAGACTCCGTGATACTACTGAGAAGTTTTTAAAAACCCAGTAGAAAAGTATTAACTTTTCCTGACTCGGAAATTGAACCTGAGACCCCTTGCCTAGTACGCACTTGCAACCACTCGGCCAACAACTCAATCACAACTCTAGTTTCTCTTCAAAACGTATAAATCTTTTGCTGCGAGATCGAATTTTACTTTAACTAGTTGTTTTTCCTAAACCATTAATAATATAATAGTATCTAAAATATATTAATCTAGTAGTATACTATCACGGACTAACGCAAACGTGAACACAATAAAAAATACAGGCTAAAGCTGGCAAAGTCATTCACTTAAATTGTTCACAGTCATTACATACATTTCTACAATTAAACGTTAAACGTACTACTTTAAAAGCGTCGTACTACAAGCAGTGTGCAATTAAGTGGAGTACACACAATGTACGATGTGACCTTGTCCGGTTGCCCGGTGGCCGGACGAATTGTTCACCAAAACACTCTGTAACTCGTAAAGTCGTACCGGGTTAACATTACGAGGCATTCTTGGCAAGTGTACTGTTGCCTTTACAATTTATATTTGTGGGTTAAGATGCTTCAGAAGTTTGATTATTTGTTAGCTCTTTAGTAGTTAAGTAGGGGTTAGTCTATTAACTGCTAAATATTACTGATTTATTTATTTATTTTGATTAACCAAATAATTGTTTATACTATAAACATTACTGATTAAATAGCTAAAGAAACATTTACAAGTGCAACAATAATTTATAGGGTAGCACCACGTGCAAAAAAACATATGTAGGTGTCATATGTATATGAACTTGTATGTTTGTAAACGCACCCACGACACAGCAGATCATCCTAGGGTGGGGCAAAGTTTTTATAAAAAAAATAATAATAAAAAAAGGTAAACAAACATATAGAAAAATAACAAATGATTCCTTGGGTGCATATCTATCACAAATAAAAAATACATTAGGATGTCAATTAATAATTATATACGGATTTATTGGACCATTAAATTTATTTATAGTTGTATAAATTGTATTAAATTAAAAAAATAAAAAATTATAATAAAAAGCAGTAAAAAAACTCATCAGTTCTAAGGCTCGGTTTCTATACTTAAGTCGGAAAAGTTGGTTTAAATGGAGATCGTATTGTGCTGCCTTTCATGGTGGTGGTAAGCCCTACCCAGAACTTTCACGCGCCCTTAACCACGTCTATGATGAGTAACAGAGATGTGAAAATTGTCTAATGAGTGTGACCCAAAAAATGAAATAACGCTTAAAACTAACAATGTAATTCCAAGTAAAATGTCATTGCATCAAAAAAATTAGACTGTCTGTACGTTTAACGAGCAAGGCATGTTCACACGACCGGGATGAATCGCTCACGAATACATTAAGTAGGCTTACATTGCGGCATTCTTGGCAACGTGTAACACTGGCCTTACCGTGTTCATTACACTTAGTTTAGTGCAACCTACTAGTTGTAAGTCGAGCATACATGACCAGCAAATGAACCTACCCTAAATTTAAATGTTGTTAAAATATTTTCAGCTTTATCGTTTTGTGATAAAGTAGAAAGTGTAATGTAGAGATTTGAGAGTTCAGGGTAGCTTGATGTCATGGAATCTGCTATGCACTGGACTGGTAAATTTATATAGATGGTAGTCTACTCTAGACATCTGTTTGTTGTACTGAGGTTACAAATTAACTTCAGGCCGCATTGGGTATCGTCAAGTTTGCGCGAGCATGAGTGCTAAGAAATTTGGGCAAAATTTTTGAACCAGGTAAATATGAGGATTTTGGTTTTAAAACCCTTAAGGGGGATACTCATTATGATATAGAATTTATTATAAATCTTGTATTACAAATCAACGTTTGTGTGTGTATTTGTCAATCAATCGCGTCATAATGGCTGGAGGGATCGGTATATAATTTAGAACAGGGTTACATTATGGTCAAAATAAATCATAGGCTACTTTTTATCCCACGTGAATACGTACAAAGTAACGGCCAGAAACTAGTTAATAATAATATGTAATGTAACATAGGTAAAAGAATCAAAGTTACTAAAATGAAAACCCCGAACACAAACATATCTTTCTCCTCAAAAACATAAACACAGAACTTAAAACATAGCTATCAGTAAAAGAGGTCATTATGCGTACCCTTAAAATATGTGTGAAGTCAGTCGCAGGCCGCATAACGAATGAAGAGGTGAGCTTGGTTCAAAAGAGGTCGGGTTAAAAATGAGGATGGACTTCCACGGACCCGACTTATGGATGACATGAGGAAGGAAAAGTCATTTGTTTGGACACCACTGGCTGTGGGAAGGAAGAAATCTCATGGGTGACAAGGATTCACTTCCAGTGGTACGGTTTTGGGAGAACTTTTGATGTTGTGCATAGAATGTAATCAAATATGTATGTGTGTTTAATTGTCTATGTATGTTTGTATGTATGTTTCGTAATACTAAATTAAATTGATAGTAGGAGTTGCCTTGCTACATACGTAAGTGTGGGAGAGCCATGCTTCGGCACGAATAGGCCGGCTCGACCGGAGTGATACCACGGCCTCACAGAAAACCGACGTGAAGCAACGCTGTGCGTTGTACTTCGTCGTGTGAGTGAGGTTACCGGAGGCCCAATTACCTTCCCCTTCCCCAATCTCTCCAATCCCTGAATCCCCAACGATCCTCAAACTCCTAATCCCGAAAAAGCCGGTGACGCACTTGTTACGCCTCTGGTGTTCCAGGTGTCCATGGGCGACGCCGATTGCTTACCATCAGGTGATCCGTCTGGTCGTTTATGCCATAAAAAATACGTACCTACTTTTTCACAAAAAATAAACTGCCACCCCAGGAGAAACCAACGGAAAACGTACCATACATAACATACATAAATACATTTTCATAAACCAATAAACCACAATTTCTTTGCCCACCATCCCAGCTAAAACATAAAGCAAGCACCTAGAACCTAGAAAATTCTTCATCTCAGATATTCTTGTAGCTTCGATAACTTTCATTACATCGATACAAGGCGAGCAAGCAAACTTCCCGACTCATACATTTATTCATGGCCGCAATAAACAGAGGAATATTAACGAGCCACTTACAAACTAACATTACAACAACCCACGGAGTTATTGTAAATAATACAGGCTATCACAAATATATTTACGCCTGTTGTTCTGTGGGGAGAAAGTAGGAGCAAAAGTTTTGGTAGCACTCTGTATAGTGTCTGGAGTCTGAGAAATAGTTGCGGATTATGATTGTGGCATAACTCATAATCTCGGTAGGTATTTAGTTGAATGATAAGGTTACTGAACATTTCATAGAATCCTCTTATCTGCAAGCCGAATTTTTGTGTTATAGGCACGCCCTATGTGTAGTGTTAGAGTAAGCTTTATTTATATATCTACGTAATTAAAGTTATTAAGAAGAATACGTCTCCTTTTCCTGTCTACGTCTTGTGCTCCTGAAGCTGATGCATCTGGAAGTATTTAAGACAAGGTTTACAAGCTACAAAAAGTTAAATGTGTATTCGATAACATTCTTGATTCATGAAAAAAGAAGTACAACGTTGATAATAATACTATCTAATGTGAACCTAACGGGTTACTGAGGCTCCGTCTCGAAGTGCAGGAGTAGGAACGGGGTGGTTTTTAGTCAGTAAGAGTCTGACACTTCCCCCCGCCTCACCCAGGCGGGAGAAGTAATTCGATGATTTTCCGCCCTTAAAAATACTATCTAATGTGTAAGTGTTATTTTTGATTTATAACAGTAATAATGAGTTACCACAAAACTCCTTATTTATCTAGCTAAAAGTGAAGTGAGAAAGTGGCCCGATTGGTTTAAGTCATGTCGATGTATCACCAGTTCGTAGGGGTGGAAGTGAGACCATCGAATCTCCATTGCAAATACGAGAGGATAGTGAAAAATCTATCATTAAAACAAAGGAGGTAGACGCAGAAGTTGGAGTTCGCGGTATGCAGCCCGATGTGTGGTCGCGACGAGTGGTTGAGGGCGGGGAGCGAGCGCGCGGGGGCGCCGTGGAGGCCTCAGTCAGCTGTGCTGATAACGTTAGATCAACTACTTTGTTGCGGAAGGTCGACAGGTCCGTGACGTCACCGCAGCAACGTACAGTAGTGCGGGCGACAGCGACTACGACACCGACGGAGCCCATTGTACTTGAATCAGCGCGAAACAATAATAAATCAGATAATATTAACGAATGGGAAAAAGTTTCATATCGTAAAAAACGTAATATGAGATATCGATACATGGGAAGCACGGGTACCGCCAGGGAAAACGAATGTAAATTCAAAGCTGCAATAAAAACAGTACCGATTTTCATTACGAAGGTACATAAAGACACCTCGCAAAAAGATATTGTTGATTATATCTTTCACAAGACGGGCGAAGTGATCTCGCTTGAAGGTATATCTTTTAAATATCCCAAAGAATATAGTGCATATAAATTCTTTGTCTCTGAAACGAAGGTGGAGATGTTTCTTGACGATAAGTTATGGCCAGAGGGAATTATTTTTCGGAGGTTTATGCATTTTAAGATTAGAAATAACTCGAGCGGTGCAAGCGGCAGTGCTGCTATCGGCGTAAAGTAAACAACTATGTATAAGTTGTTAAGCTATAACTGCAAAAGTGTAAAACGTTCTGTAGAATGTATCAGGCAATTGTGTCGCAAGGTGGACATAGTAGCCCTGCAAGAAACGTGGTTACTACCCCATGACACCTCATTCCTGGGCGATATAGATGAGGACTTCGCGTGCACTGGGACGTCGGCGGTGGACACCGCGTCCGGTATGCTGCGAGGGCGGCCATACGGTGGGGTTGCACTGTTGTGGCGGAAAAGTGTTTTCGACAACGTCTCGGTAGTGCAGTGTGATAACCCGCGAGTGTGTGCAATTAAAGTATGCATGAAATCAAGGGCCTTTCTAGTGCTAAGTGTATATATGCCGACGGATAATAGTGCAAACGTCGTGGAGTTCACGGATTGCCTCAGCTTGGTGAGTGCTATAATTAATAATAGTAATATTGAAACCGCTTTTGTCCTCGGAGATTTTAATGCGCACCCGCAAGAGCAATTCTACAATGAACTGACTTCTTTTGCTCTTGAATCCGAGCTATTCTGTGCTGATGTAGAACTTTTGGGAGTAGATTCTGATACGTATACGTTTATAAGCGAGGCCAACGGTTCGAGACGATGGCTGGATCACTGTGTGACAACAAGGGCAGCTATGTCTATTGTTACGAATGTATATGTTATATATGATGTTCTTTGGTCTGATCACTTTCCTCTTGTGATACAGTGTAATTTAGATGACATTAAACCAAAATTATATGACTCACCAAACAGTAATATCTTGTTAAGTAATAAAATAAAGTGGAATAACAGAAATATTTCACAAATTAATAATTATACAAAATTATGCAATGACTATTTAAAACATATTGACTTCCCTAGTGAACTGACAACATGTTGTGACAATGTATGTAATGATTTGAACCACAGAATTGTTATTGAGAAATTGTATGATGATATTGTTGGTGTTTTATGTCGGGCGGCTTCTGAGAGTTGTGAATTAAACCATGTGCGTAATAGAAAGCCGGTAGTGGGGTGGAATAAGCACGTCGGTGATGCTCACGGGCAGGCAAGGCTGAAATTTGAACAGTGGGTGTGTTTTGGTAGACCGAGAGAGGGGCGCATTTGGGATGAAATGCAAGAAAGCCGAAGGATTTTTAAGTCGCGCCTACGTTGGTGCCAGAATAATACTGAACAAATTAAAATGGATATGTTGGCGTCACACCATTCACGGGGCGATTTCCGCAATTTTTGGAAATCCACTAATAAACTCAATGGTGGGCAGAGCCTGCCCGTGAGCGTCAGTGGCGTTGCTGACGTCACTGGTATTGCTGAGCTGTTTAGGCAACACTTTGTCGTAACGTCTCCGTTGGGGCCATCGCAGTCTGCGTGTGATATGGACTGGACTGGTCGACAGACATGTATCCGCTTTAGAGCCAGAGAGATAAGGCAAGTTATTATGTCCATGTCAAGGGGTAAGTCTCCCGGCCACGATAATCTAAGTATCGAGCATCTGAAACATGCGGGTCGTCATTTGCCTAGGGTGTTGGCAATGTTATACTCCTTTTGTATGGGACATTCATTTATGCCAAAGCAAATGATGAAGACTGTAGTGGTGCCAATTGTCAAAAATAAAACCGGGGACATTAGTGATAAGAATAATTACAGACCGGTTTCATTGGCTACTGTTATCTCGAAGGTGCTTGACGGTTTGCTTGACACTCAGCTGGACAATTTCATCCATTTACACGACAATCAGTTTGGTTTCAAATCCGGTCTGTCCACGGAGGCTGCGATACTGTGTCTAAAGCAAACTGTGAAGTATTATACTGATAGAAGTACGCCTGTCTTTGCCTGCTTTCTGGATCTATCGAAGGCATTCGATCTGGTATCATATGATCTGCTGTGGCATAAAATGCAGCAGGTTTCAGTGCCGGACGGAATTATTCGGATTTTTCGGTACTGGTATAACAACCAAGTTAATGTTGTTCGGTGGTCGGGGGCGTACTCGGCTCCGTACAGGTTGGAGTGTGGCGTTAGGCAGGGAGGACTGACCTCTCCGAGGCTCTTTAACCAGTATGTGAATGCGCTGATAGAGGAGCTCAGCAGAACGCATGTAGGTTGTCATGTCGGAGGGGTGTGCATAAACAATATCAGCTATGCTGACGATATGGTGCTGCTGAGCGCCTCTGTTTGCGGGTTGTCGAGGATGATTGGCATTTGTCAGCAGTATGCTGAAAAGCATGGTTTAGTTTACAACACGAAGAAAAGCGAGTGCATGGTCTTTCGGGCCAAGAAGAGATGTCCGGCTCCGATACCAAAAATAATTCTAAATGGACACCCTCTCAAGAGAGTAGATACTTTTAAATATCTTGGACATATTCTGACCTCAGACCTGGAAGATGATGCTGATATTGAGCGGGAGCGTAGGGCGCTGTCTGTTCGTGCGAATATGATAGCCCGTAGATTTGCAAGATGTTCGGAGAATGTCAAGATAACCTTGTTTAGAGCATTTTGTACGTCTTTCTATACGGGGGCTTTGTGGTTGAGTTATACGCAGAAACAGTACAGCGCTCTGCGTGTTCAATACAATAACGCGTTCAGGATGCTCTTGGGGCTGCCTCGCTTTTGTAGCGCATCGGGTATGTTTGCCAGCGCACGGGTAGACTGCTTCAACACAATCATGCGCAAGCGGTGCACGTCATTAGTGAACAGGGTGCGGGGCAGCCGCAATAGTATCCTGAGCGCCTTTGCTGAACGTTTTGACTGTCAGTACATGAACCACTGTTGTATGGTTCATGTACTGGCTAATGTGAAATTATTGTTTTGAGTTGGGAGATTTTTAGTGATGACTGACTTGTGATTGTGATTTTTGATATGTGACTGTGACTTTTATATTGTATTATGGTTTGTAATGTGTAATTAATGATCTATGTAATTGATTGAAATAAATGGTAATAATAATAATAATAATAATACGCAGGGCACCTTGAGGCGAGGTGACGGGCATTAGCGATCCCGCGGGCTACCATCATCCCGAGTGCTCCAGGGAGAAGTCACCGTTCCTTCTTCTCCGGCTTGCCTTAATTGGCTGGCTGGAGTGAAAGATGACAAGGAACAGGTCTCCCACCTCTGGCTTGCCTTCATTGGCCGTCCAGAGTGGAGTCGCGAGAGCAGTGAACCTGCTCGGAGGGTAAGAAACTATTCGTAAGTCGCGAGTGGGCCAGGGATGCAGGAGGCTTCGGCTGGAGCAGATGATCTGAGTAGAAAGCGGTGGTAGTTTCTTAACCCTTCAGCCACTCACATTCTCGTTGCCCCTTTGTTGCTATATCTAGCAACCATTCCCGGGGCCCGGTCGGTGAGTTGGCGAGTCTCCGCCTGCCATTTTTACGTGTAAAAATTACATTGTTTCGGCAGGTGTCATAGTCATCCATAGTTCCCAATTTACCAGTCCACAACAACCCATCCATAGCCCTACCTTTTTTTTCCATTATTCACAATAGACCTACACTAACCGGGGACTGTCCTTGGGTGCATTTCCATAGTGCATACAGGGATAGTCGCCGGTTTGTGTGTCCATTACATTTATATTATAGTTGTCTAAAGGGCCTCTGCGCAGTTGGCTTCGGCCCCTCGTACGCCTCCCAAATGACCGGGACCCTGTGGTCCCGTGAATGGTAAAGACATACATAATAATAATAATAATAAAACCTCTTGAAATACTTTCACATATCGCTTCATAAAAGTTAGTCTCCTTAGTACACGTTGTTTCTAACAAGGAGGTCAAGGTCCCTCCCGAAGTAGGAACTCCGTCGCATAAACAAAATGATACGGACACAATGCAGGACAAAGTTTGCACTAACCTTTTTGGATAAGTAGGTAATGTGTGCAGTTTGAAGTGGTTTAACGTATTCTAAAGGTACTTCGTAGTATGAAAATGGGGGAATAGTGAGTTAAGTATAAATTAATATTTAGTAGTATAGTTTGACGTCTATTATAGGTTATTTTTGGTAATATTATGTCCTTACACATATTTTAAGTTAAACGCTATCAATATTATGGAGGACACACTTCAATGTGGTAAATAATTGTTTTATAAACAACGTCTAAAAACCGATTTCAAACCCCTCTCTTTTTGAAGTCGGTTAATTAATATACTAAAACTTTCTCCTTAGTGTAACAAACACTTTTCTGAACACCGCATCAAAATCAGTTCAGCCAATTGCGGGGAAATCGCGCACAAACAAACATACAGGTCAAATTGAAAGCCTCCTTTTTTGAAGTCGGTTTAAAACTATAAGTAAGATCACAGCGTCAGTTTATGACAATATCAAATGTTATATTTTTGGAACTAGGCCCAGAAATAAATACAATAAACATACAACCAACCCTTTAAGTGGTTGAGCGTATAAATAGAAATGTTTCTGTAAGTAAAAATAAGGGTTCAGGAGATATTTCGAATGTAAGCTCTGTTTGTCTACTCTTCAACATTTGATGGATTTGGTTTTATAAAGGATATTTTTATTTGTATTTCAAAATCTACACACGACACATGGGAATAAGTTGGTGTTGAGTACGGTTACAAAAGAAATAAGTGCATAATAACAGCATACCATCACGCCTTTTATTCCCGAAAGGGTAGGCAGAGGTGCACATTACGGCACTTAATGCCACTAATGTAACACCCACTTTTCACTATTTATGTTATGAGTCCCATGTAATAGGGGTTGAGCCTATTGCCATATACCGGGCACAGTTCCAGACTCCGTGCTACCACTGAGAAAAACCCAGTAATACTTTGCCCAACCCGGGAATCGAACCCGAGACCTCTTGCCCGGCAGTCGCACTTGCGACCACTCGGCCAATGAGGCAGCAAAGAAATAAGTGTGATTCAATATTTTAGTGGAGTAATTCATTTATTTGCATGACTAAAATCACGTAGGTACTTATTTTATTTTTATTTCGACCATTGTTTTTGACTCTTCATCCAAAGGTCTGACTGGAGAAGAATGCCCAAGGCATTAAGCCCACCTTGTCCATCAGTGTGTGCATAAGGCCATTTAAAATAAAAATCACGATCTTATGGTTAAAATTTTCACTTTTTTATATTACTATAGGGAAAAAAAATTGAGGTATTTGCCTTAGGTACGCCTGAAGTGCTTAGGTGTCACCTACCAGGCAGGCTGTTGACGTAAGCCTCTTTTCCTAAATTGAGTTCTCGATTATAAGATAGGTATTTTGATAAAAATAATTGTAGTATGTTACTGTTACAAACTTTTTTGTTAGGTTTACCGTGAAAGAGTGTCATATTCTTTTCATAGATATATGAAAATATGACACTTCATTTTTAAAAGAGTAATATTTTCGAGTCACATGAACTCCATTCATTTTACCTTGACTTGTTAATGTAATGATAGATAGTGATGGCGTATTTTAAGAAGGGAGCTTTGTTTACTTCTTTCATTATTTATATTTTATCAATTATAGGAAAACCTTCACGCATCTTACTCATTCATACACCCAAAAGTACAGTACCTACGTTTTAAAAACAATCCTTACGATCCTGATACATACTGCACTATGCTAACTCAAGGTTGGCACCGGCGAATTATTGAACGCCTGCCGCCCGTCGCGTCGGCTGGCGGACAGCCAACCGCTTGACACGACGCGTTCGACACGCCACCCTTTGTAGCAACCCTAGCCCCGACGTTTTTTAAGCCATCGATACATCGCACATCGCCACTTTGGCCGTCAGGATGGCTTATCAAGGGTCGTCAAACGATACAGTTCTAAAAGTCCTTTGGCAAAGTAAAGGTGAATTCGATTAAAAAAAGATGAGGTGTAAAATATAGAAAGTAATAACAAACACGTATACATACTTGCCTTGTGGTGGTAGAAAGAAAGGAAGAAAAATGTATTGGTTAATAGGTGTTTTATCTTTAAACTGTCAAACACCAAGCGGTCACCGGTGACCGCGACCTATTGTTCTTTAATTGTGTCTATAAAACCGGTACTCGACGAGTTAATGTCTCATACATTCTACCGAATCGGTGCACAAATATTACACTCATTTTTTACATAGAAATTTAAGTACTATTCTACAGCAATGTTCTTTCAATATTCGTCATTGATTTGAAATTCTTTAGTTGAGTAGTAGCACTTATTTAACAGAAACTTAAATAATTTTGTTCTGAATCTGAAAGTTAAAACTTCTCAGGTCATTTCGAAGCCTAATATAAATTTTAATAGCAATACAGTATGAATTTTGACTGTATATATTTGTCCCCCCCACTCCTACCTCTCCCACGGCTATCATTAGAGTCCTAAGCAGTCGTGGCCTGCGACTAACAGATGACACAATTACGTATTAACAGAGACCGAGTGCAGCGCTCTCTGCAAGCCTTTTTTTGACCGACTTCAAAAAAAACGGAGTTTCTCAATTTGAGCTATATGTATGTAAGTATTTCAGAAATGTGTTTGTTACACATAGGAGAAGGTTTTAGTATATTAAATAACCTATGGCAAAAAGATGGGGAAAGATGGTGTTGGTATGTGTGTGTGGTTTTAAACGAAGTGTATGAAAAAACATTTAACTGCAACCTTCATCGCGCCTGAGTGGAAATTAAGAGTCAAAACCTCTGTCTCAGAATGCAGTAGTAGGCTTTCACTGACTGCTGATAATGATAAGGATGATAATACACATAACACAAATACCAACAAGTTTGTATTTCCTCAAGCGATTAGCTAGATGTACATTGTCATAGAGGAAAAATGTCATACTCATAATAGACTGAGAAATGGACAACCATTTGTCTTATTATTTCTTTTGCGATAAGGAAAGGAAAATATGTCAGTACATATAAAAATAATACACAAACGAAACACCCGAATTGGAATTCGTTATCTCAGAGCATTATAAAAGATCGCTCCCATAACGTGACTATTGATATATTATAGAATAAAATATATTAGGAGAAATATTGATACATTATAGAATAAAATATATTAGGAACAAATTTCAAAACCGCCTACAGAATAATGTATACTTTAATCTCTGTGCATTCTCCTACAATATGAATGCACATTTAAATCTTTCAACCCCAAACTGCTGCAGTGGGTCGTGTGGACCGACCGATTAATCAGCCGCGTTCTACTTAACGTGAGCCCGAGCTAAGTAAATGAGATTGTTCCTAAATAAATGTACTCTTTACTGTAAATTGCTGGGCTTTTACCTACAGTACTGAGAACTTTCTATTTGTCCGCTTCGAGCGACTACGTTTGTTTTTTCTTGAGATTTTGTTTATTTATGCTTCTGTGTAAATCTCATTGTCTTTTTTACAAGGAATCGACTTGATTATCGATTTTGTTTTGTTAATAGTTGATTTTATAAGAAAACTAAACATACTTACATATATATGTGCTTCCGTGAATTAAATAGTTCCTGAGTATAAGGTCCCGTGGTAAGATCCAAATTCAGTAACATATTGAACCTGCCAGTCTCACTATGCGATGTGACAATATCCTCGCTGAACCTGAGATATAACCACCTGAACAAGTTTTCAATAATACTCTAAACATTGAGAGACAATTAAAATAGGTACTTTTCTGAATCAACCTTGAGGCCAGACTCGCATATAAAACTCATTCAAATTAACTCTAAAACGACATAATAAATGAATATTATCAAGTGGTAATCACAAAATATGATAAACAATATATTCTCCAAAGCGAATAACTTACATCGATAACAAGACAACGTATATGACGTGCTCCGGCCGCCGCCGTGTTATGGAGCACGCTCTACTTATTATACTAAGAAATATCAAGCCGAGATTACGCGCAAAACATCGTTTAGACGTGTCACACGTCTCTTCGCGATTACACACTATAAAATACGGATTTAGGTATTGTTATACATATTTAATCAAAACTCAACCTACTACTTATACGATAAGGTACATTTTACAAGTATTTTAGTGTCTAAGCTAGATCGTTGTAGTTTAAATTTAGGCTAAGCTGTATATAATAGTATAAAGACGAGCTACTGGATGGTATAATCAGGGAACCGGATCGTGTTGTGTGGTTATTAAATATGGAAATGCTGTCTTTTCGGAGTGGAGCCAAGGCCCACTTAGCAGCCATCTAGCTCTGATATGATTTTAATTAAATATTCATCTTGAATCTAGGTTAAACTAAAAATATTGTGAGTTGCTTCTGTCTGGTCGTCGAATGGTTCCAAGCCCATGTTGGGCACGAGATCATATTACAGATTTTCTGATGTTTTAATTTTCAGAAAAACAAAAACCCAATATTGTGTCTACTACGCCGTTTTTCAGCCATTTCAAGGTGTTTACTGACATAACTCTAGGAAGTAATTTCATTTGTGGTCAAAAAGGAAAACGATGTTGTCTTATAAAACAAAGTTCTCGAAACATCATTGTGAAGTTAAAGGACATTTTTGGAAATATTTTGGAGCATTAGTCTCCACGTGCAGACGGCTACAGAACGAGCTATGTATATCCAGTTTATCATGATCTCGCTTTGTATAATCTTTCCGCACATCCGAAGGTCAGTTTATACTGGTGATGCATAGCTTGATATGTACCCGTAGCTAACAAACCAATGCGACAGATTTGACTAACGAGGCTCGTTAGATCTCGCTCGGATAAGCGACGACTTACGTGTGCCGTACTTTATCTACTGATCACAATTTTCTTCTAAAGCAAACTAAAAGATGTTTTAATTGAGCCTATTTTATATTTTATAGCCTACTAGCTTTTACCCGCGGCTTTGCTCCCATCACAAAAGGATAAAAAGTAGCCTATGTGACATATACCAATACACACAGCGCCATCTATACCAATACTTTTGTTTTCCCTAGGGAATATCAAATTTTTCCGGGATAAAAAGTACCCTATTATTTAATCCAGACTTCTAACTTTACGTCTGCAAAAATTCAAAGCAACCGGTTTAGTAGTTACGGCGCGAAAACGGAACAAACAAACAAACTCACTTGCCAATTTATAATATTAGTAAAGATTTTAAACTCTTAGTTCATAAAAAAATATGGCAGCAACCACAAAGAGATAGGCAGCAGGATCTCAAATATTTTTTGTTGAATAGTGATCTCTAAGCCTGTCAGGGTGTACCAATCCCAGTAGTATGGCGAACTGTTGTACGTACTTGTACTTAGAAGGTTTTCGTTCAGCAGTTAGTAGGCATCTATCATCTCACTTTTTGTGATTGTAAAATAATACCGAATGAGGGAGACATAGTTTTATCACTAGTCTTAATTGGCGTTCCATAGTTTCTGCCTTGCCTGCCCTGCCATGGGGGTCCATGAGAAACTGGCGTTTAAATTTATGTATGTATTTATTTACTATATATCTATTCCGAAAACTCGGTATAAAAAAATTTCGTTGCCTGAAGCACTAGTGTGAGCTAAAGTGACTAATTACATAATTTACGGGGCTGGTCATTAAAGCCCGCCGGCCACCAGGTGAGGGTTGATGGATGCAAGATGGATGTCCCGAACTGACCGACACGATACGCCGCCGACATCCTTTTATTAATTAAGGAAAATAATTATAACAAAAAAAATACGTTAATGACTAAACGATTGTTACTAATTGATTATTTTATGAGGAAAAATAGTAATTTGTGGAAAATCTTATTTGATTCTATAGTTAATTAGATTTTCGGTCTGTGAAAAGACATTTCGAATAGAACTAATTATGTTGTTGTTTCACTCTCTAGTATTTTGCGTTTTTTTATGTAGGTAAATAATTAATTAAATCTTATTAAAATTTGTTTTTGAGACAAAAGTAAAAATTCACACAAAATTAACTAAAAAGCGCGGGTTACTTACGTGAATATACTGAGAAAAGCTCTACTAGTTTCGAACCACAGAGGGGTTCTTCCTCATGAGCAGTGTGCGCGGTCGCGGCGATGTCGCGCAGCCTACTCCTTAAACTACTAGAGCTTTTCTCAGTATATTCACGTAACTAACCTGCAATTTTGAGTTAATACGAAAGTTATTAATTTTTTTAATTAGTTAAAAATTACGTAACATCGTTCCTGTGAGAAAAATACCCAATATGATATTTATTTTTTAATTTGGTCTTAAAAACTCCACAACCAAATACATCAGACCAAAATAAACCTTATGTACAAACACACAAGCTTTCAAATCACCAACTTTAATTGCACCCATACCAGCTGCTACATCTAACGAAAGTCTACACGACAGCATTGACAAGACACGTTGTTCTACATAACTATGACGTCATCCCCTTACTAGTTTCATGACATCACAGTAACCAATACCGGGCCAATCAGGGAACGAGTAAGCAAATCGCTAATGTTACCGAACTGGGAACTAACTAGTGCGAACTAGTGACGTGCCTCCAATCGCACGACAGCGACTTCCAACTTGTAATTAATAGTTCCAAACTGGAACTGAACTTGTTCCAGCATAGTTCTAGAGTATGTTACTTCGAATTGGAATGACCGTCATGCAAGAGTGAACGTTTCTACTGATTTATTGGGAAAATTGTAAAATTATTAGCAAACTAGATTCATTCATTCGATCTAATGCAAGTTCTTTCTTCTACCCTTTACCATAAGTCGATAGTGAAGATACTAAGCTAAGGTTTTTGTCAATCGAAATCAATTATTTGTGAACGTTGTACATAATTCTGACGGTTACCAAAATAAAACAGTAATCTTTTATAACGCAAAAATAGTATCACAAATTGACTGTCAAGTCGTGTCACGATTGTAATTTACTTTATGACTATCTTAGATAGTTTAATCCAAACTTTTTTGCCCTCGGTAGGTATGATCGTAGTATCTTTTATGGCATTCATGATTTTTTCCATTTAGGCATATCATTGACATAGTTAAAGTTCAGGAAATAATTTAAGAATCATTGTTTAGTCGATACAAGCCCTTCGTAGTACCAGTGGGGTCGTGGCACGAAATTAAAGGACTACAATCGATAGTATTTAGTTGCTAAGGGATGAATCGAGTTAAATAAATCGAAGGTTTTGTAGTCACGAATGTCACGCATATCATTAGCTAAAGTTAAGTTTTTTTATATTGTTAAGTTGCTTGAAGTAGTATAATACGTAGAAGTAGGTTAATTTAAAGGGCTAAGAGAATGTTTTATTTAAAGGTAAAGTTTGTTGAAGAGCTCATAAAAATGACTATGTAGTTGAACTTCCCCGTAATATTTGCCTAACATTTTATGACTTAGAAGCAAAAGAGAATATGTACTTCCGAGAGTAGACATCGACAAAGCATCGTGTCACTTTGAAAAGATTCCCTCAGATTAATCCGTCTAAATACGAATAATAGACGAAAAATGAATCAAGTATCAATTTTGGATGTAACAGGTATAAAGTTACATTATTCTAAGTAATCAACGAGAAGATACGACCAATATTAGACCACGGAAGACTTTGTTTACTTCTCGTGCAGACAGGAGACGGCAGACGCTCAGTAATTATACCTCAGTGCCGCGGTGAATAGCACTTTCAAACAAAACCAGAGAATTCTAAAGTTTCAGGATTTTGTAGCTGAAAGGTGCCAACAGGTACCTGTTACTAAGACTCTGTATATCAGAGGGCTTAGGCTTTTAAGTATTGGGGGTAAGCTGTATTCATGGATGAATTTTTTTAAAGATTAAACAACTGGAAGTAAAATAATGAGAACTCCATACGACTTTAAAATATGATATGAATAATTTAATTTATTAACTCGTCGAGTACCGTATTTATAGACACAATTAAAGAACAATAGGTTGCGGTCACCGGTGACCGCTTGGTGTTTGACAGTTTAATTCTGAAAAATAAGAAAGTTTGAACTCAGAGGACAATTAAATATTATATGTCACTCTACGTACTGTCTACCTCTACTCATGTCAAAGATTGTAGATTATACCTATGTTTAATAATGGTTTAAGGCAATTATAAACTTTTTAGACTGCCTATCTTTTTGGGAAAAGCAGATCTGAAGTAATGTGAGCTAAAACAATGTAAACCAATAGGAGAAATAATTTGCGCTGTGATCCAGAGGAACATAAACGATGAACATAACAGATGATAAAACTTGGCATTTGTTATGTTTTCTTGTAATAAAACATTGGGAAAGTACGGCCATACCTAATGCATAAATCTTCGAAAGAAAAACAATTTTATTACTTTACTCTCTGACGAAATGGATTTAGTAGATGTTTATCCAAAACGTTCGCCTTTTTTCTATCATTCGGTGTTAGACAAACACTCGAAATCTTATCCAAATTCTAGATTCCACGTTATTACAAAACTAGTCTTACACGAATATTGTGTCGAATAAAGATGAAAATTTACTGATTGATTAAAAAAATATTAACTGCACTTTACAAATAACCTGTCAAAAACCTTCACAACAACCTCATTTAATATTTTTGCAGTTTAGCTATTGGAGAAAGTTAAATAAAAAACTGCTCAGCGAGCCAAACACTTAACAAAAAATTCGATTAAAAATTTTAAAAGGCTGAAGGTGCTGAAAGCCTGGTTGGAGCGACCAATCTCCGCCACTCAATAAAAACTTGGTCAACTTTAATTGAAGCACTAAATCATGCAGATTTTTTGCACTAAACGCCCTAATGCGAGTTTTTTCTTTATTATTAGTAAAAGTAGTTAATATAACAGGGAGAACTTGTTTAAACTTGTTCCTTGCCTACGGACCTCGTGGAAAAATCCTCGGGAAGTTTGCTTTTACAGTTGCTAGGCTGTTTGTACTCGTAATTAGTTGGTACGAGTGAAATGAAAATGAGTTATTGTAGTTATAAATGATGTCGAACAATGGCAGGACAACTGCTGTAGTTGCACCTTTGTTTTTTTTGTTGACAACTTCACTTTTATATTTACCGACAGTATCACTACCATGACAGCAAGTTTTTTAAGGTTTTTTTTATTTTTATTTAATTGAGTTTAAACGCGCGCAACACACGTAATTTAATCTGTCAAACACCAAGCGGTCACCGGTGACCGCGACCTATTGTTCTTTAATTGTGTCTATAAAACCGGTACTCGACGAGTTAAAAGTGTCTTAAGAAGAACTACAGACTGAAAACATCAAGATATTTAAGAAACCTGAATTCTTTCTTTTAAAAATAGTACTTTTATTCCTCTGTCGTAAAATCCTGCATCTTCGTCTGCAGAACTTCGATCCATGCTTTATTATAAATGCACGATCAGGTACAGACGTGCCTGGTCTATAGAATGCAGATCTCAGCCAATTATTATAATACAAATAATTCTCAAAGAATGTACAGCTTCGTAGAAATTCTTCGGACATTTTATGTTGGATAGGAAAGATAAAAATTTTATTTGATTTCAGTCTACATTATTCTGAATTTACATTTTTACTGATTTTGACTAGTTCGTTGGTCCAATTGTAAATGAGATTGCGAAATATGTATGTAAATGCAGTTGGGGTAATTTCTGGACCAAACATAATGCTAGTGTTATTGATTTAAAGTTACAGGATACTTAAACTATATTAGTGACTCAAGGAGGTTGAATAACTAAATTACTATCGGCAAGTTTATCATAAAAATTTACAATGGGGGACACATCCGCCTGACCACCAGTAAGTAAATGTTTGCTTGCACCAGATGAAATTCGGTCTCTAGACCATCTCCCATGACCCTTGAATTTTTCTTTATGGGATAAGCCGGTAAACGAGCTGACGGATCACCTGATGGTAAGCAATCAGCGTCGCCCATAGACACCCGGAACACTAGAGGCGTTACAAGTGCGTTACCGGTCTTTTGGGGATTAGGAGTTTGAGGATCTTTGGGGATTCAGGGGGAGATTGGGGAGGGGGAGGGTAATTGGGCCTCCGGTAACCTCACTCATACGACGAAACAGAACGCAAGAGTTGCTTCACGACGGTTTTCTGTGAGGCCGTGGTATCACTCCGGTCGATCCGGCCCATTCGCCGAGGCATGGCTCTGCCACACTTAAATTTTATTTACACACTTGAATTGGCGAATGACGCTGGGTGGTGGACGAGGCTAGCGCAACAACATCAAACGCATCACTGACTGAAGGGATTACTCGGGTTGCGTCACTAAGTTACGAGGTTATCGCTTTTCCATTAGTTGAGGCATTTATAGGGTATGGCTTGATGGTGTTACTGGGTTCAGGTAATAACATTTTAAAATGATCAGACAGATCTGTACTACAATGTGCGAACGGTTCTGAGTGCCTGTACCGTGTCACTTAATAAATAACTTAGAAGTCAATATCCTCAGTACTGATTCATCATCTCATCAACAGCGTATAAATGCCCACTGATGAGCAAAACCTCTTCTCACACGAAGAAGGTTTGAGCATTAATCACCACACCTGCTCAATGTGGATTGGCGATTTCAAACTTATAATTATACATTACAAGCTTAGGTTTCCTCACGATGTTTTCCTTCACCGTTTGTCAGTGATGTCTAAATAATCTTAGAAAGTACATATAACTCGGAAAAAGTAATGATTTTCCTAGTCTTAATTTAATTTAACTAAAGTGTTTTAAAAAAAAACTTCATAATATCTTTCTGTAATATTATATCGATTGTTTCTATCTCTTCAACAATCATTTCCTGAGATAATCGAATTATTACTGAAGTGAACAATTTTATACGTTTTCTTTTATTTCTTTTATTAAGAGGAGCGAGCAAAAGAAACAATAATTTAGGACTTTATTAATTTCTGAAGCCGTTGTTTGATTATTTATTAGTCTTTTTTGTATGAATAAATTAATGAAAATATAATTTATGTTTAGCTAAAAATGCTATTTAAACCACTTTGACCTTTTGGAAAATTAATAAATAATTTGATAGAATATTGGACAGTAGTAAAACAGAAAATATTAATTTGTATACATAATACAATATCGCGATGACGATATAATTTTTAACCGACTTCCAAAAAAGGAGGAGGTTATCAATTCAGCTGTATGTTTTTGTGTGTGTATGTTACCCGATTTTTCCGGCGTTTATGGACGGATTTCGATAATTATTTTTTTGTTGGAAGGGTCATGTTATAGTCCTATTTCCACCAGGTCAGGATATGATGATGAGATGCTATGGAAACCGAGGGGAACCGAGGGAACATGACTAATAATTATTATTTATTGCTTTTTAGTTTTTACCTTTTGCTTGTTATTATATGTTTCATTTTCTTCGAGTATAAATTAATATCATAATTATATAAATATGTCAGTACTTCTCGATGTTTTTGAATTGGTGTTTTAAAAGATTATTATTCTGGACTTTAATTTTAGTAATTTAATTACGTAACATAACAGAATATACACATGGATTTAATTATTCATTCCTTGTTTCATATAAATAATAGTACAATTCTAGTGTTAAATTTCTATACAATACTATTTGTGCTATGTTTATAATACATAACATAACATCACGCCTTTTATCCCAGAAGGGGTAGGCAGAGATGCAAATTACGGCACTGTACGATGTAACATCCACTTTTCACTGTTTATGTTATCAATTATATGTAATAGGGGGTGAGTCTATTGCCATATACCGGGCACAATTTCAGACTACGTGCTACCACTGAGATTTAAAAAGAAAACAGTAGTACTTTAAGCGATCTGGGAGTCGAACCCGAGATCCCTTGCCCGCTAGTCTCACTTGCGAACACTCGGCTAACGAGGCCGTCATTTATAATTATTTATAATTACAATGTACTTTATCTATGCCTTTCAGCAGAGGTTAATGAGCTAGTCAGTTTACAAACCCAATTAAATATTCAAATAGTTCATGAATACATAATCGTTATTCATATAGATATTAAAACGCAGAAAATATAATCTTCGATGTTTGCCAAGAACCTTATCAAAGTTTAATATGTGCATAGAAATTACCTGAGCAAAGTAATAACGCCTTTCAAAGTATTCATCGCTTTGTCAAAAGTTATATTAACTTCAGCACAATGTGAATTATAAATAAATAAAATAAAATAAAATAATGTTTATTTCGGACAAGTGAAGCATCCATAGGGGTTAGTAAGAAAACATTTAAAAATCTTAAAAACTATGTTAGTACCTATAGAGATATTGTTACAAGCCTACTGTTGGGAATACATCTTCGCACGATACCATGTATTATAGGTGAATCGTACCTCCCTGCAATGGTTTTCAAGATGGAGTTGGAACTGGCCCGCACCCTGCAGAGCAGCGATGCAGACTTCTGTCTGATAATGGCATGGAAGTCATCAACGTGTGCTTGAGCGAACATGCCAGATGCACTGCAGAAACGGGGCAGTCCCATCAACATTCTGAACCCATTATTATATTGGACTCGCAGGGCGCTGATAGTCCGCAAAGTATAGCCGGCCCACAAGCTGCACGTGTAGAACACTTGACAATATGCTTTAAAAAGCGTTACTTTAACCTCCTTGCTACAACGCGCAAACCTGCGCGCCAGCATATTACATCGAACTGCCAGCGCCCTACGTTCCCGCTCAATGTCTACATGGTCCCTAAGGTCGTCGGTCACGTAATGCCCCAGGTATTTGAACTGGTAAACACGATTTAGTTCATTACCATTAAGCCTAATTGCAGGTACAGAATCTGGACATTTACCACCACTCGCCTTAAAGACCATGAATTCGCTCTTAGCAACATTGTACAGTAGGCCATGAGTCTGTGCATAGGACTCACAACACGCAAGTAACTCTCTGAGCGACCTGACCGTTGGGCCCAGCAGCACCATGTCGTCGGCATAGCTGATGTTATTAATACTGCAGTCATCAATGCGACAGCCGATTTTCTTACTGCTGAGCTCAACGATCAGGTCGTTAATATAGAGGTTGAACAGTTTTGGTGAGGTTATTCCTCCTGCCTTACACGCACTCCAAGCCATACGGCACCGATAACTTGTCGGCCCATCTCACATTATTTATCTGGTTATAGTACCAGTACTGAAAAATACGTAACAGTTCAGCCGGAACTTTTCTCTCCCGCAGCTTATCCCACATGACATCATAAGAGACGAGGTCAAAGGCACGGGAAAGGTCTAGAAAACACGCATAAACTGGAGTTCGACGCCTTGTATAATATTGTACGGTATGTTTCAGCCCGAGAATCGCACTTTCAGTGCATAGATTATGGCGGAACCCGAACTGAGCATCGTGCAGCTGCAGAAAATTATCCAATCTTGTGTCCAGCTGACTGTCAAGCACCTTCGCGATAATAGTAGCTAGAGAGATGGGTCGATAGTTGCACTTATCTGATATGTCACCCGTTTTGTTCTTTATAATAGGCACAACAATGGTCCGCATGAGATCATGAGGGAGGTACGAATGAGACATGCACAAGGAGTAAAACATAGCCAATACCCTAGCCATATGCGGTCCAGCATGCTGCAGGTGCTCAACGCTCAGACCATCATGACCCGGGGATTTTCCTCTCGTCATTTTATTGATTGTGTTAGACACTTGTTTCGCAGAGAAACGCACTAAATCCGAGTCAGAACAATGTCCATCATCAAGCACCCGCAACGATGCACCCAGCGGCGACTCCACGTTGAAGTGGTTTACAAACATATTAGCAATGTCGTCCGGCCGATCAGCACCCCCAACACTCACCGGAAGGCCAGGCTTAACATCCAACTTTTTGGTCGCCTTCCAGAATTTTTTAAAATTTTTAGCCTTACGATGAGAAGCTAATATATCGAGCTTGATCTGTTCTTGGTGATTTTGACACCATCTTAGTTTGCTTTTAAATATCTTGCGAGTAAGACACATGTCATTGTAAACCTCACCGGCCGTAGGCTTATTGTACCACAACCACTGCTGGTATTTAAGCCTGGCCCTCGCGTGGGCGTCCCGTACATGTCTGTTCCACCCGACAACACGACTTCTATGTTCACTCGACCGAGTATCAACCTGACTCTGAACAGCAGCATTTGACAGAATAGAAACAATATTCGCGTACATCTTGTCCAGAGTAAGTCTATGTGAAATATTATTACAGTGGACATTACTACATAAACCAAACTCCTGAGGATAATCAATCAGTCTCAATTTACTGTTACACATGTTATAATATGCACTAATTTGTTTACAGTCCCTCTCGCCCCATATAACCTTGCTACGAGGTGTTTTATCATCTACATTCCTTGGTTTAATTTTATCTAAACGACATTCAACAAATATGGGAAAGTGATCAGACCAGAAGACATCGTAAACAACACCTATATCACAAACTGTAAGCCAGGCCGATTGCGTAACGACACAGTGGTCAAGCCACCGTCGACAACCGTGCGCGTCACTGATAAAGGTGTAACTGTCTGAATTCAGTCCCATCCGCTCAATGTCCGCACATATCCACTTTTGTTCAGTACAAAAATCCAAAAGTTCACAACAAAACAACTCACCCGGGTGCGCGTTGAAATCTCCGAGTATATAAATGGTCTCAATATTACTGGTTTCGATTATTGCACTGATTTCGCTGAGACAGTCAGTAAATTCCGCCAAGTTATCACTCGAGTCAGTTGGCATGTACACACTAAACACAATTATGCATTTATCTCCGAGCGTCAGTTTTACCGCTGTTAATCGCGCACTCACACAGCTGATTACCGACACTGATTCAAAAACACGTTTACGCCACAGGATCGCTACACCTCCATAAGGTCGACCTCTAAGAAGTTCACTCGACGTATCAACAGCTGACTTTCCTGTGTACTCAAAGTCTTGATGTATTTGACCCAGGTATGGTATATCCTGAGGTAGCAGCCATGTTTCTTGGAGGGCAACTAAGTCGGCTGACTGGCATAAATTTACTGCATCAACAGACCGTTTCACTGATTTACATTAAAACTTATAAATTTCATGATATCATAATGTTATCCTCCATACTAATATATTATCACGATTGCTGCTTCAATGTGCTGCTTTTCGACATATATGGTTCCTTTACAAAACGACGAAAAGTAATATCCTTAGGCCATACATTTTTATCTAAAAATATGTCGAGTTTTGTTTTAGGAACATAAAGCTTATATGAATTGTAAGATTTTTCGGTTTTTCTATTAATTTTATATAGGGTTACATCTTCTTGCGTGTTGTCTTTTATATAAGCTAAGATATCGCTTTCATGCGTTTGTTTGTTTACATTTGATATAAACAATGGTATTTTCAAGCTAGCCGCCTTAAATTTTCCATCGGGACCGACGTCAGCTTTACCAATCATTCTGCTAGAACCATGTTTCGTTTTATTCTTCTTCTTCATCACAAGCTTCCATTCATCCCCTACTATTTCTTTTCTCTCGTTACTCGCCTTCACCGTTTCCACCAAAGTGTTGCGTTCAATAACTCGAGAAATCGTTGAATGGTTATTGTTTGCGTTCGAGTTAATGAGATTAAGGCTTACGGTAGGGGTTTTGCATTGTTCATTCGGTTGCTTGTTGACTCGCACTGACGATGACACATAGCTGTCCGGCCAGTGAGTGAGTGAGACAGTATCACGCGCATTCAAGTTATCGGTCCTGTGCATAGAACCGGCTACTGCGTGCTTTGTTACGGCAGCGGCACCGTTATTTATTTCTGGGGTAGATATTTGTTTTTTCTGCATACCGACATATTTAGGAAAATAATCACTTATAACCGATTGCGATAGGGAATTTGGCGAATTTTCCTTACTTGCTGCCTTCGATTGCTGTTGCAAAGCCATGGGACCACTATCTAGATGATCTAAATCTGCCATAAAGGCGCCCCTTCTTCTATTTACGAAGTCAAAGTTACTATGAACTATTGAGGCACTCTTCAAGTTATCTATTTCCGCCTTTAACTCTAATAGTTGAGTAGCTGTAACGCAGTCATTCTTGAGGATTTTTATCTCTGATTGTAACAAAATAATATCCTTTAATAGCTTTGTTGCATCTATGTGGTCGAATGTCACTGGTGGTAGTTTTTGCAAATCACGAGCAACGAAGATGGGCACTAATTCAGGATCCGTAAGCTTCAAAAGGACTATGATATCTTCAATATCTCTCTCACTTTTTCCTTTACTTTTGCGAATTTTTCGTCTTGAGGTCGGAACGGAATCAAAAAGTAGCTTTTTCGCCGTTACTATTTCACTGTCATTAAAAGTATCACTGCATATTCTTATTAATGATTCTTCATCCATCACATCCGCCTTGTTTTGAATAAAAGCTAGTAGCTCATTAATCACTACGTTGCAATTTGCACATTTTACAATATTTGACTCCATTGCATCGAAATAATGTAAGTACGCCGTTAGCACGTACGTTCACATTCGCGCGCGAGCGAACGCGTGTGATAAGGGGAATAATTATGCATGTGATAAGGGGAGCTAATAGCCAGCGGCACCCGTGACCTTCTAGACAGAAGCAGGGTCAAGAGATCGAGTGCCGAGGATGAAACCCCAACCTTTATTACATCGGTGGTGAACAAACGCATCGTAAAGGCCTTGGGAGAGGATAAAAATATTTTCAGAAGCTAAAATTCCAAATCCACGAAAAACATTTTCATTCCCGTGACATTTCTCTTTTACTGTCTCCAAACTATTAAACTTAGTCCATCAAGATCCATAATGTCTGAAATAAATCTCGAAAAGTAATTTTCAAGACTCGATTTTTTTGGTTCTTTAAGGCATGACCATTTAACGAAGTTGTCTAATGGAGTAATCGTTGGCAGTGGTAAAAAATGATCGAAACTCAAGCGTCCAAAGCTTCGTTATCGAGCGGACTGTGACCACTAAGCTACCAGCTACCGCAAAACAAACTGACTTCTCCATGTGAGTTTGTCCCGAAATCCACTCAGCTCCTCCTTTATATCTCTATCCCTTTTTTATCCGCTAAGTTTGAAAGAGAAGTGGACACTCGTTTGGAAAACGCTACGTTGCCCAAGTTTATGGTAGCAGTCGGGATTTAAAGGGTATGTTTACGATTTAGCGAAGTGTCCGGCAATTTTTCTCATCCACATTTCCCTGTCCGAGATTTTAACTAGGTAAACGTATGCATTGACATTTTTGTTAATTTATGGCAGAGCAAAGTTAAAGCTGACGGATTTAAAGTGCAGCGGTTTTTGAATTGTGGTTTAAGGTTGGGGTGGTGTGTTTTTAAAGATCCAAAGTTTTATTTTGCAGCATTAAGTAAAACATAAAAAATATAGGATGTCCAATAACGCTTTATATTATAATAATTATGCAGGAGTTCATGTTAAAATGAAAATAAACAGCAGTAAAATGTTTGTTGGCTGAATTTTCTTCTTATTTCTTTAAGAAATTATCAAATTATCTGTTGATGGATTACCCTATGGAATTTTCCAGCAAGTAGGACTGATCCACGGCCTCATAAGTAATCAATGTTAATTATATATGTATTATTTTTAACGTAAAATTTAACAATGTTAACAGACTCGTTTACATACTTTCCAAGAGAATAAACATTACAGTACGATTCCATAAAAAATAATTAGAGAACTGTGAATATTATAATTTAGTATGTACATATTTGGTGTTAGCATTAAATTATCTCATCAAAAGAAACAAAATTCTTGGAAGTAGCTCGCTGTATGGAAATGTACTGGTTTATAACAACTGATTTTTAGGAAAAACATGGTGAAATCTGAGTCTGGTATTATTTATTAATCTGACATGATACAAGTGTAATTTGTATTTTCTCGGATTAAAAGCAGTTTGTATTTTTATGTAACGTAAATAAAAATTATTATCTTTCATTTTTGATACTAGGAAATAATAGGTATAAAGTAATAGAATAGGATAGAATAGAATAGGTATAAAATATTGTATTTCAGGAAAAGTTTCATTTACACTGTGTTTGAATTTTGAAAGTTTGTTTAGTTCAAATTAATTTTATGACTGCATTTCTCAATTTACTAGAAATTAAGAAAAAATGCATTTATTATAACGTTTCGTAAAAGTAGACTATTAATAAAAAGAAAAAGACTATACGGATGGCGCGGTGGCTGGTAAACCGGCTGCCGCACCACGATTAACTTTACCCAGATCCGATTTGATTAAACCAGGTCCGAAATTCCCATTTCGGGCCTGGGTGAGCCATGTGTATGTGAACTAGTATGTTTGTAAACCTATTTTATTTCATTTCATATGACAACATAAACCTACGATAGGAGAAATCTTACTGTGTGGTTAACGTCTAGTTTTAAACAAAAGTATGCTGTCTTCGACATAATGTTGAGAACGGAACGTAAAGGTAAGCAGTAGTCTAATCAAATACCTCCATGCATAATGCATAGCATATATCCAATCAATCTACAGAACACACAATGTCTATCTAAACGGCGAGCTAATTAGTCGGTTAGTAATTAGTGTAGTTCTAGCTCGCATTAGTTAGGAAGTGCCCTAACTGAGTTTAAATCGGTTACTGTACAGACTCGCAACGTTCGGAGCGTCGTCGTAGACTCAAGCCAAGTTCATTCATCATGCTGTACTGTAGTATATTGAAGTCGTCTTGTATAGTGTCTGAAGTTTTAGATGGTTTTGTATTAAAATCGATTTTCTAAATCGATCGGTTTTCTAATTGTACATAATTATACAAATATAAGTTTGACTGCTGCGTTGGCCGAGTGGTCGCAGGTACGACTGCTGGGCAAAGGGTCTCGGGTTCGATTCCCGGGTCGGGCAAAGATTTACTGGGTTTTAATAAAGTCTCAGTGGTAGCATAATGTCTGGAATTGGGCCCGGTATGAGGCAATAGACTCACAATTTTAAAAAAACTAGGTAATATTCAGACTGATAGACAACTCACATTCCGTACAGTAGAATGCTTGTCAGATAATGTTTTATTCAACAAAATAATATTCCTTCTGTAATTGCTATTGAATATTAAACAAAATAATCTTCGATTCCTTCAAACAACGTTTGCGCCGCAAAAATCACAACGTTTGTCTCAAAACTCCAACTTATATTTCTTTTTTCTCTGAAAATTGAAATTTGTGTTTTATTCACCCTTTACAGAGACGCCATTATTATAATACAAAGTATAGTCAGCTTACAACTGGTTCTTTGATTTTCTTTTTTGTTGAGCCTCCTTTATTGAGACCTTCTCTACCTTTTTTAGTGGACCCTTGAGATATCAAAGACATATTGTTAAGAACCTCTTGAAAATAAAAAAATAAAATCGTACTCATCAAGTAATGTACCTGTACACATGTCATAAGATCACGCTGGTTTGTGTCCCAAGAGTATACAGGGCTATATTCATAGTAGCTTTTGGTAGCTGTATTATAAGCTGAACTACAATGTTCAGAAGGTTTAATACATAAATATTTTCAACTTTATGCCTAATTACATTAAGAGCTAAAAGTTTAAAACCTAGTTATAAAAAGAACTAAGCAAGTTATATTTCGGAAAAATCTATTTAATATAATCACAATAATGTACAAGTAGTAATCGTTTCATAATAATCGTAACAGCGGCTAATGCCTACGACGTAGCAACGACCTTCGTAGCTAGTACTACGGATTTCGTAGCAAATTAATAGTTGTAGCTGTTCTAGCGCGTGTAATAGAAAGTTGTTTAATATTATATTTAATTAAGTATTGTTAATAAATGCTAACATTAGTTCTTATGAATTTATAGTGGAAAAGAAGAAAAAATTTACCTTGTTGAAATTAAGCCCCTAACTATTACATTATTAGTTACGAATTAAAAAAAAATATATTTCTTATTCATAAGTTTCAAAATTACGAGAACATTGACAATGAATTTTAAATGAAGCCGTTATAGTTGCGAATATGTTTAGTCACCATGACTTTAAGGTTCAAAATAGAATATCGTTGTCACAGAAGAGTAATTAATCAAACGAGTAAAATAATTATCATCTACGTGAAACATTAATTATGATATTTTTCATCTAAAGTATCTAAAGTAGTTTGAAAAACATTCAATAAAGCGTTCTTTAATATGAACCCTACTTGCATTCACGACTATTAGACGAACAAGGCAGCAAACACATTTAGGACATTGTAAAAGAAAAAAGATTTTTTTTAAATAAACGTTGCCCCACACTAGGATTTTCTCCTGTGGGTTTGTTTCTGTGTGTGCGTGTGGATGTTTCTAAACTATCGTGAAAGATACTAAATGAATTAGAAACACCGGTTTACTCACGCGAACTAATGACAAAAACTCTACCAGTTTTGAGCCACACAGGGACTCCTCTTCATAAGCTCAACTAGTTTCGAGTCAAAGTAACTCTTCTTTATGAATCCCTCTGTGACTCGAAACTAGTAGAGCTTCTCTTAATAGTTCACGTTTTTAATTAAAAGATACTTTCTTGACAACAGAAATGTGTATTTTTAGATAAAAAACTAAGTAAATAAATCGTACCTTCGTTTGAGTTGTAAAAGGGCAGAACAAGCAATTAGAGTGAAAAGAAATATCTGTTACATTCTCATTATAATGAGAGAAAAGGAAAAAAAGTAACATTAATGAAAATGCTTATTCTAATTCTCAAAACGTTTAATTATTATCTAACGGGTCAGTAGTGCGTGTCAGTTTAATTAATGTACGAACATTATGTAGGCCCAAATGATCAAAAAAATTCAGGTGGATTGTGGGAAGTCAGGAAGTACGCATTGATTTATTATCGATTCTATTGGTATTTAAGTATCTATTTGACGATCGTTGGAATTTTAAAGATGGGTTTCTTTCGTCGAAAGATACTGTTTAATAGGTACTTGAACTTTGAAACATAAAATCAAATGACATTGATAAATGTATACCATGAAAAGTAGGTGATTACCTTACCATATATCTTATACACTATTATACAAAATTGAAGAGTTTGTTTGTTTAAACGGGCTAATATCAGTAACTACTAAACGGATTTAAAAAAAAAAATAACGTAGGATTATTTGTGTTTTTAATAGTCTATATATCGAGGTATGCTATAAAACATCACACTACGATCAATAGGCGCCAAGCAGAGCAGGTGAAAGCAACTAGTTATGTGTATCAGCCTCAAATCAAGCTATTAGAATAAACTTATTAAGTAAGTTAATGAAAGTCATAAAAATATGAACATAACGATTATGAATCGTCCCAATACAACATCTTACTATAGATTTGACAAACACATCAATTTGAATATTTGGACAAAGCTGTTTATAATAGTCTGTGTGGGAGAGCCATGCGATTCCCCAATCCCTGAATCCCCAACGATCCTTAAACTCCTAATCCCCAAAAGGCCGGTAACGCACTTGTAACGCCTCTGGTGTTCCAGGTGTCCATGGGCGACGTCGATTGTTTACCATCAGGTGATCCGTCTGCTCGTTTACCGGCTTATGCCATAAAAAAAATTAATATAGGACATCTATTTCAGTCGTACATCACTATTATATGTATATTTCTAATTAATTTGGTTCATGGTTAAAAATAGACCCAATGTATCTTATTACACTACATGGGGTTGTTTTATTCTCAGAATTGTTTATAACTATATTTCGTTCAATTAATGTTTCCACGTACTTGTAACAACTTAATAGCTACCAAATACCTATGTGTGAACATTTCTTTTTCTAGAAAATGGGGACTGTGGTTATTCAGTGAATTGTATTTTCTAGAATATGTTGAGTATTACGACGCTGTCTTCTTGTCGATCATAATGATGACGGCAAGCATTATTATTATTATTTGTACTAATTGAAATCACCAAACCTTATTGAACGTAATTTTACAAAACCTGACATGTATGTAAAATGCAACACACAACATTCACTTATTTACATAATAGGGGGAGCCCACGATAGATTTACTCAAGCGTCATGGGCACCTATTGGATTTTCAAGAAGTGGTGATAGAAAGAAAAAATAGTCTCATAGTTACATTGTACAGTGACATAATGGACACCTTTGCCTACCCCATCGGGGGTAAAAGGCGTGATGTTATGTTATGGCATTTCAGTTTCTACCAGAGATTCTACCTCTTAGCAGATATGTTAGATGTCCCACACTTATAATACTAATATACCTACTTTTATATGGAATAGGAGGTAAACGAGCAGATGGATCACCTGATGGTAAGCGATCAGATCAGTTTATGGACATCCGAAACATTGCAAATATTTCAATAAACCCAGTATATCTTTCAAACAAAAAACCGTCCTAAAAATAAAATTATATCCCCACGCAGGAATACAAAGACATCTAAAGGAGACAAACAAAAGCATCCATTAATCTAAATTACAGTAATTCGGAGGTTCAAGGAAAAACTTGGAAAGTGCTCGATAAGTTTAAGTACAATAAGTAGTTAGTGTCATCGGGAGTGAGTCGGTCACAATTAGGAAGTTAGGCGCGGCACCGACACCCATCAATACTGGTTACCGAAAGATGGGATCGAAGAAGACTTTGAGAACATTCGCGACTTTTTTATTGATTTAGGTATGTCTGGATTTTTTAGTGTTGTATTTTGTTCAGTTGTTTGTGTGTTTGTTACTGATTTGTTGAATAACGGCTTAAGATTGAAAAACCGTATGGATATGTCATTACAATTAACTAGATTCTCTTTTTAACGAATTGATGAAATGTATACACGCATCTTATAATTCCTCATGCAGCAATGGGGTACCGTAGTTGGTAACTTTGCTTTGTTGCACATAACAACAAATGTGTGCTGTTTATTTTTACCTCGGTATAAAAAATAAGAAAAATTAACTAAAAATTGTGGGTTACTAAAAATCGTAAATATACTGAGAAAAGCTCTACTAGTTTCGAACTACAGATAGGTTCTTCTCAGCAGCGTGTACGGTCACGGCGATGTTGCGCAGCCCACTCAGTATTTTCACGTGGGTAGCCCGCGATTTTCAGTTAATTTAGACAGTTTCACGATAGTTATTATAAAAACAATGTAGGTATGCAATATTGTGGCTAAAAAATATATCCAAAAACTTTACTCCAAGTTCACGCAAAAATCCACAGCCACCATTTTAAGTCACTTGCATATTAATCGCAGTTTCTTTTGTTACAAACCAAACAATATTTCCATTACACATTCTAATGAACTGTCTCGTATTACCAAAATTGCTTACATAGGTAACCTTAATTAAAAGTTCTAAGTTACAGAACTGTGCTTAGCAAGAAATACACGGTTATCGGCAAGCGCCTCGAATAATAAGCTGCTCAAATATTCATAAGTATTTACTCGGTAAGCAGATTAAGTAATCGTTGAATTATTAATTAATAAATTTAACCATGGTATTTTCTTGTTAATCTTACTCGAGTACACATCTTGTTCTCTTCATTAACTTACTTTGTTCTTGTACTAAACTACTCCCGCAATGTTATGATCATTTAATAATCTCTTACAATCGTTTCTGTGAACTTGACCTAGTTATTTGAATAGGAATATTATTATTGACATTGATAGAATTCAATTATATTTAATGGACGAGAAAATAAACCACAATTACACGATTTACATAAGTTTATGTATTTTTTGTTAGTTGGTTTGGTTATAATCGAAAATGTGAAATGATGAAAAATGTGTGGGCGAGCCATGCTTCGGCACGACCGGAGTGATACCACGGCCTCGCACAAAACCGACGTGAAACAATTCTTGCGTTGTCTTTCGTCGTGTGATTCCCCAAAATGCCGCTACCGCACTTGTAACACCACTGGTGTTTCGGGTGTCTATGGACGGCGCCGTGTGCTTACCATCAAGTGATATCCGATGATAAGCAATGATTATCCGTCTCTAGTTTACCGACTTATTCAATTAAAAAATCTCGTTTTTATTCATAAATATAAATAGACTACTCAAAACCTTTTTTTGTATCAAGGGTTCTTTTAGTTATAGTGTGATTCTTTATTTTAAAGCAATGGTAGGGTTTTTAAAGCATTCTCTTTAAATTTGTATTAACACTATGCAATGGTAAAGCCGCACTAATACCTAAATTATTTGTACAACCTTAACCACACTGCTGGACAAGCATCGAATCTTGTAGGTACACACACTTTATGGGATTCCCACCAGTATTTATGAGCACATACTGTCGAAATTCGCTAATCACCTGTCAATATTAGCGCAATCAGTAGGTATTTGAGGGGTTACTCGATGCCTCCGGGGATTGTTTAACCCTCCATTAAGCAATATAAACAGCTAATCAGTACTGTTTTTACTTACAAATCTACCGTTAGCATTTATTTAAAGACATTTCGCTTTTTTCAAATGTGATTTATTTGGGGGATTAATTAATCTTGAACAATATTGTTTTTGAGTAATCAGTTGTTAATAATTTGTTATGGGAGATGATATTATATAGTTAAAAAATTATAGATTTGTATGTAAAGTTAGACCTTTGGTAACAAATAGTTATCATGCGTTTGCATCATATGCATGCAATAGCGACTCTTCATAAAAATAATTCTCAGGAAAAATATAATATGTTTTTATTAATACAGTCGGAAGATTCTTTAAAATGCACTGTAGAAATTAAAGTGTTACGATAAAATTACGACAAAATATACGAAACTACAGCTATGCATAATTTTTATCAAATTTAAAATTCGCTATACGTTCAACAGTTTGATTGGTGTAAAGTTTTAACTAAGTCATATTTCATTACATACAGCCACGAAGTAGTTTAGTAGTCGAAAACTATACAAAAACTAAGTCTAAGCTTTGTATGGACTTTGTTTCTCGTTTGTTTTTCGGGGACCGAAGAAAAGTCGAACTTAGTCGAAGTTTGACGAAGTTTGACGAAGAGAATTACGCTTAGCTATTTCCTAAAATTTTTATAACAACCCTATAGGGATTAAGTAAAAGATTTCAAAATAAATAAAAAATACTGTAATGAAAGCATTATTTGCAAAACCTACATAGTGTGTATGTTACATAATGTATTTGTAATTGCACAGGAAAAAAATTGTGTGAAAAACATATAATGTAATATAGAAAGTCAGCCCGTTCCTTGTGTTTGTTAAATTAAATAAAATAATAATGAATACTATTTTAATAATAAAAGTATACAGTTTCGTATTTGTGCTGCCTGAAAAAACTAGTTAAACATATGTTTTTAACCAAATTCAAATAAACAAACTGGCATTACTAGGAATTCAAAACATGTTTACGTAATTAATAAAAAAATGTAACAAACATCAATTTATCAATTAATTTGGCGTTAAATTAAAACCTATATTATATTGGAAGTGTTTTTACAAATACATGATTTTTCTAATTGGTGGATACCTGACATACATATTAACCTGGGATTTTCAGGTTTTACGTAGGTAGGTACTATAGCTAAATGTTATTAATAGGAGTTTCATTTTAGATATCATTTGGGCCTAATAAGGTCAGCAGAATCATCGAATGGGTTTACGTTATGCAAATATACTTATTTGTAATCTATATTGTGTGTAATAGACAATAATAGGTACGTAAATTATGAAATATTGTATGAAAAAGAACACATAACATCACGCCTTTTATCCCCGAAGGGGTAGGCAGAGGTGCACATTACGGCACTTGATGCCACTGTACAATGTAACACCCACTTTTCACTATTTATGTTATGAGTCCCATGTAATAGGGGGTGAGCCTATTGCCATATACCGGGCACATTTCCAGACTCCGTGCTACTATTGAGGTTTTTACAAACCCAGTAATACTTTGCCCGACCTGGGGATCGAACCCGAGACCCCTTGCCCGGCAGTCGCACTTGCGACCACTTGGCCAATGAGGCAGTCCTGTGTATGAAAAAGAACCAAAATTTAAAAGTATAATTCAAAGAAAAAAAATTAAACAATCTCAAACTCATTTTAAAAGTAGGTTAAAATAAAAAACGACCAGCATAAATAAGCACACGGCTTCAAGAACAAAGCACAAACTATTTGTCGCTTGACAGTACTGTAACATGCAACACAGCAACATGTCGCAAAGTTGCAACACAAACATCGTGAGGTTGCAAGCTACAAGATTACCCGAGACTAATGTTCGCCATTTGTTACTGTAACGCGCGTCTATCAGTTTAGCAAATAACTCTGACGTGTTTAGTAGACAGAGGTTGAACATTGGTTTGGTTTAATTGGAGAAGGATATTTAGAATAAAATTATGTTTTAAACCTTCAAGAAATTCGTATTGAAGTGTATGTGATACAAGCTTGTGCCTGCGACTTCGTGCGCCTTTCTGTGGGTAAAAAGTACCTTGTGTTATTCTAGACTGCCTGTTTCAAATTGTATCCCGATCCCTTCAGCTGTTTCGATGTGAAGGAATAATAAAGAAACAAACAAACATACAAAATTTATTATTTAAAATATTAAAATTATGAAAATGTTTGATAAAAAATCTTACTTTACATTAGTGAAGTGCTGTTTATCGGGACCACATTTTATCAACAGCTTGTGGATTCCGAGCACTGCTTACCTGTACCTATCAAACTTGTAGTTTCATAGTTGACTTATAATATTCGAGAACAACACTTTGTGTGATCCACAAATTGTTGTTTCGGGTCTGGGTGTCATGTGTATGTGAACTTGTATGTTTGTAAACGCACCCACGACACAGGAGATAATCCTAGCATTATCTCCTTTTTGCCTTACCAACCTTAAAAACCTTGCCCCACACTAGTGTGGGGCAAGGTTTTTTTTAAAAAAAAAATAAAAAAATTCAACGTAGTAGTGGCCCAGAGGTTAAGACGCCTGCTTCTAATACGTGCGGGTGTGAAACCTATGGCAAGTTCCAACGGGATTATTTCCGAGTTACATGTACTTTCTAAGATTATTTATACACCATTGACAAATGGTGAAGGATTATATCGTGAGGAAACCTGTCCTTATAATTTCCAACTATAAGTTTGAAATCGTCAATCTGCAATGAGCAAGCGTGGTGATTAAGGCTCGAACCTTCATCGTGTGAGAAGAGGCTTTGCTTAGCAGTGGGCACTTATAGGCTGTTGATGTTGTTGATGTTGATGATAAATAATTGTATTATACTGTCACTGTAAGGTTTCTCTGACGATTTCGGTAAAATCATCATAATATCACGCCTTTTTATTCCCGAAGGGGTAGACAGAGGTGCACATTATGCCCACCCACTTTTCACTATTTATGTCCCATGTAACAGGGGGTGAGCCTATTGCCATACCCCGGGCACAATTCCAGACTCCGTGCTACTACTGAGATTTTTTTTTTAAAAACCAATAATACTTTGCCCGACCCGGGAATCGAACCCGAGACCCCTTGCCCGGAAGTCGCACTTGCGACCACTCGGCCAACGAGGCAGTCTGCGACCACTCGGCCAACGAGGCAGTCAGTAAAAGTGTACCTCACTAATCTATATAGTCTTTGTTCATCCCTTCAGGGAATTCCAAGTTCCATGTTAACAACGTTATTCAACTTTTAGTGATCTAAAAACTCGTACCTAGTTGCTGAAAGTTGTGTACACTTTATTGCTTCACGGAAGGTATACCTAACACCGTCGAAGATTAAACCTTCTCAGTGTTCACTAATTCACTGAATACTGAACTCAGTTTGTTCAGTATAGTTCCCTGAAACGATGAAGCATCACAAAGTAGCTTACGGACTGAAGCGACTTATGAAATATGAAATTCTACAGTTCAGCTTCGAGAGGTAGGAAGTAAGGCCACAAGTTATTTAGAGTAGGTACACTGGGCATGTGCAGGTAGCCATGGTATTGCGTGAATAGACAGGTAAATAAAGATTGATTCAGGACAGCGATCATTTGTTACGTAAGATGTGGCTTCAGAAGAAAGTATACAATTAGATATTGTTAAATGAAGATAGGCCATCTTATAAACACATACGCTCAAAAATCTACCCCTATCCTAAATGTTAGTCGCGGCGAACCTAACGGGTAACCGGGGTCCGGCTCGACGTGCAGGAGAAGGAACGGAGTGGTTTTTAGTCAGTAAGAGTCTGACACTCCCTCCCGCCTCACCCAGGCGGGAGCAGTCATTCGATGATTTTCCCCCCTTAAAAAAAAATCCTAAATGTTACAGGTTAATTTTCTATGAGTTTATTTTGGGAATTTTGGGTTACAGACTAATTTTAGTCTATCAAACCAGGCGGGGCAGACCTTCGCAAATGCAAACTATGTTATTTACATCATGTCAATGCAAATATTCTTCAAAGCAAATCTACATACTTTTCTCCAACGCCCACGACTATTTAGTTTGGACGTTCATATTTGTGATAGCTCGCCCACGCCCACGACCACGGTACCACTTGTCCCACGCTTAGCCCATAATCCTGTGGTATCTACTTGAAGTTAATCTCAGTTTTCTGGCTATATCTCTCTGATCTCACACATTTCACTTGTATGATCGATGACGCAGCTCAAATATCGTAAACAATGTTAAATAGACACTGCCATTTTGAACATCAAAAAGAAAATAAGACGCCTAAACGAAATACCATTAAAGTTTTTGAGACACTATTGTGTCTTTGACAAATAAAATTGTGTCTATCTAGGATTATTTTGAAAACTAAAAGATACTAAACTAGATATTTTCTTTAAAATCACATAATGGAGATTAGATGGGTTGCGTAAATTGCGATATGATACATGTAATGGAATATTTTGTTTCTTCAAAGTTGAATTTAAAGCTTTGAATAGGTTCGGTCTGAGGCGAGATAGATTTTAGTCTTTATCTAAATACAACTGAGGTTTAGGTTCTCAAACTAAGTTTTTTGTTTTTATAATATTTAAAATAATAAATGTCGTACAGGCACACGATATGCATTCATGCACGTCACGTTTTGTTAAGTTTCTGAAATGATTTGGTTGAGGTAAGTCAAACTGGTTCACTAGTACGAGTGCATAACTTTTTTATGGTGGTAAGCGATTATGTAGCCGATGATGGTGCCCGCCTACCTATGAGCAACCTGTTCACTCGAGACTTAAAGGCACTCATGATGACGTGACACATTGCGTGTTTATCGTTTTGTAAAGAAACTACGTATATAAACTTATTAAGCAAGCATTTATTCATTAAATTTCATTATAATGAGCTCTGACGTCCACATTAACCTAATCCAGTCTGATCTAGAATTTAAATGAATTATTCTAATAACCTAGTTCGCTAACCTAAGTTAGTTAGACTATTATTTCATGATTAATTCTAACTCTTTAATATGTAAGCAATGAGCCTTCTATCAGCTTATAAAACAAGACTAGCCTAAATTTAACGCCAACCCTTTGAATAATCATAAATTCATTTTGATCAATTGACTTTACAAATAAAAAAGATATTTTATGAAAATTCAAGAGAAAGTTTGTTTATTTTTTTCATTAAATGTTTTTAATTGAAACTTTTGAAGTTCGTTTGAAAGTGAGACGTGTCTAATAGAGCGACAAATTGCTTTTAATGGAATCATTTTATAACTTTTATTGGACGTGAGGTAATATTTTGTAGTTATTTATTATCGTGGTCAATTCTGTTATCTATAGGAGTTTGTAGGTGTTTTTTAGATAAAGGGTTTGGTTTATCATTACTTTTGATATTTAGTCATTGTATCATTAGTTTGTTATAAAACCTGATTGTGGCCTCAAAATGGACTACAAAAATTACAAAAATTATCCTATTCTTGAGCCCATTCTCAGGCTGTCTCGGTTCCTACAACATGTTTCTAAAAATATGAAATTACAACAAATTCCGTTTCACCTTCCCTGTAATACAAACTCGGTGGCATGTACACAATAATATTATTATCTACATCTCAAGGTTCGCGACACGTTCCCTTCGTATCAGATGTTAACGAAACATCACGTACAAGACGCTAGGGGTCTCGAATTTAATTCAAATCCGTTCCAAATCTACCAGATAAGTAGATTACGGGGTATCAGGTGACCCTTGTCATTCTTGCTGCCTGAATTTCCAGACAGAAGTTTCGCGTTATTTATAATCTGTGTCTGTTTTGGAGTTTGTGTATCTGTGGTTGATGTGACCTTGAGAAAATGGTCGGAGATTTTTGTTTGAGTTAGATTGAGTAGGTACTATATACTTGTGCTTCTAAAGTTGTTTAGCCATTGTTCATTTGTCAAAGTTGTAAAGCGGTTTGTCATAGTAATGTAAAGCTGTAGTTATGTGTCATTTGTTAATAGAATTTACATTTCTCAATCAAGTGCAAGAACCTCTTGTGTAAAAAGAAAAATTATTTTAACAAAGACAACCGATTTTGGAAAATGTGTATTATACATAAGGTACTATTTACCTTAACAGTAAAACACTCTGCCAAACTTGGACAGCAAAGTCAAAAATTGACCGTTGGTAATTCATTTAAAACCGATTTAATTAGATGGCACTATATTATATTATGATTATAATAACTAACTCTAATATTCATTAAAAAAAATGTATTCAGGAACGTTATAAACGTCTATTTTATATTTAATAGGCTCGCGATTGACCACTATCTATATTTGAACATTAACTTCAAACAAATTACAACTTGCAACACACTTTACCTACATCTTATATCGCTCTAATATTCAACCTGAACGATGAAACAATAGAAAGAGGCTTCAAAGTAACAATACAGAGCACTGCAGAAAAACCTTTTCCACTTTTCTAGTAAATCTTCGAACCCCCAATCCCCGCGACTCGGAGCTGAATTACTACTCAATCCCAGCCACGACATGTTTACTTACAACATATAATAGTGTTACGTCACGCGCTCGAGCCTTGCAAAATCGTTTCCTCATAGCTATGATGCCCTGGTACCTTGGTAGACAAACTTTATAGTAACGCTGTAGATTGAGATTTTGTTTTAGAAGTGTGAAGAAATGTTTGTTAAATGAATAGTACCTGCTAAGTATCAGTTTATAATAAGTACTTTCATGTTTTTTTCTAGTATATGTACTAGAAGACATCACGTTTTTTATCCCCGAAGGTGTAAGCAGATTACGGCACTTAATGCAACTGTACAATGTAACACACACTTTTCACTATTTATGTTATGAGTCCTAGAGTCCTATGTAATAGGGAGTGGAGCTATTGCCATATATCGGGCACATTTCCAGACTCCGTGCTATTACTGAGATTTGAAAAAATCAGTAATACTTTACCCGACCCGGGAATCGAACCCGAGACTCATAGCCTGGCAGTCGCACTTTCGACCACTCGGCCAACGAAGCAGTCGAATCTAGTACATAGTTGGTCTCTAAGTCTATAATTTGGTCTAATTTCAGCACTAATACTGGTGCTGAAACCTCTCATCTATTGGACTTGATATTACTTAATTAACCACTAATATATCTCTATAAATCCTAAGCTACGACGTGAAATACATAAAAATGACATACTTTTCTTCCTTATTTCAATAATAGTAAGTACCAACCTCTAGTAAGTACATATACAATTGTTATCGTTACCATTTGGAAGAAAAAACAGCAATTACTTCATTCCATAACAAAATACCAGTATACTAACAATATTTTGCATGAAACGTAGCAGGAATATTCTTCGATGTATCTCTTTGGTTTTATTTTAAAGCTAATATCAATTTTATCTAAAACCTGTTCCCCGATATTGCAGAACGTTCAGCCTGTTGTAAGGAGGTTAAGGCACAGATTTATTGGAGTCTATGGATTCCGTATATGAGTTTTATGTGTGAATATGAGATGATTAAAAGTGTTATTAGATTTTATTATCATCTTGGAGAACTTACCTCTAAAAATTCTATTGATTTAAATATATTTATCAATGTTTTTATAAAAACTATCGTGGCACATACTAAATTATACTAAATTAACGAAAAATTGCGGGTTACTCGCGTGATTATACTGGCTCATGTAGGCTGCGCGACATCGCCGCGACCACGCACGAGGAAGAACCTCTCTATGCTTCGAAACTAGTAGAGCTTTTCTCAGTATGAGAGTTCTTTTAGTTTTGGTTTCTCAGTTACGTGAGTAACCCGCGATTTTTAGTTAATATTTTTCTGTCACCATTATCTACAATTTTTTATTATATATAAAATAAAAATATCAGTTCTGTAATCATAACGACCACAGATGCTCTTTTCTAAAAAAAAAACATTATGATTCTACGCATTTTTAATGTAATTAATATAGGTCATCGGAATTTTAGCCGCGGAAGACTTAACGGGTAGCCGGGGTTCCGGCTCGAAGTGCAGGAATAGGAACGGGGTGGATTTTAGTCAGTAAGAGTCTGACTCTCCCTCTTGCCTCACCCGGGCGGGAGAAACCATTGTATGATTTTCCCCCTCAAATAAAAGGTGTATAGGAATGCCACTAAAACCCTTTAAATACAAAATCAAAAATTGTTGGAGGTGGTTCCAACACTTTTACTATATACAGCAAAAATGAAACGTACATAAAACGAAACGACGACTATGGTAATATAAGAAAGTATTTTTCCGAAACAATTTCCAGCTAATCCAATTTACCGAAGGAACCCTAAAGCTAGACTATAATAATGTAGATGGTAATAAAATATCATCTCGTCGCAGCCAGCGATCGACCTTTTTGCATACTGACTGCTCACATTTTCATATTTCTCTGTTAGATTCTTGTGGACCTAATGCAATTTATATAATGGACTATGGAATAGAAGTTATGTGGACACAGACTAGTCGAATAGTGGAGTTGTTTGCGGGAATATGTGGGAACTCGGATCACTATTTAAAGAAGAACGTTGCTTTAACCTAGGATTTTCTCCTGTGTCATGTTTGCGTTTACAAACATACAATTTCTAACTACTCAGACCCGAAACAACAATTTGGGATCACACAGTCAGTTGCTTCGTGCGGGTATCGCACCCGCTACACTTTTCACGGCAGCCAGTTGCCGAGCCACCGCGTCAACCGTGCAGTCAAAAAATTAAATGTGAGTCAATAAAATATGAATGGAAAAATCGTACTAACTAAAGAATGTTTGTTATACCAATGGTTTAAAAAAAAATACTAGGTACTTTGGTTTCCCTCACTACTTGGTTCTTATTGGTCGTAGCGAGACGTTTTTATAGTCAATAACCTATGTCGATATTTCTCAATAATATCTGACACAAAAATAATTATTCGATTCGGACCATTCGAGTTCTGAAGATTAGCGCGTTTAAATAAACAAACAAACCAATATCCCCAATTCCTGAATCCCCAAAAGGTCGGTAACGCACTTGTAACGCCTCTGTGTTCCAGGTGTCCATGGGCGACGCCGATTGCTTACCATCAAGTGATCCGTCTGCTCGTTTACCGGCTTATGCCATATATATAAAAAAAACAAACAAACTCTTTAGTTTCATATATACAATTAGTAGTACAGTTTAAGTACTATTTAAGGTAAGACGTGGAAGATTATCATCTACGTACCTATTAAATTTACATTAAATTGTACACATAGCCTATGATTTTTACAAACCAGATGTATATTTAGAGATGAACACCACACGCTGCCCAATTCAAGCCTTAAACTAAAAACGGATTCTTAGATGCCTATCATTAGCACTATACGTAAATCAGGTTAAATTGCCTTAAAATAATTATTCCATCCTCATCTATTTTACATAAGTCTACAACACAAATAGTATTAAACAACATTGAATCCACTATCTTTATCTTTGATGTGATAATTATTTGGCTTTCCAGTGTAATTCCATTGTAACTTAGACATTCTATTCGTTGTTTAGTGTTTATCTTAGTATTATGGAGTTTAAGATGATAATACGAACGATTTTTGATGCAATTAGTTGAGATTTTGTAACGTTTTATATTCATAAAATAATAAACAAATCTTTGCAGTATAGCGAAGTGTAGTCCAGTATTTCCTATAGAAAAACTGAGGGATAAGATAGTGTACCATTTTATCAGTTCAATTGCAATTAGAGCAAAACATTTACGAACTACATAATGTATTTAAATCAAGTAAAAACGCGGGTTACTCACGTGAATATACTGACAGTGAGCTGCGCGACGTCGCCGCGACCGCGCACGCTGCTCATGAGGAAGAACCCCTCTGTGGTTCGAAACTAGTAGTGCTTTTCTCAGTATATTCACGTGAGTAACCCGCGTTTTTACTTGATTTAGTATGTATCACGATAGTTATTATAAAAACATAATGTATTTGTGTTAAACATAATAACTTAAAACGTTAAATGTAAGACTAGACTCAAGACCTCTTTGTATTCGCTTTATCAATTCAGTCAACACCAGTCTTTTAAATAAAACCTAGAATCAACGCCTCATAAATTCCGTTCCACACCATTTCAAGTCAAATTCATTATATATTTGTCACATATCTACGTAACTGACTGCCTCGTTGGCCGAGTAGTCACCAATGGGACTGCCGGGCAAGGGGTCACGGGTCCAATTCCGTGTTCGAGCAAAGTATTACTGAGTTTTTTAAAAAAATCTCAGGAGTAGCACGGAGTCTGGATTTGTGCCCGGTATATGGCAATAGGCTTACCCCCGATTACATGGGACTCATAACATAAATAGTGAAAAGTGGGTGTTACATTGTACAGCGGCCATTAACTGCCGTAATGTGCACCTATGTCTACCCCTTACGGAGGCGCGGGTTACCGGTGCTCCGGCTCGAAGTGCATGAGTAGGAACGGGGTGGTTCTTAGTCAGTAAGAGTCTGACACTCCCTCCCGCCTCACCTAAGCGGGAGAAGACATTCGTTGATTTTCCCCCCTTAAAAAAAAGGCATGCTGTTATGTTATATATATGTTATCTATGTAAAAGATGTACTTGAAGTCTTATACGACAGTGATTTTCACAATCTTAAACGTTTCCACGTCTTCATTACCTTAAACCACTGCGTCGTTCAAAATGACCTTAAATATCTTTTATTATCCCAGATCACGGCCAGGGCTATTCTGCAACGTAACGAGCCCGTACACAATCACAAATGAAGTAATTTAGAAAAGCTTTTATTTCTTAAGTAGCTCTTTAAATTCTTAAGAGGGACATTGTTATCACTGAGTTAAGTGCCCTGAATGCAGGACAAAATGAAAAATACATGTATTTTAATATAAAATTGTAGTTGGAGTTGGATTTTGTGTGGTTTTATTGTGTATATAATATTGTTTGTTTGTCAGTTTATTTATAGTTTGTATCAAATTTTGTCGTTATTTGCTTTCCATCCAGTAAATGATATCACAATCATACAGATAGCAATATTAACAAGTATATTATCAATAAATGCCATTAATAATTTTAGAACAAATTGTATTTAATATTAATTAGTTTTAAAACATTGGTGAAGAATAAAAAAAATCAGAAATTAAGGAAACACAACATTCAAATTATGACTAATTATAGTTTAATTATATTATTCGTCTAAAATTACAGCAATAAATTCACAAAATAAATTACAATACAACCCGTGAATAAATAAAACCACGAGTAACGCCACGCGTCTCCGTAGTTCGTAAAGAAATAAATTGCAGAATGTCCCACCGGCTCTGGCGATAGTGTCTGTTTTAAAAGCGAAGGATTATTCCCTGGTGACACATTTTGAATTTGATTTCAGTTTTATCCTTTACAAGTTAAACCGGTTTATTTTCATGTTTACTTCTCAAATCTAAATATTTAATGTTTTGAAACTTGATGGCATAATTCTTGTTTCGAATTTTGGTATAAATATTTTTGTTTTGCATTAATTTCGTTATTATTCTTTTGTTCAAGTGGTTCATTTCGTAACTTGAATTTTTTATGTTTTCTATCAAAATACTCGCTTCGAAACGAATATTTATACAATAGTTTTTATTTTTAAGAATCGAGATAGGTCAAATTAAATCTTTCAGTTTCAGTAACAATAGTTCAATGGGGATGATGACAGGGTATGAAAATTAAAAATATAATTAGTCCGTAAGTTAGGTAATGAAAAAATATTAGACACGTATTTTTTTATTTTGTCGTATAATAAAACAATACTTAGATAAAACGAATCAAAGCTTAGGAGTGGGGGCTAAAACGTCATTTCTTAGTATAAAATGTACTGAGAAGTAACGTCACGCGACATTTCAAATCAATATATCTTCGAAACTATTCGTTTCTGTGAGAAAATAAAAAATACGTGTCTAATGTTTTTAAATAATCTATCAGACGGACATTAAAATAAAAATTAGTCGTCTACCCCATTCATAAATCCATTTTAAAACACTATAGTGACAATTTATATTGCAACTCTAGAAATCTCTAGGGTGATTCGCACAATAATATACCTACTACATACATACATACATACACAGACAAATATATTTCAATTTAAAGTCAAAATCAGTGGTATATTTTGTTCCAAAAGACTCCAGAGACTTCTGTAAAACAACTTCACAAAAATGTCCAAAGCTCAATAAAGCAAACTACTATTGAAAAGTATATTGTACAATACAGCAAGTGTACCTATTTTGTCTGATTTAAATATCACAGAGAACGTCTGGCGTGTTTGTACGGCGAGCAAACCCGCAGGGCGCGCCGAGTATTGCAATAAATTTACATAGGAAAGATTCTTACCGGGGCTCCCGAACAATAGGGATGTGACACGCTGATGTTTGTGTTATAATGTCGATGTTGTATACACTACAGAAAGGTAAACTTTTCTTAAAAATATAGTTTCCTTTTTTAGTTTTTATGAAATGAAATTGTAATAGATTTCATGCTGGTTGCAATGTTACTTTGTATGTTTCAGTCAAAGTCAGGGTACTGAAAATATTTTATTAGTAGATATGGTTAGCACAGTGCTTTTGCGACCGTGGGTAGTGTTGCTGTGTACTAAAACATATTAAAGAAAAACAAATTTATATCGTAATTATCCTGTAGAAAATCATCCCCTAAATTTGTTCATACAAAAGTAGTCTCTAAACATCGGAAATAAGGTCTATAATGTTAGTGGAGAGGGTTGCCGGTGACCGCTTGGGGATAAATAATGATTTGGTTAGTGTTCAAAACTTTAAGTAACAGCAAAGATCTTGATAAAAGTAAATTATTCTGCAGCAAATTAAAAATAGGCTTTTACGTTTTAGTGTATTCAAGTTCTCAATCTAATTTCGGCTATGTTAAACACTTTTGTTTTACTTAACATGAAATATTTCTCCCGCTTTTTAACTGCTAAAGAATCTGGGTCTATTGTTGCTATTAAAATTTCCGTTTTAGACTTTTGAATACTTAGAGCCCCATTTTAGTCTGAGTGAGACTAAAGATCTTGGGATCGTTTAGTATAAGTGGTTGGTATTACGCAGGCAATTTCCTTGTTACGCTCCAGGTTTTATTGAACAAAAAATGTATTTTTTTGTGAAAGTATGTATTATGAAAAATATTGAGATCGATTTTTATGTGTTATTATTTTTAATGGACAATCGATTATTTTCTTCGTATGTATTAATACATAAAATACTTACCTAAAGATGGTAACAGAAAATAGTCATATATTTTCATCGATACACTTATCACTATAGCACATCACTACACGCAACCGTCTTTTTGTTAATCCGCGGATGATCAAATGGTTATGGTTAAGTTTTGTGAATTATGGCGGAATTAGAGAGAGATTATTGCCTCACGAGACTACTTCAACAATCCTCCTTTATGTAAATACTTAGTTCATAAACCTTACTAAATAATTACAGACTGGATAAGTAATAAGTACTTGCTAGATGCCAACCAAGTAACGGAGTATTAGATCTGAAGTCATATTAATCCTATCCTAGGTCCTTCATTAATATTAAACTTTTTGATGATCTTACAATATAATTTATTTGTAGGCATATTGTACAGCATGCTCTAATATCTACTAGAGTACGATTTTTTTTTGATGTGGTACAATCATCCAATGACTTCTCCCGCCCGGGTGAGGCGAGAGGGAGTGTCAGACTCTTATTGACTAAAAACCATCCCGTTCCTATTCTTGCACTTCGAGCCGAAGCTCCGGCAACCCGTTAAGTCTTCTGCGGCTCCGTATCGGCATCAGTCCTGTTGGGCCCCATACTCTACTGACTACGTTGCGTTTTAGGTGGATTGAACGTTGTCACTTCATGAACAGGTTTAATTTTTTCTAAGCAAGAGGCATTTATCAATTGTAGGCCGCCTTTTGTTTGTGAAGGATGCACGCATTCATTTAATAACGTAATATCATGTGAAACTTTGTATTAGAGGAAACCAGATAACAATATCAATAATGCTTTGTAGAAACATTTATGGTAAAATTGTAATGTAATATTTGAAGACGCATATTACTTACTTTCCACAGTAAACAGGTCGGAATTAAAAAACTTTTTAATTGAAGTCAACCATCCAAATGAAATACTTACTGAGAAATGAAATTATCTCCCTCTGATCAAAATTACTTAGAAACAGATCAAAAATACGTACTCGTGTCTTTTGAGTTGTCAATACCACGACACTTTCCGGGAATGAAAGAGGCAATTACATTTCTGTTTCTTCTTATAAGTTGATTGTTCAACTCGTCCAATATGGCATCAGTTTCAAGAGCTTCCCGAAAATGATGGTCGAATTACACAGTTTTCTAAGTAGTCGGTAAAGCACTTGTGGTACTTCTAGTATTCTTAGGTTAAGGTGGCTGTGGGTACCAGTTTAGCATCGGGCATACTTTTTTAAGGGGCAAATCATCAAATGACTTCTCCCGCCTTTGGTAAGGCGAGAGATAATGTCAGACTTTTACTGACTAAAATCACCCCGTTCCTACTCTTGCTTTGAACTGGAGTTTCGGTAGCCCGTTAGATTGTCCGCAACTCCAGATTATATCGGATAGGCTGCTGGTTTTTTTGTAGGTATCACTAAGTAGTATCCAGGTACTTTTAAGTCACTGCTATATTGCTAATTGTGAGTGATCATAATGCTTGCTATGGACACCTTTAATAACACTAAAGGAATTACGTTGCGGATCTTTTGGTGTAGTACAAAGAGGAAACATTGTTACACCGAAGAATAACTAATATCTCTACTTAAAAGGGATAAAGGGGAAACGTATGAATTGGGTCTTTTTCGCATTAGAATGTTTTTTCCGGTATATTGGATTACAAGACAAACGATATTTTAAGTCAATAGGAAGCGGTTATGCCGCAGCCCGGTAGATAAGCTACCATCTTTTCCTGTAAGTGTCGAAAGACCCGAACAAGGGATTATAAAGGCCACCCGTTCTACCTGCTATTTGAAATTTATTACAACGAAAGTTCCCCCGAAAGGCGAACATGGTACCGATTAAAATAAATTCTATTTTAGTTTAGTTCGAGGGTTTCGTTGTTCGTGTGGAGTTATGTCTGACTTACAATGGAATTATATCTCGCTTTGAACAATGTTTACGAATGGTAGGAAAAATATAACTTGATTTGATGTAATTTATAACTTTTGTTGGTTGTAGTCGCAAAAGTGACTAGCAAGGGGTGTCGGTTTCGATTTCCGGTTAAGGCAAGGTAATATATATTTTGCTTTAAGACAAAATTAAAATAATAAAAAGGTTTTTGGAACTGCTCGATTAAGGGAATAGGCTTTGGTTAAATAATTAAGACTTCAATAAATATACTATACATATATTTGTCTGGAAAGTTAAAGAGACAGACCTCCAATGTTATTTTGGTAAGTATTTCTTTTTAAAGTTAGTTAGGAAATACTGGGCTCATCTAATTTTTATATAATATTGACATATAACTGCTGTACTGCTGCTGCAATGCTGCATGGTTGGTGCGGTGGCTGGGCAACCGGCTGCCATGCAACGTGTCGCGGGTTCGATTCCCGCACGGAACAACACTTTGTGTGATCCACAAATTGTTGTTTCGGGTCTGGGTGTGAGGTGTATGTGAAATTGTATGTTTGTAAACGCACCCACGACACGGGAGAAAAAAATGTGGCTATTAATAAAAATGAGCCATTTCAATATCAATTTAACTTTGCCAGAACCCTCTTATATGATATCTGTTTGAGGTACAACAAAATAACAACATGACGCTGCTACGCGGAACAATAACCAACAAATTGGTTTCTAACTAGAATTAGAAATAGGAGCCAGTATACTGTTTGTTTTCTAAAATATCAAAATATTTTAAAAATAACTTTGTTATAACACCCTTTCATGGTATAATGAGGGATGTAGGACGTGTGTAGTTACAATGTATTAAAAAGTTTCAGGCAAAGAGGAAAACGACCATTATTTCCTGAAATACCCTTTTAGTTAAGGGCTTATACAATATCTATCTTTTTGCCTGTTGTATATGTATATTGCTATTAATATCTTGGTAGGAATGATAAGCCTGTTGACGTAAATACAAATCTACTCAATACTGATACTGTCAAAATTATATTATTAAGTTTATTAGTAAAAGTCAAAAACTTATATTATTTAAACGTGGTTGTCTAGGTGAGGTGGGAGAAGTGAGAAGAAGAAAAAGAAGAAGAAGAAGAGAAAATGTCAATGGGATTGTCAGACTCTGACTAAAACCCATCCCGTTCCTATACTTCGAGCTGGAGCCCCGATAATCTTTTACGCGGCTCCGTATTACCCTAATGAGTCCCATCCGTGGTAGTCTGATAGCTCTTTGAGGCGCGTGGATCGCAACGCGCCGTACACTCTGGTTGGTTCTGGTCGGGCGGCGAGCTACCCATGCTCGGCGTTCACAGGCCCGTGGTCGCGAAGGACACGCCAGCAGTGTCCTTCGCGACGATGAGAAGGCAGCGCTTCGTTGCCTCAAGCGCCACGCCTCCTCCTTAGCTAGCATGACTGCTTTGCAAAAGGAGGAGACGGCATCCCAGTCCTCCTCGCTCCGCATTATGGCCTGGACGAGAGCTGGACGTGAGAGGTCGCCGTCGCCGATCACATCCTGAGGGCACGGTGGTGCTCATGGGTCATGTCTTCTATTCATTCATTCTATGTCGTGTGAGATCTCATTGTTTATTTTCAATATAACGCAACTTGTGGCAGGTTCGATTCCCGCACGGAGCAACACTTTGTGTGATCAACAAATCATTGTTTCATGGCCTGAGTGCAATGTGTATTGTATATTTGCAAATGAACCCACGACACAGGACAAAATCCTAGTGTATTTAACGTTCATTAAAAAAGTTAATTAAGGGAAACTTTACACAAACATAAAGGTACTTTGACATAAACTGTCAGTAATATAAAAGCATACAAACATTTTATATGACTCAGCTAAATCAGAAATATTGTACGACAAGACAGTATGTGTTATAAAACAATACTATAAATCAAAATCATACCAGCAGCGACAAATTGTAAACTAACTAAACAAATTGAAATATAAATCATGCTGTATACTTTTTAAGTACAAATGTTCCTTAAATTACGCTTTATAAAATAAAGCGATGTTTTTTCGCTGAATGTATCTGCTTCCTCGCTCCCTCGTTTATCATCCTCATACTGTTTTATACTCAGTACCGTGAAATTATCGTAGAATTCCTTTCAAACAATTGCAGATCGTATTTTTTTAAAGTTTCAAACATTACTACGGTGATTTTATCAAACAGTTTAGTGCTTTAGCTATATTGTATAAATATTTATTTTTATTATATTTAAAGACTGTTCTGTGAATTTTTTAAATTGCGTCAAAATGGTATTTTATTCATTTTTATAGACAGAAGGAAATAATACATTACCAATAAAATAACTTTTCGTGCTGTGAATTCAAACAAATAGATAGGTACATAGATAAAAAAAATTGGGTGTCGAAAAATTAAAAGAAGAAGAAAGAAAAAGAATGTCGCGTTAGGTGCTCATTAGCACTCTGAGTACAAAATATTAATTCAACTGACTACTGCAAATGCCATTCAGACACGATTAATTATTAAGTCAACCTGATTTTTAAGAATTCCTGTTAAGATGTTGTGTTGATTTAAATGACCAGTAACATCGTGTCTCAACCACGAAGTAATCTGATACACAGAGCAGTATTATCACGTAAACCAACCATGGCAAGAGGTTGGTTCCAATTATTACAGCTATGCACACACAACTGCAATTACAAATAGTATTTAATGCAATATCCGACAACAATCTTACATAACAAAATGGAATCCGAACACCAAACAGCACCCAACGGTGGGAACCATTAAAATTTCACAGCTTATTTTTAATCCCAAAATTAGTATGGAAATGGGCTCAGCCGAGAGCAGAGCTAAATTAAAATTGTACAAATGTATGTAAATTTCAAACAAAGGAACGTAATATTCCACAAACTTAGTTCTCCTACGATTCGTATTTTCATCCGTAGTTTTGCATAAATATCATAACAGCACATGATTAGTTTGGCTAGTAATTGTTATAAACGAAACTTTATTAATTATGCTTCAAACGGTACTTAATTGCTTTTCATTTCCATTCAAAATATGAAGGTGTTTGGATATTGAAATACTCATTCCCCTTAAGTGTTACTTTTTGATAATGTTCTTATTTAGCAGCTGAGTTAATATTTCTTCATAACTCACGAAGATTGACGAATAGAATAGTTCCTAACATTGGCTATGACAAGAATGAACAATGTAAAGAGATGGTAGGCAATATAACAATACCTACGTATGATATTAACATGACTTTACTATATGTATAGGCTTTAGAGTAAAGTTTCCAAATTCTAAACGGACAAAATTGAAGACAAATCTTTAGTATCAACGAACTATTTGTAACATTTTGACGGCACAATATAGATAAACCCAAAAGTAAAATAGTCAAAGAAAGTCAAAGTCAAAATCATTTATTTCAATTCGATCAGGAAGGAATTGAACGTCAACAAAAAATTTAAAGTGAACCTATTTTTTCATTCTAAGGTATAGATTCCTACAAGCAAGAAATTCCGTAGGTGCCTCGTTTCCAATCAGGTTTACAATACAATTTTCAGTTACATAGCCTTGTTGGTTAAATTGTTTGAGAACATAATGCAACTCCAAAATCCAACCAAAGAGATCGATTAAATCTTGGTACTAAAACAAAATTACCACGAATGACGAAAACGCAACACAATACCAAATAGTCCAACCATTACCTAATTGCATTAATCAAGTGCACAACACCATAATTACACTATAAGTGAATATTGCTACAGGCAGATCATATACCACAACTCCCAGAGGAGGCCGGTAATGAATACCTACATGATATACTTATTAGGTATACTGATTACCCCACAGGGAAATTATGTGCGTAAATATACCTACTTATAAAGACGTCTATTCAAGTGTTTTGTCTTACAAAGTAATTATTAAAACGCTCTGTCACTTGGGAAAAGTTCTTGTATATGGATGGATGGAGTAAAACTCGTGTGAGGATTCATTTAGCGTTGTTTTAAAATAGATGTTACAGATAATATTGGGTAGTGTTTTCTTTATAAGATTGAAATAAATCTCAACATTTGTCTGTGATAACATTTCAGTGAATGTAATTTAACATGTCGAAACTTGTGCCTTTAGCCAAATGCCACTTTTGCGCTTGTCTACAGAGAGAGTAGAAAACTAAATGTATGGGGATGATACTGACAAGTGACAAAAATTACGTCAATTCCATATAATTTGGTTTTCTATTCTACATGTACATAAGCGCTAAATGGCATTTGGCTACAGCTGCTGATCAACAAGTAAAAACATAATGCAATCGTTTCAGTTGCTTTTTGTCTTCATGTGTTTTGCAATATGGGACAATAAGGGAGATGTGTTACTTGTATGAATAACTTTAATGAAGTCTAATAGCTACCTTACACTACTTATACGGCGAGGTGACCCACGTTCCTTTTTTTTTGAAAAAAGAATACAAAAATACATTTCTTTTAGAAAATTGATCTAATTTATTTTAATTTCAAGTACTAAAAAACACACGGTTTAATGAGTATAAGATTAAATTGTAGACAATTATTGTATTAGAAGTACCTACATTGAAAGTAAGTAACGTTTTAACTTTAAAAATAAATAATAAGATGTATGTATGTAGATCCATTCGCTAGTTCTTTAATATAGTATAATTAAAACTCGCGCTATTCGACAAGTGTGCTCAGTTTGAAAAGTTTTCTGGTACAGACATCTAAATTAATTCAAAAGGTTTATTTCCGTTCATAGTGCTTTATTTATAGAACCTATTGGAAATATGTATGTAAGTAGTAGTAAATATTTTTACTTAGAACACCAAAATAAACAAACGAAGGGATTAAATAAAGAAAAACATGGGCGTGTTTTTAACGGATAATTGGAAAAATAAGTTTTAAATAAAAATTCGTCTTTCACTCTTTGACCTAAAGAGTATCAGCGTAAAATAATGTAAAATTCCATTAAAAGTTCACCAACAACAAATTATTTGGTTATCAAAATTATGACAGCCTCGTTGGCCGAGTGGTCACAAGTGCGTCTACCGGGCATGGGGTCTGTAGTTTTATTTCCGGGTCGGACAAAGGTATGAGTTTTTACAAAAATTCTCAGTAGTTGCACAGAGTCTGGAAATGTGCCCGTTACATGGCAATAGGCTCACCCCCTATTACATGGGACTCATAACATGAATAATGAAAAGTGGGTGTACAGTGGCATTAAGTGCCGTAATGTGCACTTCTGTCTACCCCTTCGGAGATAAATGTTATGTGTAAAAATTATGCTGAAAGGGTGACAAGACAAATCTATAAATACAAATAATGGATATGACCTTGAAACGATAGTGTTAGAACCTCTGAATTAATCCTGTTTCAGGAGTTATGCATCGTTTGTGATTGTATAATTACGTATTTACGGAGTTTAGCTAACTCTATTGTACTTCTAGTTTGGCTTTGTGTATGTTCTGAAGAGTAAAGAAATGCGAAGAGCCTATACGACCAGACTGTTGTACCAAACAGAACACATTTTTTATGTAACAATATTGTTCTAAAAATGTTAGAAATTAAACAAAAAGTATCTACGAATAGTACTTTTTTAAGAGGGGAAAATCATCAAATGACTGCTCCCGCCTGGGTAAAGCGGGAGGGAGTGTCAGACCCTTACTGACTAAAAACCACCCTGTTCCTTCTCCTGCACGTCGACCTGGAGCCCCGGTTACCCGTTAGGTTCTCCGCGACACGAATAGTACCACAGATATAATAATTCTGTGAATAGTACCTACAACAGTTTGAAGTGACTGTTTGAACATGTAATACATTACCATTATATTTTCTAAATACAAAAATATATACTCGTTTCAATTCTCAGAAAAAAATCTCTTTGTCTTATAAATTATCAGCCGATACTTTATTCTAACAATGACATTCTAAAAATGACTTTCGTGGTTTCTGGAAGCACACAAATAAAATACAGAATAAACCGGGGCTACCTGTGAGTGTCGGCGGCATGTGTGAGCCAGAAGATATTGCCAACCTATTCAGAGATAATTTTATTGTGAAATCTCCTCTGGGAAGACTGGGGTCGGTGATCGATGTTGAGCCTGGTAAGGATCTAAAAGTGAAATTTAAAGCAAAAGAGATTGCTCAGATTATAAAAGGCATGTCAAGGGGCAAGTCTCCTGGTCATGACGGGCTCAGCATCGAGCACCTCCGCTATGCGGGTACGCACTTGCCGAGAGTCCTGGCAATGTTGTATAGCTTTTGTGTGGGTCATGGTTACTTGCCGAGCGAGATGATTCGGACAATAGTGGTACCTATTATTAAGAACAAAACGGGAGACATCGCAGACACAGGTAACTATAGGCCCATATCACTGGCTACGGTAATAGCAAAAGTATTTGACAGCTTGGTTAATACACAATTGAACAAATGTATAGAAATTCATGATAACCAGTTCGGGTTTAGACCTGGATTGTCAACTGAAAGCGCGATATTGTGTCTTAAGCAGGCTGTCACGTATTATACCCGGCGTGGTACACCTGTGTACGCTTGCTTTCTCGACCTATCCAGGGCCTTCGATCTGGTTTCTTATGAGGGGTTGTGGAAAAAGTTGGAGAAATCAAAATTACCATCTGAAATAATAGACATTTTGAAATTTTGGTATGGAAATCAGAGCAATTATGTGCGATGGGCCGGGGCTTTGTCTCGTGCATACGGGTTGGAGTGCGGGTGAGACAGGGGGGGTTGAGTTCACCTACGCTGTTCAACCTATATGTGAACGGGCTGATTGACGAGTTGAGTAGCATCAGAGTCGGCTGTTTTATTGATGGTGTCTGTGTCAATAATATTAGTTACGCGGATGACATGGTGCTGCTGAGCGCGTCGATCTGTGGCCTAAGGAAACTTGTGCAAAAATGTGAAGAGTATGCAAAGTCACATGGACTTATTTACAATAGCAAAAAGTCGGAAGTTATGGTCTTTGGTGCTGGGGGTAAAATTCCTGAAAGTATACCACCTATATTACTTAATAGAATGCCTTTAAAACAGAGTGTTTAAGTTTAAATATCTGGGTCATATATTGACCCCCGACCTCAAGGACGATGCAGACATTGAACGTGAGCGGAGAGCGTTGTCTGTTAGGGCAAACATGATAGCTCGCAGGTTTGCACGGTGTTCACTTGAAGTCAAGCTCACCCTCTTCAGGGCATACTGTACTAGCTTTTATACATGCAGCCTGTGGGCTAGGTTTGCGCAGAGGTCATACAGCGCTCTCCGTGTTCAATATAATAATGCATTTAGGGTGCTGGTGGGGCTGCCCCGCTTCTGTAGCGCATCAGGAATGTTTGCAGATGCACACATAGACTGTTTTTATGCAACAATGCGCAAAAGGTGTGCTTCCCTGGTGAGCAGGGTGCGGGCCAGCTCCAACAGTATCCTGAGCATGATTGCGAGCAGACTGGACTGCATATACATGGGACGATGTAATGCCATTTCCCATGGATTAATGTAGGATGTATTAATATAAAAACTTTTATTGTACTATAAAACAATTGTGATTACTAACATAGATGTAAGTTTTACTAACATTTTGTGAGTCTTGGTTACTTGAAATAAATGATTTATTATTATTATTATTTATTATAAAGAAGTTCGGTTACAAAAAAAGAAAAATACTAATTTTTGTTATTTCTTCGAACGGAGCGGTGAGAGAGGATCAAAGGATTATGTGAAACTGAACAATCTCTCGAATTATTCCACTGAAACTGAAAACCGTAGAGGTCGTCCTTTATTTTTGGTCAATTGCTCGGATATTGGTCTATTGGTTGTATTCAAGGACGTTTAGGAAAAGGCGGACGTACTACCACTGAGAAATGATAGAAGCAAAAACGTCAGTGGTGTATTTATATGTGCGTGTACTTGCAACACCGTTATGTATGAAGTGTAATGGTGGCCATGTCACGCGACAGATGTCCTTCGTGTCAATGTGTGTGTATTCTGCGTGTAAGTCTATAGTAGCCAGGTGCCACAGTCGTTGCTTCAAGAGACTGTTTCCGCCTTTTTTTCAACGTCTGTTTTTAAATTGTCTCATTTTTGTATTATATGTTACTGTAACAATATCGTTTTTTACAGTTGATGAATCTGTTTGATCGCTTAAAAGATCGACTTATATTATAATATATAGTACATTATAATATATTATAATACTAATAATATAATATATAGTACATACATTATAATATAATAGAAAGTTTAATTTTGTAAGGATTAAAACGTATCGTATAAACGTATAGTGTAGCTTACAAAAACATTTATTACAATATGATAACAAGTCTACGTGCCTAAACGAATAGATATTATTCATATATGTATGTGCAAAGTTATAGTCTTGAGATGTTACGGATTAATTGGTATCCAATAAATACATTTGACTTCTTGGAATATCGTAATAACTGAATTTCAGGACAAAACAACAAGTCAATCGTACTTACCTTCATGAAATTCAGCAGCAGTAACTTCCTTCTACCATTCACAACAGCCTCCACTGAAATTTCAGAAATAGGTTAATAAATCACACAATTAATTTTGTTCATGAAATCATGAATCATATTTATTGGAATCGATTGAAATTGGCTGAGAGCTCTAAAAAGCACAGACTGAGCTACAATCGATTCAAAAGTACTTAAATATCGAGTCGGAATAAGTAACGAGTCGTATTAGTAAAACGGTTTAAGTTGGTAAAGTCGTTAAGCCGGTCCGGTTTTATGAAAGTATGAACCGTTTTGTTTTGTTATGTAACTACTTACGTATTTTTTGGGAAAAGTTTAAATGGTTTTACTCATTTAATTTATATAAATGTTATGTCTGACTGCCTCGTTGACCAAGTGCAAATACGACTGTCGGGCAACGGGTCTCGGGTCTGATTCCCGGGCATTCCGGCAAAGTATAACTGGGTTCTCTAAAATAATCTCAGTAGTAGCGCGGAGCCTTTTTTTAAGGGGTGAAAATCATCTAAAGGCTGCTCCCGTCTAGGTGAGGCGGGAGGGAGTATCAGACTCTTACTGACTAAAAACCACCCCGTTCCTTCTCCTGCACGTCGAGCCGGAGCCCCGGTAACACGTTAGGTTCTTCGCGACAGCACGGAGCCTGGAACTGTGCCCGGTATACAGCAATAGGCTCACCACCCATTACATGGGACTCATAACATAAATAGTGAAAAGTGGGTGTTACATTGTACAGTGGCATTAAGTGCCGTAATATGCACCTCTGCCTAACCCTTTGGGATTGAAAGGCGTGACGTTATGTGTACCTCTATGTATTATGTCGGTCTTAGTGTTTAAGGGTATTTTGTGGTGACCTAAGCATTATTACTGACTAATTTCCAATTTTCTCGTCATACATTTCTAGCCCAATTTCCTTAGTGGGACAAAAAGCCTAGGTATTATTGATTCCTTTCTACTTGATTTATAATAGTAGTTTATATTATGTATGTAGTGATTGACAATAGGAAAACTTATTTTAAATGGTATTTCCAATCGACATTTGACAAAGTACAAGGTCTATATTAACTTTTTGAAAATGTACAGAAGCATGAAATCATATAGTAGGTATTAAGCCTCCAGAGCTCTGTAGAAAAACCAGCGTACCTATGTACCTATTATCTCCTTTTACCGGCTGAGCTGAATTCGGTTAGCGATAAATGGAAGTGTCGGTAGTGAATTTTTATAGCTCGCTGAATTATCATGATCTCCTCAACTAACTCTAGAATTACTTTTGTCTCCATTAACTTAGCTTTACGAGTATGCCTCTAAAGTTAAGTTGGGAATCTACGCTTTAGGAAACCTAGATATCTACCGTTAAACATTTTATGAACCTTCACTTTGAACATTTGTTTGCCTAAATACAGTTTATGTACAATTAGGAAAGATTAGCTAAAAGCATGTGTACAGCAAACTAGACAAAAAGTTAAAGACCTGAGCTCCAATGATTACACATAACATCACGCCTTTTTATCCCCGAAGGGGTAGGCAGAGGTGCACATTATGAAATATTTATGTCTGGAATCCCATGTAATAGGGGGTCTCGGGTTCAATCCCCATCCCGGGAATTGAACCCGAGACCCCTTGTCTGGTAGTCGCACTTGCGGTCACTCGGCCAACGAGGCAGTCGCCAATGATTAAAATAGGAGCGAATATGTGACTAGCCGCTATAGCCAAGACTATGATGTTCATCATAACTAAAATTGAAATTAATGGTCAGCACTGACCAATTTTGTTTTTAGGTTAACAATCGTAATGCTCTCAAACATTATTTTGTTCAAACACAACGTACGCTTCAAAGTAACACCGATCAATATCGCCAAATTCTTTGAAAAACATCTACCGCTGTATTAACAAGTTAACAACAATAGGTCTCAACTTTTAGGGCTCAAAATGTGAGGTCTATATATCCCATGTTTCTTCAAGTGTGAGAATGGAGTACATTGCGTCGTCTGACCTAGTTATTTTTATTTTAAAGGTCGCTAGAGCAATTCACTTTTATACTCAACTACACATTGAGTTACACATAACCAGTATATCATGGTCTCACTGTATATCATATATTCGTACATCTGATGGTCACTATATACTGGTTTTATAGCTTGATGTGTGGCCAACTAAAGTTATTTTAATCTATAGCCATCTTTTATTGACCTTCACATAAAAGAAATCAATGTGTTTTATTGTTGTTTTCAGTATTTTAGATTTGCTTTGATTTTCAATCTTTTGTGATTGAGAGTTTGATATTTACTTTTGTGAAATTAACCTTCGTTACTCTATAGGTAATGTATGTAAATGAATGGGTTTATAAAATATTTTTCGTTCACAGAAGAGGTCGATAGATCGATTGGAATACCAATTACCCGTCCCCCCCGTCCCCATACACATTACCGGGCACAATTCTAGACTCCGTGCTATTACTGATTATTACTGATTTTTTGAAAAAGCCCAGTAATACTTTGCCCGACCCGAGAATCGAACCCGAGACCTCTTGCCCGGCAGTCGTAATTGTGACCATTCGGCCGACGACGCAGTCTTGATAACCTATCAGATATGACATTGCCATCCATTTTAATTCATTACACGCACCATCAAAGCCATAGTGAGGTGATTACACCTACCGCCTCCATCCTCAGACATTTCAATCAATGTTAATGTTATCTCACAAGATAACGACAGCTTCTATGGGAGATCAGGCTAGTAACAGTGATCAGATGATTTATGTACTACCCTGTCAGCAGTTTGCAGTCATGAGCTGATGGTACGTTCAGATTATAGGTATTATCCAGACAATTAGGATGTATCTATGTCACAGAGCATAAAAGCTAGGCACATGAATACACTCCTGTACCTATTTTTTTGTCATTTAAATGTTGCTCCATATCAGGTTTTTCTCCTGTGTCGTGGGTGCGTTTACAAACATAATGTTACATACACATGACACCTAGGCCCGAATCGCCAACCCGCATTGAGCAAGCGTGGTGATTAATGCTCAAATATAATTATAATATCTAAGCTATTAAAGCTAATAATTTATAGGCTGTTGATGTGATACGTTGGCTGGTCATATCGCAAGGTGTACAGATGGGAGATGGACTGCGAGAGTAACATCGTGGAGAGGCCCAACGGGTAAGAGAAGTCGAGGGAAACCACTAACCAGATGGGTGGATGATATAAAACGGACAGCTGGCCAAAACTGGCAAGACGTAGCACGCGATAGAGAGACATGGGCATCTTTGGAGGAGGCCTTTACCCAATCTGGGGTTCTTGCTGAACACACATAGAATTAGATAAATAAATAAACGGCTATTATTATTATTATTATTGATATGATACGTTGCGCGGCCACCGGTTGCCCAGCCGCCGCGCAAACCCTGCAGTCAGTTTTTGTTAACGTTAACGTTAGGGTACCTAAACACAGATTTAAATAGAAAACTATAATTTTTCCTTAGTCATGGTACACGTTATCTATCGATAAGATAATCAAGACTGCGTCGAAGTTTAGTGGTTATAGACAAAACTGCTTACTTAGAGTTTGGGATTCAATTCTACGGTTGAAGAAGGTATTTATTAATGTATTAAAGCAACAAGATCGCCCAGTATCAAAATTGAATACAAGCGAATGTTACATTGTGTGTTTTTACATTTTAAAACAATAACAATCAAAACGCAAACACATAATTGTCTGTGAACATCCAAATAAAGACTTGTAAAAGTTGTTAGAACAGGATTAAACCGCGCTAAACGGTGCCATTACCCTCATATCTTTAATTTCACAATCCACAGACGTAAAACACCTTAAAACCACCATTAGACATCAGCAGCTTGCACTGTGACACCACCATTAACTTTAACGGCAGTTCTAAGTAGCCAAAACCGTGGCCTCAGAGTAATACGCCTGTCGTAACATTAGCAATGTTCCTGCTACATTGCGCGCTACACCTAATGAATCACTGTCTTTATTGACGTCGAGCCGGCAATGGTTCGCGTAATTTATCTTTGATTAATTAAGTGTTGTCTTTATGAGTTGTTTGCTATATTAGGCGATGTTTCATTAAGTTGATTTCTTGGTGTTTCGTACAGGGTGGTTAAAAACCGAGTGTGTTTGATGTTTGGTTACATTAATCTTGTTTCGCTTCCCTGTATATGAATATGCGATGGATTATCGAGTTTATTATTTTATGATATTCTCTGAGAACTTTTTGTAACACTTCCTTCATATTCATATTTTATTAATAGCAATTGGGGACAATGTAATTGACATGAAAAGAATGATGACTGTTAATGAAGCAAAAGAGGTATGTAAGAATCGTAGTAATTGGCGTTCCTTAGTCTCTGCCCACCCTCATGGGAGACAGGCGTGAAGTTATGTATGTATGTATGTATGTATGTAGGACAATGTGTCATTTATTGGTATGAAGAGAAGAATTTAGAGTACAATTACTTTTCTTCTGATATTTTATTATCATAGGAGTGATTATCTAAATTTCTTTAAACTCGGAAATACAATATCTAATATTGAGAATTCCATCATATTTCTATGCATTCCAATATTCATTACAATAATAACTGGAAAACTCAAACGTCACATTCTACAATCTTACATTTAAACAACACAATGTCCATGAAAAGAATAACAGAAAAAATCTATCAACCAAAATGCAATACATTTTCGCAACAACATAAGCTGCCTTAAGTGCATAGTAAATCATAAAACAATAACGTAACGGTCAGATAAATAGCGCGCGATATTAATCCAGGATAAACATGGAAAGCTATTCTGTAATTGGCCATTAAAATATTACACCACTTTGCCTCGCCGGTAATTAATATAAACTTACACGTTGATCGGAAGCCATACATGAGAACCACGAGGTAAGTAATAAATGGAGGTTTCAATAAATTTATGTTTTTTTATGTGATGAGCCGGTAAACGAGCCGACACTTGAGTTGTACTTTTGAGTATTTGGCACAATATTAGTGTTGTTTAATTTTTTTTATGGCATAAGCCGGTAAACTAGCATACGGATCACCTGATGGTAAACAATCGGCGTCGCCCACAGACACCTGGAACACCAGAGGCGTTACAAGTGCGTTCGGCCTTTTGGGATTAGGACATTTGGACATAGATGTCAGTAGCTGCACATCACGTGTTATTCCGATAAAGATTAATTTGGTCACTATGCCTGCCATGTCAATTATCAGGTTATATAATTTTCAACCTAAATTAACACTTATAACTTATAACTTACTAGCTACTTCCGCGCGGTTTCACTCGCTCTGCTCAGCTCCTATTGGTCGTAGCGTGATGTTTTATATAGCCTATAGCCATCCTCAATATTTATTGAGGATCGCTATAGCACTAGCACTATCCAATACAAAAAGAATTATTCAAATCAGACTTGTAGCTACGGAGATTAGCGCGTTCAAACAAACAAACAAAAAACCTCACTCTTCCACTTTATACCTCTATATAATAGTATAAGAATATAAGATATAAGATTAATACGGGCATCAATTGCCACAAAATAATAGTGTTGTCGGTATATTTTTAACATGATTTCTAAGAATTCAGAATAGTAAAATACGATGCAAAAACATGGGCACTCCATGAGCTATTTCTTTCATGTTTTAAAGTGTAAATATGTTCTAACGCCTCGACAGCCATGTTTTAGTGTTGCATACGTCTCGTTCGTTGCAATGAACTTATAGGGTTGCAAATATAACATTGCTGTGGGGGCTACCCTTACTATTGTATTAAGTGACGCGTGTTTAAGGAACCTCTTAAGTTTCGTTTAGGTAATCCTAGATGGCTTATGTAGGTATAAGTTGTAAGTGTGACTATTGATCACGAGGTCTTGCGTGTGATTCATTGGTTAATGAAGATATTTACCACGACTGAGGCGAAGATCTTAATGTGGTTCAAAGATTTAAAAAAAAATGACATTGAGGAGCCATATCAGATTTTTAATGCCTATCTGATCTCGCCATTATTTAGCAGCAGTTTAGCTTATTATGCAGCACGAATTCTAGATTTAACAGCAAAATATATCACTATATAGTTATTTTAAACTGTCAAACACCAAGCGGTCACCGGTGACCGCAACCTATTGTTCTTTAATTGTGTCTATAAATACGGTGCTCGACGAGTTAATGCAAACATCCTCAATCTAAACGTTTGAATTGAGGAGCCACCTTGAACTCGTTAAGTAATAGATGAATATTTATGATTTGTATCATTTAGTAGTAATTTTGCACATTACCATATAAAAATTTGGCTTCTGTAGTGCTATAATTAAAGAAAATACAATACTTTTAATATCCTCAATCTAAACACAAGAGGTGAATTTCTATTGGATGTGAGCGATCAATTAATATATTCACATATTGATAATTTAGCAGGTGTTGTGTTTGTTTTTGCAGTATAGGAATAAAATAGTAAAACAGAGAAAATTTTGTATATGAACGTGTAGGGAACAGAGAGTATAGTTCCCTAAGATCGGAAAAGGAGGATCCTCCGACCAGGCGAGGTGATCGTGCCTGGCGGGCTTTCTGCCCGACAGTTATTCGTTGGGATTTTCTATCCATGTTTATTCGCTTGTAAACTTTGCATGTGCGATGTAGGATTCTTGTGACGTCATCCGTTGACATGTGGCATGCGTCGCCACATCACTCCCTCCCAAGACCGGAGGTCGATCCCGCTGAGACGGCTGTCGATGCTTGAGATGAGCGGTGCCAGAGCCAGTGTAGAACGTCCCTAGTTCCAGTGGGTCGGAACCGTGCCGCTGAGTGCCCAGTGAGTCGGGTCAGCGGTGCAGGGTGAAACTCCAGTGAGTCGGAGAGATGAGCTCGCAGTGTCCCACGATGAGTCGGGGAATAGATGCTGCGAGGGTAGGTGCGTAGTGGCTGGCGTCTGCGTTGACGGGAGGAGATGTCCTTCAGAACCGTGTGCAGAAGTGCTGTGCCCAGACGCTGGTGAGGCCGTAGGGAAGAACCAGGCTGCACGACTTCGTTGCAGGCGATGGTGGTCCCTGATGAGGCCGAGGATGCTGGTTGGCTGCGACTTGATTACCGCTCAGCGGAGAAGTGATGAATGAGAGGGATGGCGATACGGATGACGGTGCTAATCTGCTCCGTGAAGTGAAGGTAGGAAGGAAGTGCTTCCAATCACGTCGGGGTCACCACTGTAGGGAACAGAGAGTATAGTTCCCTAAGATCGGAAAAGGAGGATCCTCCGACCAGGCGAGGTGATCGTGCCTGGCGGGCTTTCTGCCCGACAGTTATTCGTTGGGATTTTCTATCCATGTTTATTCGCTTGTAAACTTTGCATGTGCGATGTAGGATTCTTGTGACGTCATCCGTTGACATGTGGCATGCGTCGCCACAAACGCATTTTCTTTGACTCCTCAATCCTGATGTTCTAGTTATGTGTATCTGACTGTAGCCACCTGAGATCTCAACGAAATCTAAAGCCAGAGAGACTATGCATGCATGAAAATCTAAAACTAAAGAGCATATTTTACTGAGACTACAAACAGCTAAAAAAGCTGCTTGAAAATGTCGTTAGCGACAAAACCAATATTCATAAGTCGACGTAACTAGGTGTCCAAAATATTATTATATTGTATTTATTAACATCAGTTCCAAGAAATCTCGTGTATTTTTGCGTCCAGTCTAGACAAAAGTATTTATAGAGGAGCACTTCGTCCAAAGTGCTTGTTCTTTTTAGCACTGGATCTTTTGTGTCCAAGGGTATCCAGTACCTATTAGATGGAAACAGACCAATGAAAAGGAGAATAAATAATATGATGTTACCTATATTTTTGTGAGATTTTTTTATAGGATAAGCCTATAAACGAGCACTCAGATCATGTGATGGTATGCAATCGGTGCCGCCCATGGAGGCGTTACAAGTGCGTTGCCGGTCTTTTAGGGATTAGAAATTTGGTGATTTTTTTATGGATTAGGAGGCAAACGAGCATATGTATCACCTGATGATAAGCAATCAGCGCCTCCCAAGGACACTCGGAAAATCACCACTCTGGTGTTGCAAGTGTCACAAGTGCGTTGCTCCTTTCAAAAAGGAATACACTCGTTTCCTGAAGGATTGGGTACATTGGGGAGAGAAACAGGTGAACAAAAAAAATGAATGAATGAATCAGGTAATATTCAGTAAACATAACATAACATAACATAACATACGCTTTTTATCCTCGAAGGGGTAGGCAGAGGTGCACATTATGCCACAACAGTGTAAGACCCACTTTTCACTATTTATGTTATGAGTCCCATGTAATAGGGGGTGAGCTTATTGCCATATACCGGGCACAATTCCAAACTCCGTGCTACAACTGAATTTTTTTTAAAAACCCAGTAATAATTTGCCCGACCCGGGAATCGAACCCAAGACCCCTTGCCCGGCATTCGCACTTGCGACCACTCAGCCAACGAGGCAGAGATATTAAGTAGGATTGAAACCTTTTCGATATCCATCATAATATACGTGTGTTTAATATGTTGTAGTCATGGTAATGACGATGTTAGAATCCAGATTTAGTGTATAGAGCCAGATTATACGACACTCGTGGGAGACAATAGCCGTGCTCCTTACCCAACCTAGTTTGTTATAGTTTGAAACCGCTACAACTTTGTAGGTTGATGATATTTGCTTAACATATTATTACGAATATATTATTGGGCCTATTTATATCCTTAGGATTAGTGTGTGTAACTACATATTTAAGTATATTTAAGTATTTTACTCGGGTTACTGCGCACAAAAACAGAATATGATAAATCAATTTAAATTAACTTCTTTCTTTAAAAACTACTTATACAAAGTTTCAGCGCAAATAGTTAAAAATTTTGTTGCAAGACTTCACTTCATACAGATATAAAAATTGCAAGTTGAATAAAACCTTACAAAATAAAAACCATACCTAATTTCTTCTTGACCAAAATATCACTTAATTCGTCTCAAAGCAACACAAAAGATCGTCTCATCCACACGAACATTTTAAAATAATCCCTTACTGCACCGTAATCAAATTAGTTTATTAAAAAAGTCTCTCTTTACTTAACTCTAACAATTAATCCAAGTTTAATACCCAGACCCTGGGACCCCAACTGAAATATTAACCAACAAATCTAGATTAAGACGCCTGATAAAAAGTTAAATGAACATTTTTTTTTTCTTCTGTCAAAACGATATTAAAAAAGTTTTGTTACCGAAATGGTTTGAATTTCAAAGACTAAGGGGTCATTATGAAAACTCCTTGGATGTTGGATCTGTCAAAATACCGAACAACTGAAAGAAGGGGGGAGGGGGGTAATGGGGAAAAATTAAAAGTTATTAAGTGTGCTTGGGGTGAATTTGATACTAAAATAATTGCCTTTCGTCTAAGAGAATGTTTGCTGAAATAGTATTGAATCGGGCTTTCGAAGGAATGAACGGCGAACGGCTCTTATAAATTTTAGCATTTGTCGAAATTTAATTAGCTACTTTCTACAGTTTAGAAGTGGAGTTTAGAGAATAAACAGTTACGGTAAGTGGTAAAAGGAAATAGGGGATATAATAGATGCCTAATTTTATTTTAATGTCCGTCTGGTAGATTATGATCATTAAATAGACACGTATTTTTTATTATCTTACAGAAACGAATACTTTCGACGATTTATCTAAGTATTGTTTTATTATACGACCAAAAAAATGGTGTCTAATATTTTTTAATTTCCTAACTTACGGACTAATTAGATTTTTTAATTTCATACCCCGTCCTTATCCCAATAAATTATGGTGTTTTCACCATAATTTTCGTTTCGATTTTGAAGTTGATTTATCGAATAAATCGACTATCATTACCTTTACTGAATACACAATACCAACAATAAGTCATAAAAGTAAAAATAAAACAATATTTGCATCTTAAACACTGTTTAGGCAAAATGCACAACAAATATGTGTACGAATATTGTGACGTAATGTAATTGTGTTCCGTGTTTGGTTCCCGGCCCACCCTTGGAATAATTACTTGTGGCTTTTGCATAATATCTGCGTGACTCCATTTTGTAAGGGCGAGGTCATAAGGGAGCACATACGTTGTGTGTGTGTGTGTGTAGATTTGACGTTTATATGTTCCCTTAGTGAGGTTTATGACATGCAGTGCACTTGTGTAATTTGGGAGCGAAATATTGTAGAGGTAGAGATAATATTTAGGCGTGTATTTTTACATTGAAACCGTAGAACTATGTCAAACGTAGGTATTTGTCACAATTCTTAAATGTTAAGTTCTTTTTTTCTTTATTTAACAACTTTTTGTTTACTTTTGAGTATTTGGCACAATATTATAAGTGTTGTTTAAAATATATCTTTTTTTGTGGCATAAGCCGGTAAACGAGCAGACGGATCACCTGATGGTAAGCAATCGGCGTCGCCCATATATACCTGGAACACCACAGGCGTTACAAGTGCGTTACCGGCCTTTTGGGAATTAGGAGTTTGAGGATCGTTGGGGATTTAGGGATTGGGGAGATTGGGGAAGGGGAGGGTAATTTGGCCTCCGGTAACCTCACTCACACACGAAACACAACGCAAGCGTTGCTTCACATCGGTTTTCTGTGAGGCCGTGGTATCACTCCGGTCGAGCCGGCCCATTCGTTCCGAAGCATGGCTCTCCTTAAAATTTGTACATACATAATGTTGTAGTACCAAATGTACTTAGTATTTAATTTGTCTCAACTCGCAATAAAATAAAAGACGCATATGTATGCATACCCCGTATGCGTTTGTCGTTTGTGTGTACGCGCCCTTACACCCGCGACACAAAATTGAATATTATTTTTGTCCCCGTTTATACGTTTATTTGCAGCTTTATTTTTTATTCCACAACTCTAATATGGTTATACTTTTTTATTCGGTCTGGTATTTTGGTCAAGTAACACTGGCTGTATATTGTTTGTGTATTCGACTCTGTGGGAAATGTAAACGGATTTTCTGTTTTATAATCTAATATAATTGTGTGCATATGGGCCATTTTCGCATGCACGTTTAGTCGCTTTGTCTCCATTTTAGTCGATAACGTAATACATATATGCATTGTTACATTACACGTATCGTCTGTGAGTACTGACCACTGAATGACCACAAGGTCAATGTAGCGTAGCGGCTCATTATTATAGCCTAATTGTGCGTAAGATTCACTTTGGTAAATGAAAACATATTTATGATTATTGAGGTTGGTACAAAATAAAAATATATTTATAAATGCGAAAGTGTGATTATGTTTCATTCACGTTGCTATAATGTTTATACATGATTTTCCAACTAATGATAATCAGGAGTCCGGAGAGAGACTGTTTTCTTTTGTACTCAAGAATATAGTTGCCAGTGATAAGTTAGGTAGTTAACTATACAAAAATATGAATGTAATGTTAATAGTAACTTGAAAAACAAACAGTTCATAAAAAGCTCAAACAACTAAATAATTTACACATTTTTACGAACATTATTAGTCGGAACATTTGAAGCCATTCACCGAAACAATCATTTTACGTACACAATAAAAATAAATTTGAATTAAGCCGGAGTGCGTACCGGAGTTTTGACTAAAAGTAATAATGGTTCGAGCTCAATTTATGGACCTTTTATAAAGTTCAAAGCTAGACTTTTGTTGTACGATACGATACGTCTGTTAAAAGTATTTATTATAATGGTAAGTGTAAGAGCCATGCTTCGGCACGGAGTGATACCACCGGCCTCACAGAAAACCGACGTGAAACAACGATTACCAGAGGTTACTAGAGGCCTAATTTCCCCTCCCCTTCCCCAAACTCCCCTATCCCTGAATCCTCGACAATCCTCAAATTCCTAATCGCCAAAAGGCCGGTAACGCACTTGTAACGCCCTCTGGTGTTCCAGGTGTCCATGGGCGACGCTGATTGCTTACTATCAGACGATCTATATAGATCATATGAGCATATGCTCATTCACCGGTTTATCTCGTAAAAAAAAATCCGGAGATTAAGGTGTCTGCTTTTCAAGCATGAGGGCGAGGGTTAAGCCTGTTTAAACACCAATGACATGCAGTGAAGAAAAACCTTGTAAAGGAGCTTGAAGTTTATAATTTCTATTAAGTTTGAAATCGCCAATCTGTTTGAGCAAACTTGGTAAAAATAGTCATTCTTTCTCCAATAATGAAAGGAGGTATTTACCCAACAGTAGAACAATTACAGACTGATGATGATGAGAGTATTACTTCAATTTTAATAACTAAGAACGGGCTATGAGTAAACGTATTAGGACTTCCAGTGTCAGAAAGTGTGAGGTTAAAATTATGCTAATAAATTTGATTTGCTCGTCTATGCTCAGCACTGAAATTGGCTGAAAGAAAGTGTAATGGAAAAGTTAGTAGGTAACATTACGTTGAAGAACTTAATGGGTTCAGCAGGCTGCACGGTTTATTAGTTAGAATTAAGTTCGGTGGTTAGAGGCAGATGGCCGTAATGTACAGACTAGTGGTAAACTTATTGAAATGTTTAGTATATTCTGTAACAACGTGTTGTGGACTTTAATATACTACTTACTTACAATGTTTGTAATTTCTACTATATTAACGTCATGAAGTTTGAAAGAAAAAAAGAAAAAGTTTTTATTTGACAGTAGGCGCACACACACAGATACAAAAATAATACAAAATAATAAAAAAGAAAAGAAAAAATTAAAACTTACACTTATATCCTAATCCTAACTAATATTATAAATGCGAAAGTAACTCTGTCTGTCTGTCTGTCTGCTACTCTTTCACGCCAAAACTACTGAACGGATTTGAATGAAATTTGGTATACAGATATTCTAGACCCTGAGATAAAACATAGGCTACTTTTTATCGCGAAAAAGGGGTTGTAAGGGGTTAAAAGGGGGGGGGGAAGTTGTATGGGATTTCATATTTTTTAAAGATAAAACCATGAAACTTTATATTTAAGCACTTGATAAAAAATAATAAAACATTTGTTCTAGCGTTTTTGAAATTTCGACTCACTATGTCGATTTTTAAGAATAATTATTACGATTTATCTGAAAACCTGAAAACGGATATCTGACAGGTAACAACCTAATGATTTGTAATTGTTATGGCGTCCTACTTTCATAATATATTTTGGCATCAACATATAAAAATGAAGTTCTGTGGGTTTTCAAGGAATAATATTAGTATTCAGCTGCATCAGGTATCAGGGATTTTAAAGACAATATACGAATTCAATTGACTGAATACAATTTATTCATAGACTAGCCTCTGTCTGCGGCTTCTCTCGCGTTCTTTTAATTGGGTTAGGGAAGGATTTACAATAAAAAAATGAAATGATGCCCGATTCTATGCTGGTCACAAATAACCCGCATACCAATTGTTAGCTTTCCACATTGAAAATTGCAAAATACCCCATACAAACTTTCACCTCTGTTTCACGGAAGTGGAAGGGGGTTAGAAAAAGACAAAAAGTAGCCTATGATACTCTCCATCTTTTCAACTATCTCAAATCAAAAACCTTCCTGACTCCGTTCTGTCGTGAAATACGGACAAACAACCACTATGAGGAGCTTGCCAGACAGCCTACACAACAATAATGATGATGATATTAATAATTTAAATGAAGAAATAAAGGTTTTAAAGATGCAACTAACTGCTGCGCATCAAGAAATAGACAATCTGCATTGTGAAAATTTTAGATTGAAATCAGATTTACAAAAAGCAATAAAAAATGTTGAAACGTATAAAACTATTTGCACAACACCTGATAGAAAAGTAAACACACCATCATCAAACTGTAAGAAGAGGTCTAGACAGCAAACATCGCGAATTACGCAAAATAAGGAACTCGACACAAGTGACTTAAATCTAGGAAAACGTAACTCCCACGTTATGCTAGATAAAGAAGTACAAACTGTCTGCCACAACAAGGACGCTAAAACACAAACACAGTACGACATTCAGGTATCAATAGAAAAATGCAATATTGCTAACAAAAGTTTGACAGGCGCTAAGTTAAAACAAAAAATTAAACAGAACAAAAATAAATTATGCATAATAAGCAGTGGCTGCACAAAAGGTACCTTACCCCTTATTGAAGATGTTTTTTCGGATCATTTTGACTACTGCCATTACTTATTACCAAAGACTATGACAAAAGACTGGTTGAGAACTATTGGACATAAGCTACAAAACTATACTATAAATGACTACTGTTTGATTTTTATCGGCGAAAATGATATAAAGAACGAAGAATATATAGACATTTTACACAGCCTAAGCTCCTCGTTGAAAACTGTAAGTCACACAAATAACATAGTATGTACACCTACTTACATAAAAGGTGCTCTCATACACAACTACAAAGTCGAGCTGTTCAATAATCTCCTGTACCTGGACATAAATAAACAAGAATACGCCTATTTCTTCGACAGTAACTACTCTTTGTCGCATGAAATGTTCTCTTACAAGACTGGCATAATTAATAAAACCGGATGGAGAAAGATTTACGAAAAAATTAGGACGAATATAATGATCGATTACAAACTATTTTCTGTACGTGATAATTGGTCAAACATTGAATTGAATCAATATAATGAGAACGACGACAACCCACATAAAACAAACGATGACGCATTTTTTCGTAACCACTCAGAACTTATGTGTACTACATCAAAATATTGCAGGATTACTAAACAAATGTGACTCAATCTCGGTGATCCTCGATGAACTACTAGATGAAAATATTGATGTCGATATTTTGTGTTTCACGGAACATTTTATCATGTCAGGACATGAGCCACTGTTGCATATTCAGGGCTATCAATTGGCATCATGCTTTGCCCGAATGGAAAGCAAGAGAGGAGGATCATGTATACTTGTCAAACATGGTCACCGATATAAGGAGTTAAAGGAAATCTACAAGATGTCTGTAACTGGGGTAATTGAATGCTGCGCAATAGAACTAACCGACTACAGAATAGCTTTGGCATGTGTATACAGGGTTCCTAAAGTTAACAAATTTGGTATCTGTATCGAGAAATTACAAACAATGTTGCAAATATTATGTAAAAATCATTATGCTAATATTATAATAGCAGGTGACTTTAATGTGGATCTAATGAAACAAAGTTTACAGACGTTAGATTTTGAATGTGTTTTATAAACTTTAATTTAAAATTCGCAGTCAATCAACCAACACGTTTAAAAAGTCAAACATGCATTGACAACATAGCCCATAACTTTAATAAGAAAACTTTTACTCAAGTGCGCGAACTAGGTTTGTCTGACCACACAGCACAAATATTCAACTTTCCCGTCAATACAAAATTGAATAATAGGTATTGGCGAGTCACTACAAAAGATTACTGTGAAGAAAACATAAAAAAATTCAAACAATGTTTAAAAAGCATATCATTCTCGAATATATATGAAACCACTGACCCTAATATAGCTTACAATTGTTTCTTGGATACATTTGCTTTGTACTATAGATTATGTTTTCCTAATGTAACTAGAGTTGTTAACCTTGTGAAAAAGCCTAAATGGATATCTCGCGGTATAAAGATATGTAGTAAAAAGAAACGCCAATTACTATGGCAATATAGGCATAAACAAAACGAAGTAAATAAAAAAACTTTTGTAGACTATGCTAAAAGACTAAAGCTAATAATGAAACTTACTCGAAAGGCGCAAAATACCCATTCAATAAAAACTTCTTCATGTAAATCTAAAGCCACGTGGAGAATAATTAATGACTCTAAACTTAATATACCTAGGGACATAATAAGGAAAATTCAAATTGAAGAGAACATTATCACGAAACCTCGAGACATAGCAAACGCATTTAATAAATATTTTATAGAAAAAATAACACCTATTAATAATTCGTGTGAAAATGTAACATCCCTAATAGATAACAGACTCAATTCTTTCTATTTGGCTCCCTGTGTACCTGTTGAAATACATAAGATAATAAACACATTGAAAAATACTCATAGTGAGGGATATGACGGTATTTCAACAAAGGTCATAAAAGCTGTAGCCAGCGAAATTTGTACACATTTGTCCTACATTATAAACCTAAGCATAGATGCTGGCACTTTTCCGGAAGCACTTAAGATATCGATAGTGAAACCTCTATTCAAAAAGGAGAACAGGGAACTTATGCAATTCTACCGACCTATCTCCCTTATAAGTGTAATATCTAAAATATTTGAAAAACACATATATAGACATTTATACAACTATCTTGAGAAAAATAATATACTTACTCCAGAACAAAAAGGTTTTCGTTCTAATAAAACAACAAATATGGCTATTTATGACTTTATGTCTACAGTAATAACAAATGTTGATAAAACCACTCCTGTAAGCACCATATTTTGCGATATGACACAAGCATTTGACTATGTCTGTCATAACACTTTGATTAAAAAATTGGAAGCATATGGTATCCGAGGTAACGTATTGCGTCTTATAGAATCGTACATTAGGAACAGACAACCGTACACAGAAATAAACTCGATAAATACACACACAAAACAAGAAGAAATTTATAAATCATCTTGGCGTGTTATCAGATACGGTGTACCCCAAGGCAGTGTTTTAGGTCCTTTACTATTTATCATTTATATCAATGATCTACCCAAAAGCATCAATCAATACGTAACTTTATTCGCCGATGATAGTACCATAACTATACCATGTAAAAGTCGAGATACCTATACCGATAATATTAATAATTCACTAATGTCTGTTATACAATGGTTAGAAAACAATAATTTAAAAATCAATTTGGAAAAAACGAATATCATGCACTTTACACAGAGAGGATCTACCATGTCTAACCTAAATATACACTACAATAATAAAATAATTAATGAAGTTGACAACGCGAAATTCTTGGGTGTAATCATTGACAAGAAACTAAATTGGAAAGCACACACAGAATCCCTAATAAAAAAAATAAGTAAATCTTGCTATGCAATTTATAAATTAGTTCCAGTGCTCAACATTGACGCCCTCCTTACAGCATACCATGGTTTAGTTTCATCCAATCTAAGATACGGCATTATATTTTGGGGGAATTCCACTAATAAAGAATTAGTATTCAAAGCCCAAAAGCGTTGCTTGAGAACCATGTTTAAGTTAAAGGTCACGGACAGCTGCAAGCATTTTTTCATGAAATATAAAATTTTGACTGTACCCTCTCTTTATATTTTAGAAAGCGCAATGTTTATTAAGAGCAACCTAACCCTATTTCCACGTCTAAGTGATACGGTTGTCCGTAATAGACGTGATAATAGCAAAATTAGATTAATTTATTCAAAAACTAGCTTAATGAATAACAGTATATATTGCATGGGCCCAAAAATTTACAATAAAATTCCTAAGCTCTGGAAAGAATACAACACAAATATATTCAAAAATAAATTGAAGGATTTTCTCACCAATAAGGCCTATTATAGCATTAGGGATTTTCTACAGGACCACATAGACTACTAACTATTATGACACATTTTATTTTTCAATATTATTATTATTAATATTATATATTTGACATTTTATATTAAAGACATATGAATTGTATTCACTCTTGTTTTTAGCTTTTATTGACATATTAATTTTATTAATTGACATTCACATTTCATATATGTAATTGACTAAAGACGGAATGGACATGATGGTTTTTGGGCTTGTTGTGGCTGCGTGTATGACGGTCAATTATAATAAACTTCATTTGTTTAACATTGCTTGTGTGACATTCATAATTGATGATTACCTTTTTACAAAATATATTTAATTTGACATTACAATTTTGACTTCAATGGTATTAATAATTTTAATTTATTTGACATACTGTATTCAATTTAACAAAACTACAATTAATTAAACTTATTGTACCTAATTTTATTATATAATTTTTTTATAACATATCTTTGCATGCCAAGTGATGGCAAAATATGGAGAAACTGTATATTTTGTTAATACCTATATTATGTACCCATGTTTGCAAACGATTAAATGAATTTGAATTTGAATTTGAATTTGAATTTGAACAAACAAACAAGCACATACAAATTTATATTATTAGTATACATTTCTTAAGTCATCTGACATCTGTGTGACAAGTGAGTTTACAAAGTCAATGTGTCATAGATTTTTTTTATACTATGGTATTAATAGTAAGGTATGCAAAGAGGTTGACAGCAGTCTAAGGAGATAAAACCACGAATAAAATATTTTCAGTTTACTTGAACTCGAATTCGTATTTTTTATATGTATATAAAAAAAACTAGATAAATGCACATAGCTAAAAAATAATATTAGTCCTTTTCATTTTAGACCGTCAAAACCAAATTTACTATGATAGTTTGCTGTTTGTATATGGCATAAGCCGGTAGACGATCAGACGGATAACCTGATGGTAAGCAATCTGCGCCGCCCATGGACACCTGTAACACCAGAAGTGCTAGAAGTGCGTTACCGGTCTTTTGGGAATTGGTAATTTGAGGATTGTCAGGGATTGGGGGGGCTGGGGGAGGGGTAATTGGGCCTCCGGTAACCTCACTTACACAGCGAAACACTCCTTTAGATAACCGACGGCTGGGCTCGCTGTCATTACAGCGGAAAGTCCCCTCTTTAAAAGTGGCTTTAGAGAGGCCATCAATGCAAGGACCGCCCGGAGAACACGGTGGAGCATACCGTGGCGGTGTACCTTGCATGGGCGGAGCACCGCCGTGTTCTCAGGGATGTAGAAAACGGTGACCTCTCGCGTTCGGCTCTGGTTCAGGCCATGGAGCGAGGGGGATTGGGATGCAGTCGCATCCTTCTGCGAAGCAGTTATGCTTGCCAAGGAGAAAGCGGAGCGCGTGAGGGAATGAACTTCCTCACGCCCCAGCCGTCGCGGGAGACACTCTGGGCGTCGGAGATCGGCCGGCCACCGGCCACCGTAAGTGCGGGTCTGTAGACGAAGAGCAAGGGTAGCTCGCCACCCGACCAGAACCAGTCCCGTGCATACGGCGCGCACCTTACAGAGCCATGACACCATCATAGATGGAGCCCAGTAGGGCTGATGCTCGATACGGTGCCGCGGGAGGCCTAACGAGTTGACGGGGCTCCGGCTCGACGAGCAGGAGTAGGAACGGAGTGGATTTTAGTCAGTAAGAATCTGTCACTCCCTCTCACCTAACCCAAGGCGGGAGAAGTGATTGGATGATTTTCCGACCTCAAAAAAAATCTCCTTTAGTTAATGACAACCCGATGTGTGAAAAACTACCAAAAAAACTCCTTATATTATTGGTATTGATTACGCTGTGGAAATTATGGGCAATAGAGCCAAGGGATGTATTAAGTCTTATAGAGGACATTAATATCAACATTAAAGTACATGTATCATTTATGTAACTAACCTAATATCAGAATACCTATTTTTTCATTTAAATGTTTGCGATAGTAACGCACGTCGCACCGGTACATATCAGGTCACATTATAGGAGAGAGAAAATCCCAAAATGACGGACACTATGCGCTAAAAAACCAGGACCAAGGACGTTGAAATAAAGAGGGGCTCTTACCTTTTAAACCATTGAACCTATTTGGTGAAATTCGGTACAGCGATAGTTTGAGACCCGGGAAAGGACATCTAAAAGTTTTTAACCCGAAAAACCCACGAAACCGGGAACTGTGCTGTTAAAATCACTATATCTATTTGATTGAAATGCGATACAACATTGATTTGCAAACATAGAATAGTGAAACCTCACGAGACGGGCACTGTACGGGTAAAACCTCTATGGGATTGTTTATTTTAGAAACCACGAAAATAAATTCATTTCTCAATAAATATATAGCCTAGGTACTGAATCGATTGTGATGATATTTGTTCCAGTTGTACAGCCGTAGGATATACCTTGACAAAGACTAATTTAAAAAACCCAATTTATACAGAAGTCGTTATTTCACGCGGACGAAGTCGCGGGTAACAGCTAGTAGGTAATAAAAAAACAATAATGATAGTTTGGCATGTAACGTGCATAGGTACTAACGGCTTAGCTGGAGTTTGTTTTACGTTTAAAGTAATCGAATTGAGACCGCGTCCCGTCCTCTGATTGGCCGGCTCAATGAACCAACCAATCAAAGCGCGCAACGCGGTTTCGTTTTGAACTCGTTATACTTAAAATAAACTCGTGCTGAGCCCGCTGATATTACATTAAAAGTTTTCGTAAAATTTAATATTACTTCTCCGTTTAGTTTTCGTAAGTGTGACATTTAAGTCAGTAAGTTATGAGTCCAGTTGAAACAATCACGGAGTTTAATTTCATATTTAGTTCGCCCTGAAAATAGAAACTGTGTTCCACTATGTCATTTGTAACCACTTTCACAAGTTTCTTTATGTATTTTACCAAAAAATTCACCCCAAAAAATACACTTTTATATTTCCACGTCTGAATAACTAAATTCGTTTCCACGTGGCAAATGGAAGGTCAGGGGATTATGGACCCAAAAGATGAAGCCGTGTTCACACTAAAGAAACAGCTCAGGATGATATTATAATGCTAAACTAAAAATAAACGCCTCAAGAAATGTGGGTGGCTGAAGGTGGAACGTGGGATAACATGATGGATGAAGTACGGTGAAGGTCACCGTAAAAATTGCTAAGATCTTGTAACTAAGTGTATATTATTAACCTTTGTAGGTTAAACTGTATCGATTTAAACGTTCTTTGTTAGTAACATTACACCTTTTTCATTTTGAAAAAATATGTGCAAAATACTTTTGCAAAGTTTCGGTGACAGTGACAGTTTTCTAAATAATTTCAGAAAACTTATTGTCACTGTAAGTTTGTTAACACAAACGAATGCACATTAATTTGCCACTAAAAACTTGCACTGTAACTATTTATAAATTTAAATATAAGACATTATCACACCACTTTTAATATCAATACACTCGAGAATAAAAAATACCTAAAAATTATTTTCTAATTTTGATTAAGAGTTTTAATCAAAATTAGAAAATAATTTTTAGGTTCATGAATATGAGTCTCTAGCATGGCTTAAAACTAGTAAAGTATCTCATCAGACAACTGTTTACTTATTGTTACTTGTTTATTTCTCTGTCTCACTGTCAAATGCCATTTTATTAACTCAAGAATGCAACGCCATCTTGTATAAACACTCGAAACTAAACACAGCATTAAAAAAAGGTAACATTTTTAAATTTTGCTTCTGTAGTTTTAATTTAATTTAATTAAATGTAATGTTAATTCTGCTGGTATTAAAAAGCATTTTTTTTAATCTATCGACGTTCCATACAAATTATTCATAAATTTTATGTTTTACCAACACGTTAATACGATACCCGTACCTCAAACTATTCCAAACTAGTTTCTTCATTACAATTTCGAATTTACAACTAAAATAATAAAGTTTGAAATCCTAGCCTGTACAACTTACCTACTCTAATCAGTAGCACTCAAGCTCTCGTTAGCAAGTCGACAACGCATTGCGTCTTTGCCATATTCCGTACCAGAATGGCGCTGTGACGTCATAAATACGCAAATTGATACTGCTGTCCATTTCCTAGAGACAGTAACTTTGTCTCTGGAGAGTGATTGAGTTTATACCTGGTTTCAGTGACTAGATTGGAGTAGTTACGTGTTTGTTGTGACATGGTTCTATTCTCATCTTATGTTATTAGTAGCTTCTACTTCATTTTTTTTTGTTTTTATGGCATAACTGGAGATTGGGGAAGGGGAGGGTAATTTGACCTCCGGTAACCTCACTCACACGATGAAACACAACGCAAGCGTTGCTTCACGTCGGTTTTCTGTGAGGCCGTAGTATCACTCGTGGTGGTGGAATTTTAATTCCGCAGCTTTACGATTAAGTACGTTATTTCACACCTCCGCTTCGCCGATGATGTAGTCATCATGGCGGAGTCGCTGGAGGATTTAAACACCATGCTCAGCGACCTCGATATCGTCTCCCAACAGGTGGGTCTTAAAATGAACATGGACAAGACCAAAATCATGTCAAACGTCCATGTTGCACCTGTACCGGTCATCGTTGGGAACGATATCCTCGAAGTTGTAGACCACTACACATACTTAGGGCAGATTATACAGCTAGGTAGGTCCAATTTCGACAAAGAGGTCGCCCGAAGAATCCAACTTGGATGGGCAGCGTTCGGGAAGTTACGCGAAATCTTCTCATCGAAAATCCCTCAGTGCCTAAAGACCAGGATGTTCAACCAGTGTGTGTTGCCGGTGATGACGTATGGTACCGAGACGTGGTCCCTGACCTCTGGCCTTCTGGAGAAGCTCAAAGTCGCTCAGCGTGCGATGGAGAGAGCTATGCTCGGGGTTTCTTTGCGCGACAAAGTCCGAAATATGGAGATTCGCCAAAGAACAAGAGCTACCGACATAGCTCGCAAAATCTGCAGACTGAAGTGGCAATGGGCAGGCCACGTCGCTCGAAGGACTGACGGCAGATGGGCCAGGAAAGTCCTTGAGTGGAGACCACGGACCGGAAGACGAAGCGTGGGCAGACCTCCCGCTAGGTGGACCGACGACATCGCCAGAGTTGCGGGGAGCCAGTGGATGCGGGTGGCGAGTTGTCGTTCGACGTGGAGGGCTAAGGGGGAGGCCTTTGTCCAGCAGTGGACGTCTTCCGGCTGTTGATGATGATGATGACGTTATTTCAGACTTTAATTTATTTACATTTCGATCCCTTCAGCCGTCATGACGTGAAAAACAAACAAACAAACATTACGGCATTTAATGCTGTACTGTAAAATATTTTTTTAAAAACCCAGTAATACTTTGCTCGACCCGGATATCGAACCCGAGACCCCTTGCCCGGCAGTTGCACTTGCTACCACTCGGCCAACGAGGCAGTCTTTAACAGAATACCTTAAACAAAAAGGTTATGTTTCACTAGCAGTAAAATGAAACCTACAAGTAATCCAGAAAAATACTCAATACACAATTTTAACAGCAATACAAAATCATAAAAACTCGATTCGTTATTTATTGTGTTCATAGGCCTACCGTCCGACAAATCGGATGATTCAATATCCGAAGTATTGTCAGCTTACCGAAGCGTTTTATGTAACAACAATACAATATGACAAACTAATTGTGAGCTCGCCTGTCAACGGGGCGCCCCATATATTATGTACACATTTATTTATTACATCGCTGTAGGATTAATTCTAGGCCTTATGCTGTTGGTATATGGGTTATTATGTTAAATGTATTTATTGTATAAGGATTTCGAAAGAACATGTAGTTTTGTTTCCTTTTTAAGGAAATATTGATGGTAATGACACAGGATAGTAATATTAGTAACAGTAAAGTTAGTAATCATATTAGTAACAGTTGGAAATTTTGTATAAGATTTATCACATGTTTCTCCACCTTCACATAAGTAGGTACTCTATAAACTTATGTGACAGATAGTTCATACTGATTACATTATATCTATTACATAGCGGCTATCCGGATATTGTAAAGCTGGCGCTTAATCTTGGGTAACTTTTTTTATGGAATAGGTGGCAAACGTGCAGATGGATCACCTGATAGTAAGCGACAAGCACCGCCCTTGAACACCCGCAACACCAGAGGAGTCACAGGTGCGTTAATGAATACGGTCTTTTTTTGAAGGTTTGAAGGTCTTTTAGTTAATATATGTAGGAGCATTAGGATTGTAGTTAACCATATTTATGAAAATACGCCTTCTAAAAATGGTCAACCAGCTTATGAACAGCTTTTTCTTTAATTTTGTTCTGTCTCCCATGGTGGTAGGGAAAGACTATGAGTCGCCAATTGCTATGATTTTTAAGTATCTCTTTCACATTCTCAACAGTAGTCAACAAAAATATTTTCATATCAACACGCGACAAAAACCTATAATTTCACACCCAAGGCCATGTCCTCCACACAAAATATTGACACAATTACCTAACAAAATAGCTATAACACTTGACAGCCTCTTCTTCCCAAGTATAACAGTATATAGCACATAAAGTGACAGAGTACACGTCGAACTCATTTTTATGGGGAAACTATGGAGTGGAGAAGTTTCGCGACACACTTGTATGGGAGAAGTTTGTTTTCTTATGTTTACAGTTTGGTGGCAACAGCTGACGTCGATGAGGTTATCATTTGGACTATATTATGGATAGAATTTTGTATAGGACGTCAGTGCATGTCAGTAATAGTGTGATTAGTTTTTAAACTGAATATATTTTATAGCTTTATGAAATGAAATGAAACCTTTATTTATGTAAGTATATAACCTGTGTTGTACTCTTAGGGTACCTCAAATTTTGTTCATTGATAATTTTGATTCTTTTTATGTGATAGCAGTCTCGCGAGGTACTAATTTGACTCAAATGTTTTAAAAAGCCTAGATATTAATTTCTTCAATTATTTTATTCACTACCTTTCATGTGATACTATAAAATAATTATTATCTCAGTTAAAAATATATAAGACTGCCTCGTTGGCCGGGCAAAACATTACTGAAGTTTTTTTAGAAAACTCATTAGCAGCACGAAGGCTGAAATTGTGCCTAGTATATGGCAACAGACCCACCCCCTATTACATGGGACTCATAACATTACATTGTTCAGTGGCATTAAGTGCCGTAATGTGCACCTCTGCCTATCCCTGCGGGGATAAAAGCGTGATGTTATAGTATAGAAAAAATATACAAACAGATAGAAATAATTAAAATAAGTGAAAGGCCTGAAGGTCCTCGTCTCTGCCTACCAACTGTCCACGAACTATTTTAGAAACTATTCTATAACAAAAAATAAACTCTGTCTTATAAAACATTAAAAATATACTTTAACCATAATAAATATAAAGATCAAAATGATCTGAAGTCTGAAAACTTTTAGTATCTAACTTATAACTAGGTCTAAGTTGAGTTTCAAGAATTCGAACCGCCGCCGGCTGCGAATATGATCACAGAGGGACTTTTAATTAAAGAACAATTTGTTTCACTACTTTAAAAAATCCTTAATTCTGATAGATATTACCTTTTCAATCCTTATATGATATGTAGATATGTACCAAAGAATTACTATAGCAGTATACAAAAAAATACAATAAAAGATTACCAATATCATCTCCTTAAACATGAATTCAAGGTTCGATTACTGAGTTAAAAAGAAGTGTCTTATATACAACTGTGATATTAGAATTATAAGAAACACTTAAATGATTTTAAATGAATAACTATTCGCTCTTTCGTTATAAGTTCGTGAAACAAGTAAATTAATTGCTGCAAATAGTCTTGAAGGCAGCCCTTTTACACGTCAATTTTTCAAGCGAACGATAAAGCTGACATTTCCTAACTGACTACTCTGAGAAGAAATGCCGAAAACAAACTCAGTCTATATATTAACTGCTATGATAAAAAGTATGATAATATATGTACTAAATATTAGGACCTGTCGACAGAACGTTATTAACATGATAACAATTAGTGAGTGTATGGGCGATAAATCGATATTATTCGCATAATGCGCGGACAGTATTAATCGTGGCAAGATTAGTGAGAAATTACCTCGATAAGTTAACTAGTGGCGTGATTGCTATTATGATAATAATATACTATTATAATTATAATTTTGATTAATTCCTTGACGGAATGTAGTTACAAACATAATCCTTATGTTTCATTCAAGAAAAAAAAAGACGTAGTGAAGCTACCGCTTGCTACTGACTGAATAGCATCGCGACTGTCCTCTAACATGGCTTGAAACTAGTCTAGTACTCGTTAAATAATAAAGTGAATAAGCTAAAATATAATAATTAAATTAGTCCACTAAAATTATAATAAATTATATAAATTATGCTTGTAGAAGAATTGGTTAAAACTCATGTAAATAAAGTTGTATAGTTACACAATAGTAAAATAGTTGACTAGTAATTTTCACCTTTGTTCGGTTAATTCATCATCATCATCAGCCCGTATTCGTCCACTGCACCGTTTTGAGCTCTGTCTTTAGCTCTTCTCATTCAACCATCGCCAGTCATCTTACGCATGCTGTGATTCCACCTAGGTGGAGGGCGCCCTGCACTACATTTGCCTAGACGCAGTCTCCACTCCAGAACACGTTTACCCCAACGGTTATCGGCTCTTCGACAAATGTTCGGTTAATTACACTAATTGAAATAAGATGCAACGTTGTTGGTTCCATATAGGCAGAACATTCTGCTACCAACTACAAATAAATCACAACCAACCGATTCAATTTTGACGTACTCAATAAAATCTATCATTCGTAAAATTGATAGTACAGATAGCCATGCATCATAAACACATACACACTAGTGTTAACATCAATCATAAACCGCGCCATAAAACATTGGATCCTACTCACTATTCACAGAAGTCACTGTGATGCAAATTTTCACACACGAAGCATGCGTGCTGGCATAATTACGTCATTTGAATCGTGACGTAATGCATGGCGATGTGCTGACTATTGGACGTCGACGTAAGTGTACACATGTTACGAGTGCCGACTGCAAACGAGCTGTGACGTCATAAAGATCTTTTTATAGCTGCCTTTATATGAATGCAGGTTAAAGTGCTTTTGTGCTGGTATGAAATGGGAAGAGGATGTGATTATTTGTATGGGTGTGGTTTTTATAATTGCTTGTGTTATTAAAATATAAACAGAAATTGCAATACATAATTTAGTTGTTGACGTACAAAATTGCTTTCCTGGTCTTATTGATATAAATGATTTTAACTTTGACTTTGATTGTTTAAATGGTCGGTCACTCCGCAAAAAACTGTTAAATTTGTCCAGAACCAAATATAACTAATCTAATACAAAAGTAATACAAAAGACAATTGACAAAAGACAACACGGTTGGTGTGGTGGCTGCCGCGCAACATATCGTGGGTTCGATTCCCGGACGGAGCAAATCTTTCTGTGATCCACTAATTATTGTTCTGAGTTTGGGTATCATTTGTATGTGGAGTTGTATGTTAATAAACGCACCCACGACATAGGAGAAAATCCTAGTGAGGAACAAAGCTTTAAAAATACATTAGTGTAAGTATTAATCCGATTGCATATTTCCTGATACCAAATTAAATTACAAGTGAGTAAACAAAACATACAGGGAGGTGTAAATAAACTAATTTAACTGGACACCAAACGTGTTTCACAGTTTTCGAGTTGGCATGCCATTCGGCCGTCCAGCTTGCACGAATCATGGCCACAAAGTCTACTCCAAGCTGAATACTAATCGCTTTACACCTACAACGATTTCCTCGAAACTCTGCCTCGCTCACCGCATTTTGTGGAAACGCTTCAACGGAATTTAGTAAAATTGTGTATTTAAATAAACTAGCACGTTTCCTTAAACTCATTTATTTTTAAATCAGTCTTATGAATGCGGAGAGATGCAGTCTGCTGCAGTATTTGTTGGAGCCATTCTTTTGCAACGACTGATAAAAAAAAGTGAAAGACTAAAGTTTTGATATTATATTATTCTGTACTGCATGATATTATTTAGAGCAAAAAGGTACCGAGTACCTAAGTGTCGCTCATCACATAATATAACTTCACGCCTTTTAGCCCTGAAGGGGTAGGTAGAAGTGCACATTACGGCACTCAAAACCACTTCTCCAATGTAACACACACTTTTCTTTCACTATTTATGTTAAAATGAGTCCCTGTAATAGGGTAATAGGGGGTGAGCATATTGCCATATACCGGACACAATTCCAGACTCCGTGCTACTTCTGAGATTTTTTTAAACCTTGTAATACTTTGCCCTACTTGGGTATCGAACCCGAGGCCCTTTGCTCGGCTGTCGCGCTAACGGCCACTCGGCTAATGAGGCATGAATCGGCTACGAAAAACCTGGTGTCGTTTATCCAGTATATATGAAAAACCTATTTATTTATGTTAATGTTTCATTTTGTACAGAGTATATCAATTTCTGACCTCTAGTGAAAATCGATACCGATTATTATAATCTTTAGTAACAATAATATATTTTATTTCATACATATGAGATAACTGCAAACACAACTTTACACCTTGCAAGAAAATTCAAGAGAATTTCACTCGTTGCGATCCTCTTTAATCAATGTATTACACAAAGGCATTGTATTAGAACCTTTCACACCGCCGACCCTCAAATCGTGCTTGCGTGACAATATCTGGCTTATACGTCCCCAAGAATAAATTACGTTTGTGACAGAACGATAAGAGCATTTCTATTTGGTCGCATTATAGATCGCTTCGGTACAATCACGTACAGCGCATTTATTATGCGTATGTGAGCCCTTATATATCAGCCAAATTAAGAGGTCCTGCAAAGGGTTTGTGTGACCGTCCATGTTGGAAAAGAGCTGCTTTTTATGTGATATTGGTGATATTGAAGAGTATATTGTTACGTATTTTTATGAGGAAACATTTTTAAGGTTCTCTATAGTTTCGTAAGCAGATTTTATCTGATATTATAATATCTATTTCGGGCCCAAGATATTCTTGTTACATAAAATCATGTTTCATAAAATCATGAATGTTTTTAGGAAGTATCTACGTCTATTGTTTTGATTTAGTACTTAAATAAACACAGAAAAGGTTCGCAAAATCAATGTGTTCTTTGTGCATGCTACGATGGCTACGGACAGTGCTACGACCGTTACGGTGCTACGAAATATAATAATGTTCATTCGTATAATTGGAAAATCTTATACATTTTTTTTATAGCATAAACCGGTAAATTAGCTGTCGGATCACCTGATGGTAAGCAATCGGCGCCACCCATGGACATCCGAAACACCAAGGCGTTACCGGCCTTTTGGGAATTGGGAATTTCAGGATTGTGGAGGATTCGGGAATTTGGTAGACTAGGGAGGGGTGTAATTGGGCCTCCGATAACCTCACACACACGATGAAACACAAAACAGCGTTGTTACACGTCAGTTTTCTGTGAGGCAATGGTATCACACCGGTTGAACCGGCGAATTAAATTGTGTTTATTCGTAAAATTGGAAAATCTTATACATACATAATGTAGCCATAGCTTTTATGCACAATTCTAATAAGTTTTTAAACTTATTATATTCAGTATGAAGAAGTTGGGTAAATACTATACTAGTGGTCCCTTATATTCCAAAAATAATAAAACATTTTGCTTGGAATTTCTCAACACAATGTACTACGTGCCTGATTATAATGGGGTGCGGGCAATAAAATGAATCCTTTAGCAATTCCTTTAATAGTCTCAAAGTCTGGACCGTATATTATGGCCAATAAAGACATTAACAAGAATTACTACTGGCCACGTTAGACCTCTGCTGATAACCTAGCTAATGCGACCCGACGGGACTTGTAATGAAGGGCCGTTAATATTTTAAATCTATGTTAATGTGACTTATTTATTTACTAGCGTCAATTAAACAGATCCTGAGTAGATTTATTGGATCAGAATATTTTGTAGTAAACTCATGATTAAGTTTATTCGAATGATTCTTTTTATTTATTTATTTTTGTAATTGTGTTTATCAATACTATTATTGCTCATTGTGAAGATATTGCTCAGTGTGTGGTAAAGATTTTTTCAGTCAATAAAACCCTCAGTTACATATAAGATTTTATAAATGACTGATAGACGAAGAAATTCTCTAGCAATAGACCAAGACCGCAGAATAGTACCTACTTGACAGGATCTAAACTAAAAACTCGACGTTATCATGAATGCGTCCTTTTTTTAAAAGGCTCACTTTCAAATAACTCTTTTGTTGTTGCAGGTGTCCTGGGATCAACAACACCCATCTGAGTATTCAGAAAAAAATACTTAAGAAGAAATACTAGACAACAACAATTAGTTTACCCCACAATACCTCGATCATTGTCAACAAGTATCAAATCACATTGCGAACTTCATCTCTACAGTGAACTCATATGAGACACAAACATACGGAGCATTTGATGCAAAGCAAACGCTTTGAACTTATACAACTTATTCAAACTATTCTAGAAACAATTGGACATATCATGAAGTTTCTATTAATGTAGATGGAGTAGGTACTCTTTGTGTGAAATTAAAATTAAATAAGACCTCTTTGTTTTGTGATATTCGATTTTGAATCTTATGTTTCAAATTCAGAATCTTTGTGTTGGTAACTAAATAATTGAATTCGCTATGGTGTGTAACCGTTGGAAGGCCTCTGCCTCGAATTTTGCAGGCAGCGGGGCGGCGGCGGCGGCGCGACGGGCACCGCTTGTCTGGAGTGCACCGCTCGTTACCCACCCCCACGTCGTTGCCCCGCCGCTGTTTTTGAGAATCAGTCCATTTGATTTTATACGTAAGATCCTGCCGCTCCCGCGCCGCCACGACCGCCTATCACTTCATGAGAACTTAATTCTAATAATATTAAAATATAGCTCTTTATTTTTCTTTACATACTTAAAACCTTGACATTCCTTTAATGAAATTACCGATGTAAACAAAATCATTATGAACCTTCACTTTAATTATCACTACCACCTGAAGAATACCCGTGTTTCTTCACGGGTGTGTGTTCGAACACAGGTATTCTATTTTTTTTAGAACTTTGAAGCGGACCTGCCAGTTTCCTGGTTTCCTAGGTCAAACTTAAATTAAGTATCATTCCGGTTTGAAGTGACAGACGCTGGCCAATTACAGGGACATTAGATAGTCAGAACGAAGTCTTAGAACGAAATCTCTATGTTGCTAATGTATGTGATATATGTGGGAATCGGTTCTGTAATACAATTTTTTTATATTTTATTCAAACAATGTGGCATTTCAATCTCAGACTTAGGTGACCTGAATCTAATGTGTGTGGAACCTAAGATAACACTAGCATTGTTATTATATGTCACACCCACATGTTATAATTTTTGGTTACTTGATCTGAATTACAAGTAACTCATGAGACATCGACTCAACTTTTTACAAAATATTATAATTCTTAGGTAATAGTCTACAGCTCTCGAAATATGTAGATGACTACAAGGTACGGTCGCGCTGGATTATGTAAAGTCTTCGAGTTCGGGGACTAAGACAAGACCGCAATGCGTTCCAAGTTATATAACGTCTGACATTATCATAGTGAATGTCACAAAACATTACAGACCTGTACCGAACGAGCCAGCGAGTCTGACGACCAACATTTCCGAGACCTTCCGAACGCTCTGAAGTTATTGGACTCTCAAAACTTAGCTACAAATGTACGATTCAGTTCGTACTCTATAAATCGTTCAAGTCCAATGCTTTCTGTCGAATCGGCGCACGTCCAACGGAACTTGCGCTTGTAAACTTTTTATCTCGAAGCAAAACGTATTTTCCATTAGCCCCCAAACTCGAGCCACCGACTTCTTTCTTAATTTGTCACAAACTTTTTCTCCAAAGATAAAAACTTGTACGTTAATGACACTTGTTTTTTTTCTGATATTTTCATTACCCACCGCCCTTTTAGCCCGTTACCGCTTGTTATTCTCATTTACTTTCATAAAGCACTCAAAACAAAGTTTTTGAACTGAAATAAAATAAGGAAGCGTACGACGGAATCATTCTAACAAGTAGCTAATACGATTTTGTTCTGAACTTCACGGTAAGTAGTAGGGGGACTATTCTCGTAAGTTGCGGTCGTTTCATATCCGATCTGGAGTCGTTCATATTATCCTAAAACAATAGTATAGAGGCTATTCTTCTGTATTGCATTATTTAGATTTGTCCGCGATAGGGACAAGTTACGCCTATCTGTCCGAATATGTAAGATATATTTATTCGTCGCTTAAGTTTTTCGTATTACAAGGATTTCTTTAGGGATATATCAAGTTTTATTGAGGTTTTTTCATCTTTTGTTAAACTAGAGAATCGCAAAAAGTTCTTCAACTGTTTTGTTATGTTGAGTCGTAACTTTTTGTTCGTAGACACGCAAGATAAGCATTTTCTTTGCAGACATTCTATAATATAACCTATAAAAGATTCGAATATTCAATTTATACTGGCGGCTGAAAAACTTTTGCAATATTTTAGAAATGTCTACGTAAGGAGCTATAATAAAATTAGAGGTCAACTCCCTTCCAGGTTGGTGCTATCAATCTTGTGGCATCGCAGTAACAAATACTTGGAACCCCCAATCCTGCAACCAATCAATTCCAAATACCGCGCAAATCTGACTCAAAGCACGCCGCAAGTCGGTTCCAGTCGTCGGCTTACCGAATAAAGCCGAAATAAGCCGAACGCGTGTGCGAAGTTTCATTCGACTCGACTTCAATCGTAAATTCGCCATTGACATTTATCAGAATAGTACCCAAGGCCACCTGCGACCGTAGTTCACATTACAGCCCTCTGCGCTATCGGGGATCGATTTCATATTTTTTCTGGTTCTCGTAAAAAAGATATAGGATTGTAATCCTTAAACCTTCGTGTTATCGGTCTCAATTTGAACTTCTGCCAAAATATTTTTCCGATGTACATTTTGATTTAATATTCAGCATAATTTGCCACGCTTTCTCAATGCGAATTGGCAATTTTTAACTTATAATTAGAAATAATTATAAGCTTAGGTTTCCTCACGATATTTTTTCTTCACAGTTTGTCAGTGGTGTCTAAATAACTTTAGAAAATAACTCAGAAAAAGTTGTTACTTGTTTTTGGTTCAATCATTCAATATCATTTCCGTCCTCTGCCCTTGATATAGGTACCTTCCCAATAACTTCTTAGTGAGATTGATTATCAGCTCTTCGAATTCAACCCTCTTGGTCGAAGACTTCATCTAGTTGAAGCGTAGTATACTATATGCTACTATACAAGTACAATGAAATAAAATTAATAGAAACGAAAACAATTTTATGAATAAAATTAATTATGATGACGAATTGGAAAAAATCTGACCTTGAAAAATGAAAAGAAGCATATTATCTAATATGTATATAATAATACGTACTGAGAATTTCATCTGCCTTCTCGCTGCCTGCTATTCAGAGGTAACAAGCGAAATAATGCCACCTGCCTAATAAGTCTGCGTTTAATTCATTGTAAAAAAGTTTAAATACAATTTTATTTTTACTAAAGTTAAAATATAAAATTATTTGCTAATTTAACGTGGAATGGAAAATTTATTAGTCTTTTTAGATTCCTCTAAGGAATTCTTGGTTGTGTTCGCTGGTCCATATTAATTTTTAAGTAAAAGATCTTCATTATACCTTTAATTACTTTAATATTTAAAGGACTACTTAACGATTGTACTAATGGTAATTATTCATTATATTCTATCTTTCTTTGTTGCGTTTTGTAAAGGTTGTTTTTATCGTGGTCTCGTAATCAATATTTTTATGAGATGAAAGCTGATTGGACACGTTTGTGAGATAATGAAAAATCAAATCTACTTTTATAATAACTATCGTGAGACATACTAATTTAACTAAAATCGCGGTTTACTCACGTGAATATATATACTGAGAAAAGCTCTACTAGTTCCGAACCACAGAGGTTCTTTGTTTTGATTGACTGATTTTAGTTAATCAAATCTACTGTTACTTATACTGATGCGAACAAGAACCGAAGTTAGATTTCTGATCGAATTCATATGCATTTTCTGATTGACATTGAAAATGATGGAACTGTATTTAAATGTGAAACATTAAACATAATACTTAAATGGAAAGTCAACAATACAATCTGATTTTATGACTCGCCATAAATAAATCTAGTTAACCGAATATTTTCACATTACGGATGCACCTGTAAGTCAACAAAGTGGACACCTTGATCCGTAGTCTAAAGTGTCAGGACATTGCCCCGTGTATTATAAAGACAGCACAATACTATATAGCCGTAATTTTTCGCGAGTTCTCACCAAAACTCGAAGCCAGCACACTAATGGCCTCATACATACTTAATCCAGTTTTACCTTTTTACGGTCCCACGAATTCCGTCTATTCGATTCTCCGTTATGTAAAAATTCTGCTTGCCAACATTATTAGAATATTATCGTTTCCAAGGAGATAAAATTGGCATTTTGGGATCGGGAATAGAATTTCTTTGATAACAGAAATGAAAATCCTCGCATCTATAGTTGGATGTAATAATGTTGAGAGGTGACGGAGGCAGCTGCTATCTGAATGGTTTTATTTTGGGAAGAATTGAAGGTTAAGTTATAATCGATGTAATTTATTTAGTCTTTATTTAATAGCATAAGCTACATTCTTGATAATAAAAGCGTAATTATTGCTGATAAGAATAATACCAACCTCCACAAAAGAGAACTATCTGCATGGTGTGGCTTACACCTCATGATTCTCGATACATCCGCCCCCACCCCCAGCTTCGCATCAAACATTTTTCATTGATACAACACTTTTGAAAGGTTACACAATAATCACTTACCCTCGATGTTGACTGTACCACGCACTTCGAACTCCAGTGAGCATTTACTCGCTCATGCAAGACGGACGTGTGGGTGGTCTGCCACAAATATTGGCATTTACACCTCCTGAGCAAAGAGGTCCAACTGGAATTTGAGAAATTGTAACTTTGTCTGCGATTTTGTTTCCACCGGTGACAAATGAATCGTTTCGTTTAAGACATTTTTAGGTCGACGGCAATGTGAATGCCCTTGCCTCGTAAAGTTTCGCTTGACCTCTCAGCTGTTGGACCCAAAATTGTTGACCGAAATACTTACGTAGGTGTATTGGTCAGAGTAAGTTAAAAGGGAGATATAATATTTTTGACGTCTGTATTTATTTGAGACAGATTAAAGGTCTGATCTTGACCACAATAAGCGTCACTTCAAAGATGAAAGTTTTAAGATATTGGGTACCTATATCGGTTTCAATCTATAAGATGGTGTTTATGACACTACAACTATATCGTCATAATATAGTTCGTTGAGTATGTCACGCTGAGAGATCATCGTGGGGAAACTCGTACTTATAATTTCTAATCATGCGTTTGAAATCACCAATCTGAGTTAAGCAAGCGTGGTGATTAAAGTTTAAACTGCTCTATGTGAGAAAGGTCATTGCTCAGCAGTGGGCCTTTTACAGGCTGTTTTTGATGATCATGATGTTTACTCGAGTTGAAATCTTACCAATTTGAAAATAGACTTTAAAATAAAAGAATAGAGTTAAAAATACACTTTTATTCCAATGTCATGCACATCTACAATTTGTTTCCACTAAAGAGTAACATTGTGATATCGTTTGTGCTAGTCAACTCGTGAGCTATCCAGTCTGTAGGTTCCAACCTGGGTTTATACATAATGTGGAAAGATCTAGAACTGTATGAGTTGTGGTGTTTATTTTTTCAAAACTAAACTATAAACGTAAGTGTTTAAATTGTTATTTTGATTGGCTATTAAACAAAGTAAATTGTACAGTTTTATGAAAATTATACAAACTAAACTGTATAAAATTACTTACAGTAAAATTTGGATTTAACAAGACTTATTCTTTTTTTTGAGCTAAATATTTTTACGAAACTAAGTAAATAATTTAGACCGCATTTTTTGTTTCAACAGTGGATCGATGATTTGTGCTAGGACATTTTAGGCTCAGTTTTAGTTTTTACATTTTACTAGTTTAAATGACTTTATTCTTTGATAAAATTTACCCAAGTGTAACATGTTTTATTACTCGTATACATTTTAATAAGAACATTGTGCAACAATTTTAATACAGTACAAAATGTTTTTGAATGAATCCATTCACATGTATTTAGTAACATTAATAGATGAAAACTTAATTAAATATTAAATGTAAAATAACGTTTTGTACGCCCAATAATACATTATTTAAAATATTAAATTGATAATTGTAAATCGTAAACGGAACATGTAATTTTTTTCAAATATTTTTTTATATTTCTATAAAATTTAGTTTCATTGCTTATTTAAATTCTCATAAACCATATTATTAGCCTGATCCTTTACAAAGGCCAATATTATAGCTCATCAATCATATGAAATTACTATGAACATGCAATCTAAATAATTTAATTTAAGTGACTCTTTAAAAGTTAATGTAAACTAGTACTAGTCAACGAAATAATTTTTTTTGTAGATAAAATCATCCAATGACTCATCCCGCTTTGGGTGAGGCGAAAGGCAGTATCAGACTCTTACTGACTAAAAACCTGCTACTCCTGTTTCAAGCCGGAGGGCAACCTGTTAATTTGTGTTACATATTATATCATTTGCGCGTTTTATATTTGCCTTATAAGTTAAAAAATAAATCACCACAACTCACAGGTTTTCATTAAATTCAACTTATGAATTAAATGTATGTATTACATAAAGATAGACTGCATAGACTTATTTATTGCTATCACTTACCTCAATTAAAAAAATGAAGTTTACAATTACAATTAATTCTCTTACAAAAGATAGTGTTACATTTACAGTTATATTATTTCCCTATCCTGGTGTTTCTTTGACTTTGTTTTGTTATAAAATAATAATTGATTAATTACATCTTTAATCTTATGTACAGTTTCATGTTTTTTGTAAAAGTCAGAATCACAATTAAAAAAATTAAGAATGTAATTACACATTAGACAAACATTGGCATTCTTACATTTTTAAATTTGTTATTGAAAATTAACATAAAAATCACAATAACGAGATATAATCATAAGAGCATAATTTATAATTTAAAACCTGTTATTACATGAACAAATTGCCAAAATCCTGCAAAAATATTTCATAATACTTCAATTCTCTTCACTGCAGCAAGAAAAGCAAAACTTCACAATGATGGTCTGAAATCCAGATAAAACCAGACGCAGTTTAATGAGATTACGGCTTCCGGCTTCAGTCTAGGTTTAAGCCTAGACTATCTCGTTGCTACGTGGTTATTTTCTTTTGTTAGCCGATAAAATACTGTTAGCATTTTATATACTTAATTGCTTTTGCGAGAACGCCGGGAGTTTTAAGGGTTGTCAGAAAAACATGTCGGACGAGTTTATTGAAAAATAGTTAATGGTATAGTTATATAAAGGGTCTTTTTTTGGAGCTGGGTGAGGCGGGAGAGAGTGTTAGACTCTTACTGACTAAAAACCATCCCGTTCCTTCTCCTGCACGTCGAGCTGGAGCCCCGATTACCCGTTACTCCTGCAGCTCGAGCCCTGGTTACCCGTTAGGTTCTCCGCGATATACAAAGGGTCTAAGTAGAAGGTAGCGTGTGTTAGTGAGTAAAAATATATTAGGCCTCTATTTGCTGTTTAACCAGTTTTAGCCGATAACTAAATAAAAATCTGGGAATTTATCTAAATATAACGTCACGTCTCGTAGTCAGAGGTGCACATCACGACACTTAATGCCACTGTACAATGTAACATCCAGTTTTCACTATTTATTTTGTAAGTCCCATGTAATAGGGGGTGAGCCTATTGCCGTATACCTGGCACAATTCTAGACTCCGTGCTACTACTGAGAAATTTTCTATTTACATGGTAATTATGATCACATTTGTTAAACAAGACGAATCAATGTCAAGTATCTTACGCTAGTATATTTCTTTCGTTCGTTTCCTTATGTAATGACCTCTTTATACTATTACTACTCTTGGTCATAAGTAAAGCAAGTTTGTGCGAAGTACCTAATTTAAATTTGACCCTTTATAAAACGATACAAATACTAACGAACAAATTTCTTCATAATCACAGCTAACAGAAAACATACTAAACTCGATGACGCTTAAAATGTTTTAATGGAGTCGTTGAAAACTTGAATCAATGCTAATCACTTTTGATGTTGCCATCAAAAGAAGCAATTATGTTCGTAAAAGTCTTTAGCGTCACATAACGAGATCCGACGTTGAGTAATAGACTCACAGTTATCTCTGAAACTTTGGACCATGACCTCACAGTTACAATAATCATTGGCCATTAGACTGAGCCGCTCCTCATTTATCCTGATGTAACTTTCCTAACTTAATTTCTCATTCACCTGTCACTTTTTCCCCGAGAAAATGTGAATTTTTCCCCCATGTTCAGAAACCCATTTAGGTACAGATTTGTCGTGGATTTCTTTTTGATGCTAACTGCTTAATGGTATTCGTAGTCTTTAAAAGTTTTGCGGGAATTTGAATTTTTAGTACAAAGATGTCATTGTTTTTAACCTGGGATAACTTAGTATTAAAGATCAAAAAAATATGCATCTATGTTTTCTATTTTGGAACTCTAAGATGATTCTAATGCCCTATTTCTGTATACATAGAACACAGCTCCATCAAGCACCCCAATAACATTTCCTTCAACACCCTCCCACTCAGACTCAACCAAACTCTCAGATTATATGCCAAATAAATATCAAACTTATGATCCAGTAATTAAGGTTGTTACTCTATTAATTAATGAATAAATTAAGTTAAAGTGTCTCTTTAATAGTTAGGAGTATTATTAATGAGTTTGGCTAACATCCAAACCCCGTATAATTACTCAAGGTTATGGGTAGAAGTTTACGTTGTCATAAATATTGTTAATATCTGGGCGGGTTGTGTTGGGAATGCCTTTTGTTTGAGGCCCACGATTTTAAGAGCTGATTGTATGTTGGGGCTCCCTTTTGTTTTATTTCGTTTTTAGACAATCAAGACAATACAATTTTGTGCTTGGAGTGATTGTTAAATAAAAAGTCATCGGTTTGATAACATTATTTTGCTTTTTTTTTTATTGCTAACATTGTGATTGGATTTGTTACCAATAATAATTAAAACGATGAGAGATACGACATTTTTTTTATGGAATTGGAGGCAAACGAGCAGACGGATCACCTGATGGTAAGCGATCAGCGCCGCCCGTGGACACCCGCAACACCAGAAGAGTCACATAGGAGCTTCTTAAAATCAATACTTGATCAAACATCATGTGCAAATATTTAGTTTTATGATCAAATAGCACAGGTTATAATGATAATTGTATACATATGCGTAAGGTAAAACCGTTTAATATTAAACTAACAATATTGAAATTAGTCATTACGCCGTCTTATGTCTATGTCACACATTATCATAATACAGAATATATATTGAAATTGACTTATTTCATATTACACGTAGCATGTAAACGAATTAGGTTGCTTAAACGATTTTGACATATTTTCCATATTTGATGATTCTAACATAATGTAGCTTAAACAGTATTTACTTTCGACGAACCAGAATGATTTTTGGAAAATATAATATTGCTTATCAGAACGGTTTTTAATCCTCAAAAGGATAGCAGAGGTGAACTCTGAACTATGTGAATATAATGTAACCTCCACTTATCACTATTTATGTTACTACACTAGTCTTGTCTATAAGGGGGTGAGTCTAGTGTCAGGGACTATTATTAAACACTCCATGCCAGTATAGATAATTAAAAAATATAAATATATAATATATAACCAACACATTGCTTGATTCAAGACGTTGACCCAAGGCTATTCGAGAGCAATTTTTAAAAGTTCATAATAAATACATATCAACCATGACTCCATCAAGTATTTGGAGCTATTCACCTCATCTATTGCTCAAAGAAATTCCAAAGCGCAAATCCCGATTCTAATTGAATACTCACTCTATTTAGATAAAGCGGTTCGTAAATACACAACACAAATGTTTTTGGTTTGATACAATTCTATCGGCGCCTAGTTTACGATTGACCTGTTCTTGTTGTCTACACGGGAAATTGAAATGGCTTTGTTTGCTTTATAAAAACTAGAACTGAGGCTTTCAAATCTTACCGGCAATTGTTTGTGAATATTTTTGTGGTAAATTTTTTAATGGGTCCACGTTTGGCCACTATTTCACCTGGTGGTAAACAATGATGGAGCACGTCTGCTATAGGTAGACCAACCAATTTACTCGGGCCTTGAAGATAATCAGGTTTCCTTCAGGAAACACAGACTACGACAAAGAATTCCACTCCGTACGCACAAGCAAGCTTAAAGCAAAGCGCTTCGTGCGAGTGGATGGGACATCCACCATGAATCGGTGACGCTTCTCTATTTATGTTTGAAATTGGAATTTGATTAAATTAATATAGAATCATTCACCAGAAAAGTAATTTTCTCTATGAATTTACTACATTGTTGCTGTAAAACAATTAACCAATCAAAACTTTCAACTAGGTAAATCAGTCAGAAGTAGTTTTCATCGTTCCAATGAAATAATACTTAGCAAATACATTTTACTTAGAAGTAACGAAGTAATTTTGTCTGCAGGCTTTAAAGGAACTAGAGTTCTTGCTAATTTAATTGGTTTAATACTTTTGACTAACTTAGAATTTTGATTGTTGAAATGTATAATTAACGTTAAAGATAAATCGTCAATTATAGTATATTGAAAAACTAATTTCTATCAGGTAAAATAAATGTTCTTGTAAATGGTTTACATTATTACATAAACTATCTTTGTCACATAAAAATGAGTAATATAAAACAAAAGTCATCGAAACACCACATCTATTCTTAGGGGATACCCTGATATCAATTTAATACTTAACATCAGCTACTTATGTAATCCTTTACAGAAAGTAAGTCATTACTAGTATTTACACAATATTTACATTAGATTACATTACATACTAAATCATAGAAAGTCAAAAACAGATTTTCTTTTAAAATTACTAAAATATTTGTTAGGTACAGTTTATTTTTGCAAAGTAATTTTTTTAAATGTGTCGAGTATTTATGCATTGTGCACAAATTGTCTTTATATTATGCTTTGTATTAAAATTGTGTAGTTTTGTTGACTATGTAATGTAGGCCGAGTGTAACAAGAACGCTCTCGAAAAACGATGACAGGTGATGGCAAATAATATGTATAATTTTCACTAAAGTAAGGAATCAAATGTTTCTTTCATGTAATAGTAATTGTAATCAACGGCTCCAGGCTGATGTTGCATGAATGACACAAAAGCAAAAACGATTAAAATAGGGTAGTTTCCTAAATTTTATTTTAATGTCCGTCTGGTACATTGATTTAAAACTTTAGACACGTATTTTTTCTTTTCTCACAAAATTAAATACTTTCGACGATATATTAACTTGAAATATCGTGTGACGTCACAGCGTGTCACATTTTGTAGCACGCACGTTACGACGTAACGACCTCCCACTCCTAAACTTAGCGCCATTTTATCTAAGTATTGCCAATTAATACGAGAAAAAAAATACGTGTTTAATATAAATTTTCATTATCTAACTGATGGAGAAATTTAATTTTTAATTTTGATGCCCTGGAAACTACCCAACTGTAAAAACAATTTTTTTATCAGCGTTTCGGGAGCGATCCATTTACAGCCTGTATAATGTCTATAACAATTCGGAGATTGGTTATATAATTTATCATAAGTTCCAATGTAAAAAGTGTTATGTAGCATTTTGTCTAGTATACTTTGTTTTTATTTAATTTACAATGGTTTATTGTTCCAAATGTTACGTTAAACGCTCTCCTTTCACTAATTACACAAGTTTTCAATTCTAATTATTGCTAAATGTATTGTATTCGCTTCTGTTGTTCTCTTGGAATTTATAACAACAAATATGCAAGCGTGGAATGTTGTGTTACAAAATGTTACGTAATAGAATACACGCGTATAGATTGCACAGAAAATATTGTTTTAGTGTAAATAAAACATTTCACGAATTAATATAAACAGATTACAATAAAAACAACTATTAGCATTCCATTAGTAATAGAAAATACAGGCTTGTCTCTTGCACATAATTGGAAAACACTAAAATGTTGGTAATGATATTAGTTTAACCATTTACCGACGACTGTCGAACAAAGGCGGCTTCAAACGGACTTACTCTATAAAATATACAAAATTGCAAAACAGGGATCAAACAGGATCGTTCGCTAAGTAATGGAGTTCCGCCTTCATTCGCCGCCGCCGCGAGCTCATATATTTACAAAACTACTTTATACTCAGTCGCTTTATCACTTTGTTAGCGTCTAAATTGCCCTGTTTAAGCGTTATCGGTCTGGCGTCGTCGTCAGATATCGTTAGCGTCACCGACGTAACCCTCATCGGGGCTTTCCGAACATATGTCAGCGGCACACTTCGCGTTAGACACTTGCGGTAAAGGTTTGAGCACACTCTCAGTGCCCTCGCCGGGCATCCGAGCGTCTGTGGTCTGTGTGTCCACGCACCGGGTTTCGACCTGGTAGCACCGACCCGGCCCCTCCGCCACACTCATCGGCACCATCACTGCACACGTACCCTTCGGGTTCACCCACGAACTACACGCCTCGGCTGGCGCACAACACTGCACTGGTTCCGTCTTGTAGCCCTCTGGCGGAGACGGTACGAACTCCTCGTTGTAATACACCGTACCGTTGCCTACAAACGCGATCTGCCTATTCCTCGGTACAGGGTAGCCTTCTAAAGTACGCCGCACATTTCCTGGCCCAAACGGCAACTCGAAATTGGGACAAGCGGGTGGCGTGGGCGCGTTAAATTCTGTATCTTTAGCGAATTTACAAACAAGCTTCTGCCCTTTGGGTCGATTATGTGGCAGCGTCTGATAAAACGGACCGACTACCGAATAGTTGGACATTATTGGCGGTCGGCAGGGATGTTTGGGCAGGCCGTAGTCGTAAGGGTAGCCTTCGTTATCGAGGAAGCATCCTGGATTCAGGTGAACATCCGCCGAGTGCTGGTACATGTTGTTGATCGTGTTCTGTGGCATGTTGATGGTCTGTTGATCCTGCCACGTGACCTGCCGGGGTATTGTCGGCGCGGTGAATGCGGTTTCCTCTTGGAAGCTGTCCCCGCCCGCGGTTTGCGCTTTGTATACTGATAACACTGTATTCTCGTTTTGCGCATTGTTAGCTACAGTTTCCGCGTCGCTAATTAGGTCGGGGTTCCTGTCGACAAAGCCTTTCATGTTATTGCTTTGATACACGTCGGTTGAGTCGTAATCACGGTTCGTTTGTACCGTATAGTGCAGCGCGTGATGAGAGTGCGCGTTCACAATGACGCTGCCATTATTTTTAGGCATCCCGTTCCCGCGGTTCGAAGGTAAAATTTGATTACATAACGCTACATCCTTGCCACTTTCTTTTTTCTTGCGACTGCGGGTGTCTGTTTTAAACTTTAATAACACTACGGCGATTATAGCTATAAGTAGGATAATAATAAGAAAGACTACAGTGACTATGACTACGAGATGTCTCTGTGGGAACGTGACCACTATCACAACGGGCTCCTCCTTCACAAGTATTCGTATTGTGTAGTTGGCCCGCGACCTGCCTGCGGGGTTCTCTGCGATGCATGAGTACGTGCCGTTCCCGTCGTTCCCAATGTTGAATATGTACAATTCGCTCTTTTTATCCGTAACGCCGTTCTCCACATAATACAGATCGCGAACGTCCGGTAACATGCTCGAATAATTATGAATGATCTGGCCCTGATATAACCACGTTACTTTCGCTTCGGGTATCGCTTTCACTAAGCACTCGAGGGTTATATTGTTACCGACGTTAGTCTCTAAGAACACGGACGTAGGGCTCATTTTCGGTACGCACGCCAACTCGTTTTCCGTGACGCTCGCGATCGTCCGTTTCCTCAAACGTTCAGGGAGGGAGCAAATTGGTTCAACGGCGTGCGGCATATTGAAATTCAACAACCAACTATGTAAATCCCTGAGATGGCAATCACAATTCCAATTATTATTTTGCAAGTTGATCCCTCGCAGCGTATCGGGGAATAAATTTTCACCTTGAATATTTGATAGTCGGTTGCCGTTCAGTCGCAGCCACTCCAGGTGGTTGAGTCCGGAAAAAGCGTCTCTCTCTATTGTCTCTATTTTGCAATCACTCATTTCCAAAGTATTCAAATACGATAAATGTTGGAAGCAGTGAGTTTTTATGCTCGTTATTGGGTTGTTGTTGAGTGAGAGCCTCATTAGCGACGGGAAGAAAACAAAGTTGGTCGACGGTATGACTGTCAAGTAATTGTTAGAGAGATCCAACTCAACGAGGTTCGCGAGACCTTTGAACGCGTGGTTATCGATCTTTTGCAACCTACATCTTGGTAGGTAGATTTTTTGAAGATTGAGCAAGTTTAATTTGTGAAAGGTCTCTTTTTGTAAAACTTGCAAGTCGTTTCCTGTGAAGTCTAATACTTGTGTTTCTGGGTCAAGTGAGTTTGGGATTGTTTTGAGATCTTTTTCTGAGCACTCGACGTATCTTTTACCGTTCTTCCACTTGCATATACATTGTGAGGGGCAGGCGATGGCGGGCAGCAGGAGGCAGGTTGTGCATAAGGCGATCAGCCTCACGTCCAAACTCTTTCTGACATTCATATTGCCTCAAGCATCCGAATGTGGTCCGCAAACATTATCTGTAACAAATAAAAGTGTTTTTAATTTCAACATAAATAATATTTTTACCAAGAAATCATAATTAACACAATGTTGGTACAAAACCAATCATTAATGTACAATATGTAATTTGAGCGAGTCGCTGTGTCATTAATAGCTCGGTAATATTTCGTTCCACATTATTTGTTCATGTATATTTAATTCTGCGACGTAAAATATTATTTTTTGTCATTTCGCAATATAAATGAGAGTACAAGCACCGGCCTCATTATAGTCTCTTGTTGTGAAATATATTTTGTCGTCCTATCCGCCTGTTTGTCGGTCGTGATTCATAACGACGGGGATTCTTCATGGCAAATGAATGGTAATGTTTTCGTTTAATCCGTAAATTTGTTTGTAATGACATGAAACTGTGAATACGAGTGACTTTGTGAATGATATGTTCTCTGATTCGTGAGGGATTTGGTTTAATGTTTTGTCATTTACTTTTAGTCTTAATAAACCTTTAGACCTAAATAGTAATATGATTGATACCTTAATAATTTTGTGTACAAATAAGATTATTTCAACAATAGGTAGTAAATATTCTTCGCCGGTTAAATTTATTTATATTTTGTCATTATGATTCTATTAAATTAAAAATATAATTTTTATATTCGTGAAAAATGTATGTACTTGGTACTACGCTTTACAGTAAAGCTTTAGAGTAAAACGTATTTACCGAATGATTTCCTAAGCTAAAATATTTTTTGAGACTGAGAATGAGACTAAAATAAAAATACAATAGAAAATAATTCGCATTTCCTACGTCGAGTGGAGGCGACAGGTGACAGAGTGTCAGACACTTGGACATCGACTGAAATACATTACCAATCTCAAAATTATAATAATAAATCGCAGAAAGAATAAATGTTGATTGTTTCCTGCTTTCAACTGTCATGAAGAGAAACGAAACAATTGATTAACATTCTTATCTTAATTGTAGTTAATGAATTTGGCAAAGGGTGCAGTTGGGAAAACCCTGGCAAAAAACCGGCAGAAAGGAAAATGTTCTTTTCTGAAATCCCGCTACATTTTGCGAGGGCGTTTGTTAACGAAATGTATGTTTTGTTTGTTCATTGTGCTGTTGGAAATTATTTAAAATCAGGCCGGCGCGGCGTCTGTTACAAATTATTTTTTAAATGTAATTTCCGTCTGGCAATATTGTGAAATTTAATTTTCAATCAATGTAATCAAGGAATACTTTTAGAATTATTAACAGTTAGCTTCATAGTTATTGTATACAAGCATATTTGCATTAACTAATTTTACTCTAAAATATCTTATTAATTGTACTGTGCCTTCCTTATTTCTACATTACGAATTATTTCAAAATGAAATGACCCAATAAGACTTTGAGATGTCAAGTATTCAAGGAAATTGATACATACCAAATAGGCTTTATGTTTTCTGTCGACTACGGTCTAATACCCTTGATAGCTCGCTACATAGGCTTCAATATGATTAAAACCTTTGTGGTCGTATTGGAACTTGAAGTAAAGGATGAAAGAAAGAAGTAATACCTACGCCATTGTACTTACAGCCAATTAGAACGGTTACCTATTTTTCACGTTATGATATTGGTTTAATAAACATTTATTATATTTCATGGAGTAATTTGAACAACTGCCTCGTTGGCAAGGGGTCTCGGGTTCGATTCCCGGGTTGGGCAAAATATTACTGGGATTTAAAAAAAAATCTTAGTAGTAGCACGGAGTCTGGAAATGTGGCCAGTATATGGCAACAGGCTCCCCCTATTACATGGGACTCATAACATAAATAGTGAAAAGTGGGTGTTACTTCTGGGTGCACCTCTGCCTACCCCTTCGGGGATAAAAGGCGTGACGTTATGTTATCTTAATTTGAACAATTGTATTACCCATTTTTAAAAGCGTCTCAAAAATCAGTGACGTAACGTCTCAATATTTGACACTTCAAAAAGCAAAGTATGTACACAAAGCACCGCTAATTAGTTGCAGCGCTACACATCGACACAACTGTCATTTACACAGTGTACATGTGTGCGTAATTTCATATAACTGTATATAAAAATATTCGTCCACCACGTTCACATTGGTATTTTCATTCTTGTGTCGGTATACGTATTTTTATAATTTAATGCATAGGTAAGGTTAAAACTATTTACAATCATTGATATGACCCGACATTTTCACTGTCACTCATTATCGTAGTGCTCGTGGTCGATTGGTTAATGAGCACGCTTTTATCGTCTTTCAAGGATCAATGATGTGGGTTCTATTCCAGCTAAAAGTTAATTTTATTTTACCTTGTTATTTTTCTTATTTTTTTTTTTTGTTTTTTGTCATAAAATATAAATATCAGGCTATAAAAGAAGCAAATGAGTTGGTAAATAAAACAATACTATTTTTTATTACAATTAATTTATTTATTATACAAATATGTTGTTTTATATTCAATATTTATATCTAATAATTAATTATATACCACATGTTAAGTTTAAAGTTCTTTAAATCATAATTAATAGATATGACAATAAACCTCATAGTCGAATCGGGAAATATCATGCGGTACAGCGGTAATACGATGGCAGCAACATTTTTTATTAAGTAGGTAATAAACAAATATACAACATTCTTGTTTTGTAATTTAATAATATAATGTATTATTAAATTACAGTTTTACAGTAATAAACAAGTAAAACATGTAAAAAATTACACTGTCAACATAATATTTCTTGAAATGGGCGACTTTTTGTCGTTTGAACTTCCATTAATTATCTATTTTACGACGGTTGTTATAAGGTTCAATATTCAGTGGGCTGTATGATAGTAAAAAGAATGTGACGAATGCTATGGAACGATTTTAACTTTCATGACCTTTAGAATCAGGGAAACTTTAAATTAATTGAAGATGGGCGTAAATATAATATGTCAATCAAGTTCGAAAGCAGTTAAATAAATTTGTTAATGAAAAATTAAAGTGAAGTGAATAAACATGTTGAATAGAAAGAAATTATGACAATTTCTAACCACAAAACAATAACATCACTTCACCGTATGTTCTAGACAGCATTTTAATATTCTTAAAAAAATTAAACATTATTTTATGTTAATTTTAATAAAGGCAGAGTTTGACAGGCTCAATAATTGATTCCGAAATCAATACAATCACTGATCCTACAAGGCAGAAGGTTGCAATTCGTATACCTTTCTCCATCTTTTCTTCACAATATTTTACGCCCATCCTTATCCGACTTGAAAGTCTTTTCGTCGCTCAATATGATTACACTGTTCGCCCAATCAAAATTAATAAAGTCCTTAGCAAATTCTTAGCGCTTTTGCTGGTGAACCACAGATAACAATATTTTCTTCTCTGGCTTCCTGCACCTTAAACCAGAATGCAGGTGTCTCCGTACAGTTTGTATTAAAACATTCAGTGCTGTCGCTGTAGTGCGGGTTGGCAGGAACGGATCAGCCATGTGCCTGGCTACGATGTCGTAGTGCCGAGCCGATGAATTTGCCTTTGGTTTAGGCCCACGTCGACGATGTTTAACGTCACCGGTCTCCGCATATCTGTGCACCCATAACTGCATGGATCTCCTCTGTTGATACCAAACAAATAAGTATTTAAAATACCAGGAAATACTTTACAGGAATTAAAGTTACTTAAAAATAATAATAAATATAAGTAAACACAATGTTAGAATAATAATTTATAATTAAGTAGTGGCGTAAGGAATAAAAATCCCTAACCAGATATGTTTTAAAGAAACACTCCTAACAAAAACAAGTCAAGTTACAATACAATTAATAATAAATTATTAATATATCTTTATAATATTGAACTTCATAATAAGTTGCAATAATTATTTTATTCTAGTGCAAAAATTGATAGGTGTGTCGAGTTACAAAATGAAATAAATATTATTTAGAATATCAACGTAGTATCTTATTTACTCACCGATATCATTAAACGCCTTGCTATTTCAGTTATTGTTAGTTATGTTTTGCTCATGCAAAACAATGGTTTCAGCCTTTTTAAATGTTGATAGGTGTTGGAACATCTTGTAAAAATAAAAATAACTTTGCACACGAATATAAGTAGTGTAGCAATAAACTATGAAATCCTCATAAATTGACAACTAAGAACGCAATTATTTTGTAAGTCGGGTGATTTGAAAAACATGTTTTAAATAGTCGGTAGTTACTTCATAAGCGTGTAAAATAAAATGACTCGAGATTTCTATGGTCGCCACAAACATTGCAAATATACTCAGGTATCGAACCATTAAGAAATCACAGTTAATTACTTTTTTACTGTTTTTATCTTATTTAAGTTGGTTGAAATGCATGAAGCAAATGAGATTATTCTAAATAATAAATAACTAGAACTAAAATATAAATAAAAGATATTATAGGTATAAATAAATCTAAAGTATTTACTATTAAAATTAACATAAGATTTAGAACAATAGGAAAGGAAAAAAAAAAGATTTAATTGTTTCTAATTTCAAATTTCAAATATTTGATAAATTAATTCTAAAACAACATGTGAATGTTGGAATCGATCCGGCGGCACTTTACTTGACAATTGGAGGCGTAACCATTGCGCCAAGCGCGCTGTAGATGAGATCATCGAAATATTTTATATATCACAGTAACATAAAATTACAATGAGAAAGCACTATATTTATATGGGTATTGTATAGCTCGATCGTTCATTATTTTTGATTTCGATTTATTCAAAGTTTGTTATGAGTAATTTTATCTTTACCCTCGTTTTTATTTAAACTTATTTACTAAATTATTGCGTATACCGACACAAAAATGATTTTTAAATACCAAGATGTGTGTGATAGACGAATGTTTCTATACATATCTATTGATATGAAATTACCCACACATGTATATTGTGTAAATGATAGTTGTGTCGATGTGTAGCGCCGCTAACTAATTAGCGGTGCTTTGTGTACAAATATTCAGAAATACGTGAGTGAGTTAATTACGTACCAAAAAATGTCGCGACAAAATAATGTATACGCAACAGCGATGCCAACGTAAGCTCGTCTTGACGTCAAGTCACTTGCGAATAATACACACGTAAATTCTAATTTCGATATAACATCTGACATTTCTATTTTTACCGACTTCAAAAAAAGGAGGAGGTACTATGTTCGGCTGATTGTTTTTTTTTTTTTTTTTTTTTTTTTCAGTACTCCGCCGTTTGTGGACCGATTTCAAAAATTTTTGTTTTGTTTGAAAGGGTATACTCCCGAGATGGTCCCATTTCCATGAAGTCAGGATCTGATGATGGGATCCTAGGGAAACCGAGGGGAACTTTCGAAAATTCTATGGGGGAGTAATGCGTCTATTATGTTTTCCAATTAAGAATTTTAAACACTACAATTAGATAAGGGTCTGGAGTCGACCTGATGATGGAGTCGACAGACAGTCGAGGGAACTCCTCAGCGGTTTATATTAACTACCTTGTGTTTGGGCTTGATTAATTTGTATTGATGAGGACTTTACACCTAGATAGAGTGGGGGCTGTCATTGAGGGTCTGATGATGAAGAAGTGTAATTGTTAAGGGAACTCCTCAACAGTATACAGTAACTACCTTGAGTTTGGGCTTGATTAATTTGTATTGATGAGGACTTTACACCTAGATAGAGTGGGGCTGTCATTAAGGGTCTGATGATGAAGAAGTGTAATTGTTAAGGGAACTCCTCAACGGTATACAGTAACTACCTTGAGTTTGGGCTTGATTAATTTGTATTAATGAGGACTTTACACCTAAATAAAGTGGGGCTGTCATTAGGGTCTGATGATGAAGAAGTGTAATTGTTAAGGGAACTCCTCAACGGTATACAGTAACTACCTTGTGTTTGAGCTTCTACAATTTGTATTGATTAGAACTTTGCACCTATGTATATTATAAGTAACAAGACGGGTATATGTAGCTTTACACTGAAAATGGTAAAATAATAAAATAAAAACTGCGTTTAAAAAACCGACTTCAAAAACCAAAAACTAATAACAAACAAAAAGTCAAAACCAAAAAGCAAAAAATAACTAATATTAGTACTGATAGGTTACCCACCCACTGATAGGTTGGAAGTCGGTGCCATAAGCTCATATCATAATGATATAACTTAATGTCCACAAAATTGTAAATTAGGTACCTATTAAGGTTTTAATGAATAATTTTGTATGGAACTTATGGCACCGACTTCTTACCTATCAGTGGGTGGGTAACCTATCAGTACTAATATTAGTTATTTTTTGCTTTTTGGTTTTGACTTTTTGTTTGTTATTAGTTTTTGGTTTTTGAAGTCGGTTTTTGTCCCTTTAGTCTCCTCCACCTTCGAAGCCTTCGCCCAGCTTCGGGCCCTTTTCACACCTTACCTTTTGGTTGTAAGGCAGTCTGGTCGCTATTCGGAAAATCGTACCTTGATAATCAAATAACAAAACAGTCAAATGCTTTCCATTAAATTTTCACTTTGTTCAGGAGTCACAAATTGGGATTGAGCCGGTACCCCCCTCCTCCCACAATTCTCGTGACATCGCGAATTTAACGGACTGGCAAATTAAAAGTAGGTATCATTTGGACATTGACGAGGGTACGAATGTTTGTTTTTTCGTTGTTTCCGTTGATAGAACCAATTATTGGTTCGGCTAACGAAATTTCACGTTTTAAAATTAAAATGTTGTTTTGGTATTTTCTGGTTCGTATAATAACCCTGTACTGCCTTGGATGTGAGTTTGTAAAACTGTAGTCCGACTGCCTCGTTGGCCAAGTGGCCGCAAGTGCGACTGCCGGGCAAGGGGTCTCGGGTTCGATTCCCGGGTCGGGCAAAGTATTTCTGGGTTTTTGAAAAATTCTCAGTGGTAGCACGGAGTCTGGAATTGTGCCCGGTATATGGCAATAGGCTTACCCCCTATTACATGGGACTCATAACATAAATAGTGAAAAGTGGGTGTTACATTGTAAGTGGTATAATGTGCACCTCTGCCTACCCCTTCGGGGATAAAAGGCGTGATGTTTTGGTTTGGTAGTAAACTCATTTATCATCCAATAAACTAAATGTGCCTTTACCCTATCAACTCCTGTTACTGTTAATATCAAAAGTTTTAAAAATAGTAATAAAATTGAGTTTATCAAACAAATCCGCACCTTATTCAATTAACATAAAACTGCAATCAAATAGCATTCAATTTTGAAATGAAAAGCTTAAAACCAATCGGAGTTAAACGAATCACGTACGATATTCTAGTAATAAAGAGATTTGATTACAAACACGCTAGATTTTCAGACTACTGAAAAGTTCAATAAAGCCTGAAATTACCGACAGCTGCGAGGATAAACACGATTTGTATAATGAACGAGATTGAAGAAATTATAGTGAATAGATTTTATATTTTATAGAACTGGATTGGTATTATTGATATACAATAGGGTAGATGCCTAATTTTTATTTTAATGTCCGTCTGGTAGGTTATTTTAAATCATTAGACACATATTTTTTATTTTCTTACAGAAACGAATACTTTCGACGATATATTGATTTGAAATGTCGCGTGACGTCACTTCTATGTACATTTTATACGTAGAAATGACGTTTTAGTCCCCACTCCTAAACTTGGATTCGTTTTATCTAAGTATTATTTCAATATATAACAAAATAAAAAATACATGTCTAATATTTTTTCATTACCTAACTTACGGACGAATTAGATTTTTAATTTTTATACCCTGTCATCATCCTAATTGTGTATTTTGAATGATTTCATTACTGCGTTCTTTTATGCTGCAATGTTTTGAGCTGGGAGCTGGAATTACTTTTACATTAATTGATATTTAATATTCCAGTGCACTGGCTGTGGAATAAAGTCTAATGTATGAATTTTTGTCTCGAAGTAATTAAATGCATATAATTGATATAATTACGTCTTGTATATGATTACAATGATGATTTATTTCATTCACTCAATATGATGCAAATAGTTTAAAAAACCCTACTGAAGTTTTTTAATTCATTCACAATCACAGCCAGTATCAAACCATCTTAGAATAAATATCAACAAAAGACATGTTATTTTCTGATCAAGCGAAGATTTCAAAAATCATAGAAAGCAAACTGGCGCAAATATAGTTTCTAAACTAACTAGAATAAAAGCTAACGAGTTTAGCAGTGCACTGAGTAAAATTGCCCATTGTTTCACGACCAGCAAGTTTTCTACTGCAATTTTGAAACTAACCTCTTTATATTTACCTACTTCTTTGTTTAGATATTGTTTAGTTTTATAGTTAGAAAAATGAGCCACCATTGTGAGCGACGATTAATTTTCTGCTTGCACGCAAGCGTACAAAATGAGGCGCAAAACATGTCATAGTTTCACGTTTAAACTCTTTATTTACACTTAAATTGAATTTTCTAAGGTAGGTAGTACAATAATATTTTAATGTATGTCTAGGGGATTGGAATATTTAGCGGAGGTTCCAGTTATATGTTTCTTAATATTAACTGTGATGGATAATGTCGAAAAAATAGTAATTACAAGAAGAAATGAAAGTAATCGAGTTACCTCGTTTTAAAATACTTTTTATTATAAATTACGTTTGAAAAACCCAATTTCAAACCCTCTTTTTTGAACTCGGTTAATTAATATACTAAAATCTTCTCTTAAGTGTAAAAATGGACTTTTATGGAAACTGCATCAACATCGGTTCAACCAATCGCGAGATAATCTATAAAAAAGCATATATACGGTTGAATTGAGAACCTCCTCCTTTTTGAAGTCGGTTAAAAATGAAACCTGTTTTCCGTTGTGCATAACTTGAGAACGGCTTAACCGATTTGGGTGATCTTTTTTTTGTTGTGTTTGTTATTGTCAGAAAAAGGTTCTTACGACAGAAAAAAGGTCCTGACAATCCTACGGGAACGGGAGAAAACAGGACTGCGCGTACGAAGTCGCGGGCAGAAGCTAGTTTTTCATATCGAACCAGTAGTTCTGAGATTGGCGCGTTCAAACAAACATAAGTATAAGATTAATTGACATTAATACATTCGACTGCTATTATAAATTTTAATAACATAATTAGTCGAACAATCTATATTGAATAAGGTTTGCACGAAACTATCAGGTTTTGGAATATATGCGGTGCTGCGGCTAACCGTAAATTAGTTATTAATGCAATATTGTTGAATATTACATTTGTTATAAAGGACTTTGAGTTAATTGGGGTTTCAGTTCTAGACTTGAACACTAATACATATTCAAATTTATTTAAGACACTTTACCATGAATTGATCTTTATAAGGGTTTAATAATATGTAACCTTAATTTGTAATATAATTAAGTAAAAAAAAAAACTGATACTGAGATCTCTATTTAGCCAAATTTTTGTTACAGAAGAATGAAATTGTTTGCAAAGTTCCCAAGACTCCACGGTTGGCGCGGTGGCCGAGTAACTGCCGCGGAGCAACTCTTTGTGTGATCCGCAGATTGTTGTTTCTGTCTGTGTTGTGTGTGTGAACTTATATGTTTGTACTGGGGCAACGATTTACAACAAAATTATAATTATCTGCACATTTCATGTATTTTTTTATGAAATAGGAGATAAAGGAGCAGGCGGATCACCTGATGGTAAGCGACCAGCGCCGCCGATGGACACCCGCAACACAAGAGGAGTCACATGTGCATTGTCTGTCTTTTAAAACTGAATAAGCTCTTTTCGTGATAGTTTGAAGGTCGTATTGGTTCGGAAATACCGCTGAAGACAGATCATTCCACTATGATAATTTTACTGTGCGAGGCAAAAAGCTTCGGGAAGAGCGTCCATTATTTTTACGGTAAATAATATTTACGGTCTACTTATTTAAATGCGAAATTAATTTCCTTTTAATTTAATGTTGTTCTGGTCCGAATCTGATTGTTAAAACTATTCATTGTAGTAATACACTTAATAATATGTGTTTAAAAACAAAAAGAAATTGTTTTATAAATTAATATATTAGTATTAATATTTCATTGTTTTAAGGATGTATAGGTGTAAATTTGTTTATTTTAGTGTTTATGTCGAAATAATTGTACCTGAAATGAACTTAAAGAAAATAAATTGAAAAGAGACATACTATGACGTACATATTATGTAAAATGCGACATCATTACGGAAGACACGACATCGTCATTAGTATGTGTGTATTAATTGTATGTTCTTGTATTATAGGCGGTGCTCCCTATTATACAAGAACTCACTGCACCCACACTTAATAAAACTCAACATCCAAGCCACAACAGAAAATTTCCGCCAAGAAATTATTAAAACATTCCATCTTTATCCACCAAAACTGATATACTTACATACAACAATATTATATACTAGTATATTCCATAACGATTGCGAAATACCCATAAATACCGTACATCCACAAATATCCGCTACTAATGTGCCATGTCAATGTATTTGTTGATCCCGGCTTCCATTATGCATGCCGTTACATTATGTACGGGAATCGACCGCCCGGTCCGGTCCGTCCACGGTTATTTGTACGAAGTTACGGACGGCGCGGCGATCCGATATCGCATTGTGTTCAAGAATTGTAATGGAAACGATAGCTTATAGTCATTATTGGATTGGGTTTTATTTGAAGCACTATGTATACGGAGGTATTCTTGTATATGTCTTATTGAGATGCTGATAAAGGCGAATATCCACTGACCAGGTAAACGACGTTATTAAAAATGAAGCTAGGGCTCCCTAATTCAAAAATCGAAATCACATCGATTGCGTGTGTAAAAACTAATGTCTTTAGAAACGTAAGAGGTACTCGAATCTGTGCTAATAAGCAAAATACAGTTAAAGAAAAATGTACTTTAGAGGCAGATCACCTATGCGCTGGACTGATCAAGTCAAATCGGCAACAGGAAACCTAATGTCAGACTGCGCCAGACGATCTAGAAATAGGAAAAAAATGACGGGAGATAGTGATATACGGTCCGACCTCGACCGCTCTGCCAAGAGCGAAACGACAGAGAAGAAAAGTACGCTTTTTTTTTAAGGTGGGAAAATCATGAATGACTGCCCCCACCTGGGTGAGGCGGGAGGGAGTGCCAGACTCTTACTGACTAAAAACCACCCCGTTCCTTCTCCTGCACGTCGAGCTGGAGCCCCGGTTACCCGTTAGGTTCTCCGCGACTCCGAATCGGCATCGGCCCTATTGGGCCCCATCTGTGGTGGTCTGATGGCTCTTTGAGGCGCGGGCGGAACGCTACGCGCCGTACGCTCGGAAGAAAAGTACGCTAGAAACGCATTATTAGCATTCCATTTTGTCTGTTCCAATGTCCAGACGATTTGTTTGGAAGCCATAATCTTCATCATCGTATCAATAGTCCGTAACAGCCCACTGCTGTACTATGAACCTCTTCTAGAGGTACATAAAATACACGGCTTTGTTTATGCATGTAGATATTATTCGAAATAACTTTCCAAGGTCATCGTCCCTTAATGTTAATGTTACAACATAATTCATTCAATATTGTGATGTGAGGGTTTAAGGACCTTCCTAGAAGGACCTCATATGAAACTTTAAACTAATAATGTATGTATGTAGGGAAACCGCCATCATTTTACGACGAAATAGTTATTAGGTAGTCATTTTATATAAGCTTTTTGTTCTCGTTTACTCATTGGTCGTATGTGTTGATTATTCGATCTAAGACTTTCAACTTCTATTATACTCTTAAACAATTAGAAAATTTGTGGACTTGCCTAACATTATTAATCCTTTTTTTTGTTGCCTTAAAGGAGCTAATACAGCTCTTTTAGATGCTCATATAAAAAGACGGGCCTATTGCATTACACCGAACACAATTACAGACTTCGAGTTACTATTTCAGATATCTAAAAAACTGAAAACCAAGTTGCTATCCAAATGACAGTGTGTTATAACTTCTAAGTAAGTTCCTTAGGTTCCTAAATTCAAACTTCTACATGCCTAAAATCCGCATTCCGTAGAACATAGAAATAAAAGCGTACTAAATTCTTTAAAACATGTTTCTACGAAGCTGCGGAAGGGAACTGAATGTCGGATCCTCGTACATTTCTCTTCATGCACGGTTTCAAGACTAGCGCCTGTCTGGAAAAGATTTCTAGCCAGAAATGAATACTTCCACACTAGGAACATTGGTACGACACTCCGTGAATAATGTTCTGGGGTAATAGTGAAATGTGTGTGATATGGTAAGCGTGATATATTGTCTTAAGTACGATTGTTGGGAATGAGATTTTTGTTTTATTTCTTTTAGCATTTTCTCAGTTAATTGAGAACATATAAATTATAGTCACGGTTCATGTTCATTACTAAACGGGAATTGATACATTGGTAGAAGTTTTGCACCAAGTAAATGATAGATAATATCGTTTTAACTACTCAAAAGTGATAAGGTATGTACTAAGTACAAAGTGTGTCTATGATATAAAATGTCATGATGATCTGCACGTCTTCAACTTAACCAATTCAGTTCACTCACAAAAATACAATCAAAAAGTTTCAATTATGTTAATTGCAAATTATACATGCTCCGTTGAATTACAATCGTAAAGATTTACTAATGAAGTTCGCAGTTCATTTTAAACATTTAATCTTTAGTTTTTAAATTGCGTTCTTGTTTATTTTTTTAAACAAGGTAGCCGTGGAGTGGGGCGATGACGTCATAGTACCCGCAAACAATGACAGTTGCCGGGACAAGGACCTACAAAGGAGAGTACTCACGGTCCTCGTCCCAAAAACTTGAAAAGCGTGAATTTTATGATTTATTTTCACAACGAAATATAGTTTGGTATTAATTTTTTTATTGTAGTCTCCACTTTTTGTGGGGGAATCTAGATCCTAGACTGTTATTATGACTGGTGGTAAAACTGTTTTGCTATGATCAAAGGTCGTTGAACCAGGGTAAAATCTTTTAACTTGAACAGGGCTCATAACTCTGTGATTTCATTCTACTTCTCCTTATCATCGATTTAAAATATTTTGAAGAATGAGAATACAAAGGATTTTCCTCCGTTTTATAACGGGAATATGTCAAATCCCACGTTACCCAGAATTTAATCTGGATTGCCATGGTGCATCATTGTTTATATTTCTATCTGACCGCATATTCTTTGCTTATTTGGCTACTATTATTGTGGAAATACTCAGTACGAGTATAAAATCTAGACGATAGAGGGGTTTCTCTTAAATATTTGGGACTATTGATGTTTCAAAGTAAAATCTAACTATTAATAGAGGAAAACTGATACTAGTTAATCTTCCAATTCAGAAGTATAAATAAACTTGAAAAAGTACACAAAAATTACTACATTTATTCGTATCGAATCGAAAATAATTATATTTAGTTAAATACAAGAATAGATTTATATTTTTGTTAGAAATATTTTAATACAATTCTAAAATATATTAAAACAGTTTTCATGTTTTGGATCAGACGTTATCTTATTTCCAATTTATAAGGGATTCTCTGAAATTGATCTATCGTGTTCAAATTAAGTTTATATCGAAGTAGAATCTATGATTTGTTGAAGATTGTCCCTTTATTCGCTGACATTTTATTCATATTGGATTTTCTAATGTTTTCATAATGTTCGATTGAATGGTTTGTATTTGAACCAGACTGTGCAACCTTTGTGTTGGGTTATAGCACCTAGTCGGGTATTAATTATTTTACTTAAAAAAAACAATTCTTTATTTTATCTAGTAATTAAGATGAAAATGAGTTTCAATGAAAATTAAGTACAAAATTCATTGGATCATTATGTATAGGTACATATTGTATTTTATTATCGAATAGTCCAATCTATTAAATAAACAATATGATATTATTCGTTCCCATTCTTCGCTTACCCATTTAGGGCCGATTTTTTCAGCGCCAGAATAATTTTAACTGAAGAATAATTTTGAATATTTGATAATTATTCCATACTAAATACTGTCAAATATCAATTTTATTCTACAGTTAAGTATTAACTGATAATAGAAAAATTGGGCCTTATTCAATCAATCAATTGAATAAAATCAAATGATTCATTCTTATAACCTACATAACTTCTTAAAATCAAGTTTAAAATAAATCAAAACCTTTTTACTAGAGGCATCAAACCAACAATTGAAGTGTCAAAAATGAAAATGGATCTGTCTCTCAAATCAAATTTCAGATCGCTAATGTAATTGATATTGCAAGGAACGTCGTATAGGATGGGGAGAAATGTTGAAATTCTACCTAATTTCAGACCTGGGATTATAAATAAAAAGAGCAACTCAAATATGCCTGCTTTTAGTCTAATGAAATACTAAAATTGAATTTGGATGAACCCTCCCATAGGCTGCTGTTTGGGATATGAGAAAACACCAAAATAATATCTAATTCAAAAAGAAACTATGAGTTTGTTTTAAGACTAAACATTATCGTACTCTTTGTCAAATAAAGATTTCCTCTAAGGTATTTTGTGTTCTATCAACATTATAAGGACGTAATAGAACGACTACATACATAAATCCTTGTCTTTGTTTTTATTTCTTCGATTTTCCATTCCAGATAGAAATTTAAATATGCATCTACATATTACATACCTCTCCAGTTAAAACCATTCTTATTATAATCTACTTCAAAAATGAAGGAGGTTTTTAATTCATTGCCAATTTTTTGGTACAAAATTTCATTGAGAAGAGAATATCTACGGACTTGACTGCTTTGATTTGAAATCCAGTTCAAATATAACTAGAGATTTGTATTGTGAACCTGATTGAAAAAGAGTAACCTATGGAGTTTCTTGCTTGTTCTTCTCCATAGGAATCTACACCTTGGAATGAGCAAATAGCTTCACTTTTAAATTTATTTGTTGACGTTCTAAAGTGCCTTTCTGGTCTAATCGAAATAAATGATTTTGAATTTGACTTTGACTTTGAAATGCCTTATATTTCTGTTCACCTCTTTTAAAGAGTTTTAAGAAAAACGGTTATGATGCTACATAATGTTACGCTTTGACACGACCATCTTTTTATAAACCAAGTGCCATAATAACATAATTGCCATGTTAAAAGTTCTTTGTTTCGCAATGTCGCTATTCCGCCTAGCGTGATAATTAAATATTCACGCCTAAAGAGGTTCCTATTTTCAGAAGGCTTTTATTTTCAGCATCACGTTCAGTTACATCATGGTGTACGGTTCTATGTAGAAGATGTAATGAATAACTCCCGTTGGTTTCTTCGCTCTTAAGTTACGTTTACTTAGAAAGAAGAATATGCCCATTGCCCATGTGTTAAAATGGTTGTATAAATTAAGAATGTGTTTTTTTTTCATGAGACATTTGCTGAAAACATCTAATTGATGATAACAGTGATTAAAAAAAACCTATATTTTTGTGATTTAATTTAAGTACAACAACAACAACGCTATTAACAAAAACACGTGTACTTTATGTTCCTTTTAAAACCCTTTCAAAGATAATAAAAGCGACCTCACGCGAGCTCACAGTTTCCATTATAATTACAATAACCTACAAACATTCATCTAATATGATCTGGTTCAGTAAACTGTGGTCCTCGTCCCGGGATGTAGAACAAACATAATCCCGGTTTGTGGCAGCATGCCAATTGGGCTACTGGCACTATCAATAAGTAATATTGTTAGGCTGTGGTAATTATTAACGTATACATTTCTGCGTTGTAATGTTTCCGAGCTGCCAGTGTGATTGTGTAACATTATTTTGATGATGGTTTTGTTTATCTACATGATATTACGGATGTGACGTGTCTCCTAATCTGTATGATCATCGTGACCAGCCTCTTTTAGGTTAAACGACATATTTATTCACCTTAGGCCTGAACTCTAGAATTATTTTGTGATAAGGTATTACTAGATCAATGACAAATACGTCAAGGTCATCCTCTTTTTTTTAAGAGGGGAAAATCATCTAATGACTGCTCCCGCCTGGGTGAGGCGAGAGGGAGTGTCAGACTCTTACTGACTCAACCACCCCGTTCCTACTCCTGCACTTCAAGAGTTTTGGTTACGGAAAGTCTGAAAATATAATATTCCACAGCCAATCACATCTTTAAACTATTTATAGTGTTACGATGAACCGGTTGACAGGTTTCATCCTTGAACCTTTCACCCTGTCTAATAATACACATTGATAGCATAATTTTAGGGTACCAACGTAACATTTTGAAAATCTGACGTCTAGTGAAAAGAGTCCTGAAATAGGACACGTTAGCGACCTACATTTTAGATCTATACAGAAACCAGGTATTGAATTTCAACAAAGTCTATTCATTGAACGATGAAAAGATTTTTGGTGAAGTATCGGCGAAAATAAAACCAAATAGTTTTATACAAAATTGTGACTTAATAAAAAACTTAAGTCAAAAGAATAATAATAGTTACGCAACTATACGTAAAAACAATGTTCATTAGAAATATATTATATTGTCTCCTTTTACATTTGTTTACCTCTGTACTAAGACTAAACAAAACAGGAAATATTCATAGCTGTTAGTTTAATAAAAGCTTTTGAACAATAGCTAAAGAGAATAAAACACTAAAAAATATCATAGCGTTCGAAAAATTCGTTTAAATCAAGAACAATTAAAATTGTGTCGTTCTACATTCATTTTCATTCCTTTTCTTTTTGTTATTTCATAAAATGACATCTCAGTTAGGTACGGATATTGACATGTTTGTAGTAGTACCTATCTCTTTATAATGAGTGGTAAATAAATGGTGAACATAAATTAAGAACTGCACATAAAATTTTCATGTTCAAAAAAAAAAAATCTGTTAGTATTTTGGTAGACAAAAAAATTCGTATCCATGTTCATGTTGAATAAATACAATAGACATCTTCAAAATATTTCACTATTTCATATTATTATTAACCTCAAACTAAATACAATCAAATATAACCATTACTATCACTAATATTAGCTTTCCACCTTCACCCTACATCAGTACCACTAGACCTAACATGTATAATATCTACGAGCATATCCCAAATGGAACCCAAACATTGTTTTCTGAAAAAATACCGCAGAACGGCGTCTGGGCCTAGGAAAACCTACAAAAAGGTTTGAAAGAACATTGCTTTGAAAAGCAGCTGAAATATTAAATACGTTCGCGGTCTGGTTCACTCTGTTGTGTAATAGACGAGCGATAGTTGTGTGTGAAAAGATACATTGTGTTAAGTAAATAACGATCTTATTGTTATTGAATTAGATGTTCTTTACAATTTATTGAATTTTGCTTTCAATGCTGACTGAAATTGCTCTTGCTTACTCTTTAACAACTCCTGTGATTTTGACAATTTAATAAGATCGAATCATTTTTTAACTAAAATACGTATTAGCCTTAATATTAATTTAAACTGTCAAACACCGCGAGGACACCGGTGTCTATAATGACGGTACTCAAAGGGTTAATACGTTTAGGTGGAAGGGAAGAGATGCGCTGGGTTAAGGAAAAAGTCATGGCAGCACATTATCCAGGAGTGGACCGCTATCAGCTCTCTGGAAGTTTTCAACTTGACCAATGACAAGGACCAATTCAAAGTTGATGGTCAACCTTCAAGAATGAAGTGGCACCATAACTTCGTAAAAACACTACACAATTCATCAGAACTACATGGACAACATTCATGGCAACTAGTGGACTGCTAAGTTGCCAGTCTACTCTGTATAGCAACTTCATCTTTATTGAAAAGCCAATTCAATAATAAACTAGAGGCTCGATTGTAGTTCTCACCTACTTCACTACTCGTCTGAAACGGGATTCCATTTTGTTCTCTCGTTTTTATACAAAACTATTGTTCTTTGTATTTGTTTTATGTGAAAAAGTTCAATGGAAACTATCGCGTGGAAACAGTCAAATACATTTAGGAACTCTCCCTCAGATCTTTTTACTAGGAATTGATCGTACAGTTAAAACTTGTACAATTTATCAAAGTACGCGATTGAGTGTTTATTTTACATACAGCGCTTTATAACTTTTAGCTTTTTCTTCAGTACTTTGTTAAACAAACAAATCAGTTAACACTAACAACACCCCACTTCAATCAGAATATTTTATTAACTACAACATGAACTTACGTTATGAAAATGTGATATTCGTATTAAATAACACACACAGAATCCATTTCAAACAAACCAAAGCAAAAGAAACCGCAAAAATTATTCTAGAAAGTCCGTCACAAATTCAAAATACCTTTAAAGCAAAAACAAAATCAGACAGTCGAATAATGTTCTTAAAAAGTATTGCAGCGTTCCTGCTAACCAAGGTACAGCCGCAAGCAGAACAACCTACAACCAACTGTAATTTTTTTCCACTGGATTTTCAACTCTATACAACAAAAAAATAAAGTTAAAAATCGAATTTTACAGAAAGAAGTAGATAGACCTGCTTATAATATTGAGCCAGTGGACGTGCAATTTAAGTACATTTAAATAGAATCCTGGCAGGTAAGACTAGCATACCTTTTAAATATTACGGACAGTAGCGGACAGATTCAGATGCAAATATCTCGAGGAAATCGAATTGAACAGAACTTTACCGTGAATTTATTAGTGGTTTGTTGGAGTGGTTTTGTCTGTAGTAACGTTCTAGTAGTACAGTTATGGTAATTTTCTAATATTCATGTTTAAAGTCTCTGTGAATTAAATGTAACATCGTGCCATTTTGGAAGATAGCGTAACACCTATAAGAGAAAGGAAAACGCTATTTTTCAATGTTAAGTTATAGTCTCGTTGTAGTTTGTACGAATAATAACACATAGCTACAGCCTCGTTGTTGATTGGACTATGGAAATGAGTTTAGTTTTAGGTAGACTCACCTAACTACTTACTGTAATATTATTATTATTATTTGGGTTTAAATTCGTTATTGTGTAGTTAATAACGCTGTTTCCCGATTTTAGCATTCCTGTCATCCATAAGTATACACGACAATAAAGAACTCGGTGCTGCTGGTTTAGTCGACAGTAATCAGAAACCGATACGACATGTTTTATAATAGAAGAGTCCCTCTATGACGCGAAACTAGTAAAGCTTTTCTCAATAATTTTATGAGAATAATTCGTATTTACTTTTGTAAAAACAGATATGACAATGTGTCACTAATATTGAATTTACTTTACCTACTAAGACATTTCCATATAACTCAATGAAATACCTGTCTATTCTTTTATATACCTCTCAGCTCTTATATAAGGCGATATTGTATTTTGGATATAACCTACATCAAACAGATATAAGTAGAATCTTATCTGGAAACTATGTGCTTGTTAGGTAAGAGTTGTTATGCTATAAGCATTATGTAACATTATTTAGCTACTCACATAACTAGATATCGGAATATTGTTACTTTTTTTTTAAAGCAAATCCTTGGTCGAAGCGTGAGAGAAAGAATCAGGGCTGGAAATAAATGAATTAAATTGAAAGCATATTTGTTTGATATCAATAATACATTTAAGGGGTATTATGGATTCAGAACTGCAGAGAACCGGGTTACCGGGGCTCCGTCTCATAGTAGAAGTAAGAGTTTTTAGTCAGCAAGAGCCTGACTCTTGTCAGACAGTCTCTCGCTAACCTGACCCAAGGAGGGTGCCCTCACTCAATAGTATTACATTATTTCTCCTTCGAGAATATGGTTGATAGATTTAATAAGACTTGTAATAAACTAAAAACTTTTAATAAAAATGAGTTATAGCTGAAGTAAGAAAATTTTGATAAAAACTTTTTATAGAAAAATGTTGAAGATGTGAAATGAAGAGTTAAAATTTAGTATGACAGTTAATTCCCAAACGCTTGAAGTTTTCATTCTTTACCTATGATTTATACTATCAATGTATTTCTAATATCTTCGACCTCTGAACTTAACTCAGTTCATTGCCCTCAACTTTTGTGACCTATTCTAAAGCTATTTTAAAAACAGAAATATGGTATTCAACTTTTTATAAATTATTGTTAAAAATGCTTCTTGGTATATTCTCTGTAAAATGCTATAGGATATTCAACTCATTGCTATTTTAACAAGGTAATTTTTTCTCTCTGAAAACCATTAGTTTATTCTCTGAAAAACTCTACTATGAGATGTAATATCAATAAAACTCCCACTTCTTTTCAATTTAATCATTAAATTTCTTGTAAAATGACATCGAACATAAATATTTCCAATAATTGGCAACAATTTTGGTCTCAGTGAGATGAAAAGTAGTAGTTCGTTAAAATCGAAAATGACTATCACCTTGTAACCGACCTTGTAACTGGAATCCTAATTTATCAAAATTAAACCTATTTATTTTATTACATTACATTTTTTTTTGCTTTCACCTAAATTATTTATCCTGCGTCTATTTTTAAAACAGGGAAGCTTCGATTAAAGTGCTCTGTTTGAAAAATCACCAGGACTACCGCAGCTGATTCCACTGATTGTGATTAATCGAGGATCACTGAAGGCTCCGGGTAATCCTTTCATCTCGTTCCACTTACAGCTATAGCAGGAGGCCTTTGAACTGAGGTGCAAGTTATAGAAGATACCAATCTAAACTAGATATACATACGTATATAAACATTTTGATTTTACGCTGCATAATCATAAATTATGAAGTATAAGTCTGAACTACAGCGTTATAGCACAGGTTTCGCTTTATTGACAAACTAATTTCCATTAGCATTCACTAGGTCATAGATAATGTACGCACATAATTATGCATACGTCATGTCATGTATGCGATCAGCAAAATTAACCCTACACGGTACAAAATAAGAGCGTCAGCGTCGTAGCACCACTGCATCACAGCAACGTATAAAAGTCAACTCGAACCCAACTATAATTCATGTTCAAACGCGAGCATACTAGTACAATAATGGAAGGCTATCAATTGCACTAGTTCTACCGTTTAGCTGTACTTCAATAAATCACCATCCATTTAACACTACGACATAGCGACCTCAATTCGAAATTAATGTCGCCGCCAGTTCATAAATTGTACCAAACGAATGACGTGCGATAAAATCCGTTCAAATTGCCATCAAGACGTGATTGGCATGAATGTAGTAAATCATTGAATGCTAGGTGGGCCCACTGCTGGACACACGAACTTATTCACACTCAGTTCATAAAGGAGTGTGTGGTTCAAAGGATCGAGTCTAAATTACTCGCTTTGATATCTATTCGAATAGTACAGGTATCAGTTGAGATTTGCTTGAGTGAGTTGGCGATCTTCAAATTGAATTGGCGTAATTTAATCTGAGTGAGTTCGAATTCCAAATGCTATGTTTATGTTACGAAATCTGATTAACCTACTTCAATTTTGTGTCATCACAATATATACAATATTAGTGGTTCGCTATCTATCTACACGTGAATATAGAGGTACATACCCTCGAAAGGTCATGAGTATCTTGACTTAACAACCGATTTTAAAAAAGATCACCTTTTTACAATGATGCAATAGATAAGTCAGACTCGAAGCGTAAAATCATTAATCTTAACAATGGAGAGTCGTGTATCAATAATGTAAGAACTTAACTCAAGAAAATTCTGGTTTTGTCATCAATAAATCTATTTTAAGCACATTGGTGATAGTCAGGCGAGGGACGGCTATCAATCTACTGACAAACATTTAGTTTGTCAATGTTAGTAATGGAGCAATGAAGTGAATTCATTGCCTTTGACTGGTCCTCTAATGGAATCGAGGTTTGTGTTGGACTTAGGTGCTTACACTAGACAAATTGTAAGTGAAGATTCTGGTGGCTACTTGTGACAATAGGAATAGCCTTTTGTTTATGTTTCAAACATTTAATATAATGTTTCTGTTCATTATGTAAAAAGGCAAAATAGAGATATGTAAAAGTCTACTATAATGTGTATATAAGGAATCATTGCTGTAGATATTTAGTCACCACTGCCATGTTTCCTCTGCAATACAACTTATATTTTTAAATACAAAAAAGATCGGCATAATGGATTTCTCATTTGTGTAAAGTGATTCTAAAAGTTACATAACTGTTCACCAGTTACTGAGTTTGCCTATAAAAATCACACGTTTGTAAGTTTACAATGCAAAAAACATGGTTTTAATTAGAACGTACCTTTTTAAAACTAGAAGTATACAGTGCGTGGAATAAAAACGGTCATTGTTTTGTAATGGATACAAAATTTACTATAGAGGTATATATATTTTCAAGGGCCATTTTAAAGAGCTTCAGGCCTTATTAGACAAACAGTAAAATTTCCTAAAAACCTGTTTACAACATTATAATATTTTTTCAGATCAACTTATCAGACATTTTCCATTCTAATTGTTTTTGTATTATTTTTAAGACGTCTGTTTATGTCAGTTTGTAAATTAATTTAAGATTACTAGAAGCGTTTGATAATGTCTCTAAAAATGACTTTACATTTTTATAGGAAGAAAAATGTATACCTAGAACGCCACAGAGGATAACATATGAGCAGGTTCAGCCTCAACAATTTCTGTCAGCAGTCAAAGTTTTATATTAAAACTAGATATTACTTAGATGTTGTTAAGTTGTAGCAGTATTATGAGTAAAAAATTGGAGCAGTAGAGGTTGCTTAATAATCCTTCGTATTGTCGAAGTCCTATAATCTTACTGAAACTTGATTTACAACAAGTTATAAGAAAGAAAACGAGACGAGGTGTGGTTCTACTAAAAGAAAATTATAAATGTTTAACATTTAATTCATATTAAAAGACAAGTTGTATTACTTGTTAACTACACATAATAGTTGAAAAGGTCATTGAAATCAAAGTTCACGACTGAAAACTGTGTGACTCACTGAAAAGACGCACTAGCACGACACACGTAACCGAGAGAACGTAAACAAATTATTTCGTAGCGCGTGACGATTTTCGTAGCACCGTAGCACTCGGCTACGAAGGTTGCTGTGTTTTTGTTTACAGTTTCTTATGGCTCAATATTCTACCAACATATAGTGTCTATCAAAAATTATAGTTAAGAATTGACTTAAGAAATAATAGTATAGAATAGTTTATGAGAAAAAAACTAATATTAACCATTCGACTCAAAAAACAGTTTATAGATCCAATTTTATAACCTCAAGTTGCCTATAAGTCGACAACACACACATTCTAGCCAATGATGGAACGTAACCAAATAATTTCGTAGCGCACAATGATTTACGTAGCACTGCGTAGCGCCGTAGCACTGTCGACTACGAAGTTTGCTACATAAACAACTCGTATGGCATGTGTTTGGTGACAACTGCTACGAACTAATGTTGCCTTGTAATTTACTAAGATTTACATTTTGTTTATGTAAATTAAATTACTTGATATGACACCTATTCAGTCCCCAAGGGGAACATAAATGAGTATATGGTTTATGTTAGTGTCACTTCTGGCTCGTAATTCTACGATTTTATGTAAAGATAGTTCTATAGTTCTTCTAAATCTCAGTCATGAATTGTGAGTTTTGAATGAACATATATTAAAAATTACTAAATATTAAGTTACTTATAAGCCGATATTGCTTGCAATGGTACTGTTCTTACTACTTACGAGTTACAAAACTCAGTGCTACACTATAAATCACATTATAAAACTAATGAACAGAAAATAAAGTCAACAAAAACTATAAAATATAGCAATAAAGTTAATTTAGTTTTAACTTCCATTCCATTAGTTCAAGAAAACTCCAGTTTATATCTCAATACTTCGCACTGCTTCTCCTGGCCAGACTTTCAATATTTTATTGTCAATGAAACTCCAATAACTATGTTGGAAAATAAATAATATTCGAGCAATATGGCCGATACAATAATATTATTTGTTGCCTTGCCTTTGATTTGATTAATGGAGTAGAATATTTTATGAAAACAAAACTTTAGAACTGCGTTTGAGTGCTTGTTATAGTTTGTTTAGGGGTAACTTAAGTTTAATTGGTCACCCTTGCTGACTATACAAAGTAAGATTAGGCGCTGTGTCTGGACAACTAAATTTCGCGCAATGTGTATTAGATTCCCGCACGGAGCAACTATTTGTGTGATCAATAAATTATTTCTTCGAGTCTGGGTGTCATGTGTATGTGAAATTGTATGTTTGTAAACGTATCTATGACACAGGAGAAAATCTTGTTTACATATGTGACAATGTTTAAAAAAAAAGAAAAAAGTATCTTGACTATAGTCTTATGTATATGACAAAATGTTACATTTGTAACGAGTGTTCTTACCTTAACAGCAAAAACGACTAGGTCAGTTAGGTTAATATTTAACTTGGTTAATAATTCGGTTACATAATCACATTTAGTCCAAAGTCTAAACATTAATTCGCAACATGAAACCCCGTACTTAAACTATCTAACTTCTTTAATTTACCCAACACCAAAAGAATATAAAAACGAATATTAAAACCTACAAATAAGACAGTCTTCGCCGTTATGATCATAATTCTTAAATTAGTCGTAAAATTAATCTCGTACACCGAGATTTAACGACCATGTTGTTAGTTTAATGAAAATGGAACTTAGATTAATTACTGACATTTTGCTATGAATCAAGATTTTCAAGCCATTATGTAGGTACCAAGTTTTGTCACTCAATCTTGCTTCAAGTTGATACAAGCTATCAATTGTACAGATTCTAGTACTTCTTTATCCAGTTACTAGCTTTTACCCGCGGCTTCGCTCGCGTCACAAAAGAATAAAAAGTAGCCTACGTGACATATACCAATACACACAGCGCCATCTATACCAATACTTTTGTTTTTCCTCGGGAATATCATTTTTTTCCGGGTTAAACAGTACCCTATTGTTTAATCCGGATTTCTAACTTTACGTCTGCAAAAATTTAAAGCAATCGGTCGAGTAGTTACGGCGTGAAGGTGGAACAAACAAACAAACTCACTTTCAGATTTATAATATTAGTGAGGATTGTAAGCAAAACCACCAAATCCTAAGTTTATATTCTAACTTTCCTGAGATGTATTAATATAAATATAAGTATTATGTTTGTTGGCTTACTTACGTAACTGTTAGACAAGGAACTCGACTAGTATCAAGCTATTCTATAGGGTCGTATTGATGAGCAGCGTCGACTGCCGCGCTGCTGCGAACCCTAAGTTAGTTGAAATCATATAATTAGTTATACCATAAGTGGGGTGTACTTACTGGTATATAAGACGAAATTATAAAGATTTGAAATTCAAAAGAATTATTTTTTGACTGACCAAATAATCAGAAACAAATTTTTTTTGACTCTCTCTTCTTTCTGATAATAGTCATGTTGTCAACGTCCATTGTCCACCTCACATATTATTTTTTTACAGAATTAATTACAACAACATTTAAAATAATTGGCCCTTTACAAAATGTACACCATTTTAAGCACACTTCAAGTTAATTACGAAAATGAAACTTGACAGTAACGATTCATGTTATAAAATATTTCTTGTTGAGCTCAGACAAATTTTAATAAACGGGCAAAGTAAAAATAAATGTTCTGGCTTAAATATCACAGTAAATAATATAATAATGTCTGTTTGTCTATAGTTGTAGTTGTTTCAATACAAGGGTCAGTACCCTATGTAATGGTGTTCTCCTAAATAAAAGAAATGCCAATGGTTCAAATGTCATGGTTAGCTATAGTGATTCCTTTTTATGTAGAATTCGACAATTAATTAAGAAAAAAGAATAGAGTATGTATTCAAAGCAGTGACTGCACAACCGACTACTGCGCCACATAGTGCAGGTTCGTGGTTAGGATGGTGCTTATTTCTTATTTTGTTTTCGTCACCCTAAACAAAAGTACCTTGGTTTTTCGTATAAATTATACATTACGATTATTAATGGTCTACTAACAAATACAATTCACATTTCTAGTCATCTCGTACAAGATACTCCAATAGATTGTGCACATCACATGAATTTTAATGGAGAAAAGGTCAACTAAAGGTTACCTCGGTCAAATGAAAATAAATCATAATGCAATGCAAATATAATTCAATTTCATTCAACATTAGTATATTTGATTACAGCATTGTACGTACATTTTTATATTAACAAAGACGTTATCTGAACATTCTTGCGTCTGAAGATTTATTAGTTTTACAGCAATTTGTTATTTCTTTTCATTGCATTGTAAGAAATTAACTACGTTATAAATGTTCGCTACAATAACTAAACTAAACTAAATCTTCTTTAGAGATTGCGATTTTCTTTTAATTCTTATTTATTAATATTATTTCGAGACTTTTCTTAATTAAAAGCGTGTTGACTCTTAGTTTCGGCTGATTGTTGACATTTCAAAGAAAATACTAGTTAATCTGAGTATCTGTGTGCCTAAAATAAATACTATTAAAAGTGCTAAATGTAGCGTAAAAACGTATGTATTATTTTAAAGCGAAATGTCTAAACCTTATTAAAATTTTATTCAACAAAAATCTTCTAACGCGGGAAGCATAAAACCACTTAACCACAAGACGACGAAAAAAAGCTTTCAACTAAAAATAAGCAAATGTACACTTAGAATGAATAATGAAACGACATTGTAAAACTGAGCTGAAGTAAATATCTTTATTTCAACTTATTATGAATGCAGACATTGACTTCGACACGTAGGTATAATCTTGGCAGCACCAAGTTTACAAAGAATAAATGCTAAGCCTCAAACAATATCTAAGACGAAACCTGTCATAATCCACAATTGTACTGAAAAGGAACGTGACTGAGATTCTAATGAAATCTCTGTGTGAACTGCAATGGTAGAATTAAACTACGATCAGATGAAAAGCTGGTATGATTTATTATTATGTCATGTTTGTTCGATGAAAAATGTAGAGCTACAAATTTTAGTAAAAAAAAACGTCTTATAAATTGGTTTGCCGGGTGACACTTCAAGAAACTGCGTTACGCTCCGCTCACGTTATGCGCTCACAATGAGAGCGAGTGAGAGGCACGCGTCCCTTCCACTCGGGCATGGTTAGCCCGCCTAAGAGCGAGAGAGACAGACATTATATTTTACCAATCAAAGTCGTTGTCACGTAAAACTTTCGCCCATATACCGACTTTACAGGCAACCAATTTTTCATCAATTTTTTTACAACGAAATTCGTAAAAATTCGCTTATCGAGGATTTCTCAATCTGATTTTATTTAACAAAAAGAATATTCATATTATAAAATATCAGGATTGCTCATACATTCGTTGTGAAATATGGTTACTGAAAAATCAGTTAAATCTTTACGTCATTTACAAGAACAAAGTATACGATACCAAGCCATGCCCAAACAAGCAAATTCAGTAATATATATTTACCAAAGTCTTAATGGAAAGCTTACATACATGGATAGCTACAAGAATATATAAGAAAATACACTGAACTTGTACATTGAACTTGATAAAGTGCTTTTGTATTACTAAACAATAATCTGGCGCGGCCTTCCATAGACAAACAAGATGTTTTCGACGGAGTTGCTGTCACAACAATTCCGGCCACTCGAGAACTTTGGCCGGTAAACAAATGAGTTGCAGATTTATTATGTTATCTGCAAGAGTGGAATCGGAAAAATTGGCTTTCACTATGTATTGAGATTTAAGGACAAAAATAAATTTCCATTAGGACTAAGTACACGGTTCGGTCAAGGTCACCGATTCATAGTGGATATCCTATCTACTCGCAAGAATCCCTTCGCTTTATGCTTCCTTGTGCGAACTGCTAAGGTGTGGATATCTTTGCCATAGTCAGTGTTTCCTTCAGACTTTGTGTAGGTTGTTTACGGGCAGACGTGTTCCATCGTAGGTCACCCCATCGCTTACCACCGGGCGAGATAGCAGTCAAACATCATCATCAACATTAAAAATCTATAAAACTTACACAACGTTTATAACCTATGACAACTAAGATTCAATATCCCATTAGGACACTGTTATAAGTAAAAAAAATAACTAGCGCTATATTATATACAGCGCCGTAGCTTTTCAGCACGGATCATTAAATGGGCTTTGTGTAAATTTGTTCTGAAAACATTCAGCCAATGAGCTACCATAAAAGATCTTTTATGAAAAATTAACTCGGCTGATTGAGAGAAAGCTTTTGCGTGCCCAATGAATGGTTATGAAAAACTCTTTTTATGTACTGAAACCTGCTTTACAAAGCTTTGTACAGATAAAGGGTGGAAAAGCTGACAGATGGTTATATCGTGAAATGATGATTAAAACTTTTTGATCGGTTGTCGAAACGACTCGATGGCCACACGGTTGGCTGTGTCTGAAATTTTTGTTTACTTTTTATACCGTTTCAGCCATACTAAAGATATATACATATGTACATCGTATATACTCTATTACTTTTTTATATAAAATTGACATCTAAATTAAACCCACATCAAAAACCCTTGGGGAAACGAAACAGATTTTTCAAAATTATGAAACCCTTTAAATACAATTCATTTCATGTACCTGAAATTGTTTCGGAAAGCCTTTTCCCCCACCACTTAACAATCACTCGAGGGAGTAGATCATTCACGTTCCGTCATACCAAAGTATCGTGAACTTGGTGAATCCCCAGTGGAAAAATCGGGCTTCCGCCTCGGAAGTTGCCAACTTCAAAGGTTCGGAGGCTCAAAAGTAGCCAACTAAGACAGGGAAAGGTCGTGGGACAGTACGAAGATTAATTTATGACGATCACTTTAATATTGTAATTAAAGCCTTTTTTCTGGACTTTTTAACAAGTTTCATAATGAAGTCTTTGGGGAAATGAGTTTTGAAGAAAAATTGTAAATTAGTCTTTAGTTGTTTGGTGTCTGGTCGCTTTACTTTATTGAAACTCCTTGTGAATGCTAATATTAAAGTATAGTTTCGTTTTTATTTCCAGACCGAGCGCTGTTGTTAGTTCAATGAGAATTTTTATATCGGAAAATTGTTTTGTCGATGTTGCGTCTGATAAATATTGGCTTTCTTTATAAAAGTTGTTATGGTTCAGCTTTGTTATTCGGAACACAATAGAGAATATTTTAATAACATTCTAGGTGGACGAACGATAAAAATCTGTTTTGACATGAACATTAGAATCTTTGTTGATGTTATTGACCTGAGAGTATAACAAAATACCTTCTTTTTTATGATTTCAAACACAATGCGTAAAATAAACTAATGTAATTATACGTCTATTTAAACAAATTACAGAACACAGCAAAATTCTTGCAACCAAAACACTTCGTATTGCCGTGGAACACCATCAAGCATAGCTTGTCCGTCCATAATTCTGTTATGGCAAAAATTCTAACCGAATTCTGCCGTGAGGGAGACTATAGACTAGAGCGGCTATATAGCCCCTCGTAATGAATACCTTGTGGAGAGTCACTTCATGCACGTAGCTTGGAGCGTGACGGATTGCGATCCAACGTGACCTGCACCTTGCTGCAGAATATTGACGGTATGTTCATCTATACGCTACGCTTTATTGTCATCGTCGAGGAAAAATTGGAATTCTGCACAGAGAATTTTTTTGAAAGAGAATTTTTGTTGTTGTTGTTTTGTTTTTGTTAAAATATATTTTTGAACTGAATTTTATATCTGATACATGTTAATAGCTCATGTAATAACACGTAGACCCTCGTCAAAATTCATTTCTTAGTTGAATTTTTAGACCTATTGAAACGGCGGTAGATGTCTTTTCTCATTTAAACTTATATAAGTTAAGGCAATTTGATATGTAGAACACGAGATAATCCTAGAATATATTTCTCGTTCCATAGAAAACGTATAAAACAAAAATAGCTTTTAATATTCTGCATTCAAAGTCTAAAATAGCAAATATAGTATGTATAAGCGATCTTTTACCTGCTAATCCCCTACTAAGTCCTGCTTCCTCATTCAATGAGTTGCGTGAGGGATCGCGGTGCTACGTGACCGGTCTACCTATCGCCCTGAGGAAATTATGGATTTTCAAGGGAGAGTGATGGGAAGTTTGGGCCGAAAACAGAAGATTAATGGGAGACATGGGATCAGTAATGTTTCTGTCTTATTCGGATGTTAATTTGAATCTTAGGTCAGACAATGTACTATGTATTAAAGTACCTATCTTAAGAAATAAATGACAATTGTTAGGGTTATAAAAATTGGTAACTTCAAGAATTTAGAAACTGTGATAACGCTTACGTCATCACAGTTACATAATTATTAATGTTAATACGTACATCTTAATGTTAGTATGGGAACATGAAGTTAGTAATTCTGCGTTGCTAATTCTGTGTAGCAAAATAAATACTATACTCGTTTAAATCTTTGACTGCAAATAAAAAACTGTAGTATGCAAATTTGTTGGCGTTTAATGCGACAATAAAGTAAAAACCGTTCTTAAAATGTTTGCTGCCTGCTACTTAAAGATAATGAATTTTAACAAACTGTTCTTTACCTAACAACAACGTATTTTATTATGTAAACTATCATTCAGCACGGAGTTTGGAATAATTGTGACCGGTATATGGTAATATAGCGACTTATAACATAAGTAGTAAGTGGATTGTCCATTGTAGAGGTACAGTGGCTCTAAGTGCCGTAATATGCCTCCTACCCATTTCTTTGGGAATAACAAGCGAGATGTTATGCTGTAGTTTTTTATATAATAAGAAATAAGACACTGTCTAAACCAAAGTACTATTAGTAATAAATAGTGTTTTGAACAAATTTTCTAGATTAAAAACCATGACACTAAGTTTAAAATATTAGCTTCAAATGCAACAAAGTTAAATATTGCAATATTTTAGGTAAGCAAAAGGCATGAATAATTTAAAATGACAAATGGCTGACAATTTCTAAGTGTATTTTTGCTCTTAAAATAAGAGCAAAGCCATTAAAATGCGCCCTTAGCTCAAAGTGTTAGAATAATTTAGTTTCAAGTCAGATCACGATTGCGATTGATTTTAGAACTCAGAAAATGGCCTCAAAACAAGTGTTTCAAGCGGTACAGAGGGCGTTGACATCGATCGGGTCACAATAACTTTGTTATTTAGTAGTACGATCAATTACTTTTAGTTAAGGTCATTCGTGGTGGCCCGGAGGTATAAGACGCCCACTTCTCATGCATGAGGGTGCGGGTTCGAAACCTACCAACGGCAAGTACCAATGTGACTTTTTCCGAGTTATATGTACTTTCTAAGATTATTTAGACACCACTGACAAACGGTGAAGGAAAAACATCGTGAGGAAACCTGGACTTATAATTTCTAATTATAAGTTTGAAATCGCCAACCCGCATTGAGCAAGCGTGGTGATTAATGCTCTAACCTTCTCCGTGTGAAAAGAGGCTTTGCTCAGCAGTGGGCATTTATAGGCTGTTGATGAATGATGAATGATGAAGGTCATTCTTAACAGGTCCCAAATACAAAGTACTAGCTTTTGTCAGCGGGTTCACCTATGTTCTATGTATTATTTCAGACGATAATTAATTTACCTCTGTTCCCAATTCATTCAGCCGTTTTGACGTGAAGGAGTAACAAACAAACATACACGCTTTGGCATTTATAATATTAGTAGGATACAAAACTAAAACATGGCAAAATTTTTCTCGAATTTTCACATTTAGGTACACTCGACCAAGGAGACAGGAAATTATTCAGAAAAATATTTGACAGCATTTTATTTTCGAAACCCAAACCTGAAATTAATGTAGAGGTAGATACGTAAATAGTTGAAATAAATCCAGAAGACACACTCGGGACATTGACACGTACCCAAAAAGGTTAACCGTATGATGAAGTTATCTCCACTTAGCGACTAAAAGTGCCTACTCACGCACCCTCGAAAAATACATTAAAAATGAGTTATAACTGACAAATGAACGACATTTTTTTATCATACTTTTGAGGGAAACCGTAGACTCATCGCGGAAATTACTTTCATTTGAAATGATGACGTCATGCAATATCTTTTGTGTGTGTTACGTAACCAATTTATTATGCAGCATCTTGCACGCCCCCTTCTAATTTTGCTTTCATTTTCGTAAAAAATGTACCAAAATCAAATTTATTTTACTTACCATGATACTCAAACCTATGTACATACATATATATTGTTTTAAAAATAATGAGAGGTCTTTTGTTAAAGAAAATGTTACGAACTTTAGCTTAAAATAAGGACGTCATGTCGTCATGTTTCTACCTAGTAATTCACCCTTGACCTTATTTCACCTTGAATCTCACGTCGTTGTCTCGTCTACAGAAACTTGCCCTCAAAGTGTAAAACGATGTCAGAGAAAATCAATTCTAATAACTCAATAGTTATTTTAGTTAATTACTTAAGCGTAGTTGCTAAGTAAACTCATAGTGTTAAGTGGCTCATAAAATCGGTTTATGTAGATTTTTAGTAGAATATTCTCTATTTCGCAGAAACATGCTGAGAATTATGATGGATGGTATGACGTGATATTTATACAAATGTCGTAAGAGATAACCTTTGACACTGAATTTGTTTCGGGGTTTAGTCATTGTAAACGTTAAAAAAAACTTCCAAATATCTGTTTTTAGTTCTCTGATGTAACAAAAGAAATTAAATTACATAACGAACCAAGTACAGGTTCACATAATATGTATATATCAATTATTTCTAGTGTACTAAGGCATGACAATCATTGATTGCATTCAGTTCAGATTACATTAAAATAAATAGGTTTTAATGAAATAAAAGCCATTTCCCCACAAACGAATCCCATCGAATTACCTCATTCCTTATTAATCAAATCATTCCACCAAACTTAATCAGATCGACTTAATTAAATGCGCATTGAATGTCCGGTTGAGGCAAAAATACCTTTTTTTAATTATAAATAAAATTACAGCCGGCTTGGCTTGAAAAATTACCCGGTTGTGAAAACGGAGCGGTTAATTTAAAGCAATGTCCAGGGAACTGTTTTATCCAGAGGAGTGATTGGCCGGACACAATTTAACTGAACATGCTCAGCCACGTATGTATATGCTATGGATACATTTTTTATTTCTTCATAATATTAAGGTATTCTGGAGGTACTGACGCTGTATATTATGTTGTTCTTAAATGAATTTTCTCTTCTTTTTATCATAAACATTTTACGTCTTCAATATAAAATTAGTCTTTGTTGTACTAAATGAAAAGAAGTAATTCAATTACAACATCAACCCACCCACAGTTTACAATTCGCAATTAGCTTTTATTCAAGACAGACTGAAAGAGCTAGTTTCCGCACCCGTAGCCCCGGTAACTTATTTATCGCTGAAAAATCTATGCGTACCTTTTTATTTTACTGTCTTTCAGGACACACAAAGGGCTCCATTTTACTCGGTACCTCAAATACATTTCCATCTTTATTTATCCTTCTAAAGGCTCATTCGGATTCTGTGGATAATCCTTCATCCCGAAAATAAGGCTGTGTGAACATTGGTGACAAAATGCAAATACATTACAACTGTCTCCAGCGCATGATTGATCGTTCACTTTGACGATAAAAAAGAAAGATTTGACGCAGCGCACTTTCTTCAATCCTCGAGTTTTACGACGGTCACCTTATAAAATAGGTATTTGTAAGGTTTAGTATGCCTTCAGTTGAATTACGGACGTCTGTCGAATGTTGATAAACTTGCACTGCTGTTTATGGCCTACATGTCGGTTTGAATGGGGTATTGAATGGTAACAGGTGTATTGTAGAGAGATCTGGTCATATGTTCTAAAGATCTGGTCATATGTTTTAAAGATTTTTGATTGCAATCTTCGTTAGTTCGCTTTAAGGTGTAATGTTTTCTATTTTGTATCCACATCTGAACTTTAGAGGTTAAAACTAGATTTTTTTTATACCACGACGGTGGCAAAAAACTATCACAGCCTACTTGATGGTAAGCGGTTAAGATATGATGTAACATAATCAGTCTCTATATAAAACCCATTAATTCTGATCATATACAAAGTTATGTCGTATTAAAATTGGATTTAATACCAAGTTACTGTCCTTGAGGATTCCATACAGAATAAGAATTCCACAAAGATAATATTTCCTAGACCAAATAAAACCACTTAACCATTAAATAAAGCACATAAGGCATAAAGTACAGCCTCATCCATTACCGCTACATATATCTATGTACGTGCACATAGCAGACACTATAAAATCTCCATACGGATGGGTACATGTAGCAACAGTGATTTACAGGCTCCAAAGTGAGTGCGTACGATGAATTTCAACTCTAACGTGATGTAATAAAACAGAATTTATTTCAGCAAATACTTGACAAGTGAATCAGGTTTCTGAGTTTTATTTTTCTCTACTGTAACTAGATTGAATTGTCTCATTTGGTCTAGAATGTTCTGTAGGTTTTGGAGTGTTATTGCCGATGAATGGCTGGGTGTTCCTAAAAAGTTGTGGCCAAGGTTTATTGCTGAAGTACTTACGACCGTAATCTATTCCTCGTTAGAAAATTGACCTTATTTTTAACAAAGATATTTTCTTCACAAAATATTAGATTCTATGTATTTTTTTCAATCAATAATTTAAATAAATCAGGTAAAACATATTTTTGCTCAGCTATTTAGTGTTTATTGAACTATAAAGTTAAAGTACACATGACGAAATAATATGTAAACTATCGGTGGCTATAAATGAATAGACAAATAAATAATGTTTTGAAAACACAACAAATATTGTGAACGAGATATTTTCTCGTACATTTTTGTGGATATATTGGAATTTTATAACATGTATGTACACAAAGCACCGCTAATTAGTTCGCGGCGCTACACATCGACACAACTATCATTTACACAATATACATGTGTGGGTAATTTCATATCAATATATATGTATAGAAACATTCGTCTATCACACACATCTTGGTATTTAAATATCATTTTTGTGTCGGTATACGTAATAATTTAGTAAATAAGTTTAGATAAAAACGAGGGTAAAGATAAAATTACTCATAACAAACTTTGAATAAATCGAAATCAAAAATAATGAACGATCGAGCTATACAATACCCATATAAATATAGTGCTTTCTCATTGTAATTTTATGTTACTGAATGATATATAATATTTCGATGATCTCATCTACAGCGCGCTTGGCGCAATGGTTATCACCTCCAATTGTCAAGTAAAGTGCCGCCGGATCGATTCCAGCATTCACATGGTGTGTTAGTATTAATTTATCAAATATTTGAAATTTGAAATTAGAAACAATTAAATCTTTTCTTTTTTTTCCTATCCTATTGTTCTAAATCTTATGTTAATTTTAATAGTAAATCCTTTAGATTTATTTATACCTATAAAATCTTTTATTTATATTTTAGTTCTAGTTATTTATTATTTAGAATAATCTCATTGGCTTCATGCATTTCAACCAACTTAAATAAGATAAAAAACAGTAAAAAAGTAATTAACTGTGATTTCTTAATAGTTCGATACCTGAGTATATTTGCAATGTTTGTGGCGACCATAGAAATCTCGAGTCATTTTATTTTACCCGCTTATGAAGTAACTACCGACTATTTAAAACATGTTTTTCAAATCACCCGACTTACAAAATAATTGCGTTCTTAGTTGTCAATTTATGAAGATTTCATAGTTTATTGCTACGCTACTTATATTCGTGTGCAAAGTTATTTTTATTTTTACAAGATGTTCCAACACCTATCAACACTTAAAAAGGCTGAAATCATTGTTTTGCATGAGCAAAACATAACTAACAATAACTGAAATAGCAAGGCGTTTAATGATATCGGTGAGTAAATAAGATACTACGTTGATATTCTAAATAATAGTTATTTCATTTTGTAACTCGACACACCTATCAATTTTTACACTAGAATAAAATAATTATTGCAACTTATTATGAAGTTCAATATTATAAAGATATATTAATAATTTATTATTAATTGTATTGTAACTTGACTTGTTTTTGTTAGGAGTGTTTCTTTAAAACATATCTGGTTAGGGATTTTTATTCCTTACGCCACTACTTGATTATAAATTATTATTCTAACATTGTGTTTACTTATATATTATTATTTTTAAGTAACTTTAATTCCTGTAAAGTATTTCCTGGTATTTTAAATACTTATTTGTTTGGTATCAACAGAGGAGATCCGTGCAGTTATGGGTGCACAGATATGCGGAGACCGGTGACGTTAAACATCGTCGACGTGGGCCTAAACCAAAGGCAAATTCATCGGCTCGGCACTACGACATCGTAGCCAGGCACATGGCTGATCCGTTCCTGCCAACACGCACTACAGCGAAAGCACTGAATGTTTTAATACAAACTGTACGGAGACACCTGCATTCTGGTTTAAGGTGCAGGAAGCCAGAGAAGAAAATATTGTTATCTGTGGTTCACCAGCAAAAGCGCTAAGAATTTGCTAGGGACTTTATTAATTTTGATTGGGCGAACAGTGTAATCATATTGAGCGACGAAAAGACTTTCAAGTCGGATAAGGATGGGCGTAAAATATTGTGGAGAAAAGATGGAGAAAGGTATACGAATTGCAACCTTCTGCCTTGTAGGATCAGTGATTGTATTGATTTCGGAATCAATTATTGAGCCTGTCAAACTCCGCCTTTATAAACTGTTAAACACCAAGCGGTCACCGGTGACCGCGACCTATTGTTCTTTAATTGTATCTATAAAACCGGTACTCGACGAGTTAAAATTAACTTATAATAATGTTTAATTTTTGCAAGAATATTAAAATGCTGTCTAAAGCATACGGTGAAGTGATGTTATTGTTTTGTGGTTAGAAATTGTCATAATTTCTTTCTATTCAACATGTTGATTCACTTCACTTTAATTTTTCATTAACAAATCTATTTAACTGCTTTCGAACTTGATAGACATATTATATTTACGCCCATCTTTAATTAATTTAAAGTTTCCCTGATTCTAAAGGTCATGAATGTTAAAATCGTTCCATAGCATTCGTCACATTTTTTTTACTATCATACAGCCCACTGAATATTGAACCTTATAACAACCGTCGTAAAATACATAATTAATGGAAGATTCAAACGACAAAAAGTCGCCCATTTCACGAAATATTATGTTGACAGTGTAATTTTTTACATGTTTTACTTGTTTATTACTTATGTATTATTAAATTACAAAACAAGAATGTTGTATTTGTTTATTACTTAATAAAAAATGTTGCTGCCATCGTATTACCGCTGTACCGCATGATATTTCCCGATTCGACTATGAGGTTTATTGTCATATCTATTAATTATGATTTAAAGAACTTTAAACTTAACATGTGGTATATAATTAATTATTAGATATAAATATAAAACAACATATTTGTATAATAAATAAATTAATTGTAATAAAAAATAGTATTGTTTTATTTACCAACTCATTTGCTTCTTTTATAGCCTGATATTTATATTTTATGACAAAAAACAAAAAAAAAATAATTAGAAGAAAAATAACAAGGTAAAATAAAATAAACTTTTAGCTGGAATAGAACCCACATCATTGATCCTTGAAAGGCGACAAAAGCGTGCTCATTAACCAATCGACCACGAGCACTACGATAACGACAGTGAAAATGTCGGGTGATATCAATGATTGTAAATAGTTTTAACCTTACCTATGCATTAAATTATAAAAATACGTATACCGACACAAGAATGAAAATACCAATGTGAACGTGGTGGACGAATATTTTTATACACAGTAATATGAAATTACCCACACATGTACACTGTGTAGATGACAGCAGTGTCGATGTGTTGCGCTGCAACTAATTAGCGGTGCTTTGGTACATGTTATGTGTATATCAAATTCCTTACGCATGAGTGACCGCATTTTAAATATTGACCGATTCATTATGAATGTTCGGACAAAATACCAGTGAATATGACGAGATTATAAATTAAAATGAATTTTCAGAATATATTTAAGTTGGTTTTTAATTGAGCTCTAGAATTCTTGATGTCTGGACGACAATTATTATGTCTTCGAAACTGTTTGAAGACGAACTCGACTAGTTTCAAGTCATAATAGAGACTCATATTACATAGGCAGCATTCTGCTCATGAATGCCTGCCACTCGCATGACTTGAAACTTGTCGAGTTCCTTGTCAAGCAGTTACGTGAGTAAGCCGAAAACGTAATAACTAATTTAGTATGTTTCACGATAGCTATAACATAAACCTGCTATAAGATGACGTGTTTGACAGGCAATGTATTTACAAATTGATAGTGTGCGATGTTCACACTAAATATTTTTACAAAAGGCACAAAATAATATTATTAATAAAGTAAGCATTAGAACCAACCAATTAGCCTATGTGGAAGTAATTTGGGGAGGCAGTAGATGTAACATGACAATGATAAAGTATTGGAATGTTACAATAGGGTATATGACTAATTTTTATTATAATGTCCGTCTGGTAGATTATTTTAAAACATTAGACACGTATTTTTTATTTATTTACAGAAACGAACTTTCGACGATATATTGATTTGAAATGTCGCGTTACGTCACTTCTATGTACATTTTTTATGTAGAAATGACGTTTTAGCTCTCAGTCCTATACTTCGATTCGTTATATCTAAGTATGATATTATTATACAACAAAATAAAAAATACGTGTCTAATATTTTTTCATTACCTAACTGACGGACTAATTAGATTTTTAATTTAATAAAATTATTTTATAAATTATTTCATATATTTAATAATTTCACACAAACAATAGGGATGATAACAGGGCAATAGCCCTGTTATCATCCCTATTGTTTGTGTAAGAAAGAAAAACAATGAACATCTAGATATATCTATCTCCATTAACTTGTTTCATCAAAAGATATCATCTTACAAAAGCAAATAATAATATTCTGAAATAAACGCTAGGCCAGTGTCCGACTGTACCTAAATTGTTATGATTTTCATGTAAATCAAATCTATTCTGTTGGTACAACTTCAAGTGTTTGATATTCTGAGTCCATAACGTTTTGAAACGGATCTGTTTTGTTAAACTGTTGCATACTATTTTGTCTCTTAGTATTTGAAGAGGGAATCTTCGACATCTATTAAATTGCTATCTATCTAAATGATATCATCATCATCATCAACAGCCTATAAATGCGCACTGCTGAGCAAAGCCTCTTTTCACACGGAGAAGGTTTGAGCATTAATCACCACGCTTTCTCAATGCGGATGGCGATTACAATCTTATAATTAGAAATTATATGCCCAGGTTTCCTCACGATGTTTTCCTTCACCGTTTGTCAGTGGTGTCTAGATAATCTTAGAAAGTACATATAACTCGGAAAAAGTCACATTGGTACTTGCCGTTGATAGGTTTCGAACCTGTACCCTCAAGCATGAGAAGCGGGCGTCCTAAACCTCCGGGCCACCACGACATTTCTAAAATCTGATAGATCCAAATGAATTCGTGAAATAAATTCTTTACCATTCCTGTTGTAAATAATATTTTTCTTTTCGATCGTGATAGTAACTTTGATTTATATTCGACCGGAACGTGATCTACAGTTTGAGCATGGCCATTGGGAAACATTTTAAAACATGAAATTTATTTATCAAAATGACTCTTATACCTATAGAAAGTATATACAACTATATCTTCTCCTCTATTTCCCAAGGCTATAAAGACTACGATGTTATGAACAAAATTACATGACCTTGTAATAGAATGCTGTACCAAAATCCATGTTATTTTTTAACTTTATGATTCTAAAGCTATATTTTCTGAACCACTAGTCAGTGACAAAGGCCATTGATTTATCATCGTTCCCCAGTAGCGAACGTAAAAGATTGATAGCCTATTTAATATTTCTATTCAAGTATCAGAGTTCGAAGCCGACTTCATCAAAACTTCTCAATGTGACTCTTCAACTGAATAAAGTCCCAACAAAAACAAAACGTTTTTTTATCGAAATTGGATGGTTTATTTCAATAATGGAAAATATCTTCGAAGTCAAAAAGTAATCTACTGGTTATGATACCTATAACAAGTGTAGTTTTATTTTAGCATATAGATGGCTATAGCCACGACCACGACCACGACTTCGTTCCCTTGATGTATTTAAGCAAGTGCATTGTTCTTCATGATATGATCATATTAGCTATATAACGGAACCTCCCTCAATGACGTCTAGATAAGCCAATTTTACTTTTTTCCTAACCAAGACTAATTCTCCCTTTATTTTTACTTATCCAACCAATTGATCAATAAAAAGCAAAAAAAACATCATATAGAAAGAATATACTGTCCATTGAGATACATTAGATAGACTGATGTATGACTATTGAGGTCTCAAACTATATATTTCAGTCTAGACCTTGTGACAAGAAAGCCGCTGGATATTTCCTGTTTACTACTAGAAAATGTGAATACTAAGATATTTTGCTAGATCTCCGTGACATAATCTGCAGGCGTATGTCTGACATTGAATTTGTATGAGTATATAGTGATGTCATACTTTTACATTATCTTAAAGACAAAATTTTGAGTCTAACTTCACATGGCATCATAGTATTATCAATTTGAAGTGTGGGAGAGCCATGTTTCGACTCCAATGGGCCGGCTCGACCAGATTGATACCACGGCCTCACAGAAAACCGACGTGAAGCAACGCTTGCGTTGTGTTTCGTCGTGTGAGTGAGGTTACCGGAGGCTCAATTGCTCACCTCTTCCGCAATCTCCCCAATACCTGAATCCCCAATGATCCTCAAACTTTTAATCCCCAAAAGGCCGGTAACGCACTTGTAACGTCTCTGGTGTTCCAGGTGTCCATAGGCGACGCCAATTGCTTACCATCAGGTGATCCGTCTGCCCGTTTACCGGCTCATGCCATTAAAAAAAATTTGATGCTCTAGTTCGAGTTCTAATCTTAAACTTTATTTACATTCAGCAGTGGTTAAATTTGCTTGTTTCTTTTTCAATTACAATTTTTTATTTACAATAGGAACACCTATTGTAAATTTTAAACACCATGTAAATTGTTAAATGAATAAATAAATGAATGTGTGTGTATGTGTGCGTGTAGAATGTGTAAGTGTGTGAGAAAAAGGGGCAACGTTTTATTAAAAAAAAATGAAATGAATGTTAAACGTTTATAATTTCTAAATTATTAAAATGGCGTCAAAATATCTATTAAAATATTACTATTACAATTTTAAATCACAAAACATATTTTACAAACAAAACACTCGAGTTTGCGTGTCTCAAGCTTATGCGTGTTTGAATAATGACGCCTGATTAGGAAGCGTGGGCAAACACGTAATGCGTGTCGACAACTAACATTCACTGCGGTTTGTTTAGTTTAATGTACCATAAAATATACTCGTTAATTTAACTTTGTATTATAATTAACATATTTGTATGGGAAGCTAACAATAAGCTACCCATTTTATGTGTAAAAACAAGAAAATGACTTTTTGCTTTGAGTTTTTTAGTTTCTTTTGTTATTCTATTTTTAATTATCATGTGTGAATGAAATATAATAGTTGATGAAGTGAAGTACTGATACTTCACTCTGACTTTGTATATTTGTAAAAGTATAAAAGTCTGCTGTCTCAAGTTGTTTTTTTTAAATTATTTATTTCACAGTCTTACATAACAATATTTGGCAAATACAGTAGCTATTAAAAATAATATAATCAAAAATGTTTCTGTACCAAATACTGAATGACCCCACCGATTCGCCCCCAGGGCCTCAAAACGAGGGCAAAGGCAGATAACATATTGCTTCACATTCTAGAATGAACAGCTTTCATTAGTAACGTTTAGGTTCCAACCGCTGGCTCGTTACACAGACCTTTATACTTATATTGTATTCAGAGGCATAAACTATTAAATTTACGTACTAAAAAGCCTGTTTTTACACTTAAACCCTAGATCCGTTAGGCTTTTAATCGGTCACGTACCCTGTCTGAGTTTTGTAGCCAAAAAGTTAATAGGTTGATATTTTCTTGTCGTGGTACGTAACTGGCATTGTGATGATATTTTTTTCTCTTTATCTTTTTTAATGGTCTAGCTAGTAGCCTAGCTTTGTGATAGGTCGGTGTGTTACAATAACACGTTGATTTTGAGCGAAATAAAAACTTTTTTGTCAACAAACAAACAACTACTATAAAGTCGGCGCAGTAGCTGGGCGATTGGCTGCTGAGCAAAGCGTCGCGGGTTTGTAACAAGAGTTCCAAGTAATTATGTGATCTATAAATAGTGTGGGAGGTGTGTAACATATTAGCCCAATTACCCTCCCCTTACCCAATCTCCCCAATTCCTGAATCCCCTCCTCTGGTGTTCCAGGTATCCATGGGCGACGCCGATTGTTTTCCATCAGGAGATCCGTCAGCTCGTTTACCGGCTTATGCCATAAAAAATATTTGTAAACGAACCAATGACAGAAAGACTACTATAGTGCACTTGTAAAATATACCTATTATTGACACAGTTTGAAAACGTGTTTTATTATAAAAGTAAACACTTTACAATATGAAATAATAATTTTACTGGACCTACTGTCATCTCCAGACACGGTTTGATAGTTGGACATCTAAACCCTGGTAACTAAATAATCTAACAATAATTATCTAGGATACCTACCTACGTGTCATAACTAAGAACTACGAAATAGAAATACCCAAATATTACTCTCGAAACATTTCCCAAGGTCGATGTATGAGACGTAGTTTCGTATTATCTAGACTGGAGTTACTATCGTCTAGCACAAGTAATAATGAGATAGAGTATTAATATAGTTTTATACAATTTTAATTACTTTGTACTGAAATAGTTGTATGCTATTTAACATACATATTGGATGTATGGTGGTAGGGAAGTAATGCTTCCGAAAAAGTATAGTTCTATATGTAGATAGTTTGTTTTCCGAATCAAAATATCTTCATAAATAATAAATAAATGAATTTTTATTCATAATAACACTGGTCAACATAAGTACAAAAATATTTTAATTAAGCGACAAGATCTTAAAATAATATTTCTCTACTAGGAATACTCCTGTGTCACAGGCAATAGTAGATGTTGGCATTTGCTGATTTATATTTGAGTAGAAGTAAGAACTTTCATAAAAAATATCTAAATGACAAATTGCGACCAACAATCACCGTTTCATAGTAATCCACAAACAAATGACAACCTCAAAAGCCTTCAATAGTAAACTAATGGAATAGTCCCAAATTATCATTTGTCCTCCCACCAAATATTCTGGCAACAGCGCCCTTATATAATGTTAATCAAAGCATAATTACTACGATTTTTACGATTTCAGCAGTATTAAGTATAATTCCTGTAAGCCCGATGCACTGAAACAATGCGTATTTGGTAATTTCGCAATTGTACGTTCTATTGTGAAATTAACCTGTATTGTAGGAACTGCATTAATTGTGCAGGAACGTGTGTTTTGGTGTGTGTGAAAGTGTCTAAATACTATGTAGTTAATTGATATTGTGTGAGGACTATTACGTCCGGTATTATTTGTGGAGAAGCATTATTTCAAACTAGCTTTTACCCGCGGCTTCGCTCGCGTCACAAAAGAATAAAAAGTAGCCTATGTGACATATATTTATTTATTATTTTATTTATTTATATTCTTCTTCACAAAATAAGGTGAATGGCGGACTTAATGCCTTAAGGCATTCTCTTACAGTCAACCATAGGGAAGTGCAGAGAAATGAAGTGGTTGATGCGAAGACAGACAACAATAAAAAAAAGTTATGTAATATGTATACTACACACATAAATACCTATAGAATAAATATATTTATACAATATTTTATAAATAGACATATACATACCATATAATATATACTACTAAACAAATACCCATACTGCATAAATACTACAATATATTATATAAAAAAAAGAGAACGTTGTTAGAATAGTTTCCTCAATTGTTTTGAGTCTGCCAATGCTTAAGTAGTTGCTCACGGACTTTAAATTTAAAGATATTGCGACTTGTTGCCATTCTGATCTCCTTGGGCAACGCATTCCACAGAATAACAGCTTGAATGAAAAAGGAAGAATGAAAGAAGTCAGTGCGATGAGAGATACATTGAAGATGTCGGTTTTGAGACGAACGAAGAAATTTTGTATGGTTTGCGCACGTATATTGAAAGTAAGAAGCAAGGTAAGTAGGTGAAGAAGGAGAGTCAAGATAAGAGAATAAGTACCAATACACACAGCGCCATCTATACCAATACTTTTGTTTTCCCTCGGGAATACCACATTTTTCCGGGTTAAAAAGTACCCTATTATTCAATCCGGACTTTAAACTTTACGTCTGTAAAAATTCAAAGCAATTGGTTTAGTAGTTACGGCGTGAAAGCGGAACAAACAAACAAACTCACTTTGCGATTTATAATATTAGTAAGGATTGTAAACATACATGTGTGGGAACCATGTTTGAGGCAGCTTTAGATTTTTTAAGTTTGACGCTTAAATTTCGTGACGTTTTCACTTATTGTAGGTAGGAATCATAAAATTTTTTAGTGAGATGGTAAAAAAAAAATTCCAAAAGAGTATCGATAATGTCGATTGCTTGTTCTTCTCCATTCGAAATTACACTAAGACTTTGCTTTGATAACTAGCTAATAGTGCCTAATCAAGGATTAGTTTAAATAAATGCTTTGACTTTGACTTTATATTTCTTTTAGTGGCGAAGTGAAGTGCAATAAGACTAATTCCTTACTTTTTGTCTATATCATAGGAGGAGTGATGTTGGGATTTGTCCTCAACGCGAGATACAATTCTAGAATCTGTGCTCTGAATTGTAGATTTTGTGCTATACATAAAAAAACTGCTATTAAGATATTCAACTTATTGAGTTTCATCATTTCAACATTGAGATTTGGAGCTTTACTCTGCGCTCAAAAATATAAAATAGCCTTACACCCACAATCAATAAAGAGCTACAAGTTTATTGATTATCGAGTAACAGGCTTCCCTTTCAAAATTTCACGATACAACCTATTATTTATATTACTGTATCCAATTGATGTGAAATTGTTTGCCATACCCTTGTGTGAAACTTGAAAGTTAAATACCCGGGAGTCGAAGGCTCTCACTTTGTTTTCTTTTGCCCCTGAACCCGGCGACTCTTGGAGTTAACAAAGCTAGTGACCCTTGAGAATGGTTTCCTTTAATGTTTACTTGGTAACTCTACTTCGGTTTGCCCGGTTTTTCATTAAAATCTTGGTTCAAGGTCATCCTCGGTCATAAATTGAATGACCATGAATAAAAATTTTAATGAAAACAAAATAAGTAAATAGACAGTATTTATAACTTGTCATTTCCCGAAGACGTACGTAATAGTATAATCGCAATTTATTGGCCATTTCATCGTAAACATTAGACTCTAGCTTAGCCTAAATCACAATACGTCACAATACATTAAATTATAGTGTCAATACTATTATTAAGTTACAATTAATTATGAATAACAACAGTAGGAAGATATGAATAACTTAAACAGACGTTTAATAATTCTACATAACTTAAATACATGACATACTTACACATAGAGCTTAACCCATCAAGCGTGTTACGCGAGCGATAGTAATTTCCAACAGTCGTATTTGATAAAAGCTTAGAAAGATGTTCAAAGTTCAATCTAAGTTGAGTACTTGTGTACTTGTGTTCAAGACAGTTACTTTGTATTCGTGTGTTGTGGGAACAGTTTTCTTTATCTCTTTGTGAGCGTTGTTCGCGGATACTAAGATGTGTTTGACGCGTGTTATATTGTTACTATGTAATGTTTTGAATATATTTGCTTAGTAACAAATTATTTTTCCATAGCATAACATCACGCCTTTTATCCCCGAAGGAGTAGGCAGAGGTGAACATTACAGCACTTAATGATACTACTGTGAGTCCCATGTAATAGACAGTGAGCCTATTGCCACATACGGGGCTCAATTCCAGACTCCGTGCTACTACAGGAAAATTTAAAATAAAATCCTTGTATAACTTGGACTGACTCGGGAATCGACTCCAAAACCCCTTGCCCTGCAGTCGCACTTGCGATTACTTGGCCACGCCGCGCCGAGGCAGTCAATTAAACGAATTATTTTTCTTGTTATGATATTATTATCTTTAAATACTCATTACAGTTAAAACTTAGACAAATCACAAGTATTGTGTTCTAATTTGTAATTGCAAAACTTAATAACAATTAATTTATGAAAATCTAAGTCGTGGGCGTGGACTACGCGGCCTACGCCGTACACGTCAGCTACAGCCTACGCCGTAGTAATTGCTACGACGTTTAAGGTGAAAATCAAATCTTTGATAACTTTCAAGTAGAGATTGTTTCTGTAGCTTTATTGGAGTTAATTGTTCGTTCCACAGGATATGTATTTGAGTAGTCTTAGTACATGGTTACATCGATTTCCCGTTGTCACCCCGTCTGGTCAGTTTGATTGTTCCATGGCACGTTGTCTTGGAATGCGGTTAGCCACATAACCACGTTATTGCTAGGTTTACCTACAATATACACAGTTTACTGCTCGACTGATATTGAAAGCTATACCGTCTAGTGCAATTGGAGCTAGAATGGTGTCAATCATATACCATACAAATATAACAAAAATATTATGTTACAAACTGTGTCATGAAAACTATTTTTTCATAAAAAGATTGAAGCACAAAGAATCAGTATATAGAATCAATATCAGTATTTTTCCTTCATTGCTGAAATGTTTTTTTTTGCATAAGCCGGTAAACGAGCATACGGCTCACCTGATGGTAAGCAATCGGCGTCGCCCATGGATACCTGGAACACCAGAGGCATTACAAGTGCGTTACCGGCCTTTTGGAGATTAGGAGTTTGAGAATCGTTGGGGATTCAGGGATTGGGGAGATTGGGGAAGGGGAGGGTAATTGGGCCTCCGGTAACCTCACTCACACGACGAAACACAACGCAAGAGTTGCTTCACGTCGGTTTTCTGTGAGGCCCTGGTATCACTCCGGTCGAGCCGGCCCATTTGTGCCGAAGCATGGCTCTCCCACACTTATAATGTATTACAAAGATTTATTTACTTGTCACTCAAGACGAGAAAGGAAACCACATTTTCATATGAAGCCTAGGAAATATCTGCGGAAAATTGCCCGATAGAAATAAAAACTTGGAATTTAGTACATTTATATGGAGCTCAACATAAAGTTGATTTAGTAAATGCTGGTCTGAAGTTGATGGATGGAACCTGAGGCTTCGGGTCCAAGAGATAGTCTGCGGTCATTTTTCAAGGAACAGATAGGAGGGGAATATTTTTTTCAGCTGTTGTTATTAATGTTTCGTTTTGGATTTAGGAATTGTGGTCAAGTAAGAGGAATCTGGCGTTTCAAGAATTTATACATTTTCATGATCGTTTTAAAGTAAATTCTGTTGAGGTTATTTTTATGGACATGGCATTATTACTTTTCTTTACGTTTAAAAATAAAATATTTTTATAGGTACATTTTGATGTGTTGAGATTAGGAGTCTTAATTTACGTGATTATTTGTTTTTAAAATTGAATGATACGAAGAAAAGGTTAGACAATATAAAAATAAAAATTGACTTAATCTATAAATAAATATTAAGAAACAACATCAATATCAGACATATTTCAAGAAGATATAGACATCGTCGACAAGATATCTTCGTTATATTTCCGGAATTTCGATTTCAAAGATATGTAAGTACTTATGGAATGGAAATTCCTAATCCAAACTGGAGTCAGCAATAAATAAGACGAATTTTATGAATTTTATCGGATTTCTATTTGAAATAGACTGTTTTTGATTATATTTTGTACGTCAGAAATAAACTAACCAACCCATAACCAATTTTTTATTCAAAATTCATTCCGAATGTTGTCTAGAAGAAATAATCACTGTGTTATAAGACTGCCCAATGAACGCCTATTTACTCAAATTGTTTGTAACTTAGGCTACTTAAATGTGTAGAGAAAAGCATATATATAAACAAATAAAGTACTCATATTTCCAATATTGCTCACATTGGTTGTGTTTTTGTTATAAGATCTGCGTTATTTGTTGAACGACGTGGTGTTACTAGGCGACGCCCTTTGTACTACTAGAATAGGGGCTTCACGATAAATTCGTTCTGGGAAATTCGCACAAAACTATTTCATTCTCGTTTTGTAAAACTATGTATTGTGTGACGTGAATGGCGATATCTTTACTGGTTTCACATATCGTAATAATACTGGTTTTTTTTTGAGGGTTGGCTTTTTAAAAATATTTTATGTAGGTAAATATTTCATCAGATAATTTACCAAGGAATATAAACACCAATGAACTTTATGTAATGTATGTAATGAAGCATAAATACGAGCAACTTTAGTAATATGATTTACTTTCATTCTAAAGTAGAACATGCATAAATATCGAATTCTGAATAATTTAACCAATTTATTAAACCGTGCTTTGATTAACTGCCGACTGTTTACCTGTAAAAGCACAAGTTTCAGTAGCATTTGAACGAAAGTTTCGATTTTCAGCGAGAGTTTACCGATTTATTTAGTAAATTGTTCGCAGTTTGCAACTGAAGAACTAAGCTTAAACGTAAAGTATTGATACTGCGGGAGCTATCCTAATGATTCATGTTTTCGCTTAAACTTTTACTTGAACTACAAGTTCTGGTTCAAACGCTCTTAGTTTACCTATCTATTGGTTACATAGGTCCATAATATTGTTGAGGTAAGAGGGTTAAATACTCTGAAACGTGGGTAAAAATTTTTCTTATTAAAGAAAAATATGACAAGTATCGGACCATAAAGTACCTAATTCATATTGATTTACTATTTGCGTTATCACAAGCAAGATCATTTTAATCTCAGATAGTTATTATTGTCTATCCAACTCACACTAACATAGAACAGTCACAACAAAAACGTCCAAAACACAACGACATCATTAAACACATACTAAACATCAATTAATAATTTACGAACGTGACCCCATTATCGCACGACGTACTCAAATATATTATTCCTTAACTAGACCCAAATTGAACGTTCTCGCAGAAATATCGAATCGACAAGAAACTGAGATCTCAGTCACGATAATGTGCTCTCATTTTTACAGGATCCCCTCTAACTGAGCGGTTTTCTACGCTTGTTGAATTACTAATGCTTCTTCGCCATTTTTCTAAGTGCGCGAGTAGGTTTCTAGTCAGCGCTACGTGAAGAGATGTAGACAGTATAGTGAACTGAGAAATGTGTTCCAGTTTTACTCTTATTGTCGTAATGGCCTATTAAAATGGTGTCAATGTGGTGGGTCCCATTTTAGTTACAGTTTTGAGATAGTTTGAAGTTTTCTTACAATCAACTTATTGAATTGAGTACATTTTTTGTCTTTTAAGCACATTACTTAGTTCGTTTGATTCAAAGAGTGTAATGTAAAACTTAAAATGTGACTCAAAGGTTTAAATTTTAGTTTTCGCAAGTCTGTATTTGTATGAAACAATTCTATTGTAATAATTTTCTGGTCTAGCTTTCAAATGCTAGTTGTATCTCCATTTTTCAATAATATTTTGCGATTGTTTCAGTAACTTTCATAGTCCATTACATTTTCAATAATTTTAAACAACTTTATTAAAAGGTTTTTAAATCTTTAAGAGCCTTTTCAGCTGTAAATTTTTAATAGTAATTCACTATCAAAGTGAACGTTTGTTAATTAAATATAAACTAAACACTACTTGTAGTCACGTTGGAACAACTATGGCTACAATCCTGAAACTTTCAGTTGTTTTTTTTCCACTTTCAGCATTTTCAACCAACGAGTGCATTAAGCTGAGACATCAAAGTAAAAGTTTTAATGAAACCTCCACTTTATGGTAACAGTTGAGTATCATAACACAGATAATATACTTATTTGAATTGCTGCTATTATGATGTAATTTCTTTTTATTCCATTTTGTGCCCAAGGGAATAGGCAGAGGGTATTTTTTCTTAGTAATAAACTCCATATAATAGTGGGGTAAGCAATTAAGCATATTACAATACTCTGGGCACAATTACAGATCAGTAATTATGTGTCCAATCAGAGAATTGAATAATGAAATAGTTTAGAAAATATATTCAAATTCGTTGTAATTAAATTACATTATTATTATTACTGGGTTTTTAAAATCTCAGTAGTAACACGGATTCTGAAAATGTGCCCAGTATAATGCAATAGGGTCACCCCCTATTACATGGGGCTCATAACATAAATAGTGAAAAGTGGGTGTTATATTGTACAGTGGCATTAAGTGCCGTGATGTGCACCTCTGCCTACCCCTTCAGGGATAACAGGCGTGATGTTATGTATGTATGTATGTTAATCTATTATTATTTATTGTTCTATAGTATAAACATGTTTAAATGTGGCTATAATTAGGTGTAATTGTAACAGCTCAGAGAATAGGTGTTTATTGTTAACCACAGGAAGTTTTAACAATCCACAGCATTTATGATTACTGTTATACACAAACATGTTGTATTTAAAACGATTAAATTACTATACGGCTACAAATCAAGCTATGTCCATTTTTCCAGTATAACCTGACCGATAAATATACCGAAAGATCATATAAAGCGAGACCAAGATACACTGGTTTTATATCTACAAGATGTAAACGGAACGCACCCGGAATCGCCGACAGGTAATGGTAAAATACAAGTTTTACTTTCATACAAGTTAAAGTCAAAGTATTTATTTCAATCTATATATATAAAATTCAAAGGTGACTGACTGACTGACTGACTGACATAGTGATCTATCAACGCACAGCCCAAACCATTGGACGGATCAGGCTGAAATTTGGCATGCAGATAGATATTATGACGTAGGCATCCGCTAAGAAAGGATTTTGATCATTTCACCCCCAAGGGGGTAAAATAGGGGGTGAAAGTTTATATGAAACTTTGTCAATTTTATACCAATCGGGTTGAAATTCGGAGTGCCGGTAGATATTATGACGTAAACATCTTTTAAGAAAAGATTTTGATCATTTTCACCCCCAAGGGGGTAAAATAGGGGGTGAAAGTTTGTATGAAACTTTGTCAATTTTAAACCAATCGGGTTGAAATTCGGCGTGCCGGTAGATATTATGACGTAAGCATCTTTTAAGAAAGAATTTGATCATTTTCACCCCTGAGGGGGTAAAATAGGGGGTGAAAATTTGTATGAAACTTTGTCAATTTTAAACCGATCAGGTTGAAATTAGGCGTGCCGGTAGATATTATGACGTAGGCATCCCCAAGTAAGGATTTTGATCATTTCCACCCCAAAGTGGGTAAAATAGGGGGTGAAAGTTTGTATGATACTTTGCCAGTTTTGAACCGATCGGGCTGAGACTTTGCATGCATAAAGTTACTATGACATAGGTATTTCCTTAGAAATAATTTTGATAAATTCCACCCCTAATGCGGATAAAATAGGGAATGAGAGTTTGTATAAATCTTCTTAGCTATTGAATCTAGAATCATTGAATCTTTTTGGATTACATTCGGTAAAACGATGATTTGGGACCTGGGTAACGTATGATAGTTTTTATCACAGAAATCCCACGGGAACGGGAACTATGCGTCAATGCCTCAGGACTCTCTATCTCTTAACCACTGAACTTATAGTTGATAGAATAGTTTTTATTACTCAAAACTTACGTGATCGGGCACTGTACTGGTAAGATCCCTGCGGGATTATTGATTTATTGAAACTACGATAACTCATACCCATTTCACAATAGGTAAATCTTACTTGGGCACTGATTGGACAATTGATTCTGATGAATTCTGTCAGAAGTCATTAATCTACGCGGACGAAGTCGCGGGCAACAGCTAGTTAAACTATAATTTCGTACTTTTGAAACGTCAACAAATACAAAATAAACAATAGCTAGGTGAAGCTAGGTGCTCATTCCAAAATGTAGATTCGAATGAAAAAGAACGAGAAAGAAACTCGATTCGTTACTCTTTTAAAAAAAGTATGTTCTACAATATCTCTTATACACATTCCAAGTACAAAAAGTTTGCAAGTAAGGTATTAAATGTTTCTTTTAAGTACTAATAGTTGTAATTAACTACTCAAGATTGATGTTGCATGAAACAAAGATTAAAATTGCAAAAACAATTTCTTTTTGTCAGCGTTTCGGGAGCGTCAGTGAACACTCTGTAATATTAAATAACAAATATTTTGAGCCGGTCTTTTTGTCAACTTATTAAACGTTTCTCGGTTTGTAAAAAGGTTTACAAAATGTATTCTCGTTTTCCTTATTGGTATATTAAAGTGTTTACCTGCTATTTCAATTACCACGCACTGATGTAATAGAATTTTAGAGTGGGCTTCACGACCTATGTAAGGCAAACGGTTATGGATTTGTTAACGAAAACCTGTGTGTTGTGTTGTATGTTACAAGCGTTCATAGGCCACGGTGACCACTTACCATCAGGTGGGCCGTGTGTTTTTCTTGCCACCGTCGTGGTTTTAAAACAAAAAAAAAAACCTTCCAAATTTTGCTACTTATGTTTGTGTAGATGTTATGGCTACCTTTTTTTTGACGGGGGAATATTATCCAATGACTTCTTCCGCCCAGGTGAGGCGAGAGGGAGTGTCAGACTCTTACTGACTAAAAACCACTCCGTTCCTACTCCTGCACTTCTGCGCCGTTCTGGTCGGCCCGGTTCTGGTCGGGCGGCGAGTCGATGTTATGGCTACCTACTCACCCAACTTACTATAATATTATGAGTTGCTTAAAACGTATTTATTTTTAAATATGGTTACAGATTTACTCATAACTAATCTGAGACTGAAACTCTCTATATCACTTTGCCGATACCTTCTAAGTGAAATTTTGTGCACTCCGTAACGTATTCTAAACCGTCCATTACACAGGTACTTCCATAGCCTTGGACAATAAATCAGCCATACTTTTGCCGGCCAAACTTTGGCCATTCAAAATTCAATTAAAGTTATGAACAAAACCATGAATAGGCTATTTGGCAATACAATCAAAACAGTCGTTTGTTTTCTAGTTGATGGCTGTTACGCGTGTTTACTTTGTGCTCTCTTGCCGGCTCTGGTTACACTCTTGGTTATAGGGTTGATGATAATATACAGAATATAGTTCTCATTTTGTGTTTTAGGTTGGTAAAAAGTTTTACATTTATTAGTTCCTGTGTCGTGGGTACGTTTACAAACATACAAGTTCACATACACTTCACACCCAGACCCCCCCATCCAGCGCAGCCGAATTATTATTTTTCATATCGTTATTATTTTCATGTTGTAATTATAGACGCTGATAAATACACTTATTGGACCATTTAATTCCTCATGTTATATTTGAGTATGTGATGAAACACTATGTTCTTAAACTATAACCTCCTAATTGAACATACACTTCTAACCAAGTATTGTACTATATATTCTTAATCAAGTACGAGTATTAAGACGGCATAAAACGTCACCAATCAAGAACTGAATAGCAACCCATAACAACAACAGTACTGTACAAATTCAATTTATCACCCTCATAATCCAGTTACCTTCGAGCCACGTTATGTTATGGAGCAACCAAAGCTATACTATACGCACGTACGTGCATTGTGGAGACATCGTCGACATCTCGATATTGAGGTCAAGACGATCCGCCCGCCACCGTCTTAATAAAGCTGTGGGACTTGTTTAATAGACAATATTTGCTATGCAAGGAAGATTGTCGAAGGAACACCTGCTTGCGAATTAGAAAATGCCACGGCTGGTTGGATATAAATTCTTTCGGATGGAATGAATCGTTTAATTATACCTAATGGAAATGGAATTTGTGACAATTTTGGTTGCGAAAAGTTTGGTGGGATCTGTATTTAATATTGTAAGTACGAAATGAATCGAAATAAAACACACTAGTGAATTCAAATACTCAAAAATTCAATTTATAACTCAACATAACATGTAAAAGTCTTTATTTACAAAGTCCATCTAATTTTCAACAACAACAATTTGTCAATTTTAAAACGTAACGCGTACGGTATAGAGTTCAAAGCCATTATTAGAATGTGGGTCATGTGTCTGTCGCTATTTGTGAGCTTTGGCACATATTAAACAATATATTACTGCTGAATTCGGTGAACATCGCATCGCTTGATATGGAGCCAATCTACCTCTCGCCCTGGCTTAGGGTTAGGGCGTAACAAGCTATTCATTAGTTGTGTTATTAGACCCTTGATTGTGCTTTGTATCTACTCATTTAATAAATACTTAAGTTTTTATCAGTGAAAACTATCATTGTAGAATTAAAAGTTTTTTTTCCTACTGCAGGGCAAAGGTCATCCTCCCCTCCTTCCACTCCTCCCTATGTAAAACTTTTTGCGGCCAATCCTTGTCAGACATGCGCAGATTTTCCTACCACCAACATAGTTAAAAAAAGAAATTCAAATGATTATATTATGAAATAGAATAAAAATATGAAAATAAATAAAATGACAAATATTTTGTACTCAAATAAAGTTGCAAATATAAACTTGTTTTCAATAAAATTGGGACAAGTTACTCTGTGTTAAATATACTCTAGATGTATGAAAGAATGTCAACAGCAACACCATATAAGAGAATAAATTTTATTATAACACAGTCTTGGCATAAACTACTTCTTATACTTATTTATATGGAACGGTCATAAAAACTATGCTTTTTGGCGACTAGCGTGGAAAGTTTTGTTGCCGTAATTTTCATGTGAAGTATTACTCTCGTAAATAAACAGACTGCATTGTAAATTTACTTTTTATGTACATAACCAACATTAAGTTTAGAGTAGTATCTCTCGACAGCAGTGTACAGTTTCTTACAAACACGATGATAAAAATAATAAACATAAAATATGTTGAATAACTGCTTCGTTGACTGAATAGTCGCGAGTGTGACTGCCTGGCAAGGGGTCTCAGGTTCGATTCCCGGGTCGGACAAAGTATTACTGGGTTTTAAATAATATTTCTCAGTCGTAGCACGGAGTCCGGAATTGTGCCCGATATATGACAATGGCTTACCCCCTATTACATGGAACTCATATCATAAAGAGTGAAAAGTGTATGTTACATTGTACAGTGGCATTAAGTGCCGTAATATGCTCCTCTGTTTACTCCTTCGGGGATAAGTGTTAATAATAGTAAAACTACGTTTGAGATAGTAAAAAAAGAAAACAACAGTTTTAATCTGTCAAACACCGAGCGGTCACCGGTGACCGCGACCTATTGTTCTTTAATTGTGTCTATAAAACCGGTACCCGACGAGTTAAATCTTCTTTTACACTATTGTAAAGCTCAATAAATAACAAAAAGAATTCTCGAAGAAATGAGCAGAGAACATAGTACAACACTTAGCATAGTCTCAACTGAAGTACTAAAGCGAGGTCTTGAAACAGAAACTTAAGTGATTAAGAAAATACCAGCCGTATAATAAGCCTTTGAGAATTTACGATGTAAGTGAGAAACGGACGAATGCAAAGGAAATGCTCCAAAGCCTTGAGTTCCACGTTTACCATTCACTTGGAATCTCAAAATTATTTAGCCGGGCTCCGGAATGTCCAGAATTGAAGAGTTATTACGATTATCCCCGAAAGTAGATGGGACCTATTCTGGATTCCAGAATTTGGTCGCAATTTCAACGAACTGGAACGAAGTCAAAGAGAAAAGCATTTGTTCTTTTGTTTTTAAAAACAAATTTTTTAAATCTTATTCTTTCTTTGAAGTTGTGGGGAAGAGAATAGATTTTTTGGTAATTAGTAATTAATCTGTCACGACACTGCAAATGAAACGGAATGTACAGACAGTAAACAAAATTGCGCCCGAATACTAAAAGGCTACTAATTTTAAGTTTTACTTAAATATCGTGACATCTCTGTCATTATACAATGAATTAGAGTGAGAGAACTATACTTAAACCGGACATAAAATTGAGCGACATTCGAGTATTTGGACGCTACAAAAGTTTTATGTCCATAAAAATTTTGTTCAAAGTTTACTCCAACAAATAAAATATTCATTACACTTAACTCCGCAAATCAATTTACTGAGAAAAAAAAGAAAACTAAAAAACAAACTTTCCAAGCCTAAAAAACTAACCATACAACAAACATTACTTTTCTAATCTTCAAGAAAGATCAAAGATTCACAATCTATACAGAAAAACTAAGAACACCGTAACAAATTAAGCAAAAGGTCAGCATCTGAACTTTTTACAAGACTTTGTCACTAGAGTACTCTTACTATTTTCTGTAATGGTAAGGGTCACAAAATTCTACACAAATATAAGGTGTATATTAGAAGCGCTCACCACGGTTAACTTGCGTTGTGTTTCGTCGTGTCAGTGAGGTTACCAGAGGCCCAATTACCCCCACCCTTTTTTTGCTGAATCCCGAACGATCTTCAAATTAACTACACCTTTAACTTATAATATGTTAACTTATGCGCAAATATGATGAAATAACCTATTTATTGAGGTTTTTATAAATCTGATGTTACGTAAAACCTTGCTTCTAAGAACAAAAGACCCAAAGGTAAAGTTTTAATTATCAACTTGTATTAAATGATATTGAAATGTCAACTTCTATTAGCAGTTATCATTAACCCACGCTACGATTTTCTCCGGTACGTTAACAAACATACAATATCACATACACATAACACCCGAAATAACAATTTGTGGATCACACAAAGAGTTGCTCCGTGCGGGAATCGAACCCGCTACACGTTGCGCGGCAGCCGGTTGCCCAACTACCAAACCAAGTTTCGATCGTGTTATAAAGTAGCATATGTGTGGTAGTCAAAGTCAAAACATTTATTTCAATTAATTCTTATACGGACACTTTTCAATACCCAAAGATGAATTGTCCGTCAGTCTGTCCGTCAGCGAATCTAAGTACAGTTATTTTGAAATTACAACCCTACCTCTGTTTAGATCCGTTTAATAGTTTTGAATGAAACAGTAACCAAAGTGCATAAACACAACTTTCCTATTTATACACATAAATAAAAATTGAAGTGTCTGTTTGTAATATTAAAATAACCGCTTTTTACTACATGCAAATAAACATACATACGATACACATACCAAAAAACTATTCTTTACAATTTTTGTCTGTCTTTCTGTATTGGCAAATCTCTGGAATGGCTGAACCGATTTTGCAAGATATAGGCACTAAGGAGTAACATCATCATCAACAGCTATAAGTGCCTTACTACTGAGCAAAGCCTCTTCTCATCTGGTTTGAGCATTAATCACTACACTTGCTCAATGCTGGTTGGCAAAGGAGTAACATAGGCTACTTATATTTTGGAAAATTGATACAAGTTCATATGTTCTAAAATTCACATTCTACGCGAACAAAGTCGCGGGCAACAGCTTATAAAAAACAAAACAAACAGCATACATAAAATGTGAAATGTATTGAGTGAAATAATATCTCCATGTAGGATCACTATTTACTACCCTTTAGCGAATGTTATGAGAGGAATTATTACTGTCTATTGGAGTTTTAGTTGGAACATGAGCCCCTGAGGACGTTTTATATGAATACAACTTTATTATGGTAAAGCATTATAATACCTTATGTCGACGTGTTTTTGAATATATGTTTTGGTTCATTATACATGTCTATGTTTAGCGATATTAGCTTCAATTAATTGTTCTTATTTATCGAGTAAATTGAAGATAAGAAAATAAAATAAGATTAAAAAAAAAAAACGTTGCCCCACATTAGGATTTTCTCCTGTGTCGTGGGTGCATTAACAAACATACAAGTTTACATACACAATGACACCCAGATCCGAAACAACAATATGTGGATTACACAAAGTGGTGTTCCATGCGGGAATCGAACCCGCGACACGTTGCACGGCAGCCCGTTGCCCAGCCACCGCACCAACCGTGCAGTCAAAGATTATGTGAAGAAAATCTACTTTAATAATTGTACATAATACATTCCCAGATACAATCGACAAAGTTGACAGGCGATCATCATTGGTGATATTCGGATGCATTCGGCGCGAGCGCGACCAAACGCCCCGTAGTTATCAAGCTGCCAAAGAATTGTGTTTTAAAACTGTACTACCATAAACTTTGCCGATGGTACATTATATAGGTTTATAAACGTAGGCTAAGTAATGTAAGATCTATAAGTAAACTAACATAACATAACATCACGCCTTTTTATCCCCGCAGGGGTAGGCAGAGGTGCACATTACGGCACTTAATGCCACTGCACGATGTAACACCAACGTTTCACTATTTATGTTATGAGTCCAATGTAATAGGCGGTGAGCCTATTGCCATATACCGTGCACATTTCCAGACTCCGTGCTACTACTGAGATTAAGTAAACTGAATGAATCAAAATTTAACTTACAAAAAAAAATATCGATATTTAAATCGAATTCAATTCATTACGATATAGTCTTTTCAATGTGTTACGTAATCTGCATTGAAATTGTTGCACAGCTTAAAGTCGGCCTACAAATCTGAGACAAAATACATTAAGTGAGCAAACGAAGATATTTTACGCAATTTATAAAGAGCTGATAACTACTCTGTACGTACAAAAATATACCTGATACGAACATCGTCCTTAATACAATATAATAACGTTTAAAATCTATTGACGTTTTGGAATAGGTTGTTCAACAACACACTTCAATACTGTAAAGTCTATAGAAGGAATGTGTGGCATTAGGTACTCCTCAAACAGTTTCACTAGAAACGGCCCATTTTATACAGAGCTCTGGATGTACCAGCACATGCCTACCTAAACGTAATATAGACCTTATCACAAAGTTGTAAAGTTGCAAATACATTGAAATAGGTTACCTAGCTTTTCACGTCTAAATCATAAAGACTCTAGGAAGAATTCACTGTATTAGGTTTAGAGTTAAAACAATTTGAGACATTTATTGAAAACTAGCTTCTGCCCGCGACTTCGTACGCGTAATCCCATTTATTCCCGTCCCCGTTCGTGATTTTCGGTAAAAAGAAAAAAAATGTTGGTTAAAAAGTTTCCTATGTCCGTCTCCTGGTTCTAAGCTACCTCCCCACCAATTTTCATCCAAATCTGTGGCGACGCAAGCCACATGTCAACGAATGACGTCACAAGAATCCTACATCGCACATGCAGTTTGCGAATAAACACGGATAGAATATCCCAACGAACAACTGTTGGGCAGAAAGCCCGCCAGGCACGATCACCTCGCTTGGTCGGAGGATCCTCCTTTTCCGATCTTAGGGAACTATACTCTCTGTTCCCTAAAAATCTATTCTGCCGTTCTTGAGTTATAAGTGGTGTAACTAACACGACTTTCTTTTATATTTATATAGATATTATTTTTTTTAATTGCAGTATCAATTACAGTTTTCAATTATTTTATCAGTCAGGTAGTCTTTTGTTGAAATTTCAAACTAATTCCTTATAATTATGGTTTCCTATACCACAACGAACTTCTCGTTTTTCTTTTCAATATAAATTGATATCGAAGAAAACATTGTTCGTCGAATGTAATTAATCTGTAGGAAACTTATTAATTAATCGACAATTTCGATAATTAACTTGGCGAGTTTATTTTTGGAAATTAACGATAAACAAATTAATGTTGGTACCTGTTTTGAACGTTAGGATGTACTCGCAAGACCAATTTATTAACATATTATTATGGGAGCTGATAAAGTAGAAATAATTATATGCTGATATTAATTTACATGTCAGTACCATGCTTCTTATTTTATACATAGCGTTGACTGCATCAGCAGGGTTATTAGTTCAATGAACATTTGGTCTATTTTAATTACTGAGTACCTATGTTTTAATTAACACACCCCAAATTACGGTGAACACAAAATTCGATCCTGATTACAACTTATTAATTAATGAATAATACATTATTCTTCCCTATCTTAAGTATTGCAATGACATACATACATACATACATAACCTCACGTCTGTCTCCCATGGGGTAGGTAGAGACAAACAAATACTTAAAATAATATAAATATGAGTACATAAAAATAGTATTGCGTTACATAGTCTAGACTAAAAGCTAAAGTACCGACGTATATTATCTAGAATCTAGGTATATGACCATGGCAGTACATGAATGTTCCAAAACGTTTATTGGTGATAGATGGACCATCCAACGCCATTCGCCCGTGAGTGCAGGCGCCATAATAATCAATTTCATTTAGTCTTTGATTGATGATTACTGCTACATGTTTTCCTTTTAAAATATTAAAATATGGGTGGTATGGTATGGGTATTTTTAGATTTACAAATACAAAACTCTTTGTACCTTTTACACGGGACTTATAACATAAATAGTTAACAGTGGGTGTTACATTGTACACTGGCATTAAGTGCCATAACGTGGACCTCTGCCTACTCCTTCTGGGATAAAAGGCGTGATGTTATGTTATGTTGTTATATCTTTACAAAAGAAAGGTTTTCTTTGTAATATTACAGTTTAAATTTAAGACAGCTGTAATATTTAATACTATATTAAAATACATGTTTGTTAAGACTGAATTCTAAGCTAACGAGATAAATAACTTAAACCATAAACTATAAAGACTGTCTAATACAAGCTACAATACCCAAAAAAACTTCTACAAATTTCCACAAAAAGTACTATACAGTACGCTCGCAGACATTATTCTTATTCTTATCTATAATAAACAATCCCAACACACAAATAAGGGAACAAATTGAGCCACGAAATATAATACGCACCCATCAATAAATCAAATATCGACATGTAGACATTTCCCCCTCAACATAAGCTGTTTGAAGTACCCCTACGCCGTATTTCAATTAATTTTCCCTCGTTAAGAATATTCCTCATTCCTCCCACCTGTATTTAAATACACTTAATATTTAAACTTACTGACGCACTCAAGCAAGCAAGTACTATTTAACGTAGCTTGAAAAGCATTCACTATAAACGGTGCCTCACTTTAGTGCCTTACGCCGCCATTGTAGAGCCACTTCCAGTAAAATTAAATACTTGAAGAACTCGTTCGGTTCACACTTACGCATAACTATTAAATTCTACTAGTGGCTGTGATTTGAAGCATTATCCTGAAGTTTATTGTTATTTGAAGATATGTTTGTATTTCGTCCGTCAATTGTATTTATGTCTACTGTTAATAAGATACAGACACGGATAAATACAACATGGACATGAACGTATCTTTAAAAGAGAAGCGAGTTATTTATTTAAATTTTTCTTTCATTTGTTATCAGTCGCCAGACTATGACCAAATTAGTTGAAAGCCAAGTAACGTTTGGAGTGACTATAGGAATTTATCTGCAGACGCGGATCTCGCTATCAGGAGCGAGTTATTTGTGGCAAAATACATTTTGGTATATTCGCTATCCCCAACCTCCATATTCTTAGTTATTAATAGAAATAATAAGAATATCAGGATAACTACAAACATCCACCACAATATTAGACAAGTATATACACGGCTACAAAATTTAATCCAATATATTCTGGAGAATTCGCCGGAATATGTAGACAGACGACAGGGCGGCCCTTCAGGGAGCCTCTAGCGAGGGGGTTGTTATAAGGGTAGTGGAGGGATTTTTTGTCGTCTCAACGTTCCCTCACGCACCCTTAAGTCGCCCCTATATTTATCTAGAGCTTCAATGTTTCGTTGCACGGTACCTACACTGATTTCACTTGCTAATCCAATTCAACCTTTTTCCAGACTTCGTTGGTTCTTTCGAGTAAGACGAAATGTCCTTTGATAATCTCAAGAGAAGTTATGTAAACTCCTTATTTGATTTGTGTTAGACGTTTCATGATAAACATAATTTAAAAAGGGCAAGCGAGGTTGGACTTTTGGTGTAGTATGTTTAAGGTAGAGTTTTAAGTACGTTTTTATTTTGTTTCCGTTGCTAGAAGGGCTGATTTAAATAAAACGGGGATGTAGGATTTATTTTTTCTTCGTCAACAGTTTATTATGACTATAAATATACTCTGATTACAGCAAATTAAATTCTACGTATCTGTGTTACATGATATAATACCATAGCACACAAAACTTAACAATAAAGTACACAATAACTCCTTACATGTAGGAAAGGCATACTATATCATTCTCACGAAGTCCCCATTTCTCTTAATTAACTTTAATACCGACCGTAAGTCGTCCGTTACGATACACGAGGGAGCAGCTCTTAGAGACTACAATACAACTACTAAGAACTGGGAAGCACAACTTATAAACACAAATCTTTGCAATTTTGAATGAACTAAGTTACTAAAGTTATTTTATTACGTCATCACACAATAACTTTTTAATGAATTTTTAAGTCTTTGTTTTAATCTGTTCCTAGAATAAAATAAAAACTATTTGTGGCTTTAAAATTTTCATGAATTTACTATAACCGATCAAGTCCACTATAATAGATATGTGCCACATTAATGTACTACGTGTAAATGAATTATATTCTTCTAGCATTTCTCTAAATAAAAACATAGGACGACATCGCAAAAACAAATCAATAAACGTCCATAGTCCGGGAGCACGATACTCAAAAGACAACATCATCCATATACCATTAGTTTTCCACTCCCCAACTAAAGATAAATGAGCAGAGGGTGTTCCACCGCATTCGTACAAAAGTTGGGGAGGAACTTTATGATCACAACCCATAGCCTAAGGCACAACTGAGTTGCCTTCCGCTCCGCTGAATATCAGTCTTTGATGTGAATTTCAGCCAAAACAGTGTAAATACAAGTGGTGCGTACGTCCTTTAAAGGTCTGTAAAATGTAAAATCTTAAGCTATGTGATTGCAGTAGAATTAAATATAAAATTATTTGTTTTGTGGGTACGGTAGTATATGCTGAACACTAAACCCTGAATATAGAAGCGACAATACTTTTCTTGAGCTTCTCACCGCATTTCTAGCAATTATGGAAGGTAAATTAATATACAGAAATTATATAAAATAGAACCGTGGATGGGTGAGTCAAATATTAAATCTACATCAATTTTAAAACTGGAGAAAAATAAATATTATTTCACGAAGTTCAAAAAGTAGAACAAACGTCACAGAAATGAACAAAACGACTCTGTATAATTAAATAGAAACATCTAAAGGTTCGCGTTTTCGACGACAAGAATTGTATATAAACTTTTATTCGATGTTCTAAAAATTGGTCCCGCACTTATAATACACACCATTTTAATTTTGAATTAAAATATAGCACAATCTTCTACTAATACAATTATAATTGTGTTATGAACACACTGAATCGGATGATAATCGTTTTGCAAACTAAATGAAACAATGTTTTTATTATCACTCATATTGTTGGCACATTTATTATCAAACAAATCTATTACCTTAATCTGAAACTAACAAGGTATAATTTACATTACGTGGTATATATGGAAACTATTTAAGCAAAATTCCATATAAAACCGGCACGTAATTACAGTTGAAAATGTTCGTTTAACTTTATAAAACTTCTCGTTAGAAGTTTAAATAAAGTTTAGTTGAGCTAAATGCAATACAGACAAATTAAATTTCCATGTAAATTATAAATGACGTTCCCGAGTAGATAGCTTCTGCATTTAGCCGAACTACTTCCAGTACTTACGTTAATTATGTTGTTAAAGGTTAACATGAGCTGATCGAGTTTGTTTTCCCTCGTGGGCTGTGCAGAGATGAAATATAGATGTACTTTTATAATGATTATGGTAATTGATATCATTTTTTTTAATGGGTTAAAGATTCTCCGAATTAATATTTGCTTCGGTTTGTGAACAATGCATGAACTCACTTATTTTCAGATTCAACAAGAAGCAAAAATGTTTAATATATATATATATTTTGGCACAGACTTAGATAGGTATGGTATAAATAATCAGGTATCCGTTTAAATAAAACCTACTTGATTTTTTTAGATATAAGATTTATAATGGTATAAATAACTTCAGTAAGTAATTTGAACCTATCAGAAACTGCAATTCCAACTCATTCTCGTCTTTACGTAACTATTTTATTATTTAACAACTGAAACCAAATTATATTTATAAGAATGATAATGTAGTTTTGTGTTATTAACCCCTTTCGTTTAAGAGGCAATTGAGTGCAGACAATAGCCGGGTAGGTCGGAAGTACCCGGGTAGGCAGGAAGCGCCTAACCGGGTAGAATTCCCGCACTGAAGGGGACAACGAGCTTTGTTTTAAGAATAGTTATTAAGAATTTATATCTTTCTTATTTGTAGTTAGTTACTGTTTTAATGTTTGAGATAAGTAATAAAGGTATTTACATAATGTATCCTATTTTAATGACTGCCTTTTCATATCAGATTTTTAATTAATTATTAATTAGTAAAGTAGTAAAGGACTGCCTCGTTGGCTGAGTATTCGCAAGTGTGAATGCCGGGCAAAGTATTACTGGGTTTTAAAAAACATTATCAGTAGTAGCACGGAGTCTGAAATTGTGCGTAGTATATGGCAATAGGCTCACCTCCTATTACATGGGACTCATAACATAAATAGTGAAAAGTGGGTGTTACGTCTGTGTGCACTTCTACCTACCCCTTCGGGGATAAAAAGCGTGATGTTGTGTTATGTTATGTTATTAATTAGTACCAACATAGCTTACTGAAATTTCGTCTAGTTATCAAATAGATGAAATAGATGCTATGTCGTCTTTGTCTAATTATGAATTAATGTCATAGAATTAATTGTTTGTTAATTTTATTAATTGCTTGATTTCACAACGAAATTATGTTCTGAAATCAAACTAGCATTTTCTAAAACAAATAACGACGTAACAAATTACAGTGAAAATTAATATTAAAAAAAAACTGTTCGCCTCCAAATCTCAACACTAACAGACTAGTCAAGGAGACCAACCTCTTTACTTAAGTCATTCAACCAAACCTAACTACAACTCTGTCATAACATAGTAAAACACTACAAGACGGTCCCTAATCCAGGGCTGCGAACTGTCATCGGAGATGAAACTCTTGACCGCTGTAATCTTACCAAAATAATCCCTTTGTCGTCTTACAACCCCCATGGGGGATGACACTCGAGTAGTTCCAGCTAGCTCCTCGACTATTACGACCTCTTATTTTCCTTAAGGGTTCATTGAACTTATTTTATTAGGTCGCTAACGTAACTATAAGAAATTTTATATAGAAAGGTATAAAACTAGGTATAATAATACATACAATTATGTATGTACCTATTTGTTTGTATGTATAAAGGTATAAAACTTGTATGATAAACTTTATACGAATACTATTTCTTTTTTTTCGCTTTCAGGGTTGACTAACGAGTGGTGAATATTTTATTGGAATATATTCCTTTATTTATGTTATAAGAGAGTTTTATTCAATTCAATGGCTCTAAAACTTCATACCAAATATACCTACATATAAAAGGTTCACAAATAATCACTCTATAATATAATATTAATTAAAGTTTATGACAATTGTTCGTACAAAAGAATTTGCAAAAACATTTTGAATTATACATAAATATATCATTTAGAAATTTTAGTTTAGGGCAACGTATTTTTATAAAAAAAAATGTACATATGTGTAGCTAGGAAAATATTTCACTACATGTTATTTTTGAAATTCTAAACCCAAAAATAAAATCCTGGAATCCCCGTGCGAACAAACAATGTTCGTTTGTTTATATTTTTTATATTATTTTAGCGCATTGTGTATATTGCGCCGCTATCTTTTTTATAACTCTTTACGCACCGAAAAGTTCACCGCGTCAAACTTTGAAACAATGAATTCGAAAGAATTGTATAGCTCAGAGATAATTAGAGTTCGGTGAGTTGACGGTAAAACCACGGTTGAGCACTAGAAATTGTTTATTTCTAAAAGTTACAAAGTAGGTACCTATAAGTTGGATGCCAATTCGACCAATTGCAATTTATCAACTACAGTTCATTGTTCAGTGAATATTATTATATACTAATTAAGGTCGCATCGTCAGCAACCAAATCGTTGTACGTGAACCGTACAAGAATTTTTAACAATAAATATTCAAATAAGAAACTGAATCTCCAAAACATGGTTAAGTACACCCATGGAAAGTGCTTCTAGAATAAACTCAAATTACTCAGATGGTAACGTACTTGTTTTTTAGAAGCTTGAAGCTGATAACGCGGATGACGTAACAGACTTAGAGGGAGTAATAAATTAAGGTTATTTTATGGGATAAGCCGGTAAACCACCATGCGTTTCACCTGACGGTAAGCAAACGGCATCGTCCTTAGACACCCGGAACACCAGAGGCGTTTCAAGTACGTTACCGGCCTTTTGGGGATTAGGAATTTGAGGATTATTGGGGATTTAGGGATTGGGAGGTTGGGGATGACGGGTAATTGGGCCTCCGGTAACCTTACTCACACGACGAAACAGAACGTAAGCGTTGTTTCACGTCGGTTTTCTTTGAAGCCGTGGTATCACTCCGGTCGCCCCATTCGCGTCGAAGCATGGCTCTCCGATTCTTACACAATTTTTAAACATACTAAAATTGGAACACCTAAGTTCACAGTAGTAAAGTCAGAAGTAGGACTATTTTATAGATTATGTTCATCACAAATCATTGTTTTAAGTTTTGAATAATTTGTGATTTGATATTGTAATCGTTGGTTTACGCATTAAGTATGAAAATGTGTTAACAAGCAAAGCTTTTCCTAGAAGAAAAATATCTTTTAAGAAATACAATATGAAAAGTCTTCATCTTTTCTTACGTGAGATCTTAAACATCAAAGAAAAATACTTCACAAATTGTTGTACACACACAAATCATTAAATCTTTTTGAGGCTGGCTCTTGTCTTACTTATTATTTCATTCTTTTCTTAAAGAAAATAAAAGGATTTTTTTGACAATTTTTTTCACCCATTGTGAGTGGCGTCGGAAAATTTCGTTTATTTTTTTTGTGTTATTAGTGAATAAATTTTATGGTTAAAATTTAATTCTCAAAGTGAGTGTTAAATAGTTATAGCCTATCAGTATTGTCTTGGGCTATCGATAATAAATGAGTGAGCATGAACGAATGTCATAGCCAATTAAAACGCAAAATAATATAAAATATGTCCACAGTATGCCATAATATTTACTGACATTGTGACCCCGGTTACGATAGCGTTTCATTTAATATTAAGTACGGTACCTAATTTTTGAAGTAATTTTAAATTTAAATATCGAACAGTATATACTTGTAGGTACTTTTAGTATTCATACTTAGTAGAGAAAATAAATTAAAATTGTTTTAACTCAAAACTGAATCACGTCGATAATATATTTTGTACGATTTTGAGAGTTTTATCGTCTGTATTAAGAATCAAAGTCGTTAAAAATATACCTGAACAAAAATATTCAGTGGAACAAAATATGATGACAATAACAAATACCTCTAATTAATAACAAGAGAATATCTTATCAAAAATACATACGTGAAGCACATCCTGGGTTAGAATCCGCACCAAACGAGTATTTGTTTGTAAGTACATTTATGTATGAAACATCACTGACACACACACATGCACTTCATAATAATACATCCAACACTTGGCACAGTACTATACAGTCAACATAATTGTAATTTTACACACCGTGTATAATATAGGGTTATGATATAAAACGACGAGAAACGTCGTAACCATTCGAGGGTTGGTTGTGACTGAGGGCGGGGGTGAGCGCGGCGCGCGGGGCGGGGACGGCGCCGCGCAGGCGGAACAAGCGCCCCCCTCGCCTCGTCCACTATCGGGACCAACTTTATTTTTCTGTTTTCGGATCGGCCACTTATCTTTGCCGGTGCCGATTGATACAAAAGTGCAATTAAAATACGAACATTTCTCCTTTTTTACTGTTCTACAAATTTTTTGCCGTTTCTGAATAATTAAAGTTTTTTGTTTAAGTCCAAAGGTACTAAATAGTTTCTTCGTATGTATAGTCTCACTCGGAATTTGTTCCACGGAACGTTATTTCAGTATTTTCAGTTCTTGGATTATATTTATAAAAAAACTCAGACTGTAATTATTTGTTTTAGAAACGTTATTCGTTGTATCTTGTCCGCTCGCATCGAGTGTCGCGCGGCAAACTAAGCGGTTACCGGATTGATGGCAAAGCATTTTTCAACTTGCAATTTTTAGGAACTATTCCGTTATTCTGCGCCAATTAAGTTTAGTGAGCTAGCGAGCTATGCGCCACCAGATTTTTCGATAAAATATTGTCAGTTTTTTTCGGAATTCATTTTCTTTATTTTTACAGATTGGTACAACGTTTACCAACCGATAGTGGTCAAAGAAAAACGTTAAAATTGTACAAGTTTAACATATATAGATAGTTTAAAACTATGCAACGATTTCAAATATTTAATCAAAAGCGTAACATGATAGAAAAAATAACAAAAATTAATTTGGAATTGTTCAGAAATAACCTTTTTAGCGTTTTATATAAAATGTGGCACGCGTATAGGTTGCATTTAATTAACAGTTTTATTTGTTAGACATTTTTTCGATTTTATGTTTCGATTTTCATATTTATCAGCGTTTTGTTTATTAGGGTTCCATATATATTACAATTTTATTAGATTTGTTAGCTTTTGTCAAAAAATATAATTTAAAAAGTAAATGACTATGCTTTATAATAATAGTGTGCTTGACGCATTTTAGAGGAGTTAGTGGAAAAACTGGTAAGTATCAATGTCTCTTTTTGTCATTAATTTTGAATTTTCTCATTTTTACAAGGAGTGTATTCTTTTTATTTTCATTTCACACTTTAAGATACTGCACCACCTAAATACTCCATAACTTTAACACTATAAGACTTACTACCTCAATGTAAATCTTAATAAAGAAACTTTATAAGCGTAACAACTTTTGCAGGCGTATGAAAACAGAACAACAAAAGGGACTTCTCACTTTTCCTAGACCATACTATCTACATATTAAATAAACAAAGTGTTCTTAGCAACAGAAATGTTCTAGGAACCAAAACCAGTGATATTTTCCATGAATTTCAAGAAAAAAAAAATAAATTCTAGAGGTAGTTGGTAGAGCAAGAAAATAGCGTATTCTTGTTGTTTGCCCGAACAAATATAGGAAATTAGATCGCTTTTTCTTACTTTTGAGTGCTTTTAGTTTGTTTATTTTGTTGTAAATGTATTTTTCTGTTGTCAGTACTGAGATGGAATGATGTGAAATGAGGACGAAGAAAATTTAGTTGAAATTATAATAAATTATTTAGGCTAAGGTATACTTACTTCTTCTTCCACTACCCAATCATTTATAAGAACATTTTTTATGAAGTCCGATACACACAATGTTTTCTGTCATTTACCATGTCATTATTCATGACTATGTACCCGGTTTGTTATGATGTCAAAAATATAAGAAAATTGACAATTGTTGCTAACAATTGATAAATAAAGATTATAAAACATCAGAATCATCTTAGTCCACTCTAAGCCCCAATCTTGAATATACTTATCCAATCATAAACTTTGAAGCGGTACACGTCAGTATTCTCACAGGAACATTAAGCCGCAGTTTATATCAAAAATAAAGAATATCTTTCTTAGATATTTGTTTTACTGCATAATGTCTTCAATATAGACTTGGCTCAGTGCCTATATCTGACGAAACATATACATCTATAAAATACTTCGAAACACTTCGAAGCGTGATTGATGATTTTAATCTTCAAGCCAGCCAGCTCAAGTTTATTCCTAAATAATGTTTGAGTACATTTTTTGTATGGTATAAGCCGGTAAACGAGCAGACAGGATCACCTGATGGTAAGCAATCGGCGTCGCCCATGGACACCTGGAACACCAGAGGCGTTACAAGTGCGTTACCGGCTTTTTGGGGATTAGGAGTTTGAGGATCGTTGGGGATTCAGGAATTGGGGAGATTGGGGAAGAGGAGGGTAATTGTGCCTCCGGTAACCTCACTCACACGAGGAAACACAACGCAAGCGTTGCTTTACATCGGTTTTCTGTGAGGCCGTGGTATCACTCCGGTTGAGCCAGCCCATTCGTGCCGAAGCATGGCTCTCCCACATTTATACTTGTACATATAAATATCACACTACACATTGCAAGGGTAACCCTAAGTTTAAAAATCATTATGTGGTCTGTTACTAAGTGAAGTCTAAAGACTAATTTAATAAAATACTAATTTATGAAAAACTAGCACCCGTTAGCAGCTTTGCCTGCAGTTATAATACATAAACACACATCACGCCTTTTATCCCCGAAGGGGTAGTCAGAGGTGCACATTATGCCACTGTACAATGTAACACCCACTTTTCACTATTTTATGTTGAGTCCCATCTAATAGGGTATGTCCCATGTAGGGGAGTCCTATGTAATATATTATATATAAGATAATAATAAAATATATATAAGGTAGGTAATAAAAATATATATAAAGTAGGTAAATGTAAATAATTTTTCGCATTCCTGTGGTAACAAAGTAGCCTTTGTTATTCCAGGCCATAAATCTATCCCTGTAACAAATTTCATCTAAACTCCTTCAGCCGTACTGACGTGAAGGAGCATCAAATAAACACACAAACATTTATAAATATTAGTAGGATTAACTCCAGCACAATTATTTACTTTGCTTGTAAGAAAATAAAGGTGCACTTAGTAGTATAGTAGCTATTATTTATGTTATAACTTTCAAGCTCATATTCATTAGCAGCATTCTGCAACTCGCGACTATGAGCCTCTAGCATGGCTTGAAACTAGTCGAAGTATTCGTTAAATAATTACCTGAGTAAGCCGAAAAACATAGTTGATATTATCACACTAAATTGTATAGTTTTTAACCTAGCCACTTCTTCCAAATCTCATGTGGTGCTATGTTTCCATGATTATTGAGACACCTGGCTCTTGTGATACAGGGATACCTAGTATAAGAGCCAGGGCTTCACTACGTAAATTCTATGAAGCGCTAATAAACATTTTTTTTTTATCTTCTGTAATCATTTGTCGGTTCAGTAGTCAACCAATGGCCACTGTCCTGGCACAAAATTAATCTGTATTGTCTTACCTGCATAATAAATTGTATAAAATACACTTTCACAATAATAACCACAAGTAACTACTGCTATAACACAAACTTACCTTTTGTCGTTGCTTTTTGCTCGAAAATTTACTTTAGAAGTGGAACACTGACCTAGTTTTGCATTAATTTGGAATGACAATGATGCGATTTGCAAGCAAAAATCCTTGGCTCCCCGTAACTCACTAATAGAGATCACCATGTATCTTTATCACCCTTATTTACAGCCTGTATAAAAACATGGCGCACTGCGTGGGGTAAATTGAAGATTTTTTTCCTTAATATTTTTGAAACTTCGTTTTTTACTGAAGAGAGTTCGTTGGTTCAGTGGTCCATAACAAAACTGCCTGGCAAGGAGTTTCAGGTTCCATGTGAGTATCAATTTCAATAATCTTGTGTAACTATGTTAATGAATAAATTATATCATTTCCAAAAGTAAGTCAAGGACTGGGATAAAAAAAAATAATTCTGAACTATAATTACACATAGCAGAAGTAACCCTTTTTGTAGTACGACGTGATTAATGATAACAAACACGTCCTGATCCTACTAGCGGCACGACGCGATGTTGCTACGCAGCTGACGGAAAGTACTCGTTGACAAGTCTATGCCCATCCTTTGTAGAAAACACGGGCAAAGTTATTTATCAAAAGTAATTATTTTTACGCCTCATTTTCTGTTCTGTTGAGCAAATATTAAAGTTTTAATAAGGACTTACTTTCAAAGTTTCACCGCGATATTCCAAATTGCTCTACACATTTAATTTCGGCAATCTCTTTAGGAGTTTTTAAAAGAACGTTCGATACAAATTGTTTTATAATACCCTTGGGGAAGCGCTATACAAATGAAATAAGAAAGCGCACAAGTTGAAGGACGAAGGGTGTGTTCGACGACCTACATAATTTTATTTCTGGCTTGGGAGAAATAACAAGTCCGATAGAGTGTTTCAAACTTCCAAAAAGTTGTCGATTTGGTCGTTTTTTTGGACACGCCTGTCCTGTACGGAGTTTGATCGTCTACTTCGAGGTACTTGGGAATGTAATCGATAGTTTCTTACATAGTTATTATATGTGACGAGTGATAACAGACTAGTACAATCTTATTAGAGTAATTTACGTATAGACGGTTGGATAAAATATGTTACTAAATTCCAGAATCGAGTGCAAGGGATCCCTATGAATTTTTGAAAGTGATAGAAAAAGAAAAAAAGAATACTAGGTATTAATGAATGCATGTCACTATGTCCCCGATGCACTCAGAACATCCGTCACTCAACTTAATGCTATATGTCACTTCAGAAGTGAAAAAGCTTGTTCTATTTCTTTCTCTGGAAATATGTGAGAAAGAAACTAAACTAACTAACAAATGGTTAGTAGCGTAATGAGTTATTTCAAATTGGTTTCAACGATATTTACTAAAAAAAAAGCCGATTAACCTCAGCATACTATAGTTGTAATATCCTTTTCTTCAATTCACACAGTCATGTGAAACTCTGTCGCTTCCCAAAGTAATACTTAGTTTAAAACTTAGACATAAATTGATGTTATTTATGTCTAACGCTATTCTACGAAAAAAGTGCTCAAAAGTTAAGCCGTTAGTGTTTATAACAAGCGGTTTAGTACACATATTTACATACTTTAGCCGTAATGGTTTTTTGTACGTGAGACGAAATTTTGTAGTATGTATGGTTCCAAAAAACTTTACATAATATTTATGAACTGAACTCTGATAATCTTACCTCCACACAACGTTACATAATATTAGTCACTGGACTTTGTTTCTTAAATGTTAGATATACTGGAATAAGTACTAAAGAAAACTAAGAATTGAATCTAATAATAGCAATCTAATAAACTATTTGAGACAAACGCGGTTACTAGACCAGACGACATAATTCCTTAATTTCATTTTGATACACCGACTTAGTTTGAAAAGGTCTATTATCGACTAAGAAATTCAGAAACCACTTCATGAAATTTTGCCATTGGGCAATTCAACAATTTTTATTTGAAATTATTATAAGGTTGAGGTTTTCAATGCGGGATATTTATCTGTTTACATAAAATATCACATCATTATACTTGCAATTCTCAAAACTTCATGAGTAAATCCAAAGAAGGCTTTAGTTACAAGGGAATAAAGATCAATATTATCAAGTATATCCTTGACTCCCACTCAAACTTTAGGTAAGGCTCTCGGCATGACGGCCAGATACCGTGACGTCACACCTTCTCAATCAACTCACGTTTCCAACTTAGCCGAGGCTTAAAAGTATTAAATATATAAGTAACGTTGGAAATAAGAGCTGCGTCTTCACAGTTGATACGATTTACGTGGGCTCTGAAACTTTTACATTGTTCTCTTTGAGTAGTTTGTATTTGCCATGCAATATTGACCCTTAAATGCACGGACAAATACTATGTTTCAGTAAGTACAGTTGATATAGTCATCGAAAGGATCTGGCAGTCACACATTGACTGCCATACACGAGGATATTCATTCATAATTTTTGTTCAGCTTTTTAAAAATTAGGATCTCTTCAATATCTCTAGAGTCAATGTAACTGTTCCCTTTCAGAAAATGCTAGTAGCTAGTTAAAATATCAGTTCCATCCTAAGGTAATAACACAACACACAAAATCACACTTTGACTGCAATGTTTGACAGTTTATTTTTAGAAAAAAACTAGTGTGATTTTTATGCAGGACGTAAACGAACCATGTCTGTTTGTTATATGAATAAAAAAGAGAACAAAAAACCATGCGTACAAAATCGGCCAAGTGGGATTAGCGACTGTTACCCGACCCGTTCTTGTATATTCCCTAAACTAATCATTGTGAGTTGTCCAAACTTGTTACAGTCCAAAATTTGTACCATCTGCTACAGTTTATACACTTTATCTCCTAAACTTTGAGTTCCTCTTTGTTTGTTTCATAATTTATACACTCAAATGGATATTTTTCTTGGAATTTTAGCCGTGGGTGTTGTTCAAATGTTAATGAATAACAAATCAGTGTAGATCAATATCTACCTATGCAATTATAGGCCTATAATATTTAGGTATTAAGTAGCGTATTTTTTTTATGAAATAGAAGGCAAACGAGCAGACGGATCACCTGATGGTAGAGCAGACGGATCACCTGATGGTAGAGCAGACGGATCACCTGATGGTAAGCGATCAGCGCCGCCCATGGACACCCGCAACACCAGAGGAGTCACAGGTGCGTTGCCGGCCCTTTAAAAAGGAGTACGCTCTTTTCTTGAAGGTTTGAAGGTCGTATCGGTTCGGAAATACCGCCGACGACAGACCATTCCATAGTTTTGTAATGTAAGGTCTACTGTCCATGAACCATCATTTGGGGAATGCATGCTATCTACAAATGACGATCAGCAGATTTTATTGAATAGTGAGTGACGCATTGTTGCTGCTCCTTGGACAGTTTTGGTATTTTCTACGCAAGATGCAAGCATTCGTTTTGCAATCGTCAATTGTTGAAAGCGTGCGTGTGTTTATGTGCACTATAAGCCTAAGAAACAAAGACTATGAGATTGTAGTCATCGGTGCTACGCCGTAGCACGCTCGTAGCATAGTTTGAACTGCGAGGGCCGCCCTGAGGACACGGTGGAACACACCGTAGCGGAATGCCCTGCGTGGGCTGAGCACCGCCGTGCCCTCAGGGAAGTGATCGGCGATGGCGACCTCTCGCGTCCGGGCCTAGTGCAGGCCATGATGCGGAGCGAGGGGGACTGGGATGCCGTCTCCTCCTTTTGCGAAGCAGTCATGCTAGCTAAGGAGGAGGCGGGACGCGTGAGGCAGCGAAGCGCTGCCTCCTCGCGACCCAGCCATCGCGAAGGACACACCGGGCGTCGGGGATCGCGGGACGATCTCCGGCCACCGTAAGCGCGGGCCTGCGGACGGCGAGCATGGGTGGCTCCCCGTCCGACCAGAAACAGACCCGAGCGTACGGCGCGTCGCGTTCCGCGCGCGCCTCAAAGAGCCATCAGACCACCACAGATGGGGCCCAATAGGGCCGATGCCGATTCGGAGTCGCGGAGAACCTAACGGGTAACCGGGGCTCCGGCTCGACGTGCAGGAGAAGGAACGGGGTGGTTTTTAGTCAGTAAGAGTCTGACACTCCCTTCCGCCTCACCCAGGCGGGAGCAGTCATTCGATGATTTTCCCCCCTTAAAAAAAAAAAAAAAAAAAAGCATAGTTTGAAAACTTTCGAAAGGACTTGAGTATTCGTGTAGCAATAATTAATTTATTACAGTTCGAAATTCGTTTATTCCAATTATTTTCCAATAATTTTGTGTTTTGTTTGTAAATTACTTATTGATTGTTCTTTTTCAATAGGATTCTGTAATTATGACAAAAACAAATTATGTCACAAAAATACGTATTGAAATCTCAGTCAAGTGGAAACAATAGTAATACATAAAAATATAATTATGTCATGTCTGTTGATTATCGTCTGTAACCTAAAACCAAACAAATGAATTGTTTGTACAAAACCCGTTATTAATACCTTTGTGTTTGATTATAAAGCGTGGCTTTGTTATGAAGTCAAAGATACGTCTACGTCAAATGTTTTTAAGGCTTCAGTGATGTCAACATCATTACCGTGTATTGCAAAGAGGTGCCTGACTGCCTCGTTGGCCGAGTGGTCGCAAGTACGACTGCCGGGCAAGCGGTCTCGGGTTCGATTCCTAGGTCGGGCTAAGTACTACTGAGTTTTTATAAATTCTCAGTAGTAGCATGGAGTCTAGAATTGTGCCCGGTATATGGCAACAGGCTCACCCCCTATTACATGGGACTCGTAACATAAATAGTGAAAAGTGGGTGTTATATTGTACAGTGGCATAATGTACACCTCTGCCTACCCCTTCGGGGATAAAAGGCGTGATATTATGTATCTACAAACCAAAAGAACTATTTAGGACACCTTTAATTATCCTTATAGGGAATATTAAATATTGTTGTTAGGATCTAATACATGTGACATTATCTATTGTCACATGCATATGACTACCTATGACACAAAACTACTAGTTATCAAACAAGCTCTCGAACCAGAGGTTAAACTTGCAACCTCATACATAACTAACCTACTAACCTACTACCTAATATTTACACTTAGGAACATAATATGCTAAACGTGACAAAATTTATAGAACTTTCATTCAGATGAATATAAGTGATACTGGTGGATACACACGTGAATTAAACCTATGTACTTACAATACAACAAACCCACATTCAACCTCCCAATACGTAGGTACTGTATGAGCGAGTAAAGCAATTTATTTTTTATTTAATTTTCGAAAGACCCTCAGGAATGGTTGTTATAGCTATACATATAAATTCTCTCATGAAATATGTAATAGCTGGCTAGCCCGAATTTTCGGGGTGACTCGTTCCAGTTTCCATGGTGACTGGAATGGGAATGTCTATCCAAGGAATCAACTAATGGAATTAGATCGATATAGAGTGTTCTGTAAACGCACGTATCTTTACACGGATCAATGCAATTGGTCCTGTAATTGGAGCAAACTAAGGACTTTAGTTATTGAACTCTTTTTTCTTATTTGATCTGTATCTCTCAACAATGATAAAGATTTTATTCTAGCTAGTATGTTATTATTCTTCACAAGAAAGACACCTCTGGCATTGTTGACTTATAATGAATAGTAAACAATTTTCAATTAATAATTACGAGTCATTACCGTCATCAAGCTTAATGAATCATCAAGCTGTTGAAGATAAACCATAGTCGTTTTTAAAGGATATTACCCATAGTCCCCACACTTGGTAAGCGACTAGACAATTACAATATGGACTCCGAAATTTTAAAGAATACAGGTGCCCATTACTCGGTCGCTGATGGCAGTTTTAAGAAAATACCCTGGTTACTAGCCACGTCTCACCAACCAATTACAAATAAAAATAGACCTGAAATGTTTATTAAAAAACACTACGCTCAGCTTCATATTTTTTTCGCTACGGTCGTATAAAGGACGTCGACAAATAGGTACTAAATTAGGTTTTTATTACATCTATTACTTAGGATAAAGAGATATTCACTTGACCTAGAATACAGTGTCTCTTAGCCAGCGCTAATATTTTTTTTCTTTATTTCATTAGCCATGGTAAGCAATCAGCGTCGCCCATGGACACCTGGAACACCAGAGTCGTTACAAGTTCGTTACCGGCCTTTTGGAGTATTAGGAGTTTGAGGGTCGTTGGGAATATTTGAGAATGGGGGGTAATTTAGGCCTCCGGACATTATACAAATCTAAAGCAATTGTTTAGCAGTGTGGTGATGGTAAATTCCATTTTATAACACCCCTGCTCGACTCTTGGGTATATTAAGAGTCGATTACTAAGAGACTACAGAGAACAGAGACAGCAACCTGTTAAGTCTACCGCGGCTCCGTATCGGCATCAGCCCATTTGGGTCCCATCCGTGGTGGTTTGATGGCTCTTTAAGGCGCTCGCGGGACGCAACGTGCCGTACGCTCGGGTCTGGTTCTGATCAGGTGGCGAGCTACCCTTGCTGGTGAGCTGCAGACGGTGTTTCGCAGAACCGGATCCGGTGGCCGGAGATCGTTTCGCGAATGTATACATACGTATCTAGTTAAAGAGAATATTCCATATTTTCTGAACTATGTATTTCGAGGTCGCGACCCGAGTTTGACCTAGAATTAGGTTATTGATGTAATAGATAAGAGCTACAGTTGTATCAGATAGGGTAAGTACTCTTTTATGCTTGTAGATTTTTGATAAGAATGTTGTTGACGCATTTGATATTACAGAATTTGTCTATTTGTTATATATTTATAAATGAAATTATATTTAATGTAGTGAACGGTTAAGAAGAGGTAATATATACGTTTATGTATCACAAGTAAAAGAAATAAATAGAATTAAGTAAAATTGCGGGTTACTCACGTGAATTTACTGAGAAAAGCTCTACTAGTTTTGAACCACAGAGAGGAGAAAGGAAGGAAGGAAGAATCCCTCTGTGGTTCGAAACTAGTTTTTAGAAAGAGCTTTTCTCAGTATATTAACGTGAGTAACCCGCGATTTTATTTAATTTAGTATGTCTCACGATAGTTTTTATAAAAACAAATAAATAGAAGTTAACTATTTTTATCACATAGACTACATAATTATGATATTTTTTTTTTATTTTGTAATAACTAATTATAAAAAATAACATCACGCCTTTAATCCCCGAAAGGGTAGGCAGAGGTACATATTACGGCACTTAATGCCACTGTATAATGTAACACCCACTTTTCATTATTTATGAATCCCATGTAGTAAGGGTTTTGCCTCTTGCCATATACTGGACACAATTCCAGACTCTGTGCTACTACTGTCATTTTTTTAAAACCCAGTACTTGCGACCACTCGGCCAACGAGGCAGCCAAAGGCAACGAAGCATAAAAAATACTGAGTTTTAGCAAAAACTAAACAAACAAAGATTCAAAAATAAGACCACAATCTGAAAAAATACAATTTTGTTTGTTATAACCATGATAAGGTTCAAAAGTTCACAAAGATATTTACAAAAACTTTGTACCATAAACAGAACTCATATTGACTGAACAACATTTTAAAATAAACAAAAGACGTCTAAGGCTCTTATTTTTGTTGACATTCCATTCTTTACATTGATAAGCTTAAGTTGACAAGTTAACAACAAAACCGAGCCTTAAGTTAATAAGCTAAAGTCTTTTATCGTGCCTCTCAAAATTCTTAAACATCATGATCAATATGTGTGTTTTTGATTCATATCACTTCACCTTGACTGCCTCGATGGCCGAGTGGTCGCAAGTGCGACTGCCGGGCAAGGGGTCTCGGGTTCGATTTCTGGGTCGGGCAAAGAATTATTGGGTTTTTAAAAAAAATCTCAGTAGTAGCACAGAGTCTGGAAATGTGCACGGTATATGGCAATAGGCTCAGCCCCTATTACATGGGACTCATAACATAAAATAGTGAAACGTGGGTGTTACTTCTGAGTGCACCTCTGCCTACTTCGGGGATAAAAGGCGTGATGTTATGTTACGTTATCACTTCACTAGGCCAAGTGCCCATTACTGACTAAAGGTCTCTTCTCATACGGACTATTTTTGAGCATCAATCACCCCAGTTGCTCAAGACGGGTTGGCGTCAAAGTCAAAATTGGAACTTATAATTAGAAATTATAAAACCAGATTATCTCACTATGCTTTCTTGCACTGTATGTCACCGGTATCTAAACAATCTTAGAAAGTACATATGACTTAGAAATAGTCATATTGGTTACGGACCCAAATCCTAATGCATGAGAAGCGGGTACCTCAATATAGGTTTTGATTAGCTGTATAAAAAATACATCTCAGTAGAAAATTACCCAATATATTTGTTCAAAGAAACCTACAGAAAATAGCATCAAAGAGAATGAATTAATCTAGGTTTCCAAATAAATCTGACGTACCAAAGAAACTCTGAGCTTACAATATTAAGAAGATTGTAAGTAAAATAAACTCCCAGATGTAGATGTAAATATAAACGTAGGATTTGTAAATAAAAAATACACTTGTAGACAAGTAGATGATAGCTAGCTTCGATCTGAATATGTCATGTATATTCCAATATTATACTTTAGTTTAACTGAACGGTGTAGGTGCCTGCACGGTACTGCTACTGTACAGGTTGCAAACACGATTCTCGTATAGAATATTTTGTACATATTGGAACATACTAAATTAATTATTATGTTTTCGGTGTACTGTAAGGTCGAAGCATAACTATTATCATTATTAAAAAAATAAAAAAAAATGTTGCCCCACACTAGGATTTTCTCTTGTGTCATGGGTGCGTTAACAAACATACAATAACACATACACATGACACCCAGACCTGGAACAGCAATATGTGGATTATACAAAGAGTTATTGTTCCATGCGGAAATCGAACCCACGGCACCCACGGCACGTTGCTCGGCAGCCAGTTACCCCAGTCACCGTGCCATTCGTGCAGTCCTAATGTTCATGTAAATTATTACATAGTACGTTGCCATGAAAAATAAAGTAATTGCAAAACTAATAGAAAATCTATTACAAATTAGTTCATCAAAAACTCGAGTCATACTTGTAACTACTACCAACATTGCAGTCCCTCATTCACTCAACAATAAGTTAACGAAAAGGGGTTAAAGTAAATCCTCCACCGAGGAAACCAGACAGTTGTACATACAATAATATATAATCTATTAATTAACAGTCGCTGAAGACGCCTACAGGATTACATCTTACTTACTAAGAGAGAAATTGTTCTTTCTACTACAAAATGTAAAGCCTTGCTGGAGATATTTTCATATTATAATGAGATGAAAGGGAAGCTTAATAGTAACTGAGTTCCAAAATGGCCGCTCAGAATTAAGGGATGTTATTTCAAACGTTGTACGAGAATTATAATTTCAATTGCATGAATTAAATATGTTATGTTTTATAAATTAAATTGGGATGTTCAATGTTCAGTCTTAATATTGAATTACATCTTTATGCTAGGATTTAAGTTGTTAATAGATTTGTATACTGATTTTTCTTTAAATTATAATTTTACTAGCGACCTGCCCCGGCTTCGCACGGGTGCAATATGCGTGTATTATACATTTAAACCTTCCTTAACCCATACATCCCAAGCGGTCACCGGTGACAGCTTTTCACTAACTATATTATAGACCTTATTTCCAATGTTTAGAGACTACTTTTGGAATCACTCTATCAATTAAAACCGCATCAAAATCCGTTGCGTAGTTTTAAAGATCTAAGCATACATAGGGACAGTCAGACGGCGGATAGCGACGTTGTTTTATACTATGTAGTGATTACCTACCCGAAATTGTAGTTGTTGATATTGATAAATCACTAACTATATAACTAAACATTTTGTAGCTAAAGAGAACTCCTAAACGTCCATGGAAATCTGTTTACATTTAAAGTGGTCAATGTAATCTAAACTGTTTGATAGCAAACTAATTCAGACTTCTTTATTTAAAAGCCTATTTTAGGCGGAATGCACACGAAACGTTTGACAACTTTCAACACTAAAGATTCAGAGATAAGGATTAGATTAGCGTGTGGTGAGAAACGCGACAAAATCGATGAAAGGTTGATGAACGGAAGGTGTTGGAAGGAAAATACGAAACTGCTTTCGTTTTTGAATGCCATACATAGGTAATGGATGAGAAAGATGGGTCGTGGTGGGTCAGAGGTTTAATACTTCTTTTTGTGACACGAGAGGGGGCGAATTTGAAACCAAATTTACCAACAGCAAGTATCAATGTGATTTTTTCCGAGTAATATGTATTTACTTTCGCGCGGTTTCACACGGTCTGCTCAGCTCCTTTTGGTTGTAGCGTGATGTTTTATAGCCTATACCCATCCTCGATTGCGCTATCCAACACAAAAATTATTATTCAAATCAGACGTGTAGTTCCGGAAATTAGCGCGTTCAAACAAACAAACAAAAAAACAATATAATTTTTAAATACATTTAAGTTTCAAATCGCCAACCGGCATTGAGCAAGCATGGTGATTAATGCTCAAACCTTCGTGCGAGAACATGTATACTTTTGAAGGTACAAGTCAAGTAGACTGAAGCTAAAATGCGTTCCTAGTTTCTTGTCCCCAGATTATTTCATGTAGAAATGATGTATCATTTCGCGAAAAAATCGTGTGGCATAAGGAAACCTTGTTTATCGAGTGAAAGAGAGCTTTTGGTTGCTAAAAGACATTTGACAACGTAAATTGAGTGATGGAACACCTGGATTAGGGTGGGGAGAATATATTTTTGGTGTGAGTAAACAAATGAGTTTCATATTTAACATACAGATTTATTTATAAAGTACTGAAATGTGTGACGTTAACATAATATAATATCATCGCATTACGGCACTTAATGTAATATAACACCCACTTTTCACTATTATGTTATGAGTTCCATGTAATAGGGGACATGTGAGCCCATTGACATATACCAGGCACAATTTCAAACTTTATGCTATTATTCCGCGTAACGTTGATAATAATACTGTGTTTGTATAATAACTATCGTGAGACATACTAAATTAACTAAAATCGCGGGTTCTTCCTCATGAGCAGCGTGCGCGGTCGCAGTGACGTCGCGCAGCTCATTGAGGTCACGAGGAAGAACCCCTCTGTGGTTCGAAACTAGTAGAGCTGTTCTCAGTATATTCACGCGAGTAACTCGCGATTTTAGTTGATAATAATACTTTTTGTAATGTTGGTCAAATACAACTAACTTAGTTTTGTTTAAATTCCTTCCGTAGTTTTTGTGTTAAACAGAAACAACATCAACAACATTTTATCTACAAAAACTTCTACCCATCGCAGTACAAATTAAACTTCCATTGCTCCAAGCTGGAAAACCTAAAATAAAACGCAGTTGAAAACATTTTATAGCATTTCGATATACAGATGTTACACTGCCTCAGATGAAAGCATTAAAAATGCATTAGGAAGATCTTCTTTGAGTTTGTAAGAGTTTGAAAAAATCGCTTCTGAATAGTAATGACGGAAAACGCGTGCGACCGAGTACGAAGTAACTGTGACAGATTAGTAAACTAAGCTGGGGACTTATGGGTTTTTCATAGCCTTGTTTGGTTACAAACTTGTTCATAAAAATAACACATAACATCATTGAAAAAGAGTAACCTATGGAGTTTCTTGCTCGTTCTTCTCCATAGGAATCTAAACATTGGAATGACCAACTAGCTGCACTTCAAAATTTTGTTTGTTGACATTAAAAGTGCCTTCTTGGTCTAATTGAAATAAATGATTGTGAGTTTGACTTCACGCCTGTTGTCTCGAAGGGGTAGGCAGAGGTGCAAATTACGGCACTTAATGCCACTGTACAATGTAACATCCATTTTTCACTATTTATATTATGAGTCACATATAATAGGGGGTGAGCCTATTGCCATATACCGGGCACAATTCCAGACTCCGTGCTGACGTGCTGACTGGCAATTATAAAAAAAAAAACCAGTAATACTTTGCCCGACCCAGATCCGTAATGGCTACACTTTTAATGCAATTCTAATTACTCTTTACAAGGTAAAATATAGTAACATAATAATTACAACAAATAATAATGATGTAATATGTTACAACACAAGATATAAACATAACATATAACACCAAGATATTAATATATAAATAATTATAACATAGTAAAAACGTATTACAAATTTCATAACACCGTCATTTTAATTTTGTACATCAAAATTGTTATTATTTACCCTGTAAACCCGGAGTGCGCATTGCGTGTATCATTGAAGCTTATCTTAAATCAGTGGCGTAACTTCAAGTGATTTATACACTACTTTAGTAAAACAAGTTTGATTTAAACATTTTGATAGTGCACTCACAATTTATTGCTAGCTTCTTACTAAGATAACGATCCTTTGTTTCTCTTTTTATAGTGCACGCGAAATGTTTATAAGAATTTTGATTTGAAACATGAACTATTTTATGGGATAAGCCGGCAAACGAGCAAACGGATTACCCGATGGCAAGCAATCGGCGCCGCTCATGGATACCCAAAATACTAGAGACGTTACAAGTACGTTACCGGCCTTTTGGGGATTAAAATTTGAGGATTGCTGGGGATTCAAGAATTGGGGAAATTGGGAAGGGGGTAATTGGGCGTGACGAAATACAACGCAAGCGTTGTTTCAGTTCGGTTTACTGCGAGGCTGAGGTATTACTGCGGTTGAGCTGGCCCATTCGTGCCGAAGCATGGCTCTCCCACACTTATGTTGCAATATGGCCTATTGCCCACGTAAACTATACTTCATGCGATTGGAAGACGAAATGCGAAACAATCAAAACTGCGAAGCGGCAACGTTGCGTCACTCAGTAGTCATTCAAATCAGCTTGTTAATCATAATTTGTAGGTTACATGCATTAGTCACATGACATGTCGTGAGTAGTAACCCTAATAAGTTGCTAGGCATTTTCAGGCTAAGTTTAACCTTGTATGGAATCCGAATCCTTTTACTTTTACCAATACCATACAACAATCATAATATTTCTTACATACATAACCTCACGCCTGTCTCCTATAGGGATAGGCAGAGACTATGGAACGCTAATTGCTACGATTCTTACATACCTCTTTCGCTTCATCAAGAGTCATCAGTCTGTTCATGTATGCTTGTCAATAATATTTCCTAATATCCACTTTACTGCATAGTTGACCTACCTCAATTTTCAGCACGTTTCATGATCGCTTTACATGATAACGTCAACAGGTTTTCAGCAACAATGTTTATAACATATTTTCATAGTGTTAACAAGGCGGGTTTTCAGGAAAATATTATCCGTGTACATATGACAACGAATGATTTATGTTCGAAGTGAGCTCTAAATCTCTTTTTCTGAAATAAATACATTGTTGATCTGCATATCTGTAGATAGATAGTTTGTTTATCGTTGTTTTTACTTACACTAGGATTTTTCCTGTATTATAGATATTATGGAACACACACAAGCGAGTACCTAGTTTAATACCTTATTGCATTTGCGACTTTCAACCATTAGAATTTTTAAAGATTTTTTTTATTTATTAACGACCGATTTTTCAATCAACAGACATCTATATTCGTAAATTAAAATTGACGTCTGCCGTTATTTTGCATGGAATGATTGTCAGTATTGCCAAAATTATTCCTCCGATATATTTTTATTTGTTTTGCAATAAGAATTAAGATCTTATCTCAGTAGTAGCACAGTATTTGGAAATGTGCCCGGTATATGGCAATAGGCTCACCCCCTATTACATGGGACTCATAACATAAATAGTGAAAAGTGGGTGTTACATTGTACAGTGGCATTAGGTGCCGTAATGCGCACCTCTGCCTACCCCTTTGGGGGATACAGGGGTGATGTTAAGATCATAGTAGTCCATTTTGGAAGCTTCATATCTAAGCAGGCACTTATCTAACAAATCTTCATTTAGAATTTACTTTAACCCTTTCACTGCACCCAACTAGAATATTCCGTTCAGTAGTAAAATCCCGCGCTTATTAATTTTCCAACTATTCTTGTTTGAAATCTAAACTCAAGTAGCGGGAGTTAACCTTAATTCCTGTATAAAGTGGTGTCTGGGCAATATTGGCACATAATTGAGCGAGATTGCATAATAATAATGATTGTGCCAGCCCCCGTTTAACGATGTAGACGACCACAGTATACACTACTACTGATGTCTATACCTAGGTGTTTTTCTGCTTAACAAGTTTATGATGTTATCGGTTTTAGGGATAAGGTTTTAGTTCAGTTTATTCGTTTTTTTTTTAAGGGGGGAGGGCGTTAATCATAGAATGACTGCTCCCGCTTGGTTGAGGCGGGAGAGTGTCAGACTCTTACTGACTAAAAACCAGCCCGTCCCTTCTCCTGCACGTCGAGCCGGAGTCCAGGTAACCCGTTAGGTTCTCCGCAACAGATTTGTTAGTTTAAAGTGACTATTAAGTTGGAATAATATATCGATATGTCACTAATCCTGCCAACTTATTTGTTTGAAAAAATTATTCGTTTCAAATTATTTGTTGAACTTACTTCATATTTGCTTCAGTTTTACAATCTCAACGTATCCTTAAAATTACACTTCAGATTTTTCTGAAAAGGACCTAACTTTGTAGAATGCCTGACAATAGAAATTGCTGCTATTTGTCATAGCAAACAATCTATCGGACACTGGAATCTAGCGAATTGGCAATTTGTCATCATTTTGTGCACTAATGCCTTAGTTCTATTCCGTGCAGTAAAAAGCTAAGAAATGAATGCTATATGAGTAATTGGAATTTTACTAGTAATTTCAGATTATAACAATTTTAACGTAGAATTTAATCAGATTTATTGAATTATTAAAATTCTAATGAGGAATAAGTCTAACTTATATGACTTGTTATAGCTATATAGGTATTTAAGATGGGTAAATTAATTAGTCAAAATAAACAGATCTGTGTGAACCCGGACAACAATAGCATGTCTGTAAAATTTTAAGAATTGAAGATAAGCTCTCGTCTGTCACAGTAAAAAACATACATTGTCTCAATATTCACAAGAATTGTTTTTGAACTGCATAGTTGGGCAGTGGCCGAGCAATTGGCTGTCGCGCAACGTGTCGCGGGTTCGATTCCCTTCATCATCATCATCATCAACAGCCTATAAATGCCCACTGCTGAGCAAAGCCTCTTCTCACACGGAGAAGGTTAGAGCATTAATCACCACGCTTGCTCAATGCGGGTTGGCGATTTCAAACTTATAATTAGAAATTATAAGTTCAGGTTTCCTCACGATGTTTTTCCTTCACCGTTTGTCAGTGGGTCTAAATAATCTTAGAAAGTATATAACTCGGAAAAAGTCACATTGGTACTTGCCGTTGGTAGGTTTCGAACCCGCACCCTCATGCATGAGAAGTGGGCGTCTTAAACCTCCGGGCCACCACGACATACCTCCGGGCCACCACGACATGCTCCGGGCCACCACGACGGGCACACACGATTCCCTTACAAAACAACTATTTGTGTAATCCACAGATTGTTGTTTCGGGCCTGGGTGTCATAAGTATGTGAACTCGTATGTTTGTAAATGCATCCACGACACAGGAGATAATATTTAGTGTTGGACAACGACGTTATAAAAAAAAATGCAGCGATGAGATGAACAATACAAAAACATTAGCTTTATTTCCTATTTGTGAATACAAACAAACATTATAAAATAATAGAAAAAGTATTATGCACATCCATATATCAACATAGAATAAATTCCCATGTAACCTTAACACGACCAACAAAGTGTGCTTTGTTCGACAAACGACTGCTGTTTCCATCGATTTAATTCCATTACAAACTCAATACGTTAAAATAAAAATGGCGGAACTCAATTAAGCAGAAGAAAATCTGCCACAGCAAATACGAATAAGTAGCACTTGGCAACACTTGGTAAAAACCTTTTTACAAAGGATAAAAGATTAGTATTTGCATATACCGTGCATTTCTTTTGATGTTCGATTTAGAGATTAAAGAGTTTCTAATCAGCTCAATTTTTTTTCTAACAAAGTGTCTAACCATTTTCTATAAAACGCACCTTGTAATTTCAAGCTTATGATCTTCTTTTTTAAGGCTCTAAACACACGAACCATATTTCAACAGTAAATTGCAGTTTGGATGCAGTCTGAACTGCAATAGAACTGCAATCGGACTGCTCGTTGGTTTTGCAACCATTTAGTCATGACTGCATTAAAACTACAATCTACGTTTAGTTTGCAGCTCAATTGCAGTCGTGACACGACTGCATTCAAACTGCAACCGATCTGCAATGTACAATAAATCAGTCCTTTAGGCTCTAGACTCTAGAGCCTAAAGGACTGACTTATTGTCATTTTAAATTAAACTAGAACACAATTTTTATTGAACACCATTTCTTTGTGAGCAAACTTACTGTGATACTTGATTTGTGTCAGAATAAATGTTATTTTTTCTATTCCTTCTTTCTTACTTTTTTGTTAACAAGATACATTTTGAAACCTATGTAATATGCTTTTATTGAGAAATCTCCAATACATCGAAAAAAAACTCAATAATGCTTTAATTGGCATGGAAATTAAAACCCGCTATCTAATATTCTTTATGTGATACTTCACTCACTCGACTAAGTAGTCCCAATCACAAAATAAAGTTAATAACATGTCTTAATACACTTTATTACAAAACTTAGGAAGCATAAAGCTAGAGCAGCCACGTGTATGTAGATAATGTAAGCAAAGAATATGAGCTTAGTTAGGGGATTTAACACCGCGTTACGAAAAAAACCGTGAAATATACATTCCATATCCACGCATCCCTTAACGTTATGAGGAAACGCTCAAGAAAATTTAGAAGATAAGGCCGCTCGTCGTTTAATAAAATTTAATGTTAAAAAGTCCAACATAGATGTGAAAAGAAATTCTCGTGAAGCAGCATTATGTATGAAATTAATTTCAAGAAGCTGTGTCTGCTAAGTTTTTCATATCGCCTTTTATTACCTATAAACTTTGTCGTGATGGTGAGCCATTGCTGCTTAGAATTATTTCTGTAGGGTACTGTTATACTGGACCGTTCTTTATATTACTTTGTGTTTTTTTCTAAAAAGTTCTCATAAAATAGAATTCAAGCATTAGTTATTAAATTTAGTTCTGCATCAATGTTTCATCATCATTGACTAGACTGTTGGCGTGGGGCCTAGGCAGCCCTCTAACGCCTCTGGCGTTCCAGGTGTCCATTGGCGACGCCGATTACTTAGCACCAGGTGATCCGTCTGCTCGTTTACCGGCTTATCCCATAAAAAACCCAACGTTTTTTTTATAGAATTAACAAAAAATGTATTGTAGGTATGTGTTTTTTACAGAACGTTTTTCAAAGTTTTGGAATTATGTTTTTTTACATTTCTTTGAATTTCCTAAAACATACCTACAATACATTTTTCACTTCTCCCCAGAATATAATAGAGGATTATTATACTACTACCTACTATAAGCTAATACGATAGTACCACTTTTCTGTGAAAAATGCACTTAGGTAGTTTCAGACAGCAACAGAACAAGAACAATGTCATACATTCAAGAAATAAAAAAAATAACCAAAAAAAATCACGTCAGTACTCTTATTTACGATAGAAAATACATTAATTATAAAACTAGAAAACGTTACAATGTAAATACTTCAATCACCAACCGTTACTTTAGTATAAACATTGCAGTATTTATTTCAAGGAAATATTTGTGTATTGAATTCCGATATAGTTGTTTAATCACCAGCCGTCAATACTTAATGATTTTCCATCGGGAATTCTGCAAATACGGTGATAATTTAAAACGAATAAAACTACATGAATTAATTGTAAGAGTAAAATGACAATGGGGTGACGTGTGAATCTGTGATGCTGTTGCAATTGTGACGACGAACAACAATTTACATATTTCTGGAAATCCTTCTCAAAAGCACGGAGGAAAATTCATAAACGGATCGCTGAATTATTTAACAGAAGTTGAGTTGGAAACTTGCAAAGAATTAACAAGTTTTTTTCTTTTTGTAGCCCGTTGATTGCATTATGCATGGAATTAAGTGAGAGAAGTAAGTTTTTTGTCTGTTCTTTGTCAAATATCAACGCTCGGTCTGTCCCTGTGTTGAATGTTCCAGTTTGCTTAGTTCAAAGAATCTTGATACTCGTAGCTTTGACTGAGCACTGTAATTAAGTTACAGTTATTACACAAAGTTTTATTTAAATAAAAGTGTGAAAGGGATAACAATGAGTTTGTAGAAGAGCTATTTTTAATCATTTGAAGAAAGAAAGAAACAATGAGAATTTCTTCCTTTTTGGAAGCCGGTTATAAAAAAGAAAAACAGTTTTATTTGCACGGTATCAAAAAAATATTCAGAAAAACAAAATAAGAATGTCTGTTTGTAATACTGAAATATCCGCTTTTAACTACATGCATATGAATATACATACGATACACATACCAAATAACACTTTTTACAACGTTTGTCTGTCTGTTTGTACTGGCTAATCTCTGAAATGGCTGCTCCGATTTCAACGGGATTTTTATTAGCAGGTAGCTAATGTACTAAGGAGTACCATGGGCTACTTTAGAAAAACGCAGCTGAAGTTGCGGATTTAGCTATAATTTCAAATATAACAAAAATAACGCCACATAACTTTAATTCAACGAAATGCAAAAAAATACAGACTCAAAAAGTAAGTACTGATGTTATTAGGTACTCGAATTGATTTTTGACACAATTATAACATTTTAAAAGTAAAAAAACCTGCGTTTAAAAAACCGACTTCAAAAAACCAAAAACTAATAACAAACAAAAAGTCAAAACTAAAAAGCAAAAAATAACTATTATTAGTACTGATAGGTTACCCACCCACTGATAGGTAAGAAGTCGGTGCCATAAGTTCCATACAAAATTATTCATTAAAACCTTAATAGGTACCTAATTCACAATTTTGTGGACATTAAGTTATATCATTATGATATGAGCTTATGGCACCGACTTCTAACCTGGTGGGTGGGTAACCTATCAGTACTAATAATAGTTATTTTTTGCTTTTTAGTTTTGACTTTTTGTTTGTTATTAGTTTTTGGTTTTTTGAAGTCGGTTTTTTAAAAGCAGTTTTTATTTTATTATTTAATTATTTTCAGTGTAAAGCTACATATACTCGTTTTGTTATTTATAAACTACATAGGTGCAAAGTTCTATTCAATACAAATTATACAAGCCCAAACACAAGGTAGTTACTGTATGCCGTTGAGGAGTTCCCTTAACTTAATTACACTTCTTCATCATCAGACCCTTAATGACAGCCCCACTCTATCTAGGTGTAAAGTCCTCATCAATACAAATTAATCAAGCACAAGGTAGTTAATATAAACCGCTCAGGAGTTCCCTCGACCCGTCTATCGGCTCCATCATCAGGTCGACTCCAGACCCTTATCCAATTGTAGTGTTTAACAATCGTAATTGAAAAACATAATAGACGCATTACTCGCCCATAGAATTTTCGAAAGTTCCCCTCGGTTTCCCTAGGATCCCATCATCAGATCCTGACCTCAGGTAAATGGGACCATCTCGAAAGTATACCCTTTCAAACAAAAAAAGAATTTTGCAAATCGCTTCATGCATCTCAGAGTTATGCGCGTACATACATACAAAAACAACATACTGGCCAAACGTAGGTATAACCTCCTCCTTTTTTGAAGTCGGTTAACAACAATGATTTAATAATGTGACAAGGAGCCGCGGTATGTAGCTCCCAATCAGTAGATCTGGAAGTTAACGCAAGATGCGGAAAACATAGACTATATTTAGTTGTGAACGGCCAAAATGATGACAAGATATTTGTTATTGAAAATCCAGAATTTATGAATCGTAGGTACTTATAAAGACAATAACAAACGAACGAATTCAAATTTTCAGAGCAATATATTAATTTGCAAATAGCATGAAAAACAAGATGGCACGAAAATTACAGTTTCAACTAGAATGCAGTAGCTTTTTTTGACCTTTTCTGCGAAACAGAGTATCAAAGGTATTGTTGACTTTCAAGAACATTAAATTAGTGTTTGAATTCCTGAAATTATTGGGGTTTGTTAAAAAACTCATTAGGACATTGAAACAAACTTTTTGTGTAAATAAAAAAGCAACTCTATCCTATTCTATTAACTCGTCGAGTACCGGTTTTATAGACACAATTAAAGAACAATAGGTCGCGGTCACCGGTGACCGCTCGGTGTTTGACAGATTAAAGTAATAAATTAATTCGGCAAAACGTGAACATGCGATAGGTAAATCATTTTAATCTTCTAGGAATTATGATTCTAGATAACATAATATAGTAGATAATAAATAGTTATAAATAAAATAAAGTGTAACCGTATTTCCCAGAAAGACTTGTATGTTATACATTTTCCTTTTATACTTTTATTCGTTTGTTTTTATTTTTGCGAAACATAGACAAAATAACATTTATGTATTTATAAAGTATATCATACACTGATTAAAAATGAAAATGCTGAGCAACAGACTAATGTGCAACAGTTCCTTGTGTGTCGCAAGGGCACTTGCACCAATGATTAATGTAACACCTTTATTGGTGAATAGCATACATACATACATATATACATATCACGGCTGACTGCCATGGGGTAGGCAGAGTCCTTCAAACACTATTTGTTACGATTCTTACTTACCTCTTTTGCTTCTTCAACAATCATCAATCTTTTCGTGGATACTCGTCGGTTGAGAGTACTTTTAAACTGTCAAACACCAAGCGGTCACCGGTGACCGCGACCTATTGTTCTTTAATTGTGTCTATAAAACCGGTACTCGACGAGTTAATTTTGTGAATAACATTATTATGTTCCTTTAAACAATATTTGATTCCATCTCCTCCTGGGATCGGCATAAACTCATGTCGAAGAAATCGCGTGCAAAGCTTAAGTACGCTATTAATTTAGTATAACATCGTGTTATGTTTTGTTTTGCTTGAGGCGATAAACGTAAGAGCTTGTACAACCACTTTTCGCCTTTGTTAATATCACCATGTAGATGGGTAATATGGGGATGAACCTTTTACAATATTACAATACATACAAACATAATCTCACGCCAGTCGCTATTTTTAAAAGTATTCAGTTCATTACCTAAGATTGAGTTAAAAAATTTAAATACAAACTTAAATGAATCAAAAGTAATCTAAAGGTAAAAATACTAACAAAAATACTAACCTTTTTTTAACAAAGCCAAAACCAAAAAATAGAGGTCAATCATTAAAACTGATAATAACGCATGTAAAAACAACTGGTACATATTTTAATCGAATACTAACCAGTACTTCGCGTCGCGGAGAACGAAGGAAGGAACGGGGTGGTTTTTAGTCAGTAAGAGTCTGACACTCCCTTCCGCCTCACCCAGGCGGGAGAAGTCATTAGATGATTTTCCCACTTAAAAAAAACCAGTACTTACCCCCTTATGGCGAAATTACCATACAAAAAAGTAAAACAAATTATGTGCCTAAATCCCACAAAGTACACAAACAGAATTCCGTGCAGTCTGTTGGAATGGTTCGTCATTAAAATCGACTTTTCAAAGGATGACGAGCATACTTTGACTTCAATTTGAAAACTAGTTTTGTCCATTGGACAACTCTTTTTTGAAATTTTGCAGATGCATATGAAATAAAAGATTTATATCTTTATTTTGGTTTTAAACAATATAAAGAGGAAACTATCGTTTTCTTTCTTCTCCTCTTATAATATATTCTGATTTACTTCAGTGCGGGAACCAAGACAGTTACTCATGTCCCTGGGACGCGCCGAACTTCAGTGTTCCGGTGTTTTCATGGTTGTATCTACTGTAGATACTGGCTTACAAGAGTTGCAGCGGTTTTGGGAGGCTGTGGCAAGTTTGTCTCATTAAAAAAAAAGTAAATTTTATTGTGTTTGAACGATTGGGCAATTTCTATTAAAATAGGTGTTATTATAAAAATGTTCAGTCAGCCAAGTTCTACCAATTGGGCGTCACCTCCCATGAAAAATATACCTTTATCATTTCTTTCTAGGAAAAGCCGATATAATTTTACATTAAATTATTAAATTTACACATAGAGGTCAAGGTAAAAAGTATAATAATAGGTGGCTTACGTCAAAACAGTAACATAAAGTAGTCAAAATCTTTGTCTACAATGTGACAATACAGGCTCAAAGTCTAGACAAAGTTGTAACTCTAAAGTGACGACATTTACGTTTTATTTCGATTGGCGGCACAAATCTTGGTTGTAAAACTCGATGCGTATCAAGTAAACGACTATTCAGGATACCCTAGTAACTAAAGTCGAGGTAATTTACTAGAATTATATGTTTTACATAACATTACTCTCGGTTTAACTACCCCTTTTCCTTTCTAAGAAGACCATTACCAAAATTATGTATACATAAACTTATAGCATTATTATCTTACCCTAAAAGTAATTGGTAGAAACTGATGCAACCTACTAAGATTACACCGACTATCCTATAATAATGTAACTTTTATCATTGCATATGACTGGATGATAAGAACGTCTATTGTTCGGCAATAGATACCTTGGACTGTTGGTCATAACTTTGAGTTAGAATTTTTATAAGTATAACAGGCAAAGGTCTGGCAATACAGGCACATAGACAGATGTTACCATCTAAAAAATGAATATTTTTGTTAAAAAGTTATTTCCAGTTTCACAGTTTTGAATACTTAAGCACCTTTTACAAGAGTTTTTATTTTCCTAAATAAAAATAAGAATTTTCGAAGAAACGGAGCTATTCAAACATTTCCGAATTCGCGGGGCCGACTATAATGTGAATTTTTAAGTGCGAATTAAGAAAATAGCTCAAGTGCTAAGTTTTGAAGAAGTCGAATTTCCAGTTTCCCTGTTCACAGCCGTGGCTTCATTATCAAAACGACTTGGACTTCAAACGAACATTTTCACACAATCCAGTGAACATCAGTCAGGGCCGAACTATTTTTATATCAGGACTTTAATCTCAATTAGGCCGAGGTTATTCAATTTAACACAAAGCTGATATTGGGTCAAAAGTAGGAATGGAATGTGACCAAACTTAAACTGCTTGAAAGTGTATTTTGTCTTATGTTAATCGAGTAATAAATCTAAATATAAAAAGTGTAAGCAACCAAAATGAAGGCAAGTTTTAATGATGTATTCAGAACTTGAAGTTGATACGAGTTCAGAATAAATATTAAGTTGATGTATGCGTAGTGCTTAAGTAAGTCTTTGTTGATTTTTGTAATCTAACTTTGAAATTTCATAACGATATTTTTGTGGTAAAATGTATCGAACCTTATTTTTCATATAAGAATAAAATTCTAACGTATTTGCTATTTGCCAAAAGAGGTATGTAAAGGTATCACAATGGCTGCGAAACTTGGGGCAGAAACTGCGAAATTCGAACTCTATTCCGTTGTTGAGAATCGAAAAACATTTCTAATTTGCTCAACATGGAAATTCGGATGCCAAACCGATACTCGTCGTTCCAAACCAAATCAACAAGATAAAACAATGAACTGTTTTGAAAAACACATTTCCAATTTACACTTCCTTGGACAATCGGGGACTGTACTAGACTTGTTTTAAGAATAGAGGTGGACTGGACATTATAAAAATTGATTCTTTTGACTTTCTGATATTCAAACTTCGGAAACTTAGTATTTAAAAACACTACCTCAATCATATATTTGGTCTATACCTCTAGTTGTACGTCACTTGAGTAACCGCAATCGACATAAATAAGTACCACTCATAAACCACATTCATATTTACTCAAATCTTCGACGTTGCTGTTTCTCAGACAGTGATCTTCAATAAAACTTTGAAACTACTTAAAATTAATGTATTTCTAGTACATCAAAATACATTTACGATGAAACTCTAAAGTTTCGCATTTCAGTACACAAGATCTGCAGACATGTACGTTTCGTAGTTTGTTTCAGTCAGCGAGTTATTGAGAGCTAGCGTTAAAGTATTTTGCAGATTAAATTATTTTGAACTACGTATGTTGCCGGCTTCGCTACGTTAACTACATTTATTTAATTGCTGTATAATTTAGTTCCGTGAATTGAAATATTAAATACATTTTGATGGTGTTTAAAATTGGTTTATGGTGATATCGTAAACGTTATGATGACAAAATTCTGAGTTTGAATTGAATCAGACAAAGTTATCACTATTGCTTCTTCCTATAAATATAACATAACATCACGCCTTTTATCCCCGAAGGGGTAGGCAGAGGTGCACACAGAAGTAACACCCATAGATATACGTATACACACATGCACATAACTTCATGCCTGTCTCCCATGTGGGTAGGCAAAGACTATGGAACGCTAATTGCTACGATTCTTACATACCTCTTTTGCTTTATCAACAGTCATCACTCTTTTTATGCATGCTCGTCAGTTAAGGGTACTTTTAATTTGGCCCTTATTAATATGGCCGTCTAGGGCGCCCTCTACCAACGGCCATATCACAAATATACACATGTGTATTTTAGTCCATTATTTTTACTTTAAGGATTAATAGCAAAGCCCATACACGAGTTACCTATGTTAAACAATAAACACAACTAGAATTATAAAACTTAGATGCAATAAGCATTAGAAAATATGCTTATCATAAACGTTTCACAAATAAAATGCCACTTACCACTGTTAAAACCATACACAACTATTAAACTTTATTTTAAGCCAAACGTCATTGGATCCACAAGAAATTCCACCAACGACTTCGAATAAATACAGCCGTAAAAACCAGGTCCGCAACACCAATACTGCTCCAATAACTCCTCATGTACTGGCCACGGGCGGACTCCTTGTCCATCTAAATTTCATGAGTTCGCGCGTTCATAATAGCATTGGTGCGCTCGCAGTCAAAATTCATACAATATTCATGGTAAGCTAGGTGTGGTCCGTCCTTCGTACTTTACAGCTGATGAATTATACCAGCCACCGAAAAGTTATGGAATTGAACGCTTGATGCTGTTTAATAAGTGATCAGACGCGTGATAGAAAACATGCCTCGTTAATTTAGTGCAGCAAAGTTTAATTGCATGTTCTGTTTTCGATTAATTTGATATTAGGTTCCTGATGAGAAGCTGAGGGTTTTGTGGGATGAGAATTGAGGTTCTGCTACTTGTTGGGACTTATGTACGACGTACTTTTGATATTACAAATTTGACGGTTCTGACTTATGAGTGTGTTCAGGTCACTTGTGAGACTACATACTGGATTCAAAAATGTGGAACCAAATCTAGGTGTTTTTTGATATCTCGTACGTCGTACCATAGTCACCATTTAAAACTCGTAGTAAAAACTCGTAGTAAAATGGTGACTATGGTTTACTACGAGATTTAAATGGTGCATAGTAGCACATAGTATTGTATAGCTACAATTTCCTGAGCGTACGGCGTCGCGTTTCGTCGTTCAAAGAGCCATCAGATCATCATAGATAGAGTGGGCTCTATCGGGATAGGGCTGATGCCGGTACGGAGCCGCGGAGGATTTAACGAGTCGCCGGGGCTCCGGCTCAAAGAGAAGAAGTAAGAACCGGGTGGCTTTTAGTGAATAAGAGTCTGGCATCGCCCAAGGTGGGAGAAACAAACAGACGACGTTCCGCCCTCAAACAAAAAATCCAAATGCCATTTCTTTGTAAAAATGTAACATGTAATGTACCACCATAAGCACCATAAGTATTATTTTCAACCTTAACCTATTTTCATGGGACAGTAAAACTCTTATTACCTGATATTCAGCACACTAATACTGCTGAATGTTTTACGGTGGCCATAAAAACACCATGCTACTGCCTACCCTGTTTACGGTGAGATAACGTGATTACCGTAACCCTGGCTATGGCTGATATGATGGTATGGTAATCTTTGGGTCAATGATAATGTCTCTTATCAAATTCGTAGGTGCCTTGCAGACATACGTTGTTTTGAATTTAATTTTGCATAGAGTTTTGACTGTAATACGATTATATACGATATAGAAAAAAAACAAGCTTAACCTTCTTTTTTATGTCTGTTTCTATAATAAATATATTTAAGTTAAAAATCTATATATTTTATATGGGATAAGCTGATAGACGAGCAGACGGATAACCTGATGGTAAGCAATCGGCGTCGCCCATCCGCGTCACACGAAACACCAGGGGCGTTACAAGTGCGTTACTGGCCTTTTGGAAATTGGGAATTTGAGGATTGAGGGGATTCGGGGATTGGGGATGAGAGAGGGGGGAAGGGTAATTGGGCCTCCGGTAACCTTACTCAGACGACGAAAGACAACGCAAGTGTTGTTTCACATCGGTTTTTTGTGAGGCCGTGGTATCACTCCGGTCGAGCCGGCCTATTTGTGCCGAAACATGGCTCTCCCACACTTAAAATGGTAAGACACAATTAAAAGAACAGACATTACAGAATTTAAAAACAAAATATGATTGCTACTTACGTGCGGATTTAGCGGCTCTACTCGACTCCTATTGATCGCAGCGTGATATTTCATAGCCTATATATAACCTTCTTCGATAAATGCATTATCTAACACAAAAATATTTTTTCAAATCGGAACAGTAGTTCCTGAGTTTAGCGCCTAGCACTTATCATCAACAGCCTGAGAAAAGAAGCCCAGAAGTTTTGAGCATTAATCACCACGCTTGCTTAATGCTCAAAACTTATAATTAGAAATTATAAGCCCAGGTTTCCTCACGACGTTTTCCTTCACCGTTTGTCAGTGGTGTCTAAATACCTAATCTTTTTTTTTTTTTTTTTTTTTAATATTAAAGATTATTTCTCCACGGACTCTAGGTCCGTGCCGTTGTCATACAGTTTTTTAAACTGTCAAACACCAAGCGGTCACCGGTGACCGCGACCTATTGTTCTTTAATTGTGTCTATAAAACCGGTACTCGACGAGTTAATTATAATACATCTAGTCAATTTTTATAAAGTAAAGAGGGAACCTAGTTACATACTACAATTAACTACATCTATAATTATTAGCAAAAGTATAGGTTACATAATAATTAGGCACTATTTATTTATTTCTATTTCAAAGGCTTTATGAAACCAGCCCACCAACAAGATGGGAGAGCCGACCTGACCCAGCAGAAGGCACCCGTTCACGAGTATGACGTGTGTGTCAGCAATTGGTCCGGTCAACCTTTTTATTGGGAACGGAACAACCCAACACACAGCGCCACCGACTGTAGGACATTTATGTGTGCATGACGCCTCAACCCTTGCCACATGGGCCGATTCCAATAAAGCGTACAATAGTCCAAAGTCAATTGCTCATATTCTATTTCTACATGTTTCTGCACACACATTTCCTCATGTTGCATTCGTTCCATCACAAGCAACACTCCCCGCCCAAGAGAGCACCCATGACTGCCGCGTCCCTGTGTTTGATGGCCATTTTCAGGTTGTAGTCCTTAATACCCTGCTCACCCTCATCAGCCGCCTTCCTGATTAGTTTGCTTATCGCGTCTTCACTGTTGTCTGTGTAATAGATGCAACCATGCGTGTGACGCGATATTGCTACTACCGCGTGTGGTACGCTGTCATGTATTTGATGTTTCTTTGTTGCTGTGTTGACAACAATCACATTCGCACACGAAAGTCCCTGTGCCTCGTGTATCGTGAGCACGCGTGATCCCACGGTCGACCCGTATCCCTGGTTCTTAAGGGATTCCTTCTCTGCCTGAGTGTGTACCAGGTATAAAGTGTCGGGGAGTGACTTTGGAATCATCGCCCCCGAGAACCTTTTTATCTCGAGGGATCTCACGAACGACCTGGACGAATATATGCCACTGTAAACTGTGCTGAGGGCATACGCCACATCCATTGGATTTCTGTGGGTACACATCAATTCCTGGCTTATGGGCGTGATATATGTAGGGCGGCTGTAGAGTAGAGGGAAGAGGTTATCACGATCTATAAACGGAAGCTGATTTATGTCACCAATTAGAAGGACTTCCTTGGCTCGAGTTATTCGGGCGGCCATCACAACGGCTCCAAAGTGGTTCATGAGAGCCTCATCTACCATTAGGCGATGGCAGCTCTCTCGCTCCCCCAAGCCGTTTACTAGGATGGACGCCATTGTTCGAACCCTAGATTTGACGAGTCCTCCGATTCGGCAGGATAGTTTGCCTCTGAGGTCATTTGCTGCTTCGGTTGTCGTGGTGACAATTAGATCTTTGCCCGCTTCAAATTGATCAACTATCCATGTCGTTTTTCCGCAACCAGGGACGCCATTTGTCCAGCGAAACGTCGGAGTATGCCAGTCTCCGAAAACTTCGCCGTCTGATCCAGAATCAGAAATGGATCTTGCCATCTCTAATATTCTATCGTCCAGCATAATTCTGGTGCATTTGGCAACCACTACTAGGGAATCCCCTGGAGGAGTTTTAAACTTTAACACTCCGCATCGATCGGATTCCCTCTCGTCCAGAGACACAAATCCGGCAGTTGCGTTATAAGCAGCCATACTTCGAGTTATAGAGGTTCCTCTCAGTACCCTCGAGGTGTTGTTGTCGTATATGACTGCTTCTGCTGCTTCGAGTCTATCGTTCAGTATTAGCTCGTTTCCTTGCAGGTAAGTCTGCAGAATGGATTCGCATTTCCGCATGTTGACTTGCCTGGTTGCCTCCACCACTGCGGTAAACTCGAGAAAAGCATTTACGACATGGTCTCTGGTAGTGGACGCTTGTCGAAGCCTCGGCGGACAAACGTGACCCATAGCTGCTCTTGTTGGTGATGACCTGGGGGGAGGAGACTGTATTTGTGCGCCTCCTGATCCTTGAGCAGATTTAACCACATTTTTTCTGAAGGGTGACGAAATCAGTCCGGTTACTGAGCATATGGCCGCTGTTATTGCCCACACTCTACCTCGTGATTCTAATTTTTTATTTTCCCTCTCGGTGTTTTGTTGGTGTTGTTGCAGAGCGCTTTGTTGCCTATATCTTTGTTGTAGACGCTCTGAGCCGCTTGGAGAATCTACCCTTAGCGCGTATCGAACTGGCTTTTTGAGGAAACTCAAGTCCTCACCCCTGTTCTCGTACACGATGACTTCATGATGTTCTGAAGCCCTGACGCATCCTATAAGGTCTGCCGTTCTCCCCTTCTCATAAGCTACCACGGCAGCGTCCACACTAATTATTCTGGGACTCATACCCTCGACCTCTCCCCGCCCACCCATGTCCGACAGCACACCGCAAGCTTGTTCAAAACAAGTTATTGAGTCGACGCTGGAGAACATTGCAATTGTTTTATTGCGTGTTCGCAGTAGTCGACAGCTCCGACCCAACAGTTGCATTTCTGGCAGCGCATCGTATGTTTTGCGCCGCATACTTGTCTTGGATGTGCTGCCATTCATTAGGGAGGCTAAGCCGGGTGAAATAGTAAGCCATTTGCTGTTCTTGCTTTCGCAGAAGGCTAGCCCTAGCCTTTCACTGCTGGTGTTCATGAACAGAGCTACACTTCGTAGCCGTATTCCTTTGGAGCCGCATTCTCCATGCAAGAGTATTTGCCTCTCATTGATGGTGTGCGGTTCAGTGGTACGGGCGATCTCGGATACTGCCATGGAAGTATTTGGTTGATTCTCCAAGTTGGCTATTCGATTTGTATTATTTAATGTGCTGTTTCTTTCAGCCGCCCTGTTGAAGATGGTTTCAATGTAGCTCAGAAAATGCGGTCTTTTGGTTTTATCAGCCAGAATGGCACTCAGATTTGAGGAATCCAGATTTGCATCTATTACATTTTCTAAGTTGGTTCTGGCGGCTAGAAAACGAGGACACTCTAGAATAATGTGCCATACAGACTCACTGATAGTTGGATCGCATTCGCAACCTGCACTTTCTTTTAGTTTAAATCGATGCAGATATTCAGCGATCCCTCCATGTCCAGTCAGCGCCTGAACTTGGGCAGGTGTCAACTTTGTTGATCTCACTATTCGATATGCCTCATGGACATCTGGGAGAAACGTTTTAGTCACCTGCCCAGTAGTTGAGGTGGTATACCTGTCCTGCCACTTACGGATAGTTTCGTCCCTAATTTTCTTTTTGACATAGGACATGGGTATTCTACAGTAGTCTGCCGTGGTAAATACCTAATCTTAGAAGGTACATATAACTCGGAAAAGTCTCATTGGTACTTGCCGTTGGTAGGTTTCGAACCCGCATCCTCATACGTGAGAAGCGGGCGTCTTTAACCTGTTTGACGACATGTAGCGCCTAGCTTTATATAATAGTATAAAAGTATGAGATTATTCTGCTCATATCTGGATACAGCTCATAGCAGCAGTCCTGGCTTATTTTTTTTAACTTATTTCGCTTATTAACTAATAGATGTTGAGATGACACTGGTTTTTTATGGTTTCCCTCGAAGCCTTTGAATGAACGTAATGAAGTTCCCTCATCTTTCCTCCCTTTTCCATGACCTCTTTTTAATGTTAATATAATTTAGGTTATTGATCTTGAAGGTATTCATTTATATTTTGTAATTTATGTATTAGAATTAATTTTGTATTTATTGAGACTAAAACTTCAGAATGTAATTAATAATTTCCTTTGATTAGTGTAGCTATTAAAATTAGTGACGTGATTTGTTTTTTTACTATCGACTACCTCATTAATTTATTTACCGCTTATCCAGTCCATACAACAAACAACTTTTACAATAACATTTTTATTTTTTGTTGAGTATAGTAACATTTTGTGAATAGATCTAAATTCTTTCAAACATCTGTCCAACTATCTATAGTTCAAATCCAACGTAAGTGACGACTAAAAACCTATACAGACTGAACAAATTCGTAAACAATCAACAAGCAATCGAAATATTCGATAAAACTTGCGTTTAAACAAATAATGTTACACCAGCATTCTATTTTTACAAAATCAAATAACACTCTATTTATGTATAATACTCTAATATTGAGGTTGAAGGAAAAAGTCTATTTTAATTAGAAAATTATATAAAAACATAACTACACACACATGAACAGACTATTTGGTATTACCAATTATTTTCGTAATTTTTCTCAATGTCGAGCAAAAAACGAAAATGTTAACGTCAAATTCGTATTAGTTCTCGACTTCATTTTCTGTGCCGCACAAAAAATAAAACCTATTTTCTAAAGCTAGAACGAATAATTTGTTTGAAATACGTCTGGCTAAAGCAAAACTTGATGATGCAAACTTTTCTCAGTCAAACGTTGCGCAACTAACTGTGAGACGGTTCCTATAAATTGTACTGGTACGTACTATTTTCAGTCTTTTGTTATTAGATAGAAAAATTCAGTAATATAATTTGAACATTGACTTGCTTTTTTTCAGCAACAAAACCGTAGATATGGCACAATGTTCTTTTTAATTCCACATTCCACACTTGCTACGCCGTAGCATGTTCGTAGCAACATAACATAACATAACATCACGCCTTTTATCCTCGAAGGGGTAGGCAGAGGTGCACATTATACCACTGCACAATATAACACCCACTTTTCACTATTTATGTTATGAGTCCCATGTAATAGGGGGTGAGCCTATTGCCATATACCGGGCACAGTTCCAGACTCCGTGCTACTACTGAGATTTTTTTTAAAACCCAGTTTTACTTTGCCCGACACGGGAATCGAACTCGAGACCCCTTGTTCGGCAGTCACAATTGCGACCACTCGGCCAACGAGGCAGTCAACAAAGTACGAGTGTTCGTAGCAGTGCTACAAATAATTTTGGCTACGCAATACGTGAGCTGGTAACGCGTGATTTTAACTAAATAATACATAATCGTTAAGTAGTTGAATTAGCAAAAAATATAGCAGTAAATAAATTCGTCCGAGTTGCATTCTGTATTCCATCTGCTGAATGGTAACTCTGACAAACGCAGGATCTCTAGACATTGATATTACCCATTACGGACGTCGCTGTAACCTTTTTGCTTATATCTGCCGTTTACCTAGACTCCGGCAAGTCTGTCACTCAGACATCGATCCTGCTAATACTAAATCTGGCTCCAACGACAGTTTACGGAAATTTCGTGATTAATATTCTTGTTTGTTTGTTGTTTGAGGTTCTATTTGAAACAGGTGTTTTGGGACTGACTAATGATATTAGTCCTGAATTATTTTTTGATAGTTTTGATTGTTGTGGAATATGATAGTGTCGCTGTTGTGCTAGTGCTAAAACTTCAATAAAATATTTCATTAGAAATATTGTTTTATTTATCGTTTTTGAGAATTGAAATCATTAAATTATTTTTGTACTAAACTTAGTTTTAATATTTTGGAGAACAAAGATGTCTGTCCTACGATCCTATTGTTAGTCTCAAAGTCTTGGAAGCCAAAGCTGGTTCTATTTTTGAACTGAACGCAAAGTGAATTTTAAACGAAACATTTGTGACAATGTTATAATTATGATTGACAGTTTAGAAAGTACCGTCGTAAGTAATTATTTTACATTTGTATGAATTCTTTTCATGAAAAACTAGCATGTGTTAGAAAGTAACACCAAAATTGTCTTTTCCCTAAAGCCCATTCAACCTTTATACTGCCTTTCGTTATTAAGCCAGGCCTTCCACAATCAACGCCACGCCTTTCAGGCTCTTTTCAGGAACAGGACTTGTAGGATTACTGCGGCTTTGTCTGGTACATGATGAAAGAACCCTGCCTTCATGTGAATGGCCTGAAGCCTCCGCAAAGTCTTGCAAGATAGAATATTCTACAACGTTTGCTGGAAACTGAAATAGGTTCTGAATGCCTAGTTTATTAGTATAGATGTTTTGTTTATGCAAACGAAGGGCTTGGACATTGCTTTTGAGAACTTAATAACTACAATAACATTTATTTATAGGTTTCTTAATATTTAGCTTTAGCAGCAAAATATTAAGATTATATTGTTGATACTAAGATTATTATGGATTATAATCAAATTTGTTTAGTCTTGATTATAATGGAGAGAAGCACATAAATACATACATACATACATATACATGCATACGTTCTTCATCAATGATTATAACAATTTAAATTATGATTAATAATTAATTAATATTACACTTAATTTTAATGCAGATGTAATTTACTATCATATATTAAATAACAAAAATATTTGTCGCAAAGAGTGGATCCGTCACTTCACAAAGTTACTCGAAATATCACTTAAAAACAACAAGCAGAACGTCGAAAATACACTGTACTCTATCGTGGCTTTAATGCACTGAAAACTGGTTATATGAGAGTATGTTCGCATAATAAGTTTGACACCAATATTTTATCGTTACAAAATTTCGATACCCACTAAAATTTAATATGCTACGTATGTGAACGATGCTACGTATGTATTGCAATTATCGTTGACCTAATAAAAGACATGATCGTGAAAGGGGAACGTCATCTAAGGACCAATAATTATAATTCAGTTATAAGATATCAAACTAAGCAATTTAAACTTTATAAGGGTGGACAGCAATGCACATTATATATTACAACAATAATTGTATATTGTAGTAACCAATTTCATCAGGCATTATTATGAATTCTACGTAAAAGGTGAATTTGTGAATTGTAATGTACCAGGTAAATTTGCAGGCTCACAGAGGATGTAACGGGTTACCGGGGCTCCGGCTCGAAGTGCAGGAGTAAGAACGAGTTGAATTTTAGTCAGTAAGAGTCTGACACTCCCTCTCGCCTCACTCGGGCGGGAGAAGTCATTGGATGATTTTCCACCCTCAAAAAAGGCTACTACTAAACAATTATAGAAAAACCCGAAATAATATTCATAATACTTTTTACCGACTTCAAAAAAAGAAGGAGGCACTATGTTCCGCTGATTGTTTTTTTCTTTGTTTGTTCGCCGATTACCCCGCCGTTTGTGAACCGATTTCCAAAATTCTTGTATTGTTTGAAAGGGTTCACTCTCGAGATTGTTTCATTTTCATGAAGTCAGGACCTGATGAAGGAATCCTAGGGAAACCGAGGGATCTAACCTATCAGTGGATGGTCACCAATCAGTACTAATAATAGTTATTTTTTACTTTAAAGTGTTGATTTTTTGTTTGTTATTAATATTTGGAAGTCGGTTTTTTGAACGCAGTTTTTTTTTAATTAAAACAAATTAGACTAGTATAGAATAGTAGTACGTGTACTGGCACACTTTACCAAAAAGTTGTAGAAAACATTTTTAACAAAATGTAACTAAAACAACAGAAAACAGTGTTCCTGGCATTGTAAATATTTTCACTGGCAAGTCAAGAGTTTGTTCCGAACTCTAAGGAAACGCCTCGAGAAACATTCTAGATGTTTCGACCAAACTTACAAATATATAGACGCGATCGATGATACAAGTTCGTGAATATTTTTCTATGCTAATCATTCAAGGAATTCTAAATTTTTTTTTGTTTGTATACTTAAAATGTTGAGTCGAATCACGTTCCAATAATACTTAAGAAATTTTGGCATATATATATTTTCAGTTTTTTTTATCTGCCTGAAGGCTGACACGGAATTTATTTTAAATAATTTTCATATTAATATTGGCTTTAAAATAGAACAATCAAACACACAAACATTTCAATTGATTTACATATTTTTACTGATAAAATGTACCTATAAAGTAAAAAGTCATAAAATATTCACGTACATCACTTTTAAAAACATTTTATCATTTTAATTTTAATTGGTACATACATCAGTGCCAGCAAAATGAACTACTTTTACACAAATTAACGCAACAACAAAAAATCAAAAATACACAGCTTCAGGCATTTAGAAATCTATAAAATATTCTGCATTTAACTACATACGGACGAACAAACGGAATATCGTGTTTTTAAACGTTCCCAGTCTAGCACAGTTTTGTTTGCATAACGATCATTTTTGTAGCTGTTTCAATTTGTACGAGTTTTCATTTAAGTTTAAACTATCGACAAATGAACAAATGGTATTTCTTTGTAATTATTTGTTACAAAATACACATTTTTCTTTGAATTATTAAACGGTAATGCAACTGCTGAGTATAGAGTTCTAGATTCTATAACGTAATTGACCTGTAGGGATATAATATCTTTATAATAATATTTTATTCATAAGTGTAGCGTCTGTAACTCGTTAACTATAGTAATCACATATCTTTTCTAAATATTTTTTTTTCAATAATACTTAACATACAAAATAAAAATTCAAATCAATAAATTTTATTAAAATCTAAAAGTATACGCTTACATACGTAAAAACATTATTATGTTCGTACTAGAATAGACAAAATAAAACCTAGAAATAAAAATTCAAAGATGGCAGCAAAAGAAAAGGATGTCTGGTACTTTATTTCTATTCCGATATTGATACGGGAATATATATTTAAAATTTATCTAGTAGAGAAAAGAAAAATCTGAAAGTAATATTTCGCAGGCAATTTATTGGTGACGATGTCAAAGACAGAGGTTGAAAGTCGTTTAGATTGTACAATGTTCAGGTTGTTTTATATTTTCTGCCTAGGCTAGAAAATAAAATGCTATTTTGTGGTCTAAACAATATGACATGTCTCAGAACAGCAGTAGAACAGAAGTAAAGAATAAAAATATATTTGGCTTGTTTATAATAGGAAATTAATAAAGCATTTCTTTTTACCTACAAAAAAAAGATCTTCATATGGGTTTATTAAAAAAATGTTCGATGCCATTTGAATATAAGTGAAATATAAATAAAAACAAAAAATACGCACTTCCATTTTTGTCACAATCCATCATTAGGAAGTCGATTCAAAAACGACGCTATACCTTTAGAATTAACATTTAAATTCAAACAGCAGGCCAGTGTTAATAATCAGCGTATATACACAGAGTAACTAATTACAATTTCGGCCAGTATCACAATGGGTTCCACAGAGTAATAAATAAAGCAGAGAGACTGCTAACAATGGCGGGGGTGCGAGGACAATTGAAAATCGCTGTAGCTACAAATCTATTTGCGAGCTCGCAGTTTTGCACGTTGCCATACCGCTGAATCGTCAACCCTTTATATTTTTATTGTGTTGCAAGGACGGTAAGTGGGGTTTTCAAGGATGGGTTGTTTGGGTTACTTAGGAAATAATTACCCGTTAATGATTTACATATTTCGGACTCACAATCAATAAATTGACATTGTTCCAATGACAAATTCGACTTGGCTATTCTGTACGTACGTACGTAATACGGACTCTCGATGTGAACTCGATCGCGGTCCACGGTGTCATTGATTGTGAGAATAATCCCGACGTCTGTAATTAATTACAGAAAATACTACAAACGTGAATATGAAATAATATAAAACTGAGCAACTAAAGATTCATTACAATTTGTATGGTTCGTTTCAACTATTTCTATTAATGGATATAATAGGGTAGATGTTATATTATGTATGTTATCCGTCTGGTATATTAATTAAAAACATTAGACCCGTATTTTTTATTTTATTACGCAAACGAATAGTTACGAAGATATATTGATTAAAAATATCGCATGACGTTAATTTTAGGTACAATTTATTCTCTAAAATTACGTAGCTATCACTAAACCTAACCACTCCCAAACTTTGATTCGTTTTATCTAAGCATTGTTTTCGTATACAAGAAAATAAAAAAATACGTGTCTAATATTTTTTCATTACCTAACTGATGGACTAAATAGATTTTAAATTTTCATACCCTGTCATCATCCCTATTATTGGGACGCCTTTTTGTGTATAAAAATAAATTTCGGATGTCGTACATTAGTTTCAAAAATTTTCAATATAGTATTGTATCTGAAAAAATCTGAAAAAAAAATAATTATAATTATTTCAATACTACTTTGATTCACAGTGAAATTTAAATATCAGTCCTTTAACTATTCTGACCTTTTATTACAATGTAACTCATTCAAATATTACATTTTACTAAGTTGATACTTATTATTTGTGTTCTAGAGTTTACTTTCGAAGTATCAAGACAAGTATGCTCTTTGTAAAAGATTTAACTTTTCGCGAACTTGTTAATGCACTGAAATTCAGTTCAATGACTGTAAAGTTTTATTAATGTTTATTTTACTAATTAAATCTAGTGTTTTATTCTGATACTTTCTTTTTGAGTAGACTTAGTCCGTCACTTAATGTAGGCAGTAAAAGGTATAAGAATCTTAAGTTAATTCTATTGAAACGAATAATAATATATTTAGTAGATTTATAATGCAATGCAAATGTCGTAGTGTTCCAGAGGTAAAGATGGCCGTTTCTCATGCATGATGGTGCAGGTTCAAAACCTACCAACGGGAAGTACCAATGTGACATTTTCCGAGTTATATTATGTACTTTCTAAAATTATTTAGATATCACTGACAATCGGTGCAGGAAAACATCGTGAGGAAGCATGGGAATACATGGGACTTATATCGTAAATTATAAAAAGTGTGTATTACATCGTACAGTGGCATTAAAGGCCGTAGGTAATGTGCACCTCTGCCTACCCCATCTGGGATAAATTAAATCAATTAAAAGATTTTCTTATTATCAGCAACCAAATAAACGAAGTCAAAACCACTACTTATTTCTAAAACTCAATAACAACACTATGTTACCAAAAATCCATTTTCCCCAAGAGCGCCCCAGCTACCGAGTGTACTCACCCTTTTCCAAAGTCACTTATGGAGCATTTCTTTTTACTGGAACCCAAATCTATGTGAGAACGAAGGGCCATGGAACTAATTAATGTCTATAATAATCGTGTTGACCCTCATTACGTTGGCTGTTAGGACCACCTCCTGAAGAATGCTTTACTATCCATCTAGAAGTTTCTGAGTGCCCACCTGTCTTACGATATATTTCTATTTAGGGAGCATTTCTATTGGTCTAGTTCGGAGCAGCCATTTTGTTTTATTAAAGTTTTGTGATTTTGTTAAAATATGTTTTTGGTTATTCTTTTTAATGATTTCATAGTAATAATGAGTTTAGCAAAAAGTTATAATTATAGAGTATTTATTGTGACTAAAATTGTACTTTAAATAAAGTGTCACCATTCTGTGAATTTCCAATTACGCTAATTACCTATAAAATTAATTATATATTATAATAAATGTAATTATCGATGCATTAAAATTATGTATTAATTACCAATACCACCTTTATTTAAAGGTAACGTAACAGTAATTATCAATAAAACACCAGTCATTCCATTTTCAAATTCTGTTCTCACAAATTAAATCGTAGACCACAATAAATGTTTCGAAGCAAATACACAGAACATTTACTATCGGATCCAATTCCGTGTTACGGTCTTATTGAATTCTATTAAAACCTCAGCCGGACGGTAAAGACACTCAATTGATTTAAAATTAATCGGGATTCCGTGTTAAAACAAGACTGTACCAATGGCCGCTAATGCTACTACTGAGTGCGGGTTTCTGAGTCTAATCCTCGGGTCAGACAATGCATTAATGGGTATTCTTACATCGAAATCCTTGTTTTTGCTTTGAACTTGATTTAGGTATACATATCTGCTTTGAATTGATATGAGACCGACTGTGAAATATAAGGTTTTAGGTACATAGGTATGTACATATTTCACAAAAAATATGAGTATTGACAATTAATTGCACAAAATCTGTGTCTATTTCCATTTTATTGGTGATGCGATTGATAGTGTAGGATTTGCTTTTAATTTTTTTTAATGTTATCCTACATTAGGTTTTCTCCCTTGTCGTGGGTGGGTTTATAAACATACAAGTTCATATACACATGACACCCAGATCCGGAACAACAGTTTGTGGATCAAACAAAGAGTTGAAACGTGCGGGAATCGAACCCGTGACATTGCGCGGCAGCCAGTTGCCCAGTCACCGCCCCAACTGTGCTACCAAGTTATGTAGAAATATAAGTATGATAATATTTTACGTAACAATATCTACCCCACCTTAGTCGACATTACCACGGAGAGTATGTAGGTTCCTTTATAGGCAAGGGTCATTGTTTTAAGGAGACGTTTTCCCTAAATAGTGAAGCACAGGTGTATTGCTCTATATTTTATTGGAGACGGCAGATCGATGTTGCTCAAGTTCAATGTTTCTAGTAGTCCTGTAATATGAGAAGAGCAGTTAAGAACAGTTATCTGATTTTGAGACCTATCGTATGACTTTTTAGAGTACATTATTGATGATTATTTAAAATTAAGCATTGAAGAAATGGGAATTAGGGTACATATAAGATTGCATTATTTTAAGGTGTGAAAATCATCGCATGTCTTCTCTCGCCTGGGTGAGGCGAGAGGTAGTGTAAGACCCTTACTGACTAAAAACGACACCGTTCTTGCTCCTGCTCTTCGAACCGGAGCCCCGGTAATCCGTTCAGTTCGCCGCGGCTCTATTGGGCCCTATCTATGATGGTCTGATGGCTCTTTAAGACGCGCGCGGAACACGACGTGCCGCACGCTCGAGTCTGGTTCTGGTCGGGCGGCGACATTAGGACTGCAGGCTATTTATTTTTGAATAGAACTTTAAAGATCATATAATTATCATGCAAGTATATTTAGAGTACATTTACGAGTTATGTGATTTCCAAAAAAAATCTTTTATTTATACTGTTTTTGTACTGTATTTTGTTTATCTGTGGACCTGACGAAAACATTAGCAAAAGGTCAAAGATTACGCTAGACTTACTTCTTTTTCTTTGATGGTTCTATTCGATTCCCAAACGACAATTTGTTTTTTTTACCTCACATCGAAAAGGTCAACGACACTCTATAGACACTGGTAGATAGAATTTTGTTTTCCAAGGTTTTATTTACCTTACAATGTATGTAATATAACATCAGGCCTTTTATCCCCGAAGGGGTAGGCAGGGGTAGGTAGAGCTGCACACAGAAGTAACACCCACTTTTCACTATTTATGTTATGAGTCCCGTGTAATAGGGGATGAGCCTATTGCCATATACCGGGCACATTTCTAGACTCCGTGCTACTACTGAGATTTAAAAAAAAACCAATTATACTTTGCCCGACCCGAGAATTACATTTGAGTTACATTTTACAGGGGCATAAAGTGCCCTAATGTGCTAGTCTGACCCTTTCGAGGATAAAAGGCGTGATGTTATGTATGTATGTAAAAACTTGTCATGAGGTTAAGTATACCTATGTATCTCGTATTAAAACAATACGATTTATTTTCGAATCCATTTAGATACTAATATCCTAGTTTTGAGGGTTTACTAGATCTAGTAAATATTTCATCAACAAATTGATACGTTGAGCACTGAGCAGGCTAGATTGACATTTCATCAATGAATCGTTCCGTTGTGCCTATGATGGCATCACTGCAATTTAATCGAATTAACAGCGCCGATACCGCTATGCGTGTTTGAATTTACGATTGAACGGTTCAGAATTCAATTCCGAAGTTGCCGAACTGTTGCAAAATGTCCGCGTTTAGTGCAATTGTAATTATTTTTAGTTTATTACTGTTTTGGATTTAATGACGGTTTTATTTATTGGTGAAGGATTTTGAATTATCTTTAGGAGTTCATAGGTACTATGCTGATTAGTGACCAGATTCTGATCAAATCACTTATTTATACAATACAAATGTCTATTCGCACAATAACAATAGAGAAAAATATCCATATTATGAAAAGGATTTAAACGGAGCAGTTTTAACTAAATATTTCAGTAGTACATGAGTATGAAACACTATCTGTGAATTAAACCTCAAAATCTCCTAACAACATATTTTTCCATGAAATACATACAATAGAATTCCATAAAATTAATGATAATATTCATAAAAATTAATACCAAAAGTGCGAGTGACAGAAACAGCTTGATATTTTCGTTAATTTGTTCAGTTGCCTCATTCCTTATCGGAGTTTTTCCAAGAAATTGTTGTTATGAACACAATTTTTTGCCGCAAAATGTCCCTGTAAGAATGTAAGGCTTCATTTTTTGCTGTCGAGTCAATTGATACCAAGAAGTTGTCATGTTTATGTACTAAAATATTAATAATTAATTTTCTCTAATACTAAGATCAAAGTCTGAATTTTATGGGGTAGAATATTTTACACAGGGAACGTGCTGTACCTGCGCTAAGTTAACACGGCAAAAGCTTATTTTTATTATTTCTCCGGTCAAGCTGGACCATTCGTGTTAAAGCATGGCTCTCCAACTCTTCAGTAATTGGTGAAAATACGCTTTTCTAACTATTTGAGCGTTACAAATTCTTACAGGCGGTACTGATTACCTTCAGATATCGTACCCGCTACCACAAACAACTTAAAAAGAAGATTTTAAAATACATACATTACTTACAAGATGAATACAAAATCTGTTCATCATTATCATCATCACCATAGTCCTCTTCTCACACGGAGAAGGTTTGATCATAAATCACCACGGTTGCTAAATGCGGGTTGGAGATTGCAAACTTATAATCTGAACGCATAGGTTACCCCACTATAATATGGTATGGTCTATCTAAGAAACTTAGAAAGTACATACAAGTATGACTCGGAAAAGTCACATCGCTCCTCACCGTTGGTTTACAAATTATTACTCACAATTCTACAGAAAAGTGAGAGTTACATTGTACAGTGGCATTAAGTGCCGTAATGTACCTCTGCCTACCCCTTCGAAGATAAAAAGGCGTGATGTTACGTTATGTCTACAGAAAAATCATTGAAATTCCCATAATCGATAGATTTGTCCTCGTAAAGAAGGATTGCAATAAGAAAAAACGAATACAAAGATATTGTGTGCCCCCATCGAATCGAACCCTTATCTTGATAAAACGTAATAAGCCATCTGTTACTATGATGTAAGAGATACAGAGACGCGGTTGAAAATGTAACGCGTACAGGGTGTCCTATGAATACTGTGACTTACGTGGATACTTATCAAGTAATCAATTATTTATAGATAGATAGATTATTTATAATATTCTTTATTATATACTATTATTATTTATTTGACAATGACTAATTCAAAAAGCTGACAGCCAAGTTTCAGTAATGAAGTGGCACCACACGAAGAAGAATTATTTAATTTTATTTAAAAGTAGCTTGTTTTTTTAATATAAAGTAAAATTAGAAATAGTTTTTTTTACGTTTGCAATTGATGATGTTTTCTTACAAAAATTCTAAAGTTTAGGAAATGTAATTAGTGGAATTAGATAAACTGGATAATTGCAATAAATATAAAGACGTGTTCACTTAAACTGCATAATAATATATTTGTTACTGACTTATGTGGCGGGCGCAGCTGCCTCTAAGCATGCACACATACATAGCGTATTGATTATTCCTACGCACACACATATATGTTGTCCCTACATAAAGGAATAAAAAATAATAAGACAGTTCTTGAGTATTTTTTTTAATTTATTTAATGACAATTATATTCTGGTACTAACAATATTTTGAACATCCTATACACAATACAGCTTATAGCAATATGTATGCTGATCGTGGGATTCAGGAAATATCTTGCTTATCTTCTAAGTGGTATTCTTTCAGGAGGTTTTTTCAGAGTTTTGTACTCTTACTAATAAAGCACAGTTTTCTAAAGCCTTTTAGTGGTTCCGTGTGTAACGCTGTATTTCTATAGCTAGAGGTCAGTATTTCACTACCGGGTTTGAAAAACTTTTTTTTAAAGTTCAAGTATTCTATTATTGGATGAGGTTTTCTAATAAACATAACATAACATCACGCCTTTTATCCCCGAAGGGGTAGGCAGAGGTGCACATTATGCCACTGTACAATGTAACACCCACTTTTCACTATTTATGTTATGAGTCCCATGTAATAGGGGGTGAGCCTATTGCCGTATACTGGGCACAATTCCAGACTCCGTGCTACTACTGAGATTTTTTTTGAAAAACCCAGTAATACTTTCGACCCGGGAATCGAACCCGAGGCCCCTTGCCCGGCAGTCGCACTTGCGACCACTCGGCCAACGAGGCAGTCTATAGGCAGTTTTATAATAAACTCTTCGACTTTAGCAATGTAAGCCTTTTTCTATACAACAAAATACTATAAAAATCCTACTATTGCGAACTACCAGAATTACTTTTATCATCCGCAATACACTTTAGCATGTTTAAATAAAACCACATTTTGTTTTTTTTATGGCATAAGCCGGTAATCGAGCAGACGGATCACCTGATGGTAAGCAATCGGCGCCCATGGACACCTGGAACACCAGAGGCGTTACAAGTGCGTCACCGGCTGTTTGGGGATTAGGAGTTTGAGGATCGTTGGGGATTCAGGGATTGGTTAGATTGGGGAAGGGGAAGGTAATTGGGCCTCCGGTAACCTCACTCACACGACGAAACACAACGCAAGCGTTGCTTCACGTCGGTTTTCAGTGAGGCCGTGGCATCACTCCGGTCGAGCCGGCCCATTCATTGAGTGTGGGAGAGCCATGCCGGAGCATGGCTCTCCCACACTTGTTTTAGACGAAGGTCCAAAACACGGTTTGACGACACATCTCACTGAACAACGCAACGTTTGATTTCAGTACTGAACAAATATTTGTATGACCTACAGTAGTTTCCCGTTCCGGCTGTGTCACACTCGTGTTTGTACATGCAACCATGTTGTTACGTTGTATAGAGCCTACCGTACAACGTGAACGTGGAGAAGCAAAAAGTCAGTACGGTTCATAGCATGAACTAATTAAAAAGGTTTCCCTGCAATCCTTTACTTTGATAGTAATTTATTTGCGACTTTCAAAGAAAGAAAAGAAAGAAAGAAAAATAAATTTATTCGTCATCAGACACGGACCACCGAAAGTTAACACACAACACAAACATTGAAAAATAAAAATAAAACAATATAAAAAACATAAAATAACAAAATAAAAAAAACAACAATAAAGCCAAAAAAAAACACATTATAAAAAAAAATACTTTGTATACTATTAAGGGCTTAAGAAATACTAATCTTTATATTATACATATATAATTCTTCTGTGAGTGTGTATGTCACTGAACTTCTCTCAAACGACTGGACCGCTTTTGATGACATTTTTTGTGTGTGTTCAAGGGGATCTGGGAATGGTTTAGATTCACAAATCAGCCCGGCAGATGGCGCTGCAGGCAGTGTCTAGGTTATTTATGCTAAACGGCTGAACTAATTTGAATGAATTTTTGTTTATACATTCAAGTGGATATGCAGGACAAAGTCTGTCGGGTCTGCTAGTATTATGTAATAATGATAATGTAATAACAAAATCACATTTTTAAAACGAGATATTAAAGATATCGAGTTGTATTTACTTTCCACTGCTGACTGAGATTGCCTTGTTGGCTCGAGTGGTCGCAAGTGCAACTCGGGTTCGATTCCCGGGTTGGGCAAAATATAAGTGGGTTTTTTTAAAATCTCAGTAGTAACACGAAGTCTGTAAATGTGGCCGTTATATGGCAATAGACTCACATTCTATTGTATGGGACTCATAACATCAGTAATACTCAAAAAGTAAGCACAAATATTTTTTTTGCCATATGCAGTAACACAATAGCATTCACTCTATCAATAGTATATAATACCTATTTAAATAAAGCCTTAGTGGCTTTGTGAACAAATCGCTTTTAAAATACGATTTCGAAACCAACTAAGTTATTAATTTTGATTATGAAACAAAACATGTTTAATAACATGATAGTTTTGGTAAATATGAGCTGTAATTGCACATATTATAGCATAATTGCACTCATTAATTGTCTAAATGACTATTTTAGTTTACATTGCACAAAATATTAAGGGGAATTAGACTTTAATGTATGGTATTTATGGTCAAATATTACTTAAGTGCTAAAATATAATTAGTGTTATTGATAACATGTTTTAATTGAACATATATTGTAATGTAATTACAATGTGGTTTTACTACATTATATCTAACGTGAAAATAGTTAATTATTATGTTTTCGGCTTACTCACATAATTATTTGACAAGGAACTCGCTGCTCATGAACATGAGCCTCTAGCATGGCTTTAGCCTAGTCGTTAATTACATAAGTAAGCCAAAAAACATGATAATTAATTTAGTATGTCAGTATGTCTCACGGTGGTCGGGATGGCCTGGAGGTTTTAGACACCGTCTTCTCATGCATGAGGATGCGGGTTCGAAACCTACCAACGGCAAGTACTAATGTGACTTTTTCCGAGTTATATGTACTTTCTAAGATCTAGACACCACAGAAAAACAGTAAAGGAAAACATCGTGAGGAAACCTGGGCTTATAATTTCTAATTATAAGTTTGGAATCGTCAACCCGCATTGAGCAAGCGTGGTGATTAATGCTCAAACCTTCTCCGTGTGAGAAAAGGCTTTGCTCAGCGGTGGGCACTTACAGGCTGATGATGTCTCACGATAGTTATTTATTTATTTATTTATTTATTTATTTATTTATTTATTTATTTAGTTATTTATTTATTTATTTATTTATTTATTTATTTATTTATTTATTTATTTATTTATTTATTTATTTATTTATTTATTTATTTATTTATTTATTTATTTATTTAAGGACAACCAACAAAGCATACACCAAAATACATGATAGGTTTTTTTTACATAATATTTTAACACTATAGTGTAGCCTTAATTACAGGCTGCCACGACATGCATTATAAAAGATATGTAAATATATGTATGTATATAAATATATGTAAATAGTTGTTCAAAATCTGTAATAATCACAATTAATAATGTAATAATAACTTTCAACGTTAAATTTCATTAAAAACGCCAATGGTGAAAGATTGTATTATGATTTTATGCATACTTGTATCTATACTAATATTTATTTATTTATTTATTTATTTATAAACTATATACATACTACTATCATAACAGGAACTAATACCTAATGCAATAGTGTATGCCAATATTAATAAAATTAAATTACAAGTCTATTCTACAATTAGGTACTACAACATTCATAATTATGGTAACAAACATATTCCTTAAGCAAAGTCACAGATGGGTACAGGTACAGTAACAGGCTCTTCTGAATTCGTTCAGTGTACAATAAAATAAGTCAATGTATTCCGACATCACATTGAGCGTCCGCAACGCCCGCGTCAGGGGCGCACGCTGTAGGAGGTTGGTGCGTGCGCGTGGTATCGCCAGCAGCGCTGGCTTACGCCGGCGCGCCGCGTATGCATCCGGTACGCATAAATGGATCAGCTCCAAAACCCTCGGGTTATATAATTTGCCGCGAAGCACTTTAAATAAGTACGTAGCGACAGCTACTTCCCTCCTCACTTCAATTTTAAAATATCCCACCATGCCCAATACAAAAAGAGTCGGATATAAAAGCGGGTAACCCGGATAGACACCATACATTTTCAAGTACAAAAATCTAACAAATTTGTTTTGGATACGCTCTATCATCAGTTTGTACCTGACTTCATGCGGTGACCAGACAACGGCATTACACTCCAAATGACTTTTTACATGGGCTTCATACAGTGCTTTCAATGCATTAAAGTTGGTAAATTGGTTACCTAAACGTAATACCATTCCTAAATTTCGGTAAGCTTTTTTGCAAATATTCACAATATGAGTCCTAAAATTCAAATCTGTAGTAAAGCGTACACCCAAGTCCCTGACCTCAAAGACCCTCTGCAGTGGCCTTCCGGCCATGCAGTATTGGTGATGACTCGGGTTATGAGCTCGGCTAAACGATAACACGGAACATTTGGCAGCGTTGAAAAATAATCGGTTTTCTATACTCCATTCCTCAATTTTAGCTATATCCTGTTGTAGAATGTAATGATCCTCTGTTTGTTTTATTTTTAAAATTAATTTTAGGTCGTCAGCAAATAATAACGGTGTGGAATTATTAACTACGCTCGGCAAATCATTTATAGTTAAAATGAAAAGTAGGGGCCCTAAATTACTTCCCTGGCTTACCCCTGACCTAGTAAAGTAGGGCTCAGAAAGACTTCCGCCACAGTCGACGTACTGACATCGGTCTCTCAAGTAATTTGAGAAGAATGTCAGTGTGTGCGGTGTGCAGCCTACACTGGCCAGCTTTGACAGAAGGATATCATTATCTACGGTATCAAAGGCTTTCCGAAAATCAAAGTAGGCTACGTCCACCTGTTGTCCAGCATCCACCGCCGGTACAACGTGTGTCATAAGATCCAGCAAGTTCCCAGTCGTTCCCCGCCCAGGACGAAAGCCATGTTGTGCGTCCGACAGCAAAGGACCCACCTGTGAATACAGGCTGCTGTGAATGGCCGACTCAAACACTTTAGCTGGAGTGCACAATACTGCCACAGGTCTATAGTCACAAGCTTCAGTGCCACCACTGCCTTTCGGCACAGGCACTACCCGAGTGAGTTTCCAACGATCGGGAAACGTTGCTGTTCGAATAAACACGTTGTATAAATGCAACAACGGATCCACCAATACTGCACTGCAATCTCTAAAAATAAAGGCCGGAATACCATCAGGTCCAGCGGAACGCTTAGGGGGCAAGCGCGCGAGCGCGGTCCGCACGTCGGCGCGGCGCAGCAGCGCGAGGTGAGCCCGCGCCGCTCCCGCCGCGCCCGCCGCACGGCTCGCGCCCGCCGCCGCCGCGCTCAGTACGGGAGGCTCCGGGTTATATACTGACTGGAAGTAACGAGCAAATTCATTAGCACACTCATAGTCCGCTAGCATCCGCCCATCTTTAATTAATTTCCTATTATTTGTATTCCCCCTCCTGGATCTAACGTACTCCCAAAACGCTCTTGGCTCTCTAACCAAATGCTGTTGAACGCGGTCGCGGTACATGTCATGAGCACGTGCGATCTCAGCCTTGACTCTCGCCCTATATCTTGCAAACTCCATGTAGTCATTCGGTAGTTTACTAGATTTGTACTTTTTATGCAATTTGTATTTAATTTGTATGTCTTTAATTAGGTCAGCTGTGTACCATACCGGGTATTTATACCTATTATTGTTCATGAGACTATTCTTTTTTATAGGAACACACATATTAAACACGCCATATAACTTCTCATAAAACAAATTTATAACTAATTCCTGGTCCTGTAAACAATACATCTCACTCCAGTCTAATTTAGCTAATAAGTCGTACATTGTAATAAAGTCAGCTTTATTGAAGTTCCATAATAATTCACGATTTATCGCGGATTGCGCACACTGACTATTGTGTAATGAAGAAGTGTGTGTAGGAGACGAACGATTGTGTGCGTGAAGAGCAGAGGGCGCAGGAGGGGCGCGGGACGGCGGCGTTGGCGGCGGCGACGACGGCAACCGCGCGGTCGCAGCGCGCGCGCCAACGTCGACGCTGACGGCCAGCGGCGGATGATATTCGTCCACCGGCTGCAAACCCTCGTCCGCTGCGCTTACTGACACGGACCCGCTCGCGGTCAGTACTAAGTCTAACTGTCTATTGTGACTATTAGGTACCGCGTTACACTGAACGAATTCACAGAATGCCATAAAATATTCGTAATAATTAAAAATGTTATTGTTACACGAGTACAAGTTAAAATCTCCTAGTATAAGTAAATTATTTTTATATTTTACACATAACTTTTCCAATATGCGAAACAGCAATATATATTCATTATCGTCAGTATTCGGCGGTATGTAAACAGTACAACAAGCGAATAAAAAACGACTTTTTAAGTACACAGCAGCACAAATAAGTTCAAAACTTTGATTGTCAATATTTACATCAATTGGCACTGGCACTCGCCTTAACTCATACCTCGGTGTGGCCACTAAAAATACGCCTCCTTGTTTACGCCCATCAGCTCGGTCGCAGCGCAGTATTTGATATCCAGGAAGCACAAATTCTGCGTCGTGAATACCTTCATTGAGGCCAGATTCTGTGATCGAAAATAAATCAAAGCCTGCTGCTTCTAACAAATATAGAAATTGTGTAGTCTTCGTCCTCAATCCTCTCACATTCTGATATAAAATATTAATATTCATGTTGAAATGTTTCCTGGAGTGTTTACTGAGTTGTGTTGTCGGTAGCTTTGGTTGAGGGTCGAAACCAAACCCACTCGCAGTATTCGACATTTACTGGCCATACTTCTGGTTCACAGAGCTTTTCAAAATTAGATAAAGAAACACCAATCTTGAAAGAAGAATAATCTCTCTCGGTTTTAGGTTTCAATTTTTCAACAGATAGGTCAGAATCGTTTTCAACTCCCAGTACTTGTCTGATGTACTCCCTCAAATCTGTTTCTGTGGTAGTTTTCTCTAACCTCCACACATGTAAAAACTTTTTACGCTCAACTGCCTTCAGAGATCCAACGGAGTTATTACCTCCTCTTTTTATTGTGGAGTTATTTCTCCTCTTATTTCTAACTTCCACCCAACCACTAACGTAATCTTTAGAATCCGCTGTTTTCCTAGCCATCGCTGCATAGGTAGTTTGCACAGAGCGCGGTGTCTCGGGCGCCGGCGGCTGCGCTGAAGCGGGCGCCAGCGCAAGCGCGGGCTCAGGCGGTAGCGCGGCCGCGGGCACTGCAGCCGCGGTGGCCGACCCGGGCGCTCGCACGATGCTATTTGTCCTCATGCAGGTGTCACACGGTAGGACATCGGAAGCAGCAGATTGCATACTTTGCATAGTTGGTACCGGGGTCTGCCTCTCATGTTCCATAGTTTTGATTCTATGTTCATACGAAATACATTTTATATTAGCTTCCTTTAATTCTTGTCTCAATTTACTGTTTTCTAATACGAGTGTGCCCACCGTATTTCTTATTTCCTTCATAATATTCGACTCAAATAGACTAAGTTTCGCTAAAATCATACTATTCACTTTTTCTACTATCTGATCCGATGTCAACGACTCTTCATGTGAAGCAGTACCTTCAGGATACTGGTTCATTTCATATAGGTCCGTGGTCGGAGCAGAAACACCACGTACCGGGGTGTCGTCTGTGACGCGAATTCGCTGGGTAACATTGGAGCAGGAATCGCATTTGAAAGTACGTCTCAAATGTACCTGACCTTCAGTAAAAGCAGCCGTAGTAATATTGGCGCATGTATAATGGTATCCAGCTTTGCATCCATTACATTTAATCAGCTCCCCTGCACTGGGTTTCCTACCGCAAGCGACGCAATTCATTTTGTTTTACGAGTGCGAGCGAGACAGTCAGTGAATTCCCGCAAGAGTAAAAGAGCGCGATGCGCGGCTCAAATCTTCGCGCCACCCGCGATTTGTTTATTGTCACTGCACTTGTTAAAACACAGAAAATTGTTCAAAATTGTTATTAATTCACAAAATTATCACTGTACTCCATATCACAGGCATATATTGACTTATAAAGTTCAATTAAAACACATTATGATAGCTTTTTAGTCCCAATTAACTAATTTACAAAAATATTAACCAGGAGCGTGCTCCGTACGTGTACGCGCCCCCCACCACATCAATATATATAAATAGAAAAAAATTAAAACAATATGAAGATAATTTGCAGCAGTCGATCTTATTAAAACCATTACTTATTGCTTGTATAAAATTCGCCGACAGTTCTGTTTGTGACCACACTCAGTTTCAGAGAAAAACCTTTAACTAACAGCTTGATTTCACAAACTACGGAGTCTAGTATGAGTAATTGTGATACTGTATTTACTGATAACATTTCTATCTTCAATTACGAAAATAACTATAATCTGATATTTTATTAAGCTTCAAACACGAGAACGGTATTCCTTTTGTAACGTTGTTACAAAGATAGTATCAGAAACAGAACCAATACATACGAATTATACAATACATCAAAGATACATACATTATTTACTTAGGTTTGTATGTACGTTTGTGGGTCACGATCAAAGAGATCCACGGTGTACCGAATTAATGAGAGATCTCAACTAATATTATTAAATGTAGATCGCTGGTGTATAACTATGGTATTTGTTAAATCATTTTATAATATACTGTAGTGATTCTTTTCGATATTTATGTAGTATTTACTAGCTTTTACCCGCGGCTTCGCTCGCGTCACAAAAGGATAAAAAGTAGCCTATGTGCATATACCAATACACACAGCGCCATCTATACCAATAATTTCGTTTTCCCTCGAGAATATCAAATTATTCCGGGATAAAAAGTACCCTATTATTTAATCCGGACTTCTAACTTTACCTCTGCAAAAATTCAAAGCAATCGGTTTATTAGTTACGGCGTGAAAGTGGAACAAACAAACAAACAAACTCACTTTCTGATTTATAATATTAGTAAGGAAGAACTGCAATGTTTTTGTTGAAGTCATAAGCCCAAGAACTGCTCCAGCAGTTAGCAATTTCAATGTTGAGAAATAATGTGCAATAAAGAGTGCAGGCAGGGGAGGGGACACGAGAGCACTCGACAGCTCGAACAGTCAATATATGGCTTTTTTTTAAGGGGGAAAATCATCCAATGACTTCTCCCGCCCGGGTGAGGCGAGAGGGAGTGTCAGACTCTTACTGACTAAAAAGCACCCCGTTCCTGCTCCTGTACTTCGAGCCGGAGCCCCGGCAACTCGTTAAGTCTTCCGCGGCTCCGTACCGGCATCAGCCCTGTTAGGCCCCATCTGTGGTGGTCTGATGGCCCTTGAGGCGCGCGCGGAACGCGACGCGCCGTACGCTCGGGCCTGGCTCTGGTCGCCGTCCGCAGGCCCGTGCTTACGGTGGCCGGAGATCGTCTCGCAATCCCCGACGCCAGGAAGTCAATATATGGCTGGCGATTGCTTGACCGCTTGCAGTTGCAACTGCTCAAGTAGTCTGTGTATGTATGTGTACATAGAAGCCTGTAGTTCACTATGCAGTCGCAGCTTAAAGTAGTCGATCCTGAATGCTTCAAGTCCCTGTATGGCGGCTCATAGTAACATTCCGAATAACATGGTCGTATAACACTGTTATATTGATCTTGTATCCATTTATTGTGTGATATATGATCACTCCTGCACTTCGAACCGAAGCCCCGGTAGCCTTTTCAGCCCTCCGCGTCATCGGTATCAGCTCTATTGGGTCCCATCTGTAGTGTGGTCTGATCTGTACTTAGGCATAGTTTAAGAAATCAATAAATATATCTGATATGTAGCAGTACGGCAGATAGTTTAATTACTAGTTCTTATTAACGTACATAGTATATATAGTCACGTAGAAATTACATTGTACACACATAGTTACGTCTAGTATGTGTGTATACACAACATCAAATTATCTAATTGAAACAATAAACACTATCGGCCGCTTCAGATAGAAACATTAATTAATTGGTCATAAATTAGATATCTATCATAGTTACAATAAAATGGTTATTACTATTTTTTTCATAGTATTCTTTAGTTATTCATTAATACATAACATAACATTACGCCTTTTATCCCCGAACAGGTATCTAAAAGTGCACATTTACGGCACTTAATGCCACTACACAATGTAACACATTCATTCCACTTTTTATGTTATGACATAACATAACATCACACTTTTTATCCCTCAAGAGGTATGCAGAGGTGCACATTACGGCACTTAAGGCTTATTTAGATATTTTTAATGACTGTCATATTATGGGTTACTGACGTGAATATACTGAGAAAAACTCCACTAGTTTCGAACCACAGAGGGATTCTTCCTCATGAGCAGTGTGCGCAGTCGCGGCGATGTCGCGCAGACTACTATAAGTCAGTATAATATACACGTGAGAACCCCGCGATTTTAAGTTAATATTAGTGAAATGTTTTCTTTTCAAAAATTGAATTATAGACTCTATAGACTTCTACCTAAAGAGTAAAATGCTATATTATGTAACTTCGTCTAGACTTAATGCAACTCAAGGAAAAAAGACAATAAATGAAGTTTCTTCTTCAGTTCGATATTTATTCAAGTTTTGGTTTTATAAATTGCAACACACTTTGGGGAATAAACAGAATAGCTTCACTATAAAATTATTTGTTGACGTTCAAAAGTTCCTTCCTGGTCTTATTCAAATAAATGATTTTGACTTTGACTTTGCAACTAACGACGATGATAACGACGATATTAAACTGTCAAACACCAAGCGGTCACCGGTGACCGCAACCTATTGTTCTTTAATTGTGTCTATAAATACGGTACTCGACGAGTTAAAGCCTTCAAGTAAAATGGAAATGGCCAAAAGTTGTTGTTATAGACACAATAGTATCGGAACCTTACTACATAATTATCTAATACACAAACTTTGCAACATTATATCAAGTAGCAACCAATTTAAGGGCCGCAAAATCGCAACTGTATGTGACACATAAAAGTTATTTGTTAGGAAACTTAGCATAGTTTAATTAGCCTTAATAAATGTGCCAAATTACTCCATACGGGGTAATGTATACTTCGTAATGTGTGTAATAGCTTTGACTATTTTGTCAGTTGTAAATCTGAGGCGGTTTATGAAGACGTTATTGGTACTTGAGTCGTAATAAAATGTTGTCGAGTTCCGCGTTCATCATTTTATGAATTTTTATGTGATGGTTGTTTTTAATTTGTTTTTCTATTTTATCTGGAGGATTAGATAATAATTATTTACTAGTTTATGGGAAAGACATAGCAATTAGTAAGGACTGGTAAGAAATTGTTCAACACTTCTTATAGCGCAACTAATGTACGTCACACCCAGCACAATAATCTGTGGATCACACAAAGAGTAATTCATGCAGAAACCTTTGACACTTTGCAGGCGATTGCCTAGCCACAGCGCCTACCCGAGCGTACGGCGCGTCGCGTTTCGCGTGCGCCTTAAAGAGCCATCAGACCACCGGACAGGGCCCAATAGGGCTGATGCCGATTCGGAGTCGCGCAGAACTTAACGGGTTACCGGGGCTCCGGCTCGAAGTGCAGGAGAAGGAACGGGGTGGGTTTTAGTCAGTAAGAGTCTGACACTCCCTCCCGCCTCACCTAGGCGGGAGCTGCAGTCATTCGATGATTTTCCCCCCTTAAAAAAAAAGCCACTGCGCCAACTGTACAGTATTGAGCTTCAGCTTAATCTAAGTGAATCAGATTGTGTGCTAATAAGATTCATAGACCTGCATTATACGGTAACTATGGTAACCAATATTAGTTAGCAATAACACATATATAACATGTTATGGTAATCATGTTATGCGATGATTAAATCATTGGACAGTAGCTTGATCATTCATGTTTAATTTAATGGTATTCCTGGTATGTGTTGACGTAATTTCATATTAATTGTACAAATTTCGTAAGTCTAGGTCAGACAGGCGAACACAAGTGTCTTCTGAGGGTTTAGTTCGAGTTTCTTTTACGTGACCAGATCGAAACGTTACCACGTTCGGTGCTCTGATTGGCCTACTCCAATGAACCAACCAATAATAATGCAATATGTAATCGTAAGCAATCGGCACCGCTCATGAACATCCAGAGATTTGGGTCGGAATATCATTTCCAACATTCTTGATAGTAGTCAGGAATCATTAGAGATGCCTTTGATTAGCAGTGAATATCTGCTGACTGATTGTGGTACTGATGAAGACGATGACGTATAAAATCAAGATGAGTTCTAAAGCATTCATGCAGAATTGATACAATATTTGTATCGATACGTATATTGTATCAATTCTGCCTATTCGTGTTCATTTAATAATTTCTCAAAAACATTAACTTAAAGCCTCTTCTCACGTGGAGAAGGATGGAGCATTAATCACCACATTTGCTGATTGCGTGTTGGTGATTTCAAACTAATAATTAGAAAATATAAGCCCAAGTTTCCCCACGGTGTTTTCCTTCACTGTTTGTTTGCGGTGTCTAAATAATCTTAGAAAGTACATATAACTCGGAAAAAGGCATATTGGTACTTGCTGTTGGTAGGTTTCAAACTCGCACCCTCATGCATGAGAAGCGCGCGTCTTATCTCCGGGCCACCACGACAATTTATTAAAGTTAAAAGTAAGATAAACAAGACTTTATCATAACCCATAATCTTGTACTATTGTTGCAATTTATCTACTAAATCCAATCTCCTTCACAAAAGTTAATTCACGAACATGATTAGTACATCTACTTCAGTACATGTGACTATACAAAATAGAGCCTTTTGTCCCACCAGACGCTCATCTTGCGAGATGAAACACACAGATACAGGCACAACAGACGTTTTTGTAAGGGACGGGACATATTGTACCACTGAAATACAAGAAGTCGGAAATACAAAACTCGTGTTTTTGTATAAATCTTAATGAATGTCTTTATTTTTAGAGGCATTGGGTAGGATAAGGTACAAAAGATTAATGTTTCGGTTTGTGTGTATAAAGTACAATTAGAAATGCAAATGATTGTGTGTGCTACAATTAGGTCCAAACCAAATAAATTTTTCTTTATTGCATTTCGGACAAAATCATCTAGATAGTAGTTAGTGTTCTCCATTTTAAGGGGCAACGCACTTCGATCTACTCCAACTACTTCTTCCAACACATATGACAAGGTAATAGGGTAGTTACCTAATTTTTACTTTATTGTCCATCTTATAGATTATTTTAAATCATTAACTCGTCGAGTACCGTATTTATAGACACAATTAAAGAACAATAGGTTGCGGTCACCGGTGACCGCTTGGTGTTTGACAGTTTAAACCGCACCGCACCAACCGTGCAGTCTTACAAAAGGCACAAGTATTATTAAAAAAGTAAGCATTAGAACCAACCAACTGGCCAATCTGGAAGTAATTTGGGGAGGCACTAGATGTATTGTGGCTAACATGACAATGATGAAGTATTGGAATGTTACAATAGGGTAAATGACTAATTTTTATTATAATGTCCGTCTGGTAGATTATTTAAAATCATTAGACACGTATTTGTTATTTTCTTACAAAAACAAATACTTTCAACGATATATTGATTTGAAATGTCGCGTGATGTCACTTCTATGTACATTTTATACGTACAAATGACGTTTTAGCCCCACTCCTATACTTTGATTCGTTTTTTATAAATATTGTTTTATTATACGACAAAATAAAAAAATACGTGTTTAATATATTTTCATTACCAATTTACGGACTAATTCGATTTTTAATTATTACTGTTTTTTTATGATTTAATTACACTGTATGTACAATAATTGATTACACTGTAGGCTGAATAAATACAGGACAATCAAAATATACTAATACTCTTATTCAATTTTACTGCAACAGTTAAATATTCGCATGATAATAATATTCACAGGAATTCAAACGTAGAATGATTTTATTTAATTGTAACAAATATATTTACAAAATATTTTGGTAGATACAATAATTTTATACAATTACACTATTATTAAAAAGCTTTGTTTTCAGAGCCACTCGCGTGCTTTTGAAATAATCACTGAAATTGAAACACTTTTTAATTAATAAAATTAATAGAAATACCAATTTTTATGAAGTTTTATTGAGAATGAGTACGTGGACCATCTAGTTACCTACTTTACAATTTTATATTTAGGGCGATGTGTATAAATTATTTTTACTAGTTACATAGCATAAAATAAAGTCGCTATCCGCCGTCTGTCTGTCCCTATGTGTGCTTAGATCTTTAAAATTATGCATTAGATTTTGATGCGTTTTTTTTTAAACAGATAGAATAATTCTTAAGAAAGGTTTATATGTATAATACATGCATATTGCACCCGTGCGAAGCCGGGGCTGGCGCTAGTAACGTAAACGCTAATGCGGAGAGATATTTAATTGACTTTCGTATTAATTGTTTTTTGTTTCGTTACGAATTATCACCTGCGCAGGAATGACCCATAAGGTGAGAGATGATTTGATAAAGATCGGAGGAAACGCCTACGTGCAGCAGGAGAAATCATGTAGCTAGGTAATTATTATGAAGAGGATAACGATCACGAATAATAACTAGAGGAACCCCTCCTTATATATCTGTCTAATACCTTTAAACGAGCAATGGCTTAATATGTATGGATATATAATATTATATAATATTATATATTATATATTAACGATCTGGAAAACGGCCCCAAAGATTTTTTTTAATTATCTATTTTTATGTATTTTGGGTTGTCGGCGACGATTTTCGTTTTTTTTGTCTTTTTTTAAAAACGTTGCCCCACATTAGGATTTTCTCCTGTGTCGTGGGTGCGTTTACAAACATGCAAGCTCACATACATATGACACCTAGACCCGGAACAACAATCTGTAGATCACACAAAGAATTGATCCATGCGGGAATCGAACCGCGACACGTTGCCTAGCCACCGCGCCAACCGTGCAGTCAGCAACCGATTAATCGATCTAACTAGGTTTCATGATCAAAAAATGCCGTTTACTGAAAAAAAAAACACCGAGCAAAGATCGGTCATCCAGGTACTAGCAATACAATACACCGTACTCATGAACAATCACGTTCTTAACCTTGAATGCAAGTTTCTTGCTATAACAGTTCGCTAAAGATGACTTATATCTGTTTAAGTAGTAATGGCTGTCTAAATAATCGCGGTAAGTAGGTCGACGAGGTTAATTCGTTCTCTTGTTTATGGGGGCGACGTGGTTTAGATGCGGTACACGATTTATGGTGTAAATTGATCGTTTCCCAGAATCAGAGAGAAATATTTAATGGTGGTCGAGAAGATAATTTGGTGTGTGCAATTGGAATGATGACGGGTTATGAAAATTAAAAATAGACTTAGTTCATAAGTTAGGTAATGAAAAAATATTAGACACGTATTTTTTTATTTTTTCGTATAATAAAACAATACTTAGATAAAACGAATCAAAGTTTAGGAGTGGGGGCTAAAACGTAATTTCTACGTATAAAATGTACATAGAAGTGACGTCACGCGACATTTCAAATCAATATATCGTCGATAGTATTCGTTTCTGTAAGAAAATAAAAAATACATTTCTAATTATTTAAAACTAGCGGCCCGGTACGTGCTTCGCTACGTATAAAGTGAAATAAAATAAACAAATCGGAACATCAAATTCATTTATTTAATCAAAAAAATATTTTATTTAAAATCGAAATCAATTGCTAGCTATTTACAACACACTTAATCCAAAACATTTGGATAAACAATATTTTTTGTTTTTCCATTTTGAGCATAAATAAACAAACGGCTGGGGGTACCGACTCTGGAACAGGCAACATATAACTGGCTATGTGAAAAACAATGTTCCTCCAAATTCACACCACAAACGTGAAGTGTTTGACCTTGGGCCTTGTTGATGGACATCGCAAATGATAAACGCACAGGATATTGTAAACGTTTGAACTCAAAAGGCATATCAGTTGGAATCATAGGTATACGCGGTATCAAAACAACTTCTCCTTTTGATTTACCAGTTAAGATCGTAGCTTCAATCAAATTTGGCAATAACTTTTTCACTGCCAATCTGGTTCCGTTACACAGTTTTGGTGGATTAATATTTCGCAATAATATAATCGAAGAACCAACTTTCAGATTCAAGCAATGCGGTGGCATACCAGCCGGCTCCAATGAATTTAAAAATTCAATTGGATAATTCATTGCCTCATCTTGATTCATAACACTGTCAATTGATTTATATTTCGTGACTACGCCTGGCAGTTTCGCTTGAATTTGAAAATTAATTGCATTGACATGAATGTTTTTCGGTGCTAAAATGGCGCGTTCTGTCAACCAATCATGATTTCTGTAATTCTGAACAATATTCGGAAAAACACATTCAATCAATTCATCTATCGATTGCGCAATTGTACAAAAATTGTTCGGTACAGCGATCAATCCGTTGGTTCTGTCGATTTGTATTTTGCCGTCACCAATTTCTAACAATTGTTTTGAGAACTCATGGGCAGCTGGATCATTTTGTAGGTGAACACGCATATTAATGTTTAGTGTCAATTTTTGTAGATATCTCCAAAGAACTGATGACTTCAAGCAGGCATTTATTTCATCAGCAGGAGTTGATCGAGGAATGACAGGCAATGTTTGACGAAAATCCCCTGAAAGTAATATCAAAGCACCACCAAAAAGCTGTTGATTACCACGTAAATCTTGCATTGTTCGATTGAATGCTTCTAGTGATTTTTTATTCGCCATTGTACACTCATCCCATAAAATAATTGACGTTAATCGCAGAACTTTTGCCATAGCAGAATTTCTCGATATATTGCAAGTTGGAGTTTCAATCACCTGTACATTCAATGGCAATTTTAATGCAGAGTGTGCGGTCCGACCACCTTCTAATAATGTAGCAGCAATTCCCGAAGATGCAAGTGCTAGTGCAATTTTCTGATCTGATCGAATAGTCGCTAAAATCAATGATATAACGAACGTTTTACCTGTGCCACCAGGTGCATCCAAAAAATATAATCCACCTGCATTATTGGAAACGGCTTGCATGATTGTATCATATACATGTTTTTTCTGAATATTTAATTTGGTTATATTCGATTGTACAAATAAACGCAAATCATTACAGTTGAATTCCTGCTCACGTTGCAATTCACGATCAAACAAATCATGCATGGGACGATTTGGTGCGGTCATACCCAATTGTACTAATGCTTTATTTGCAATCGTTAGACATATATCTTCAATTATTATCAAAGCTTCGTTGCACATTTCCAAGGTAATCAACAAATCAGGATTTCTTGCATGATGACGCATACGAATTAAATGAACTGACGGCATGAATGACATAACAACGTGCTTGTCCTGTCAACAAAACTTCAAAAAAGTTTCTGTGAAAAAAGTTTCTATTGAATTCATTTATTACAAAAAATGTGACAAATGAGGAACCGCTCGACCGATTTTGTGCAAACTTCACATAAACCATCTACTAAATATGCCGACCAAATCCTAAGCATTTGGTTTGGATAGGTGAGCCCGTTCTTGAGTTATGGAATTACAACGAAAAGTGGCATTGATTTTTATATATATAGATAATCTACCAGACGGATATTGAAATAAAAATTAGACATCTACCCTATAATGGGGGAAATACGCTTATGTATAGATATTTTTATGTTTTTGTTTATACTTAGGCAGTAGGGAAATAAAGAGATCTAGAATAGGATTCACAGGGCCGACAACCGAAAACATTCTTGCACTAATACGCAATGGTATACACATATTAGACGTTTCAAATGTCATTGAACGTGGCTTTTTTAAGGGGGGAAAATCATCGAATGACTGCTCCCACCTGGGTGAGGTGTAGGGAGTGTCAGACTCTTACTGACTAAAAACCACTCCGTTCCTTCTCCTGCACGTCGAGCCGGAGTCCAGATAACCCGTTAGTTTCTCCACGACATAGAACGTGTCTAAAGCACTACTTAAAACTTGAAACAATTACTGAGTACTTTGAAAAATCTAGGTAATTTAACTTTTCTGGACACTAAACAACTATTCCACTACATTTGAAACTTCAATATTAACTATCCAATTTGTTTTGTGTACTTGAAACATTACAGATGGAAATTACACGTTATTAGTGATACTAGGAATAGTTTCACAGTTTCCAGGTATTAACACTTCAAATGTAAAATGATATCTCACGTGGAGTAGTTCTCCAACATATTAAGTCGTCTGTGTATTATATTATAAGCACACAGCTTACTTACTTACCTGGTTTGTTCCTGCGGTTTTTTATTGTTTATATAACTTTTACCCTGAATAACATTGGATAAATTTTCGCAGTACTTTTTCTAAAGTGACAAAAATTTTGCTATCTAATGAGCTTTAAACCCGGTATTTTAATCAAATATAATGGAAAAAATAGGAACTAGGTGTGATTTTAAAAGAACATTTTAACATTAATACTTAAAAAGATATTAATTTTTTTCGCTAAATTTCAACTTTGATCCTCTTTTGCCACAAGTAGAGTTTTGGCGCTATAGTCTTTTGTCCTTTCCACTGACTAATATATTCTTATTTTAATATTATTCAGGTGTACATTTATGAAAAGAAAACACTGTTTCACCATATAATGTAATATATCAGTTAAGTATAATATACATATATTACAGAATTCCTGTGAAACTATGTAGAAGGACCGTTTCTACGAATTAACACCTCAGATGGAAGATAATACCTTCCCATTACGATATCATACCTTTGGCACGTATTAAGCCTCCTTCCTGGTATTGTAAGGGACTCCTGATCAAAAGAAAATTGTGCTATGGTATGTATATCTTAGTACGAAGACTAAGGATTAGTATCATAAAATGAAAAGCACAAGATACGTGTGTTTGATTTTGTAAAGTAACTAGTATTTGTGCTGCAACTATAAACGTTCAATTGAAATTGTACTTCATTACTATACTAATGTAATTCAATTTTGTACACAAATTTCACCTCACACGAAATGAAACGGAATTATATTTGAATTACGAGAATAGGTACAGATACATCTCATTCAAAATAAATAATGCCACTCGCTACCGTACAAATACACAGTCTACTCACACACACATACATACACAACGCTCAGCACACACCAAATAAACTGGGTCCAGTTCTTCAAGCACTTTCCCGGGGTTACTTTGAAAATTTATTTGTCCCTCGGCGCGGTTAAATGCTTGCAATACTTCATACTTTACCAAGGATCATTTAGGCTTCGCTCGGCTTTTGTTCTTTTTCAAATAAAAAATAAAACCGTATGTATTTTTTTTTCTTTTTTTCACTGCTTTTTATACCTGGAGTGTTGGCGCGTTTTAGACGATAATCTCTTGAGAACTTCACAATAGAATGCGAGGAATATTATTTTGTACGAAATAATGTTGTTTTCGAGTGCTGACCCGGATACCGTGAATATATTTAGATTTATTTTAACTACTTCGAAGCTCGGCGAGTGGAAAAATAATGGTAATATTATGTATCAAAATCGATTTGGTTTCATTATACACTGTGTACTGTTATGAATATAAACTTGTAACACCGGCATCGTCTAATAAGAACTGAACTTTATTGCGCAGAACATAAGAGTCGGAAGACTATCTGTGTTACCTATAAATAAATTAGATTTTTAACAGCCTCACTGGAACGGCTTGTTGGGAAAAGTTAATATTATATTACGTACGTACGCCACGTGTAAGAATTGTGTAGTTTCCTCAAAATAATATATCTATATGAATAAATCAATTCTATTGTAGTTTTATACAAGAAATTGTCTATATTATACGAACCTAAAATTCTAAGAAAAAGGAGGCAAGAGCTTCACAATTATCCATTCAGAGTTTTGCTGAGATTCTTTCACTCAATGTATGTACGTATAATTTTTTTATAAAGAAATATGAGTAATAAAGGCTAAGTATTGCAGGAATAGGGCAAAGAAGAAAGGAAAGTTTTGAAAGTAACGAATACTGCCAAAAACAATATATACGAGATACAAGTTTTTGATACACTTGGTAACAAAAGATCGTGGGCAAATATATCATGGGGCTGTTTACGTTTACATACTATATTTGTACATGCATATATTCATGTTGGGGAATTTTCTCTCGCATGAAATATGGTGGTATTTCTATCTAGTCCATTACGATAACGTTTCCGGGTCCTAATTTCTAGGGCAGACATTACTTGGACTACAGCATTTATCTTTATATAGACACTAGCTTCTGCCCGCGACTTCGTACGCGTAATCCCATTTTTTCCCGTCCCCGTTCGTGATTTTCGGTAAAAAGTAAAAAAAAAATTGGTTAAAAAGTATCCTATGTCGGTCTCCTGGCTCTAAGCTACCTCCCTACCAATTTTCAGCCAAATCTATTCTGCCATTCTTGAGTTATAAGTGGTGTAACTAACACGACTTTCTTTTATATATATAGATATTCTAATGTAGAAACTGCTTTGATTTTTTTTAACGCATAAGCCGGTGAACTTGCAGACGGATCACCTGATGGTAAGCAATCGCCGTCGCTTATTGACACATGGAACACCAGAGGCGTTACAAGTGCGTTACCGGCCTTTTGGGGATTAGGAGTAGGAGCCGGCCCATTCGTGCTGAATCATGGCTCTCCCACACTTAAATAATGATAAATTAAAACATTAGGTAATAATCATTTTGAACGGGTTTGTTTATTCCGTTTTGTACAGATTTGCCACCTCTTTGAAGAACTAGAAGGCGTGACATTTTTTATATTTCATGGGCCGATGTTTGACCACTATCTCTCGCCTGGTGGTTATATTTTTTTACAAGTCTAATAGAAGCGGGGATTGAAGAGGAATAACCCAGGTTAAGCAAACTATACGAAGAATGTCTTTAACGATCTTCTTCAATCAAACATCTGTGCTTATTTCTTGAAAAAAATCGTACAGTAACAGTGTACTCGACATAACAAGAATGATAAATGACGTAGCACCATCAGACGTAGTTAATTCTTATACCTCCTGTATAACGAGCAAATACTTACAAAATTCATAGTAATGGCGACCCAACCATTTCAGCTATCTCACATCGTTCTCATACTAAATTCATAACACCCCTCTTGAAGCCCACTGCTGGACAATAATTACCGTCTGATAAATGGTAATGACTATGTTTTATAACCCTATTTACACCCTTAGTAACGATATTGAAGGATAAGATGTCGGTAAAAACATGATATTATTATGTAACAGAGAGTTACTTAGGCTGGATGTGGTTTCTACATCGTATGTGTTTATGAAATACTTTTATTCTACGGATAAAAGTAAGTGTTAGGATTAAGGTTTTGGAGATAGATACGTGCATGTGTAATCAATTTAGTCAATTTTGCCCACCTTTTTACAGTCTTGAATTGTTACATAACATAGCATCACGCCCTTTATCCCCGATGGATAAGCAGAGGTGCACATTACGGTACCTAATGCCACTCACACACACACCCACTTCTCACTAGAAGTGGGTGTTACATTGTACATAAATAGTGATTTATGTTTTAAATTCCATGAATTTTTAAAACCCAGTTGTACTTTGTCCGACCTTGGAATGCAACCCGAGACTCCTTGCCCGAGACCACTTGCAACCACTCGGCCAACGATGCAGTCTCGAATTGTTCTGTGTTTTCACACTAAACTACTCATTATGGTGGATGAGAATCAGTTCCAACATGAAAACTAAAACTTTTAATTCGATCAAGCAGCTCTCTTCTGTCTATCTACCACTTCTAGCTATAGTAATTTCTTGTCAGACCCATGATTGATTCTCAATTTTTAGGCGCAAGTCATTGCGATAATCTCGTAGGTTATTGGATACTTGGCAACTAGATCTACATTATGTGCTAGATATTGTAGTTGCTAGGAGCCTTCCAGCTTATGTAACTGTACTAGATTTGGATAGCAATACTTCAGTGAATCAGAATTTATTTTGTTACTAGCTTTTACCCGCGGCTTTGCTCGCGTCACAAAAGGATAAAAAGTAGCCTATGTGACATATACCAATACACATACAGCGCCATCTATACCAATATTTTTGTTTTCTCTCGGGAATATCAAATTTTTCCGGGTTAAAAAGTACCCTATTATTTAATCCGGACTTCAAACTTTACGTCTGCAAAAATTCAAAGCAATCGGTTTAGTAGTTTATAATATTAGTAAGGATTTTTTATAGATTTACAGTTTAGAACAATCACTTGACTTCATTATACTGCACAATACACCGTGATATATCTGTTTTGTTTTCGGTCAGAAGTAAAATGGTTCTGTCCTGGTAATAAAATAGTTTTACAAAGAACAAAATGTTTAAAACAAAAGTTATCTGGTGAATCATTGTAAACAACAAACTTCGAAAGCGCATTCAAACTCTTATACGTTCTCAAAACATCACGCTTGTAAGATGCGAAGAAGTATTTCTCGTCAGGTGGCACGTGTGTTGCGAATAGTGCCTAGACATTTACGTCTAGTGTTTCATATGACTATTTCCACGAATTAAACTATTTTTTTTGTGGTATAAGCCGGTAAACGAGCAAAAGGATCACCTGATGGTAAGCAATCTGCGTCGCCCATGAACACCTGGAATACCAGAGGTGTTGCAGGTGCGTTTCCGGACTTTTGGGATTAGGAATTTGAGGATTGTTAGGGATTCAGGGATTAGGGAAGGGGGGTGGGTAATTGGGCCTCTGGTAACACGACGAAATACAACGCAAGTGTTATTTTACGTCGCTTTACTGTGAGGCCGTGGTATCACTCCAGTCGAGCCGACCCATTCGTGCCGAAGCATGGCTCTCCCACACTTATAAAATGATGTCTTTTTTTTGCTTTTCCTTTATAAATAGAAAGTACTTCTTATGGAAAATTATTTTACAACGAGACGATAGACGACCTATAAGAATAGGGATTAAAAAAAATCAAAACAGTATTTTTCTCTTAATTCTTATAGGTACTTTGATGTGAAAGGTAAGATTATGTATATATGTATATTTAATTACATCAAATTCACATAGTAAATGTTTTTTAAAGTACACTTGACATGTAAGAATCAAAATGGCCACTTGGTCTACGATCCACGTGGCTTTCTAAATAATTCATTTAATGTAATGTTTGTGACCTTGGGAATTTTTTCTTGGAAAGATTGGAAAATTTTCTTATAAAAAAACATGTTCAACAATATGGTTACTTTAAGAGTTTTCGGTAACATACTTTGTTGGTCTTTTGCGGTTTTTAATATTACATTATGTTGTTATCTGCACGTGTTTCCTGGTGACCTTTGGTATCAATTATTTATTTATTTATTTATATATACAGCTGCTTTTTCAGTTCATTGGTTGATTTTATCTCTTAAGATCGGGTGGACGTTTGCGTAATCTCTTTACACGTGTCCAGAGTAAGATGATTGAAGTACGTAAGTATATTGTTTTTAGTTTGAGGAAAATTACACAATTACAGGTTTTGGCTACGAAGTATTAGGTTCAGATAGTGTTGCCGTTAATATATTTCAAATAGGAATGTAGGATTGTAATGATATTTTTAAAGATGACTACCTCGTTGACCGAATGTTCGCATGTGCGATTGCCGGGCAAGGGGTTTGGGGTTCGATTCCCGGGTCAGGCAAAATATTACTGAGGTATAAAATAAATTCTTAGTTACTACTAAGAATTTCCGGAAGTGTGTTCGGTGTATGGCAATCGGCTGACCCCCTATTACATGGGATTCAAAACATAAATTGTGAAAAGTGGGTGTTACATTGTACAGTGGCATAATGTGTCTCCCCTTCGGGGATAAAAGGCGTGATGCTATTTAATTAAAAAAAAAACTTATATAATGCCAATTGTACAGTGGCATTATAAAGTGCCGTGATATGCACAACGGCCTATCCCTTCGGGGATGAAAGGCGTAATGTTATGTTATGTTGTTTAAAGATCACTTAGATCTCAGTCTCTCACTTAAATCTACATTGCAACAAATAACAGGTTAATAATAAAAACTAAAGTACATATTTAGCTCAATACAAAAATCAAACTAAAAACCCTAGAACTCCATTCAATAATAAAACTAACGAAATAGTTGCTAAAACATCTATAAGAAAACTTAGGAAAAACTGTCGACTCTCAGACAAAGTGACTAAATGCATTAACTGTGGCGGACAAAACGAACCGCATTGAATATTTATCAGCTGCAGTCAGGTCTCCGTGAATATTCCAGGTGCCCCGTCCACTGGGTGGAGTACAAGCTGTTCATCTTGAATTACTTGGCCACTTTGCTTTATTCTATCTGTGGACTAGACTTTTGTGGGGTCTTTTGAACGATTGAATGAGTGTTACAACTATTCTTACTTATATATCCGGAATTATAAAATAAAATAAAAATAAAATACTATTGGGTTTTTATAAATTCTCAGTAGTAGCACGGAGTCTGGAATTGTGCCCGGTGGCATGGCAATAGGTTCACCCCCTATTACATGGGACTCATAACATAAATAGTGAAAAGTGGGTGTTACATTGTACAGTGGCATAATGTACACCTCTGCCTACCCCTTGGGAGATAAAATGCGTGATGTTATGTTATATCCGGAATTATTTGAATTGGTTATAGAAGAAGAAATGTCTTACTTTGTTTTTATAATAACCATAGTGAGACATACTAAATTAACTTAAAATACTAAGAAGAGCTCTAATAGTTTCGAACCACAGAGGGGTTCTTCCTCGGATGGTGCGCAGTCACTACTGACATCATGTTTTAACTTTATTCTATTTAAAGTAACATCACGCCGTTTATTTCCGAAGATATAGGCAGAGGTGCACATTACGGCACTTATTACCATTGTACAATGTAACACACACTTTTCACTATTTATGCTAAGATTCCAATGTAATAGAGGTGAGCATATTGCTATATACCTGGCAAAATTTAAGGCTCGGTGTTACTACTGGGATTTTTTTCAAAAAAGAACCTGTCATTGTTTGTCCGACCCGGGAATCGAACCCTAGACGCTTTGCCTGGTCACACTTATGACCACACGGCCTACGAGGCAATCTTTATTGTATATAAACTAGATTATTGTTGTTTATAAATGGTGTTCTGTAGTAAAGGTCACAGCTGAGTAGCCGAAGTGTAGAATCGATAGAATCTGGGTGTAGGAGTTGAAGGCGAAGATCAAAAGTTCGAACTTGGTGGAAAGGACTTTTTAAAAGACTATATCTAGCAGAAGATGGAAACGGCCTAATCATAATATTGAGTTAAAGAAGTTTATTTGGAGACGATTTCGGAATTTTATTAATCTTGTAAATATAATGCTTGTTTCGGCAATAAAACATATTTCATGAAAAATAAATCTAAGGCAAATATTACTACAAAAATAATACGATCATAACAACAAAGAGTCTTTATTAAAAAGAAATAAACTAACCTTTATTTAAACAGAAATACAAACTTTATTCATTAATTAAATGTAAAAGATTTAAAATTAATAACGTTAAAATGAAACGTCGAAGTTCTAAAACGTTTCGAAACAACAATATCCACTTATAGTCTAAATACTTCATCACTTCAATAGTACAGAGCAGAACGACAACTTTAAAGGAGCCCTAACTTGAATAATACATCCCCCAACTTAAAGTAAATACTTTAACTTAACTTCAAATATGAAAGAGAGGAGAAATAAAAGATCCTCCTTTGTTTTTTAAGACTCTTTACTTGAAACTCTTGGTACAGTTTCGGTGTAATAAAGTTACGAGAATTATGGAAGAAAGAATAATGCAAGAACATCACAAGTCTGTTGTGTTCTTTAAATGAAAACTTTTGCATTTTGAACACAAGAAACATTTACATAGTATGTTAATATCAAGTGGCATCTTTGTATTAAGTAGAAAGTATTCCACACACGTTCTTTATCATATTATGTCTAAGCAGATGTGACAAAGGTTTTCAGTCAAGGACATATTTTTACTGCGAAGCTTGCTCATCAGGTTTTCATTATTTTTCATAATTTTCGTAATGATTTTTAACAGATATACAGAACTTTGTTCTAAATACTACATTATCACATTACCGCAAAATATGACAACGTCAGTATCGAATTTCGCATTCCTTGCCAAATTATAACACGAAACGGGTTCAAAAACTTTGTAAGAAAAGAATAATTTAAGGTATATATCTAGCACAACGAGGAACCCTTTCATGGGCTATTAAAAGAACAATCCTTAACCAAAGTGTTGATTGAAACGAAGCTAACTTTTTGGATTTAATTCAGTTCTGATTGTTTCATTTTCCGCTTAGGGGGTGGCCGTGGGCGGTGGCTCGTGGAATTATACGTCGAGTGTTATGCGATGCATTCATTAAAGTTTGACCACCAAACATTTTTGGAACTTGCTGTGTCAGTTGTGGACAGAGTAATTATGGTTTTATCAACCTGACCCACATAGTGTATTTAATTAGCCAATCACGTTTATTAATTGTGATAGTGGTTGTATTTAATATGAATTGTGACATCACTCACATACACACGGGACTATAAATATCATCATATATAATAATAATATAAACATTAACTATCGTAGGTATCAATATGTTTTGCTATCAGAAAGAAAATCCTTCTTGGTTTTTGTTCATGCAAAAATAATATTGTACCTTAACTTTATTTGTCTTAATTTATTTTTATAACGTACTGTTGTTAACACAGGACACTTTGAAATTATAAATTCCAACGCAACGTTACAGACACCGCCAGAGACATAAACAGTAGCAGCAACCCAACACGGGGAAGATTTAATCACCACACGCGAAAAAAGACACGGACATACATACAACACGAGATAAAATAACGGTGACATTTTTCTTGCCAACCTTACCATAATAGCGAACATTTACGAGAATCCTTTGGATTTCTTTTTTGTTACTTTTGCGGCTTGGAGCCGTTCCGAGTCACGGTTTAGACCGGTATTACTGCGTTACGGCTTGCAATAGGATCACTTAATTCCACCAAGGAATGGGAAGGTGAGATGCTGTAATTTAAGGAACAAGGAATTTATATTATGTGATGTTTCGGAGGAAAATAAAGAGGTTACCAACATCGGGGTAAACGTATTATTGGTTCTTGTCTGTAACGATAACGTCTTCGGGGTCGAACGGTTAATTAAGTCTGAGACTTATCGCTAGAAGCAAGAAACCAAGCCTGATAGCATTATTAATGTCTAATAAAATAATGTTGTCCGAACTAGTCCATAATAACACACGGGTAAACCACTAGGAATTCGCTCCAACGCAACTATACAAAACAATTTACACGTACGGTGCCGAAAAATGACGTGGCAAAATAAGGCCGTTTCTCACACATAAGTTAAACATTGTTACTTCATACGGCGCCCGCTGCGTCCCGCGTGTAAATGCCGCCATTCCCGACAATGAGTAGCTACCTTTATATTAACCTCGTTTGCCGTAATGACGTTGAATTTATTATTATTATTAGGGCTTGTGCACACGTGAGCTGAAGAGCTGAGCTGAATATTGAGTTGATTTTGAGTTAGTTAAGCAATTTTACGTTGTTGGGTCCCGGGTTAAAGACTAACTTTGTATGTTATGAACGGATGATTTGTTGTTTTCGGACAGTATCTGCCCCTTCTGTGATTACTTCACGGAAAACGAATTACGAATCGAGTTTTTGTTATCAGTTAATACTCACAGAAACTTCAACGTACGTCTACTTCCTTTCAAAAGAAAAACAAATATGACACATGAAGACACACCTTCCAATAGAATTAAATCCTCCACAAACTACCAAATCTCCAAAGCCCAGGAGTAAAAGTAAATGCATTGAAAGCACGTAACATTCGTACTCCATGTAGCGATGCTTAACATCAGAGATCGACGTGTTCGTCTAACTTTCCACATCGTACAGGGTGCTTCAGTAATGGCTCTGTTTGAACCTCTTTTTAAAGCGTGATTGCAACTAACATTAAGAGTTGTAAATTACAAAGTTGCAAGTTTGTTTGTAGATAGGTAGGTGCTAGCGTTGTGGTCTATGTTGGTAGGTTTTGCTTGTGTTTGCGGTTTTGCTACGATCTAGACGTTTCTGTATTTTATTTTATCATTACTTATACGTTGCCCCACAATAGTATTTTCTCCTGTGTTGTAGGTGCGTTTACAAACATACGAGTTCACATACACATGAAACCCAGACCCGAAACAATAATTTGTAGATCATACAAAGTGTTGTTCCGTGAGGGAGACGAACCCGCGATACGTTGCACGGCAGCCGGTTGCCCAGCCACCGCCCCAACCGTGCAGTCAGTTTTTAACACGTTGTCTATCAACTTCTATGTTGAGTGGCACAAGGAGAGGATTTGACTGCAGTCGTTGTATCTGAGACTTCTATATTATTTTAAATTATAAATTACTGCATAGTACAATTAAATTTTAAAATAATAGAGTACGTTATTAGATTTTAACTTCCGTGAGACACACTCAATTAATTACTATGTTTTCGACTTACTCACGTAACTGTTTGACAAGGAACTCGACTAGTTTTAGTAACAGCGCGACACACGACGCGGTGACTGTCGGTGCTACTCAAGAATATGAGCCTGTAGCTTGGCTTGAAACTAGTTGAGGTCTTTGTGAAATAGTTATATGAGTAAACCGAAAACATAATCCTTACTATAATATTATAAATTGGAAAGTGAGTTTGTTTGTTTGTTTGTTCCGCTTTCACGCCGTAACTACTAAACCGATTGCTTTGAATTTTTACAGACGTAAAGTTAAAAGTCCGGATTAAATAATAGGGTACTTTTTATCCCGGAAAAATGTGATATTCCCGAGGGAAAACAAAAGTATTGGCATAAATGGCGCTGTGTGTATTGGTATATGTCACATAGGCTACTTTTTATCCTTTTGTGACGCGAGCGAAGCCGCGGGTAAAAGCTAGTAATTAATAGAGTACATTGATTCTACTTCATTGTCTATTGAGAACCTCAATACTGGAACTCAATACTAACCTAAATTAGTTTATCACAATGGATTCGTCCTTAAACTTATTATTAGACCCATTGTGTAAAATGTCTTTATATAGTCTCAATTAATTTTCATCCTTGAAACCATATATCTAAATAAGATGTTGACCTCAATCACAATACTTATGACCTACCACTCAAACGCCACTCAATTTTAATTAGCGCCTAGTATAGTTCTGTCTCTATAGTTTTTTTGTAAAATGACAGTGATGGCACGATATTTAAGTACAATAGGGATGATGACAGGGTATGAAAATTAAAAATCTGATCCGTAAGTTAGGTAATGAAAAATTATTAGACACATATTTTTTTATTTTGTCGTATAATAAAATAATACTTAGATATAACGAATCAAAGTTTAGGAGTGGGGGTAAAACGTTATTTATACGTATAAAATGTACATAGTAGTGACGTCATGCGACAATTCAAATCAATATATCGTCGGAAGTATTCGTTTTTTGAAAAAATGAAAAATACGTGTTTAATGTTTTAAAATAATCTACCAGACGGACATTAAAATAAAAATTTGTCATCTACCCTATTCGGGCGTTAATTCTGTTTACCCTGTATTGTAACTTTCGTGAGACATACTAAATAAATTGCTACTGTATCAGCGCGACAGTCGCCGCGTCGCGGGTCGCGAAATGCTGCTCATGAATATGAGCCTCTAGCATGGCTTGAAACTAGTCGATCTCCTCGTCAAATTATTACGTGAGTAAGCCGAAAACATATCTTAAAGAAGCACAATTCATCTCATAATATCTTTGTAAACAGAGGGCGTGACAATAAGCTGCACTACGTCATAACACGCCACGTCACGTGTCTTGAGCACGAGTCACTGTTTAATTGCAACGTGTCACGTGACATATTAGCTTGCACCAGCTAATTTTATGTAATCAGTTTGTATTTCATTCATATAATAGTAAGTTAGCTTACTAGTGTGTGAGTACAGTGAACAGTGGTGTTTTGCTTCGGTGAAAAGTCAATTGACAATTGATCACTGTCAAGAGGTATTTATCTTGGGCGGTCAAACCTACATTTGTATATCTAGAAATAAATAAATGTATTGGGTTCGATACCCGGGTCAGGAAAAGTATTACTGAGTTTTTTTTTATTCTCAGTAGTAGCACGGAGTCTGGAATTGTGTCCTGTATATGGCAATAGGCTCACCCCTATTACATGAGACTTATAACATAAATAGTGAAAAGTGGGTGTTACATTGTACAGTGGCATAATGTGTCTACCCCTTCAGTGATAAAAGGCGTGATATTATGAGAATAAAAATTCTTAATTTTGCTGATCACAAACTAACGACTATAAAAATGACTCAAAATCACAGAATTCAAATTCTAAACTGAGAAGATGATCTATTTTCGTATTATCATTACTTCAGAAAGCTTAAGCGTAATAGTTTATTATAGTCTATGTTTGATACATGGCGATAATATCTCTTTTAAAAAAGAAAATATTAAAGTTATAACTTAGATTACAGTGAACAATGCGAGTGATTTTGTTTTGTCACGTTGCAGTCATATATTTAAGGTTCTATACAATAACCAACTCACTTTACAGACTTTGTTATAGATCTCAGAGAGCGAGACAACAGCAGTCTCCACACATGAACGTGTTACGCATCTTGATCTTCAAGCAAAATTTACAGTTTATTTGCTATGTCACGCTGTTATAATATATATGTGACGTGACATAGCATCATGTACATTATTATTATTAAAAGAAATCAGACTTACAGTAGCGGTCTCTGATAAAAAATAATTAAAGATAATAACTTAACATATAAAGTGAATTATCTTTTCATCAATCCAATTCCTATACCTTAAATGATGAAGTTTATTTAAGTTTAACATTTTGTTCTTTTTCAGACCGATAACCAATAGCATAACGCAAAACATTGCTTAGTTTCCTGTAGTATTATTGTATATCTCGCAATAAAATCTGAGTCTTTCCCAGGGAAACAGTTTTTCAAACCCAATACTTTTACCGAAAAATGTTAGTTCAAAGTTTAATCGTTCGTTCGTATCAACCATTATTCCAAGGAGACACACAATCTTCACATGATATACTCATACAATTACGAAACTAAGTTTTTAACATTAACACGTTATAGTAGTTGAATGTCCGCAGAGCTTAAACGCGTAACAATAAACCTAACTATGTCACGACACACGTGTCACGTCTTCAACTAAGGCGAGCACGATTTAGAGCATAATTGTGCTGTGTCACGCTTCACGCCGTAATAATGTCTGTATTATGTTCTTCGCATAGGCAATTTGTTGCGCGGTTGAAAGTCCAGGTAAATGGACGCGGAAAATATAAACGTTACAATAAAAGGTCCCGGCCAATATAGACGTGTAATTTTGACGGCTTTTTTTCGGGTACCGACGAAAATACAGGGAAAATGTACAATGTGGACATGTAGTTAACTGGATTATATGGAAGGTAACATGACAATTTAAATCATGCTTGTAGTTATTACATTCACAAAATTTAAAATACCATCACATAACGCCAAACTTCAGACAAACAAAATTTAAAAACCATTACATAAAAACGCAAACTTGAATAACATTTACAAAAACATACTCTTTGAACAAAACAAAGTAACAAAATGCATACAAATACAAAACTGCACTAAAAACAGTACAAAGTTCTACCTGGATACCGTTCTCAGTAACATAAAACCCTTAAAACCTTTATTTTACAGTTGAGTTTTTGAGAGTAACCTCTATGTGAATTGTGAGTATCAAAGAGGAATCAACGTCAAAACTGAAACTTTACGCTGAACTAACTTTAGAGGACTGAAACCAACTAACTCTTTAATTTATATTCGCAAGTTCTATACCCACAGTAAAAAGGAAAAACTTTTGACTGAGATTGCGAATACAAATTATATTTTTTACTAGTTCAAATAAATATTAGGATTATATAAAATTCAGGGTTTTAAGCCTTTTAAAAACATAATGATTTACATCTTCATAGTAAATCCTATCGTCGTGGTGGCCCGGAGGTTTAAGATGCCCACTTCTCATGCATGAGGGTGCGGGTTCGAAACCTACCAACGGCAAGTACCAATGTGACTTTTTCCGAGTTATATGTACTTTCTAAGATTATTTAGACACCACTGACAAACGGTGAAGGAAAAACATCGTGAGGAAACCTGGACTTATAATTTCTAATTATAAGTTTGAAATCGCCAACCCGCATTGAGCAAGCGTGGTGATTAATGCTGTAACCTTCTCCGTGTGAGAAGAGGCTTTGCTCAGCAGTGGGCATTTATAGGCTGTTGATGATGATGAAATCCTATAATCTACGAGGTGACGACACTGATTGCTTTGTCAGTGTTTGTAAAATAACTTTAGATTTACCTGTCTGCGTTTAATATTGACTCTTTTATCACATTAATGAAAATTTGTTTGACTTTTAGGGAACAGAGAGTAAAGTTCCCTTAGATCGGAAAGAGAGGATCTTCCGACCAGGCGAAGTGATCGTGTCTGGTATGTGTCATGTGTCGCCACAGACTGATGGAAAGACCGTATGGAGGATGAAATACAGGAACAAAATAAAGTATGTTTTTATAATAACTATCGTGAGACATACTAAATTAATAAAAAATCGCGGGTTTAAAAAAAGCCTACAGTACAATCTAGTGCGACTCTAGTGATCAGTAGGCTGTGCGACATCGCCGCGACCGCGCACGCTGCTCATGAGGAAGAACCCCTCTGTGGGTCGAAACTAATAGAGCTTTTCTCAGTATATTCACGTGAGTAACTGCGATTTTTAGTTAACATAAAGTATATTAATCAGTGCCACATTACCTCATTGTAAATATTAACGCAATACAAATACAAAACAAAAATTCATATTTTCGAGAACCGAATGAAAATCCTTTAAATAATGCTAATAAATGAATAATCTCGATAAATAATAAAATTCGATCCAAACGAAAATCGTCGATTTTCGAAATAAATTAAAGGATTGAATTCGAAACTTGATTAACTAAGAAATTGATTTTAATTAAATAACCTTCGCTTCTGTTGGATTGTTTGTAAACATTTTCAATATTCATATTTTATTGGCGTTTTCAGTGTTGCGTAATATCGAGTTTCTTTTGTATTCACAGTACCTTTTCAGACTCATTACGTACAAAAGTAATCAATTGATCCAATGCAATAATTTAAAAAGCATTAATGGCATAATTACTTTGCCTATTTCTCTTTAATAATAGTTTAATTTTTTATGGTATAGGAGGCAAACGAGCAGATGGATCACCTGATAGTAAGCGATCAGCGCCGCCCATGAACACCCACAACACCAAAAGAGATCTCGCGTATCGTTTATACGATACACCAGGTATCATTTATAAACATATCCTAGAGACCATAATTTTCTAAACGCTTAAACTTATCTTTTCCCCAAAAGTCTAAATAATACAGCAGTGAAACCCAAAACTATATCCAATAATTCTACGACCAAACTAAATAAAACTTTTCGATAAACAATAATCGAATTCGATTAAACCTCTACTGTTGAAGAGCTTCTGTGAGTATCGAGTGCCCAACTCGAGAAGTTATGAAGCAATCGAATACTCGTCTTCAACTATCCGGTGCACCTCTACAAATTATCGATTCAAAATCAAATTGTCGGGGAAACAAATTGAAAAGTGAATTTTAACTGAGGGTCTAACTTTGAACAACGGCTGAACTTTTGCTTAAATTTTGTTAGCATGCTAATGTATTCAAATAAAAAATTAAATGTAGAAAGTTGTGGAAACAACGAATGTTTTTGATTCCATTACTGCTGTTTGCTGTAGGTTGCTGCTACAAAAGAAGAATTGTTTTGGAGAAGGTAAAACACTTTAGTGTTTAACATTAATGAGATTTACACAAACATAACATTACATCAGATTTAATCTTGCACAAGAAATACACAAACATTTTTTTTTTATTAAACAGTTTAGTAGTAGTAGCTGAGATGTAGTTTTAGAAAAAAAACCAGATTATAATATTTTATGGTCATCAAGATTAAAAGTCTGTATCAAGTATTAAATCGATATGTTGTCAGCGAGGACATAATTGTAATCACTAAAATTTGACTCTATAAACAAACAAACAAGGCAAGCTAAATCAAATCGTTTAACATTTAATAAAAGACAGTGAACGGTGCGTAGTTATCGATGGTAAAGAGGTTTAAAGTATTTCGATACATATGGAAATAAAATCACGGTTTTATATGACAGGAATGCATACTTACATAAATCCGATACGCAAATATCCGGCTCTTGCATCGTTCGCACCGCTGCGGTGTTAGAAGTGGTCTAACAGAGAGACGAACATTCCAAATACGCATTCTTAGAAAATGCTTGATATTTTTGCTGTTAATGCTCTTAGCATGAAGGGTATTCGAATAAAAAGTGAACTTATAACAAAAATATTTGTGTCTATCTCTAACTAGAATCTTAGAAAGTACATATAACTCGGAAAAAGTCACACTGGTACTTGCCGTTGGTAGGTTTCGAACCCGTACCCTAATTCATGAGAAGCGGGCGTCTTACCTCCTACCACGACAGTGTATTACACCTAAGATTATCTAGGCACCACTGACAAACGGTGAAGGAAAACATCGTGAGGAAACCTGGACTTATAATTTCTAATTATAAGTTTGTAATCGCATACCCGCATTGAGCAAGCGTGGTGATTAATGCTCAAACTTTCTCCGTTTGAGAAGAGGCTTTGCTCAGCATTGGGCATTTATAGACTGCTGAACGACAACAACTAACTAGAATTTCAAAGAATAATTTAAAGCAAGTAAAGTAAATTGTGTGACAGAAACGTATTTGAACCGAACCGAAAACTTCACCACAACCCAACCACTTACATAACTAAGACACCCCTAACAAGGGCATGCCGACTTCACAAGACCTTTCAAGGAGGAATTTAAAACAATCAACACTATACTTCTCCCCAATTACACAGGGTGATGCCAAACGTACAGGCCGCAGAACAAGCCTCCGATTTCACATTTATATCAGCCACACAATTAAGATTAGATCCTGAACCCTTTACGTCCATTATGGCCCATTTGGCCCACCTTCAAGTCCTTCCACGATAAATTGTGGCCAATTAAGATTGTAAGCAGACGGTTTCTAGATTCGAAGTCTTGTTGCAATACCCATTTTGTTTGGCATGCCGATTTGTGAAATTGATTCGGTTTTGCTTTGAGTTGTGGAAGTTTGATAAGTTTCTTGATAACACGCAATTTGTTTTGGATTTCAAGTGGGAATTTTGTTTCAGTAACTTTTTCTTTATTTTTCAATTGTTCGTTACCACGGTTTAGATCTTTGGTTATACTGGTTAATAGTATATACCTTTTATTGCGCAAATAAATGTCTGATTTGAGGATTTTGTGTTTCTTCAAGGATTGTCCTCAGGAGAGAACATTTTTATTCCATCTCAAATTTCCATGATATTTATAAAACAATAAGCAAACATCCATTACACAAACGAGCCTCTCAGACCTAAAAATATCGTTTCATACTTAAAACGTTTTCAATTATCAACAAAAACCTTTATAATTTCCATTCAACAGAACACTTGTAGGGACAATAGCGCCATCTGTGGGACGTCAGGAATATGATAAACCGAGATTAGCAATGCAGATCACGGGTTTGTGGTTCACAAAAAACAAGCCTCAAATTAATGCAATTATGACGTCGCCCAGATGGGACGTATTTAAATCTCGCCGCTGATTTGGTTTTATTTATATTAATGATGTAAACAAGTTGTACTTGTAGCGCTACAAAGGTTGCTATTTTGCATTTTTTTATGTACTTGCTGAAGTTCAAGGACATCGAACAATATTTTTAACTGTTGCCTTCATTTGTGTTGAACGTCACACTATAATTTGATAATTAATAAAAATAACTGAGACCTGACTTCATAAATCCGTACAGAATAAATATTTGAAAAAACATTATAGAGGTATAGTAGTAGAACGAAACCCATTGCACAGGGAAGCAAATGTGCCCAAATAAATTACGGGCTATCTGAGGTCAGGAAAAAGACTATTACATACACTGACTGTGACTCCTCTGGTGTTGCGGGTGTCCACGGGCAGAGCTGGTCGCTTACCATCAGGTGATCCGTCTGCTAGGTTGCCTCCTATACCATAAAAAACATATATACAAGACATAAAATTTTAAAAATCATATTAAAATATATTATAATTATATAATTGTTTATTTTACTAAATAAAAAAACAAACAAATAAATTTCATGAACTAAAATGGTCTAACACGATATTCATTCGGTGCCTAATTTCAGCCATAAATAAAGATTTTATCTAGCAAGAGTTAACTATAACATATTATGTTCGTGTTAGACTCCAATCTACAATCCTTAGAGACCAATATACATGCACTTAAAGCCTCTCACAGCGAGAATTTCAGTAAAATCCAGCACTTCTTTGATGTTCGTTCTTTGAGATAAAGATAAAACGAAGACTTGGAAAATAATTGTTTTCGTGGAACTTTATAGATATGAATGCCACTGCGTCACTCCGGTTGACTGGACATCGATAACTAGAAAACTCTTGGACTAGTGACCTTAGTAATTGTGTTCCAATTATTATTATTATTATACTTGTATTTTAGGTTAAAACCTCACCCATTTCTGGGGAACTACACCAGACTTGCGGACTTTTGGTCAAAGCAACTTTGGGGATGAGACTTGTTGTGTATCTAGTATATTATTAATCTTTAAAATACTATGTTTTAGATGCACCTTTTTAGCTAAGAGAATATCGGTTTTACTTTTACATCTCCGTACCTATAATTTTTGATAACGTAACCAAACTAAAATTTGATTCGCAAAAATATGTGTATGGATAGAAAATTCCAACGAACAACTGTTGGACAGAAAGCCCACCAGGCACGAACACCTCGCTTGGTCGGAGGATCCTCCTTTTCCGATCTTAGGGAACTTTCCTCTCTGTGCTCTAAAATCCATACATACACACGCAGGCGCCTGTACGTAGGATGCGCGTACGATAGTTGCACTTGATACATATTTACCACTCAATTTTTTTTAAGCAAGTAATAATAAGGTAACATAAAAATCTTTATAAGCAAAAAAATTAAAAAGATATAGCAAGGAAATATCTTGAGATGCTCTCTCATGAGATTGTCGACATGTGGGATGTGGATTCAGCAGTCATTGTGCCGATAGTCGTATCTACCGATGGTATCATTGCTAAAAGCCTCGACCAACATCTGAGTAGGCTAGCGTTAGATGGTTGGGTCAAGGGCCTGATGCAGAAAGCAGTACTTCTGGACACGGCGCGTATTGTCCGGAAATTCCTTTCTCTGGAGCTCTGACCGGTAGGCTTGGAATTCTCCCGTTACTGGTGGGCTACTGCTTTTTATATTTTAAAATGTTTTTTTTTATATAATCAAATATTTAAAATATGAAAGGCAAGGATATAAATAAATAAAGGAAATAAAAGGTAACATATACAAAGTTCCAGGCTAAATTATTATTACAACCAATACTAATGATTGTATAATGAGGTCCATTCCCTCGAAGTTTTTTTCAGTCACTTAAAAATTGTTGTGAATTATTTTAATACGATGTACCAACAAACAAATTTTGAAATAACATAGCAGACGTAAATAGAAATCACGCATGTTTAAACCTATTGCTTTCCAATAACCTAAATTATGCTATGTGTATTTTCTAAATAAATATGTGCACTACTATCAACATATTCACAACTCTATGTAAATATGATCACGGTAAATATTAGTTCAACGATGACGTCTGCAGAGCTTTGCGTTTTGCTCTCACATACATTGGGTTGCATAACTTGCAGGCCGACCCCTAGTGTTGTCACAATACTCGTACGTTTGACTCTCGAAGAGTTTGCATCGTAAACCAACGTTTACATTGCAGTGAAGCGAGGTCGTAAAAAATAGTGTGTGCTTCCCTGTATCTGGTAACTTTGTTACGAGTAGAGGTGGGGATAGTCGATAAGTTATGTTTGAAACATTTGAAGTTTAACTTGTTTTTGAAGATGGAACAGTGATCCAAATAATATGTAAATATAGAAACTTTTATCCCACTGTTATAATATTGAACGGCTATGAATAAACATAAACACACATAACATCACGCCTTTTATCCCCGAAGGGGTAGGCAGAGGTGCACATTATGCCACTGTACAATGTAACACCCACTTTTCACTATTTATGTTACGAGTCCCATGTAATAGGGGGTGAGCCTATTGCCATATACCGGGCACAATTCCAGACTCCGTGCTACTACTGAGAATTTTTAAAAACCCAGTAATACTTTGCCCGACCCGGGAATCGAACCCGAGACCCCTTGCCCAGCAGTCGCATTTGCAACCACTCGGCCAACGAGGCTATGAATACTTGGCCTATTATTGTTCATAATTTCTAGGTTTGTATTATAACTTTCGTGAGACATACTAAATTAATTATTATGTTTTCGACTTACTCATGTACTTATTTACAAGCACTCGACTAGTTTCAAGGCATGCTAGAGGCTCATATTCATCGCGGAATGCTGCTCATGAATATGAGCCTCTACCATGGCTATTGCCAAAGAGGCATGGAAATACAATTCATTCATCTCAAAAATAATAAGTACTATGCGTAGTTCGAATTATTTACATCTATGCTACGAATTCGTAGCCGTCGTAGCAACCGTAGACCCTCGTAGCAATGTCCGCATTTTATGAATATTACACTATTCCAAGGTACCTTAAAATAAATTAAATGCACTCACTGCAATTATCCAAAATCTCTAGTACAGAGGAGATAAATGAGTATTTTACTTCTTGGTGAGGAAACCCGTACTATCGCCGCTCCAGCTTATGTTAGTGCTTTTTTATCTCGACTTGGCGTGTTCAGGTTTTAGCTTGTGCTAGTCTTGATATAAATAATTTTATATAATCCAGTATTTAAAAGTCGTAAACACTCTGTACATCAAACTTCGACTGGAGTAACATCTTTTCTAGGTGCATTTTTTTTAATGAGGAGGGTTATGTTTTCGTAGAAATAGTTTTACAACCTTTTTATATAAAATGAAGTCGTTATTATAAAACATATAAAATAATGGTACCTAATAGCAAAAACTGTACCAAACAAAGGCATCTTCAAAATATTGTTTGACATATTGATTGGAAGGTCACGGACACCCCAAGGTCATGTTCGAGGACTCTCGAAACCCAAGTTCGAAGCTATCTTTTCGAAAATGTGTTTTATCTTATTTATTTTGTTCAAGATAGGAGTAATTTGGCTGTAAAATATAGCCGTCAGTATTAATATTTCTTCCTAAAGAATAGTTTTAATTAAGCTGACGGCCATTTAAGGCAAAATTAGAGATGTTTTAGCCAATAGTGATCTGATATTGGCTTGATTTCCATTTTAAATGAGAGAGTAAATAGAATTATTAAGTTTATTTTATTTGAGTTGGTATCAATCTAATTTAAACACGTTATTTTTATTAATAAGGTAGTTCAATAAGAATAGTAGACGTTGTATTTAGATTACGTCGGTTTTTTTGTTTAATTATTATTTACTGAAAATGAATAACTTTTCTTTAAAAGAGCAGTTTAGTTTGACGTATAGCACGTCCACTGTGAGGCCGTAGTACCGGCCCGGTCAGGCCGACCCATTTGTGCTGAAGCATGGCTCGCCCACACTTATATGCATATTTTTCATACTCTGTCCTCGAAGCAGCAGCATAGAACAAACTTCAAACACCAACGTCTCATTTCGAGGCGTTGTACAAAGTTTAAAACTGTTACGTTACTGTACGTAGTTGAAAAATATAAATAAGTATATAAATGGGATATAAAGTACAGTTAAGATTACTTGATGTGCGTATATGAAAATGCCTGCCTGACTCTCGCAATTGCGACTGCCGTTCAAGGGGTCTCGGGTTCGATTCCCGAGTCGGGCAAAGGATTACTGGGCTTTTTAAAAAAAATCAGTAGTAGCATGGAGTTTAGATTTGTGCCCAGTGTATGGCAACAGGCTCACCCCCTATTACATGGGTCTCATAATATAAATAGTGAAAAGTGGGTGTTACATAATACAGTGGCATTAAGTGCCGTAATGTGCATCTCTGCCTACTCCTTCAGGGATACTGCCTACTCCTTCAGGGATAAAAGGTGTGATGTTATGTTTAATGAAATCATAATTATCTTTTGTAACCTTTGATGGACTTATTAACCTAACAATGATTGCCGGATTTTTACAGAAGCAATTCATCTTTATTTTCTTCCCTGCATGTTAAGTATCTAACTTGTCTGCCTGTACATAGGTAAAGTAGGTACTAAGTTGGTGTGATCGTGTCTGGTAGGTACAATATTCAATCTCTTGGCCTCGCGCTCAAAGTGTTAAATATTCAATGCTTTGGATCGTTTTAACTCAATATCTTGAACTTTGTAATGTACTTAGCTACTTTATATATTTAGGTACATACATTTATACACTTATCGTTGTGTTCAGATTTTTAGGATTTTGACTATATTGAGTTTGGAAGTCTGAACGATTATTTATTATATCTATGAATTTATAATAACTATCGTGAGATATACAAAATTAAATAAAAATCAATAATATACTAAGGAAAACTCTACTAGTTTCGAACCACAGAGGGGTTCTTCCTCATAAGCAGCGTACGCGGTCGTGGTCGCGCAGCCTACTGGTTGGCGTTGGCGCTCGCATCGGTGTTGCTACTTGCGCATCTAGCCCAACGCGCCCTCTGCCAGACACTACGAGCATTTGCTCCCAACTCCGGCGGCGGCGCACTGGACGATGTTGACGCGCATGGTACGTCTCTCATCCGCCTCTGTGGTTCGAAACTAGTAGAGCTTTTCTCGGTATATTCAAGTGAGTAACCCGCGATTTTTAGTTAATATGACTATGAAATTTAATTTGGAAATCTGTGATTTATCATCGACTGCCTGTGTCATCCACTGCTGGACTATAGACTATTCTTCATAAGAGCGTATCCATAACTCTAGATTTTGCAGGTTGCCGTTAAAATGTTCAGGTTACTCAACTATTGCCTGGTTTCTATCCAATGTGGAATCTCTTAGCCCTTACGACATCTAGGGACACAAGTAGTTACCACAGCTGTACTAAACAAAATTAGTAAACGTGTGTGTAAATGTAACAACGACATGACTGCGTCTACGAAGTTTATTAATACCACAGTCGCAAATAAACTCCCAGACAATTCGGTCATCGAATATTTTATTTTCCACCAACCAGTCGAAAGTGCACATAGAATGAATTAGGACATTGTTAGAGAAGTATAATATACCAAGCGACCTTAAAGATATAACATCCACAGTTTTTTTTTTCATTTAACTGTACATTGTACATTGTTCAAAATTTATTTAACAATTTCTCAGTATACAACAATGCTGTATTCATTATAATGAAGCTAGCACTAGAACGACTGTATCTCATCTTTCATCCCTAGAACTCATCGACAGTATATTAATAATTTGCTGAATGTACACAATGCTAATTCCAATTAGTTGAAGATAACTGTGTATACACGTGTCGTGTTCTCTAGGCTAAAATGTTCATGATTTCAGTATTAAAGGGATATGGAACTAAATTGAGAAGATTACTCTGAATCTATATGTTTGGTTGCCAATTTTTTTTTTCTTTCAAATTTAATTACCTTCTGAAGCACTCAGACTTTTGGTAACTGATAGACTTACATAATTATGACTGACAAACGGACCAAAATGGTAATATTTTTTGATATTAATATGTTTATTATAAAAACTCAAAAACACTAGGCGTAGAAAGGAAGAAAGAAAGAAAGAAAGATCGTTTATTTGTCAAACATGCGTTTACATAAACTGAGTAGTCAGACATGCAAGATATTAAATAGTTTGTAGCTTACTAAGTATAGCTTACTAAGTATAGTAGTAGTTATTGTTACATAAAAAAACTTGAACCTGATTATTACCTACTTTCAAAATCTTAGCCAGAATTTAGTACCTAAGTCCATTATAAATCTCTAGCGCCTTCATCTGACGTGAATTGAACATGATATTATAATTCTGAGTAATAAAATAATGAAATAATCGTGAACTAGCAATCCAGTCCGTTAGAAATTGGATCGTGTATAATTAATTAAATTCAAGTTGAATGCTCTCCACTCCGCCTAACTAAATAGGCACCGTGTTTAGTAAAGCAAAGAAAACATACTGCCATTAATTGGCTTCTCTTTAAAATGTACGGATAGGGAATATTTAGTTTTTAGGGTTTATAATATAAAAAATAATAGTAAAACTAGATTTCAGGTTTATACACTTTTGTAGAACTGAAATTCAAATTGAAAGAATTCGTTTTTAAAACTTGGTTTATGCTGCGTCTTTGGCTGCTCTATCACAAGGCGAGATGGTAGCTAAAAGTCGATTTATAAGTTTCTTCTAATTTAATATTCGTTCGTTCGTTTTTAATGGCTAGCTTGGTTTCGACACGTGCCCGCAGGTGACGTAAGAGTCGACTGAGAATAAAAGACGATATTTGTTTCTTTTTTAATTGTAAGTACTGTGACTGTCCGTCAGGTACCCCTAAAAATATAAACAAAAGGCATCCCAATGTTTTAGAGTATTGACTTTCCAATGAACCACGTGTTAAGTCATTCATTTTATATTTTATGGGAGCCCGTCTACAAATAACTAATGGGCAATTGAGTTGTAACTTGTTAAATGATCTTTAAGAATACGTGGAGCCGTTAGGCACACAACACAATACCAAACGCCACATCTGGTTGCAATAATACTGACCTACGAAAGGTCCCTAGAAACAATTAAGATATTGCACAAAGGGTGTCATAAAACCCGGACTGCAGGGGCCTGGGAAAGGGCCTTTGGCGAGGAGATGTTACAAATGTTATGGAGACGACAGGACACTTACTCTTGGACTGCGGAGACGGAAGGTTGTCTAAGATAGACTAGAACTGATCTTAAGGATTTGGCAACACAAAGTAAATTCAGTGTGTAGTGTGGAAGTCTGGTGAGTAGCAGCGTGAAAGCAGTGAACGGGTATGTGATTGTGGTTTTATTATAGGCTAGGGTTTTATCCTATCTCTGTCTTTATTCCTTTTAACTTAATCGGAATACTACTTTCCACTGTATCAGCTTGTTGTATGCGCACTCCCGGGTTTTGCTTGAAATAAGCTATGCTTAGGCTAGTCCGTGAAGGACGGTAGGGTGAATATATAAGTGTCTCGTCTTAACCTAACAACGCCGTAATGGCCATGCTATATCTAAACTCTTCGACGACATATATTATGGTGAGCGAGACACTCGTTTAGAAATGGGGATTGGGTTGAGGAGGTCCATACGCAAGACATCAGTTGTTGGTATTATTCCTTTGCATGTCCGGAGTGTGCTCCTGTGAGTGCACTGCCTTCCCTTTCCCTTTGCTGCCCTCTTATTTCACTAGTAATGTAAATAATTTATAATATATCCTTTCCCCGTGAATTCCCGCTTGATCCTTTGTATTTGCTTTTAATAATATAAATAACATAATGAATGAATTAATAAAACAAGTTATGTTATTTATTGGGAATTCATTAACCATCCCGTGAAATCGGTGGGAGAGTGACCAGTAGATGGGCGAGCTCTACAGAGCTGGGCGGAGGAGGAGCCCAGTTCCTTGCCCATTTCCCACGAAAGGGTAAGCCGATGTTAACCCCTCTTTGATTTAGGAAAAACTCAAATTTTATCCAGCCTAGGGTCGGCTAGAAACAGTCACAGTACCATCACTAGTTCTTAACTATAGCATTACTAAAATACATCAAAATATAACGTGAAGCTAGAACAAAGACGAAAAAAAAGCAATAAAAAATTCTCATCACAACACATTAATCCTATGCAAAGCTAAGCGTAGGTAAGTCCTGCACGCCTGAACTAAACATATACAGCATAAAGTGTTCATGTACTTACGTAAGTACGGCAGTGCACCAGACGTGCGATAATGCTGAGCTCAGCTGCTTAGCAGAGCGGTCATGTGGACGAATATTGAGCTAATCTGCTAAATGTACGTTGTACTAAAGTACTAGCATATGAAGGTACCCTAATCTTCCAAAATTGGTTAAAAGATTTTCAGCTCTATTGTGTACTTAAAAGCGTTGATTATCTTTTGAAGAGATATGACAGTTGTGGTTAGGTTAACGTGGTAAATAGTGCTTTTTGCTTATCGCTTTATATAGTAACAACAAGATTTCAGAAAACAATAATATGAAGTCACAAGAAACAAATAACTAACATCAAAACTAAATACATAATGAATTAACTCAAGGTACTCTTTACTCTCGCAGCACCAAAGGCATGTTTTATTCAAAACGAAACCTAATTAAAACGAGCGAAAGGAAGAATTTCACTTGTGCACTACACTGGTCTAATTCTATTACCATTGCAAACAGATATTAAAGCGAAGCTCATCACGTAAGAACGAAGTTGCAGACAGAAAATTAAGTACGAAAAGTGTATCTACTTGAGCTAATATAAATGTCCTAACGAATGGAACTCAGTGAGGAATGTAACAGCACTGTTTGTATGCAAATTTTTATTTGCCAACTGAGACAAAAACTCAGCGACGATCACAAGCGCTCCAGTTAGGGTGGTGACACATAAAATTTAAGCGAATCCCGTCATTATGTGCTTTAGTTGAATTTTTTTAGGAAAATTTTCTTTATTTACTTTAGTTGGGTGAGATAGGTAATTTCGTTTTTGCTTTTGTGTGTCCAAGGTTTGTTGGCAGACGTAATTTTATAGAGTGGAATAGAAAAACATTTATGTATATTAGATGGAATTTTTTATTAAATTCTTCTGAAAATAGTTCGTCTTTAATATTTTATTAGTCTCTCTTTTTGCTGTTATAGATAATGTGGCATAGTTACTTACAATAATTACAATTATTTTATTTTATTCACATTTTGATCTAAAATAAAATTTATTTACATGACATATATGATATCACAGAACATCTTTAATAATGCTATAAATGAGAAAGTAGGTATTTTATTAATTTAGTTACAAAAAACGTCACAAGAAGCGAAGGTATGATGTTAGTTGCTAGGTATTTTCTTAGCTTTGACTTGTATACTCCACGAGGGCAAAGCTACGGGTTGTTACCCGTCAATATCTATATATATATATATATATATGTATATTACACAGAACATTGTACTAATCCACGCAAATTCTAACCAAGTTCTAGTCCTACTAAGAACATTCAAAGCATTAGCTTTCGAGCCCTCCATTCGTGCTGAAGGCTCACCCGGTACACCGCAGTAATCTGAGCAATGCGTAAACATGGCGTGTTGCGATCTAACCACTGATAGCTAGAACGCAACGTTTCCTTACCGCATTCTGCCTTGCTACAGTGATAGAGTTATCATAAAAAAACTAAGTTTGTAAAGGAATTTTGCTACATAGTTGCGCCTACCGTTGTGTGGCTCGCCGCACATGCTCGCACTCGTACTCGTTCACCGTAGGGAAGTTTATTAAACCGTATTGAAATATTTTTCAAAATGATGTTTTTAGATTGGACTCGAATATCTGTGACTCGAAACTAGTAGAGCTTTCCTCGTGAGTGAGTAAACCGGTATTTTTAATTAATTTAGTGCCTCACGATAGTTAGCATAAAAATATGACGACAGGTTAAATGTTTTGTAGTCTATTTGTTATATCATGATACTAGATAGAAATAAAACTATACGCCTGCTAACTATTTCAGGCGTAAAAAACAAATATGTAACATACCTACATATTTCCAAAAAAACATACACTGCGAAAATAGCTCAGTAAAAATACCTAAACCAACTCTCACATAATACCTAAACCTAGACTCCAACAACGTCTATTAATTTTCCATCACAACATTATTTCAATAGAAACTCATTGTGAAGACGAATGTAAGATTAGAACGAACTCTCATCTCGTTAAGGCTCCTTTTACACGTCAACACAGTAATAAGGAAGTAGTTTCAAGTGTCATGGAAGCTGATGTACTCTAAACTTAATGGGAATTCTATCTACCCACGTCAGCAAACACGATGTGTTGTGGCCGGGGAATTGATGTGGCGACATACATTTCGTCTACGTGCAAAAAGTTTGAATACAATTGTTATAAGTTGTTTTAATACTCTAAGACTCTAAGTTGTAATGTTATAATCGCTAAGGGAATCTAAGTATCGATTTTATAGAGGTAAATAAAAGTAGTTTTAAGAATATATTTTACGTATTTATCATATAGCTTTGTTATTGAGTAAGTTATTACAGTTTGACGATGCCTTTGTGTTGGGATTATATTTCAGGTCAGGTAAAACATTATCTTAATCTATAGGCTACAATCTTACAATAAGCTGTCGTCTCTTATTATAATTTTTGCAAACACTGTTGATGTACTGTTGTTAATAGCGGGGCTGCAGAGAACCGCAAGGAGTTTCCGTGGCTCTGACTCGAAGCTGGAAGTTGGAATGGGATGGTTTTAGTCTGTAAAAGGTTGATACAAATCCAGTACGTACTTTTATTACAGTAAAAGTCGACCAAATCATGCCGTAAATTAGAAAGGATAAAAAACAACACGGGTTTTAGAATATAATCTAGGTGTCTCCCTCATTTGTTGAAACCACAATAGCATAGGACGAATAACGTTTGTTAAGTGAATTTCATTATATTTAATCGCTATCGCTTATCAATACGTCCGCAGTTTTAGCACTGAGCTTTAGACAATCTTAATCGCGTCGCGTTTCTCTCTGTAATGGGCTAGTCGTTACTAGACGCTAAGATCATTGTCAACTGTCTGATCAACTGCTGTGTGTTGCTCAAAACAATGGGAGAACTTTTAAATGAATGTTATTTTGTACTGAAAACAAAATAAATAAGTATTGTACTTGAGAGTCTTGGCTTTTTGTGTCTAAGAGCATGATGTAAGATACGTGATATATGGTTTAAATTTGGAGTCGGTAGGTGGCGCCTTCAGATTTACACAAAAGTGTATCAATATACATTTATATTCTTTTACATAATACAGCTCCTACATTTTTTTTTATGGTACTAGCCGGTAAACGAACAGACTGATCACCTGATGGTAAGCAATCGGCGTCGCGCATAGACACCCACAACACCAGAGGGTTACAAGTGCGTTACCGGCCAGGAATTTGACGATTGTTGGGGATTTAGGGATTGGGAAGACTGGCAATTCGGGGTGGGGGGGGGATTGGGCCTAAGATAACCTCATTTACGCGACGAAGCATAACACTGTTCCACGTCAGTTTTCAGTGAGGCCGTGGTCCGGTCGAGCCGGCCCATTCGTGCCGAAGCATGGCTCTTCACTTAATAATTTATATTTTATACAATAATTATGTATTATCCATATACTCGTAGAACTAATTAATATACTCTCAACTAAAACAAAATACATCATAAATAAATACACAAAATAAACTCCAAAAACTCTTCTAATTAATCCGAAAACTTTCCACCGAAAATATTCGAACCGTTTCACACAAAAAATCTATTACATAAAACTACACTCATTAACTGGGGCCGATTGGTTTTAGAACTAGTTTATTTAGATTCTAAAGTGAAGGCGATCGGAAATTCCGAAGTTGTTCAAATTGGAATAGTTAGGAGTCCGGAACCCAAAATGTTGGGGAGAGCGTCACGCCCCTAGCCAGATCATTATCATATTAAATTACATTGTGTTTTACGTTCAGATTAATGAATACCCTTTTTAATGAGACCTTGTGAATTAGCTAGTTACTTCCATATTTCTTGGTAATTCCTGTATTGTTTCGAAATCAGGTTATATTAATTAAACAATCAGTCTTATATTCATCATCAAAGATAAACGAAAGTATGTACTTAATACATAGAATTATAATAATATAAATTTTCTTTAATTGCCTCGTTGGCCGCATGGTCGCAAGTGCGACTGCTGGGCAAGGGGTTTCGAGTTCGATTCCCGGGTTGGGCAAAGTATTCTGGGTTTTATTTAAAAAAAATCTCAATAGTAGCTCGGATTCTGAAATTGTGCCTGGTATATGGCAATAGGCTTACCCCCTATTACATGGGACTCATAACATAAATAATGAAATGTGGGTGTTACATTGAACAGTGGTACCTATTATATAATGCATTAGGCAGAGGCCTACACTTTTGGGGATAAATAGTATGATGTTGTATGAATTTTGTAACTTTTTACTAACCCACTTTGTCAACGCAATAAACGAGCTTAACCTAGATTTAGCCAAATAAATTCCAAAGCTAAAAAGTCACAGTTCCATAAAAAACAAACGATTCATAGTTTCACATTTAAATCCATGCATAACTCAGCTCATAGCTAAACTGTGCAATTTATATTTTATAGTCGAACAACATACATCAAAGCGTCAATCCGTAGATTATACCGATGACCGTAAATGATTGAGTCCTGTTCCACGTCATCCTATATTCAGTACCAGTATAGACCTATTGTTTCACAATCAGGATGCAAGGCTTTGCACACAATATACCGATATTATCTTTAAATGGTGATGTAATTTTGGTCAATCTGAGATAACGATATGGATTGAATGGATATTAGGTAGAATGTAGCATTTAGACAAGGACAATAATAGTTGTTGTTTTATTTGTCTGTTATAGGTACTAAAAATTGTATGAAGTACAAGTTGCTGTTGAGAATCAATACTTCAAAGCTCAATACCTATTTTAGTGTTGTAATCAAGTGAATGTTGGTCGAAACAGGATGCTTACTCTTGAATCCACTTGAGTTGTAACACTAGCGCCTATTGCATCCGTATTGCGTGGATATTGAATGAACTAAATGGTATTGAGTTCAGTTTTATATTCTGTACTCTGAATGCTACTTTAGCAGCTACGATAGGGGTGGTATAGTTTTGACATTGGATAATTATTGAGATTTTATTAGATTGAAATTGCATTGACATTGAGATTGGCTTCAAGAGTAAGCACCCAGGTTTAATTTTCTCATCAGTGAATTAAAAATTAATATCAAGAAAATAGTTGGCACAAATATGTAAGGCTATGGACTCACGGTGCTCGCCGCGGTGGCGGAATGAAGGCGGAACTTTCACTAACGAGATCACAATTTTTTATTTTTTATTTTTTAAAAAAAAACGTTGCCCCACACTAGGATTTTCTCCTGTGTCGTGGGTGCGTTTACAAACATACAAATTCACATACACAATGACACCCAGACCCGAAACAACAATTTGTGGATCACACAAACGACACGACACGTTGCACGGCAGCCGGTTACCCAGCCACCGCACCAACCGTGCAGTCAGTCAGTCAGTTTTCTGCGATCCCGCAACCGCGCCCGCTCTGGTGTAGCAGGAACCGCAAACAATCGCAACCGCCGCGGGCACAAAACGCGCCGTGAAATTTGCTTTGATTTTTTACATCATCATCAACGGCCTATAGATGCCCACTGCTGAGCAAAGCCTCTTCTCACCCGGAGAAGGTTAGAGCAAGCCCAGGTTTCTTCACGATGTTTTCCTTCACCGTTAGCCATTGGTGTCTAAATAATCTTAGAAAGTGCATATAACTCGGAAAAAGTCACATTGGTACTTGTCGTTGGTAGGTTTCGAATCCGTACCCTCGTGCATGAGAAGTAGGCGTCTTCAACCTACGGGCCACCACGACACCACATTTACATACATATCTGTATTGTTCAAAGGCTGTGGACCCGCAACCCCTATGGTGGGTCCTTAGCTTTAATAGTGACAAAGACCGACACTAATACACTAAAAATAAGCGTCAAAGAATATCATAATAATAAACTGTAAGTTCCTCCTTCTCATTGTGTTACATAAATTAACACAAACAAAATTAATTTATATAAAACAGAACCGCATTTATGAAATGATATTCCCCGAATGCTTTGGTACAAAATAAATGAGAACAAAACTGTCATTCTGGTACGCTCCACTGGGCACAGTGGCTTTAGGGAACGTTGTTTTCTGACGTGTGCTTTGTAATGAACATATTTATTTTTGCATAATATCTCGCTTGCTAGTCTTTAGATACGTAAGCAGAGGTGTACTGTGTGTTAAGTATTATAATACTGATGCTCTGCTTGTTGTATCGTTGGTTCTACATAGAGAAGACTGTTCTGACTATTCTATATATATCAGAGCTGAAGCCAGCTTATTGTTACCTAAAAGTTGACTCCGTGGAAAGTAATACTAAGAAATAAATGTTACCTGCGGCTTTGCCTGTAAGCGACATAGCCTTACTCCTTCTCCGTGCTGCCAAAGTGCTAACTATACGTGTACTTATGTGAAAAAAGAATATGTTTTTCTCCTACGATTGACTTTGCCCCAAATCTCAAGTTTTCTTAAGACCAGTGAAGCAGTATAATACCTATTGATAGCTAAGCTTCAATACTAATTGTCTATAACATTTGAAGCCATAACTTGAACTCAGAGCATGAATTCTGACCCAATATCTGTGTTGACCCGACTCTATTGTCTATTGATTGATAGCTAATCACTTTAATGGATCACGGAATGAACAAAGCATTAGTTATTTGATTATTGACTTTGTGTTTAGATTCAAAACGTTAATAGAGTAGTTGATAGCCTGTCGAATTCATGTTATGGTTTAAAATATTGAAATAAAGTAGAATGTGAATTGAAAGAAGACTGCCTCGTTGGCTGAGTTCCTTTAATTCCCGGTTCGGTCAAAATTTTGCTGAGTTTAAAAAAAATCTCAGTAACAGCACTCAGTCTGGAATCGTGTCCGATAAATAGCAATAGGCTTACATATATTACATGGGACTCATAACATAAATAGTGAAAAGTGGGTGTTACATTGTACAGTGGCATAAAGTGGCGTAGTGAGCACTGCTGCCTACCCCTTCGGGAATGAAGACGTTATGTGATTCGAAAGAAAAGAAATTCATAAAATAGTAATTTTTACGTTGTGTTCATTCCGTAATGTAATTAATTATAAATGAAAATAATTTCATTCATTACAATACCATAAAAAACAATATCTCGTTAATTTCTTTATCGTTTTCTTCAAAATCAACAATTTTTGTTTCTATCGTGTCAGTATAAAATAAACTAGAGGTATACGTGCACCATACAGTTTTTCTAACGTTATTCAAGAAGTAGAGTAGTTTTCCTATAATATTTCAAATCAATATATTATTTTTAGTGTATTACTAAATTTAATCTTCTCTGCATCACCCTATGGTTGGCTGGTAGAGAATGCCATTCGGCATTAAGTATATAGTTGTACATAAAGTGTTAAATAAATAAATAATTATCATTTCCATATCCACGAGAACTTGCAAGTTATCCAGCATCTATTTTATTCATACAACAGTCGTTTGTTACTTCAGTTTGCAGCGCATGGCGTGGGGGAATTCTTTCATTGATATTCATAACAGTGGGTAAAGAAGGAAATATATCGACACGTTATTGAATGTTGCGTTTTATTGCATGGTTATTGTATGGCTTTGTGGTTGGAGAGAGGAAAATAAGTGTTTAGTATGCGATTTTGTTTGTTTTAACGCTTCAGTTGTGAATTGATTGGTTCATTTCAAGTTGTTGTTGAATTGGTTTTGTGTGTGTGTAATGGAGATTGGGGTTTTTTTTTTTTTTTTTTTTTAAGAAATCATTGCCCCACACGAGGATTTTCTCCTGTGTCGTGAGTGCGTTTACAAACATATAAGTTCGCATACACATGACACCCAGACCCGGGACAACAATCTGTGGATATCACAAAGAGTTGTTCAATGCAAGAATCGAACCCGCGACACGTTGCGCGGCAGTCAGTTGCCCAACTACCGCGCCAATCGTGCAGTCGACGGTTTTATAAAATAAAAAAACTAGATGCCAATGTTAAATACTGATTTTGGTGTATTTATTCAATTTTGATATTTCTATCTATTGACGATTACGGAAAACAAAGTTAACAAGAGCGACATAACATGACTACTTTAATAAACGTTACAAAATATACGTTACGTAGACCGATATAAATTTCATACAGTAAACTACTTATTCTTTGTCACGAAATCCATTCCTACATCAAAATTCCAGTTAAATATAAACCACACGTGCTCACAATACCATCCATCAGGTTCAAGGTTCCCCTGCACGTCACGTAATACATAACATACACTTTTTCCTTTAAATCATAATAATGGATGTCTCATTAAAATCCCTATCAGTCTGATTGATGAGAAAACAAACAGGAAACTCGTTACTACGAATCCGACTACAAATATAATAACACAATGTTCATAAAGAACATTGTTCGTATGCAAACATTATGTTTATTACTTTAATATTGGTATCGAAACATAAGCCTAATAATGTATACTGTTTTGTATATTGATCGTAAATTCTAACATAACATAACATCACGCCATAACATAACATAACATTATGCCCGAACGGGTAGGCAGAGGTGTACATTAAGGCAATTAATGTCACTGTGCAATGTAACACCCACTTTTCACTATTTATGTTATGAGTCCCATGTAATAGAGGGTGAGCGTATTGCCATATACCGGGCACAATTTCAAATTCCGTGCTACTACTGAGAATTATTTAAAAACCCAGTAATACTTTACCCAATCCGAAAATCGAACCCGAGACCCCTTGCTCGGCAGTCGCACTTGCGACCACTCGGCCAACGAGGCGAATAGAGTTGTAAATTCTACTTTGGGTTTGTTTGCAATAAAACTTGTAGAGGTATAATCACTAATCTATTCTATTAAATAGTGTTCTGTAATATAAAAAGTTGTAATTTTAAAATACTCCAGTTTTTAATCACTATTTCTTAGCATTTTTTTGGTAAAAGCCAATGAACGAGTGGCTTACCTGATGGTAAGCAATCGTCGCCGCCCATGGACGTCCGACACACCATAGGCATTACAAGTGCGTTCCCAGCCTTGTGGGGATTAAGAATTTGGCAACTGTTGCAAATTCAGGGATTGGGGAAGATTGGGTAGGGGAGTAGTTGGGCCTCCGGTAACCTCATTCACATGACGAAAGATAACGCAAGCGGTTTTTACACGTCGGTTTTCTGTGAGGCCGTGGTATCTCCGGTCGACTCGGTCCAATTCGCCAACAAGCTGTTGAACAGTTTGGCGACGCTTAGAAATAAATAACATTCATGTATCTATAGCTGAATAAATTATTTAAAAAAGCAAAGCATGGCTCTCTCGCACTTAATATTTTTAATCTAGTTAGTAACAGTAGGAACAAGCGTTCCAGGCTCTCTGATGGTAAACTATCTCAGTAGCCTATATACACCAACAAAACTAAATGCATCACGAGCGCCGCAAAATTACTTTGGATGTTTTCAATAAAATTGTTCGATGATTCTCGTTGTTGGTCTCATGAGTACACATAATACCTAACTACAAAATGTTATTAATTAAATTTGATTTGTAAGTGAAAACTGATAACTAATAAAAAATACAACGTGTATTGTATTTGCGTCTCCGTAACCGTCAATACCATACAATACAATCTTCTATGTAAACACAATGTTAATTGAAATTGATTCGCTTTGAATTCAATTCCACTCTGCCTATGTAGATGAACACAGACACATGTGTGCTTATCCAAGCATTGCTTTCGTACGTTATTGTTATTGCAACACGATACTAAATCTTCAGAAATTCATTGTAAACATGTGCCACGTCTGCTAATGCTCTCTGTAAATATTCATTTTTAGTTTTCTTTTATTTAATTTTTAACCGACTTCAAGAGGAGGTTATCAATTCTGATGTATGTTTGTTTTTTGTGTGTATGTTACCCGATTTCTCCGGCGTTTGTGGACAGATTTTGATAATGCTTTTTTGTTGGAAAAGTCATACTCTCGGAGTGATCCCATTTCCATCAGGATCTGATGATTCCATGGAACCTGAGGTACCTATCAGTGGGTGGGTAACTTATAAGTACGTATGATTATTTTGAGCTTTTTACTTTTTATCTTTTGCTTGTTTTTAAGTTTTCTCTATTAGTTTTGGTGTATCTTAAGTTGTACATATTTATGTCTTTTTCCTTTCCTTACATTGTAAATACCTAACTAATAAAGAGTTTGAAAAGGTATCTTATGCTGTCTATACAGGTCAGCATGACGCACCTTTTAAGCTTAGTCGTGCAAATTGTCGTGACAGTTTTAACCTTACTTGCAAAATCGACAAGCAAATTGTGAAGGTTTCTATTATGGACGTCTGTCCATCAATCACGCTGAAACTACTGAACAGATTTTGATGAAATTTGATATACAAGCCGGATATGGGCTGACTTAGGTGATAGGATGTACTTTTTATCTAGATTAAATGCTCCTATGGGATATAACAGGAATGCACGGGCAAAGCATATACATATCATATGGACCTTATGCATGCAAGGTCAAACCGTCATGAAAAATCCTAATGTGTATTAACGGCCTTAGTGCTCATAATTTTGTGAGTAGATAACCCATCAAAAGTAACTTAATCCAAGTAGCTGCTATGGTAGAGTGTAGTAGCTGCTTAACAGTAACACAACCCTATTAAGTTTCGATCATGCACAGGGATATCGCTGGGACTGGGACTGGGATATAATAATATTATGTAGTATTTATTGCAACTAATAATGTGGCAAAACCAAGACGTTCTGTTCATTTCCAAGTTATGATTAGTACATATTATCGTTGTCCTAAATTGTAATTTAATTATCCTGCATAGTTGAAAATCTTTAATGGTGAAAACAATGAGGTATTTTAATAATCATAAAATTTAATCTCAGAGTCAAGATTCTTGCGCACTCATTTCCTTAAATATATGTATTACAAAATATATAAAAACACACCTCATCTCTTGTATGGAGCTGTAAATTTTGTGTTGTCCAGCTACAACAGCACAATGGCGCAGTAATCTAGGGGTAACCTCGCAAGTGCCATTGTTTGCAAGCTGACTAGGTCGCTCGGTACACCGCGGTGAATGGTCACCTTTATGATTAAATGAACGAGAAATAAAAACACGATAGTAATTATTTTTTCACCTTATAATTATTACAGTAAATATTGGACTAAGGTTGTATTAGAATACTAGTAACATCTCAGTGGTAAGTATTTGTATTACTGTTACATAAACAGACGAACAAATAGGTATCCTATCCTTTGAAAAAGTACTATACGAGATAACAAAAAACTGTATAACCTATATCATAACATAATGTAAAACAAAAGAAACATACGGATAATTTTCGGAACGTCGACTTACAATGTTTACTATTGGCAAACTCATTATCTTTAATTACATTGCAATTTATGTAGAATAATTTTTATTGTACACTATCAATAATACAGTAGCTATATAGTTTTAACACTCTCATTTTTCAACAGATACAAACTTGTTTATAACTTACTATTGTCGGAATACTGAAACGCTACTCAATTTTAAGTCGCGCTCAAGTATAGTTCTGTCTCCACAAATTCTTTGTAAAATGACAGAGATGGCACGATATTTAAGCACGACTTAAAATTGAGTAACGTTTCAGTATTCCAGCATATAACACTTCTCTGCATCACCCTATGGTTTGCTAGTAGAGAATGCCGTCCGGCATTAATCCCGCCATTGTATACGCATTTGTACAAGAAGTATTAAAATAAATAAATAAAATAGTTTCAGGAAAATGAAATAATAGGCACAAAGGTGGTCTTATCACTTATAGTGATTTCTACCAGACAACTGTAGGTGGATATTATTAATGCAAAAAAAATATTTATATAGATTGTGTACTACGAAAAAACAAAAGAATAATAAGTAATGCTTTAATCATGTACTGGAATCAAAGAAACAAAACTTTACAGTGTACGTATATACACAATAACCGACGGTATCTGTAGCGTTCTCAAAGTAGTATGAATACACCAAATACCAGAATCTTAAACTTATTTAGCTTCAAGATAATCTCTATGTGTTGGAAATCTCAGTGAATGTTCTTTCACGAACTTTGAACGTAGTCTCTCGACAGCAGGGTCAATGACCTGATGTCAGGAGTTAATTTTTAATCCTGCACTGCGAACCTCTGCCTTGCGATGTCTTTGACTTTTAATACGATGTCAACCGAAATATTTACATTCAACAAAGCAAACTGCATTTTTTAATTTACTTTCGACTTAAAAGATTCTTTTGATTTAGTACTTGATGATCTTAAGTTTTTTAATGTTCATAATTTATGTATGTGATTGACCTATTTATAGAATTAAAGAATAGTTTTTTTTAAACTATTTAACAAATACAAAAAAGCAGACTATTTCGTTGGCCAAGTGGTCGCAAGTGCGGGAGGCCCAACCCGGGAATCGAACACGAGACCAAGCACGGCCGGGTCGGCCGGGTCGGGCCAAGTACTACAGGTTTAAAAAAAAATTCTGTGGAAGCACGGAGTCTGGACAGTGGCATTAAGTGCCGTTATGTGCACCTCTGCTTACCCCTTCGGGGATAAAAGGCATAAAGTTATATTATACCTATGTTATGTAATAAAAATAATATGTATTTGTTGACGTTTCAAAAGACCAAATTATGGTTTAATTGAAATAAATGCTTTGACTTTGACTTTGACCTATAAGAACTGTCAAATTAAAAGCACCCCTAACCGACGATCTTTACTGAAAACACTGATGACTGTTGACTCGTAGCAATTAGCGTTTCATAGTCTTTATCTATTCACTTAGGAGTCAGGCGTGAGATTGTGTATGTATGAATGTATGTAATGTTTAAAGAATATTACTATATATTTTATTATGAATAAAAAAATGTAGTCCCCCTATTACCACAAATTAAAAGTAAAAATTTAAATTATTCAATGCATCCTTAAGATCAAGTTCTTACAAGCAACAAAGTCGATAATTGTGTAGCAAGAAATAAATATAATTTTAACCTCTCTTTAGAGAAATTATAAATTGGTTTTGGCGTTTTGCAATACAAAAGGAAACCAAAAGAAAAATGCAGTTTCCTATAATTCCGAGTAAATCACAAGCAATTACTGTTGAGGAAAATTTGTCGAGATCAAAGCTAACGGAAAATATTTGCATTTATTTCTTGTATAATATTGAAATTGGGCGTTCTTTGGAATATTCTGTAAGCATATAGGTTAGGATTCGTGGAAGAGTTATTTTATTTCATTTGAAGAAGATGACTTGACTGCCTCGTTGGCCGAGTGGTCGCAAGTGCGATTGCCGGGCAAGGGGTCTCGGGTTCGATTCCCGGGTCGGGCAAAGTGTAACTAGTATATGGCAATAGGCTCACCCCCTATTACATGGGACTCATAACATAAAGTGAATAGTGGATGTTACATTGTACAGTGGTATAATGTGCACCTCTTCCCCTTCGGGGATAAAAGGCGTGATGTTATGTTATGTTGTTGAAGAAAACGTCGATAGTCAAATACGTTATTTTTTCACCAGACGTCGGCCATTGGGCAAAAATTCAATCTTACTGCTACTATTGAGAATTTTTGTTAAACTGAAGTATCCAATAACACATTGATTGCTATAAACCTCTTATTTCAATCAACATAGCATTCAAAATTCTTTACTTTGTGAATAAATTTTGTCACTAAGTTGGTTGGTAAGTCGTTGGTTTTCATAATTCTGTTATGAACTATATTTAAAAAAAACGACTTTAACGCTTCCTTTTTTAAATTTCTCTTTTTAGAAGTTACTATCAAAATCAGTCCAGCCAATCGCGAGATAATATCATAAATATACATTCACACAGTTCCTTTTTGAAGTCAGTTAGTGGAAAAGTTAATAGAAAGTAAGTCATGACCCTTCCTGTAACAAATTAAGTATAATACGTTTACGTTTCATCGAAAATACTTATTTTTGTTAGGTAAATAAAGGTAAATTAACTTGAATTTATTTAGTTACAAGAAATAATCCCTCATATGATACGCTGCGGTGTGACAAGCGGTTCCAAAAGAGCCCTGTTCACATATTTGGTAGACCACATTCTCATCATCAAGCCTACGGTGTGAAGAAAACCTTCATTGAGGTTCTGCGTTACTCAAATAATGTAGTAGTTTAAACCAGTACATAGACTTTTAAATAAATATCAGTACTCAGTACGTAACCTTATTATTTAGGATTCATAACAAATCTGGGGTAAGTTAGTGTTTCATTATATACTCGTACTCATGCACCTCTGCCTGTCTGTTTACCGATTACAAAGCATAGTCTTCACTACATAGTATAAAACAAATTCGCTATCCGCCGTCTGTCTGTCCCTATGTATCCTTAGATCTTTAAAACTACGGTTTTTTCAATAGATAGAGTTGTTCTTAAGGAGGGTTTATATGTTTATACATACATGCATATTGCACCCGTTAGAAGCCGGGGCGAGTTGCTAGTATAATATAAATAAATATCGTACAGAATTGATTGTTATGTTTTCGGCTGACTTACGTAACTGTTTGACGAGGAACTCGACTAGTTTGAAGCCAAGCTAGAGGCTCATATTCATGAGCAGCATTCCGCGACCCGCGACGCGGTGACTGTCGCGCTGCTATTGGCTACTAGGCTCTACGGCAGTGCAGGAATCACGGCAGAGGGTATACCCAGTAAATGACCATTATTAAACAATATTTATCTGACGCCCACGATATTGTATTTCATCAGTTGTTTGAAATCTTTCAATAAAACTTGCTCGGACTCCATACGTCAAAGACAGACCTATGCTCGACACTCCTGTCGCAATTGCAGTCTCACAAAAATTTTACAAAGTTCGACAAGTAACAAAAAAACTAAGTAAAGTCGTTTGTTCTGCATCTGACCTTTCAGATTGTATCGGATTCCCATCATCGGATTAAGTCGGAGAGCAGATAGTGCACCTGCATTTGTAACGTATTGCTACATATGCTAGCTATGATAAGATGACGTCTGATATGGGACAGTGGAAAAAATGATCTGTGCCAGCTATAAAATATTATACACTTGCTTCTGTCAACGGCTTTGCCCGCGCTGCCATGGGATCAAAATTAGGTTACATGTTACCCCAGACCATATCTACCCTTGTTCTAAATTTCATCTTGATCCTTTCAGCTGTTTTGGCGTGAAGAAGTTACAAACATACAAAAGTAAAAAACCAGTAGAAGGTTTGTGAACTGTCATATCGTTGTAGTTAAAAAGCAAGCTGTGTAAATTAGACTTATGTAAATTAAAAATATCGAAATAAAATTATTCCGTGTTTTTCTAAACAGTTAATATTCAAACGGGGATAGAATTTTGTGTGTCGTGGTGGCCCGGAGGTTAAGACGCCCGCTTCTCATGCATGAGGTTGCGGGTTCGAAACCTACCAACAGCAAGTACCAATGTGACGTTTTCCAAGTTATATGTACTTTCTAAGATTATTTAGACACCACTGACAAACGGTAAAGGAAAACATCGTGAGGAAACATGGTCTTATAATTTTTAATCATAGGTTTGATATCGCCAAACCGCATTGATCAAGCGTGGTAATTATTGCTCAATCCTTCTCCGTGTGAAAAGAGGCTTTGCTCAGCAGTGGGCACTTATAGGCTGTTGATGATTTTGATGATGATGATGATGATAAAATTTTAGAAATTCTCTAGCAGCCTTGTAGTCTAGAAAATTTCAAATTCTTTTCCCTTTATTACAATTATTCTAATATACAAAATTTTATCGTATTTCATTATAAAAAAAATCTGGTAGATAAAACCTATTCGTGCACCTTCGTCTCATAGAACTTGTTATAAAAAAGGTATTTCGGTGGCATTAATTAAATCTCGATTCGATCGTGACGCCGAAACACGATATCTAAAATGAAGCCCGAACTAGATTAAAAATGGTCTTTCTTTTTTTAATATAGAGTAAACAAAACAAGAAGTTTTTGACGCAGATTATGTAGGTAGTATGATTTTTAAAAAGTATTTATAAAGAAGAAGAATTTGATATCTTTAATCATTATCACTCATTTCGGGGTGACGTCATTGTCATGTCAATTGTTTAGCATTCAAACAAATGTAGAAAACATATCACTTGAATTCAGAACCTCCTTTTTGAAAAGTCGATTTAAAAATAGTTTCATTAAACTGGGTGAACACAATTTTGTTGAAAGTTATTACCGATGTTTCGTCGTGTGAGTGAGGTTACCGGATGCCCAATTACCCCCCCCCCCCTTTTCCCAATCCCTGAATCCCCAACAATCATCAAATTCGTAATCCCAAAAGGCCGGTAACACGCACTTGTAACGCCTCTGGTGTTCCAGGTCTCCGTAGGCGACGCCGATTGCTTACCATCAGGTGATCCGTCTGCTCGATTACCGGCTTATTCTATAAAAAAATTCTATTACGTACTTAGAAAATATTTAAAATAATACTTTACTCAATTTGGAAATAAAACCTGACACCTTTAACCATACGACTAAACAGACTAAATAGTCAAGGAACGATGAAAAACAAACGAACTTACCATAATATTTATATAGTACATATTGGTAACTACTTTCGACTTTAACATTTTAATATTGTATTTATTTCACAAGTTCCTCTCAAAATTCAAAATGTAGTTAATTAGTTAAACGTTTCCATAACATTAGCTGACGGTTTGAACATGTTTTTCTTAAATCCAACAGAGGGTCACCCACGCGAATTACTACTGCGTTCATATTATGAAAATGTTATGATAGGCCAACTATTACCCTTCATTCTTATAGAGAAATGGGGAATCGCTTTAATTTGTAGCCAATTTACGAAATGAATATTACTATTTTGTTCCACGTGTTACTTTTGTCAATTTTTGCTTATACACTTTTTGGAAACTTATGTTTTAAGACAGACTAACCTCGCAGTAACCTCATTGACAGAAAACATCGAAAATATAGAATTTTGACACATTTTGTATGGAGCTCATGTCAAAATTCTATCTCTAGTAAGCAAATCTACACATAGATAGGTTATTGAAACTGGACGTAAGAGAAACATCACACAAACACCTACGTCAATTTTCTGTAAAGCTGTGATATCATTCCGATAAAGCCGATAGATGCTTACGCATGGTTTTCCCACGCAGTAAAATATAGAAAGTACATATTTAATATTTCCAATTAGGTAAAACTAAGTTATATATTATTTAAATGGTTTCCAGGTGTCACAAAACACCAATTTAGAACGCAAGCAATTTATTTCAAAAATAACTTAGAATTGGATTTGAATTTCCCATTCTGAACTGTTATTTTAAAATGTCGTCAATTTTCGTAGCCGCTCACTATGTCCCAAGTTTGAAGTGTTCTAAAGTAGGTTAGGTTTTCGCCATTATTCAACTTTCATTGAACTTTTGAATTATAAAAGTTGTACTTTCAAGTTACGGTTTACTCTTGGGATTCAAGCCTCCGAGGTAAAGGAAAATGATGGTTTCTTCAATGATATCTGATTCATAATGAGCCTTGAGATTTGTGAATAATTGGCAATTTTGACGTTCGTATCCTTAATCTTGTAGAGGATAAGACATAGTTTGTTCGTTAGATAATTTGTTTTTTAACTTTGACAAGATATTTGGTTGATGCGGCTAGTTTTCATCAGTTGCTTTATTATAATGGTAGTAGGTCAAAATATTGTAGTAGGTTAAGACACATCAGACATCCTTATTCTTCCTCAGTGTACTTATGTAAAGTGTATTTAGTCGTAAGTAAACATAAAGAGCTGTTCAAACGGCAGAAGATGTATGTCCTAGAAGTCAACACGATCATCACAGACTAGTACTAGATGAGTTTCCTAAGCTAATAAAATATAATAAAAGCTGCATATCCATGTGTGTCCGAATATTTAATAAATTGCCGATTACATTAAAAATACTCAACCTCAGACTATTTCAAATTAAATTATATGTATGGTTGAATTAAAATAACTTTTATAGCATTAAGAAATTTTTTGAAGATAATATAAAACCTATAACTTAGAGTATAAGTTTGTTAAAATAAGTTATAAGTTAAAATTTGCATGCTATATTAATTAAGCAAAACATGATGATCTATTGTAACTATAACACCTTTGTATAACACAAATACATGTCTGTCTTTATTTTTATCAAATTCTAACAGATCAAATTGTTTACGTAGGTAATATTTGAAAACTATATTTTATATATCAAAAATAAAAGGAGTGCCTACGTAACCCCATACAACAAATCAGTACCACGTTATAAAACCTAATCCATTTACTTTTCCGGCTTCAGCATACTTCCTCAAAATTCCTCCCCCCACAAAAACAAAGACAAACCGCACTGTCACTCTTTTCCTGACAAATTTCACTTTTAAATTCACTCATGTGACAGCCGTGCTCAAGCTGGAGACACACACAGGAAAATTTCCCGGTACCCATTCTAATGCCAACTCGACAGTAACATACGTTCACAGAATTTATCTAATAGCACATTCGAACTGTGTGTGTTTGCTCGGGGATTTGAGGACCCAAAGTACTATTGAAGAAAAGGTTTTCATTCATTTTAATCTCTTTGAGCTTCGGCTATACTTGTGGGTACTGGTTCCTTTATGAATACATATCGGTCTTAAATGTGTTTTGTACTTGCGTTTTCTGTGTAAAGGTTTGTGTTGAAATTATTTGAAGTTATTTTATTAAGTTCATAGGGGAGAGAAATATATTTCTTGAAAATTATGAATGAAAAATAGATGAAAAAATGGTCATGCAGCAGAGATGCGACACAAAACACACACGACACGCAACATACCACTTGACCATATGATTCGCTCCTCCAAGGAGTGTTTGTCACACAAGCAACAAACCACTCGACATACGCAGCATTTATTAGTGGGCGGGGGGAGCGGCAATGCACACCGTATGCTGCGAATTAATTCCTTCAGCGGAATACAAAACTAATTATTTCCCGAGTTGTTACTGAAACAATCAACAAAATGAATTATCTTCCTCTATTACTAAAATTAGAGGTCTTGCAATATATAACAACCTCTGTTTTTATACCTCTAATAACTATCGTGAGACATACTAAATTAACTAAAAATTGCGGGTTACTCAAGTATATATACTGAGAAAAGCTCTACTAGTTTCGAACCACAGAGGGGTTCTTCCTCATAAGCCGCGTGCGCGGTTGCGGCGATGTCGCGCAGCCTACTGGCTAGCGTTGGCGGTCTCATCGGTGTTGCTTGTCTCAGTATATTTACGTGAGTAACCCTCGATTTTTAGTTAACATAGCAACCTCATTCGAATCTTGAAATTACTTAATCTTAAATAAGCAATACAATATATCACCAATATTTGCCACTACTCACCCAAAACGCTTAGAATAATATGGGAAAGCTAAACAAATAAATAATAACGACCCTCACCCTGTCACTGGGTCCCTAATTCCACTACATTGCCGGAATAGGGACAGACCCTATAAACCCTATATAGAGATGTTGAATAAAATTCAATAGCAAAGGGTTAAGGGTCTTGGGTACTACTTCAAAGGTAGAGTAGGTAGAACTGTCTGTTAATCGAGCTGGATCTTCGATTCCCAAGTTGAGTTAAGACTTATTGGTTGTTTTTATTAACCGAATTAAATAAAAGAAGGATATTCTAAGTTTGTTCTATGAACAGGGTGATTTATAATTCGACCATAATCTCGTATGGGGTTATAGAAAAGATTAATTCCAACATTTCTGTCGAACAAAAGGATAGGCGGAAATTTTAACTTTTTGTTGAATTACAAATCATACTGTATATGTACGTTTGTGCATGATTATGTCGCAATTGGCTGAATCGATTTTAATATCGTTTTCAGAAAAGTGTTTGTTATACTTAGGGGAAGGTTTTAATATATTATTTAATCGATTTCGATATGAAGTCGATTTGTTTGATACGTAATTTACCGGTACGGTATCGAAAACGGTGATGTAACAACTACGTTAAAAAATAACAACTACATTAATCCTGAAAAATAACCAAATCTACAATCAAACATAAATCTTAACCCGACTCCAGAAAGACGATATTAAGCGTTTCAACTTTATCAAACAGCCCCTGACATTTATAGACATAATATTAACGATGCCTCGTCATTTACTTCCTTCGCAATATATAAAAATAGTGCGTCTAGTCACCTTTCAAATCTGACAGGCACCATTTATTTTCGTCAGTAGTAACGTGATTGTCAGGTAGAATTGTAGGGAAATAATCTATCTTGATAGACGAAAAGATGCTATTAAAGTAACTAGAACTGAAATGACACTATAATTGAATGAAAAGATGGTTCAGACTTTTAAAGCACTCCAAAAACTTCGTTATTAAAAAATCTAAAATCTAGTGACATCACTATTGAACCAAGGTAGACAATTTTGATTGTGGCATTTAAATTTAAAAGTAAAGCTATTTGCTCAATCCAAGGTGTAGATTCCTATAGAGAAGAACGAGCAAGAAACTCCAACTTTTTTTCATAATAGCTATCATGAGACATACTAAATTAGGTAAAATCGCAGCTCTCTGAGAGTGAGCTACGCGACGTCGCCGCGACCGCGCACGCTGCTCATAAGGAAAAACCCCTCTGTGGTTCGAAACTAGTAGAGCTTTTCTCAGTATATTCACGTGAGTAACCCGCGATTTTACTTAACTTTTTTTCAATCAGGTTCCCAATTAAATCTTTAGTTACATAGCTTTGTTGATTCAATTGTGCAAGAACTATGTAACACCAAAGACAGTTCTCCATAAACAATCTAATAACTATATCGTATTACCTTGCATAGGCCTCTTATGAAAGATTTTGGAAGGAAATTAAATCAATTTATCCGCCACTGTGTAATAATTCTATATTTCAAAATTTACATAATTTATTGGAAAGACTGTTATTTATGTGAATATTGGACCTTTATGTTAATTTGGAAAATAGTTGTAGATGTATGTATTGAATTATATTCATTTAAGTAGGTGTGTAAGTAATGTCCAAATCTTCTCTATCGTTTCGCTCTTGGCAGAGCGGTCGTGGTCACGGTAAGGCGGCCGTATTTGTGTTGGAGGCCGATACAGCTTTCCTCACGATCTCCCGCCATCTCTCCCTGTTTGTGGATTGTCTGGCGCAGTCTGACACTGGGTTTACCGTCGCCGATTTGACTTGATCAATCCAGCGCATAGGTGATCTGCCTCGTGATCTGGTTCCCTCTACTTTCCCCTGAACGACTAGCCGGTCTATGGAGTTGTTATCACGACGGGAGACCTGGCCAAAGTACCTACTGCAGTATGCGCGTCTGTACTATGGTTGATAGACGCTTTGTGATGCCGAGATCTCGGAGTATGAATACATTGGTGCGGAACTCAGTCCACGATACACCAAGCATCTTCCTCCAGCACCACATCTCTAGAGCATCTATGTTTCCCTTTTCCAATTCACGTACTGTCCACGTGTCTGCCGCGTAGATGAATTAAGAATGTCCAAATATTTATACGCTACTTATCTTTAAGACGCGGTTAAGTATTGTTCTGTCACTACAAATTCTTTGTAAAATGACAGAGATGGCACGATATTTAAGTGCAACTTTAAATTGCGTAGCTTTTCAGTATTCGAAGGTAAGTAAGTAATAGGTAGGTTACATAACCTAACCTAAATGTTGAATTAAAAATTGAATTATCAAATAACCAATAAATATTAAAATGTATGCCCAATTTTGTCCAATCTGTAGAACTATTAACACAGAATTTAGTATGGAAAAATATTGGCATAACAACGAATATTTGTTTAGTAAACATTTGTTGAAACGACGTATGATGGCCTAAAAATGAAATATTTTGCAAACTTTATGAAATTTTTTGTTTTTATAAATATTAGATGTTCTTATTTATTAAATAATAAATCGTCAAAAATGTTATATTGGTTAAAAAGTTACGTTACAATATTTATATTATAACGTTCGCAAGACATACTGCATGTCGTGGTGGCCCCGAGGTTTAAGACGCCCGAATCTCATGCATGAGGTTGCGGGTTTGCAACCTATCAAGGGAAAGTACCAACGTGACTTTTTCCGAATTATATATACTTTCTAAGATTATTTAGACACCACTGACAAACGGTGAAGGAAAACCATCGTGAGGAAACCTGGGCTTATAGTTTCTCCTTATAAGTTTGAAATTGGCAACCCTCATTGAGCCAGCGTGGTTATTAATGCTGGTTAATATAAGTGGTGGTCAGCAGTGGCCACTTATAGGCTATTGATGTGTGATGTGAGTCATATTAAATTAATAATTATTATGTTTATGGCTTATTCATGAATAAGATAAAGAAAAACCATTTATTACGCCACGACACACAACAGAAATGCAGGTACACACAAAACGCCCATGCTTTTTGTGAATGCTGCTGATTAATATGATGAGCCTCTATGGTTTGAAACTAGTCGAGTTCCTTGTCAAACAGTTACGTGAGTAAGCCGAAAACATAATAACTAATTACTTAAAAATGTTTAAACCTTTGCATCAAGTTTTTGTTCAATCAGTTGTGAATAAAAATGTTTGCTAAATGTGAATTTTATACTACCTTTTTACTCCAGGGCGCTAAATATATATGAAGCCTCGGTAAGAAAATAATAAAATTGTGATCACAAAATAATCTTAAATTATACAGAAGTAATGTTTTTTTATTTTATATCGTTTTTATGTTGAAAGCCATCTAAATGGCTTTCATGTAACATAAATAGAAATATTCGCTTTAGTAATTAATCAATTTCGTAGGCGAGGCAGAGCGATAAATGATCGTAAATAATTATATTCATTTTCCTCTATAGCAGTAATCAGTATGACCTTTGCCCATCATTACCTCCCACTAGAAGCCTCTGAAGTCTTAAGAGGTGGAAATAAAAATAATTTTAATTATGGCGGATGAAAAATATTTTTGGAGACTTTCAGATAAATATCTGTCGTGGATAGATGGCGCTACGGTACGATGTACAGCGCCATCTAACGAATTGATTCATAATCACGTGATCAGAAACGCAAGCGCGCCCCACCGCTTGGACACGATCGTCGGTAGAGAAGGGATGTGGCGAGGACGGAGGGAGGATCGATCGTTGGATCAGTCTAGTTGAGACCGTCTTGGCAAACGCCCGGTACCAACGCACGTGTCTGTTTCTTGATTGTAATTATTGTTGGAATAAATTAATTTTAAAATCAAAATCGTCTTTCGCTCGAGTACCCACATAGTGCCCAAGTGTAGCGGTAACCATGTCGGATCATGGTGAAGACCCGATGCTTCGCATTTCGGCCACCCAAGACGCGACATCAGAACTGGGATTCACTCGAGCTGATGAAAATATGGAGAATGGAGCGATGACGTCACGCGGTGACGAAAACTTGCTTCGTACGTTGCTGGCGGCACAAAATCAAAATATGATGGCCCTCATAGAAGCTGTCAGGGGTCCATCAGGTGCCAAGCATATTTCTTTGCCGGAATTTGACCCAGATAAACCGGACGTGGACGCACGTGCTTGGTGTACTACAGCAGATCTGTGCTTATCGGAAGTTCCGCTTCATGGAAGTGCGCTAATAATCACCTTAAGCAAGGCTCTAAAAGGAAGTGCTTCACGTTGGCTTGCACAAGTGTCGTTTGCGGGCATGACATGGGGTGACTTCAAAAGCTTGTTTTTATCCCGGTTTGATTGCGTGGACACACCAGCCGCTACCCTCGTCAAACTAATGAATAGCAAGCCTAAGGAAGGTGAATGCTATGCCGCCTACGCCGCGCGATTGCTTTCTACACTCACATCGCGCTGGCAAAACATGAGTGCTGAGCAGATAGCCATATCTACGGTGCTGGCTCACATGGCACAATTTGATGGGCGTATTCAGAGGCTGGCTTTCACTACTGACGTCAAGAATAGAAACAAGCTTCAGTGTGAACTTCAAGCGTTCTCATTTTTGAAGAGAAAAGCTCCTATTGGTAACGTAACCGAGGCCGCACCAGACTTCAAGAGATCAAAGTTGCAACCGTTAACACTGAAGTGTCACAACTGCGGTAAACCAGGTCACCGATCATTTGACTGCCGTTGGAAAGGTGAAGTGAAGGGCAGAGCAACCAATGCTACCACTTCAGCGTCAACTTCTACGGGTTCGAAGCAGCGGTCGGATATCATCTGTTTTCGATGCGGCAAAACTGGACATTTTGCTGCCAAATGTCCACTAAGCAATGGCGGAGGTGCTAGCGCACGGGGCTCAAGCAGCGCAGTGGCAGCGCCTGCAGCAGCAGCGAGCAGCGATCGTCGCGTTGATGTTTGCTATGTTAGCAATCCTGGCGGTGTGTTGATGAACTCTGGTGAGTCGTATCCATTTTATTATGATTCTGGCGCCGAGTGCTCTCTGATTAAAGACAATATTGCGTCAAAGTTTAGTGGCAAACGGGTTAATAGCATTGTAAATTTAACGGGAATCGGTCATGGTAGTGTACAAAGCACCTTACAAATTCTTTCAGAGGTTATGATTAATAATTTGCGATTAGAGATTTTATTTCATGTTGTACCGGATAGTTCTCTCAAAAATGATATTTTAATTGGGCGCGAGATTTTAGATCAGGGATTCAACGTTAGTATGTCATCTGATAGTGTTGTTTTGTGTCGTAAAAAAATTGTTAGGTTATGTGATGTCTCAAATAAACACAAGAGTGATTATCATTGTCAAATTGATTTCGGCCAAGTTAATACAGACGTTCCGAGAGAGTTCCGTTCCCAATTAATTGATCTTTTGTTAGAATATGCATCTTCGTTTTCTAGTGGTGTTTCTACATCCCGTGTTACAACAGGACAGTTGCAAATAAGGCTTATAGACCCTAGTCGTACAGTTAACCGTCGCCCTTATAGGCTTAGTGCTAGTGAACGCGAAGTAGTTGCTTCCAAGGTTCGTGAGTTGGAGGAAGCAGGTGTAATTAGGCCGAGTTGTTCGCCGTTTTCCAGTCCAGTGCTGCTCGTTAAAAAGAAGGATGGTTCGGATCGCATGTGCGTCGACTACAGGGAGCTGAATGACAACACAGTGTCGGATAGGTTTCCACTGCCATTGATAGAGGATCTCTTGTCTAGGTTAGGAGGTGCTACATGGTTCACATGCCTTGATATGCTATCAGGTTATCATCAGATCCCAGTTCATCCTGAGTCAATAGAGCGAACTGCATTCGTCACACCTGACGGTCAGTGGGAATATTTGACCATGCCGTTCGGTTTGAAGAATGCAAGCTCAGTATATCAGCGAGCAGTGACGAAAGCATTAGGTGACCTTGCTCATAGCTATGCTGTCGCATATGTTGATGACATTCTATTGATAGGGTCGTCTGTGGAGGAGAGTTTGGTGCGTCTTCGCACTGTTCTCGATAAATTGACAAACGCTGGTTTCTCTCTGAATTTCGCAAAATGTTCATTTCTTAAGCGACGAGTTGAATATTTGGGCTTTGTTGTTGAAAATGGCCAAATTAGACCCAACCCTAATAAAATTGTAGCTTTGTCCCAACTTCCCCCACCTAAAACCATCACTCAGCTGAGACAGTTCATAGGTCTGGCCACTTATTTCAGACAATTTGTTCCACAGTTCTCGAAAATCATGGCTCCTCTGTTTCGGTTGACAAGTGGCAAGAATAGGTCTCTCAGTTGGGAACCCAGCCACGAGGCCATTCGACAGAAAATAATTTCTTATTTGACTAGTGAGCCAGTTTTAACAATATTTGACCCTGCGCATGCTATTGAATTACATACCGATGCCAGTGCTGAAGGGTATGGTGCCATTTTTATTCAAAAGATTAATGGAAAACAACATGTGGTTGCTTATTATAGTCGTCGTACGTCCCCAGCCGAATCGAAGTATCATTCATTCGAACTGGAAACTTTAGCCGTCTTTAATGCTATTAAGCATTTTAGACATTATTTGCTAGGTCGTAAGTTTACCGTTGTGACAGACTGCAGTGCTGTTAAAGCTTCCAAAAGCAAAACTGATTTGTCTCCGCGAGTTCATCGTTGGTGGGCTTACATGCAGTCATTTGAGTTTGACATTATTTATCGCGAAGGCAGTAGGATGAGCCACGTAGATTTCCTTTCCAGAAATCCTCTCCCTACATCCAAGGTAGTTATCACTCGGGTAGAACAAAAGCGCGTCAATTTAGCTGAACTTTCGAGTAACTGGTTACAAGCCGAACAGGAAAAGGACGAAGAGATCCGTAAGATAGTGTCTGATCTGCGTAACGAAGTTTTTCCTGAGGAAACTCGCAAAACTTACGAAATTCGTAAAAACATTTTGTTTCGTAAAGTTCAACGTAATGGTCGTACTCGATGTCTGCCTATTGTACCTAGCTCTCAGGTGGGTCTGTAATTAATAACATCCATGAGTCGGTTATGCATTTAGGATGGGAGAAAACGCTCGAAAAGGTCTACGAGCACGATTGGTTCAGCGGCATGTCGAAATACGTTAGGAAATTTGTGGATAATTGTATCACCTGCAAGGTAGCCAAGTCCCACTCAGGCAAAGTTCAGGCAGAACTTCACCCAATTCCAAGTTCAACGTTCCATGGCATACCATTCATGTCGATGCTTCTGGCAAACTATCGGTAAGAACGACATTAAGGAGTACGTGTTTGTCATCATAGATGCGTTTACCAAATTTGTGTTGCTTCGTCACTCACTCTATATTGACACGAACAGTAGTATTTGTGCTATTAAGTCTTGCATAGCTTTGTTTGGTGCACCGAAACGGATAATAGCAGACCAGGGTCGTTGTTTCGCGAGCAAAGATTTTTCTAGTTTCTGTACTGCTAACAATATTGAGTTGCACTTAATAGCTACTGGAGGTAGTCGTGCGAACGGTCAAGTCGAGAGAGTGATGAGTACCCTCAAGAGTATGCTGACAGCTGTAGAGACTAGTCGTGATCGATCTTGGCAGGACGCATTAGGAGAGGTTCAGCTGGCTATGAACTCCACTATTAATAGGGTAACTAAATACAGCCCCCTCGAATTAATGGTAGGAAGGGTAGCACGACCGCTTAGTCTAATGTCCGCTATTGATGACGAGATTGGCGTTAACTTGGACGAAGTCAGAGAGCACGCGACGCAAAATATTGAGAGAAATTCTGTGTATGACAAAAATCGATTTGATCAAAATAAGGCTAAAGTGTCTAAGTTAGCCATTAATGATTATGTTTTGATTGAAAATGAGGAAAGAAATCAGACTAAATTAGACCCTAAATTTAAAGGTCCATTTAAGATCATTGATGTGTTAGACGGGGATAGATATCTACTAAAGGCACTTGACTCTAAGCGAACGTACAAATACCCCCTGATCGTGTAAGAAAGATCCCCGATCACCAAGTGCCCCGAGAATTAGACGTAATAGTTGATGACAGTGGTAGTGAAACCAATTCCGATTAAAAATGGCATGTATACTCATACTCTGAAACTGTAGACCGCATCTCATGAGTAACATGGGACGATGGGTCGAAACTAGGGACCGCACCTCATGAGTAACATGTGGCGATGGGTCTGAGAAATCGTTGGTGCGATTTCTGTCTGTGTTGGTGCACAGAGCGCTTCATGTGTTGTAGCACATATTGCGCAGGATGTTTTGAGAATCGTTGGTGCGATTCTGATCTGTGTTGGTGCACAGAGTGCCTCATGTGTTGTAGCACATTTGGCAGAGAGTCTGTAAACAGTCGTTGGTGCGACTCTGACCTATGTTGGTGCATGGGTTATGACGAGTTGAGTATACACTGGCCTTGAAATTTAGTTCAGATTTGTGGTGATGATTTTGCTTTGTTGACTTGTCGATCGGGCCTCTTTGAATAAGTAATGTTGTACACACTATGTAGAAAACCCTGACAACAGGGAATTGATTATTATTGTATGTACGTAGAGTTAGCGGAAATAAAATGATGAGAATTAGCCACCTTCTTTGCATTGGCAGGATAGCCGAGCTAGTGTATCCTCAGAGCGTATTTTTGTCCACAGATACTACACCCGAGGACGGGTGCTAGCCAGGGATGGCCGTGTCGTGGATAGATGGCGCTACGGTACGATGTACAGCGCCATCTAACGAATTGATTCATAATCACGTGATCAGAAACGCAAGCGCGCCCCACCGCTTGGACACGATCGTCGGTAGAGAAGGGATGTGGCGAGGACGGAGGGAGGATCGATCGTTGGATCAGTCTAGTTGAGACCGTCTTGGCAAACGCCCGGTACCAACGCACGTGTCTGTTTCTTGATTGTAATTATTGTTGGAATAAATTAATTTTAAAATCAAAATCGTCTTTCGCTCGAGTACCCACATAGTGCCCAAGTGTAGCGGTAACCATGTCGGATCATGGTGAAGACCCGATGCTTCGCATTTCGGCCACCCAAGACGCGACATATCTATATTTATCAAACGTAAATTTAAAAAAATACTCTTCATATTTTACACATTTTAGAAGGCAGAGATGAGCATATATCTATATTATACTAATATATAATTTGTTTGTTTGAACGCGCTAATCTTGGTTTGATTTGATTTTTTTTTTGTGTAAGATAATCCATTTGTTGGAAAAGGCTGTAAGTTATCAAATATCACGCTACAATCAATAAGAGCTGTCGTAGCTCTGTCGGGTTATTTTAAAGTAAAACCAGAAGACTGCACATTAAGTAGGTTTATTTACAATTTAGAATCAAGACTGGCGTCGCACCGATACAAAGAAATGTCCGAAAGCTTTGGCGTGAGTTGGAGGATTGTGTGGATGAAGAAGCGCGGCGCTCGCGCGGACGTGGGTTTTTATACCCCCGTCCCGCGCGACGCCGCCTCTATGGTCGATGGCCATACTAATGCACCAACAAGAGCCGAACTGCAGATGAAACCGAAGGGAGCAGCTAGTGCTAATTTTAGCAATATTTTTTCCAAGGTTATGTTATATTAATGTCACTGTTTTGAATTTTTTTTGTGTGTTATTGTACTTTGTGACGGTGTGCAAATAAACAATTTTTCTTTCTTTCTTTCTTTCTATATTGGTTAACGACCTATTCCATCTACAACCAAAGTGTAATTAAAAAAAAGTCGAAATCAATCAGCTATTCCTTAACAATCAAATGTTGTCTTAAATCATTTAAAAATGAAGATAACTGCTGCGATTGTTCGACTAGAATGGCAACGACCAATCAAATTACTCGACAATGGATTCAATTTAGTGTCGATGTCGATACCCTTCTCAAAAACCCCCTTGATTGATACGTCACTTAGAACGAGTAAAAATGACAGAATTTTTAAGTAGTGTAATTTTTGTTTGAACATTTTTGAGTGATTTTAATTATTTGAAAGTAGGCATCTTAGATTATTTTGTAAATACTTTAAGCTCGGTACATATTTGTCTTTTTAAGTGAATGCCATTTATGTATTAAGTTTCTATGTCATACTTTAGTATGTTCCACTTCCTCTCCACTACATTAGATAAACTACTGGTGTATGCTTAACGTAAATCAATAGATCGTGAATTTGGACCTCACGGTTGGCACGACGGCTGCAGCTGCCGCGCAACGTGTAGCGGGTTCATTTCCAACACAGAGCAACTGTCTGTTCGATCCACAAATTGTTCTTTCAGGTCTAGGTGTGATGTGTATGTGAACTTGTATGTTTATAAACGCGTGGGTGCGAACACAGGAGAAAATTCTAGTGTGGGGCGATGTTAACAAAAAAGATGACCACATGATGCCTGGTTGATACGGGAGTTTTTACCACCGACATGTCATGTACAAGAAAAAAAAATATCAAAGTACCACAAACACAAACTAAAATCAACGATAACCATCTCTAAAACACATACACACACAGTCACTAAACATCTAAAACTATGTTTCACTAACTATTCCGAACGGGGTTAACAGATCATTGGTCAGGGAAGCAATTAAACCCAGATGTACGATTGTAACTTAATTGTTTATTCAATTCCGCGTGAATCAACTGATTGATTACGCGATAGGTCAAGTGGATGAGGTATCTGTGTCCATCTGTACATATATGCCAACTATGTGAGGCCTTTATGAATAGACTAGCTGACCCGGTGAAGTCTGACTCGCCTCAAAATTAACTTAAGTGTTAAATTAATGATATTTTTGTTCCATATCATGTCTAATGGCACTTATAATTAGTTTGTATGGAAAAGGATATGTTACTGTATAGACAATATAACTATTAAATATTGTCTATACACAAAATTAATTAAAAACAACGATTTAGTCGTGTAAAAGAGAGACATGCTGTGGGAATATCGAAAATCACCTAGCTTAAACAACAAAACTAAACTAAAACTATATACAAAGAGATTGAAGCTGATAATTAAACAAACACAAAAAGTACAAAATAATCACTTTATAAATCTTTCCGAAAACAAGAGTAAGGCTACGTGGAACATTATTAATAAACAGAAGGAAAATAATCCAAATGTAGGAATTAACCAGATAAAAATTGACAATAAAGTTATTACTAATCCAGGACAAATATCAGAATCGTTTAACCAACATTTTCAGAATCAAAATGATTCTCACAATGACATTAACTATAAAAATATATTGACATTTGACACGAATTCTAATTCTATATTCATGATACCCACAATACCTGATGACATTATAAAAACAATAAATTCATTGAAAAATACCAATAGTGTTGGATATGATGATATATCCACCAAGGTAATTAAAGCTACCGCTGCTATTATTGCACCGGTACTCAGTCACATCATCAATACTTGCATCGAGAAAGGCATATTCCCAGAAAAACTGAAAACCTCAGTAATTATACCAATATTTAAGAAAGGTGACAAACTCGACCCTAATAATTATAGACCAATAGCACTTATCCCAGTATTCTCTAAAATATTTGAAAAAATAATTCAAAAAAACATATATTACTTTCTAGAAGCTAACAAACTTATAATAAGAGAACAATATGGTTTCAGAAAAAATAAAAGCATAAATTCAGCTATCTATGAGCTAGTGGAGTGCGCCCTTACGAACATGGACAAGAAAATTCCCATGGTTGCATTGCTTATGGATATGACTAAGGCCTTCGATCATGTTAGTCATGAAATCCTACTGATGAAGTTAGAAAAATATGGCATTAGAGGCAACACTCATGAGCTTATTAAGTCCTATCTTACAAACAGGCAACAATACACATGTATTAAAAAAATCTGTCCCTACACAAAAACTGAAATAACGCACACTTCTAAATATCGGAAATGTTTATGCGGGGTGCCACAGGGTAGTGTCCTCGCACCACTACTATTTATAATTTACATAAATGACATGCCTAGAATAATCACCAATCCCATGATCTTATTCGCGGACGATAGCACTATACTGTTTAAAAATAATAATGACGAAACCTTTGAAAAAGAAATTAATGATAACTTAAACGACATCATAACCTGGCTAACTGCAAATAAATTGAAAATTAATCTAGAGAAAACAACTTACATATCATTTGCACAAAGAATTAGTGGTAACAGGATTCACGTAGGATATGACGGGAAAAATATTGAAGAGACTGACCATGCTAAATTCTTGGGTATCTGGATCGATAGGAACCTAAATTGGAAATCCCACATTGATAGTGTTTGCAAAAAACTTAGCCAATCCTCCTTCGCGCTATACAACTTAAAAAAAGTGGCAAATCAGGAAACATTAATCACGGCGTACCACGGCTATGTTTCGTCAACATTGCGATACGGGCTTCTGTTCTGGGGAAATTCGCCGGATAGAGAAATGGCGTTCAAATCACAGAAGAAATGCATCAGGGCAATATGTGGTATACAAAGCACAGTCAGCTGCAAACCATATTTTAAAGAATTAAAACTATTAACTCTGCCCTCCCTTTACATATTTGAGGTTGCCAGCTACGTAAAAACTAACATCCACTTGTACACCCACCCAAAAAGTAAACGTCATAAATATAGGATCTGCGCTACACAACATAAGAAAGCCATCTTCAACAAAAACATTTTAGGTATGGCACCCAAAATCTTTAATAAGTTACCTAAAGACATAATAGAAATTGACAATATTAATATATTTAAAAAACGACTACATGAATTTTTGGTAACTAAGTGCTATTATAAAATTAATGACTATTTAGATGAAAGATGCTAGACCTGCTATATCCGATTTGCAATATATGTAAATTTTTGGTTTTTTCAAAAAATGTAACCAACCCTGACTATCTTGGGTGATTCTAATCAGATTAACCATAGATTTGGCTATGTCGAACGTACATATGACATTCTATACTCTTAATTTTCCTTTTAATTTGACCACTTAAATTTTGATACATACTGACATTGGATTCTATGTAATTTTGTGCTTATCATGACATCCCATATTATTATATTCCTTAATTAAATTATGACATTTCGCATTAGGGATTAAAGCTTATGATATGACTGATGACGATGGCTCAGTGGTTTAACCCCCATAATAAATGTCTTATTCCTGTGTAGATACTTAAATGACTATTAATGTATTTCTGTTTTCTAATTTAAATTAATCTATTTACTAAAACTCATATGAATTTGTATGCTTTAAGGCAAAACATAGACGGACTCGCTGTATTGCATTGTATGTCAATCTTTCAAACAACTTTATATAACCTATGTTTACAAATAAACGATTTCATTTTCATTTTCATTCATTCAAAATGACTGAAAAAACTCTGCTAGTTTCAAAGTCACATTCAAGAGCTGGTTTGTGCATTAGCTAGTCTTATGCATTTCGATATAATATGTACTAGATTAGCTATGGTTTACCTACTTCTGCCAGTGTTAGGCATAATAGTGAACATATTTAGTCATAAAATCTCTATTTTTAGCCACTATCTCGCCCGACTAGAACCTGACTTGAGCGTTCGCCTCCAAGAGCCATCAGTCCACCACGGATCGGGCCCAACAGTGCTAATGTCGATACGCAGCCGCGAAGGACTTAACGGATTACCTGGGCGCCGGCTCGAAGTGCAGGAATAGGAACGGGGTGGTTTTTAGTCAGTAAGAGTCTGACACTCCCTCCCGCCTCACCTAGGCGAGAGAAGTCATTCGATGATTTTCCCGCCTTAAAAAAAAAAGAAAAACTTGCCCGATGATTAGCGACGTTGTGACCTACAATGGAGCACGCCTTATGGGTATAAAGAACATTATTTACAACTTATGCGATGTTCCTTTAATTTTTACACGAAATTGTAATATAAATAAAAACGAGTATAACTCTTGGCAATTTCTCTAGTATCTTCAAATCTTGTCTCAAGTACCAAGCGTAATAAGGTTTTTCTCTTAATAGAAAACATCGTGATCTTCAAGTTAAATATAATTAAATTGGCCGAGACTACACATGTTTCGCAAGTGTTTCGCAAAAACCGAGAGAAAATCGTGTTGATATGATTTATACTATAGTAATCTCATATTAGGTACTGAGAATGACAAGCTTTATTGTGATTTTTTTATTTTCATTTTGGTTCTAAATCGAATGTTATTACGTATGAGAATACCTTCATATGCTAGTTTTTGCTTTGTGTCTACTGGATACGACATTTTCATAGAAACACAATGTTATAAATTATAGTTTATAATGCAATAATGGAATAATCAATAATTTCATCAAGGGGTACGGTAGACTCGATCGAAACATTACCTGAATAACAAAACAAAAAAAATATCGATTTCGAGTCGACAACATATATCCACAAAATAAAAATTAGGGAGATTATTTCGTTTTATTAATTAATTTTAATGACACTGACAGACAAACCGCAGTCGCCATCTTGAGTAGACAATAAACGTTCCGTTTAATACTAGCTCTCAAATACGCCTCGCCAATCAACACGTTGTCGCGTCAAAAAAGTGTAAATTAACAAGAAATATGAACAATTTCACGCGAACGAAGTCGCGGATAACAGCTAGTAATGCAATAATTATTCATTGTGAGAATTAAACAAGGTAGTCAGAAACACACTCATATAATTTATTCACAAAAGAAGAACATAAATAGGTGTCTCTAATAAAACTGGCCAGCTTGCCACAGATAACATAAACATAACAAACTTAGTAAAAATTAAGTTTCTATTTTTCAAAAGTAATGAGTGATTAAAAATACTTTACGAGGATTAACTAATAATATATGGTCATGAATTGAAACGATTAGATTCAATAGAAATCAAACAGTTATATAAGAGCTGTAGATTCGATTATGATAACTAGAACTACCTATTCGTAGTCTAGTGTTAAAAAGAATTAGTTTTTCTTTTACTAAGACTCGTTTTGAATGTTGCAATGATATCTGAGCACCTTTAAATTACAGAGGGTCTTCAAGGTCGATAGCTTTATCTAGGAAACGCCTCCTACCTGATATAGTACTTAAGCCTTACTAAATCTAAGAATAGACTCTTTTTGTACACAAAATGAAAATTCAAATTCAGCTTTCAACTATCCTGGACGTGTAAAGCACTTCAAAAGATTTCTTGTTTAATTAATTGTCATGCAAAGTCCCAAGTCCGAAACTAAGTTCGAAGGTAGATCTTGACATTCATACATACGAATCTAAAGTTCTTCACGAATTCATGTGACGTTAAGTAGCTTATGTAAAATCAACCTTTTACTCTTTAAATTAATGCTAATTTTCATTTGTTTCTTTTTTGTAAACTTATGGCTTTATTTCTTTGGATAAAGGTTAATAAAAGAAAATTAAGTTTTGAAATGACGTATTTATTTATTTATAGGTACACGTGTGTTTATTTATTAGTGACTGCACAATTGGTGCAGTGGCTGGGCAACCGGCTGTCGTGCAGCGTGCCGCGGGTTTGATTCCCGCACGGAACAACACTTAGTGTGATCCACAAATTTTTGTTTCGAGTCTGGGCGTCATGTGTATGACAATTTGTATGTTTGTAAATGCACCCACGACACGGGAGAAAATCTGAATGTGGGGCAAAGTTTTAAAAAAAAACAACTTATTATAGAATAAAGTTCTAGTTAGACAGAGAACAGTATTCGGTACTGCACAGTTCATGAAGTATTCTGAAAAACACACAACTGAAAGATAACGAACGAAGAATTTTGTATGTGAACTTGAATTTTTGTAAACGCACCCACTACGACTCAGGAGAAAATCCTAAAATGTTTTTTTTTAAACCAATACAACGAATAATAAGTCAAAGTCAATACGTTCATACGTTCCCTTCGTAATTGTTATCCTTCGCCTATGACTCAGGTGTTTATTTCGCGTTCACGAAATCAGATGCTTTTCAATCCAACACATACATACATGTAAGTATTATATACTCATACGTCATTACAACCAAACATGTTCCAATATTCTCACATTTTCCGTTTTAACATTTTCTATTTTCCAATATTTTCCTATAAGCGCTTGGGAGTCGAACTAGTGTATTTCATTAGAGTAACGAGCGTTTCACTAAACGGTGGATTATTATAGTAATAGGTGAGTCGTGCCGCTAGATGGCGATGTAACAGCTATTATGGGTATTTGATAATAGATGTGTGGGGCGACCCTAGCCGGTGATTCATCGTAATACATCTTCCCTAATCGAGGCTTCGTGTGGAGGCCATCTCTAAGGTTGTCACATAAAATATTGGGCAGTCTGTCGTGGTAATTAAAACCAATAATATAATGATCATAAAGTTTAAAAATAAATACAAATTTTCCATAGTATTCAATAGTATAAAGGTCTAGAGGTCTCAAATTAATGTGACCCAAGAGTAACCTTTCAGGGAATAGAATTAAATCTAAATAACATATTTGAATTTTTTTCAACAGCCACAATTGTTTTTAAACCAGCTTCGACTTAATAAAAAGTATCAAATTATTTCATTACAATGAAACTTTTTAAACAAATTTTAATTCCAATCCGATTTTTAATCATCTCGAATTGAATTCGAGACAATAGAATTCATCTGTAATCAACTCCCATTCAATTTAAAATACCAACAGACGTATAATATTAAAATCGTTGGCTACAAAAATATAATACTAAAATTTTTACGATTCCCTTCCAACTTTTTTGATTGAATCGCCCATTTTGGATATCTTTATGACTGAAGTTTGTTACTCGGCCGGCAGTTAAATACCCCAATTTGAGCTGAACATTACTGAAAATATTTGAATAATGAGCACTTAACTGGGTTTTTGGTATTCATATCCCCTTAATAGTCAGCATAAAGAAAGAGAATCTTCGGGAATTTGCTAACAGCGAAAGAAATTAAAACAACAAGGACCTCTCTAGGGGTGTCTTATTAAATTCTGTAGGATCAAATTGTACTTGATCTTCGTTTTGTTTTTGAGAAGGGAAAAATACTTAAATGACTTTCGCCACATTCCTGGCCATAAAGCAGTCTAGTTCGGGAATGTTTTATAAGTGATCGTCCAAAAGAAGAGTCTTTATTAGTACTAATATTACCTAATTATTTTTGTAATACAGCGACCAAACATAAAAAGCTGTTAGAATGCGATTTCCAGTTTTAAATTAACATCACACACAACATTCTTTTGTGTCAATTATATAGTTAATTTTACATTGTCCAAAATATCATGAACTGTCTGCTCTTATTCTACCTATTGTATCTTATGATAAAAAACCCAAGTCAGTAATATTATATTAAAAATAAGAAACCCTTCAAGTGCCATCCCTGTATACCTTACCATGAATTTAGGCCCATCTCGAATCGAACAGAATTAGAGTTCGATGCGTAGTTTTAGATTTGTTTTTGATTTGACGCTTTGAAAGGCGTTTTGTCTGCTCGTGTGTGTATGGGAGCATGTTTGTGTGTGTATGTGCGTGTCTTATGGGGAGCACTTATCTTTATTAGTTATCGTTCGAGATCTGCGGATGAAGTTCGGAAGCTATCGGAGAGACAGTTTGAGGACATCGCATTATTACGTTCGATTTGATGGGCGGATCGGTTAATCCAAGATGAGGAAGAATGTGTGGTCATAAATAGACACAAACAAGTCTTGAAAGAAAGGTGATGTTGAGCAAAACAAGATGACTAACGATATCAGTAACATTGAGAAATATACTATTAATAACTGGACTTACTTCTACTATCTTAAATATATTGCCGTATGGTTCAGTACCATACGAATACTACTACTTCAGAATCATACGACACAAATGAAGATACGATTACACAAAGAACAAAATCAAACATCACACATATTTGCTCAAATTTGACTGACACCTTTTTAAGCAAAAAAAAATCAATTTACCACGAAAATACCGGATCAAATTGACAACAAGAAAGGAAAAATCCTAATCCAAACGTTGGCATTGGTGGAGTAAAAACGGGTATTCGCTAAACCGGTAGGTATTGATTGGCGGCGATGGTAGGAGGGTGACTGAATCAAACTCCCGAAGCTAATGAGCACCCTGTACCTACCCTCGTTTATAGATACAGCTTTGTTGAGGGATACGGGAAGATGATGTGGACGGAAGCGGTGAGACCACGGCTAAAAATTTAAGTATTTTGGGGTACTTTGATAAACAACTAAAATGAAGGATTCGCTTCTAATAACTATAATTAAGTTTTAGTTTTTTCATTAAAAAGTACCTTAAAAATATAAAATGTAAGATAGACGTTAGAATTGGACTTTGTGGGTATCTTGTCATTCATGATGCATAAAAGGAAAGATATTCACAGTTTGCTAAAATTGCAATTCAAAGGTTGATAGCACGGTATCGCGTTTTATTTCGAACGAAAATCAAAACATGAAAAGGAACATAAAATAAATACAGATCCTCAAACATATTTGCACCAAACGAGTTAAAAATCACTAAGATCAATACCTACACTTCCTAAAACTTTTTTGCAGCTTCCGGAGAATAATTCCCCTACACCAAAAATAACAATCCCACTTAAACGGTATCCAGAACTGCTCAATAAGACATCTGTCCGTATGTTTCCAACTTACTTATACTCTGATGGGTTGACAGCGCGTAACTATTGGTTGGCAACTCTGTGAGATAACTGTCACCTTGCTTGGCTCGGGGCTAAGGATGGGAAGAAAGGGATCGTTTATTTGGGCTTACATGGGCGACGCTTCGTTGGTCTTGCGGCTTTGGTAAGCGCCTTTGAATGACAAGTTCTCGAGTCCCATACTTGCTAATGGGAATTATTTTGGTGAAGGATTTAAATGTTGATTTTAGATGTGTCTAGTTGTGAATTCATGGAATTTAGTTTGTGTGCTCAGTGTTGTGAATGGTTTGTGTGTGTCTAATGGTCCATACTTTCTCATCAAAGTTGTGGTTCAGTATGATTTTGCAAATATTTTTTTTTAGATCATTTATACATTCATGTGTTATTTTTTATCGGGTATTTTCCTTATATTTAGAAAACATTGGAAACAATTTTGTTAAAGAAATATATTTTTCTTTAAAGCAATCTTATAACTTTATAATTATTATTTCTTGATATTCAATTCAATTGACATTCAAAATATGACTATACTTACTAGTGTACAGTACAGTTATACTCCAACATTAAGTTCCAAATATTTCCAGCGAACGAAATGAACTTTGCCGTCGTCGAACGTCAAGAATACGCAAGCCAAAGTTTTGGGCAACAAAGCCAAAACAAATGACAACATTAAACTCCTTAAAGTTGCGAAACTTGATCCAATACGTCCATGCAATTACGACTTTTGTTAACAAAACGGGAACAAAAGAATCCGCCATCATAATAAGAAACAATAGAAAGCCTCCACTCACAGCGTACACAAATTTGACAAAAAGTCTTGGAATTCGAACAAAACCAATAAGTTGAGTACCAAATTTAATATTCGGACCTAAGAATTTAATGCGCACCTTTTGGAGAAATACTGCGAAAGTTGGACCATTTCTGAGGGCACCGGAGAAAGAAACTTGAGGCGAACGCATCGGGGGGTGACCTATTCATTAATCAAGCGAATCAGTTTGATTGATGGTAGAAAGATTGTCGTTCATTTTTGCAATGCCCCCCCCCCCCCCCCTTCCTTTCTCTATATAATGAATTATAGACCTAATCGAAGATTGGTGGGATTGAAATGGAATACGGTCAGTGATCTGTGCTTTTTGCATTTTTCTCGTTTTCTTCTCACAGTTGAATTTCATGAAATTAGTTGTAGACTATTATTATATACAGGGTGTAACGGAATGCTCCAGATAAACGCGGACAGGTGATGGTGAAAAACAAGTTCTATTTTTATAAAAGTAAGGAATTAAATGTTTATTTAATGTAATAATAGTTATAATCAACTGCTCAAAGCTGATGTTGCATGAATAACACAAAAAACAAAAACGATTACATAATTGTAAAAACAATTACTTTTTGTCACCGTTTTGGGAGCAGTCTATTATAATACGTACCTATAATAGTTAGTAGTTGACTGCCAACGAGGCAGACTGCGTCGTTGGCCGAGTGGTCGCAATTGCGACTCCCGAGCAAGAGGTCTCGGGTTCAATTCCCGGGTCGGGCAAAGTACTACTGGGATTTTAAAAAAATCTCAGTAGTAGCACGGAGTCTGGAACTGTGTCCGGTATATGGCAATAGGCTCACCCCCTATTACATGGGACTCATAACATAAATAGTGAAAAGTGGGTGTTACATTGTGCAGTGGCATAATGTGCACCTCTGCCTACCCCTTCGAGGATAAAAGGCGTGATGTTATAATAGTTAGTATATTAAAATTTGTGTAAACTTTTTTAAACTATTTATATTAAAATTTGTGGTAAAGCAGCAAACCCTATTCAGTGGAGCTGGACATTGTGTTATACATACATTAGATTGAAAAGCAATTTTGTAAAGCTAAATGTTTCCATAAATATTTTCACTTATTAAATAAACATTCCGTTGCTCGAAATTAAGTTGTTTTTAAAATCAAAATGTTCAGTTAACACTTAAATGTAATTTGAGTTATTCTCTCTTGTATTGAAAGTATTTCATACTTGAATGATTAATATAAAAATACATAAAATGCAATTTAATACCAGGTTTTGAATTAAAAACTTCCGAAATCTCTTTGAATTTCCAAATTAATATTTCTAGGAAATCGTGTAACCTTCAGCTACACTCTTTCGTCAAATTTCTTCATTAGACTTCCAACTTTACTGCTTAAGTAGATAAAGTTGAAAATCCAATAAAGTAATTGGCAGATTGGAGTAGTTTGATCCGCTGGTGACTGTGCTCCAATCACTCTCGGCACTTCCATATAAACTACTCTATATATTTTATTGGTTACAGGATAAATAAGTATTCAATTGAGTAATGGAATTTTAAAATTGTATAAAAAAATTAATTGTCGAATTAATCCATTTTTGTGTTGCAATTCGTTACTCATATATATTATTGCTTGAATAAATAGTTTAAATTTCTCTTCACACGCAGTTTTCACAATAAACAACCTGGTTATTTTTACTGTTCAAGTGGCTACTTTTTTTTCAATCACTTCCATTCCATACCGAGCACACACAACAACTGCAAAAACTACTTATCAACAAAATTTATAGTCCTCTGGAAAATCATTAAAAAATCTGTGAAATTCCTAAAACCGGGACCAGCAGAGCTATTCATAACAATAATGCTGTCTAGTGCGTCACCATTGAGAGTAACAATAAAAGTCAGCTGCAGAGCAGCGCCGCAAATTATAGCTGTAGTGATATGCGTTCACAAACTACTGCGTATTTACGATCCAGTTCAACTAGTCTAGTAAGAGATGTTATGGACTTTGTTTTAGAATGAAGTAGTCACGGAAAACTTTATCGCTTTAGCACTTTTGTCAGAAAAATTTGCCTTCTGGATTAGGAATTTGAGGATTGTTGGGGATTCAGGGATTGGGGAAAAGGGAGGGGATAATTGGGCCTCCGGTAACTTCAAACTCCGGTAACGTTTTCTAATATGGCGTGAAAATTTAATAAAACTATTCATAATTTTGTATAACCTATATTTCGATGAGACTAACGTTACCTACCTAAACTTTTGCGGATACTGTTCACACATCAAATATTCATCAACACCCTAATTATACCTCTAATATGTACATACCAGTTCACTACACAACGGGTGTGTCACACCCTAAAACAAAGGACTCCCAGTCAGCAGGAACCACAGTGGATGGATCATGACAATACACAGCTACACAATGGCCATGATACGACACTACGCCGTTATCAGACAACTTTATAGACCTTGGAAAAACTATATTTTGGTACAACTTGACTGTTGTTGTGTCTCTATTTTATGGAGGCTTCTATAACGAGAATTGCGGGCCAGTTTTGTGTTAGAAGTTATTTGATTTTATGTTAGATGAATTTGTGTGTAGTTTTAAACTGACCTTAAAAGAAGAAGGTTATTAATTTGACCTCTATGTATATATGTTTATGCGCGAATATCTCGCGATTAGTTGAACCGATTTCGATACAGTTTTCAGAAAAGTATTCGTTAAGAGAGAAAGTTTCAATATATTTATAAACTGACTTCGAAGAAAGAAAGGGGCTTGACCTCTATGTTTTAAACGTACTTTATAAAAGAACTAGCTACTTCCGCGCGGTTTCACACGCTCTGCTCAGCTCCTATTGGTCGTAGCGTGATGTTTCTCAGCCTATAACCATCCTCGATAAATGCGCTATCCAACACAAAAATAATTATTAAAATCAGACTTGTAGTTACGGAGATTAGCACGTTCAAACAAACGAACAAAAAAACAAACTCTTCTGCTTTATATAATAGTATAAGATATAAGTTTATCAAGTATATGAGAAACATCTAAAAAATCACGTTTCAATGGAGTAGAGAGACGTACAACGTGGATTTAACACCAACTATTTACCGTTAGTTGTCTTATACATAGTGTTTCAGTCAATGTAAATCGTAATTTTATAATCAAAATTGTTAATTGCTTGAATGTAATCAGAATCACTACATAGTATAAAACAAAATCGCTATCCGCCGTCTGTCTGTCCCTATGTATGCTTAGATCTTTAAAACTATGCAACGTTTTTTTTTTAACTCGTCGAGTACCGGTTTTATAGACACAATTAAAGAACAATAGGTCGCGGTCACCGGTGACCGCTTGGTGTTTGACAGTTTAATAGATAGAATGATTCTTAAGGAAGGTTTATAAATATAATACATGCATATTGTACCCATGCGAAGCTGGGGCGGGTCGCTAGTATTTTATAATACACAGTACCTAATGGAGAAGGTCTTCTAGGAAAAACGCTCTGTCGACATGCCAGCATTCTTTTCGAGATTGCTTTTTAAATTATGAATTGACTGCAATAATTTTTGTACAAACTGACTTTAGTAGTAAATGTTAAAAGATAACATTGTGTCATAAGTGGAAAAATACATAAATTTCATTATCATTAATAATACGAAATTACGGGAAACTAATAGGGTAAATTACAAATTTTTATTTTAATGTCCATCTGGTAATTTCTTTTATAACATTAGAAACGCATTTTTTATTTTACAAAATACTTTCGACTTATTTGGGATATCGCGTGACGTCACTTCTATGTACCTTTTCTATTTGGAAATGACGTAGTTAGCTCCTCTAAAACTTTGATTTATTTAATCTATGTTTTGTTTTCTTATACAACATAATAAAAAATAAGTGTCTAATATTTCTCCATTACCTAATTTAATACCTTTTTAATTCTAAATAGAATTTTAATTTTATACCCTGTCTTCCTCTATTGTCAAGATAATTATTAGCTTTCATATTTTAATAATGGAAAATGATAAAAACTGTTATGTTATACATTTTATAATGAGATCGTGAGAGTTACCGCAAAAATAAAAACTAATGCAGTTGACCTACTTTGCGCCACTTCCCAATTAAATTCGAAACTCCGTACGAACTGTCTCGTATTCAATGCAAACGATGTGTTACATTGCAGGTAGGTCAGTAAACTAATTGGGAAATCTATATAAACAATCTAGTTTCAGTAGCAGCGCGACAGTCGCCGCATCTTGGGAGTCGGAATGTTGCTCGTGAAATTGAGCCTCTAGCATGGCTTGAAACTAGTCGAGCTCTTCATCAAACAAATACATGAGTAAACCAAAAACAATTATTAATTTAGTATGTCTCACGAAAGTTATAATATGTTTATAATATTTACGTAATAAAAGTAATAGCTGTCATACTACTGAAAAAAGTTTATGACAGTTATTACTATTATGTTTTCATTACTATATAGGTACCTACTACGTAGGTAGGTAGGTACGTTTACATGCTACAAAAAAAACTATACTGGGTTTTTAAAAAAAATCTCTGTAGTAGCACGGAGTCTGGAAATGTGCTCGATATATGGCAATAGGATCACCCCCTCTTACATGGGATTCATAACATAAATAGTACAAATTGGGTATTACATTATACAGTGACATTAAGTGCCAAGTTGCACCTCTGCCTATCCCTTCGCGGATAAAAAACATGATGATGTATATAAAAATATACTTCAAATAAATGCTACAAAACTCATTGATTACAGAAACGACGATGACATATAATCTCTATTGAATTTTAAAATATACTAAAATTGAACTTCTGTATCACTTTTCTAGTAATCTCAGCACGTTTAGGCAAAAAACTTGTTTAAAATCAGCCAGCCACAGCACACAAACTAAAGTAAAAGCAAATGCGCCCTCTATGTAAATATATAAATAAAATTTAAAAGATCTACTTGCTTGCTTGCTTCATGAAATATTTATGTGCTTGCCTACTCAATGTTTCTATACAAAAGGTAATAATGATAATTACAAGTGTCTTTTTACCTATTATATATAAGTATAAAAATTTAAAAACTTACAAGTAATGTGTACCTCATAATATGTACGTATACTATGTAAATAGCACAACATAAATAATGTTGTGATGCTTTTAATAAAATTTTTTATGACATTAGCCGGTAAACGAGCAGACGGATGACCTGATAGTTAGCAATCGGCGTCGCCCATGGACACCTGGAACACCAGAGGCGTTACAAGTGCGTTAACGGCCTTTTGGGGATTAGGAGTTTGAGGATCGTTGGGGATTCAGGAATTGGGGAGATTGGGGAAGGGGAGGGTAATTGGGCCTCCGGTAACCTCACTCACACGACGAAACAACGCACGCTTTTGCTCCACTTTATTCATATGGCATTCTACTCGCCAGGTATAAAACTAATTTCAAATAATCTTAGATGTTAAAAAGTCTTCATATCATAATATATAATATGAAGAATTTCATTTTACAGCAACTACGGAAAGAATAGAATTTTATAACCTTGGTCTACACGGCTATAACTTAGCCTGTAGTTCTTAATTAAAAAGTATAACCGTATAATGAGTACCTAACTTACATTTAATTAGGCAACAGGAAGCTCCTTTATTTGAAAACTTTTATCTTCAAACCGAGTTTAATATATCTACCTACCGTTTTACTGTTGGTAGGTAATCATATTTTAACTTAGTCTCTAAGCTAGTGACTTTAAGAATCATTTTACTGTTTCAATTAGGTAAATCTTCTAATAAAAAAAAATATTGATTTATTCAACTTACATTAAATATCTTTACAGGTTAACGCCCTAGCGACATAATATGTGTTCATCTTAACATCTATAGTATATTATATATAATGCACTCCTTGTATATTCACCCAGAGTACAACACAATAGGTCAGTTTCATTAGAAATTATGTTGGGTGTGCGAAGTCCACGTGTCAGCGGCTGAAAAATATTGATAAAGTATCGCTAGAGAGAGTATCAATACTTTTGCAATACAAAAAAGTCCTTTGGCAAATGAAAAGACATTTTCTAATAAGGATCACAGGGACCAACGTAAACGTTTTACTATCAGAGTAAATTGATATGAAAAAACAATCTTAAGCACACTTACAAAAGAAAATAAAAGCAACAAACAAGAGGAGATAACGCAGGTGTTCCTCCTGCAGATATTTGCATAATTACAACCACAAAATAGTACGATTTTATCCCTAGACGACGTGATTTGGTGTGCAAGCTCGAAAATGGCTGCGACCTGCAACGTCCCCGCATGTTTGGAAAGCAATTTCACAAATATGCGAATATTTTACCTCGTATATGGAACGCCATTTTTATTCTAACAGCAATTTTCGGTACGGTCTTGTGAAAAAAAAATGTAATGGATTGGTTTTAAATTATATTTGAAGAGGTAAGTAGGTATGTATGTATGTTTTGCTTGCATGTAGTAATATTGTTTTTTTTTGGATAAGTTGGTAACCGCTAGCAGACGGATCACCTGATACCTGTTTTATAAGTCCGTTACCAGTCTTTTGGGGATTAGGAATTTGAAGATTGTTGGGGATACAGGAATTGGGCAGATTGGTGAGAGGATTGGGCCTCCTCATTTACTCACACGACAAAACACAACGCAAGCGTTGTTTCGCGTCGGTTTTCTGTGAGGCCGTGGTATCACTCCGGTCGAGCCGGACCATTCGTGCCAAAGCATGGGTCTCCTACGCTTATTATGCTTATACGTAAGTTATTTGCAAATGCATTAGGAGTTTCATATAAGTCTTAGATGATTGTGAAATGACTGATTGCATTCAACTAATCAACACGAAAAATGTATTGATAATAAGTCTTCACTTCATTTCCACAAACATAATTTTATGTTCTAGATTAAACCACAAACAAAATGCTGTATCACGTGCGGAATTTTTGAAGCATACAATTTATATGAACAAAATATACAAATAATGAATTGAACTATTCGAGCCAGGAGCCACGGGGATTGTTATCCAGGTATTTTACAAAAAACTGGGTACATATCTAGTGTCTGTTCAAATGTGTCATAGTTCAAAAGATTTGTGTTGGTATTACGTGTGCCATAGTGGACAAAATTGTAAAGCAAAATACAAAAAACTAATCCGATTTCAATAAACAAAATTCTCGGGATTCAACAATATTGTTTTTGACTAAAGTAAAAATATTTTTAGTTATATATCTGTTCATACTGTACATTCTGTACACACTTTGCTCTAGTGACGATATTTTGTAGATGAGTATATAATATAAAAAGTATTAAATACAGGATGTATAATTATGTACACGTGTTTGTGGATATTATACATGACTTTCTTAATCATAATCTATACCTCTATATATAAAAGAAAGTCGTGTTAGTTACACCACTTATAACTCAAGAACGAACGAATAGATTTGGCTGAAAATTGGTAGGGAGGTAGCTTAGAGCCAGGAGACCGACATAGGATACCATATTTTTAACCAAATTTTTTTTTTACTTTTTACCGAAAATTACGAACGGGGACGGGAAAAAATGGGATTACGCGTACGAAGTCGCGGGCAGAAGCTAGTAATTATATAAAATTCCGATATACATACTTTGGTCTCGAAAACTATCACGTGACTGCACCAACATCTGCCGCCGGCTGCCGATGTTGCTGGTTGGCGAGGCTGCCGTATGGTGGCAAGGCGTCAAATCGTTGGTGACGTCATGGACCGATGCGTTGCATTGCAGCGTCTTCAAGTGATGTACGGAGTGATACAAGATATTTAGAGACATTTTTCGTGCCGAACAAAATAGTGAACGTGCTGATGTCTACATCAATAATGTATAACATATTTTCTTAAGGATGTTAAATATTATATAAACGCATTATTAAACAAATTTTATAAGAATATTCTACTTGTGTAGTACAATGTGTAGTTACTTAAATTTTAAATTTGTATAATATCAAATGCTGATTTATAGCCTTATTGGAAACTTAATTCATATTTTTCTTAAATTAGTTCAAAATAAACTTCTAATTAACCTACTTTTATAAGAAATTTGAAATACCACAATAAATTAACTATCAAACCGTATTCCATGTTATAGGAGCTAATAAACTGTTATACTACTTTTTATGTTTTAATATAAAATTAAAGTTTTGAACATAAACATTTTACAGACAACATAACATCACGCCTTTTTATCCCCGAAGGGGTAGACGGAGGTGGACTTTGCGGCACTTAATGCCACTGTTTCTTAAACCATTGTTTTTTTTAAACGCAGTAATACTTTGCTCGACCCGGGAATCGAATCCAAGCCCCCTTGCCCGGCAGTAGCACTTGCGACCACTCGGCACGACACGAGGCAGTCATAAATATTTTATTGTAAGAAATTAAACGTTTAAAAAGATTTCATTCTTATGTTTAAAAAGATTTCAGTATTTAAACTCAGTAAAGCATTTGAAATAATGATTCCTTTCATTAAATAAAATACTTAGGTTTCCCGCCGACACAAAAAAAGGGTATGATCTAATGAAAGCTAAACTTCAAAACAACACTGTCGATATTTGATCAAATGATAACCATAAAATAAAAGCCCTCTTCCCCTGCTATTTAATATAAATACGGTCAAAGTATGAATTTACAATTGTATTCTTCCACATTCCTTACCTAGGTATATACTTTATTTCTTTTAACAAAAAAAATATTATTTTTAATTCACGAACAAAATTAATTACTTATATACAACTTATATACTACCAGTTACAATATACACAACAACTCGTTATTTTAAAAAGGTGTTTATAACACGTCAGTGTGACGGCTTCCATCAGTGACGTCATTTTCAGTTACACGACATGACGTGGTGTTTGTGTACAAAAGAGGCAAGTTTCATTTTTTAATTTACTGAGGACATGACATGGACTGCAACTGTGGCAGTCCCCGATTTATGTGTTGAAGCAAATATATATCTTGTTTGTTTATTGTTAGAGTTTACTTTAAGTAATTAACAATTTTATCAAAATGAAGCTAATCCAATGGCCTATAAAATTATTTATTTATTTATTTATTTATTTAATATGCTTCATGCACAAAATGTACAAAAAGGTGGACTTAATGCCGCAGGCATTTTCTACCAGTCTGAATTATAAGAATAGGTTAAAGTCATTTCAAAATCGATCAAATAATAACACATTTAGAAAATGATAAAACTAAGTAAAAATCGTAAGACGTAATTTTCAAGTTAGACTTAGTTTGATTACATTGATATCGACCTCCATACGAGAGACCTGCGGGCGACTGATTAGGGGAGTCAGTCGTTCGGTGTATGGGCGGGAGTAGGCGTTAGCGGCGTGTTCATGCGCGCCACTCAAGGAAGAAAATCGCAGCTTTTGAGGGCTACTACGTGGTGGAACCTGCCACAATGTAGTGGTAGTTCGAGGCCTGCCAGGTGCCCCAGGCAGAAGAGGAACATCGCGGTGATTTTAGCCGGTAAGAGTCCGGTACACCCCTCCGTCGTGCCCACGGCGTGGGAAGTACATTAGAATTTCCATTGTGTTATAAAAAAATAAAAATAAAAAAAAATTACAAAAAGATATACATTTTTTTATCCTCAACCAAAATAATACAAAGTATAAATCCGTATATTCGTCACTTTCGTATTTCACTAAAGATTTGCGTGTAGACCGGGCGTTTACTTCGCTAAACCCGACATCACCCTTCCAATAGTCCGTATATCTTGTTCCGATGTTTTATGACACCCAAACTGATTCGTGAAAGTTGTGATCTCTGCTTTATGCGGTCCGTTTTATTGCTCCGACTTGTAGTTGATAGTCAGCTAGATTGTTTCTGTCGAGTAGCAGATATCACGAATACAAACATCAACGTTTGCTTTTGTGGTATCTATAGCTTTATTATTGTGTTGTATTGTTTTAATTACTTTGGATTGCAAGAGTGCAAGCATTTGTGATGTGTTGTTATTTTGTATTCCAATATTGTAAAGTTGATAAGCTATACAATAGTCACCGTATTAGTGAATAATGTTTAAGTAATATGAAGCATTTCATCAAAGCAACTCTAGAAGTCGTTGACCCTAAAACAGAACTACAAGGTCCTCCAATAAATGGCCAGCCAATAAAATAGCAAAAAGTACAACCACCACCAATCTAGCGCAGGTCCCGAGGAAATTATTCGTCTGTCAGTGACTTATGAGACCCGCGCGCCAATCGGAAGATTAATGCGTCGTTTATTGATGTGGACCGTGGTTGTCAAAGTTGAGGGCAAAAAATGTACCATTTTTATGCCTGTCAAGGTCCTTTATTTGGTATAAGAACGGTCTTGAAATCATTTATAGTATGATTTCAGTCCAAACGATAAGAAAATAATACGAAAAGAATGAACGATTTGTGGGTATTTTCAGTTGAAATCACGATAAATATATTTTATGTTATGATTAGGTAACTCTAGTAAAATATAGCGATTATGTAATAACTAAAGTACTTTCCCAGAAAAATGTTTGGTCATCAAACACGTTAATTACCTGTAAAATCACCTAAATCATAAAGAGAATACTATATTTCGATAATTAACTCTCAAAAAATATTAATTAACATTTCATCGCTGAAACAAATTGAAAACATAAAGGAAACCTCAAAGACCAATATGTAAACAAGCTGTAATAATAATACGCGACGTAATCGTAGATTCGTTTTAGATATAGAAATGATTTATGATTCGCCGCCTTCCATCGGATACGTCCCTTGTACGTCCCGTAATGGATTCTAAGGACACCCCAGGGAGCTATGGAAATGTTGAGAGCCACTGTCATAGCGTACATACATAGTCGCATTGCGAAAATTCTTCATTTAATGTTGTAGCTACATCGCTCTATGTGAATGTCGTGTTAAAAATAAAACATGCTCGTATTCTTTTTTTAGAATATTGTGACGGGTTTTAGGAAAATGTTTTTGGTATTTTTATTGTATAACGATGTTTTTATTGTTGACTTTGATGCTGTAATTTTAGCAAACTTTATACGTTTGGAATTGTGCTAGTATTGGAATTGGATTATGTATTTTAGATAAGTCAATGACAGTAATAACTCAATGATTGTTACGACACACTGAATCATATATTGTTTCGATAAAAGTTAATATCAGACATACACATTTCAACTTACAACACATCACCTAAAATACTTGAAAATAAAATCCAAAAACAATTCACGAAACAAAATGATTTATTTACAAAGTTTAGAATTAAATTCAGATTGGTCCCCGAGGGGCGGTATGACAAAATTGAGCATCGCTGTCATAGAGCCCTGAGCGAAGTTTGCCACTTAGGTTTGACTTCGCCCGTCAGGTAGGTGCCAATCCGTCGACATTCTGTCTTTCAACTCAAGCTACATTAATATTTAGACTTAGATATTTTTCAAACATTTCAAATAGGTATTTCACAAAAATTTTATAACTAATTTACTTGAGTTTTAAAAAATAATCTAATATTAAGCATAAAAAAACGTATGTAATGTAATAAATAGGCAAGTTTTTTTTACAGACTTTTTAGATTTTATATGGGCGATTAAAATTAAAGATTTACTAGCATAAAGATTGACTCTCTCATTAACCGAGTGGTCACAAGTGCGACTGCCGGGCAAGGGGTATCCAGTTCGATTCCCGGGTCGGGCAAAGTATTACTAGTTTTTTCAAAAAATTCACAGCAGTAGCAAGGAGTCTGAAATTGGGCCTGGTATATGACAATAGGCTCACTCTCTATTACATGGAACTCATAACATAAATAGTGAAAAGTGGGCGTTACATTGTACAGTGGCATAATGTAAACCTCTGCCTACCCCTTCGGGGATAAAAGGCGTGATGTTATGTTATGTATTTACTAGCAAAATTAGTGGTTGACTAACTAGACCTTACATAAAAATAACTTGTAAACCAACCACACATTGTACATAGATAAAGAAAATATTCTTTTGACAAAAATAAATATTCTTCTTACAAATTATTATGTTTTCGGCTTACTTACTTAATTATTTGACGAGGAACTGGACTAGTTTCAAACCCGCGACGCGGCGACTGTCATGTTGCTACAGTCGCCGCGTCGCGGGTCGCGAAATGCTGCCGATGAATATGAGCCTCTAGCGTGGCTTGGAACTAGTCGAGTTCCTCGTCAATTAATTACGTTAGTAAGCCGAAAACATAATAATTTATTTAGTATGTCTCACGAAAGTTATGATACATTCTTCTTACAAATATCAAAAAACCTACTGCTCTATTTCTCAACCCATTATCTGGTAAATTACACGTGACCCTTTTGAACAACCATAACCATACTCAAAGTAAATTACGACTGTTTACCCCATATGTACTGAACGTGACCTCTTGCCACTGAATGTATGAAATACAGGTAATAAGGTAATAACCTCGATTTCCTTGACAAAATTGGTGTTCTATTTTCGATTAGATGGAAAATTCTTGTTCAAACATGATTCTATATAACTAAACTGCTGACTGCGCGGTTGGCGCGGTGGCTGGGTAACTCGCGGCCGTGCAACGTGTCGCGGGTTCGATTCCCGCACGAAACAATTCTTTGTGTGATCCACAGATTGTTGTTCCGGGTCTGGGTGTAATGTGTATGTGAACTTGTATCAGGAGAAAATCCTAGTGTGGGCAATGTTTTTTTTAAAGAAAGAAAGAAAGTAATAACAGTTTCGTCTTATAGTCAGAAGTATAGAAAAAAATTAAAACTAAAAATAGTTGCTCTGGATATGAGACTTTTCCTAATTTTATTCATCTAAAAGAACAAAAGTATAAGGTATAAGTTATTGAAACACCTGAAGAATCTCGGTAAATCAATCAAGATTTAGAATTATAACATAACATAACATCACGCCTTTTTATCCCCGAAGGGAGGCAGAGGTGTATGAACATTATGCCACTGTACCTCTATAATGTAACACCCACTTTTCACTATTTGTGTTATGAGTCCCATGTAATAGGGGGTGAGCCTATTTAGAATTATCTTATATGTTTAACCAGGTTACTATTACTTTACCTGGCATCAACAGCCTCTCTTTGATTAAAAGAATATAACATACATTTACAAGACGTAACATCTAACTGCATGATTTTGATTTTATTTTAAACTGCCATCGTAATTTGTTCAAAATTCTAAACAACTTTAAACTTAATACAGACACATACTAACTTGATTAATGTATTTAAAGTTTCACTTAAAGCAGACCACTAGAGTAAAGAATTTAGTTCAGTATGTATGTTTGTCTTAGATATTACTTGGTAAAGGACTTAAAATTCACTGTCCAATGACTTGAAATCCTCTTGCTGTGTGTCTTTGAAAACTTAGAGTAAACGTAGACATTGGACTAATATGTAGAGTAAGATAAATTAGATGGTCTTATTCAGAATAGACATAAGATCATGTCTTTGACGTATACATATTGAAAGGCGTATTCATTATCTTCATCTTACGGCTGTTTTTACCAACTACCTAAAGTATTGATGATACCAACTACCTATTGTGGTTTAGGGATTAAGCCATATCTTAAATAAGAGTTACTTAGCTTGAGGGAGCAGGTATCACGTTTAGGTAGATACAAACTAGAATTTCTTTAAATGTCACCTATCCTTGTTTAGCAGTTAACATTTATGAGATATTGGTTGAAAAGAGCATTATTACTCACTTTAGGTATTTTTTCTTTATTATACGAAAAATACACTATTAACCTATTGAAATATCATCCCCTAAATTTGTTCGTACAAAAGTAGTCTCTAAACATCGGAAATAAGGTCTATTATGTAGTTAGTGGAGACCGGTTACCGGTGACCGCTTAGGGATTTAAGGTTAATAAGTACAATAACTATCGTAAGATATATTAAATTAACTGAAAATCGCGGGTTACTCACGTGAATATACAGAGAAAAGCTCTACTAGTTTCGAACCACAGAGGGGTTCTTCTTCATGAGCAGCATGCGCGGTCGTGGTGATGTCGCGCGCTACTGGCTAGCATTGGCTCTTGCATCGCCCACCGCTCCCTCTGCCGGACACCACGCGCGTTTGCTTCCAACTCCGGCGGCGTGCGATGATGTTGAAGCACACGGTACGTTCACCAGTATAAATAAGTACTTAAATATTTCCGATTTCTTAAACATTACAATTTTGACATTATGACAACAGCTGTATGTTCTGTTTTGATTCCTTAAAGAATAAATGCGGCTTAGAATGCGTTTCACTTGTAAATGTAATCAAGCTACAAGGAAAATCAGAGCAAACCTGCTACGAAAGAAAACGCTTTTGAATTCAAAAGTAGCACATCCACACTACTAAAGTTAAGAAAATCCGGAGCAAAACTTAAGTATTCTGGAGAAACTTGAGTACAAGACAGGTTTATTTATTTATACTCTTAATTTTATACAATGAGAATGCAAATATAAACTTAGCAAGTAACACAACACAATGTGTGTCATGAAATATGTCCATAAATTTTAAAACGTTGTGACTAGCTCGGAGACCTGTAAAGGACAATTTTAACGAGCATCGTGTGAAAAAGATCAATAAGAAAATCAACTTAACAGCTTCGAGTAACGCTATCAGATCATTAGTACAGCTTGAACAACCGATATGGGTAACAGGATCCACAAAAAATCCAGTTTCGTCCAAAACACTGTTCCGCCCAATACCAAAAAATGCCAAAAAGTATTTGCCCAAAAAATTCAACTGCGCCCGTTTGTTTTTATCGCATAGACAGCCAGCTAGTCGGGTTACTTTATTTTTACAATTTCGTCCTCTACGTACGTGCGTTCAAATCACGAAAATTGAACGGAACGATGTCTGTGCGTACCTTTCGTTTTTATTTGGGCGTGCTATAGCTCGCTACGGGACGAGAGAAACATGCTTGCGTATGGTCACTTATGTTTTAACTTTAGTTGATAACGCGCAAAGTATAAAGGTGAAGGATATAGTTAAATATTAAATCATTTTTGGAACTGTGTACTTAAGTTATTTCTGTCTGAAATGGTGGGTGTTTGAATAGTAGTCTAGAATATAGACTCTGTCAAATGAAGCTCCAATTTACTCAACATTCGCAATATTCCAACAATTCTTAGAACTCAAAGGAAGCCTGAATTCTGTCTTCATAAAAAAGCAATACTCGGCGCCCCAACTCTTTCGGAAAACGAACTGATAGATATTTCAGATATAACCAAAATTTGTAAATATAGGGGAAAGGAATCATTTGTATTGATTTGCATAAAAGATATCCGAAATAAAACTTGAAGCCTTTACAAACACCACAAAAACGCTGGAGGCATTGCCAATTGTCAAAGTTGATTTTATTTGTCGAAATTGCGTTCTCAAAAACAACCATAGAACTGGAGAATAGAGTCTATATTAGAATGGCAGTAAATCAGTAAAAAGGGCGAATTTGCGGTACGGAGCTATGAACTGTAAATACAAACTGTTCGTAATCTGAGATTGCTTCGTCGTCGAGTTGAAGAATATTGCTATTAGAAATAAGAATCCTTATAAAATACTGTACGACGTAGATAGTTTAGATTTTGGGAAGATTTACTGGAACTTGTGAGAAATAACCATTACACAAGACTTTAGTGTACATTGCATTGTAGGTCAAACTCGATAGTAATATCTATCAGAACAATTAACTAAACCTGAGCTTGGACTAAACAATGACATTAACGCAATCCCAATCAAACCCTACAATTTTAGACTTAATACCCTAAACACTTGAGTCCAAATTACGCATGCATAGAACAAGAAAACAACGACCTAATTACTCTGTAATGAGAAGCCACAACCGTTACTTTTACATGTAAATTGAGAATTGCGTATTATGCAGTGGAAATGTTCCAGTTGGCTCGACAAGCCACGAACTGGTAAACTATTAATTGGGCAACTGGGAGCAAACAATTTGGATTACAGATTCGGATAGCGACCACCCTGGTACAGGCCGACTCCAGTTTTCCAATGCAAATACCGCTGGACTAAGTAAAGCTGAATGTAAGTTAGCGAACAGTGTTTAGGTTCCAGAAAGTTCCAGCTAAATGGTTCAAATAAATGAATCTGGATTAAAACTTGGTGTTGTATAAGTTTTCCAGTCGATACTGGTTTAGTTGCCAGTGGTTTTAATTAAGAAAGTGTTTCTTTATGTGAAAATCTTTTGTACAATGAATTAGTTACGTATTTACTTACTAGTAACGTAACATCTCATCACGTTTTTTATCCTGGAATGAATAGGCAGAGGTGCACATAATAGCACATAATGCCACTGTACAATGTAACACCCAATTTTCATTATTTATGTTTTTTTTAAAAACCCAGTAATACTTCGCTCGACCCGGGAGTTCACCCCGATAGACCCCTTGCCCAACAGTCGCACTTACGACCATTCGGCCAATGAAGCGGTCAAAAACTAGTAATTTAATACAATAATTACCGAAACGTACAAAAATGTGTTATCTTTATAGAGGTATTAAATTCGCTGCAAGATGATATAATATTTTGGGAACGACATACGTTATGTCCTCCGAGAATATTCTCATTATAACGCCTCAAAATGTAGACACACATCACAATGTTGTATTATGCAAAAGATAAACGTAAACTCACGCCTTGTACTCCCCGAAGGTGCTGGAAGAGGTGTACGTATCTTACACCTGTTTTGACCAGAATATTAATAATTTCAATATAGCTTGCAATGGGTCTTGTCCATTACCTTATCATCATTAATAGAAATGTATCAGTATTATTATGCATATAACTGCCTTGTTGGCTGAATGGTTGCAAGTGCGAATGCCGGGGAAGAAGAGATTTTAGGTTCGATTCCCGGGTCGGTCAAAGTATTACTGGGTTTTAAAAAAAAATCTCAGTAGTAGCACGGAGTCTGGAATTGTGCCCGGTATATGGCAATAGGCTCACCCCCTATTACATGGGAATCATAACATAAATAGTGAAAAGTGGGTGGGCATTAAGTGCCGTAATGTGTACATCTGCCTACCCCTTCGGGGATAAAAATGTATGTTCAATGTTTACTGAAGCTCAGTTTTAAATTACATTTTTATAAGATTTGTCAAGTCTTCAGATTCAAGCCAAAACATTCTAAAGATTAAACTTAAAGCGTCACACTTATGCAAGAGGTAGTGAAATTCTAATTCCTTATCAATTTAAGGACGATCCATCCAAATGAATCATCGATTAGAATTTAGCGTCTCATACAAGAGTTGTACAAAGTTGGCACAACTTTACAACTAGCTGATACTGACGTAAATGAGTAAAGTAGTATATTTTAAACTTTATCACTGGAACTATAAAGTTGATAATTGAATGATAGAAATGGAGAGTTTGGGGTAGTTTGAAGTGCCACCGTCTGCACCAATCCTCGAACTAAAAACTCCTCGATTTCGATCCTCGAAACTTACGAATGTTTCCGAAGATTCACGAAGATTTGAGAGTCGACTTGGCTCTTTGTACCCGTTTATTATGTGCTTTGACGTGAAGAGATGTGATAATTTTTAGCTGCAGTAAAATTTCTCTTTGTTGAGTGTCCTTCTAGGAAGTCGTTTAAGCCACATAATGTAATGAGGTGCTAAAATTATATGATGGACGTGGATTTAAAGCCCTCTTGCATATGTGTAAATTTTGTTTATAGATGACTGTTGATAAAGCGAAAGGGGTATGTAAGAATCGTAGCAATTGGCGTTCCATAGTTTCTGCCTACCCTCATGTACAGGCTTGATTTATATGTGTGTGAATAGTGTTCGTAAAGAAAAGACATAAATAATATTTTATGGCTTGGTAGATCCGTGTATTTTATTTTTTTATGGCATAAGTCGGTAAACGAGCAGACCTGATGGTAAGCAATCGGCGCCACCCATGGACAATCGAAACACCAAGGCGTTAAAAGTGCGTTACCGGCCTTTTGGGAATTGGGAATTTGAGGATTGGGGAGGATTCGGGGATTCGGGAGACGGGGTCTAGGTAATTGGGCCTCCGGTAACCTCACTCACACGACAAAACACAACGCAAGCGTTGCTTCACGTCGGTTTTCTGTGAGGCCGTATCACTCCGGTCGAGCCGGCCCATTCGTGCCGAAGCATGGCTCTCCCACACTTAAACTACTAACAACTCCAATCTCAGATATTTTTCATACATTTACACAATATACTGTTGTATTATCTAAGTCAATAAGCTGAAATTCGACTCATCAATTCAACCAACGTTACCATCACCATAATCATCACTGCTGCCATAAAGCAACAACAATAAAATTAACAAACAACAAATACAATTTCACGTCCAATTTCCTTAAAAACATTAATATGAGTACAGTCTTACAAAAATCAGCTCCTTCCTCCAGTATAAAAGCTTTAGGGGAACAAAGTGATAAATTGCAAAGTATTTATTTACACGGCGCATAAATAATAGTCTCTCAAGAATAAGTCAGGGTGTACCCACTGTGGGGAATGATGTAATGTGTCACCGTGGTTTGATGAACATTGTAGATGTTTTTTGTTGTTTTGTGGGTAAGAATTAACTTGTATAGTTTTTTTATAGGATAAGCTGGAAAACGAGCAGAGGGATCACCTGATGGTACGCAATTGGCGTCGCCCGTATAAACATCTGAGACCCCAAAGAAGTTAGGATTAGGAATTCGAGGATTATTGGGGATTCAGAGAATGGGGAGATTTAGGGAAGGGAGGGGGAGTAACTTGGCCTCCGGTAACCTCAAACGACGAAACACAACACAAGCGTTGCTTCACGTCGGTTTTCTGCGAGGCCGTAGTATCACTCCGGTTGAGCCGGCCCATTCGTGCCGAAGCATGGCTCTCCCACACTTAAGTAGGCACACACACACAGTTGGCATTGTTTGTAAATGTGAAATTAATAAGTTGTAAAAAATGTTATTTAGTAGTATTTTAGGTTACTCGAAGTACACAGTATAGTTGTAGAATGGTTTCCAAAATACAAAGTCAAAGTAAAAGTCAAGATACAATTCGATTTGATTATTAACGAACTATGTATAGTTAAGCTATTTCAACAGGCAAAGAGACAGGCATACAAGGATGTATTAAAATTCCCTGTCGACTCGTTAATTAAATTCAGGAAAATAACAAAACAACTTCATAAATGTAGGCTTTATTATAAGTGATGATAATAGATAATAGGGTAGATGGTTATTTTTTATTTTAATGTCCGTCTGGTAGATTATTCAAAAACATGAGACACAGTATTTTTTATTTACTTACGGAAATGAATAGTTTCGAAGATATATTGATTTGAAATATCGCATTACGTCACTTTTGAGTACGATTTATACTCTTAAATGACGTAGCTACCTCCCACTTTTAAATTTGATTCGTTTTATCTAAGTATTGTTGTCTTATACGACAAAATAAAAAAATACGTGTCTAATATTTTTTCATTACCTAACTGACGGACTAATTAGATTTTTAATTTTCATGCCATGTCATCATCTCTATTCAGAATAAAAGCTTTAATGTCCTTAAAACATCTAAAACCGCATGTCTTAAACAGTCAGTGAAGTGTACATAAAATAGCATGTTTATCAGCTTGCCAAGCATTCCCAGAGGAAGACGTAACATATTGCTTGATTATCTTTTTCCACAAGTCATGTGAGTTGTACCTTTATGTGGTAACAAAAGAACTTATGCGAAATGTGGGTCAGAAGTACATTGTTTCATTCTTAAGCAATAAGTAAGGAACAGGGTGGTTTTTAGTCAGTAAGAGTCTGACACTCCCTCCCGCCTCACCCAGGCGGGAGCAGTCATTCGATGACTCCCCCCCCCCCCTAAAAATAAATATCCAATTCTAGGCTAACAGTACATAGTGTAGCATTCAACTATTACATGCTCTTAAAACTATCAATGTTATGGTATGTTCTGTATGTAATCAAACAGAAAAATCTTAAAACGACTGCAAAATCAAAAGCCATTTTTTTCTTAAACTCCCTCCATATTAGAATACCAAGTCCCACGCGTGTTAGGAAGCCTTAAAATTGAGGATTTCAAGTCAAAGTTCGATGCTCGTTTAGGAGTTTTAAATTGGAAAACGGCTAGCTCAGTGCTCTGTCAGTCTACCTATCTGTCCATCGCTCTTTTAATTCCTAAAAGCGTTCGTGCTTTTGAAGTTTACAGCTGTGTCAGAAACTGATCGCCTGGATAGTGGATCTATAAGTGGATTTAGATTTTTTGGAATCAGAATAACAGAGGTTTTTGGGGAAACAAAGGACGTAGGTGTCGATGTTTTTATAACGAGTGGAATGAAAATTGTGAACGAGGGTTGTTTTTTTAAAGAACTAAATGTTTTGGTACCGATTTCTTTACGCTTTTGTAGTCTGTGCTAGTTATGTTAACTAATTACTGTGTAATGATTTAGAAGAAAGATAAATAATTATTTGCCATTTCACATAATGCACCACCAAATACACAAACATAAATAGTAAGATTGAAAAAAATATATAAAAAAAGAAGAACAAGGTGGCAACATTACCCATGACAAAAGGGCTTGCTAGCTCAGTATCAGCTTGAAACTTTATAAAATAGGTACATGGTGCATTTCTATCGATAAAAATAGCCAAAACAACAATTCAATAACAGACTAATTTAATTATTTCCACCGACAAAAAGAAATATATCTTTGTGGGTACGCGTCGGAATGAATCAGAGCTCAGCAGAGTTGTCACTAAAACTGTCTTTGTTTGACAATCAAAAATGTGAAATAACCCCCAATTAATTAAAAAAAAAAGAGTAAACGTCAAAAGAGACTAACTCTTATAATTGCATTTTTACATTTTGTTTGTATGTATATACATGTACTATCGGTTATATATGTTATTCTATTCTCAATTTTTTACACACACACACACACACACACATATTCAGCTAAATTTATATTATTTATACAATTTCATGTTTATTTTTTGTCTTCATTGAGGGGCGGCACCGCCGTCCGTGAGTCACTGCAGGGTGCCCCTGAAAACCAGCGTGGGCACAAACGTCCAACTATATGTGAGGTGGAGGCCCTTTTGGCATTAGCACGCGCAAATTAAAATTAATATTATTATTTTGTTTATTAGATTTTTTTTTTTTATTGTTTATTTAAAATTCTGTATGTATTGTATGTATTCTGTAGATGTATTTTTATTTTTTTATATTCTTTGTTTTCTGTGCGTGTAATTGCCAAATAAATGATTTTTCTTTCTTTCTTTCTTTCAAATAAAAGACACTTCATAAACTAAACATAATGAAAACTCGCACAGTCCTGTTAAAATAAAGCAACATAATTCAAAATCCTCACAAGAATACGAACCCTTTAATCTTCACGTCCCGTGTCACCATTAAACATGTAGATTCCTTGTCGTGCAAATTTAATTCTTACATTTAATAGGGACTGAGAAACTGAGCATCTTTCTGGACGTAATAAAATAGGAGATAACATAGTTAAGCCTCCATCAAGTGAGTCACAATCTGTGGATGGGAGTCTTAATTGCATATGCCATGGTTTATCAACAGCCATTAAATGCCCACTGCTAAGCAAAGCCTCTTCTCACACGGAGAAGGTTTGAGCATTAATCACCACGCTTGCTCAATGCGGGTTGGCGATTTCAAACTTATATTTTGAAATTATAAGTCCAGGTTTCCTCACGATGTTTTCCTTCACCGTTTGTCAGTGGGTATCTAAATAAACTTTAGAAAGTACGTATAACTCGGGAAAAATCACATTGGTACTTGCCGTTGGTAGGTTTCGAACCGGCACCCTCATTCATGAGAAACGGGCGTCTTAAACCTCCGGGCCACCATGCCATGGTTGCTGTAGTTCAATGTAATGGTTTCGTGATAGACCAGTACTTCCCATTAGATGAACTCTAATCTTCAGATACTTCAATTTACTTATTTCCTCTTCTCTGCCAACTCCGAAAAGCTTAACCCAATAACACTACACACATTAATTAGTTACACAATTTTATTACATACTACTAATTTCAAATTTACGACTCTGAAGAAAGGGACTCGACTTAATGTTCATCAAACCGAAAGTTTAATATAGCCTCAAGGGCGTTTGACCCCCGTAACAGTAATTTAACCAAGAACCTGAATAAGAATCAACTGAATGCATAAAACATAATTTAAACCCAGTAATTTAGAGGAAGGGAAGCTTACATAATATCTACAAACCTTGATGTCGAGTAGTGTCAATTTATTAGCCATCGGCTTTGAACAATGAAGGGCCATTCCCCTCACCAGGTACTTAACGAGAGGCCTATTTAAAATCTCGAGCCTACGGTTCGTGCCCACCTTTTAATATTCCTGATTAAATTAACGTTTCCGACACTGCCTCCCCTTAAATCCTTACTTTTAATTATGGTGAAATTTTTCTTTGTAAACGATGACTGTTTTCTGTTTAGGAAAATTCTTCTGAATACTGTTAACTGGGTTGAGGTACACGTTATTTATTTATTGGGCCACAATAATGAACTTGTGATTGTCTAGTTTTATTTTTGAATTCAAACTCTAGAAAATTTTTCAGACATCTTTGATCTAATTTAAACAGCAAAATATTTCGTTATAGAATATTAATTTTACTGTGCTGAACACAAATTGACATTTATATTAATATGAAAGAATTCTATCAACCCTACAATGACGATGCCATCACATTGAACAACCAAATCGCAATTCCAAAATGTATTTCTCCAATCAATTCACCTAGACACAATACTGTCTTCAAAACAATTCCTTCAATTTCGTAACCCGAAAACATTTTAATCGTAAATCGTGGTAAATCAATCGTATAAACCCGACTCATTCATCACTTTGTACCCGATGCGACTTCGATGGAGGTTGGGGTGTTATTATGCAAATCATTCGGGCGACGGCCTAGCCGCAGACTGTAGGGCTGCTCTGTCGAGAGGACATATCTTATATATTGGGAAACTCTTCAGATGTAAAAGGAAAAGAAATGGAACGATGGACGAACTTTCAAAGTCAAACACTTTAATCATAGGTTAAGTTGTACGAGGATTAAGATACTAGTAACTTTGATTTTTAAAGTGACTGTTCTGATTTTTTTAACGTACCATTTATTTATTAATCCTGTTAATGGCCCCAAATAGTACAGCAGTTTAGTTTTAAAAAACTTTAACATACACCTGTAAGCGATGCAATGTCCAATATCGAATTAAAGATCTAGGCTTTTGACGCTGTCAAATGCCTCTTTAATTGTCTGTCAAGTAATTAAAACTTCGACAGTTTGTAATATAAACTTCATATAGCCTTGATTGACGTTTGCCCACTATCTTACGTGATAGCAAGTGAAAAGCAGATAAGTAGGCTTGTACTGAACATAAAAATTGCAGCTATTCTCAAAACTTTACTTTTACATAAGAATCAGTACATAGGACGCTAATAACAAGATTCTGTGATCACCGATGCGATGTCGAGGTTGTTATTATGCAAATCACCGGGGATACAAACGTCCCGCCTGCCAGCGCAGGGTTGTGTCGTTTTGTGGTAAAGCAGTAAGAAAGCAGATACATTATTTATTACTATTTGTGTTCTCCTACATTTCTAAAGGAAACAAGTTGAAAGTAATTGACGATGTCCTTGAATACAAACAGAAAATTGCCAGCTGAGCAATCTAAAATGTGTAGAGTATTCTAAACAATAAAATGTACCTTTATGATGATAATAAACATTGTATGGTATATTTAATATAATTGAGATGATGACAGGGTATAAAAATTAAAAATCTATTTAATCCGTAACTTAGATAATGAAAAAGTATTAGACACGTATTTTTTATTTTGTTGTTTAATAAAACAATACTTAGATAAAACGAATCAAAGTGTAGGAGTGGGGGCTAAAACGTCATTTCTACGTATAAAATGTACATAGAAGTGACGTCACGCGACATTTCAAATCAACATATCGGCGAAAGTATTCGGTTCTGTAAGAAAATAAAAAATATGTATCTAATGGTTTAAAATAATCTACAAGACGGACATTAAACTGTCAAATACCAAGCGGTCACCGGTGACCGCGACCCATTGTTCTTTAATTGTGTCTATAAAACCGGTACTCGACGAGTTAAAATAAAAATTAGGCATCTACCATATTATAAAAATGGTAACTATATGTAAACGTTGCAACTTAGGCAATCGATTCAATTAATTCAATAATTGTGCATGCCGCAAGGCAAAATGTACCAGGACTCTTAATAAGTTACATAACAATATATTTGGTACCTACATTTTTGGCAAATAAATTATTTCTGATATACCATTTTGAAGGACCACTTTAATATGATATTTTATATATGATTACTGGTTGGTTTGAATTAAATAGGTATGAACTACAAACTGATTACTACGGTCTGCAGTGAGGAAAAAGAAATCTCAATGCCACTTTAACCATAAATTAAGAAATGAAAAATATGAACTCTCCAACCATAATCAGCCAGAACCGCAGCCGACCTTGTAATTTCTTGGTGCTCACCTGCCAGCCCTCACGGCATACTGATTAAGCGGAACCTTCAAAGTCAGCTGTTAGATACAACTCCAATGGAATGATTTAGACGTGATTCGGAAACAGATCCCTGTAATTTTGAATGTTAATTTTCCTTAATAGGCAATTGATTGCGCCTGATCGTTCTCTTTGGGGCCTGATCTTGTTAGACAGAATTGCTTCCTAGAGACATTTTCTCGTCTTAATCAGAACTGTATATATCTTCAACGATAGGTTTACATTTACATTTGTTTTCAAGACAAACCATTGTTCTAATTGTAACCCAATTAGTAAGCCTAGTCTTTGTTTATTCACGTTTGACATTTTAAGGGTCTTCTTGTCCTAGGTAATTGTGTTGATTCATTTAATTTGCTATTGTCTAGTAGATAAGATAGCATCATTTCAGTTTCTGAAATGCTTTTGATCCTCAAAAAGGATAAGTTAATGTAATATAGCATGCTTATTTTTCACCAGACTGTTCGCCTATAGAGTATAAGAGTCCTAATGTCATAACCCAACTGTAAAAGCGTTAGTTTTGTTTCAAAATCAAAGGAAGGTCGCTAAACGTTGTATGACTTAGGTCTACTAAGTATTATCACACCTAGGTTTCCAATAGATCCGATTGATAGATCATTCTATTTTAATATTGATGTATACATGTACATTAATAAAGATATATGCTTGACTTTGACGAAATACTTTTGATTTTGAAGCTACTATTTACCATTCATGGTTGAAGTCTGATTACACAAGTCTCCATGCAGCGACATTACAACTCAATCACGCGGTCGCTGTGTCATTATCGTACGATCGGACTTAGAGCTCACAAACCCATCATGGATCGTTATTATTGTTTTAGTAGTCTGTTTGTAATGGTGAATTTAGAGCTATCCATGTCAGTTTACATAATTTCATTCTAAACCAATTGGGGTAAAATCTGCTACGTCTATTTCAAAAGGGCTTGTAACATGATTATGTTTTTGCAATACTGACGTTGGCAACTTTATAAAACACTAGCAACCCGCCCCGGCTTTGAACGGGTGCAATATGCATGTATTATAGTTACATTCTTAAGAATCACTCTACCTATTAAAAAATCCGCATCAAAATCCATTGCGTAGTTTTAAAGATCTAACGCTTAGATCTTTAAAACTTACAACTTAGATTCTAAGCATACATAGGGACAGACAGACGGCGGATAGACTTTGTTATATACTACGTAGTGATTAGCTCGTTGCCTGCGCCTTGGTCTGCGAGAATGAGTGATTTAGGGATTTTTTAGTTTTTTAGTACCGTCATTATAGACACAATTAAAGAACAATAGGTTGCGGTCACCGGTGAGCGCTCGGTGTTTGACAGTTTAATGTTGTACAGAGATTATTGAATAGCAGCTATACATAATTCTTATAGAATCACTTTTATCGTCCCAAGTCACTTCAAGGTCAAATCCATCGTTTAACCGCTTCTACTCTCATCTACATTCCAAGTATCGGAAGCATAACAAGAGTTAAACACGAAAAGTTGTTCCTTTAAATGTTAGTTTATTTTATTTTTCTAAGCATAAAACTTTGGGTAAAGTAAATTGTGTAAATAGGTCAGAGTGGAATCTTTACAAAGAATGTTCGTTACTCATCAACTGGTAGTGTTGAACGAACAAAAGGTCTTTGTGAAAGTACTGAAGTGCTAGGTTAATTGTCACTGGTATGAAATTAAAGAATTAAGAATAAGAATAGAATAAGAATAATTTATTTGAATGTACTCCACTTACAATATGTTTTTTTTTAATTACTATATTAAAGTAAAATTATGTTAGACTATTAACTAGATAATAATAATACATTATTTTGCTTAAAACTATGATTACTGAGCTTACGTCTTGAGCTCTTAACCTATTTGCAGACATTGTGTGTAGATGGTTAGTCTGTTATCAAGAGCTGAAAAAATAGTGTAACTTGAGACTATTATATATCTTTTTTTTCCTATGGGCCAAGCCCGCTACAACCTCCCAAACCCGCTGCAACTCCTGTAAGCCAGGATCTATACTATTATATCTGTCTATCTAACTTATTACTTTTCATCTAACTGTTCAAAATATCATTTGTGTTTTAAATACACCGTGAAATCTATTTCGTTTTCATCCCGAAGTAAAATGGTTCTGTCTTGGTAATACAATAGTTTTGCAGAGAAATAAAATGTTTTAAATAAAAAATAACTGGTGAAGTATTGCAAATAAACGTTATTATTCTTATAAAAAGCTAATTTCGAAAGCGCATACGAACTTATACTTAGTACATTATCAAAACATCGAGTCATGTAATTCTCGAAGAGGTATTTCTCGTCCGGTAGTACGTCTGATGCGAATAGTGCCTATGAATTTACGTCTACTCTTTCATTTTTATATCTCCATGAAATTTTTTAACCTAAAAAAATGTGACCTTCATTTTTTGTTTTTACTTGATCCATCGAAAGTACTCCTAATAGCAAGTTATTTTGCTTCAGGAAACTTAATATATTTCACGGTGTAGTTGTCATGCAAACAATTCTAAGTCAACTTTTCCACAATCTGCCTTTTGTAGTTCTTAATAAAAATGATCAAAAATCGACCTTGTACCTAAACGACAAAGACGCATTTTATAGAATTTTAAATTAAACATTTTCATGTAAAACAGCTTCGATGTCTTTGACGATTAAATCTTATTTAAAATTCAAACCCCTTCCCAGTTTTTTTTTTATGAATAAATTAGGAATCCATTAGAATGCTTGAAGCAATTTGATGCGATTAGGGGAGCGCGTTGAGAGGTTCCTTATAAATACAATTTACACCGCAATCTTGTACATTATGACCACCTTGCAACCCCTTATACCGTCTTAATGAGTTATAAATATTTATTACCATCGTCTACCTTTAGGATACAATCTTCGGATGATGGAAGTCATCGGTTTAACTGGCCGACGAAAATAGGTCGCGCGTGAAAACGATATCAATGTTCTTCGTGATTTAATCATTGGTTCGATGGCGGAGAAACTGTGGAGTCGATGCTAGTTACTTTTATTATTATGAGGCCCATAAATACCTTTTTTTATTCTCCTTACAATAAATACCTGCAATGCCTAATAAATATTGATGAAAAATTAAACTATAGATGGATTTTTGTTGAGCGATAGTCATCTTAATGGGTAAAAAAAAAAAATGGGTAATTGATTTTAAAGTCAAAGCCTTAATTTCAATTAAACCATAAACTAGTACTTTTGACACGTCAATAAATAAGGAAATAATGGGATAATAATAATATCTATCTAATGTATATCTATAATAATCTTTCAGTCTGTCCGTCATTGAAGCTAGGTGTTGTTCGTTCGTTAATGTAGATTCGAATGGAGAAGAAAGAGTAAAAAACCACATTCGTTACTCTTTAAAAAACATGTTGTCAGTTTCTCGTATACATTATACAATATTGAATTAAATCAAATCTTTAACAATATGCCTTTTACTATCACGTCTGACAGTGACAGTAATTCGTTAATATACCTCTATAACGTAACATGATGACAGACAGCTTAACTGAAAACAACACACTAGTTTACATAAAACAATTTGTAAACTTTTACAAGATAACACATCGCCTAGTGTTACGATCACGAATGTATTCCCTAGTGATCCTTTTTCCACAAAACGATCTAACAAGACCTACATTCAGAAAAAAAGGTTAACAATCTAAATACATTATGCCAAACATCAGCCCGATTCAATACATCAAGGGATGTGTGTCACCTAATTCAAGGTTTACCAGACTATTTCTTATTTCTATTGTGCCTTCTATTTAGGGTTTTTTTTAAGGGGGAAAATTATCGAATTACTACTCCCGCCTGGGTGGGGCGGGAGGGAGTGTCAGACTTTTACTGACTAAAAACCACCCCGTTCCTTCTCCTGCATGTCGAGCTGGAGCCCCGGTTACCCGTTAGGTTCTCCGCGACTCTTCTTCATAGCATATTCTTTATAGGATTCTTCATTCTATTTAGGATAGGATGCAGACAAATGTTACAGTTTTCTAATGCGAAGTAAAACGTTTTTGAGTTCAAAATGTGGTTCAAGTTTAATTTCAATTTGTTGTCAAATCAAATGACTTTAATGCATGTATAGTGTACAGGGTGGTCTACACTTTTAATAATGTTCCAACTATACGTCCTTTAGGGCACCGCAAAAGTCCTTACAATCTACATAACACATAACATCATGCCTTTTTATCCCCGAAGGGGTAGGCAGAGGTGCACATTATGCCACTGTACAATGTAACACCCACTTTTCACTATTTATTTATGTTATGAGTCCCATGTAATAGGGGGTGAGCCTATTGCCATATACTGGACACAATTTCAGACTCCGTGCTACTACTAAAATTTTTTTTGAGACTCAGTAATACTTTGCCCGACCCGGGAATCTACCCCCTCTACTCGGCCAGCGAGGCAGTATACAACCTACTAACGAAATAATAAGAAATATTGTTTTTAATTTTAAGTATAATATTTTTGTAAATAAGATTTAAAGGTCAATCAATCATTTTTTCAAATCAAATACATATTTAATTATCTTACGCAATAATTATTTATCAGTTTATTTAAATAAAGAAAAGAAAATTTCTTTATTTGCGGTTAGCCAACTTATTTGATATGCAAGACAATGAAAATTGATTCCTTGTCGAGACTATACTTAGCTATTGTTATAATTCATTATGTACTATAACATAAACTATACTCACAAGTAATATAACATTTTCACAAATTTTTATGTGGCCTTTTGTTAGGTATAACCTAGGCACAAAAATAAACTTGTAACCTTTTAATGTTTGATGAAATGTAAACTATTCAATTCATCCAACAACGAAGAAATCAATTCTAACCCACTGTTCAAGATTAAACCCGATACCGAATTCTAGTAAAAATTGTAAAACCATTTAAGAATTCACTTCGACTATATCCATTGCCCATTATCACACACTCGGAAAAGAAGGGAAAATCTAACTGCTATTTATATTCAGTGTCTTCAAGGCCATTATCCTCTTTGGTACCAATATCAATAGCCACAAAAATCGCAGTACTATAAAATTTTATATGCCCACTAAGTGTTTTATTTGCATACGACAAGTGTATTTCCTTCAGACTTGGGGAGGTACTGGACCGATTTTCGTGTTTTTATTTATTTTTATTTATTTACACTTTACTGTACACCATAAAAACATACATAAAAAATAAACATAAAAGAATGTGCACAATGGGCGGTCTTATCGCAGAATGCGATTTCTTCCAGACAACCTTTGGATGGAGCCAGTATTTAGGAGTTGGAAAAAGGGGGTCGTCTAGTGTACAATAATTAAAACAATACATACAATATAATACTATCTATACATGCCAAATAAATAATATATAAAATTAAAATAGATATAACTACTCTACATAAGTGAGTGTGTGTGTAGATATGTCTGTGTGTGTTTTTACTTATACACGTACTTGCGTTGGTACTTTAAACATCCTTTCACATGACAGGAAATCTTCCCCTTTCAATGAAGCCTCCAAACCTCGTCTACATAATAATATACTTACTGAAAGTGGAGTCTTCCACGAGAGTACGCGGTACGCATACGAAACGCTTCGTTTGTGCACTTTTGGTGTGCCGTTTCAACTGTGTGTACCTTGCTTTATTAGCAAGTGTATCAAGAATTAAATTGTTTAGTGGAACATTCGCTTGTTGCCGTACGTAAATAAGTTAGAAAATAAGACTTCAAAGAAAAAGGTTTCTTTTGTATGTTTACGGTGCACGATGTAGCAAATCAAAAGTAAATGGATATGCGTGTACTCAATTAGAATGAATTTGAAAGTAATGCAATGTTTTCTTTTTCTATTTTACACTATTTTGTTCACAGTATGGGCTATAATAGATAAATGCTTCAATTCGAAACTCTTTAAATAACATAACATTGTTATGTTATGTTATGTGTTAACATCACGCCTTTTATCCCCGAAGAGGTAGGCAAAGGTGCACATTATGCCACTGTACAATGTAACACCCACTTTTCACTATTTATGTTATGAGTCCCATGTAATAGGGTTGAGCCTTTTGCCATATACCGGGCACCATTCCAGGTTCCGTGCTACTACTGAGATTTTTTTTAAAACCCAGTAATACATACTTTGGCCGACCCAGGAATCGAATCCGAGACCTCTTGCCCGGTAGTCGCACTTACAACCACTCGGCCCAAGGCAGTCTACTATTTAAATATCGACCTGAATGTTCATCGCACTATGCTAACCAACAGTATTTATTGGAAACCATGAACTAATATCTTAGTAATACACGTGTCAATTGAGTTAAAGGTTAATTGAGTTAAAAATCCCAAAAAGAGGAATACTTTATATATTTTTATTGAACAAAATGAAATTTTTGAAAGGCTTTCATTCAATTTTAGGTGAAATTACTGGCGCGAACATCGAGGGGCGTATATTCAATGTTCGATTGAGTGTTCATAGTTGTAGGTACTCGTAACGTAATAATAAAAATAGTAGGTTCAGACAGCAGCATGTCAAACTACCCCAACACCTCTAGTATCTTCAATAGAATTCGAACTCTAGAGTTTTGTGTTATAGTTGGACATTGATTGACACTTAAAAGTAGGTTGACCTGCCGCTGTGTGAACGCACGTGTACTGTCTCAAGAAGTAAGTCCATTAAAGTGATGTAACATTTTTGAGATAGATAAAGGTCGATTGGCTTACAGGCTTTGTTAGGATACCTATATAAATACTTTCTACGCACAGTACGTATAGAAGGGAATAACACTCGATGACACATTTTTTCTCTATTTGGTTATAAGTGTAATTGGCGAAAATAAGGCCGGAGTTTCAATCCTAATAAATTTTCTTATAATGATAAAATAATTAGTCAAATGCCTGCCTCATTGGCGACTGCCGAGCAAAGGGTTTCTTGTTCGATTCCTGAGTCGGGAACAGTACTACTGGTTTTTTTTTAAATTCTTAGTAGTGGCACGGAGTCTGGAAATGTGACCGGCAATAGGCTCACCCCCTATTACATGGGACTCATAACATAAATAGTAAAAAGTGGGTGTTACATTGTGCAGTGGCATTAAGTGCCGTAATGTGCACCACTGCCTAACCCTTCGGGGATAAAACGCGTGATGTTATATAATGATGTTTTTAATAGATAGAGTGATTTAAGAAGAAGTTTTGTAATGTACAATCACCTCCACAGATATAGGTCTATCTATATCTGTGATCATCTCAAATTAAATGCGTGCAAAGCTACGGTCAAAAAGCTAGTTCTCTATAACAGCACAAACGCCAGATTTTTGTCTGCTACAACTAAAAGTGATTATATCTCAGCTAGGAAAAGTTGTGAACTTATACACAATACTTTCCTAAACCGACTGCCAATAAAACTAGACCGTACCCATTATTTGGCTTCTGTCCAAATCGATCCATTCTATGACAACTTAATATTTTACGTATCTACATTTACATTTAAAAACCATTTCTGTAGTAGCCGGAGATTGAAAAATGATATAAGTTGCTTTATCGTAATAGAAATGTGATATTTTTGGAATATGTCATCTTTGGATTATAGAAAGAGATGTTCAAAAGTACTTAATGTATAAAATATCATCATCAACAGCCTATAAATGCCCACTGCTGAGCAAAGCCTCTTCTCACATGGAGAAGGTTTGAGCATTAATCACCACGCTTGCTCAATGCGGGTTGGCGATTACAAACTTATAATTAGAAATTATAAGCCCAGGTTTCCTCACGATGTTTTCTTTCACCGTTTGTCAGTAGTGTCTGAATAATCTTAGAAAGTACATATAACTCGGAAAAAGGCACATTGGTACTTGCCGTTGGTAGGTTTCGAACCCACACCCTCGTGCATGAGAAGCGGGCGTCTTAAACCTCCGGGCCACCACGACATTATATAAAAATATATTTGGACAATACTCATAGGACTGAAGATAGTCTCAAGTGACTGATGGTAACTCTGGGCAGCTACAGATTTCAGATCATGTGGGAGAGCCATACGTCGGTACGAATGGCCCGGCTCGACCGGAGTGATACCACGGCCTCGCAGAAAACAGACGTGAAACAACGCTTGCAACTAACACTTACAGTTCTCAATTTCTAGTACATTTAAGTAGTAACTTGATGCACATGCTTTACTACTTAGAAGATTTAGTAATTTCGTAAGTGCTTAAGTTGTAGTGCTGAACAAATTTCTACCTTAGTACCTTACTAATTCAATTTGAAACTTGAGTCCCCAGTGGTATGGAAACTCATTACCTGATACGTATTACAGCTACCTTTTAGTTTATAGTATTCATACCACGAGTTATTTACCAAAAGTAGCTAAACTTTTCTTTCGTCACCTTTTCTAAAACTCAGTACTTTGTGGTCAGAAATAGTGACCACGAACCTAACGGGTTACCGGGGCTCCGGCTCGACGTGCAGGAGAAGGAACGGGGTGGTTTTATTCAGTAAGAGTCTGACACTCCCTCCCGCCTCACCCAGGCAGAAGCAGTCATTCGATGATTTTCTTCCATTCAAAAAAATACACCCGTGGTGTATTGCTCTGTAATAGCACACACACACATAGAGAAATTTATTTCCCTCTTACACTCCTACATTGCAACTGCAAAAAGGTAGGTTTGATAAAAATAAATGGCCATAAATACATTTACTTTTTACTTTCTTAAAGTCCTACATAGATATACATACCTACAGTATATAAAGTAGAACATACATATAACAGTAAGAAAAGAAAAATAATTTAATTAAATCTCGTTTCTGGAAGTTTCTCGAAGCTTCCTGTCGTATCCGACAAAGTTCGACAGGATTGAGAGAATGAGGCCGATTATTTGCATTCTAAGGAAACGAAAACTCATATATTTTGCGATTTTAGTAGCTATTAGGTATTACTTAGAATTAGGGACTATTAGTTATATAAATAATTTAGAACAAACCATTTATTTATTTATTTATTTATAATTTCATATACCTACACCACACAGACAATATTTCAAAGGACGACACATTACAAGTATGAGGTAGATACCATACCATACTATACCATAATGTAACCTGAAACTAAGTGCCCAAGATAAATTCAAGTTTAGTAACCCTAATAATACGTGATTCATAATTGAGATGATGACCGAGTATGAAAATTAAAAACCTATTTAATCCGTAAGTTAGAGAATGAAAAAATATTAGAAACGTTTTTTTTTTTATTTTGTTGTATAATAAAATAATACTTATATAAAACGAATCAAAGTTTAGGAGTGGGGGCTAAAACGTCATTTGTACGTGTAAAATGTATATAGTGACGTCACACGACATTTCAAATCAATATATCGTCGAAAGTATTTGTTTTTGTAAGAAAATAAAAAATACGTTTCTAATGATTTAAAATAATGTACCAGACATTAAAATACAAATTAGGTATCTACCCTATTTACTCTCTAAAATATTTAAGCAAATGTTTTCTCTAGTTTCGCATGAACAAAAATATATATTTATAAACTTTTCTTGACTATTTTGGTGGAGATATAAATACACTCTTTTAGAAATTCGTAGTATGAGTGTAAACACTTTAACTATGAAGTTTAAAATGGTGAAAGTCAAACCTCCTTTAGTACCAGGCACTAGTGACTGACGAGGCACTCAAATCTTGTCCTGCGTGAGCGAACTATAAGCGAATGCGATTATGAAGCGGTGACACGCGCATTCGATGCGATGCGGTGCAATTCGACGCTTTTGTTTTCGACATTATAACCAAACAAAATCATGACAGCCACAGATCATCTCATCCACATAGAAGCGAAACGATTCGCATACACGTAAGACATAGCCTCATAATCGTATTCGCTTCTAGATTGCTCACGCAGGACATACCGTAAGCGTTAATAATGCTATGGAAATTAGTTATAGTTAATTGCGTGGTCGAAAGCGAAACAGCAGCTGTAGCCAAATACCATTTAGCGCTTGTCTACATGTAGAATAGAAAACCAAATTATATGGAATTGACGTACATTTTGACACTTGTCAGTATCAACGCCATACATTTAGTTTTCCACTCTCTCGGTAGGCAAGTGCTACAGTGGCGTTTGGCTAAAGGTACTGGCGAGTAAAGGACCTCACCTTAGTTTCCCTGGATTAGAGAAACAAATGTATTATGTGTACCACAAACATCAACTCACATTACGCAAAAAAACAACAACGGATTGAATCTAACGATCCAAACAGACATTCATAAGAATATTCCCTTTCATATAAATGAAGACATTTGCCGGTGGTATTATTATGAGACACGACACGTATGTGTTTAATCACTTGGAACTGAGCACATATGACAACACATCGAGTGATACATAACAATTTTATCATGGCCTTGGTTCGTATAATCATTATACCCATTCATAGGTCAGTTTATACTGGTTATTTGTAACCATTTTATCATAGCCTTGCTTTATTTGATCTTTCTGAACATTCAAATGCCAGTTTATGCTGGTATAGTATAGTTTATTGTGCTGCCGTGCATACAAGACACGTCTTTGTTGATGTATTCTGAACGTGTTCTTCAGAACTGTTGGTTGTTTGTCACCGACTGTCAACTGTCTTTGATAATTTCGTTCGTTATTTAAATTCAGGTTGATATGTTGGAGTATTCTGGATTTGTATGCAGATGGCTAGTTGGTTTGGGGTTAGGATCTCTAAATGTACCTACATACAATTTTTCTTCTAGTGTCAATTTTAACAATCTGACTTTTTACTTAATTTGTGCGTTTAGGCTTAATTCATTCTGTCTCCCGCAGTAATTCACCGAGGGAAGTGGAAACTATAGTTTTTTCTTCTTCTCCTCTTATAATATTTTCTGATTCACTTCGTTGCGGGAACCAAGACAGTTACTCATGTCCCTGGGACGCGCCGGACTTCAATGTTCCGGTGTTTTCATGGTTGTATCTACTGTAGATTCTGACTTACAGGAGTTGCAGCGGTTTTGGAAGGTTGTGGCGGGCTTGTCCGATTAAAAAAAATCTTACTTTTTAAATTCCTAGAAGAGTTAAAGTTAATAATAAAGTCAAAGTCACATCGTTGATTCCAATTAGACTAAAATGAACTGTTGAAGTTTCAAGTTATATTATTAATCTCATTGTGATTTCCTAAAACACCACGACACACACGCCACACACACAGATACGCGCACCTCACACACACATACACCCCACACTCACATACACCCCTTACACATAAATCTATTTATATAAGTCAATAAACTGGTAATTGTAAAAACCAAAAACTTTTGAAATATTGTTATGTTATGGAAGAGCGGAGTCTCCTAATACAGGCATTATTTACCTAAAAGGAGGCTCCAATCACAATCTATTGTTAAAAAATATTTGGTTCAGAAATAAAAAATTTTTGTATTTTTTTTTTTTTTAATTAAAAATCTATTGCCGAATTCGGAGTACATTGTCGGGTTCTCAGAAATTTTGAAATTTGATTAACCTTTTAATGTTTTGCTCAATGATCAAAGTATAGATATAGAACTCTAGTCATAGGATTACCCCCAATTACCCAAGACGCTTACCCTATCTCTGAATCCCCAACAATCCTGAAATTCTTAATCCCAAAAGGCCGGTAACGCACTTGCAATGTCTCTGGTGTTTCAGTTGTCCATAGACGACGCCAATTGCTTACTATCAGGTGATCCGTCTGCTCGTTTACCGGCTTATACCGTAAAAAAAATAGAATAGACATTAAGATATTCACTTCATATTTACTATATTTATCTATAACACAGTGAATATACCATGGCACAGAAAACTAAAGAAAAATAAATATCCCTAGCGCATCGTACACTAAACAAAAATAAAAGATTCGAGTCACGATTGCAACAGAAATGGAAATAAAAATAAAATCTTGTTTATGCAACGCAGAATTCTAAGATGGAATTCTAAATAAGGTTTGTTACTCAATAAATCAAGCATAGTCTGTGATCCGAGCTCAAGTTAATACAATTTATGTCTCCGCCTTCTCGCTGAGGGACCTAACTTCAATTCTAGTGTCTAATCCCGAAACCCGCACTTTGGATAATGGCGCTATATATAGATTAATTCAAAATCGGATTTGTACTAGCAATTGTAGGTTGTAACCATTATGATGTAGGTACAATCAATAGGTATCCAGGTCGTAAATGCTAGCTTGAAACTAAGATAACATCAGTTGTAATGATGTTAGTCCCTTTATGATGGCGATACATTTGGAAAATGAAACCGTTGATGGAGCATTGTTGAATAGTTTCAAATCGGCATAATGATGACTTTAGACCAAAAATACATAAACAATCATACAATGAAAACCTCATTGCGGATTCATCAAAATTACAATTATGTTACTGGCTCCATAGAAATACTAGGTGAAAAAAGAAGAATTCACACCCACGTTGTCGAAATCACGGACCAAATACAAGTATAAAGTCTACGACCCATTTTTCAAAAGCAACAAGAACATTACGAAACCGTTTAACCTTTTTTGTCTCTTTCATTTAAAACAAAGGCCCCTTTAAGGTAGAAATTTCGTAGCAAATAAAACACAAAAGCTGAAAGTACTAAATCAAGTGTTTGTGCCTACGGTCTAGATTTAAGAGATTATGCCTGTACCTAATGTTTAGGCGTAAAATGTTACTTATGCCCTTTGAATTAAACGTTTACATTATCATAGCATAAAGGTTAAATTAATGTGTAGTTTAAGTTTCATATTTTTAAAACTACAATTTTATAATAGGTAAGTTTTTTAAATACTGACTATTATGTTTCATAATATTGACAAGTATCTAAGGCTAGATGACAGCCATTTTGGGTATGAAAAATATTAAAAGATTTACATCTTTAACATTCTTTAAAAACGTCAAAGCAATTTGGGGTTGGAATTATTTATGGAATAAACCGATAAACAAGTATACGGGCCACCTGATGGTAAGCAATCGGCCCCGCCCATAGACACCTGAAACATCAGAGGTGTTACAAATGGGTTACCGGCTTTTTGGGGATTAGGAACTTGAGGATTGTTGGGTATTCGGGGATTAGGGAACAGGATAATTTTCATTCATACGACGAAACATAACGCAAGTTTTGTTTCACGTCAGTTTTCTGTGACGCCAAGGTTTGAGCCGGCCCATTCCTGCCGAAGCATGGCTCTGCCACACTTAACTAAATGATTTCAAAATGTGTAATATTACTTATTTATGTAGGGGCGACAAAATTATTTATTATTTTTTTTATTTTTAGCCGTGGTCATCTCACTGCAGGGCAAAGGCCTCCCTACCCTCCTTCCACTCGTTCTTATAGCTTTCTGTGGCCAATCCTTTTCATAGGCGTCCAGTTCATCTCTATTGAAGTTGAGTGCTACCGCGGACAAAATACTAATTAAAAACATAGTTTGACATAACTTATACAGTGTATAGAGATTTTCATCACTTACCTCCAATCATTAAAATAATGCGCACAGAATATTTTCAAAGAATAAATTCGTCACTTATCTATGAAATTGAACTGAATAATAGAAATTAAGCAGCTATATATAAAATATAATTTAGGTACAATTTGGTCTTGTGGGTACTCAGGTAACAAATACTATAAGGTAATAAATAAAATATTATTACTTATTTCAATTTCAAGGGATTTAGAAGGAGCTTAGGCAGATGTTTGATTAAAATGTGACCAAATCTGTGAACAAAATGAAATAGAATTATGCATTTTCTTTTATTAATATTATCAAGATGATATTTATTTAATGTTTTTTGATTAGAATGTCCATACATTCTAATCAAAATGTATTCGGTGAAGTAACTAAACCATTTTAGTAACTAAACCTTTTTAGTAACTTCACCAGTAAAGATTAAAAAAATAATAATATAAAAAATAAACCAGAAAGTGTTAATTTAATATTTTATCTCTTGCCGAAAACAGTAAGTACCTAACTCTCATTTTGATTGTTTTGACTTTTTCTCGATAAATCGAAGTGATAAAACGGAGAAAAAAGGAAAAAAAATAACCACCAATATTTTATTAATATGACTTAAATAATTATGACTTCTTTCGACGCATCTCGTGACCAGAGAGCTGGTCTTTTTCTCTGTCAGAGGTTAAGCATTGCCATACAAAATGGCAATGCTGGCAGCCTTCTGGGTACTTTCCCTACTGACGTCATTTTTATGGACAAATAATTCGTCAACATAGTAGTGGTATAGTTTTAATAAATTCATTGATATGACTTAAAATATAATTAATGTACCCAGCATTGTTATTAACATAACATGAGGTAATTTTGCAAAATCCAAGCGATTAATTAGTGTGAAATGAATTTATCGAAAACTTATCGCCATTTCAGCATGGTTTCAGCAGTTTTGTGATTGCGTTCGTTTGTTGTTAATCATTACAATTTGTTGATTGTTTTCAGTAACTGAATATTGTACGTGGTTGCATGAGGAGCAATATTTTCGCCATTGTGTTTAATATTTTTAATTATCATTGAATATTCAGTAAATAATTGTAGTTTATTGCTATGTTTGTTTCGTTGTTACAATTTCATGTTTGGGGCTTTTTATGTAGTTGTTTTATTTTTAAATGAAATTTTACATTGGAGTGATTTATATTAATACATTTCTTCTTCAACTTAGTTAGATTTCAATTCTAAATCAAAGCGATTATATTAAATGAGAGTGGTTTTTATTTCGATTTATTTCTCTTTACCTTTTGCGAAGCTTTGCTTAGCACTGTTTTGTTACATTATTACTGAAAACCTCAAAGTTTGAAAATCAGAACCAATTTTTTTTTCAAAACAATGCCCCACATTGGGATTATTCATATGAACATACAAGTTCACATACAAGTGACACCCAAACCCGAAACAACAATTTGTGGATCACACTAAGAATTGCTCCGTGCGTGAATCGTGTACGCTACACGACGCACGACAGCCGGTTGCCCAGCCACCGCACCAACCGTGCAGTCAATTAAATCTAAAAAACATCTTACTCAGCAGTTACCCACCAAAACTAGCAAACCACTAAACGCAACAAAAACACACTCAATAAATTAACCCTATAAGCAGCCCTACTAATTGACACACAAACAGACAAACACACAATCCCTGATCATCCATCAACATCCCGCCAGAAATAATAACACAGCAATAATTCGTATATAAGTTGTGTCATTGTGTTCGGCCCATTTAATGGAGGCAATGGCCCATAAATGTCAGTTTACTGTGAACGCTGCCCGTAACGACATTGTTTAGGGCTCAGCCGTCACGCCAAGAACGCGAACGTTTTTCGACTTAATGTGCAGGACGCCTCATACGATATCGTGTTGGTGTATGGGATTTTGGCCCTTATTTGCTTGGTTAGCTAAAGCAAAGGCAATAAAGCTTAATCAGTATTGTTGTCTAGTTGCAAGTCTGAAACGATGAGTAAGCAGGTTAAGTCAGGTTTCGTTTCAGATTTTTAAACCCAAATGGTCCCGTACAGATCGGTTTGAGAGGAATTACGCCATCCGATTTTAGGATGAACTGTAGGCTTTTCCAGTAGGGTACAATATAGGGTTCTTCAAGAAGGGATTAAATAAGTTTTTAAGGGTCGGCAAGACGCATGTAATGCTCCTTGTGTTGCAAGCGTTCATAGGCCACGGTAACCACTGACCATCAGGTGGGCCGAGTGATTATTGAAACCGTGCGTAGTGGTATAAAAAAACTTTATTTTGAAATCTCTCAAATAATATTACATTCACCCTTTTAACGTGCATGATATATATTTTTACTTTCTTTAAAGTCGAAACTAATTTTGAACTATAAAATGTATTTATTTCTCAACACGTCTAATATTTTGTGGTAAAAACCACTCCGAGTACAATAACATAGGCTCACTAGCACATAAAAATTTACATAAGATTGAATTAATTATAAAGTAAGACTCGAGCGTTACAATGAAACTTTATGAAGCCCAACTTATTAAGTCTACCGACTTACTCATTACTCAAGAACACATTTTAACTCGAATGAAATCCACATTTTACATGATAAATTATCTAACACTTCACTTAATTGCTAATATTTAACTTAGAACTTAATTAATTTTAGAGAATAATGCACCGCTATAGTTTACTGGCAGTTCATCTGATAACTCTGCTTAGACTGAATTAATTAAAAAGTGTTATTGTTGCGTAATGTTCGGACATGCTTATCCAGTTCAAAATTAGATTAGCTAATGTGCACGATAAAGTTTTAAGAAATTATTGATTTTGATTAAACCAAGAAACAAAATCTCTTTCAAAAATGGAGGTATAAATCTATGTGTATACGTTCGTTAGTGATAACCTGATGGTAAGCAATCGGCATCGCCTATGGACACCCGAAACATCAGAGGCGTTACAAGTGCGTTACCGGCCTTTCAGGAACGCTGGGACAGCTGGGAATTAGGAATTTCAGGATTTTTAGAGATTCGGGGATTATGGAGATTGGGAAAGGGAGGCAATTGGGCCTCCTTACACAACGCAAGCGTTGTCTCACGTCGGTTTTCTGGGAGGCCGTGATATCACTCCCGTTGAGCCAGCCTATTCGTGCCGAAGCATGGCTCTCCCACACTTACTGTCTTACCATTTGTCCACATTTACTAAGATCTCCAACTCTGAACTATTACTAAGCCCAAAATAGATCCCAAGGTCTTTATCCCTACAATCATCACTCCACCAATTCACCACCGAACCAGTTTTAATCGAATAAAATAACCAAATCTTTTATACAAAGGTCAAACTCGAATTTCATTTTCGAATGAAACACTGTTTGTTTTTAATAACGTTTTTAGGAAAACCCTTTCGCGAACCTAACAACCATTTCCAAGTAATTTTAGATTTGATTCTTGAAAATAGAACTAAGGCTAGCCTATTGACATAGTTGTTAATCTTGTATAAACTGTCATTACGTTGATTATGAAGGATAATTTTATTCTCCTATAATCGTGTTAGTAATACGATCTAGAGATAAATATATTTTAGATTGTTCACTGATTTAAGTAAGGATTACATTTCCAAATGATCTAATGAGGTCCTTGATGTTTGTTTCAAGTATGTCATCGTTTGAAAAAGAAAAATAATTTTATATCATACGACAATAAGGACGTATGAATATACTCGATGTGATAGACCATCTATTGCAATGGGATTAATAAAGTACAAAAATTTATTTTTTTTGTGGGGAAAAATTATCCAATGCCTTCTCCTGGCTATGTGAGGCGAGAGGGAGTGTCAGACTCTTACTGACTACAAACCACCCCGTTCCTACGTCTGCACTTCGAACCGAAGTCCCGGCAACCCGTTGACTCCTCCGCGACTCTGTCTCAGCATCAGCCTATTGGGCCCCATCTGTAGTAGTCTGACGGCTCTTTGAGGCGCACGCGGAACGCGATGCGCTCCGTACTCTCGAGAAGTTTTTATGCTGCAACTTAATCTACGTACTACATTTTTAAGTATATTTTTAATTCCAATTATAATTACAATGAATATAATTAACATAACATAACATCACGCCTTTTTTATCCCCGAAGGGGTAGGCAGAGGTGCACATTATACCACTGTACAATGTAACACCCACTTTTCACTATTTATGTTATGAGTCCCATGTAATAGGGGGTGAGCCTATTGCCATATACCGGGCACAATTCCAGACTCCGTGCTACTACTGAGAATATTTAAAACCCAGTAATACTTTGCCCGACCCGGGAATCGAACCCGAGACCCCTTGTCCGGCAGTCGCACTTACGACCACTCGGCCAACGAGGCAGTCTGAGTCTGAATATAATTATATCATTAAAATGCTGCCTTTACCTTTAAAGTGTAACTCTGACAGTATCAAAAAACCCTACATCTATTAAAATTAAAATAATTTGCATACATTCGTATATGCTCTTCGTATATGACTGCCTCGTTGGCCGAGTGGTCGCAAGTGCAATTGCCGGGCAAGGGATCTCGGATTCGATTCCCGGGTAGGGCAAAGTATGACTGGGTTTTTAAAAAAATTCTCAGTACTAGCGCGGAGTCTGGAATTGTGCCCGGTATATGGCAATAGGTTCACCCCCTATTACATGGGACTCATAACTTAAATAGTGAATATTGGGTGTTACATTGTACAGTGGCATAATGTGCACTTCTGCCTACCCGCGGGGATAAAAGGCGTGATGTTATGTTATGTTACATTCGTATATATATTCTACACTACTCTCTAAGTTCCAAATACATAGAATCAGAGTCCAATTGTTCTACACTCCCAACACTCTAAATATTGGGAAAGGTCAGACACATACATATCGAGATTGTATCTCTCTATATTGTTATCCAACACATCAATATTGACATCTCTCTAGAAGGATCTTTGAATAAACTAAAATATGTATGTATGTGTGTATGTGCGTATGTACTGTACACAAGTTGAGGTTTCCGAAGTATCGGTCGAGTATTGTTTGAAGTTCTCAATGAGTCTATTTCTGTTCCATAATAGGTTTCTATTATTATGAATGCTATTGGCTATAGAAGAATATGTGCAATTGTGTATAGTTTTACAGTATTCATTATGTATTACATTATCAACAATACGCAAAAGGTGTGCTTTCTTGGTGAGCAGGGTGCGGGCCAGCTCCAACAGTATCCTGAGCATGATTGCGAGCAGACTGGACTGCATATACATGGGACGATGTAATGCCATTTCCCATGGATTAATGTAGGATGTATCACTATAAAAAAATTGTGATTACTAACATAGATATAAGTTTTACTAACTTTTTGTGACTCTTGGTTACTTGAAATAAATGATTTATTATATTACTCCTCTGGTCATCGCTTACCATCAGGTGATCCGTGTGCTCGTTTGCCATAAACAAAAGTAGTACACATATTATTATTTTTGCAATTCGAAGAATGTTCTTTGATTTTTTTTAAACGTTGCCCTACACTAGGATTTTCTCACCATACAAGTTCACATACATATGACACCCAGATCCGAAACTAGAATTTGTGGATCACACAAAGAGTTGCTCCGAGCAGGAAGCAAACCCACGATATTTATTTCCAAAGAGATAGGCAGAGGTGCACATTACAGCACATAATACGACTATACAATATATAGTGTCGCGGAGAACCTAACGGGTAACCGGGGCTCCGGCTCGACGTGCAGGAGAAGGAACGGGGTGGTTTTTAGTCAGTAAGAGTCTGACACTCCCTTCCGCCTCACCCAAGCGGGAGGAGTCATTCGATGATTTGCCCCACTTAAAAAAAAATACAATATATAGTAACACCCACTATTTATGTTATGACTCCCATGTGAGCCTATTGCCATATACCGGCCACATTTCCAAACTCCGTGCTACTACTGAAAAATAGAGTAATACTTTGCCCTACCCGAAAATCAAACCCGAGACCCCTTGTCCGGCAGTTGCACGTGCATATTTCATAGAAAAATCAAATGTTCCGACATATTCACTTTATTTTCTTTCTATAGATGAATTTGTCTTCACAACATACAGATTGTTACCCCACAATTACTCCATAGAAGATTGGAGGAAATCGAATCTGTCGGTACAAAGTTTTACAATCAATTTCAAGATTGATCTGAGGTTTCCAACTCGTTTCCAGGTAAGGGTATAATTATACATATATTTTTGGGTGAACAAAGAGGGTTATTTTTGAAGTAATGATGGTTTTAATTGCTTAGAGTAATTTAAGACAAAGCCGTTGATGATCAGTGCAACCTGATCTGTTGAAGTTGGCGGTAATTGTGTTGATCTTATGATATAAAGAACAAATAAGAAATGCAGAAATTACATTGTGATGTTATACTAATTACACCTCCCACCACATGTTTAGAAAGAAAGAAATTAACAAAAGTGTATGTAAATGAAGTTTATTACCCTTCATTCAAATTGAATTTGCCGCGCTTAACTTGATTCGAATTTGGCGCGTTATCGGTGTGTGATGTTTGAAGTTTGTTAGCTATGCCTCGGTGGATGACATTACTAGGTTATGTGTAAAATAAAATACCGGTAATTGGAAAGTAAATAAGTAAAAATATAGCTTCAACTGTCCAACACCGCGCGGTCACCGGTGACCGCAACCTATTGTTCTTTGTTTCTATTATGACGGTACTCAAAGGGTTAAATGTTGTTTCTCTTTTCAGGTAAGAACCCGAGACCCCTTGCCCGGCAGTCGCACTTGGACCACTCGGCCAACGAGGCAGTCTAACTACAAGTGTTTTAAAAATGTTTTAAATAATAAATACAAAGAAAAACAAAAGAAGTAGCAAAGCGCCATTAGAAAACCAAACGACCCTTTGTTGACACAGACAATTTAGATTATATCGACAAAAAATACAAAACCGGTTTCACTCATAAATAAATCTATCAATTATATGAGTGAAACCTTCAGAGTTTGCTTCGGGAACCACAGAAAACAATTGGAAAAGAAATTCCGAGTTATTCAGCTTCCAAAATCGCGTTAACCGTTCCGCTCAATAAAATAAAGGGACCCATAGACAAATAAACATAATAATATTTGAATTCAATTTCGAAATGCCCTCCTACAATGATAATATGGACCTCAGATGGTCCTTCCTTCCTCTTTACGACCTTATTAACTGCTTATATAAGTATTTGTTATTGTTTTTCTTGTGTACTTGACTTTTGTTATATTATATTAATTGAATTTTAAAATAGATTGGAGTCATCTTCGAGTAAAAATTATTCATGTAGACATTCATTAATGTAAATATCATGCAAGAAACATCAAGAAAACATGATAAACAGACCATAAACACTGTTTCATCACATAACATAACATCACGCCTTTCATCCCCGAAGGGGTAGGCAGAGGTGCACATTATGCCACTGTACAATCTAACACCCCAGAGGTGCACATTATGCCACTGTACAATCTAACATTTATGTTATGAGTCCCATGTAATAGGGGGTGAGCCTATTACCATATACCGGGCACCATTCCAGACTCCGTGACTACTGATTTTTTTTTAAAAACCTAGTTTTAATTTGCCCCACTCGGAAATCGAACCCGAGACCCCTTGCCCGGCAGTTGCACTTGCGACCACTCGGCCAACGAGGCAAACATTCATCACATTGAAATCTATTTTCAACAATTCAAATAATAATGACACTCACACAATGCAGCGATTGAAAATTAACAACTCCGTACTCTCAAACAAGCAAACAAACAGACAAATCCCCTTTAACCAATTTCTACCAACAATAACAACAATCTCTATCATAAATAGTTTAGCGACAAACTCTGTTCCGATTCAGTACTGCACTCATTAATTAGATTGAGCACAACACTAGCGTAACCGCTTACAATAGTCGACTAAATACGTTACGACTACATACTAAACCCGACTACTAAATTGTGTTATTGAGATAGTATTCTGATGTATTCAGGTTACGAGGTTATTTGTGTTAAACTGATTATATGGTTTTTGGTAATTGCATTTTGTAAGAGAGAATACATTTCAGATAATTTCTTCAAGCAAGTCTGCAAGTTAAGTTCTTTGAATAAGTAATTATTTACCTCTATAACATGCAACTACACCTATAAGGTCATGAGCTTGACTCTTAAAGTCATCTCTTAATACGTATTGGGAATTGCAATTGTTTACATTCATATTGTGTTCACAAGTGTGTGTGTTAGCCATGCTTCGGAACGAATAGGCCGGTTCGACCGGAGTGATACCACGACCTCACAGAGTGTCCATGGGCGGCGCCGATTGCTTACCATTAGATGATCCATCTACTCGTTTACCGGCCTATACCATAAAAAAAGGAACATGATATTGGTTAGCATAAATCAAACTGTGATTTTAAACACAGTTTGGAGGTTTATACGTCCCATTAAAATAGCGAAATGCAATAACTATTCAAATCCACAATAAAACTAAGGATTCATGAATGAAGATATTGTGTAGCTTTTAAGGAACCATTAACAAAATCAAGATATTCTGAGCTCTTAACACGCTCAACGAAGGTACATAATAAAATTATATGGTATGTGATGAGATCTGTGATAAAATCCAACGGTGCTCACTGACGGTCTATTTGATACAATCCTGTGCTTTATATTTTGTAGATGTTTCCAGATACGAATGCAGGGGATTTTCTCAAGAAACATCTTATATTTTCTCGAATGGTTACACTCGGGATTCCGTACGGTGGATTTTATGCACGACGATATTGTTTTGATACAAAATATTTTGTTTATTGCGTTTTGAGAGATTGCAGAGTGAAATCTAAGCAAATAGATTCTAACCTATGGCCTTTTACTCTACTGTACTACTTTTAAAACATCAACCACAATAATAAAACCAACTACGATTATGTAAGTCAACTCCACAAAACTCATTAAAACAAAAACACTTATCGATTGTTATCTAAAATAGAAACGTTTTAGGTCTAAAAACAACCCTAGGTACGCTATTGAAAATAGTTTTTACAAAGAACGTAACTATTCAAACAGTTCGGCCGACACAAATAGAAGTTGGGCTTTGGAGAATCGTATCAAATATCCAAGATTCCCGTCTTCCTAGTTCCTGCAGCTGCATCACAAACGTCTGGAAAAAAATTTAATATCACTACGTTTTAAGTTGAAAGTCGGTACTCCGTCCAAGAGGCAAGTCTGCAAAAATATATTTACAGAGGGAAGTTTGTCCGTTTTCCGAGCTAGTGATTTTAATCGAACTTCGAGATAGTTCGATACGGCGTTTAATCTTTGTAGATATCTTGTACGGAAATTGAAAGGAGATAAAAATGTTTTGCAGTGATGCCCCACCTGGTTTCTGGCTGCGCCTGTTTGTGGTCGTAGGTACGCCTCGGTGCACTTTTGTATTGCAAGATTTGATAGGGGAGCGTCGGCCGTCGTTGGCGATGCTGCGGTTTGGAAACAAAAATTTTCTCTCGTCGTTTCCATTTCTTGTGTCTATATTGTTATTACTTTGTTTTCTGTATAGCCGTGTAGAATATAGGTAAAGTTATGGTTATATAAAAATAAAGTGCTTACATTTACATTTTAATATAGATACGAGTTTAAATGACCTTTGCTAAAATTAAAATTAAAAGCCTAAATATTGAAAATTAAAATCTTGTAAAAAGGCAACCGTCTATGATATTTAAAACCCGTACAATACTAGTCACAAATTAATATAATTAAAAAGTAAGAAGGTAACTCTTCGATTGATAAACTTCTAAGATTAATACATTAAATAAATAATTATAATTATTCTAGCACATAAAAGTATACAAAGCCTCTTCGAATACGTTGTTAAAATCTTATTTTTGCTAACAACTCTTGAGATGGTATGAAATAAAGTTACTTCTAAACTTCTCCACAATAATTAGTGTTTAGAAAATTTTAATTCAATTTAAACTCTATTCTTTATTTAATAAATGTGAATTTCACAAAAAAGATGTATGTAAGGTATACCTAGATTAAAATTGATTCGTTTGTAAAGTAAATAGCTGAGTAATAAAAGTTTCTTTAAATAAAATAATTGCATTAATACTTTTTTCTTTTGATCTTTATTTAATTTGATTTGCGAAGTCAATTACTTGATAGAAGGCTTAACGGGATGTGAGGGTCACAGAGACCCTTCAAGGATCTCTATTATCCTCACTGGAATAGTAATTCTATAGAAAAAAGATAGTGAATTTATTTTTTGACTAGTTTGACGATATGCTCATGGCATATTAAGATTTTCTTTAAGTAGATTGCACATTTCTGATTATCAGTTAACACCGTAATGTACTTAATATGTTTTTTGGCTTACTCACGTAACTATTTGTATTGTAACTTTCGTGAGACATACTAAATAAATAATTAATTAGTCGGCCGTCAGGATCGTTGTTATTCAACCACCTTTTTCCTAGTGGCAATTTTCCATCTTCAATGGGCTGCGGTTCAGTGCCAAGTCACACAACATTTTATTCCTTTTTAGAGATGAACGAGCGTGTCTATCGACACTTGCCTAGTTTTTTACACAATATTTTTAGTTGGATTACATTCAATAAGAGTGCTATATATACATCTAACCTTTTCTCAGCATAATTTGTGTTAATTTGTACCAATTACCAAGAATTGAAATAAACATACCTACTTAACAAATAACATGGAAGTTAAACTGATGTTCTACATCATCATAAGTATCTCCTTGTTTAAAGTAGGTGTAAGGTATACCAAAAATATTATGTAAATGTGGCTGTAGTACTATAATGCTAGGATAATAAGAGATTGCAGCGAGGCGGCGGAAACCTCTCACTATAAGTAAAATCTTAGTTAACAACCAAGACTCATAAAGTAGGAACTATGGTTTGCGTTACAAAAGTAGCATTGCCTGTTTATTTCATGCTTTGAATTTCATAATAACTGCTTTATGTATTCCGTATTTTACGTTTTACATTTTAATGATGTGTGCGAATAGAAATAATCATCATCATCATCATCATAATATCACGCCTTTTAGCCCCGAGGGGGTAGGCACAGGTGCACATTCTGCCACTGTACAATGTAACACCCACTTTTCACTATTTATGTTATGAGTCCCATGTAATAGGGGGTGAGCCTATTCACTTATACCGGGCACAATTCCAGATTCCGTGCTACTACTGAGATTTTTTTATAACCCAGTAATACTTTGCCCGACCCGGGAACCGAACCCGAGACCTCTTGCCCGGCAGTCGCACTTGCGACCACTCGGCCAACGAGGCAGAGAATAGAAATAATGTTAATAAAAAAAGGATTGAATAAAGTCTCTACGTTTGTCGATTTTGATTCAGTTTTTACATAGATACAATAATTTTATGTTACGGACATAAAATTATTGACCATATTAGATCCATAAGTTGTTGTTCCATGTCCAACTGTGAAATGGATTTAAGCTATATGGAGTTACATACACACATAAAAAACCTAACGCCGGTCTCCCATGGGGATAAACAGAGACAATGGAACGCGAATTGCCACGATTTCTACAAGCAGCAAACACTTTCAATTTGTCAATCACTTTAATCACTAATAACATGGTGTCCTCATCATCATGATCATCATCAGCCTATAAGTGCCCACTGCTGACCAAAAGTCTCTTCTCGAACGGAGAAGTTTCGAGCACCACGCTTGTTCAATGCGGGTTAGCAAACATAACAGTGCTATTAAATATAACGCCCAAACAAACTTGTTGTACCTAGAAAGTATGTCTATACCTTCAACAACACGGTATAAACTAAACATCAGGTTGTTTCCGAGAATCTTAAATTCCTAAAACTAAGTGACCTTTTCCCACGTGGTCGGGCTTCAAGACATCTTCATAGTTTCCATTAAATGTCAGCACCATCTATCGCTAAGTATTTATAGTTTGAGCCGTACTTATTATTCCTAAAGGTGCTCCCACACAGCAGTTATATAACGTTAGAACACATTGTGTAACACGATAACATCATACAGTGTGGAAGAGCCATGCCAAGAGTTATACCACGGCCCAGCAGAAAACTGACGTGAAGCAACGCTTGCTTTGTGTTTCGTCGTGTGAGTGAGATTACCGGATGCCCAATCCCATCCCCCCCCAGCCTTCCCCAATCCGTGAATCCGCAACAATCTTTAAATTCGTAATCCCAAAAGGCCGATAACGCACTTTGGCACACACACACTTTTTCTAACATCACGCCTTTTATCCCCGAAGGGTTAGGCAGAGGTGCACATTACGGCACTTAATACCCCTGTACAATGTAACACCCACTTTTCACTATTTATGTTAAGAGTCCCATGTAATAGGGGGTGAGCCTATTGCAATATACCAGGCACATTTCCAGACTCCGTGCTGTAACTGAGATTTAAAAAAAAATGTTAAGTCGGTCTCCAACGTTATAGAACTGCTGTGTGGGAGCACCATAGGGCAAATTTGGTAAGTGCCTAAGACACCAGGCCGCGAGATGCGCCAGTCTGACTGCCCATAGAGTGGAGGCAGCGCAACTTAAAAACCATTTAAAATACGTAGGTAGTCATAATTTCACAATGAAAATAGTTATGATTTACGTGCAGTTTTCTTTTATTCTACGTACGTAGCAATATATTTGTTATTTAACTTCTTAATGTCCAATTATGAAAAATCACCAACGTCTGTTCATATAGAAGTAGTCTCTAAACATGGGATATAAGGTGTATAACTGTGTAAGTGGAGAGCGGTCACCGTTGGCCGTGTAGATCTTTATCCAAAATAAAGAACATAACGTTTTTTTCACTTTTGAGTATACAAACGTTACGTGATGTTTATAAAGTAAATTATAAAAATATTAAACTGTAAACCTGTAGTTGAATGGTCGGTGTTGAACTGGTTTCGTGGAATCAATGTTAACACTCTTTTAGCCTGAATTTATAAAATAAAATAAAACAATTTAATTATTCAACAATCAATTACCTATTTCAGAGAAACGTTGGTGGCACTGAAATTGTTAAAAACTGTTTCAATAATGTCCACTAAAATTGACTGAAAATATTAAAAAAAAAATTTACATTAATGCTAGTTTTGTCAAGTACTTTCTCTTGAATTCGAGTTTCTAGTAAAGTGAACTATTATTCAGCCTTTGTACAAGGTCCAATTTAAAGTTGTGGAAAACTTAAAAAAAGCCTATAGACAGTAAGTGGGTGGCTCCCCGTCCGACCAGAAACAGACCCAAGCGTGCAGCGCGTCGCGTTCCGCGCATGCCTCAAAGAACCATCAGACCACCACGGATGGTGCCCAACAGGGCAGATGCCGATTCAGAGTCGCGGAGAACCTAACGGGTTACCGGGGTTTCGGCTCGAAGCACAGGAGAAGGAACGGGGTGGTTTTTAGTCAGTAAGAGTCTGACACTCCCTCCCACCTCACCTAGATAGAAGAAGTCATTCGATGATTTTCCAATCTTAAAAAAAAGCCCATGGACAGTAAGACATTACATTTTGCATCCTATCCTAATATTAAATGTAATCACTACATTGATCGTCAGTAATTAAGGAACACACATACACACACGTCTACGCATGATTAAACATATTATTATTGATGTAATTGAATTGCCATTCCTAATATAATCTAGGTCTATTGTTGAGACCTCTAGCAACAGACTAGCAAATCTTAATAATACACGAACCATATGTAACCGTGTTCTTCAAAAATTAATCTCACTGCTTTGGAATAAGGTCTTAGGATAAAGTTAAGGACATTGATGAAAATTAATATATCTTAAGTTTCATGTAGTGTTAGACAATGCTTTCAATCGGTATTTAAGTTCAGTTTATTTATTACATTAATTTGGTTTAACAAAAGATTAATAAATAGATTAAGGGCCGATTTTTCAATCATCAGTTAATTCTTAACTGTACAATAGAATTGATATTTGACAGTTTTTAGTTTGGAAGAATAGGCTAGTTTCCTAAATTTTATTTTAATGTCCGTCTTGTAGATTATTTTAAAACATTAGACGCGGATTTTTTCTTTTCTCACAAAATTAAATGCTATCGATGATATATTGAATAGAAATGGCGTGTGACGTCACAGCGTGCAACACAATGTAGCACGTTGTGACATAACTACCTCGCATTCTTAAACTTAACTCAATTTTATCTGAGTACTAGCTTTTACCCGCGGCTTCGCTCGCGTTACAAAAGAATAAAAAGTAGCCTATGTGACATATACCAATACACACAGCGCCATCTATACCAATACTTTTGTTTTTCCTCGGAAATATCAATTTTTTCCGGGTTAAAAAGTACCCTATTATTTAATCCGGACTTCTAACTTTACGTCTGCAAAAATTCAAAGCAATCGGTTGAGTAGTTACGGCGTGAAGGTGGAACAAAGAAACAAACAAACAAACTCACTTTCAGATTTATAATATTAGTAAGGATTGTAACTTTATACGAGAAATTAAAAAAATACGCGTCTAATACTTTTCATTATCTAACTGACGGACTAATTACATTTTTAATTTTCTTACCCTGGAAACTGCCAAATATTTAAAGTTATACCTCAGTTAAAATTTATCTGGCTTTGGAAAAATCGGGCTCAGAAAGATATCTGAACTGGGTCATCACCACGGTCGTAAGACGTCTATTGCTGAAAGTAAGTCTCTGTTAACTTTGACACTGGAGACTCGTTGCAGGTATCCAAAAATATTAGTTAAAAAAAAGTCACTTTATATTAGTAAAATAAAAATGTTCAGTAATTGGCTTTCTAGTATTATAAGTGCGAACATTTGCGAGTTTGTATGTTTGTGTATGGTTGAAATTTGGAACAGAAATATATTATGGTTTGGAATAACTCATTATGTCACTTCTATTGCACGAGGACGCAAGCAAAGCAATGGTCAGAAGCTAGTAAGATAATAACTGCTACAATTAATTTTATAATCTCCATAATAAACACAAAATAAACGAAAAAAGTACCGAATAAATTCTCAAAAAATCTAAAACAACAACAGTATTAAGACTTCACAATCATTTGTCCTATCATTGATCCTTGTGTAACAAATAACGACAGCAGCGCCCTCTACTAGGTTACCAACAAATTGGTTTATCAGTACACTGACACATACTGTAACTCATTAGGGATTATATACGTTAAATTGAAGTAATTAACTGCAAACACTATTACAATACATAGCCGATTAAATAATAAACCTTGATAATACTTAATGGGATACTATTTGTGTACTACGATAATAGGGTAGATGACTAATTTTTATTTTAATGTCCGTCTGGTAGATTATTTAAAAATATTAGACACGTATTTTTTATTTTCTTACGTCAACGAATAGTTTCGACGATATATTGATTTGAAATATCGCATGACGTCACTTTTGAGTACGATTTATACTCTAAAATGACGTAGATACCTCCCACTCCTAAAATTTGATTCGTTTTATCTAAGTAGATATTGTTTTCTTATACGAAAAATAAAAAAAATACGTGTCTAATATTTTTTCATTAACTAACTTACGGACTAATTCAATTTTTAATTTTCATACCCTGTCATCATCCCTATTACTGTATATTTGGGGTGCGGTGCCAGAAGACCTCCCCGTGGTGCACCCTGGGTGCGGGCGACAGTCTCCCTAGCGGGGGTGATAGGGTTGGAGTGACTGTCGCCCGCAGCAGACTTCTGGACTGGGCGGGCGAACCCGATAGGGTTCTGGAGGCGGCGGGCTGTGTGCTCATAGCCCGCGCTTCCGAGGGGCGTTTCTCCGCCCGTCTCTCTGGACATAGCAGAGAGCGTGGCGGAGAGGCAAGGCGGTGCTCGTTGTGCACTCACCCTGCCAGCGAGCAGCATCGGGACACAAGCTGTCCCCGATTGCAGCCGTCGATATCGTAATCCGTAAGGAGGTCACGGTCATGTTTTGTGACTCTGAACGGGACGAGGATCTTGGCTTGGTCGCCCGGGCCGCGAGGAAGATAACCTCTATAAAAAATTCCTCTAATACTAAGTTCTGGTGCGCGGCGAGAGTATGCATGGCTGAGGAGTAGTGTCAGTCGCGAGCGCACCCCCAGCTAGGGGACCAGTGGAACCTCTAGTTGGGAAACAAATTAACACTTACCCAGGTACAGGGGGCACTGCCTGGGTGGACCGAATATTTCCCCCATACTCGTGGGAACTTTATGGAAGACAATAAAAAAACACACAACCGGAGGAGGAGAGTGCGGGTGAGCTTGGCTCGCCTGCAGTAGCAGGAGAAGGGAGCCCAAGTGGCTCCGGGACTCGTGGTGAGGCGCTGGACTCGTCCAGCAGGCCCCACACACGGGAGTCTAGTCGGAGGGGGTCGGACTCAGAGTCCGACACAACATTGGCGGAGCGGCTGAGCGTGAGCTCGAAAGGCTCACGCCGCCGCGCGACGGGGACGTTCAAACGCCCCAGGCTGGAGGAGGACAGTTTGTCCCCGTCCTCCGGCGCTCAGGAGGCGCCTCCCCCCAAGGTCCCCACGGCAGCGCGGGGTAGGGGCGGCAAGGGCAGCGGTCGCCGGAAACCGGCACCAGCTGCCTGCGCGGAGTCAGCCGAGCAGCTGGCGCGGAGGGCAGGGCTCTCTCAAGCGCTGCCCGTTCGGAGTCCTCTGCGGCCGAGATGTCCGGCGTGGAGATGTCGGAGGGCGAGCGCGGCTCTGAGAGCGAGAGCTGCTCCGGGGGCCCGAACAGGCCATTACGGCGGAGCTCTACAAGCTGGCGATGGGGAAATCCCAGCCGGTTAGGCTCCGCCTCCTCAGGCGGCGGCGGCCACATACGGAGGCGGCCTTGGAGCACGTGCGGTGCCCACTGCGGGAAAGGTGCGCTCGAGCTGGCCGAGATGCGGCGAGAGCTGGCGCGCTTGGCGGCCTCCAATGCGGCTCTGGAGGCCGAGCTGCGGACGGCCAGGGCCGAGCTCGCCGCTGCTCGCGGCAGTCGCCCCCAGCCCCCGGCGGAGGCCGACGTAGTCGGACTGCTGCGGGCGGAGATGGCTGCCTTCCAGCGACGTTTCGACGTGCTGGAGGGCAGGCTCTTGCGCCCCCGCTCGCGCGAGTCAGGTCGCCCCCGCGGTCCCGCGGTCGTACGCGGCCGCTGCGGCCAAGCCTTCGACCTCGGGTCAGGCTAGCCGCAGCTCCCAACCGCCGGCAAAGGCGCGACCGGCTGCCCCAGCGAGGGCCTCGGCGCCCCCGCCGGCGCAGACCCCAGCTGCGCCGACGGCGCCTGCGCCTGCGCCCGCAGGGCGCAAAAAGAGGAGGGCCTCCAGCCCGGCAGGCTGGAGTTGCGGCGGCGGCGGCGGAACCCGCCCCGCAAGCAGAGGATGGCGGCGGGTGGCAAATCGCCGGCGAGGCGAGGAGAGTCGCCAAGGAGGGCCGGAAGCGCCGAAAAAAGGCGCAGCGGCAGCGACGGCAGCAGCAGCGCAGGGAGAAACGCGCTGCTGCCTGCTCCTCGCCCCTAAGACCGCGGCTGTAGTGATACCTACAGCCGAGCGGTCAATAGGGGCGTCACTTATGGCGACGTCCTCGCCAAATTAAAGGGGGCGGTACTCCTGCGGAGTTCGGGGCCCGGACGGGTTCGCGGTCAAGGTGACCGCTACCGGAGCCCGTCTTTTGGAGGTCCCCGGCGCGACCAGCGGCCCATCGGCCGACGCCCTGGCCGAGAGGCTTAGGGCGTGCCTCGGTGCGGACGAGGCCCGCGTGTCCAGGCCCACCAAATGCCTGGATGTCAGGATTTGGGCCTGGACGACTCCGTCACGAGGAGAGTGAGGTGGTGGCCGCTGTGGCCAGGACGGGAGGGTGCCCTGCTGACCAGGTCAGTGGGCACCATCCGTCCGGACAACTCGGGGCTGCGCACGGTGGTGGTGAGCTGCCCCGTCACAGCGGCCAAAAGCTAAAGGAGGGCAAAAGGCTCTTGGTGGGATGGGTCTCGGCGCAGGTCAAGCTGCTCGAGACCCGGCCTCTGAGGTGCTACCGCTGTCACGTGGGGGAGCACGTGAGTGTCAAATGCACCTCGGAGGTGGACCGCAGCGACTGTTGCTTCCGCTGCGGTCGGCCCGGTCACAAGGCCGGCTCGTGCAACGCCCCGCTGCACTGCAACGCATGTGCGGCGGCTGGCAAGCCGGCCAATCACCGGGTCGGGAGCAAGGGCTGCTCCCCTCCTGCCAAAAAGGGCAAAGGTAGGCCCTCCGCCGCCCCTGCCGTTTCCGCCGCCGCCGCCGCCACTGCCACCGCAGTCGCCGCTGCCGCCACTGAGGAGTCGGAATGGACTGCCAATAATGGCCCATTCCGCCTCCTCCAGGCGAACATCAACCACTGCGCCGCTGCTCAGGATCTCCTGCTCCAGAGCATGGCGCAGTGGTCGATCAATGTCGCCGTGGTCTCCGAGCCGTACTTTGTCCTGCCCAGGGATCACTGGGTGGCGGACCTGGACGGCTCGGTGACCATCATCTCGTCGGCCGCCGCCGGTACCCCGACTCTTGAGGCTGCTCAAAGAGGCCGGGGTTGTGTCGCAGCACGGTTCGGAGAGCTCGCTGTGGTGGGCGTGTACTTCTCTCCGAACCGAACTCTCGCCGAGTTCCACAACTCCTTGAGGGAGTTGGTCACTGTCGTCGTCGGGTTCCGTTCCCTCCCCGTGCTCGTCCTCGGGGACTTCAACGCCAAAAACTTGGCTTGGGGTTCCCGGTTCACCGACGTCCGGGGTAGGATGGTGGAAGACTGGGCCCTTGAGACAGGCCTAGTCGTCCTGAACCGGGGTTCTGTCCCCACGTGTGTGCGGATGCAGGGCGAGTCGGTGGTGGACATATCGTTCGCCAGCCCTGCTCTGTCACCGCGTATTGTTGGCTGGCGCGTCATGGAGGAGGTGGAGACGTACTCCGACCACCGGTATATCCGGTTCGACGTCTCCGCCGAGTCCGCAGACCCGCCGGTCAGACAGGCCCCATGTGGCCCGCGTTGGGCGCTGAAACAGCTGGACCGGGAGCTGCTCCTGGAAGCCGCCATCGTGCAGGCCTGGGTGATACCACCGGTCAGGCCTGCCGACATAGACGATGAGGCCAAGTGGCTCCAGGACGCCATGTCCAGGATCTGTGACGTGGCGATGCCCCGGATCCGGTCGAGGCAACAAAAGCGCCAGGTGTACTGGTGGTCGCAAGAGCTAGCAGCTCTACGCAAGGCGTGCACTGCTGCGCGACGCCAGTACACTAGGCACCGCAGGCGCCGCATCCGTCCTCCTAATGCGGAGGCGAGAGAGGCGGAGTTGTACGAGGGATACAGGGCGGCCAAGGCCCTCCTCAAGGTGGAGATATTGCGGGCCAAGGAGGAGGCCCGCCGAGAGATGCTGGGGACTCTGGACAGAGATCCGTGGGGACGCCCGTACCGATGGTACGCGACAAGCTCCGCTGGGCTCCCCCGCTCACCAGAGTCTCCGGCAAGAAGTCTTGGAGGAGGTGATTGGCACCCTGTTCCCTCGACTGTGGAGGGGGTTCACCCCTCCGTATATGACTCCGCCCCCTGCGGTGCCCGACGCGGGCTACAGCGACGACGACGACGACATCGTCCCAGAGGTGACCGAGGCAGAATTGAGAGCGGCGGTGCGCCGGATGGGCGCCAAGAACACCGCCCCGGACCCGACGGCCTGCATGGCAAGGCATGGGTCCTGGCCTCAGAGGCTCTCGGGCCTCGATTGATTGGTCTCTACAGCGCATGTCTGGAGAGAGGCCAGTTCCCGCTTCTCTGGAAAGCGGGAAAACTGGTCCTCGTGCGGAAGACGGGGCGCCCTGCGGACTCTCCGTCCGCGTACCGGCCCATAGTGCTGCTCGACGAGGTGGGGAAAGTCTTCGAAAGAATCATTTCGAACCGCCTCGTCGCGCACCTGACGGACATTGGGCCGGACTTGTCGGACGGCCAGTTCGGCTTCCGCAGAGGGCGCTCCACGGTGGACGCCATCATGCGCGTTAGAGACCTCACGACGGGGACTGCAGTGTCCAGGGGTAAGGTCGTAGTGGCGGTGTCTCTGGACATCGCCAACGCCTTCAACTCCCTGCCCTGGAGCTGCATCTTGGAGGCACTCCGATATCATCGGGTGCCTACCTACCTCCGTCGTGTAATCGAGGCTTACCTGACGGACAGGTCCGTCAGCTACCCCGGTCACCGGGGCGAGTGGAACCGGCGAGAGATGTCACGCGGTGTTCCACAGGGTTCGGTTCTGGGGCCGCTCCTGTGGAACATCGGCTATGACTGGGTGCTGCGCACCGACCTCCCGAACGGCGTTAGCACTATATGCTACGCCGACGATACGCTGGTGCTGCGCACGGGAGGTCACACCAGGCGGCGGCCGACTTAATGGCGACAGCGGTTGCGACAGTCGTTGAGAGAATCCGGCAGTTGGGACTCGAGGTGGCGCTCCACAAGTCCGAGGCCATGTGTTTTCATGGCCGCGGGAACGCGCCACCTCCGGGTGGGTCCCAAATAACGGCGGGAGGAGTTACCATCGGCGTCGAGACGACGATGAAGTACCTAGGACTCGTCCTCGACAGTCGGTGGAACTTCATAGAACACTTCCGACGTTTGGCTCCAAAGTTGGAGAGGACGGGGGCTGCGTTTAAACGCATCCTCCCCAACCTCGGGGGGCCAAACGCCTCCTGCCGGAGGTTATACGCCGGGGTCGTGCGGTCCATGGCCCTCTACGGCGCCCCTGTTTGGGCGCCTAACTGTTGCGGCGTCCCGCTCGGACGCTGCTCATGGCACAGAGGGTCATGGCGATCCGAATGATCCGCGGATACCGCACGATCTCTGGGGAGTCGGCGAACCTCCTTGCCGGATTACCGCCGTGGGATCTGGAGGCGAAGGTGCTCGCGCGCGTGCACAGCATGCGCGCGGAGGCACGTCGCCGGGGCGAAACTCCGCTGCCGCGCCAGATAAGTGCGTGGCGGGATGAGCTCCGGCGCGATCTCATGGCGGAATGGCAGCAACGACTGTCGCAACCGAGGGCTGGGCTCGCTGCCATTGCAGCGGTAAGTCCCCTCTTTGAGGAGTGGCTTGAGAGACGCTACGGCGTCCTCACCTACCGCCTGACGCAGGTCCTCACCGGACATGGCAGTTTCGGGAGGTACCTGTGTCTGATGGGGCGGGAGGAAACGCCCGGGTGTCATCACTGCGAGGACCGCCCTGAGGACACGGTGGAACACACGGTGGGAGAATGCCCTTCGTGGGCTGAGCACCGCCGTGTCCCTCAGGGAAGTGATCGGCGATGGCGACCTCTCGCGTCCGGGCCTAGTGCAGGCCATGATGCGGAGCGAGGGGGATTGGGATGCCGTCTCCTCCTTTTGCGAAGCAGTCATGCTAGCTAAGGAGGAGGCGGGACGCGTGAGGCAGCGAAGCGCTGCCTCCTCGCAACCCAGCCATCGCGAAGGACACACCGGGCGTCGGGGATCGCGGGACGATCTCCGGCCACCGTAAGCGCGGGCCTGCGGACGGCGAGCATGGGTGGCTCCCCGTCCGACCAGAAACAGACCCGAGCGTACGGCGCGTCGCGTTCCGCGCGCGCCTCAAAGAGCCATCAGACCACCACAGATGGGGCCCAATAGGGCCGATGCCGATTCGGAGTCGCGGAGAACCTAACGGGTAACCGGGGCTCCGGCTCGACGTGCAGGAGAAGGAACGGGGTGGTTTTTAGTCAGTAAGAGTCTGACACTCCCTCCCGCCTCACCCAGGCGGGGGCAGTCATTCGATGATTTTCCCCGCTTAAAAAAAAAAAAAAAAAAAAAATTACTGTATATTTGTATTAGGTATAATAATAATATATAGCGAAAGAGGTATTTAGGAATCGTAGCAATTAGCGTCCCATAGTCTCTGCCACGGGAGATTACGTGAAGTTATGTATGTAATAATATATGTAGAGTTAGCAATTTCCAATTCAATCCAATTCTAATGTCGTGGTGGCCTGGAGTATTTAAGACCATCGCCAACCCGCATTCAGCAAGCGATGCGATTAATGCACAAACCTTCTTTGTGCGAGAAGAGGCCTCTGGTCAGCAGTGGCCACTATAGGCTGTTGATGTTAACATTTCCCGATTGAGAGAACTGCAAAATATAGGTATGCATTTTTGTAAAGGACGTGGGCAAAATGGGCAGTCTTATCACCTAGGGATACGTGATCAGTGCAGCCATGAATTGACCCTTGAGAATCGATTAATTCGCTGCAATATTTTTTCATCACTATCATAATCATATCGGCTACAAGGCGGCCATTGAGTTTTAATACTAAATTAAGTAAAAACAGAGTTCATTATAGAAATAGAGTTCTAATACTGATACTCAAACTGGTTCTTTTACTGAAATTCAAATTTGCAAACCAATTTTATATCATAACTACATACAGAACTGGCAAGCTAACCCGTGCTAAAACGCTAGTACACATAACTACACAAAACCACTTTAACATAGTCTCGTTTTATTCAATCTTTCCTTACATTCAACGGTCGATTTATACTGGTTTTGCATTACTTGATGTGCAGCCATTATAAACTCGTTTGAAATCACGCGTCACTTGTTTCCTACATTACAGCCATTGTTTGTTGCTTAAATTGACAAATCAGATAACGGGGAGTATTCAGTGAATTGACGAGGGACGCTGATTCGGTGCCGCTGTAATTTGCGGGGAATTATTTTATTTGTCTACTCGTACGTATTATCGCTGGTTTGCTCGAATTAGTTCGCTTTGATAAAAATTTGAGGTTGACATAAAAAATCGAGAGAAATATTGCCAGTTGTTTGTTTTTCTCACTTAAATTATGAGCACACTTCATTTATTTCTTCAAAATAAAAGTATAAATCTAAAAAGCTGAACATATTTTTAATTTTCTTTCCAATCCTAATTTTCCATAACAGAAATGCAAATATGAGATACTTCGTCTCACAAAAGCGATGACAAAAATAATTACTTATTATAAAATACGATCTTTAAATCTTTAAGAAAAGAGCGTATCCCTTTTTAAAAGGCCAGCAACGCACCTGTGACTCCTCTAGTGTTGCGGGTGTCCATGGGCAGCGCTGATAGCTTACCATCAGGTGACCCGTCAGCTCGATTGCCTCCTATTCTATAAAAAAAATAACACTTAAAGTATACCACAAAATTCATTTATTAAAATAAATCTAAATCTCATCCTCCCACAAACCGCACCCAATCAATCTCTCCTATTCTTCAATCGAAGAACCTAAACCGGAGCACTTTCAACTATTTATAAACTAGCAGGAATACTTGATAACTTCAGTCTGGGCCTTATAGTTAGAGCATCAGTCTTAATCAACCAACTCCGTCCAAGTCTGAACACAATAGAGGTTACATTGCAACCCAATCAATACTTTAATTTGCATACTGACTGCGTTCAATTGTTAACTTAGTCTGCGATGTAAAATAGACTCTATAAGCTTTGGCCTAGATAGTTTAGTAAGCGTGTGGTGTACTTAAAGTTCGGTCTTTAGGTCAGATGAAGTATCTATTTCGTTTAATTTTTGAGTCTGAAAAGTCTTGGAATTTACTTTTGAGATAGGCAAAGCCAGTTTTGCAGAGAAACAATTCAATGTAACTATGAATGCTATTACTGCTTCTAATTACATGAGACTCATGTTTTAGCGAAAAGGAAAAAAAAATTAATATGTCTACTTAGCTCTACGGGTGTCGCGGAGAACCTAACGGGTTATCGGGGCTCCGGCTCGACGTGCAAGAGAAGGAACGGGGTGGTTTTTAGTCAGTAAGAGTCTGACACTCCCTCCCGCCTCACCCAGGCGTGAGCGGTCATTCGATGATTTTCCCTCCTTAACAAAAAAAACTTAGCTCTATGGGTAGTAAAAAGACGTGTCTCCAAGAAGGTGTCCATGAGAGGCGGCGATTGCTTACCATCAATTGATCCGTCTGCTCGTCGAAATTGTTGAAATATTAAACATTAAATCAATAAGTATTGTTAGTTTGTTGTAGTTTCCGAACATAACCAAAAGTTTCCGATTGTTGTCACATGTGGCGCTAGTGCATTCTGTCTGTTCTCTGTAATCTTTACCGGCTAATAAACGTATTGTTAAACTTTCATCTCGTTTATTATTATTCAACAGAAATGATTTAATCTGTAAATCGTCCAAACAAATTTTTATTAAAGGTGTTTGCGAAATTCCCACTCACGTGAAATTCAAAGAGATGATAGTTATGTGGGCTAGTTAACAGAAACACGAACTAAATGAAGAAGTACGATTATAGAAGATAATAATATATCTTACAAGAACTGAATTTCAACTGAAACTGGTTATCGCACTGACCCAAAAATTTTTGGTACAAGGCCAAGAAAAACGCTAGAAAAGTATTTAATTTCTCGTATATTGCTCTCAGGGTATAAAATATAAATAATTTACTTGCTCCCACTAGTTTTCCTAGGAGTTTCAGGAATTATTTACTGTTATGTAGAAAGCAGTGCTATTTCGAAATGAGATTCTGAAAACGATAAAGTATTTTTTGAAGTAGGTACCTAGGCCCCAAATTCTTTTGTGATGCTTGTTTATAAGGCTTTTTCGTCCTTTTCAGATATTTTATTGATCTTGAACTAAGCATTATTTAATTAGGATATGCATTCAAAAATAACACATAACATCACTCGTTTTATCTCCGAAGGGGTAGACAGAGGTGCACATTATGTCACTGTACAATGTAACACCCACTTTTCACTATCTGTGTTATGAGTCCCATGTAATAGGGGGTGAAATTATTGCCATATACCGGGCACAATTCCAGCCTTCGTGCTACTACTGAGATTTTTTTTAAAAAACCCAGTAATATTTTGCCGGACCCGGGAATCGAACCCGAGACCCCTTGCCCAGCAGTCGCACTTGCGACTACTCGGTCAACGAAGCAGGCATTCAAAAATGTTATAATTTTTTCGTAGTGATTAAAACATGTAAAAGTAACACAGTAAAACAGAATATTAATGTGTAAGTAAACAATGTTCCAATCTTACGGAAAAACCAGCAAGTATTGTTATATTACTCAAGTATTCACCATAATTATAAAATCGAGACTTGTCTACTGCACAGGGCAAGCCAGAAAAAACCCATACATTTACTATGTACCGGATAAAAAGTAACTTTCATAAAAGAAAAAAGAAACTATACAACACATAACACGAGTGGAAATTAAAAATATTATTACACATGAGAGCTCAATCAAAAACATGCCTTCTGTCAAGCTGAAAAAGCATAAAATGTAGAAACGGAGAGATGATAATGAGCAAAAATGAAGTAAAAATAAAAATTGAAAGCGTGTGAATAAAATAATAAGCTCGTCTGGTTTGTAAACCGAAAAGTGAAAAGATAATCTTTGGATTATTTTTTTATGTATTTTTATACCCCATTCGCGTTTGCAATTTTAGTTCTTGCAATAAAAAGGTTAGCCAATTAGCTAGGTGTAACATGTTAGAGGTAAAAAGTGGCGCAAAGTCACTGCAGATTAGTGCTAAAATTTTTGCGACTTAGTATTTGCAGAAAAATCGATGCTTGCTTATGAATTTATTTCAAATTCTCTGTAGATGCAGGAAATCTGAAATACATTTTTTATTTTTTAAAAAAAAACGTTGCCCCTCACTAGGTTTATCTCCTGTGTCGTGGGTGCGTTTACAAACATACAAGTTCACATACACATGACACCCAGACCCGAAACAACAATTTGTGGATCACACAAAGTGTTGTTCCGTGCGAGAATCGAACCCGCGACACGTTGCACGGCAGCCGGTTGCCCAGCCACCGCACTAACCGTGCAGTCAATTCGATATTGGGCTTTTACATAAAATGTGTATTTAGATTTTTCATATTCCCGAAGAGAGGCAGAGTTGCCAATAATTTAGATGAACACATTTGCCATTCAAATTGTATTGAATCATTAAATACAATCAGTAAACCTTTTAATATTACTACACTATATACGTGTATAAATAAACAAATAAATCAGATAACCACATAATCCCTAAAACCGGTACAAAACGTTGACCTAACACAGCCATCGGATAATTAAACAGTACAGAGAGTTACACTATTACTATAACCAAAATAAGCTGGATTTTGGCAAACCAATAGCCACAATACCAAACGAAAATACTCTATTTATTATAAAATCCCAATAAATATGTTTTGGGAACTATATTAAATAGAGCACACTAATATTTGCTACCTATTACGCATCCATATATTTGAAACGTTTATTCATTGATAGCAATATGATTTAATGTAATTATGTGAGTGTTAAAATATATATATGAGTTAAATACTAATTATGTAATTGCATGGTTATTATGTAGTAACGTTGTGCTTAAATAAATGCGTATTGCAACGTTAGGGGGTGAGCCTATTGCCATATACCGGACACAATTTCAGACTCCGTGCTACTACTGAGAATTTTTGTAAAACCCAGTAATAATTTGCCAGACCCGGGAATCGAACCCAAGACCCCTTGCCTGGCAGTCGCACTTGCGACCACTCGGCCAATAAGGCAGTCATTCATTCAACAAAGAGTCATTAATTAATATATTTTTATATAAACATACAATATATGCATAATAAATTAGTTTATTTTTCAAAAAATTGAATATGTTTGGTCAATTCCCAAAGCGTAATATTCATGCATGGTCAAGTAGAAGCCATCGGTCTGGCGAGTAGTGACCCAATATGTTTGGAACCGCATAATGTGTGTCGATCAAAGGTTGGCCATATAAAGGTATTTGTAATACGTAGCTGTGGCTTAGGATTCCCATTTAGTTTTAGTCATAAATTATGTTTCAAAGAGATTTTGCCTCAGCAACAGTTAGGTTTAAGTGTGGGAGAGCCATGCTTCGGCACGAATGGGCCGGCTCGACCGGAGTGATACCGCGGCCTGACAGAAAACCGACGTGAAGCAACGTTTGCGTTGTGTTTCGTCGTGTGAGTGAGGTTACCGGAGGCCCAATTACCCTCCCCTTCCTTAATCTCCCCAATTCCTGAATCCCCAACGATCCTCTAACTCCTAATCCCCAAAAGGCCGGTAACGCACTTGTAACGCCTCTGGTGTTCCAGGTGTCCATGGGCGAGGCCGATTGCTTACCATCAGGTGATCCGTCTGCTCGTTTACCGGATTATGTCATAAAAAAAGGTTTATGTGAAAATTAAATATTGTTATCAACATCTTTTATTTACCAAAACTCAAACTCTCTGTCTTCATCAATACGGATCTACATAACAAAACATATAATTTTACTTAGAACAGACAAACTCATGAAGAACAAAGTAATAATAATTCTATTAACGTTTGGACAGAAAAATGTGCAATGTCACAACAAACCATCAGCATAATACAAAAAACTCTATCTGTTATGTTTCAAAAAACAGGCACCGTATTCACACGTCCAATGTTCCATCCCCGGCATATTGCCCCTTACGTACCCTTCACTGGCAGACCTCGTCTCATTAACGACTCCACTGGACCTGACACCCGCACACTTTCAAATTAAAACGATATTCCGAACGTCGATTTCAAGAAAATTAAATACAACGATGTTATTTTTACAAATTAATTTCTTTTAGACGCAATTCTTGTTAAATAAAACCGTGGGTGGCACGAAACCTTGGATTAACAATAAAGATTAGGCCCCCCAAAATGAAAGTTAAACAAAAGGTGTCGTTTGACGGCCTCCCAGGGCACAGATAAAAAATATGAATAAATTGTCCGGTTAATAGTGCTGCAGGGGTCACATTGCAGAGTTGGAACTTTTTCGAGTTTTTACACGGGACCTGCAAATTACGAGAGTGAACAAATACTGCGTAAATTATAATTTTGAAGCAAGATTGATGTGTAAAGTTACGCTTTGGACATTAATTTCTAATTATATTATCATGATTTATTTGTTTTTAGTATCAAATTGTTTAATGCATTTTTGTAGTAACGACCTTGATGTGTTTTAATAAAATTATGAAGTACCCAAGTTAGCTTTTGTTCTAGGACCCATCTGTTGTTAATTGAAATATTCAATTAAGTAAAAACAACTTCAATAAAAATCCAACTGTAGAATTCTAACTATTCAAATTAAATATACAGAATACTAGGCGAACAAAGTTAAAGGTTTCAATTCAATCGAATAATTTATTTAAGTATTCCAATATCCGAACCTGATTATGCCTTCTCGAGGATTCTAAGGTTAGCTGCAAACTTTAATTTCAAACAAAGCGCATAAAACAATCAACAAACGGCGCATCAGGCTCGTTTGTAAGCCGTTTTATTATATGTACAGCTGAAACCGAGTGAAAATAATCAGAACTTTTAATAACCTTTGTTCGGGGAGGCGGACGTATCATTTTAGAGCAGGGGTGGTGGACTTGTGGTCGATTCGGAAGAAATAACAATAAAATATACTCTTTGTAAAAGGATTGATAATTTTATAAAGTAAATTGAACAAATAAATACTTAATCCCTGCAGTAAATTTAAATTCAACAAATCAGTACACAAAAAAAAACAATATTTATCTACGTATTTATCGAAATTAAAAAACGAATATTTGATCACGTATTTTTCTTATAAAGTCGCAAACAAAATTTCGCTTAAGTTAAAAGGTCAACACTAAAAGGTTTGCCATCCCTGATCGAGAAGGCTCGACCGTCTGCAAACACTACGAAATTGAAATTGCAATCCTCGGCTCTCAACCTTGCTTCGTTCATAATAATAATAATTAGAAATAACTAGGTTCTACCAGCGGCTTCTCTCGGAGTCCCGTAGGAAATAAAGTAGCCTATGAATTATTCCATGCCATAATCTATCATCCCGATCCATTTTAGTAACAATTATTCACACGAAAACGCATCACGCGAGTTTTAATTAAAACTGTATTTGTGCAACGCTTATTGTATTTGTTTTGCAAACAAAACATGTTCCAAAGGACTTGCAAAATCTGGCCGCGATTTGTTGCATTGCTACATACCTACTTATTTCCTTATTTTTTTCATAAGTTTAGCTGTTTCATGTACGAAAGTGTTAATCTGTTTATTGCAAATCTGTAGAATTTATCAACATTTTTCTTAAAAGGTACTGTTAGAATGTTCACCAAAATATATTTTCTCTATTAGTTTTAATGTATTTTAAGTTGGACATATTTTTTTCTTACTTCTACCTAAAAGTATAATTACTTTAAATAATATTAATCTACTAACGTAATAAAAGGTTTTTTGACTTGTACAAAAAAATAATAATATTTGGTCTTTACCTATGATATTGCCGTTCTGCGTTTGACTGGCTAAGTTTTTTGTTGAGCTAAGAATTCTTTTTTTTTAGAGGTATATTTGATAGGGCGATGTTTGATTCTAATTTCAAATTAAATTTATTTTTCTTGGGACATCAATAAACTACCACAACGTTAGCAAATATACATTGATTGCATGGGTGATTACTTCGATTAATACAAATAAAAATTACATAAAGAAAATCGTTTAAATTTTTTATACTAAACGGCCATTTCGTAAGTACAGACCTATTAGTATCTAATTGTTCCCTTGTAATATTATACCTTTTTATTTTTAGATTATGTACCTTCACCGTTTACTTACGAACTCCAAAATCATCTTCGAAATCCCTCTGTTTTCTTTGAAGTATAAATTAATTAAATTACGTAGAAACTAACTGAGATTAATTCAGTCTGTTTGTAGCATTTCACTTTATTACTGTAATTAGCTGACTATTGCTATCGTGAGCCAAGTTGAGATACACTACAGATCTTTAATCATATCGTTTTATTTTTGAAATTTAATGGAGAAACTTCTAAAATGTAGTTTAGATCAATTTGTGAATAGTTGGTATTATATTTTATTTAAATGACTAGAGAAAGATAACTGTTATTGATTCATTCAATTAAGTAAGACTATAATTCGCCTTAAAAAAGGCTAGGCTTATAATAAGTCAGGTGGCTTATTGGTAACTACTTTAAAAGTCAAAATCATTAATTTCAATTAGACAAAGACGGCACTTTTGACTGTAAACAAAAAAATTAAAAAGTGAAGCTATTTGCTCATTCCAAGTATTCCTATGAAGAAGGACGAGCTAGAAACTCCATAGGTTACTCTTTTTCAATCAGGTTTACAATACAGGTATATTGTATATTATGTAAGTGCCTGTAAGTCCTATTCTGTATTCCTATTATGCCAATTCTAACTCAATTTTACCAGGACCTCGTTTTGCCTTAATTATCAGGCTAATTTATAGTAGGTGCTACTGTAATTAATTGTATATTTTGATACTTATAATTTAATTAATATTAATTTACGGAGTATTTGTCGCACAGTCGTACATTTAAAATCAGTGATTAATGTAATTATACCTATTTTTGTAATGTACCTAATAAAAAGTATATGTAAATTTAATAGACTTATTTATCGTAATCCGCAAACCTTGTTGGATCAAAGCTCTTATCTACGTTCTAATACTTCAGACCATCACAGATGGGACCCATTAGAGCTGATGCCGATACGGAGCCACGGAGGACTTAACGGGTTTCCGGGGCTTCGGCTCGAATTGCAGGATTAGAAACTGGGTGGTTTTTAGTGATTAAGATTCTGACACTCCCTCTCGCCTCATTAAAGGCGGAAGAAGTCATTGGATGATTTTGTCTCAAAAAAAGACGTTCTGATACTGAACTTGTGAATACTCAAATAAAGTTAGATAAGGTATTTTCTAACGGGCTACCTCGAAGATTGGATAACTTTTTTACTCACAGCGACTCCTTTACCATTAATTGTACAGGTGAAGGGTCAAACTGCAGTAAAGGCTGCTACGCGTGACGATTTAGGCTTATTGCTCAGTTTCGCTGTCTTACTTCCTCACAAATGTCACGTGTAACGGCCTAAAACCCTATATGTTTGGCCATTAAAAACGCCATCTGACCTTTCCTAGCGATTTTTCAATTAACTTAGAATGAAGTTCTGAAAAAATTAATATGGTTTTAATAAGAGTGTCATTATTTTTGATAGAAACATCACGAATTTTTTTTTAAATTGTAAACTAGACTTAAAACTAACTAATGAATTTAGTCTTTTATTGCCTTGTTTGTTGTGACAAATTATATTATTTTAATTATATTATATCCTCTGCTATCCTCTGCTCATAATTATAGATCCTTGCGTAGCCTGAAACTAGTCGAGCACCCTCGTCGAATGCTAATAAGAGTTTAACCAAACCATAGATAAAACACCAAAAAACAAACTTGTATACAACATCCTTAAAATTATGATATCCCCGCAGTTTTAAAGGCTTCCATTCCTCGTCAATCCGGTTCGCATTCATTAGCTGGATTGGGCCACGCTTAACGTTTATGTGTCCTGACCTCTGTCATGGTGATGTGAACTGCCCCGTTATGTCCTGGACATTTACGTAAGGTCTACTGGAACCGAGCCAGTTATAGAGGCTTAGTTAAAGTTATTGTTACGGTCGTGATTAGTTGAAGGTTACAAAAAGCATATTCAGAGAGAGCTTTGGGTTTAAATAAAATTTTGATAAGTGCTGATTAATTCACGGCCATGCCATTGTAACGACCAAACAAATAGTCTCATTGAGATAATAATGTTATGTCATTATGCTATGATAATCAGAGCTCTATAAAGTATAAAAAGAAATACATGGAACATTTCTTGTTGATATCCATATAATAAAAAATGTATCACTAAAATGTATGTACGCATAAAACTTCAGAACTACAGTACCAAATTGGGTATTTTTTTAAGGTTTGTATGAAAAAATGCTACGGGACGCGCGTACCTACGAAGTACCAGGCAGATAGTTTTCCCTCGGTTTCCCTGGGATAGGAGAAGGGGGCAAATCCTAGGGATCCCATTTCCATGAGGTCAGGATCTGTCTCTCTGGAAATGGGACCATCTCGAGAGTATACTCTTTTAAACAAAACAAGAATATTGGAAATCGGTTCACAAATGGCGAAATAATCGGCGAAAGAAAAATAAAAAAAAACAATCAGCCGAACATAGTACCTCCTTCTTTTGCGAACAAAAAGTAAAAAAAACAATCAGCCGAACATAGTACCTCCTCCTTTTTTTGAAGTCGGTAAAAACAGTGGACATAGCTTTGCATTTATTTTAATTAGTTTAAGGGGTGAAAGTCATCAAATGTCTTCTCCCGCCTGAGTGAGGCGGGATTGAGTGTCAGACTCTTACTGACTAAAAACTACCCAGTTCCTACTCCTGCACTTCTCTGCAAAAAATTATAAATGAACAGTATAGATCCAATTGAATAAAGCTTATGTCTTCCGTACACTGAAAAAGCATAAAAGAGGAATATGTAAGTAACGAAACGAAGATTCTATTCAACACTTTGTCAAAGCGTCACTGTTTAAATATTGAAAAGCGAAAAGTCTAAAGCAATGTGATGTCATTGTTTCAGAATGCAAGTGAAGTAATTAATTCCACTGTAAGTGAATACTAGTGTAAATATTCTGTGAATTAACACAGTTGTCGACTAGTCGAAATAGCAACACAAATTTGCGAATGCTACATTATTTGATACTACTAAATGTTGTAATGAAGTGGAAACTAGCGTAATATGAATACGATCGATTTGAGTTCAGTGTAGGTGAGTTTGTAATTTGTGATTCTCAGGAATAGATTGTAATTGTTAGTGGAAGCTACACAGAATACAGACAATATTTTGTTAGTTTGTAAAAGTCTTCGAAAGAGCAACATATTCTGATAGTCTTGAACTGTGATATCCAACAGGGCCCATCAGTAAACTGTCACGATCAGAGTTTATGTTAAGAGTTTGAACTTTTTTGATAAAAAGAATATATTAATTTATTCTATTCAGTGTTTTTTTTTAATACCGTTGCCCCACACAAGGATTTTCTCCTGTGTCATGAGTGCGTTTACAAATATACAAGTTCATATACACATGACATCCAAACACGAAACAACAATCTGTGGAACACACAAAAAGTTGTTCCGTGCGGGAATCAAACCCGCGACAGGTGACACGGTACCCAGTTGCCCAGCCACCGCGCCAATCGTGCAGTCAACGAAGCAGGCAGGTTGTCTGGAGGAAATCCTCATTTTGTGACAATACCGTCCATTGTACGCATATTTACTTAAATTGTTGTTACCTAGGTTACTTAAATATGTACAGTAAAGCATACATACGTATATACTATAAATAAATTAATAAAACGCTGAAATCATAACAAACAATAAAAAAATATTTCTCCCTAGTCCCCGTCTCCCGAATCCCCGAATCCTCCACAACCCTCAAATTCCCAATGCCCAAAAGGCCGGTAACGCACTTGTAACGCCTTGGTGTTTCGAGTGTCCATGGGCGGCGCGGATTGCTTACCATCAGTTGATCCGTCTGCTCATTTACCGGCTTATGCTATAAAAAAAAACCTAAATACACTATCTACAATAAAACTCATAAACTCCCCTCTCTAATGCACCATCGTTCCCTCATTACTGAGGACTGACTCCGCAGACAATCGAAATCCCTTTACCAAAACCTTACAACCAACACAAAAGAAATTTCTACTACTAAAGTACTAATCCTAACTCCTGTACAACACAATCATCTTATTGAAACTGAACCAAGTAATCCCTTAATGCAATATTTTATGTAATCTATTCCTTCATCCAATATTTGCTTTCACAAGTTTGTTCCAACTTCGCCCCACCGCGTCGCTGGCTCAGCACGAGTACCTAGACAGCAAACACATAAATGTATTAAGTACTTAGAGGAAATAGAAACGATTTGCTAATGAACCGAGTTAATTGAAACTTGCTTATTATAATTATACTAGTTTAGTTTTATTTGTGTTGTGATTTTAGCCATTTTTTGCTGTTAAATTGGTATTGTGTCATTTAAAGCTTCATTGTTTTTGAATGTTCAAAAAAATAAGAATAAATTTACAAAAACTTCTTCAATTGTATTTTAAATCTATAAATGGTATGATGGTTGCCATACTCACATGTTTTCCCGTGGCTCCGGCTCGAAGAGCAGGAGTAGGAACGGGTTGGTTTTTAATCAGTAAGAGTCTGACACTCCCTCTCGCCTCACCCAGGCGGGAGAACTCATTGGATGATTCTCCCCACTCAAAAAAAAAGGTTTTGTATGAACACTATAATAGGGAATCACATATTTCAAACTGGTTACATTTTTGCCACACAGCCACTGTCCAAATATATCTCGCTATTTATTCCATAATAGTGATAAAAAGTTCTAAGTGACCAAATAATATCTTATGCTAAAACTCCAGTTTAAATTATGCCCAAAACGAAGCAATGCAATTACAAAGAAAATTCAGTACAATTATACACACGACAATTAAATACACAAAGCTCAAGACATCACACTTGCACAGAACGTGAAACATTGAAAGTGACAAATGGGTCTACGCAATTGTTAAGCTAGGTATATAAAATACATCTTAATACCCTGCGAAAACAAAACCGTAAATAAAAGCTGAAAAATCTACCAGCCGGAATTATATCTATCAGCGAGGATGAGTAAAGTATACACACTGGCTATTCCATCAACAAAACACTTCTAACTCAAAAAGACGGACTTCAATCAATTCGTACAATGACTATTCTAATTCACTTGTGCATACAACTAAACTACACACATGTGTACCAGCTTTGTCCTCGGTCTGAGTCCACTTAAATTTCATAGGTATCTAAGCTTTACGGTCCCCAGAGGATCCCAGTCTGCAGGATTATTACTCCTACGTTTATGCAGTTAGAATTCTATTAAAACTTCTCTAGTTATTTCTGTTCTAATATCCTTGGGATTAAAAAGCTAATTGCATTTTGTTTTACGTGATAAATTGATAAAAATCTACACTTTTGTAACTTTGACTGACTACCACAGTTAGTCATCTAGCATACAGATTTGTTTTGCAAATAAAGTGATTCGAATTTTCAAATAAATATTCAAAGCCACACTTTTGTAATCACTTCAAACACATTTGCAACCAAACATAAAGTACACAAACAAAACACGGAATAATAAAACACATACATTTGTGTCATCCAAACAAAATCGGAACCGCAGTCGAATCTCGCAATACAAACAAGACCCTATTCTACAAACCATCGAAATAACAACAAAAAAGCAATTACTGGCAATATCGAACGCACACAATAAACATGCACGACTATTTTGGCCTGACATTGCAAATATTACGAGTTGAATCGGCTTTTCGATGAGTATGAAAATAAGGGACAAGGGACGTCGGGAAATATGCCGATTGTGGGGTTATGGGAATAAAATTATGGTCTGGGTATAGTCTGCTTATGGGTCGACATGCTCTATCGTCGACCGCATAATCGCACCAGGCAAGATAGTGGTCAAACATCGGCCCATGAAATAAAAACAGGGATTCTGGTGTAGAAGTTATAATTGCTACATTTTTTACTCACTGCATTCAAACTTGATACCAAAAAATTAATGCATAAAAATATAATATTCCAAAAAAGCTAGACTATATAAAGAATTTTCCAAAAACTAGAAGCAACGATCCACAAACAACAACACTGCAGAAAATATGACCACATTAATTTCTTGTTCAGAGAACATTTCCTGATAAATAACGTTTTCCATGGCAAAAATTAATATCGCCATATTATGCACATAACAATTACTGGTAATGGCAGGCGGTAGACTGGATTTTAATTGCAATTCACTCGCCTCTGACGGCTGAAGCACGATATAAAGGCAGAGAGAAGACCCACTTCAGAAAATAACATTCACGCGTCTATCTAACTATACACGTGGAACAATATGTCTTGTAGTGTAAAGAACTACTCGACACATGCTTGTGTTATATTGATAGAAAATTAGATTTTCGTGTATAAGTCGATATTTTCAATTATTTTATTTATTTAAGAAATAAGAAACTGCTTTGAAGTGATGTTTTTGATTTAATTATCTTTTTGATTTTGTCATAGAATAACACACGTGCATTATAAACTTGGAAAGTTCGAATGAAAATTAAAATATTTACTGTAGTTAAACATAATTTACTAGCCATATTGGCCCATTAGGCAAAGTACTATACTTCTGAATACATAGCAATATTTTAACTAAAGTGAAGGAAATGAATAATCTTATGAACTAGTTTTTCTGTTTCTTCAAGATTCAGTGGCCATCTCAGATTATAATTTGGATTGAAATGGACGCAAGGTTTTTGACGAGTTAGAGGGTGATTTGCTTCGAGCTATGTTTTGAAGTTTGTTAGCGTCTCTAGATCTAGTTTTGGGCCTAAATTGATACTTGTTAGCCTCAAGTATTTTGCTTTGACCTCTTGTGACCTTTCGACGGTTTGGTTTAAAAATAGTTTCCTGTGTGATTTTATCTTTTTGGTAACGTGGATTGTTCACGAAAGTGTTAAGTTTTGCAAAATCGAGGTATCTTTCTGATTATCATGGTGATTACAGCTTGGTATATGCGATTTTATGTAAAAAGATATGACTGCTGTGCAATTTTATATCCGTTTCTTTACTCAAACAGAAACCATATGAGACACTACGACGATTTAGCAGATAGGCAGAGAGACGAAGCGCGAATACCAAAATTCGTAAAATAAGTCATACTTAGAATTATTTTTGTTAATAAATTATTATATTTTCGGCTTACTCACTTAATTATTTGTCGAGGAACTCGACTAGTTTCAAGCCATGCTAGAGGCTCATATTTGTGAGCAGCATTTCGCGACCCGCGACGACTGTCTTACGACTTATTACGTGAGTAAGCCGAAAACATAATAATTTATTTAGTATGTCCCACGAAAGTTACAAAACAAATATTTTTATTAAGTTACTTTCAATCCAATTTTTAACCATACCTTGTTAATGTGTTAAAGAACTCAATATAACTAAACATGTCTTCCTCCTCTTACAGTAACATGGCGTTGCTTTACTACGATCCAAGTTATAACTTAACAAAGAAGTACTCAGTCTGTTCAATAACTTAGATTGCTAGTCGAAATTTATACAAGAGTACTTTGAAAATAAATCGATTCTTAAGCTGTTGAAACCCCTTTACTATTGAGGTTAATATAAAATATTTGTACGGCGCGTCGCGTTCCGCACGGTACGGCGCGTCGCGTTCGGCACGCGCCTAAAAGAGCCATCAGACCACCACAGATGGAGCTCAACAGGGCCGATGCCGATTCGGAGTCGCGGAGAACCTAACGGGTTACCGGGGCTCCGACTCCATGTGCAGGAGAAGGAACGGGGTGGTTTTAGTCAGTAAGAGTCTGACACTCCCTCCCGCCTCACCCAAGCGGGAGCAGACATTCGACGACTGGTGTGATCTCACGGAAAACCGACACCAAACAACGCATCTTACACTCGCTTTACGATTAAAGTTACTAAGTTACGCATCCCGCTCCCAAAAACCAGCACTAATGTTTCGGGTGATCAAGGCGCTGATTACTTTCCATTTGATAATTTGTCTGTCCGTACTTTCCCTATCATATACTACTACACAGTATACAAGTCCATTTATTCTTATTATACCATAACTACATCCAGTATACATTCACACCTTCGTCGCTAGATCAAGGAAAAACTTTATAGCACCACCAGCAGGAGGTGTATATATGGAAAGATGGGAGCACCCATCCTTACATATTTCTTAAGCCTTTATGCATGCATGTAGTCATGCATTTAGTCATATAAATGCAGCCATCAGTTAGGAGCAGGTCCTGACCTTTTTGTGCTATCGTTCTAGTGAGGTTAGCGTTCATTCCGCAAGCATGACAAAGTTTTTATATCTTGACTTCTTCTGGGATTTAAATAACCCAAGGTTTTCAAATTCAGGATTCCCAAATAAAAATTCCCGGCTACGTTTTTAATATAATAAAATCTAAATCTTTTTTATGGGATAAGCCAATAATCGAGTGCCGAACGCCGCCCATGGATACCCGGAACACCATAGGCGTTACAAGTGCGTTACCAGCCTTTTGGGGATTAGAAATTTGAGGATTGTTAGGGATTCAGGGATTGAGGAGAAGTGGTAAAGAGAGTTAATTGATATAACTACATAAATTACATAGCTACATTAATGGCACAATTATACATTTAATTACAATCTCCCATGACACTAATGCGGGATGCAACAGGCACCAATTACGTCACTAAGCGCTGCTACAACTCTGTTTCAGCACTAATTAACCTTTCACATTCCTATTCATACCTTTCTACAGAGTCAGTATCATGTGTAATTAATTATCAGCTATTTCAATTTTGATCGTAATTTAATTAAATACATTATAATATAGTTATTCAAGGTCAAATTTGGTAGTTGACAGGATATGAAAATTAAAATCGAATTAGTCTGTCAGTTAAATAATGAAACAATATTAGAGACGTACTTTGTTTTGTCATACAAGAAAACAATATTTAGATAAAATAGATATAAGTTTTTCACTACGTTTCTATACGTTTCTATAAAACGTAGCAACTCGTGACGTCACACAATATTTTAAAAAATATTGTCGAAAGTGTTTAACTTTTAAGAGAAAGAATATATATGTTTTAACATAAACTACCAGATGGACATTAAAAAAATATTATCCAATTTTGTTTTAATTTCACAAGATTACATTAAAAAACTTTTTGTGAGATAAGGTTGGATTTTTTAACGGACAAGTTCGCCACATCTTCCCAAAACCGCTGCAGGCCAGGATCTATAGTAGAAATAACCACGAAAACTGTAAAATAAATGCTTTTTCCTTCTCTTTCTTTCTTCAAAACACCAGAACACTGACATCTGGCGCGTCCAAGTTAGGGCGGAAATATCTAATGGTAAAAATAAGGACCAGCTGCAATAGAGAACTAAAGATTTCCTAGTCTAAGCTTTACCCACGTGTCAGACTCAAAATAATAAATCACTTTATGTGTCAAATAATTAGTATTTCTGTGCAAGAATAAAATCAATAATTTGCACAGCAGTCTGTCGATCACAACCAGCTCGTTACCAGATCAATTACCTACTACGAGCAACTGTGTAAGCAGAGCATATTAACACATAATGCTTAACAAACTTTCATGATATTCGACTACCCTGTAATACATAGTCTAGTACATAAGTAAAACTTGGTTTATTATACTTCGCTTCAAACTAAGCTGAGTTAGGTCATATTTACATAAACTTGGCGTGTTGCTCGAAGAAATATGACACTTTCTTCAGACTGATTGTAGGCTTTAATATGAGTACATGAACTTGAGAATATAATAATATAGAAGGTTCTAGAAGTATAAGTCCTATTTCATAATAATTATGTATTATGAGATTATTGTCCGTTTCATCAATCTCTCTTAAATGGTATTGGTAAGGAACCCCTAAACTAAGATAGGGGACACTGAACAACTTTTTGATTTCCACTAACCTAGTGACACCTAACAGTGATTGCTCTACCTAGTGTAGGTGCTCCCTCACACTAAATAAGTCTCGGTTAAGAGATGGTTTAGGAGTGGTTAGTGAAAATGACGATAAGAGTCCCACGACCGTTTGTAGCACCTCCGCATGTATGAGGTCAACATAATTGTGTCATCATCATAAATCATACTTTCGTCCTAACACCAAACGCAGTACAAGTTCAAACAATACATTTACTATTTAAAATTAAAAATCAAACATTTTCTCAATAAACGTTCCATAAAATGCATTATTCTACGAACACGTCAGCTAAAGCAGAGAAAATACCAGCTACACAATATGCTTTTGTTCTTGTTTGCAATGTAAAGCGTCCAACTTGATTTATAGCCCCAGCCAAAAGCGGCAGGGGAAGAGTCAATGGCACCGATTCAGTATTACCACTTAATTAAAATGTAGAAGTAAAGAGGTCTAATTTAGTTAAGTACTTTGTGGAAATATTGGAGTAAGCGTTTTGTATAATCAAATCATTTAGCTAATGCAGCGTTATGAGGTAAATGCATTCTTCTTCTTTTGAAGCGTTTTGTCTTTAGGGCGCCATTTTTGTTCCTTCTAGCTGTATCATTACGGTGGTCCTTAGTGATATTCGATTTCTTGTATGCTTTTAATATTAAAATCGGGCAGCACACTTCAAGCGTACAGAAGCAATCAAAGAAGCTCTATTTAATTTTTGATCATACAGACTTCAAACAGATCTTCATCTTCCTATACAAAAAAATATCAGTTGCATCCATAAAATCTCTCGCACACGAAGAACAAAAGGAAAAGGTTTTGTTCCACCAAAGAAACAACTCCATTACACATCATTCCACCCAGTTTCACCTCCATTGTGAATCTGACATCCACGTAAACTGTTCGATAAAACAGATGCAATTTTTCCAAGCAGAGTCAGCGCTTACGACAACACGGTACCAAGTTCTATTGTCATTAGTTGGAGCAAAGCAACCGAGCTGATTTATTGCTGGTTGTCGTGTATTTGCCGCTGAGTGTCGGATCCATAGCGGCTCATTATGCGAGCCAAGTGTTTGTTTCTGTGTTTGTGTAAAGGGAAATTGTAGTTTCATTGCGGTTGAAAAATGATGTGGAGATGCAGTGGTTGTTGGTTTTTTTCGTAAAAATGTGTGATGAAAACATTTACCTAAATTTTTTTATAAAATTGTTTAAAAATACTACGAATCTTTACGAGCAAATTTTTAAAAGTAAACTGCTACATTAGGGACGTCATTAAAAGCATACATTTAGAATTATAAAACAGATTACCGTCGACATTAAAAATTTAAGCAAACTAATTTGACTTTTTCAATTCGAGATACATTTAAGATTCATGCTGTATCTACAGACTAAAAATATCTCGGGAACCTTCCACTCAGCTTTGAGCTTGTATACTTAGGACCTAATACTGAAATCCCGCATAAGTACAAATATTAGTAAGGTCGACATTTGGGGACTACATTGACATTCGAAGTCTGAAACACTGTTTTTTTAGAAACACTTGAAAATATACAGACAAAAACCTTCTTTGGTACAAGTCATAAAAGACAATGAGAGACTTAGAGTTGTAATAAGGACTAAAGTCAAGGAGGTTAAGATTGAAATCTCGACTAGAACTAATGAGTTTTAGACTCGTAATTTGTATTATGAACTAGAAGTAGTTACATATTAAGACAGAGATATCGCAGGGACCATTAAAAACGAATGACGTAACAAATGTGTTACTTTCTATTGCATTGAATTCATAGCATAACTTCCCATAAAAAAACATCGCGAATCCAGAATAAAACTCAAAATTACAAGTAAAACTTTAAAGCATGCTTCAGCTAGTTTTATTTAGAACATAATAACATAACATAACATCACGCCTTTTATCCCCGAAGGGGTAGGCAGAGGCGCACATTATGCCACTGTACAATGTAACACCCACTTTTCACTATTTATGTCCGTATTTTGTCATCAATATTATAGTTAGGTAGTATTACAAATCGTTATCACTAAAAAGGGACATATCATAACATGACATAACATCACGCCTTTTATCCCCGAAGTAGACAGAGGTGCACACTACGGCACCTAATGCCACTGTACCATGTAACACCCACTTTTCACTATTTTATGTTATGAGTCCCATGTAATAGGGGGTGAGCCTATTGCCATATACCGGGCACAATTCCAGACTCCGTGCTACTACTGAGAATTTTTAAAAACCCAGTAATACTTTGCCCGACCCGGGAATCGAACCCGAGACCCCTTGCCCGGCAGTCGCACTTGCGACCACTCGGCCAACGAACGAGGCAGTCTAGAACTTCTTATTTAGAACATTACAGACAATTCCATAGGGAACGTCAAGGAACATAGAATAAAAACCTTGAAGTATAAACATGCTTGGAATAAAACAGAGAGTAGGTACTATTCTCTACAATAATATTTTTATAGACGTCTCGTAGACACGGCATTATTGCGAAAGCCGTAAAAGCGAAAACAATCTGCGAACGACGAAGATTACATTAACGATTTAGATACGTTTTTAGACATGAATACTTGAATGGATCAAAATATTTGAGCGTTTTTATATCTGTTTAGGTAAAACTACAAGGGATTGATTGTAATAAGTCATCATCAACAGCCTATAATTGCCCACTGCTGAGCAAAGCCTCTTCTCACACGGAGAAGGTTAGAGCATTAATCACCACGCTTGCTCAATGCGGGTTGGCGATTTCAAACTTATAATTAGAAATTATAAGCCGAGGTTTCCTCACGATGTTCTTCCTTCACCGTTTGTCAGTGGTGTCTAAATAATCTTAGAAAGTACATATAACTTGGAAAAAGTCACATTGGTACTTGCCGTTGGTAGGTTTCGAACCCGCACCCTCATGCATGAGAAGCAGGCGTCTTAAACCTCCGGGCCACCACGACTGTAATAAGTATTCTAAAGAAATGCTGACTTTATTATTCTGCTTTTATTGAGATCAGTCCACCTGTTTGTAGTCGAAGCTCATAATTTTCCTGTAACAAATTAATCAATCGAGTAGTCAGCTATAGCATTTGGGACTTTTGAAAATATTTAAAATAAGCATTGAAAGTAACTAAGTCATAAGTCAGGTCCATCCGTTTTTTTAATATATTCTTTACTATTGCTAGGTTCTAGCAGAACGAATTTATCGTTATTATAGTATACGTATATGATCACAGTGTCCTATTTAGAGCTGAGTTAGTAACAATAGTTGAATAATCAGTCATATTTATAAAAACTCTTAATTGATTTGTACATCCAATACCATGAATTCAAAATGAACAAAAAATCCTATTCGCAAATTTACAAAATATGGTTTCAAAACAAAAGCGAATTAACTGTACAAACTAAATGAAACCAACTCGGATACAATTTAAATAACTCGTTTACAAAAAACTAACTAAAAATCGTAACTAAATAAAGTATGCAGGATGAACTATGACGTCACGGTTCAGTTGCAAACGGATTCACTAAACATGTTACAGCTCCACGCTCCGCTAACAGAGTTACTACAATCTCATTGAAAAACTGCAACTATTTGCACGCAGATAGGGCTCGAAGTCGATTGTTATGTGACACCCGATAATGGAGTTTGAAGGTTTGGATGAAGTTGGAACAGACTGCCATGATTTTTGTAAGTACCTCAGGTGAACCTTTAACTGGCCAGTACAGGGTTTCTTGAGTTTCTCAGAAAAAAGCAGTGAAATACTCTCTGAAAGAGCTAATCTGAAAAATGATATAAGATAGACTAATCACAAATAGTACTTATGGGGGGAGACCTATGTTCGGCAGTGGACGTCCTACGGCTGATGTAGTGATGATAGCAAGTAGTACCTACCTAAATTTTTACATTTACTGAAATACAAATATAGTTTTAAACATTTTCCATCTTAATACCGTCATGCCGACCCTAGTAAAAATATACCAAAAACAAAAAAATACCGTATCCGCTCACAGGCTTTCAAATACGTAATCTCTAAGTCTCTTCCCAGCACAGCGTATAAATTGAAATCACAAAATAAACTCTACCAAAAAGGACCACTTTTCGAAGGACTAATACTCGTATCCTAAGTTTGTTCCCAAAAACGTGCGACGAATTCCCGACGTCACTTTGACTGACTTTGAGTAAATTCGAACGTTTTGTCGCGAAAACGACTTCAGAATACGGGTAACAGAAACTTAAACAGAAAAAGTATATAAAGAAACCACTAAGGAAAATGTGCATTATGGACGTAGAAATAGAATCTTTTTAGCAAAGTCATAATATGAAGTTCGAAGTTTGATCTCCAAGTTGCATATACGGGATTGGATTATTTGGATGGAAAATGTTCAAAGAACAAAGTCTGCATTTGTTTCCTGTGTAAGGAAGTACGCTTCCTATTACAAGAAACATAGGGAAAACTAGCATTGGTTATTTTCTGTTCAAAAATATCAAGAATGACGTTATTTTATCTATGACGTCAAAAATTTTGCAGTAAAGTAATACATTTTCCCTTGCAACTAATAAAACCTTAGACACTGTCTAAGATAAAGAAAGTGTATGATGCGACGCAGCAATTGAAATTCCAGTGCCATTTTTATTTGTTTATTGTTCCCCATTCTTTGTTATATACTTTGCTATTTTGTCTTCAAGACAGTTTTTTAATTGTTCAACACTACTACTTTTCTCTTAACTATCAACTACTGTATTTCTGTTAATAATTTTCCAGCACCGCTATTTGCAACCAAAACAAAAACATGAGCCTGATTAAAACATCCCGATTTTCACTTTTCCTCTTTGAGAGATTTTCTACCATACACGTTCCTATATACGTTTCCTAGTAATACAAAAATGTTCAAACATTATAATTGAGTTTTGATTCCTGATTCAGAAACCAAATTATGCCCATTTTCATGAACATACCCTCCAACTGTTTACACAATAACGCGAGTTTTGCAGATAATCCGGAGCAATTAACTCAAAAGACAACAAGGAAAATTTTCCTAATATCCGTGTATTGTGCACCGTACAAAGTTATTTGGGAAAACCGATCGCTTCATCATCTGCTAACTCGAACTTCTATAGAACACGACACGTCTATTTGTCTTCTCTCACGTCACATCGGATCAAAGGACCAAAGTTTCCTTGTTTGCGGGAAAAGTTTGAGACATATTCCTCTGACACTAATCCCGGGAGAAAGGACCGGGAATTATAAAACGGGAAACTTTGCTTTAAAAAGAATTTTTGGTATCAATCTATTATTATAATGTAGGTCGAGTTATCGGACTGAGTTCAGTAATCCGTCTTCTAAACGAGATTATGTTATTATGTAGGCTTTTTGGTCCTTTGGTGTCCACAATGTTTTTGTCAACACAAACAACAAGCTATATTATTTATCTCTCATTTACTATGTCATAAACAATGTCTTTTATTTTGTTCTAATCTTCACTGTAGTTCGCGTAAATATCATATCGTACGATTCTACTACCATAACACTAAGATGAAAGGGATTATTCCAATACCCAATTAAGTTCTCGCCTCGGCAAATAGCAATTACGTTATTAAGTGATTAATTTGAGTTGCACCCCTAGGTTGGAACTAATCTTAGTAAACGCTGGCTGGCTTACTTCTATAAAGCTTAGCGCGGCCATTAGAAGTAGTGGTGATACGTCACCATTTATGTTCCAACTGCAGTTCTAGATACAATTAGTTCTTTGGCGACTAAGTTAAATTTATTTTTTTAAAGCAATGAGTATTGTGTGTGTTTTTTCACTGCCGTTTTAAGAAGAACTAATGACATAAGCAAGAGTTGTGTTTTGTTCATAATTACATAATGACATTACAATATAATTAAACGGACTGTCTCGTTGGCCAAGGTCGCAAGTGCGACTGCCAGGCAAGGGGTCTCGTGTTTGATTCCCGGGACATGGAAAAATATTACTAGGTTTTAAAAAAAAATCTCAGTGGCAGCAGGCAGCAGCAGAATTGTGCCGGTATACGGCAAGGCGGTGAGCCTTCTTATTACATGAAACTCAAAACATAAATAGTAAAAAGTGGGTGTTACAATTTGTACAATGTCATTAAGTTCCGTAATGTGCACCGCTGCATCCCTTCGGGGATAAAAAGTGTGATGTTATGTACTATTATTAAAGAAGCAGTATGTAATATAACCTGCTTTTAAAACCGAAAGATTCAAAGAAATAGACCAAACAAATTCCAGATTTGATTTGACACAATCCATCCAGATAGGGTCACAAAACTCTAGTGCTCGAGTAATAGCAAAGGTTATGCGAAAAGTAACTTTATCGTTTTGTTTTTATTATTACTGATAGTAAGTACCGTAGTTTGAACTAAGACAAATGGCTTTTAAAGACCATTTTGTCTTTATTTCTCTGAAGTAAAAAATAACAATTTATTTCGTCCCTTTTTTTTCGTTGAGTCAAGTAAAAAGTGAAATTTTCCTTTTGTTTATTTTATACGTGCACGATGATCAATTAATTAATCAACGCTTTTACATGTAATCACTGAGTCAAAAACTGCAATGGGGTCTTCCGTATTGTTAGTCACTAGATACTGCAAATGAAGCAAGAGGTTTTTTGTCCAATCACTGCAGTTATGAAATATTGAACATTCAATTGTGTGACACTAGCCGATTCCCTATTGGACGAAAATCGAGAGCTGCTGACTAGCGCCATCTAGTGACCAAAATACGGTAGCCCACATTGACTTTGTTTATAACATCATTATCAATACTACATGACTACTTCCAATATTTTTTTTATTAGATAAAACGACAAACAAGCATACGGATCACATGATGGTCAGCAATCGACACTGCCCATGGACATCTATGACATCGTATCGAACACGAGAAGCCTTCATGCAATATCTGACAACATAACGTAACCATCATCGAAGATTTAACAGGATTCATTCTTCCGTAATCGATCATTTCAACAACGTATTTCCTTAACATACGTTTTCCTTCTATTTTTACCAATCCTTATTCCCATGGTATGGTGGAATGATGGCGTCGGTCAAAGTCAAAATCAAAGTCAAAGCATTTATTTTAATGAAACCATAATTTGATACTTTTGAAACGTCAACAAATACTAAATAAATAGTAGTCTGTCAGTCAGTCCGTCCATGAAGTTAGGTGCTCATTCCAAAATGTAGATTCAAATGGAGAAGAACGAGCAAGAAACTCCATTCGTTACTGTTTTAAAAAAAGTATGTTCTACAATGTCTCTGATACATATTCCAATACTGTACGTATATGTGAGAACAATGCAAAGACACGGTTGACAGCTGGAGTTTCTTTCTTTCATTCTTTCTTTTCTACCGATTAATGTCTTATTTGCGACATGTTTTCTCCCAAAGATTGTTTTACAATTTTATTTTGTGTTGGCGTCCACCACAAGTCTTGAAGCCAGATTTTATTTACATTTTAAACAAATGTCGTGCCAAATCTTTTCCTAGATACAGCCAAAGCTGAACTTTAATCTGCAAGGCAATATTAGGTAAGTTTTATTCGAATATGTTTCTAAGATCTGAAAAGTGGTAATAAAGTTTAGTGTATCACATACCTTTTGTCAATTAACAGTCATAATAAATAAGAAGTGAATAAAATGTCGATTTAATATAGCTTAAGTTTATCAACAAAAAAAGAGAAAAATAATATTATATTAACTAAAATTGCGGGTTACTCACGTGAATATATCGCGAATATAATCGCGGGTTCTTCCTCATGAGCTGTGCGACGTTGCCTTGACCGCGCACACTGCTCATGAGGAAGAACCCCTCGGTGGTTCGAAACTAGTAGAACTTTTCACAGTATATTTACGTGAGTAACCTGCGATTTTAGTTAATTTAGTATGTGTCACGATAGTTATTAGAAAAATTATATAATAAGGGTACGGATCAAGAGTCTGTGGAGAATAAATATCTATGGTGATGCGGTCTACGATGCAACCCGTCGACGCAAAAGCACCCAACCTATTCATTTGAAATCCACTCCTATAGCAGTACGCACAAGGAAGCTAATATATTACTACAATTTCTAAGTCAAAATAATCATAACAGACGCAAGAAAATACAAAGCATTCATCGTGTTTTACTACTTTTAAATCTTCAGATCGTTGAGCTCTTTCAAATAGGCTAAGCCAAATGAGGCCCGACAATGACGTGCCGACTGTCAGGACTGATCTACTCGAATTTGCACGGTCCTTTATGAATAATGCCAATTCAAATATAAAGCTCAATCGAAATGTTCATAAACAGTAAACGTACAAAGTGTTTTGGAATAAACACAAAATTTTTCTTTATTAGAAGCATTAGCACCAAGTGTACTAAGAGTTCAGACCTCGTTACCTAGGACTAACATAACATAAGATCACGCCTTTTATCCCCGAAGGAGTAGGCCGAGGTGCACATTACGGTACTTAATGACACTGTCCAATGTTACACCCACTTTTTACTATTTATGTTATCAGTCCCATGTAATAGGGGGTGAGGTTATGGCCATATACTAGACACAATTCCAGCCTCCTTGCTACTACTGAGATATTTTTTAAAAGCCAAGTAGTACTTTACCCGACCCGAGACCACTTGCCTGACAGTCGCACTTGCGAGCACTCGTCCAACGGCCATCTTTTTTTTCGTCAAACGGCCAGGACTTCAGGACTATCAAACTAAAAATCTAATTCAGCACAATAGATCAAACCATAAATGAAAATACATAAGCAAGAGAACATTATTAAAATTATAATAACACACAATAATATGGATGTTTGATCAACATATAGCCTTATCTTACAAAATGCAGGTTAATATAAAAAAAAATTAACATAACATGTAAGAATCGTAGCAATTGGCGTTCCATAGTCTCTGCCTACCCCCATAGGAGACAGGCGTGAGGTTATGTGTGAATGCGTGTATGAACATTTACCAAATGATGGAATGGACATGTACGGAGTCGCGTGATAAGGATAGGTTTTTGAATAACTTTACAAACCTTGTCATTTTTAATAATTTCCGCAAAGTTGAATTAATATCTTTTTCTTTACTTTATGACGTTGATTCTGAACGTTATTTCCTTCATCAGTTTTTATTTATTATTCTTACATTTTTATCGTTATGGTCTCTTCCTTACTCTGTTACGGGGTTATACAAGTGCTCTTTTTTGTTAACTAGCTTCTGCCCGCGACTTCGTACGCGCAATCCCGATATTTCCCGTTTCCGTACTTGATTTTCGGTAAAAAGTAAAAAAAAAAGAATTGGGTAAAAAGTATCCTATGTCCGTCTCCTGGTTCTAAGCTACCTCCCCACCAATTTTCATCCAAATCGATTTAGCCATTCTTGAGTTATAAGTGGTGTAACTAACACGACTTTCTTTTATATATATAGATATAGTTTTATGAACCAAAACAAGCTTCAATATAACTTCTCTTCATTATTTACTGGGAAAATAAATAAAGAGTATTATTATATAAACATAATTATTATTTTCCGACTGATTTAATTTCAATTATCTCATTTTTGTTTCTGACAATAATTATTGTTCTATTTAATATTAACATTAAATTCGACTGGACTGTTTACCATGACGTTTAAACATGAATTTAATTTGTGCGTATATATAAAAATTAAACCCACATATACATATATAACTTACTAGGTACTTCCGCGCGGTTTCACACGCTCTGCTCAGCTCCTCTTGATCGTAGCGTGATGTTGTATAGCCTATAGTCATCCTCGATAAATGCGCTATCCAACACAAAAAGAATTATTGAAATCAGACTGGTAGTTACGGAGAATTAGCGCGTTCAAACAAAAAAACAAACTCTTCCGCTTTATATAATAGTACAAGATTTATGAAGGCATAATATACGGAAATATGTGAAAAATCAGCGTCACATTACCTACCTTACCAAGAAATACAAATAAAGCCGACCAGTACCATATATATTATTAAGTGATCCTATGTATATTCATATGTTAATATCTTAACCTTGACCATGGCTAAATTACATTCCTGACCAGAATATTTTGCCATATATAGGTACACACAGTAACTCATGGAATACTAAAAGAATGGATTGATGTGGTTGGCCAGAATCTCGACTTATTTACTGTGATATATCTATGATTGTTAACTAGGGTGTTATTTACTCTGTGGCAATCGTTTCTGTTAAGTTCCTAGAAATTTTACGAGAATTGATAAAAATGAAGATTGGCCCGATAGAGGCAATTCAACGAGGGAACGGGAGAATTTTTTCTGCGAACTGATCAGACATTAATACAAATTATTGGGGCAATTGCTCATTTATTTTTATAAAGTGACCAATAAACACTCATATTAAAGATACCGTAGGTAGGTAATATTATCGTGGAAAAATTAACGGTTTTTTTATACTTCATAAGTTACTGAGGCTCCAACTCGAAGTGTCGAAGGAAAAGTTCGACTGCACGGTGGGTGCGGTGGCTAGGCAACCGGCTGCCGTGCAACGTGTCGCGGGTTCGATTCCCGCGACGGAACAACACTTTGTGTGACCCACAAATTGTTGTTCCGGGTCTGGATGTCATGTGTATGTGTATTTGTATATTTGTAAATGCACCCACGACACAGGAGAAAATCCTAGTGTGGGGCAATGTTTAAAAAAAAGTACGAACGAGGTAGTTTTCAGTCAGTAAGAGCCTGACACTCCCTCTAGCCTCATCCGGCCGGGAAAAGTCATTGATATGATTTCCCCCTTCAAAAAAAGGGTAGGTATTTCTGTTAGAATATTTGAACCTACCTAGTGGTTGTTATAGTCAACAACATCCTTAATGCTACTTCACAGTAACTATAATCTCCCAACTTTAGCAATACAAGAAACAATAAAAACGACATAACGATTACACAACTAACTACAAGTAATAACTTGCTAACAATCACACAGTTCTGATTAAATCCCGGCTTTAAACTTGATAATACTCAGTTCTCAGTAATGAACTAAGAGTTTACGGTATACACCTGAAGTATGTGTGTTCCAATATGACCATTATATGACGTCTTTGAAACTCTGAAGGGGTAGACAGAGAAGCATTTCCTTGAAAGTTAAACTCATATAATGATAGATATTGTTCCTATTCCTATGAAGAGGTGCCTGCGGACGGCGAGCATAGGTGGCTCCCCGTCCGACCAGAAACAGACCCGGGCGTACGGCGCGTCGCGTTCCGCGCGCGCCACAAAGAGCCATCAGACCACCACAGATGGGGCCCAATAGGGCCGATGCCGATTCGGAGTCGCGGAAAACCTAACGGGTTATTGGGGCTCTGGCTCGACGTGCTAGAGAAGGAACGGGATGGTTTTTAGTCAGTCTGACACTCCCTCTCGCCTCACCCAGGCGGGAGCAGTCATACGATGATTTGCCCCCCTTAAAAAAAAATCCTATGAAGAGGAGTCGCGGAGAACCTAACGGTTTACCAGGGCTCCGACTCGAAGTGCAGGAGAAGGAACGAGGTGGTTTTTTGTCAGTAAGAGTCTGACACTCCCTCCCCGCCTCATCCAGGCGGGAGAAGTCATTCGATGATTTCCCCCCTTAAAAAATTCTTTGAAGAAAGAGTCATCTCCTAATGTAATATTCAATAAGCTCATGTCTTACATTTAGGCATAATAGTACTAGACTCTTTGACAGACATCACTAAGGAGTTTTCGAAAGTCAGGAATAATTTAAGCAACTTTCTATCACAGTTGCACAGACGAAGTCGAATATTTTACTACTATCAAGTTGTCTTGATAATATCGTTATCGATAAAGTCGTCCATTATTGTCCAATATGGAATATGGACTAGTTGTAGTTTTAATGCAACATTGTATAAATAACTGATAGATAAGCTCACGTACAAGGAAAGAATGCAATTTCAACATAGTAGGTAATACATAAATTCATAGATAATTTTGTTCTGAATCATAATATCTTGAAAGTCAGGGTACCTACTGTTACCGTAACATCCACAAGGCAATACCAAATTCAAAGATGCTAGAAATGTTTTGAAAATATTTTACGAATTCTGTCGATGCTCTCTGTATAAAATTGCTTTTGTATTGCGCTAAGCATATTGGATAAACTGTAGTATTTCTATATGCATGTATGTAGCTTTATGACATGTCTGACATATGACATTTGTTGTTGTAGATATTTAATCCACAGTTATTCATCATCATCAACCTGTGTTCGTCCACTGCTGGATATAGGCCTCTCCAATGGCACGCCAGGTCTTCAGCTCTTCATCAAACGACTGCCAGCCACATTGCGGATTTCGTCACTCAACCTAGCTTGAGGGCGCCCTACACCGCGTTTGCGTAGATGCAGTCTGCAATTACATTTACCCCAATCGGTTCTTCGACAAATGTGACCGGTTGGTGCCACTTCGGCTTACTATCTATCTATATATCTATACTATCCTTTGGGCTATGTCGATAACTTTGGTTCTCTGTCGGATCACTTATAATACAAAAAAAAATACAAAATAGTTTATTGTGTCAATAAGTACATTACATGTTAACGTGTTTGGAGCCCCCATTTAAGCAAACAATGCCTGTATTAGGAGGCTCCGCTCTTTTTACATCATTGTCGTACACATAATACCAACACAGTTAATATTATAGTGTACTGAGACCTTAGGGTAAATATGCAATGTAAGTACATTTATTATTTTTGTTTTAGTAACAATGTAGATAATCTTAAGAAATTTAAAATATATTAATAAAGTTGTAGTTTAATTTAATTTATTAACAGCAAATCAAGTAAATCCAAACATATTCCCAGTCAATGCTTGTGCTATGTGTGGCGTGGTGAGCGGTATTGTAGGGTGTGTGATGTATTATGGTGTGGTGTGGTGTAGTGTAGTGTGGTGTGATGTAGTGTGGCGTGGTGTACTGTAGTGTGGTGTGGTGTAGTGTGGTGTGGAGTGGTGTGGTGTGGTGTAGTGTGTTAGTGATGTGATATGATGTGGTGTGTGTCGGTCTTGTGTGTGATGAAATGTATGGTGTAGCATGGTGTGTGTGGTTTTAAGTTATGGTAAGTTATGTATATTGTATATGTTATGGCTACTCAACGTGTTCCAGAAACGTCTCCGTTTCCTCGTAGGTAAGTGATTTAATCCAGTCTATTATACTTTTTTTACAGTCGTGGTAACTTTTATTATATACATAAACGTGTTTGTTAATTTTGTTATATAGTTGACTAGACCGTTTATAGAATTGTCTATATGCAGATCTAGTTTTAGTTTGGGGAACTTGGAGAACTAAATCTTTTCTTCTTTTAGATTTTTCTTTATCATTATAAGATAGGGTTTTGTGTGTTTTTAGAATAATTTGGAGAATGTACAGTTTTCTCACAGAGAGTAAATCACTTATTTGGTATAAACTTGAAGTAGGAAATCTTTTATTTTTAAAATACATCAGTTTTATTAATGCACGCTGAGCTCGTTCTAAATGTATAAATTTAGTTTTTGCAGCACCGCCCCAGATTGGAATACAATATAATAGCACGGATTGGGCTAGTGCCACATATATTTCATTTAGGAGATTTCTGGGACGGTTCTTACAACTCTCTAATTTAGTTGGAACAATATGTCTAAGGGTTTTAAAAACCCAACTGAGTTTCCTTATTCTCCCAGAAGTTTGCTCGAGATGAGGGTACCAGGACAGTGCTTGATCTAACACAACTCCAAGATATTTAGTTTGAGCTACTTTCTTAATGCATGGGCAATCACAACTCATAGAGGACATGTTTCCACATATGTGTACCTTCAAATCCAACTCTTCAATAGGTTGCGTACGGTTACTGATACTAAAGCAAATGTAGTTGGTTTATTAGTATTTAGGGAAAGCAAGTTACTTTTTAGCCATCCAGCCACCTGAGCCATTCCCGCCTCTGCACTCAGTTTAACTATGTGCCAGGATGGACCATAAAACACGATAGATGTATCATCTGCGTAGGTAAATACTTTAGCATTTTCTATTTCCATATTACAAAGATCGTTAATGTAAAGGAGGAAGAGGGTAGGTCCAAGAACGCTACCCTGTGGAACGCCGTAGGATACATCTACCCAGTCACTAGAGTACTGTCCTATTTTTACTCTTTGTTTCCTATTGGAGAGATAGTCTTTAAGTAAGCTGAGTGCTTTGCCCCTTATTCCGGCTTGCTCTAACTTGTTCACAAGGATTGGGACAGAGACGGTGTCGAATGCTTTTTTGAGGTCTAAGAAAACAGAAAGACATCTGTTTCCTTTATCAAGATGCTCAGCTACAAGAGAACTTAACGCAGTTACTGCATCCTCAGTACATACACCTTGCCTAAAGCCAAACTGCGAGTTAGATAAAAGATTGAATTTGTTTAAATAATTTGTCAGTCTAATATTTATAACTTTTTCAAGCACTTTGGAAATTGAGGTTAAAACGGAAATAGGCCTATAGTTGCTGACATCGTCGCTGTCGCCAGCCTTGTAAACTGGGGTTATAACGGACTGCTTTAGTGGAGCCGGGAAAACACCCTCTTGGAAGCAGAGATTAGCAAGGTGGGTGATAATGGGGACAGCCTCCTTTCTTATATGTTTGAAAAATTTAGTCGAAACATTGTCCCACCCAGGGGCACTATCGGATTTCAGATTCATCAGAATACTATGCACCTCTGAATCGTCCGTATCCAGTAGTACAAAGGAATTTAGTTGTGATCTTAGTGCAATGGTTGGGTTAAGGGTGTTATTCAAATCCGAATGAATTTTTTTAGCAAGTTGTTCTCCAATATTCGCAAAATAAGAATTAACATAGTTAATAGACTCTATGGGGGTTGTTTTAATGTTTAATAATTCTACGTTCTGACTTTTTAATCTATTTGAGTGTGTGATGGTTTTTACATTTTTCCAGAGTAATTTGTTGTTAGAGACTTATATTTTTACATTTTTATATTTATTCATTCTTATGCATTCTTAAGAATAGACTTCATGCTTAATAAGGATATTGGAATACGTAATAATAGTTTATAATAACTATCGAGAAACATATTGAATAATAATTGTAACCTATTTGCAGAATTAAATAAATATTTTTTTTTTCATTTCACCGCGACCGTGCACGCTGGTCTTAAGGAGAAGTCCCTCTGTGACTATAAACTAATAGAGCTTTTCTCTGTACATTTACGTGAGTAATTCGTAATTTTTAGTTAATTCAATAATTTACTACTTTTGAAATCAAAATTCATTCAAATAATTTACCAGACACACGAACCGTATGTAAGACACCTTCAAGAGTTGTGTATCTTTTTACTGTTGAACATTTTAGGCCCCTATTTAACAGCTTAGTAAGTACAGACAAAAATATCGTAAGATAATCTTACAAGATATCTAAAGCTCTTATATTAAACGATAAAAATGTAATTCAACGTTAACGATTCAAATGAAAAAGTCGTTTATGTAAAATGGTTTAATAATTCGCGTTTTGTCTTGATAAATGGTTTTTAGAACTTTAAAATTACAAGGCATTGTTCTTCAAGTTCACCCCTTGAAATTGCTTTAATGTGTTATAAAAAGATTATTATACTAATGTGATGGCTATAGTAGATGTGGTAAGCTATTTGCAGGTAATAAAAATGATATACAGGATAGGGTTACCTGATCTCCAACACGCCAGCCAAGCATAGAGATGGTCTCATGTAGATGGGACCCACAGATCAGCAGTGCAATATCCCGGTGTTCAATCGTCCATCATATTTAAAATTAGTTCATATTTTGAAACTAGATGGCGATGTTAGTTTAAGTCCATTTTCTGCATCGCCGTGTCAAGATTCTCCGCCGATTCATGATCTTCCGTTGATGTTATGTTAAAATATGGAAAAATAGTTCAAGGAAAATTCATAATATTTACGTTATGATATAATACAGTTCAGAGATTTTTGTGTAGTATCCCTGGAGATATCCCGTATAGCTTCCCTGTTCAGCCTGACTAAATACCACCAAACTTTCAGACTTTGACCTATGTATACGCTCATGTAATAAGCAATTTTTGCCTAATAACAAGAAAATCGAACCCTCACCATTCATCCATTTCATTACATCCAACCACAACCTAATTTGTAGAGTTTAAACACCATAAATAACAAAACAACATCTTCAAAGTCTGGTTTAATTACAAAACAAACGAAGCATTTAACTAAGAAACTATTGTAACATTACCCTTACTTGTTCTACTAACCTATATACCGTAGAAGAATAGTTTAATACACAAATAACGCACAGAATGTAATGAAAGTGACATCCACTAAACAATAGTGTACTGGCCTTGGAATAACTCTATAGATTTCATGAACTGGGTTTGTCTAAGTAGGTTGTAGTCAGATTTGAATCTTGGCCAAATGTTGGTTATTAGAAAAGACAGAGACATTACATAACATCATCACACCTTTTTATCCCCGAAGGGGTAGGCAGAGGTGCACATTTCGGCACTTAATGCCACTGTACAATGTAACACCCACTTTTCACTATTTATGTTATGATAGGGGGTGAGCCCATTGCCATATACCAGACACATTTCCAAACTCCGTGCTACTACTGAAATTTTTAAAACCCAATAATACTTTGCTCGACCCGGGAATCGAACCCGAGACTCCTTGTCCGGCAGTCGCAATTGCGACCACTTGGCCAACGAGGCAGTAATATGAATATGGTTTAACATAGTGCAATAGTGAGATTGACTTTTTCTTATGCATTTGAATCTTAACGATGCGATGGGCAATTTATTTAAATACAAAGATGGATAGAAGGAGTTGAATACATAGAATTAAAGAAAACACACACTGAAAAATTTAGCCCAGTAATTTGTATACCCAAATCAATGCACTCGCATTTCTCTCATACAAATCTGAGTAGCAATCAATTATAATCCTCTTCGAATGTCCATTGAATCGATCAGTCAACTTGATGACCGTTAATAGACAATTATTCAGCAATACCTTGTCATCTCCTGACATTATCATAGCATGTTAAGATGAGACAAACACAAAATATACATAAAATACGATTTGAAAAGAAAATTAAAATGGTCATATTTCACTTGTTATAGATTTTTTTTAAATAGGACAACGTTTAGATTATTGTGCCTGGCATGTTTATAATAAATACGAATCCAATTTTCTTGTTCACAGCATCACGCGTGAATGGCTGGACCGATTTCACTCATTTTTTTGCTGTTTTTGTTATTATTAGGAAAAGGTTATTAAGACAAAAATCCAGAAAATCCTACGGGAACGGGAGAAAACGCGTTTGCGCGCGAAGTCAAAGTTACAGTCAAAGTCAAAATCATTTATTTCAATTAGACCAGGAAGGCACTCCTGAACGTCGGCAGAAGTTATTATATTAATAATATATAGGTTGAGTTGAGTAAAATAACGAACGACACTTAGGGGAAAACTCGACTTATATTGAATAAATCACATTTGGAGCATAATAAACGGAATTAAGACAAAACTTGCATGAATATAACAAAAAATAAACGTTTACGGATTTAAATGTGAATTAGTTGGCGCGCGGCTCGACCGCGCGTGCGCCCGGTTTTAAAGACTTCGCGTCACTCACTAGAGTTGCGGCGCGGGCGCGGACTCGTGCCGAGCGTCGAACTAGAGATGGGGTGTGCAACGATTCATTAGTCTTACTAATGCGCGCTATAAATAATAATAAACTCACCCAAACAAAAACAATGTACCTAAGTATTGTTGCACTCAATAGTAGAATCTAAAACCTCACATTGAACAATCATGCTTGAACCACAGAACTCGACCACGACACAGGAAAGTAATATTGCTGAAAAGTAAAGTTTTTATAGTAAACAAAATTATTAGACAACGTATGATAAGATAAGTACATAGACGAGGAGCTTATTGCTTAACGCCGGAACAAACTCAGACACATTGCAGCTACGAATATTTTCTAAATTAAAATAGTTTGAATTTTAATATTAACAGTATGTAGACCTTTAAAGATGTAGACATGATAAAGAATCATCGAGTATCTTGCAGTAGATCTTTTTTCTAATTTCCATTTGCATAACATCACGCCTTTTATCCCCGAAAGGGTAGGCAGAGGTGCACATTACGGCCATATACCGGGCACAGTTCCAGACTCCGTGCTACCACTGAGAAAAACCCAGTAATACTTTGCCCAACCCGGGAATCGAACCCGAGACCCCTTGCCCGGCAGTCGCACTTGCGACCACTCGGCCAATGAGGCAGTCTAATTTCCATATGTATGTCTAATGTAGGTACTTGTTTCCTTGTGTTTTCAAACTATAAATCCTATTATAATTATTAGATATATCCAAAGTAAATCTATTATTAATTTGGCATTTGTTTCTGTCGGTGGCTTCGCCCGTGTTCCAACGGGATAAAAAGTAGCCTATGTGTTGTTCGGAACCATAATGTATCACCATGTACCAACCCGCATTGAGCAAGCGTGGTGATTAATGCTCTAACCTTCTCCGTGTGAGAAGAGGCTTTGCTCAGCAGTGGGCATTTATAGGCTGTTGATGATGATGATGATGATGATAATGTATCAGTCCCAGAAACCCTTCAGCCGTTGTGTCGTGAAGTAGTAACAAACAGACCGACAGACAAATAAACATATAAATTGTCACATTTATAAAATTAGTACGATTTCATTTCAAGAAGGAGCATGATGTGATACTCAGACACGGAATAACAAATGTAGTACAATATAACTTTTTTAGTAACTAAAACTCTATTGTTCTCGTTCATTTTTGTATTTATAGTTTTTTTTATCACTTAAGTAATTAAATGTTGGTTAACCTATAATTGGCGACTGTATAAGCCTAAATACTTAATGTTACTTTCATATCATTTAATGCTACGTATACAGAAGCCGTTGGTATACCTATTTAAATAAATAAATAAATATAAACATTTTATCATATGATTCTTAATCCATGACATTGTAGCATACGATCAAAGTAAAAAAATCGATTAAAACGAAAATGAGTAAAGAATCGTACAAAATTAAATACACTTTTTGCTACACACATTTTAAACCAAAAACGTTGTCGTCAGTATCCATTGAATAACTTCACATTGTATCAGCACAAGGAATAAAGAATACACAGTGAAACGGTTGACGCTGAACGATCACATTCCGTCTGCCAGCGGATATTACCCGCTCTGCAACATCGCCCAATTTCATACAACGAGCCGAGCAGATTATTTTTATGAAAATTGCTATGAATCTACAGTATTGTGAGTTCAATTTTTATGAAAATTGTGATGGTTTTCGCTTGATTACCGACGCGTGGATAATTTTTAAATATCACACTGTTGGATGTTCTGTAAACTGAGTATTTTTTAAAGACGAGTCTTTATTTTGTTATTGAATTTGTTGTTTGGTTTTATTGAGCTTAAGTATTAAACTAAATCGTTATTTTTTGCACACCTCACTACCACATTGTTACACCTCATTACCACTTATTTTAAAAAACATTATGCCTTCATTTCCTCCAGTCACTTTTTGACTCTCGGCGATTTTGCGAAATTTTGCGATAAACATATGACTGACAAATACGGAATCCTGGGTTCAGTTGAGTAAAACAATTAAAAACGAGAGGCTTTTGTTCAACAGTGGACGTATTTTGGCTGATAATAATAATGATGAGAAAGATAAACAAATAAAATATCTAGACTTAGCTCACGAGGTTGTCGACATGTGGAGTGTGGATTCGGCTATCATTGTGCCCATAGTGGTGTCGGCCAATGGGTTAATCCCTAAAAGCCGACATCCATCTTAGGAGGCTGGCGTTAGGTGGATGGATCAAGGGCCTGATACAGAAGGCAGTTCTCCTAGAAACGGCACGTATCGTGAGGAGGTTTCTGTTTTTGGAGCCCTAACCACCGGTAGCTTGGACCATGCTCCCGCTACTGGTCGGCTCCTGTTTTTTATATTTTGAAATATTTTTTTATTTCATAAGTAGTATTTAAAAATGTAATTTGTAGAGAATTTTAAATAAATATACACAAGGCAGTAGAGGTTTATGTGAATGATGATTATAAATATATTATGAGACAATTATAAGTTTTTATACATATTATGTACTAAAATTAGACAAACTTTAAAAAAACATTAAAGACAAATAAACAAACTAAAAAAATGTAAAGACGTAAAACAATAGAACAAGCCTGACGGTCTCTTAGATTATACTACAGTTTTACATGGACGAATACTTTAAGAGCAGTAAAATGAATGGTCTGTTATACTCTTAGTCAAGTATATGCTTCAATAGCGCTTAGCTTGCAGACATAAACTTCAGACAAGGCTTTAGTAAAATTCTGCTTTCATTATCATAGTGGTTAGCTCGACTGGTTTCTAGAAAATGTGATTTATGTATTATGATAGTTTTGTTTAACAGTGTGATCTGCATGTCTGCTCTGATGTTCTTTAAAAAAAAATGTTATCATGTTCTTTATGTTATGATTGCCCTAATGGCGTACTTCTGTTTCAAAATTCCACTAAATCACTTTTAAATTTTAATTCTTCTGATGTTGTGAGTAACCATAGGTAACTTTTTGATCACTTACGATCAGGCGATATGTGTGCTCGTTTATGGGTATAATATCATATACCAAAATCTATATACAAATCCACTCTCTCTGGCTATTCTTTAAATGTATGAAATATGCAAACAAAATGCCAAAAACCTAAAACATATCCATCAATCCAAAAAGAATTTTATGAATACTACTACAATTTTAAGAACTTTATAGTTCTACCAAATTTCACTCAGCAAAATACAATGCATCCTCAATTCATAATTCTGCCGCGGTCCAACGGTCCATCTACTTAAATAGAACTAAAACGCTGGCCGTTCGAAACAGGATGAAAGAATAATATTGTCTTAGTAATGTTGCAACTAGTATTTACTTGGTTATCGGCTAGTTAATCGACTGGGTCATGGAAAATATTGAAGCTTACTTCCGCATTAATTTAAAGCAGGATTATGTTGGTAATATTATATAAATAATCACATTTTTCATTATATGAAGAGGTAGAGGTACTGGTCTTATATGAAGTACTTACTGTGTCTCCAGTTAATCAAGAAGTTAATTTTGATAGAGGTCCAGACAATTATATTAGGAGGAGAACTGTTCTATTTATGAATTTGGAAAACCGAAAAGATATTGACTCAATACTGCAATCACGTTTGTTCACACAGCCAACAAGGCAGTAGAGGTTTATATTTTTTTGCTCTTAGCAAGAAGCCTAGATAGAAATATCGAGCGGACAAAAACCACGGAGAACCACAGCCCTACACATCACAGACAGGGTAAAGAGGTCATGAATACGTTTGTAAAAAAGCTCTCATTCAAATTAAGTCCCCCGCTGAATAATTCATACAATTTGACAGGAGTGCCACTTTAGTGACACAATTTGAATCTAAAAACGTTGTATCTAGAAAAATCCCCGTGATCCTGAAAAGTGGCTTCTTTCGACGGTTTGAGAAAACTACATTACCATACATAGCTTATCTTGTGCCAACGAACAGGGCTTATTCGCGCTGCGTACAAAATTCAAGGAGGAATAAGGATAAATGTTCAGAATGGCTGTGAGATACATATTTCTGCGTCACAGTGTAGACGCGGCCTTATAAGTGGGGCGACTACGTGTTCTGTTGTCCAGGGACTGAGTGCTTGCAAAATAGAGTAATTTATTCCATTCTAGACTAAGCTAAAGTATAAACAGGTTCGTTTTCGGTCTGAATTTCCTTTCAAAATTTTCCTGTGGCCTTGAACCTTTGTACTGAAAACATCATTATAATTTACTGCTCTAGTACATGCCATCAACATTTTTATCATTCTTTTAAATATATGGTCCACAGATAATATTAGATATTATGTATTCTATGATTTTAGTAAAATAATGAGTCTGTGGACCATGGACAAGACTTCATTTTTAATTTTTTAGCTTTTATTTTATTTTATTATTATTTTTTAATTATGTTATGTATGTTCTGCGCAGAAATAAATGGTTTTTCTTTCTTCTTTCTGTCTTTCTTTTAGGATACCACAACAAACAACAATGCATGGATCCTATTAATTTAATATTTACGATGGTGTCAAAGTAAAGTAACATATAAGGAACATAACTTTTATGTTTTGCGTGATAGCGTATAAAAAAATTGTGTATCTTTATCATGAAAGTTTTTACGAGTTGCGTTGATGACTGGAACCTTGGGACGGCAGTTAGTTTAGATAATTAACCGCATGTCTCACTTAATTACGTACATGAGTTACTTGTGTTTATTGCGAGACAGTTGCTTACTATAATAGCTTCGTGTTGGTACGTTTATATGAGTACGAAGATCTGATGCATAGATTGGAAAAAAAAATCAGAAAAGCTCAAAAACTTCTGTCGTTGAATTTAAAATAATCGTATATGATTGTAAAACTTCTAATAATAATCTTTATTCGGTAAAACAATTGCAAACGTTGGTTACTTTGCTCTGAACACAACATGCCATAGTGAAGTCAGTTGTCAGCTATGACGTCACACATGCAACTATTATCGTAATATTTATCCACACAAAAACGAAATCATAGCTCCCATTCGCCGTATGTTACTCAACACGAGTTGATAGACAGGTGGCTCCCCCTAGAATAGAATGCTCGCTGAATCCCTGTAATATGGTGTTAGATGAATAATTTTATAACCGTATACTGAAGTGTTGATTTCAAGCCCAACTGCTAAAGGGGTAGGCAGATATGAAGCTTTTGTTAGTGTATTCACTTTTGTTAAACAAGACAAAATCATATATGTGATTAATGTCACAGGGTCCAAAGTGTCAACTAAATTATTACTATCTAAAGGCAGAGTAGAGTACATTTAACAGCACCCCTACTCTTCCCCCCAGGTATGATAAGAACTGACTTAGTAATTACACATTTGACATAAAAATCAGGTACATATGTTTGTTTTTATCAAAATCAAATGCTTACCTGATCGAAAATTGACATTACGCCTATATTATTAAAGTCTGAAGTGTATCGTTAGATAAACTGTTGATAACTAAGTTTTATCGCGTATCGTGTAGTAATATAGCAGAAAAAGATACACGTATTACTAAACAACTTAAAAGAAGAGGCAAGCGATGAAACTTGACGCACTCCGGGAATTACGCTCTTACCAACTTTTATAAAAGGACACAGCCTCTTTATCCTGGCTTTATATGTTGTTTATTTATTGGATTTCTATTTTTATCATAAATTAATTATCGTTTTGTGACGTAGGAGATCTGTCGAATCTAACTTATTAACTTTAACGGAGTATATCTCATCACAACTTGACAGAGGGCAGCAGGTGGACGTCCTATATTTTGACTTTCGGAAGGCATTTGACCGCATCAACAATGATATCTTGCTCGCGAAACTTAACTCCATAGGTGTATGCCCTAACCTTCTGCGTCTATTGGCCGATTACCTTCGTGACCGCCAGCAGTACGTGAGGTTGGGCATTTACGAGTCCAACACGTACCACACTCGTTCAGGCGTAAGTCAGGGCTCAATTCTCGGTCCTTTGCTGTTTCTTTTAATGATCAATGATCTCCCGGAGGTTCCTCAACATGCAGAATGTCTTTTGTATGCTGATGACCTAAAACTCTACGCTTGTGTCAACAGTATATCGGACTGTGAGGCTATTCAAAGGGACATCGACCTGGTGAATGATTGGGGAAATGCAAATAAAATGGAATTCAATCCCTCTAAGTGCTATGTCATGACTTTTGGTCGAAAGCGACACCCCATTACCTTCGACTATAAAATAAACGGCTCTTCTATATCTAGATCGTCAACTATGAGAGACCTGGGCGTCGTATTTGACCAGAAGCTGACATTTCACGATCATATTGCAACGGTTGCTAAGGAATCGTTTAAGAGACTTGGTTTCGTTCTGAGAAACTCACGAGATTTCAAGAATACGCACGTCATAAGACTCCTTTACAGCACGCTGGTCAGGAGCAAGTTGGAGGCGAGCTCCTGCATTTGGAATCCACACGAGGCCTCCTATTCTCTACTGCTTGAAAAAGTTCAGAAGAAATTCTTAAGATTCCTTTACAAATCCTCTCTAGGCTACTATCCATACATGTACCCAACAAAATACTTGTGTGGATGTCTGGGATACAATATGCTGGAGACCAGAAGAGCGTTTGGACAACTGTACATTATGCTTAAAATCTGCAGAGGTATCATAGATGCTCCTGACCTTCATAATGAACTGATGCGATTACATGCTCCGACTAACTACCTCCGTGCTCGTCGGCACCGCCCACTGTCTGTGCCCGCATGCCGCACAGTGGCCCGTGCATCGTCCCCTATTCCCCGCGTCTTGTCCGCGCTCAATGGCCTCTTGGAAACCTACCCTGACTGTGAGCTATTTATTAATGACTTTAAAACTGTTCAGCGTTTATGTTTAAGTTTTTGTGAAAATGTTTAATACTGTTACCTCTATTACTGTTTATTGTTTTTTAATTTATATTTTATTATTGTGATGTGCTTTATTTATTTATTTTTTTTTTCTTTTATATCTTTATTTTGTCATGTGATTTGTAGCCACATACGATGTTTGTTTTGATATCTGTATATGTTAATGTAACTGGTGTAAACCGTATTAACATAAATAAATAAATAAATAAATAAAATAATAAATAAATAACGCTTGCTCCCCCCCTTCCCCAATCCCTGAATACCAACAATTTTCAAATTTCCAATCTTCAAAAGGCCGGTAACGTACTTGTAACGCCTCTGGTGCTCTGGTTGTCCATGGCCAGCTCCGATTGTTTACCATTAGGTGAATCGTCTCCTTGTTTATATTCTATAAAAAAAGTAAAATAAACACTATGACTAAAAATTAAAATGTCTCATAAAATCTTAAATATCATATACAAAATCTATATACGTATCTATCTTATAGCAGCTAGTACAACAGCCACTGCACCGACCATACAAAACAAAAATAAACAAAAATATTTTTCTCAGAACATCCTCAACATCTTAAAGCTCAAACAACATCTTACCCATACTTAGGTAGCCCCCAGTCTCCCCAGACGTTACTTAAACCGACCACCATTTCTATAATGCTTATACACAAGCATCCTTACTTTATTCAAGGCAAGAATATAAAACGCGACTCTTATCCTCCATTTTATTTGCCATTCTGGGTAATGCAACAGATATTGTTCCTTGTGGCGTCAAACTGCCGTTGTTTAGATGCAGAACATTCTCGAATATTCTCGGGAATTCTCTCTGACATTGACAGTTGAGAAATAGGTTGGAATTTGGGACAGGGTGCAGTGTAATGCGGTCAAGGTCATGTTGGAGTTATGGTTCGTTTTGAAATTAATTTGATGTGTCTAAGTTATTGTTAGGTAGGTACAATGAGTTGTATAATATATTGAGACAAATGTACTAGTGACTCTAGGCCCAAAAAAAACCTCAACTTTTCCAAAATTAAAAAAGTTTGCTTAAAAAAATAATACCGTAAGTATATTTTTCTTCTTACATATTTCTGTAAAACTGAATGCTTATCTAGTCTTCTGTTCTTTCCCAAAATCTTCTCGTTCATTTCCATAAATATTTTAAAATTCTACTCCATAATGAATAAATCATCAATTCACTTAAATTTATTAACAACTCATGTAATATAAATAGAGATAACGTCCACAAATTACACACGAAAAATAATTCACAACAAAATTAGTACTAAATCATTCTGTTCAGAAACCGTTTAAGAAAATTCCCCGTGCAATAAACATTGGTGTAAAACATTTTGTCGCCGGCTCCCGGCCTATAAAGAATCATTAATGTCCGCATTTTATATCGGACTGTCTCCTCAAAGATTCAATTACTACACTTTCAACACTTAGTATTGAGTACTTGCATTCGAGTGGGTGATATTTTATTGTGCATAGTTGAACTTTAAAAGATATGGCACTTTTTTTAAGGGGGAAAATCATCAAATGACTTCTCCTGCCTGGGTGAGACGGGAGGGAGTGTCAGACTCTTACTGACTAAAAACCAACCCGTTCCTACTCCTGCACCTCGAGCCGGAACCCCGGTAACCTAAGCCCTAAATAGGTAATAACCGGCCTAGCAATTGTTTTAGCTGAGGCGCTAAGTTACAATATAATAGCAATTATAATAGTATTCAATTTTTATTTTCTACAAAGTTTTCATTATTATCATCAGGGTTGCTGAGTTAATTTTAGCAGGTAACTGAGATTTTTGGGGCCGGTTGGCTAAAAAATTTTCAAAACATATAAATGATATGTCCTTGTCGATAGACATAAGTAATGTTGCTGTTTTAAATAAATCTTACTTTAGTTGTTATTTAAATATAATTATTAAGTATATTGCAATAATTATAGTACATTTTATATGAGGATTAGTTTTATATGTGTGTATGTATGTATGTATATCAAAATAATCATATTGTTTTCTGTTGTATAATGTTAAATATTCTATATAAAATCTGCAAAAATCAAATGTGTTACTATAAGAATTATATTTAGAACTCCTCTCGACTGCGATACAGGATTGTCCTAGTGCAGGCATATAACATTGTGAGGACAATTTTGTACGTATTTACGATATATTTTTGTATTTCGCATTTTTTGAATTATGAATAAAAATTTTATTTTATTTTTATCATATTAATTTAATAAATCACTACATGGAAGAAGAGCCAAGCAAGAAACCATTGTAAAAACCAATGTCAATAATTCATATAATAGTGTTTTAACAAGGGACCATACAGTAATGCAAGTCCATCTGCAAACCAAACCACCTCAGTCACAAGAGAGACAGCCGAGATTAATTTGTTAAATACATTGTACGCTTGCACTAAAGAAAAATGGCGTCCATTAACTGTGCTCGCGTAAGTTAAGAGGCGATTTAAAAGTAATGTGCTTTGATTAACGACCTACCTACTGTTTGCATGTGCTACAATTTATTTTTAGTTTTTTTGTTGTTATGGAATGTAAATCTGGTTTCGGAAGATATTTGCTTTCATGTGTGGGAGAGCCATACTTTGGCACTAAATGGGCCGGCTCAACCGGAGCGATACCACGGCCTCACAGAAAACGCAAGCGTTGTTTTACGTCGGTTTCCCCAGATTCCTCAATACACGAATCCCCCACAATCCTCAAATTCCCAATTCCTAATAGGCCGGTAACGCACTTGTAATGCCTTGGTGTTTCGAGTGTCCATGGGCGGCGCCGATTGCTTACTATCATGCTGGTTATCATGGCTTAATGCTACAAAAAAAAAATACATGAATCCCCCACAATCCTCAAATTCTCAATTCTCAAAAAGCCGGTAACGCATTTGTAACGCCTCTGGTTGTTCGAGTGTCCATGGGCGATGTCATTTGCTTACCATCAGGTAATCCGTCTGCTGCTGCTGCTGCTTATCCCATAAAAAAAAGTTTTTTTTTTAATGTATCTGCACGGTTGTTGCGGTGGCTGGGCAACTGGCTGCCGATTTTTGCACAGAGCAAATCTTTGTGGATATGCCAATTATTTTTCCGGCTCTAGGTATCATGTGAAATTGTATGTTTGTAAATGCACCCACGATACAGGAGAAAAACCTTGTGTAGGCAATATTTAAAAATATATAAATTCTTATACGACATATATTTTGCAATTGCTGGACAGTTTTTCATGTCTATACGTACTAGGTACCTTGTAGATGCTTATTTATACTCCCGATGGTGCAAAGAGATTCAAAAATGGAGGCCACATATCGGCAAGTAAAGCATAGGATGTCCACACACAAGGTGGATAGATGAGCTGATTAAGGTCGCAAGAAGCCGTTGAATGCAGGTTGCTGCCAACCAGTGGATCTGGAACTGGTTACTGGAGGTACCCTATGTTTAGCAGTAGACGTTATTTGGCTGACATGGTGATGATGACGTTGACTTATCTGATAAGATTTTTTTTCAATAAAAATCATCAAATGACTGCTCCCGCCTGGATGAGGCGGGAGGGAGTGCCAGACTCTTACTGACTAAAAACCACCCAGTTCCTTCTGCTGCACATCGCGCCGGAGCCCCGGTAACCCGTTAGGTTCTCTGCGACTCCGAATCGGCATAAACCCTGTTGGGCCCCATCCGTGGTGGTCTGATGGCTCTTTGAGGCGCGCTCGGAACGCGACGCGCCGTACGCTCGGTGCAAAGATCTCATTAGGAGCCAAGTACATGTAGAAACAACGCATGATCAATAAAAAAAAATATGTCAGACAGTACAACAACATTCAGAAAATATATTTTCTATAATTGCTATTTGTTTGATTTTGTGAAGAATGAAATATGGAATTTATTCAACATATTTGAAAATAAAATATAAAGTATACAGAATAGTTGTTGTTTGGTCTAGCTTTTTAGTATTTATATTGTATTGTTATATTCATTATATGTTTTTCTTGCTTTAATATTCTCATTATAGCATTCTAGGTATATTGTAACTTTTATTATTTCTATTCTGCTTTGTCTGTCGATTCCAAAAAGTTAGTACAAATTAAAATCTCTTGTGATGTTAGTTTTGCTTTTAACCAAATAAAATTATTTTGTAAAATAATACGAGCTTCATATATGGCTTCTTTTCACTGTATCCATTTTCGCGGTAAGCCATTCAATATTGATAATAAATACATTCATAAAATAATACTTGTTCTATTCTCTAGCAAAGTAAACAAACGACTACATCGTTATAAGTATATGAATCGTAATTATAACAAGCCTAAAACCAAAAATTAACACAATCATAGTTATTAACACTACAATTTCTATAGAAAGAATATTCTATTTCTCGGAGAATTATATAATACTCCAACATAATTCTGATTGTAGACACTCTCCAGATCTTCAAAAACATTTTAAAGCCTCCCCTTCCTTTTATTGCATATAGCACCGTAATCGTACCTCACTACTCATGCAGGACAATTCTTTTCATTGTACATCTCTTCAATACCTCTCAACTAGTCCTCCTATTAATGCTCTATAGAACGTTGGGGAACATTACTTGACAATGCTATGCTGACTTGAATACCTTGATATATCTTGTAACTGCTTAGAGCAACGTAATAATATTGCATTATTTCCATTAAAATGTCTCTTTCTAATGATGTTGAATATCGTCACAATTTTAAAGCGTAATAAGAGTTAACACTTCTATTAATTAGAAAAAAAAACACTTATTATTTTGTAGAATATGAGACAAACGAGTATACGGATCCCCTAGGGATTAGCGATCAAAGTCGGCTATATAAGAACAGTCAAAACACAAAAGGAATCTTAAAAAAGTAGTTTTTTTATGAAATAGGAGGCAAACAAGCAGACGGATCACCTGATGGTACCGGCCTTTTAAAAAGGAATACAAATCTATACTAATATTATAAAGCTGAAGAGTTTGTTTTTTTGTTTCTTTGTGTTAGATAGCGCATTTATCAAGGAAGGTTATATGCTATAAAACGTCACGCTACGACCAATAGGAGCTGAGCAGAGCGTGTTAAACCGCGAGGAAGTAGCTAGTAATACAATAAAGTAGTGTATCAATAGACGCAAAAAATCAGATGAAGTCTAACATCACTTCATCTATGAATTCATCTACATTTACCCTATTGGGTATTTACGGCCAGTGCTCTCATTTGACAAGGGGCAAACAATTTTACGCTATCGTACCAAACAGACGCTTTATCACAGTGAAATGGCAATAAATATTGAAAATATACGCTGTCATTCTGAAGAAATCATTTATAAATAATGTGTATTATTATAGGAAAAATATTGGCTTTTTTAGGAAGTAGGGGAATGTTAAAAGCGACAGCAGTGAACAGAACATTGATATAGTAGTGTACAGAACATATAGAAAAGCCATAGGTAAGGACTGACATAGACCGTAAAATGCGTGCGATTGTTATTACAATCTAGCCAACAATCACAATAACACATCTCTTGTACATTCAAATTCAAATCCAAAATAAACAAACAAATTTGAACATGGCGACCACTCAAACGTAACCACAGTTAATGATATACGATCACATACTGCGAACTAAAATACTCGTCCCATGCTCCAATCACGGTTAATTTCCCAGTCTGACTGACTGGCGGACTCTCATGATTGCACTGCCATCCGCAGTCAGCAGCTTTCAACCTTAGTTTGTAATGACATCAGCTATAATACGCGTTTCGGCGTATTTTGATTGAGATTATATTTGCTGCCTCGTTGGCCGAGTGGTCGCAAGTGCAACTACAGGGCTAGAGGTCTCGGGTTCGATTCCCGGGCCGGGCAAAGTATTACTGGGTTTAAAAAAAATCTCAGTAGAAGCACGGAGTCTGGAATTGTGCCCGGTATATGGCAATAGGCTCACCCCCTATTACATGGGTCTCATAACATAAATAGTGGAAAGTGGGTTTTACTTCTGTGTGCACCTCTGCCTGCCTCTTCTCCGAAGGGGTCTTCGGGGATAAAAGGCGTGATGTTATATTATGTTATGTTATTATATTTTCATCCTTCCGTGTATTTTAGTACTGTGTGCCCTGCGTGGTTCACTGTTATTGTAACCGTAAAAAGTGTTATACCTCCCTTTCTTCTGTAGATGTTATAAGAGCCAAAATTTCACAGACTAGGCAGCAACGCTCTCTAAAACACCAGCCAAATTTCTAGGTCATGGAAAACCCTTTGTCATAATTGAAGCCCATATAATCCAGTATAAAACTGTCAAAGGCTATAAAGGTAATAACAAGTTGATTGATCTCATTTATTCTTACTCTGTCAGAATCTACCTACACATTCATCTCCAAAGCCTCTTTTACCGCCTCGCTACACATTCAATGCACTAAAACCTCTTGGAAAATATATCTGTAAACCCCAGGAACTTCCTACGCCGCCATTTTACCGCAGATGTAATAGATTATACGTGCCAGAATGCTTATCACCTATAAAAGCAAATCACCGTAAATGCTCGCGAGGGAATCTGAGCCTTATATTTATCTAAGCTGGTTTCCCGGCTATAATTGTGTGCCAGACATGTCTTATGTCTAGACCGATTCCGCCTCCAATTACGTAAGGCTTGCGTCGCCTAAAACGCGATTCAGTTTTGGCAACCACGGAGTAACAAGTGTGATGGAGTCAACACAAAGATTGTGTCCAGGACTGACGTATAAAATATTTCAAAGCAAAATATTATGCTATACTATTTTTACGACGAGTGTTTAAATTATAACATAACATAAAATCACGCCTTTTATCCCCGAAGGGGTAGGCAGAGTTGCACATTATGCCACTGTACAATGTAACACTCACTTTTCACTATTTATGTTATGAGTCCCATGTAATAGGGGGTGAGCCTATTGCCATATACCGGGCACATTTCCAGACTCCGTGCTACTACTGAGATTTTTTTTTTAATTATATTCTGTTTAACTTATATTGTAAATATATTATTGCAACAGTTCTTTCATAGTTTCCTTTTTTAATTTATCCGAGAACGAAATTACGGCAGACTGTAAAAACCATATTAAATTACCTTCACTTTCAAAGAAACACTAGTGAAAACATCACTCCACGCTTTATTTAATCTATGGCTAAGAGCATTAGAATCATTTGTATGTATAGCATAAGGATTTCAGGGAAAACTTTATGCTGTTCTTTGGATTTAGGATGCCAGGAGGAATCTTGAGGAAATTCCCTTTTACTGTTTTTGTTTTCAAAACATTACTATACAGTTGCTATAGAGCTGTTAGTATTTATGGGTTTAAAGAATTTATTTCTCATAAGAACAGATACATTGTTCACTTAAAATGAGATACAGAGGTTCCTTATCTTCTTTGACAAAAAACATACAAGTTCACATACACATGACACCCAGACCCGAAACAACAATTTGTAGATCACACAAAGTGTTGTTCCGTGCGGGAATCGAACCCGCGACACGTTGCATGGCAGCCGGTTGCCCAGCCACCGCACCAACCGTGCAGTCACCAACAGTGCAGTATGTGCAAAGTGTCGCAACGTTTGTTACAAAAAAACATAACAGCATCATCATCAACAGCCTATAAATGGCTTCTAACCAAAGGCCTGTGCTTCTGATTATACCACGCTTGCTCAATGCGGGTTAGCGATTTCAAACTTCATAGTATTGTACATTAAACAAAAATACAAAATAGATAGATAACAGTCGGGTAAAAATACAAATATACTTAACTATCATTCAGTTCAACAGGTAAAACGGAAATGCATTCTGTAAGTTTATTTTTTAAATCCATTAATAATACGGAACACGAAAACGAATGTGAATAATAAATTCCCCGATTTTTATAATAGCAAGCAAACCGGTTCTGTTCGGGCACTCGATCCGATGATGAATTACGTATTTATTTATGTATGCATGCATTTTTTGTTTGTATTTATATATTTTTTTTAATACGTGATGTTTACTTATTTATTTCTCAAGGGTGTACCGAACTGCTAACTTTCTCGGAAAGAATTTTAAATTCTATTGGTGTCAGCTGTTCTTGAATGATATTGAGATTGGTTTCCGAGTACCTAATAGATAACATAAGTAATTGTAATAAAATTGACGTATCAGATCTATTAACAGAGACCACATCGACTAGTCGCTCTGTGCACCTAATAAAGTTACTAGAAAAAGATTTATTCTCATATTTATTTGAAAGAATACTAAACATAATCACTTGTCATGTTCACATAAAGTCCTACCTACAAATTATTCCTCTTAAATTCAACCCACAATAGACAAGAAAAGACACACAACCATACATAAAAAGACTGTATCAAAAAGACACAAGACCCATATTCCAAGAAATATCACCATCCATACAAACTGACGCGAACATCTTTATAATATTAATCTCCTTTCTATATACTTACAACACAATTTCATAGAAACTCACTCGCCCATCTCAATTCACAGGAAAACGGTTTTATTGCAATGTTTTTACATAAACCTCACATAAAACTAATTTATTACAGGCAAAAGAAAGTATGTTGTATGCTTGTGTGAAACAATTTAGACATTACCGTTGTTTTTGAGAATGAGGCAAACAACCGGAACGCTTTGTAGGCAAAATAGGCTTTTTACGATATGTTTTATAGTCCCACTATTATGTTAGAGACACAATTACTTAATCTGTAAATTAATCTAAGTTACGATCGTCCTTTGGATATTACAAAAATGAGAATTGGAAATGTGTTCGTCTACTATGGCATTAACCTTACCATTTGTCCTATATAAGGTCCCAGATATATTCCGGTATCATCTAATACAGAGCTCACTAATATGTTTTTTGTATGGAAAATAAATACTCGACATACAGTATTTCTGAATAAAATTTCATTTATTTTCAATCTCTATCAAAACTTGTGCTATAATAAAATGCGCATTACACTTAAATCATGTTCTAATATAATTATAGTATATACCTACCTACGGCTTAACTCTTTAGGCAGTTATCTTACTGGCAACGATGAATGAGTAACTAGAGAGCCAGTGCGTAAAGTTGTAATAGTTGCTTTTGCACAAATGTCGTGGTGGCGTGGAGGTTTAAGACGCCCACTTCCCACGCATGAGGGCGCGGGTTTGAAACCTACCAACAGCAAGTACCAATGTGACTTTTTCCGAGTTATATGTACTTTGTAAGATTATCTAGACACCACTGACAAACGGTGAAGGAAAACATCGTGAGGAAACCTGGGTTTAAAATTTCTAATCATAAGTTTGTAATCGCCAAACCGCATTGAGCAAGCGTGGTGAATAATACTCAAATTTTCTCCGTGTGAGAAGAGGCTTTGCTCAGCAGTAGGCATCTATAGGCTGTTGATGCTGATGAGTTGCTCTTGCGACTGCTCGCCGGCAATGTGAACATCAGCGATCAACTATTCGTATATGCATCTCTTTTACACGCAATGTATATCTATTATACGTTTATTGAGTGAGAAAATAGCCGATAGTTAGTCGTCGTCATCGACGGTGAGACTTTTTTTTTAAGGGGGAAAAATCATCGAATGACTGCTCCCGCCTGGGTGAGGCGGAAGGGAGTGTCAGACTCTTACTGACTAAAAACCACCCCGTTCCTTCTCCTGCACGTCGAGCCGGAGCCCCGGTTACCATCGACGGTGAGACTTAGTAGTATTTAGTATTATAGAGGTAGTGACGGCACATTCGTGTTCTATGGTTATACGCTATGATGATATGAGACTATCCAACGAAGATCAAAGACCACACTAACTATCATGTTTAAACTGATATAATTACAAGTGGAACCGTATTAATGGCACTGAATTGAAGCAAATATCACCACCCCACCCCTTTTCCCACCCAATTTTAGCGTGAAAACGGAATTTGTAGCGGTAATCGCCAATTGTGGCGGTAATCACAACACTGATTTTTGATTACGGTAATAAAAAGGACAATATTAGGTTTCCAGATTGTACATTAAAATCAGTATTCTGGTTTAATTTTACAAAACATTTTGGTGTTGTGAACGTTTTCGTAAATTTGTCGTAATCGTCTATTGTTTTTGATGTTGTAAAATTATCGATTTAACTTAAGTTTAGAGAGAAAATAGCTGTTTAAATTGTTTTAACCTAACTTGGGCTTTTCTATCAAACCCATTCTTACCTTCAACTGCTTATCTACTCAAAGTACAAGATTTTACAGCACAATCCTGGTTTAGGATACTAATTAATTTTATTATGCTCACATAAACTTATTAATCACTCCCTTATATTAAATCACTCCACTAATAACGTCTTTTTGGATCACTATTGGGTGGTAGTTTGTGTGCTTGGTAACAATTAGGTTCATGGTTTATTCCACTGATGGAATTAAATTGCAGCATGCAGTATGCAGCACCGCCCTCCCGCCCGCAGAGCTCATGCAGCAGCGATGCGACTCAAAATACACACAGGACACACAACAATCCATTCGAAGCTCTCTCGACATGTTTCGCTCCACCATGGACCATCCTCAGGAGTTGTGGACTCCAGAGCTCCCGTGGCTCGAATCTATATATAAAACAACTCATTCATTCACATAACTAATTCAATATTAATAATTATAATTCATCAGGTACTTTTATTGTCACTCCTAAATTCACGTTCAAAATAAACATTGTACTGTACAGAGACAATATAAAATCATACATAATACGTAATAATATTTCCCATTTCCCAAATTATGTTCGAAACATGGCCAATTGAGCAACAAAAGGGGAAACCCTTAAAATGTACTATGAAGGTGTTTCCTTATAATTTCTTTGGTAAAAGTAAGTGGCATACCTTCCCTCTTTATAAATGAAATTGTTTCATCTTCACTTGTAATCTGTTACGTGTCTAACAAAGTTTTTGTGTTGTGCTGTGAATTAATTTTGCGTTCTACTGAAATTGTAACGTAGATATTTTACACACATAATATCACGCCTTTTATCCCCGAAGGGGTAGGCAGAGGAGCACATAACGGCATTTAATGCCAGTCTACAATGTAACACCCATTTTTCACTATTTATTTTATGAGTCCCGTGTAATAGGAGGTAAGCCTATTGCCATATACCGGGCACAATTCCAGACTCCGTGCTACTACTGGATTTTATTTTAAAAACCCAGTAATACTTGCCCGGTGATCGCAGTTGCTACCAATCGGCCAACGAGGCGGTCACGTAGATATTTTGTTTGTAAATATACGTTCCTGTACGTATGCACTGATTGTTCTTAAATTTCGGGGGACCTTTTCTTATGTTTTTTTTTTGCAATAACATCATGTTTGTACTTACTGAGAAGAAAGAGTTGTATCTATAGACATGTAAAAAGATGTTTTTTTTTTATAATACCTATCGTGAGACATATTGAATTAACTAAAAATCGCGGTTTACTCACGTGAAAAGGTAAGGTAGGCTGCGCGATATCGCCGTGACCGTGCACGCAGCTCATAAGAAAGAACCCCTGTGTGGTTCGAAACTAGTAGAGCTTTTTTCAATATTTTCACGTGAGTTACCCGCGATTTTCAGTTAATTTGAAAAGAATACTACCTAGTATTTCATGGATTTAAATTATAACCAAAAAATATGTGTAGTATTCAAATCAAATCAAATCAAATCAAATGTCTTTATTTGCTGAGAGGTTTAGTACATAATTAGTGCCTAAGGTGTTATATTCGGTGTTTAACTTTTAAATTTCGAAATATGAATACAATTTTTCAGCCAGGCATAGAATAACTACCGAAAGCAAAAGACATTTACAATATGGAACCAAAACAGAATACAATATACCCTGGCTCTCAAAGACTCAACCAGGGAGCTTCTCAAAAAATATTATAGCACTTACGAGCAAAAATATTTTCCGTTCGTAATATAATCCTCGGTGCCCTCATTGGGATTCGTCCCCGATTGTCGAGAAGTCGTAAAGATCCGCTAAAGTTAAATTAGGGCCACTTGTTACTGTCACCAGGCTTATCTGAACACCGTTTGTTTTTCGATAACACCATCCAATGACGAGATAAAAATAATTTGCGAACGTTGGAGTGAAAAGTTTAATTAATTTTGTACGCGGACCGTTTGCTCCGGATTGATTGGAGGATCTTGATCTCTTAGTGAGCTGTATGTTGACCTGGATTTGATAGAATGCATATTAGTATAATGATTTGTTTATAACTGTTTATGCAAATCAAAAGTCAAAAGTCAAAAAGTTAAAGCATTTATTTCAATTAAACCATTATTTGGTACTTTTTAAAATGTCAACAAATATGAAATAAACAATAGTCTGTCACTATTGTGAGACATACCTGCTAAGTTAACTAAAACCGCGGGTTACTCACGTGACTGACAAAAGCTCTACTAGTTTCGAACCACAGAGGGGTTCTTCTTCGTGAGCTGCGCGACGTCGCCGCGACCACGCACGCTGCTCATGAAGAACCCCTCTGTGAAGTCTGTCCGTCATTAAAGTTAGGTGCTTATCTCGTTCCAAAATGTAGATTCAAATCGAGAACGACGAGCAAGAAACTACATTCGTTACTCTTTTATAAAAAATGTTTTACAATCTCTATAAATTACAAACTTACTAAAATAAAAAACAAAACAAAAATAAATATCCTATAGTCTACTTATAGTCTAACATGGTGCTCACATATGCATACTGACACTCTATAAAAACAGTGCTTCTTTACAAGAAAAACGATACTCTTTGTTTCAATAAAGAAAAAATGGTCGATGCCATAAGGAAACTAGATCGTCTTCATTAGAATCAAAGTATTAAATATTATTCTATCTATTATTGGAATCTGAGTAACTACTGTTATTACTTCGTCAATAGAGTACCATGGAGTGTGAGTACCATTCAATAAACCAATGATAGTTAAAATAGTGAATTTTTGTGTAGCTTTTTTTTCTTCTTCTATGTAAATTAGATGTTATATATGGAAAATAAATTGGTGTAGTGTACCTTTTATTCTCGTTCAGAATGTTTTATGTGCCATTTGTGTATTCTGACTGAGGTCGTCACTCTTAGAATTTAGGACATAAATAGCAATTTTGTTAACAACAATAATGTATAGAAGACGCACTTGTAGAAACTGTTAATAATTTTACATTATTATAGTAATATTGAGTGCCTCGTTGGCCGACTGGTCGTAAGTGCGGTTCCCGGGTCGGGCAAAGTAGGTATTACTGGGTTTTAAAAAATTCTCAGTAGTAGCACGATGTTTGGAATTGTGCCCTATGTATGGCAATAGGCTCACCCCCTATTACATGGGACACATAACATAAACAGTGAGAAGTGGATGTTACATTGTACAGTGGTATTAAGTGCCGTAATGTGCACCTCTACCTACCCCTTCGGAGCTAAAAAGCATGATGTTATGGTGATTGGTGATGTTATAATAATATTTAGTGATAATTTTGTCCTAAGATATATTTATACTATACCTCTCGTGGTGGTTTAGAAGTGTGGGTTCAGAACCTGGTAAATATCTATAAATATGACATTTCTAATGTGTTTGTAATTATTTTATCAGAATGTTTCGACAAACATTTGGTAAAGAAAAATATCGTGAGGAAACCTGGACGTATAATTTCAAATTATAAGTTTGAAATCGCCAACCAGCCTTGAGCAAGCGTGGTGATTAATACTCATTCCTTCTCCCTGAGAAGAGGCCGTTGCTCAGCGGTAATAATGTTGTCAAAGAAACATGCCAGAAAATAATAGCAAAACAAACAATTCCTTTTCCCAGAAACTATTAGAACAGATTTTTGTCTTCAAACAAAATTGTATGTTGATCGGGGGATGAATAAACATGTGTCGGCAGTTTATCATCACGTGTGAGTCGTAAAATTGGGGACGAGAGGGTTACGGTGAGATAAGCCGACGATCTGTCACCGGAATATTATCATATCTGCGGCCTGACGCTGCTTTTTCGTTTATAGGGTCAGGTTGAAGTACTTCTCTTGTTTTCTTTGTCTTTCCTTGCGGTTTCATGTTTTTGCACTTGCATTTAGATGAATGATCATCATTTTTAACCGACTTCAAAAAAGGAGGAGGTTATACGTTCGGCCGGTATGTTGCTTTTTTTTTTTTTTGTATGTATGTACGCGCATAGCTCTGAGATGCGTGAAGTGATTTGCAAAATTGTTGTTTTGTTGGAAAGGGTATACTCCCAAGATGGTCCCATTTCCATGAGGTCAGGATCTGATGATGGGATCCTAGGGAAACCGAGGGGAACTTTCGAAAATTATATGGGCGAGTGATGCGTCTATTATGTTTTTCAATTAGGATTTTGTTGAGTTCTGTTTTACTGAGATAGTAGTGTTTGTCTAGGGTACTTGATGCCGTGTCCGATGCTAGCGGAGGATTACCCTTTAACAGTTTTTATCGGCAGTTAAAGGCTTATTAACCTAATTAGTAGTAATGTAATATGTAGAGGTGGGTCTTTATTGAAGAATTTGGCCGTGCATTGGAATCTTTTCAGGGAACAGAAAACTTGATTTTGTTAAAATTTATGTTATTTTAATAAGGAATCAATAGCTAAGGTTCGAGTATTCAATTAATTCCACATTTTTAACTTTTCACGCCTTTTATCCCCAAAGGGCAGAGGAGCACATTATACCACTGTACAATATAACACACACTTTTCACTATTTATGTTATGAGTCCCATGTAATAGGGGGTGAGCCTATTGCCATATACCGGGCACAATTCCAGACTCCGTTCTACTACTGAGAATTTTTTTAAAACCCAGTAATACTTTGCCCGACCCGGGAATCGAACCCGAGACCCCCTGCCTGTCGCACTTGCGACCACTCGGGCAACGAGGCAGTCAAATTAGTGCACCTAAAATATAGGTATACAAAATCTAATAAATCCCGTCTTCAAAGCCACGGCAATTAATCTTCATTTGGCCTTTTAATCCAAGAAGAGATACAAAATAAATCCAGTCAAAACGTGGGCTCAAGTTTTATGAAAACATTTTCATCAAACGCCATATTTTATTTCATCATTACATCAAACTCATTACGTTTCAAACGACGGACCATTTGAACTCTATTAGTGCTTCAAATACTGATTTAAGTTAAACGTTAATTAATTTACATTTTCCTGAAAGTTTCAGTTCAAAAGGTAGGCGAGATTAAGCAATTAGGTTTAACTAAATAAGCCTTATGAGCAAGGAATAGTAAATTGGCAAGCTAGAGTAAGTATGTTTGCAGACAAGCGCGGTGTCACTCCGTGTTGATCCTACCACTCAAACTTTGAGATTGACACGTACTGGCACAGACACGCTCAAGTAATTCCCTGTGATTAATTAGGCACACTAATTTCCTTGCTTTAGACGCTGAAGTTGACAGCGTTTAAGATTTTGTGATTCTGAGAAATTGTGTCGTGAAACCGTTCTAATGGAGTGCGTTGAAGTTTCCAGTTTAAATCTTTATTTATTACTGCATTTTGTTTGGCAGGTTTGAATACGTCTGTACGAGTCATGTATCGTACAGGGCACGCGCACATTCACGTCAGCACTTTTACATCGCTTTACTCAAATCACTGTATAAAGCGATAGTACACGTTCAGCACTCATATACATTAGTACTCACCACATCAACCTAGATAGCATTAGTTAGTTGGTAGCGAAGTATATAATAAACGGATATTCTTTGACTATCAGTGATTTCTTCCTATCTAAATCTCAAGTTGTGTGCGCCACATTCAGCAGCGCATACAACGTCAATAGATTATTTTTTTAAGGAAACATGAACCGTACTGACTCTTATGAGTACATAAGAGTTACTATATATGCTATGCACTACGTTACATAGTTACCTTAACTTCCAAAAACATTTCACATGTCCCATTAAGTTGAAACTGCTAGAAACAACGCACAACTATCCATCATCATTTATAAACCACAACTTACAAAACTTAGAGAAAAACACGAAAATAACTCACACACGCGAGCGGGGCCGCGGACAAAAACAGGTTCAAAACATAAATCGAGGCGAGGAGGCCCATTTTTATGACGCGTAAAAAAATCTTTATCGAACAATTTCGCCTTTAGTTTCCTGCGAAATAAACGAGTACTGTTTTGTTCCAAATAAATTTATATTCGCCTGTTTTTGCCGCGGTTTGGTACGCGTGGGTGTTCCAGTACCAGCAATCTGTTGATATAAGTTATAGCGTTACATTAGCTTCATATGACCGGCCTGTGGTTGAGAAATCCTCTTATTCCTTTTTTGTTACAACAGTATTTTTTATTTTCACTGTAATGTTTTCAGTTATTTGAGAATCCTTTGTAGAGGAAAGTATTTCAAAAACGCATATATTATTATGTTTTATAGATCAAAACCAACCAAATTGAACCAAACAAAACTATGTAACTAGAGAATTGTATTGTAAACCTGATTGAAAAAAAGTAACCTATGGAGTTTCTTGCTTGTTTTTCTCCATAGGGATTTACACCTTTTTGTTGACGATCAAAGCTGCTATTTTGGACAAGTTGAAATAAATAATTTTGACTTTGACTTTGTTTAGAGTGTCGGTTTGTCATATTGATATGACTGAATTATATGAATATACATGGGATACATTTATACCAAAATAACACAACAAAATAAAATAACATAACATTATTTTATTAGACCAGGAAGGCACTTTTGAACGTCAACAACAAAAAAAAATTAGAAGTGAAGGTAGTTACTCATTCCAAGGTGTAGATTCCTATGGAGAAGAACGAGTAAAAAACTCCATAGGCTACTCTTTTTCAATCGGGTTTACAATCCAATTCTCTAGTTACATAATTTTGTTGGTTCGATTGTGTGAGACAAACGAAAGAGAAACAAAAATATTTATCAAAATGTACGCCAAACATCTTTCATCCCACCTTTTTTAAAAACTTAATTATCAACATTACGTAGAAGAATATAACGATAAACACGAACGAATGATAAACGCCTAAGTGGCACACTTCCTCTCGCATGAATTATTTGCTCGCAATCCCAGGGGCACTACATATTTCTTCGTGATAAAATACTGTATGTCTCTCTCAGCCTTGAGGAATCTGTGTACTCACTCGTCTACTCCGCTCCTTAAATACCGCAAAAAGGAAAATTATTATAACTATTTTCCCTAAAGGGTTGTGCAGGAGGAAAAATGACGATCACTTATTATATTATTGTCAGACATGTCGATGTGAAAAGAAGACTTAGCTGATAAGAACCAAAAGCAATTTTACCGAAATTAATTTGTAGACTAGAAAATTCTCCATTTACTGTAATCAATACTAAGCCCAAAGCCCACGTTACGTTTACTTAAACATGTTATTTCTAAAGACTAAAGGCAAAAGTAAGTAGGTTCAGGTAGGCAGGCAGGCGTATCTTCTGGGAATACTTTCCATCAAAGGAGATCGAGGTCAAAAGCGTACAGTAATTAATTATAAAAATAGAAAGCTAATGTTGATTCAATTAATTGATTGAACCGATTTTCCTTTACAAATATTTAATGTATAAATTGAAATCCATCGTTATTTTTGTGTGGGTACTGGGTATTTAGTAAAAAGTGTATATTTTCTGTAAGGTCAAACTTGCTCAACATTTTATATGCTTTATTCCACGAATGGTTATAATAACCAAACAAATAAAGGCTTCTATAGCCCTTCAATAATATAATAATGTCGTAGTGGCACGCAGGTTAAGACACCCGCTTCTCATGCATGAGGGTGCGCGTTCGAAACCTACCAACAGCAAGTACCAATGTGACTTTTTCCGAATTATATGTACTTTCTAAGATTATTCAGACACCACTGACAAACGGTGAAGGAAAAACATCGTAAAAAAACTTAAACTTATAATTTCTAATTATAAGTTTGAAATCGTCAACCCGCATTGAGCAAGCGTGTTGATAATGCTCAAAGATTCTCCGTGTGAGAAGAGGCTTTACTCAACAGTGGGCACTTATAGGCTGTTAATGATGAATATAATCTTAAAGACCTTCTGAGAATAACCTCAACTGAAGGCGTGCGTATAATAGACAAGCCTCAAACATAGAGCACTCAAATTGAGGTTCGTATCCCACATCGAGATACTGTTGTTCTAGCAATGGAAACTTTCATCTCGGCGAGTCAATGCTAGTCTTACAAACAACTACAATATGCAAGGAGGGTTACATAACCGTTAGTATGTACAAAATCCCCGGTGCACTACGTTAGGGTTGAAGTTTTACTAGTAAAATGGGGTGGAATTTATTTTACGCGCACCGCAACAGCGTGAGTTATATGCGCTAGTGAATGTAGCTCAGCACTCTGTAGTACTAACAGCTGTTGTACGAACAAACGAACGAACGAAATACTGAACGATATTAGACTTGTGAGAATTGAATTTTACCGGTTACATACCTACCTAAATTGCTAAACTTATGAAAATATCTCTATAGTTTGTAATGTTTGGTAACCTTTACAAACGAAAACTTGATAAACCGTAGTGGTTTTTTTTAAGAATAGAAAATCACCCGATGTCTTCTCCTGTTTTGCTCCTATCATCATATAATTTTAGGTTTACATAAACATATTACAAAAACGACTCCAAACACCTATCATCACGATACGATATCGAGAATGTCCCCCCGCCTTACATTAACCATGGGCCGATGGTAAACGATAAGTACCTACGTATCTGGCTAATATTTTCCTCCATAAGGCAATTAAACCAATCGCTTTGTCACCCACCTAGCTTAAACGGCGCGACTCTTATCTAAATTACCCCACTAAAGTATCCGATATACGGCAACTCTCACAAAAAAATCTCCCTGTAAATAGTAATTATAAATCAATATAAAAAACATTACTAGCAATATTAAGCAGAATTAAAAGTCTTCCCCAGTCTTCCCAATTCCTGAATCTCTAACGATCCTCAAACTCCTAATCCCCAAAAGGCCAGTAATGCACTTATAATGCCTTTGGTGTTCCAGGTGTCCATGGGCGACGCCGATTGCTTACCATCAGGTGATCCGTCTGCTCGTTTACCGGCTTATGGCTTATACCATAAAACAAATCTCTATTCCACCAATCTAGCTCATTCGTTTTATACCCATAATGTAGTTGTAGAGAAAGCATTAATATTGTATGGTCATCAAGATTAACAGTGTGCACCAAATATAAGGAGCCAGTGATTTTAAGACACAGGTGGTGAGTTTTCGGTCAACGTGGAGAACTAAGAAAGAAGCCTTTGTCCAGCGGCGGACGTCTTCTGGCTGTTAATGATAATGAAGATGACCAAATATCAGATCGATATGTGATCATTAAGACGGTAGGATCCCAATTATTAAATTTGACCCAAACAAACCAGCAAATAAGGCAAGGGGCAAGCTAAATAAAACCGTTTAAAAATTGAATAAAAAAAATAAACGCGTGAAAGAAGCGATGGCTTTATCCGATATATTATTCCCGTTGGGGTTACCTGCAACTTTTTAACATATATCGTTGCATTTTACAAGATAAGCAGAAAGTTCAGTCTTGAGATTTATGACAGCTATTTCTACACGCCTGTATGTAGTTTTTGAAATAGTATGAAACTAGTTATAGTTTAAGAGCTAGCAGTAAAAATGAAGCAGTCATAAAATTCGGAAACGTGCTTCGTAAATATTTAAAAAGGATTAAATATTTAGAGAAGTAAATATAAAGTAAGAACTAAACAGAAATTTGAAAGAGAATATATTTTTATGATCAATATTATTTCAAACGTAGGTGTAAAACTACAACTAATAACCGTAAACATCATTTCTTTTCTCTTTTATAAAATCTTTTAATTATGTTTTGTTTTTATTCTGATTGTATTTTTTATTTCTATTGTAATAATCCTTGTTTTCGTGTTCCAATGGCCAAATAAATGCATTTTCTATCTTTCTTTTATCTTTCTTTCTTTCTTTTTTTCTTTCTAAACAACCATTCTGTTTTCAGGTCAGCAAAAAAAAATGTTAAACGAAAACTATAACAATGCGTAATAAAAACATATATATTTACTTTTATTTTGTAACATTTTTGTTACAATTGTCAAACACCAAACAATTACAAAAAAACAACCAAATATTATTAAAATTTATCGACACTGAACAAAAGTGTTCATCTTTCTACGACAAAACAAATTACATAATCCTTTAGCAGCGAGCTCCTGGACTACCGCAACTAGGTTACGAATTGCTGAATGTGGTAAAAAAACGTAATTTACGAGAACATGTTCCAGTGTACGGACCGACAAGCGGTGGTCTTTGCTTGTTTATGTATTACAGTTTTTGTTCAGCGGTCATTGAACTTGTGATGGTTAGTAGGACGTAATCTATGAGGCTTCTAATTTGCAACTTTGGCTTCGTAAGTTCTATTTTTAAGGTCGTGGTGGATCATTGTTGGAGATACGGTGGAATTACATAATCTGTGAATGAGTAGGCAGGGATTTTTGCAGTACATTTTTCAGTGATTCCTTTTTGTGTTTAAAAATCTTAGAATCCAATTCAAGCACAGGCCTAATTAATTATGTTCTATAATCTTTGATCGCTTAGATAGACAAAATTGCCATTGCAAAAAATATGACATACGAAATAAAAACTAAAAACAAATAACACTAGTAATTCTTCAACAGTAGAACCATTGACATAGCTATTCAAAATTGAAAACACGACACTCCTAATTAATAAACGTTATTATTTTAATTAATCATAAGTCAAATACCATGTATTGCTTTCACCCCCTAGTGAGCACAAATCAATACAACTCCCACCCCTAATCACACCCCTCCCCCTTCCCCCACGTACTCCACAAAACACATTAAACAACTTTACATACATACTATTTCACTTTCGCTCCGAACGCTGGATCAGCGTTTCTCAATCTAAGACCGTACTATATGACTGACATTAGGTACTAATGCAGAAAATCGATTTGGCTGAACATTTTCATATTCGTTCGTTGGATTTGGACTGAATATTGGATGATGATGATATTATGTTAATTTAGGAAGGGAGCGTTAATAATAAAAGTAACGTGGTTTTTATAATAACGATAAAATGTCTGAATATTAAAAGATGCTGTTGGTTTCAGCTTTTAGAACCAATAGTACAGCGGGTTAGTAGCTTTATGCTACAATCCTACTGTACAGGACTACTTAATCCTAATGACTACACGCTAACGTTAACCTACACTATCCTAGCTAATCTAACACTTATCCTATCCTATCCTAGCTATTCATCCTATCCTAGCTTTGCCAAGCGTGATATTTATTATTCACTAGCTGTTACCCGCGACTTCGTCCGCGTGAAATAACGACTTCTGTATAAATTGGGTTTTTTAAATTAGTCTTTATCAAGGTATATTCTATGGCTGTACAACTGGAACAAATATCATCACAATCGATTCAGTACCTGGGTTGAATTTATTTTCGTCGTTTCTAAAATAAACAATCCCATAGAGGTTTTACCCGTACAGTGCTCGTGAGGTTTCACTATTCTATGTTTGCAAATCAATGTTGTATCGCATTTCAATCAAATAAATATAGTGATTTTAACAGCACAGTTCCCGGTTTCGTGGGTTTTTCGGGTTAAAAACTTTTAGATGTCCTTTCCCGGGAACTATCGCTGCACCGAATTTCACCAAATAGGTTCAATAGTTTAAAAGGTAAGAGCCCCTCTTTATTTTAACGTCCTTGGTCCTGGTTTTTTAGCAAATAGTTTCCGTCATTTTGGGATTTCCTCTCTCCTATAATGTGACCTGATATGTACCGGTGCGACGTGCGTTACTATCGCAAACATTTAAATGAAAAAGTAGGTATTCTGATATTAGGTTAGTTACATTATGATACATGTACTTTAATGTTGATATTAATGTCCTCTATAAGACTTAATACATCACTTGGCTCTATTGTTTATAATTTCCACAGCTTAATCAATACCAATAATAAAAGGAGTTTTTTTGGTAGTTTTTCACACATCGGGTTGTCATTACCTAAAGGAGATTTTTTTTGAGGTCGGAAAATCATCCAATCACTTCTCCCGCCTTGGGTTAGGTGAGAGGGAGTGACAGATTCTTACTGACTAAAATCCACTCCGTTCCTACTCCTGCTCGTCGAGCCGGAGCCCCGTCAACTCGTTAGGCCTCCCGCGGCACCGTATCGAGCATCAGCCCTACTGGGCTCCATCTATGATGGTGTCATAGCTCTGTAAGGCGCGCGCCGTATGCACGGGACTGGTTCTGGTCGGGTGGCGAGCTACCCTTGCTCTTCGTCTACAGACCCGCACTTACGGTGGCCGGTGGCCGGCCGATCTCCGACGCCCAGAGTGTCTCCCGCGACGGCTGGGGCGTGAGGAAGTTCATTCCCTCACACGCTCCGCTTTCTCCTTGGCAAGCATAACTGCTTCGCAGAAAGATGCGACTGCATCCCAATCCCCCTCGCTCCATGGCCTGAACCAAAGCCGAACGCGAGAGGTCACCGTTTCCTACATCCCTGAGAACACGGCGGTGCTCAGCCCATGCAAGGTACACCGCCACGGTATGCTCCACCGTGTTCTCCGGGCGGTCCTTGCATTGATGGCCTCTCTAAAGCCACTTTTAAAGAAGGGACTTTCCGCTGCAATGACAGCGAGCCCAGCCTTTGATTACCTAAAGGAGTGTTTCGCTGTGTAAGTGAGGTTACCGGAGGCCCAATTACCCCTCCCCCATCCCCTCCAATCCCTGACAATCATCAAATTACCAATTCCCAAAAGACCGGTAACGCACTTCTAGCACTTCTGGTGTTACAGGTGTCCATGGGCGGCGCAGATTGCTTACCATCAGGTTATCCGTCTGCTCGTTTACCGGCTTATGCCATAAACAAACAGCAAACTATCATAGTGAATTTGGCCTTGACGGTCTAAAATGAAAAGGACTAATATTATTTTTTAGCTATGTGCATTTAGCTAGTTTTTTTGATATACATATAAAAAATACGAATTCAAGTAAAATGAAAATATTTTATTCGTGGTTTTATCTCCTTAGACTGCTGTCAACCTCTTTGCATACCTTAATATTAATACCATAGTATAAAAAAAATCTATGACACATTGACTTTGTAAACTCACTTGTCACACAAATGTCAGATGACTTAAGAAATGTATACTAATAATATAAATTTGTATGTGCTTGTTTGTTTGTTTGTCCGTATTTCACGACAGAACGGAGTCAGGAAGGTTTTTGATTTGAGATAGTTGAAAAGATGGAGAGTATCATAGGCTACTTTTTGTCTTTTTCTAACCCCCTTCCACTTCCGTGAAACAGAGGTGAAAGTTTGTATGGGGTATTTTGCAATTTTCAATGTGGAAAGCTAACAATTGGTATGCGGGTTATTTGTGACCAGCATAGAATCGTGCATCATTTCATTTTTTTATTGTAAATGCTGTGAGGGAAGGCCCTCACCCCATTAAAAGAACGCGAGAGAAGCCGCAGACAGAGGCTAGTCTATGAATAAATTGTATTCAGTCAATTGAATTCGTATTTTGTCTTTAAAATCCCTGATCCCTGATGCAGCTGAATACTAATATTATTCCTTGAAAACCCACAGAACTTTATTTTTATACGTTGATGCCAAAATATATTATGGAAGTAGGACGCCATAACAATTACAAATCATCAGGTTGGTTACCATAGTAATGTTACCTGTCAGATATCCGTTTTCAGGTTTTCAGATAAATCGTAATAATTATTCTTAAAAATCGACATAGTGAGTCGAAATTTCAAAAACGCTAGAACAAATGTTTTATTATTTTTTATCAAGTGCTTAAATATAAAATTTCATGGTTTTATCTTTAAAAATTATGAAATCCCATACAATTCCCCCCCCCCCCCCCTTTTAACCCCTTACAATTCCTTTTTCGCGATAAAAAGTAGCCTATGTTTTATATCGGGGTCTAGAATATCTGTATACCAAATTTCATTCAAATCCGTTCTGTAGTTTTGGCGTGAAAGAGTAGCAGACAGACAGACAGACAGAGTTACTTTCGCATTTATAATATTAGTTAGGATTATTTATTATATATAATAGTATACTTATATAAAATGGTTTTGATAAAGTTAAATAGTCATATACCAGCCTGCAAGCCTTAACCTATTTGAGCATCCGATTTTGTGCTTATCTGACAAAATTAAAAAGTAGTGAATCCAAGTAACCCGAGAACATAACATAACACATACAAAATTCATAACACGAGTACACTTGAGGACCAGTGACCTAGATACTTCTCACCATTTCTCAATATTCAGTGAACGCGGCGTTCTCGCTGTCACTGACACCCGACGCTTAATTAATGTTTATATTAAGAGAAATAATATAATTATGTAAACTGTATCGATAGCCAACAGACGGTTGAGCATATTTTTGACAAGATTATCTTTTAGATAACTCCTGCGTAACATAATACCATACATTTATTAGAACAAGGCAAAGTATTCTTAATTGTACATCCGCGGTTACAATTTGAGTCTTACGTAAGGGATGAATAACACTAAACACAATTACTAACTGCCTCGTTGGCCGAGTGGTCGCAAGTACGACTGCCGGGCAAGGGGTCTCGGGTTCGATTCCCGTGTCAGGCAAAGTATTACTGGGTTTTTAAAAATCTCAGTAGTAGCACGGAGTCTGGAAATGTGCCCGGTATATGGCAGGCTCACCCCCTATTACAATGAAATCATAACATAAATAGTGAAAAGTGGATATTACATTGTACAGTGACATTAAGTGCCGAAATGTGTACCTTTTCATACCCCTTCAGGGGTAAAAAGGCGTGATGCTATGTGTTATGTTACAATTACTAACCTAGAATTTGAATTTGTCTAAATGAGTCTGAACGTAATTCTAGTAGTCTCAACCACAACACAACTCTAACCAATAATACAATACAATAAGGAACTGAACACTAGACTGACGCAACAAGACCTGAAACCAACACAAATGCAACGCAATATACTTTTATGATTAAAAATAAACAAGTAACTCATAGTGCACCAGCAACAATAGAAATCTTTACTTCTTTACTTATATTATAAATCGGAAAGTGAGTTTGTTTGTTTGTTTGTTTGTTCCGACTTCACGCCGTAACTACTAAACCGATTGCATTGAATTTTTGCAGACGTAATGTTAATAGTCTGTATTAAATAATAGGGTACTTTTTATCCCGAAAAAAATTGATATTCCCGATTAACAAAAGTATTGGTATAGATGGCGCTGTATGTATTGGTATATGTCACATAGGCTACTTTTTATCCTTTTGTGACGCGAGCGAAGCTGCAGGTAAAAGCTAGTATAACATATAGTGGAACATAAATAAAAATGTTTACAACTGTTGGTTAGTTCTGCACTAATGCACCTGTGACCTCTAGATATTACGGTAACACAACGGGAGAGGGCAACCACCCTGACCTCTTTCTATTAATGCTTGTGAATGCATGGGGAGATAAAAAATTCTTTGGAGACTTTTGACAAGTTCAGGAGAAAGTTGAATGTTTTCAAATCAATGGGTCTATTTCATAACATAACATAACATCACGCCTTTTTATCCCGAAGGGGTAGGCAGAGATGCAGACAGAAGTAACACCCACTTTTCAGTATTTATGTTATGAGTCCCATGTAATAGGGGGTGAGTCTATTGCCATATACCGGCCACATTTCCAGATTCTGTGCTACTACTGAGATTTTATTTAAAAAATCCAGTAATAATTTGCCCGACCCGGGAATCAAACCCGAGACCCCTTGCCCGGCAGTCGCACTTGCGACCACTCGGCCAACGAGGCATTTCAAGCTGAATATAATTATATTATCAGATTTTTATAAAAGTGTATGTCAAAGTAAATGAGCTATTAGATATGAGGCACAATTTGATAAATAAATAATCATGTTAGTACAAAGAAGAATAAATCTTACTCGTGTAAGATATTAAATACTATGTATAGATAACAATTCATCATCACTATTACCTATGAATAACATATCTATAATACTTCTTATCACCTCTACTTACCAATACCGTTAACTGGAAAACCGCAGTTAACATTGAAAGTACCAATAAATTAAAACGTTCTATTACTACAAACGGCAGCGTGCAACAACGTACGTGATGTCGTAGCGCGTAGCAACTGTGCTACGACTACGAATGCTACGCGCTACGACACGGCTACGGGCTGATTCCTCTATCGTACTTTTACACTTATTCATGTGGTACCGATTAGTTAGGTTTTATGGGCTGCAGGTGAAAATTAAGATAGTTTTGGCTTTTTGACTGCCTCGTTGACCGAGTTGCAAGTGCGACTCGTGCAAGGGGTTTCTGGTTTGATTCCCGGCTCGGGTAAAGTATTAATGGGTTTTTATAAAAACGATAGTCAGTAGTAGTACGGAGTCTGGAATTGTGCCTGGTATATGGCAATAGATTCACCCCTTATTACATAGAACTCATCCTTACTTATATTATAAATCGGAAAGTGAGTTTGTTTGTTTGTTTGTTTGTTCCGCCTTCACGCCGTAACTACTAGACCGATTGCTTTGAAATTTTGCAGACGTAAAGTTAGAAGTCTGGATTAAATAATAGAGTTCTTTTTATCCCGGAAAAAATTGATATTTCCTAGGAATAACAAAAATATTGGTATAGATGGCGCTGTATATACTGGTAAATATGGCGTTGTATGTCATTTAAAACCAGTCAACGAATTACCTACTTATTGGAAAAATCTAAATAGCGCGATATAACCGAATTCCACGCGAGCGGAAAGCTATTTGTTTCTTTGCCTGTCTTAAACGGCAGAACGGAGGTACTAATTAACGTGATTTTTTAACTGAATGTAGTTGAACGGATGGATAGTCACATAGGCTACTTTTTATCCTTTTGTGACGCGAGCGTAGCCGCGGGTAAAAGCTAGTAACATATATAATGTAGAGTGGATGTTACATTGTACAGTGGCATTAAGAGCCGTAATGTGCACCTCTGCCTATCCCTTCAGGGGTAAAAGGCATGATGTTATGTCATGTTATATTTTTGGCTTCTTGACGCTTTGCTCAGCTAAAGTAAACCGATGTCTCAATAGCAAGACATTAATTTTAAACCAAATTAATAAAAATGTATCACATTTTTTTATTATATTAAAAAAGCATAACATTTCAATCAATAACTTTTAACTGGAAGTATAACCAACCAAACAAGTGATACTATTGTAATTAAACGATTTTATAATTAATTACTTAGTTAGTTATATTGAACAGAACAAACGCACATTACAGCAGTGATGACGCAGAAAAAAAAGAACGACCTGTCATCTGTCATTATACAAGGTATTGTTTTAAAGCCGCGTCATTTTCTAGGAGGTAACTTGGCTATCGATTCTGAGTCCGAATCAATAAAAAAATTGTAGGTAAATATTTTTAATTTTTCTGTAATTTACGGAAATTCGTAATTGCGAACTACACGCCGCCGTCTTGTAATTAGCTTTATAACGCGGCTTAACACACACAAACTCAAACATATAATTGATATTATTCCTAATTCCATAAAACTCGAATAAGAAGCATTGCTGTCGCTTTTTCTGAAATATTGTCCAACTTAAACGATTTATTATAGCCGTATTTTTAACTATTGACCCGAAATTTTCTCTTACATTGAACCTATATGACTTCTGTGACATGCCCCCGAGAAATGACACGGCTTCAAAACTACACCTTGTATAGAAAAGAACGCGCCAATTTCAAATTACTACAACAGATACAATATTCAAACTGTACTATTTGTATGACAAAACAGAGTTACAAATAATGGAACTATACAAAACCATTATTAATTAAATAGTTGACGCTAACAGAAATGATTTGGTTCACAATAATACAATGTACATAAGGTGAACATAGTCTGTATGTAATTAACTGGATACCAATAAAACTGAACTAGTCAAAACCACGGTGTTGCCACAACCCTGTCAATACAATTTAGTAGTAATTAAACATTACTGTGGAACTAATTATGCAGTTTAATTGTGAAGAGCTTGCTTAAATGTTAATGTTATTGGAATCGTGATTATTCATTTTATTGTATCTAGTGTTCTTTCTCATAAAAAGTTTATTATCTCATAGAAAGGTTTCGTAAGATATAATCGACCTACTTATAATATTATGATACTTATTTTTTTATAATTGATTTATTTATTTATGTTTTTTTTAGGGGGGGGGGAAATCAACGAATGGCTGCTCCCGTCTGGGTGAGGCGGAAGGGAGTGTCAGACTCTTACTAACTAAAAACCACCCTGTTCCTTCTCCTGCACGTCGAGCCGGAGCCCCGGTTACCCATTAGGTTCTCCGCGACTCCGAATCGGGATCGGCCCTATTGGGCCCCATCTGTGGTGGTCTGATGGCTCTTTGAGACGCGCGCGGAACGCGACGCGCCGTACGCTCGGGTCTGTTTCTGGTCGGACGGGGAGCCACCCATGCTCACCGTCCGCAGGCCCGCGTTTATTTATGTATTGATCAAGAACAACAAACAGTAGTATAATATTAATATAACACGAGTAAGTAAAATAATAGATTTAACAAATACAGTCCTCACGAAATTGCCACGGATTACCATAAATCTACTTAGTAAATACAATGGGGCAAACTTAAAGCTACCATCCATATAAACACAGGAAAATTTGAATTACAGAATTACTTTTTCTTGGGATGGTTGTTACATAGACTGATTGATTGATGGTCCGATGTTTGGTGGTTAGCTACTATCTCGCCTGGTGGTAAGCGATGATGCGATTTACGATGGAGCACGTCATCCCATAAGCAACCTATTCACTCGGGCCTTGAAGACACCCTTCAGGAAACCACAGTATGGCAAAGAATTCCACTCCTTAGCTGTACGTATGTACAAGGAAGCTTGATGCGAAGCTTCGTCCGTGTGAGTAGGATTTTTTTCAGAAAGTATCAGGATTACGTAATAATATGAAATTCTTTCGTATTAAGATATGTCAATAACTTTTAATTTACTATTTATAACAACAAAATTAACAACGACGACAGTGAATTGCACAAAAAAACATTAAAAAACTATGCTGCTTAAATAATTATGGTACGCGCATCATTCACTTAGATTTAAATTTCATCGTGTCATAAAAAGCTGAGTGACACTTCGAACATTATAAAAAAGGTTAATTATTAACAATAAAAAATAATATCTCATCAAAAGCATGACACTCTCTCACCTTTTAATAATTTCATTTTATGAAAATGAATTTTTAACTGAATGACATAGGTACTGTCATCTCCATAAAAAGACATTTAAAAATATAACGACAGAAAACGTAATTTATTTAATGCAAAACGTTTCTTAGAACAGGCACAAAAAATGCGTAGGTAATTAAAAATCTAAAGGGACAAAAATATCCTCTACAGGGACAAAAATATCTTTTAAAGGAAATTTAGCACCAGTGTTAAATGAAAAAAGGGGAATTTGAAACGATACGCCCCAATGAATGGCCTATAGGGGTTTATTTACTTAAGATCATTATTCAACCGTTAAAATATTAAATTATTTGCATCAATAACATTTCTTTATTTTTGTTAATAGACTTGTTACCAAAATTAAGTTTTATCAAAGTTTATAATCAAATCAACATTCTCTCACAGTTCTGGATTCCATTGTAATCAATCAGTTTTCAATTAATCAATCAATATCTTTACTGTGTAATTATAAATAACCACAATATGTAATTACGAAGTAATCACATCCAGTTGCAATTTTAAACCAATCTGTTATGTATGACAACAACATCGAATGATGTTTCTGCATAAATAAAATCTCAATCGATCATAATGACAGGTAAAACAGATTCGATGTCGTCCATTTTAAAATTTTCCATCATAACATTAATTTCTTGTATACATTAAGGGAAATGTAGATATAAAACTATAAATGTAGATATAAAAATATTTATAGACTGCCTCGGTGGTCGAGTGGTCGCAAGTGCGACTGCCGGGCAAGGGGTCTCGAGTTCGATTCCCGGGTCGGGCAAAGTATTACTGGGTTTTTTAAATAAATTCTCAGTAGTAGCACGGAGTCTGGAATATGCCTGGTATATGGCCATAGAACTCATAACATAAATAACAAAAAGTGGGTGTTACTTCTGTGTGCACCCCTTCGAGGATAAAAACAGACAGAATATTTTCTCCTGAGTCGTGGATGCATTTACAAATATTCATTTTCACATAAACATGACTCCCAACCTCGAAGCAACAATTTGCGAATCACACAAATAATTGCTCCCCGTATCATATTATAGACATATAATTCTCACTTGAAGGTTTTTTTATCCTTTCAAATAATAAATAATAATAATACTACTTTATCTAAAAGTGTAATAAAAACTTTCAAGTAACAGCTTTTTGCTTAAGCAATTACTAAGAGTTTAAGTTATTAAACACAGGATTTATATTTAAACTTCAGTTACTAAGTTTAAGGTAATTAGTTTAAACTATACTTCATTAGCGTTTATAAAAACCTTCTTTATAACTAGTATAATAATTAAAACCTTGTTTAAGGGCCAGCGTTCGGCACTATCTCGTTTCGTAGTAAGCAATGATGCAGCCTAAAATGGAGCATGCCTGCTCATATGCAACCTATTCACTCGGGTCTTGAAAACAATCTGATATACCCTTCAGGAACAATATGAACGTAACACTGTGTTAAATAATTTAATTGTTTCGTCAGGTATAGCTTATCATACGGACCTTGTGGAATCTAGAACAAATTTCCGTGCGTTTAGGCGCTTTTGCGTCTATTATTGAAAGCAAGTATAACAGCTCACACATAGGACCCACTTAGTTTTTAGTCAAATTTCCGTGGTGCTTGTACAGTCTCTTCTTTCTGCCATATAGCTTAATTTATTCGGTCCCCTGCAGTAACTCACCGAGGGAAGTGAAAACTATAATTTTTTCTTCTTCTCCTCTTATAATATCTTCTGATTCACTTCGTTGCGGAAACCAAGACAGTTACTCATGTCCCTGGGACGCGCTGGACTTCAATGTTCCGGTGTTTTCTTAAAAAGTCAAAAAAGTCAAGTCTGGCTTACAGGAGTTGCAGCGGTTTTGGGAGGTTGTGGCGGGCTTGTCCCACTAAAAAAAAATTACCCTTCAGGATATACAGAGTCTAGTAAACAATATCACTTCTTAATTCAACATAATCAAATTGTTTTTTTAAGTGTGTAAATCAAATTACGTAACTAGGTTCTATAGTAATTGCCAGCTGTTTTGTTGGTTTCTTGTGGCTTAGTTAATCGAGTGGTAGTGGCTAAGCAACTGTCAAGCAATGATGCTCTGGTTTGGATCAGGGAGTATCACAGATAGTATATAGTCCAAAATAGTTAGGGTGTGACTATAGACGATTATTATTGCTACTTATTTATTACGCCCCAATTAATGTAAGTCAGATAGCATCAAGACTTTGCCGATCCAAAAATCAAACTATGATTTTCACTAAAACAACAACATCATTCGAAAAACAAACACCCACACATTGAACGAGAAAAAAACCGTCGACTAACCGCCTGTAATCCAAAGCTTTAATCCAAGGTCACCGACTAAAAAACAAGGAGGTTTTTGTCGCCCTTCCTTCTGCCGACGACTTAGTAATTGAAATGATAAATGCGACTCTCGGATACGTGCGGACGAGTACCTAATTATAAATAATGAATGAATGGATCGCGACAACGATGTACAAACGGTTGGAGTTCATTATGAAGGATTAGAGGGCACAGATTTCAGAAGTGTTCACTTAAATGCCTGTTTAATCTTGCATCGCATTTGCTTGAGATCTTCATTTTGTTAAATTATTAAGTTATGTTTTTGGATTTGAATTAATTACTGTTTGACTTTGAGTGATTCTTACTTTTACGTCTCACTGCTAAGCATCAGATTCGTTTCTTGATTATTGTAAAAGAGATTTAAGCATTTTGTCATAATAGGGTAGATGACTAATTTTTATTTTGTAGATTATACATATTAAAACATTACACATGTATTTTTAATTTTTTTACAGAAACGAATATTTTTGATGATATACTGATTTCAAATGTCACATGACCTCACTTCTATGTACATTTTATATACGTAGAAATTACGTTTTAGCCCCCACTCCGAAACCTTGATTCGTTATATCTAAGTATCATTTTATTATGCAACAAAATACGTGTCTAATATTTTTTCATTATCTAACTGACGGACTAATTAGATTTTTAATTTTCTTACCCCGTCAACTACCCAATTATGATCCAAAAGATAGGTACTTTTAGTTTGCTTAATATAAATGACTGCACGGTTGGCGCGGTAGCTAAGCAACCAGCTGATTCGATTCTCGCACGGAGCAACACTTTGTGAGATCCACAAATTGTTGTTTCAGGTCTGGGTGTCATGTGTATGTGAACTTGTATGTTTGTAAACGCACCCACGACACAGGAGAAAATAACAATGTAGGGCAATAGTTTAAAAAAAATTAAAAGTAGATAAGTGAATTGGTTTGAGAAAACCATTATGATTGTCTGAGATTTCGAACTCGAAAAATACCATTTTCAAGGAATATAAAATAGTATTTTTCTTAGACAATGTTAAAACAAGTAACTAATCCGTTTTAATTATGAGGAAAAATAACAGAGAACTGATAATATTGCTTGGAGGCTTGAAGATACGGGAAACGGCAGCTTTAAAGGCACAGATAATGAAAAGAAAAAACAACAATAAGATTTTAGATATCCCGTTTGTTATTCAAGGTTAACTAGATCTAATAAGTTGAGCAGACCAAAACTCCACTGCAATGTCTAGGAGTCTTTAGTGTGATACCTGAGTAAAAGTTGATTGAATTACTGTATGTTTCATATTCATTGATTTCCAAAAGGCCAGCAACGCATTTGTAATGCCTTTGATGTTTCGAGTGTCCATGAGCGACGCCGATTGCTTACCATCAAGTGATCCATCGGCTCGTTTACCAGATTATCATAGAAAAAAAACACCTGACAACCCTCAACAAATAATATACGCGGAATTGCGTATATTATTTGCACGTAACTTGCCATTTTGAGTCCATTAAGAAAATATCATGAATATATCCAAAAAAATACTATAGACTATGGTTTTGACTAAATAATTATTTCATTAACACCAAAACCCGGACGTAGGCATCCATCCCAATTTGTCACGCCTCTTTTGAACCCCTAAAGAAATATAGTGTCAAACATCAACATTAGTTAAAAGGCCCCCACTGCCGCAACTCTTGACAAGATTAAACAGGCTTTAGGGGTCTCAAAAAGGGTTCCAAGGGACCTGTTAAAAAGCAGCTTTAATAAATTATTTAGTGTAAAAGCATTAGAACGATGTAATAGATAATTATTCAAACGGTGTTAATGGTATTGTACAACTTAAAAAAAAACCATAAAAACGCAACATTTGGTTTCAAAATCTTCATATATATAATTCTTCTGTGAGTGTGTATGTCACTGAACTTCTCTCAAACGACTGGACCGATTTTGATGAAATTTTTTGTGTGTGTTCAAGGGGATCTGGGAATGGTTTAGATTCACAAATCAGGTCGGCAGATGGTGCTGCAGTCGATGTTTAGGTTATTTATCCTAAACAGCTGAACTAATTTGAATGAATTTTTGTTTATACATTCAAGTGGATATGCAGGACAACGTCTGTTGGGTCCGCTAGTATCTTATATGTTACAGTGATACAATTCATCTAACACCATTCAAGAACAGTGGGTACTGGTAAAGTCTTTAGGAAAAACCACTTTTTGTATCCTGGGTAATTGTCAGAGAGCAATACTCGTTTCATTTCATTCCAGGAAACGTGTACAAACATTTCTGGGAAATGATAGCTTCTAACAATTGAAACGAATGCTTATCTGCCCACACATACTCCGTGCGAACCCCAAAATTTTCATAATAACATCAAAATCTAGGTCAAATATTATAACACTTTAAACATCCAGCCGCTTAAAGCAGACTACATTTAAAGCGCAAAAAATTCTATTACCTAACAAACTAAGCTTGAATAAAGCGCTAGTTAAGATGTAAATCAGGAATATTCTCACCAAAAGGTACTGATAACACAGTTAAGAGGTTTAAATGTAATCCTTCCGAAACAAAGAGCTGCTGAGTGTTCTACGGAAGAATTTCAGGTAAACGAGGTATTAATCTTGCAGATCTTGTCGCTTTCATGTTTGAATCTTGCCTTTTTGTCACAATTTATCACGGTTCTATTTGAAATGAACGAAAATGTTCTCTATCTGCGCTTTTCATCTTTTATGCACCCGTTTATAAAAGATTTCGGAATACAAACAATTGTTCGTTTAATTACAACTGAGCAGAATAACATGATTTAAATAAAATTATTCAAAATGTATTCCAAGAAATGTAATAAGGAAATTTTAATTCGGTAATCCACAGGATTCCAATCAAGCTCCGCCTTCAGAAACCTATTCAAACACGCTTTAACAGCAATATCAAGTCAATCAACATCCAGGAAAAGTAAAGTAGGTCACTATTTCTATATAAATTTCTATATAATTACTTATAAATACATTAATTTTCGCATCAAAACCGAAAACTGGGATCCGAAGTAACTTTATGAAATAACAAAACAAGCTCCTCGGGAGCCCACAATAAATATTCTTGCAAACTTCGCCACTGAACTAAAAACTTACAATATCCACGATAACCGGTTCAATCCGCCTTAGACCGGTCCAAACTTGCCAGGACCGGTCCAAACTTGTATTAGCCAAGTTCATTTCACGGAACTATGGTTGGAGTATAAATTTTTCATAAAACTGACGTCGGAATTAAGTGGTTCCGTACTTTTTGATGAGGGTTTGCAACTTGCTGGCAAGTTGTGAGTTACTAATTTATCTGAGGAAAGTCTGGACCCGACTCAATGTTATGTGAGAATTTTCAATGGTTTTTACTCATGGTTATTTTATAATGTAGGTGATAGAGGAACATACGTGTTAACGGAGAGTTGTGTAATTAAGTATATGTAGTTTGAGATCATTAGTTTATGTGTTTAATACGTTTTATCGGTTATGTGTGAAAAGCTATCATGGAGTTTTCTAAACAGTATAGTTTGCTCTAAAATTAAACAATTAGTTCGTCGAAATGGAATAAAATGAGGAAATATCAAAATTATTCCACTCCATAAAATAAATATAAGTATATCTCATGACTTCAAGTGGCTTACCTTGAATGATGGAATTATAGCTTTCAAGGAAGGTTTGAATGTTTACGTTAAATTAAATATCTACCAAAGGTCAAAAGGGCAGAAGTCACGGCATGTTATCAATGAAAAACACTCTTGTTGTTATTAATTTAAAGATCTAAATACAATATTTATATTAATTTCTGCGACCTCATTTTTCTTCTTTGAAAAAATGTTGTTGCTTTTATTTATTTGAGTAATTAAAAGATTTTGTTATGAAAATAGATCAATCCATTTTATAATAAATTATAATCTGTAAGCTTGATTGATAAAGATTGCATAAGTATAGCAAATCTTAATTTCAGATATATTAAACCGATGGCACAAAGTCATATGTATATCGCTAGCTATTTACAGATAAAGATAAAGACATTTATTTGCTTTTTTTAAATTTTTTTTGCCTTGTTGGCCGAGTGGTTGCAAGTGCGGCATAATGTGCACCTCTGCCTCCCCGAATACCTGTTATGTTATGTTACATTTATTTGCGTAAAAACATGGTATACAAAGATGTTATAGATCATCATAAACATACACGTAGATAAAAAAAAAAAACGATCCCATTACAAAAATTGTTACGTCACTATCGATTAAACAGTAATTTTCCATCTCACAGTTTTCCAACAGCTGCTTAAGTTACCTTTTAAATGCTATTTTATTCAAGAAACTATTACAAAGTTTATAAAATAAAGTAGACAGGAGCAGCTGTGCCCTATTACACAAGTGTCATAACTATCCTGAAAGCTTTATTGTCTTCATTATAAGTGTGAAATATTAGCTATCAAATAAAGAAAATGAACATTCAATTAAATTAAATAAGACTGTGTTGGGTGCTCTAGCTTCTACAACAGCGAAGGAAGTAAAACCTTAAGCTTTAGAACATAGAGTCCCTATTGCTTTGCTCCTTTCCTCCCCATCAGTTGCCTCCGAGATAAGGAAAGAGGCACTCGAGGTCTAATTCCGGCCGTTAATTATTTTTGTATCCCTTGTCAAAGCAAAACAAAATTAAAGAATATTTCATAACTAGATAATGTATTATTTATAATGAGGTCACGATTAATAAAAGGAAAGTTATCTGTTTTATTGCGAACACGTTTCACCGAGGTGCAGGTTCATTATGTCTATCATGGATCTGTTTTGAGTTGATGTTTTACGCAGTTTCCGTATGTACTTATCAACATGGTAACATCATGTGACATATTTTATGCGTCTAGTCGCGTTCGTTGCTTACCACAAAATTAAATAGTGTGGCAAAGTATTACTGGGTTTTAATAAAATTCTCAGTAGTAGCACGGAGTCTGGAATCGTGCCTGGTATATGGCAATAGGTTCATCCATTATTACATGGGACTCATAACATAAATAGTGAAAAGTGGGTGTTACATTATACAGTGGCATAATGTGCACCTCTGCCTACCCCTTCGGGGATAAAAGGCGTGATGTTATGTAAATAGTGTGGCAATGAATGGGCCGGTTCGACCAGAGTGATACATCGGCCTCACAGTATACCGACGTGAAACAACGCTTGCGTTGTGTTTCGTCGTGTGAATGAGGTTACCGGAGGCCCGAATCCCCTTCCCCAATCTTCCCAATCCCTGAATCCTCAACGATCTTCAAACTTCTAATCCCCAAAAGGCTAACGCGTCGGGTGTTCCAGGTGTCCATGTGCGATGCCCATTGCCCACCATCAGATGATCCTTCGGATCGTTTACCAGCTTATGCTATAAAAAATCTATATCTTTTGCTCATTGTAAATATTTCTATGTTCTGCTTCACCAGGTAATAAAATTCAAGACAATTCTTTAATCATTTGTTTTATGAGTGGTCAATTGTCATACCAATTTGTGACTGTAATCATCTAGTTTGAATAATTACATCTGATTTAGATGTACCAAAATATGAAATGTTTAAAACTACGTGTGCATTTAAAAAAGCCGTCAGAACTAAAAACAATAGTCCATGAATCGGAAAAGTGAGACAATGACATGTGAATACAGATCGTCCCCGATTTTTGTACTAGTGATGTGCAATGTTACGGATATTTTAGTCCTGTGGATCTTTATAGGCTTAAAAGGTTGTCAATGATTGGATAATCATTTTTAAAAGGCCGTTGCTATCCACTATTGACCATAGGCTTTTTTATGGAATAGGAGACAAACGAGCTGACGGATCACCTGATGGTAAGCAATCAGCGCCGCACATGGCCCATAGACCCGCAACACCAGAGGAGTCCCAGGTGCGTTGCCGGCCTTGTAGGCTTTTCCAATGGCATATCACTGAGCCCGATCTTAAGCTCTTCGCAACTAGCCACTGATAGCCATCAGTTTTTCGACAAACTGTGACCGGTCCACTACCACTTCAGTCGGCTTATCCTTTGGAACCTCCTTTTTCTCAGACTGCCTCGTAGCTAAGTAATAAATCAAAACAATGCATAGTAAATTGTAAAGTTAAGTTTATAAGTTACTTTGTACATTGTGTATGGCGATGCATAACTTAGAAGTACCTACGAGAACTTGGCCTTGACGGAAATTTGCGAGGCTTGAGTATATTATGTCGTTGTTGTCAAACAAAGGTAGGTCGGGTACGCAGTAGATAGAGGGTGCATATTTAAACAATGTTACCTCAACTCCTGTGAAGGTCTGAGTGCCTGAGTGTGAGGTCGCTTAACATTTTGCACGTCTGAGTATAAACGTAGGTATACCTGACGACAATTATACTAACTCTGTGAATTGAGTTACTGGTCTTTTTTAGTTTCTGAATACTAGAATCCTCAAATGAGGATAAGGTGTGGAAGAGCCATGCTTCGACACGAATGGGCCGGCTCGACCAGTGATACCTTGGCGTCTCAGAAAACGGACTTGAAACAACGCTTGTGTTTTGTTTCGTCGTGTGAGTGAGGTTACTGCAGACCCAATTACCCTCCTCCCCAATCTTCCCAATCCCCGAATCCTCGACAGTTCTCAAAATCCTTATACCCAAAAGACCGGTAAAGCATTTGTAACACTTCTGGTGTATCGGGCGTTCATGAGCGGCGCCGATTTCTTACCATCAGGTGACGCGTCTGCTCGTTTACCGGTTTATTTCATAAAAAAGGAGTCAGCATAAAACCCATTTTTAACCAGTTATGCTATAAGTTTAATGAAGAGATAATTCTAAGAATTAAACCATCGAATTTATTTTTTTATGTCACAAACATTTTCTTTATTCTATCATATTCTTTTATCACAAACATGTGACAATGGCATCGCACGCTCCAAACTCTTGATGATTATAAATAAGTTTCTAAAAGCCTAAAACGTATGAAATATATGTACCGTGTGTAACAAAGGCGATGATATCAGAGTTCTGAAGGAATGATTAAGTATAATTGTGATAACATTTTGATAAATGAATGAAAAGTCAGTGACTTCATTAACCCTTTGGAGGACAGGGGAACGGATTGTTTGTGGCGTCAGGGAGTTGGAGAACAAAAATAAGGACCGTAAAGTTTATATGTACAGGAATATACATTTTTCAATGTAACTAAAATGAATGTTATCATCAAAATCTTAGGTTTTTTTATTTCTGTGTGTAAAACTCTTAAGATTATTTTTAAACTTGAAAGTGAAACATTCTTCTCCATAGGCGTCTACATCTTGGAATAAGCAAATAGCTACACTCTTAATTTTTTTTGTTGACGTTCAATATGCCTTTGTGGTCTAGTTGAAATGATTTTGACTTTGACTTTATATCTTAAATACGACACTGTGATGGGGAGGATTAGTAATTCTAACTACCAATTAAAATGATATTATAACATTATAGGTCATGTGACACAAAACGTTGACCTCAAACCTAGGAACTGAGCTAGCTCGGATCTTGCCTAAAATTGTCAGAATACGTAATGGACTTCTCAAAGTTCGCGTAAGTGAACGATTTATCACGGCTATTGCATTATTTGCCTCCAGTTCTAGACTTTGAAGGTTTGTACTTAATCTTCATCCCTATGGCACTTAGAAATAGAAACTAATTTAGGTTTTACTTAGTAGTTGTAGTAGCACAACTTCTTATGCTTAGTCATTCTTATTTCAACTGGAAGTTGTAGAATAGACTACTGTCTATTCTACAACTATTGTACTACTGTACAGACTGCAGTTTTGATAATCTTCTTTCAGTTTCTGTGAAGCAAAATGTATTTATGTGATCATTTTAAACAATTTAAAATCCTAGAAAGCCTCCTTAATTTTTTCCCTGCCCTCGATATATTGAATATTGAAACGAATTTTCTAAAATTGCCACAAATTTGTCCCTTTAAGAAGCAAATGTCAGAAAATTGACCAATCACGAATTCACACAACACTACCGGGGCCATGTTTCATCTGGCACAAAATGGGTGCGGTCCGTCGCCACAGATACGAACAATAGATGCATTAGCACCATTTTTTCTGTTCCTGCCGAAAATAATGGATACCTCGATTGGCTAGGGACAGTTGGAAGGCATTTGTTTGTATGTAGTAAGACTCTGGTCTTTTGTTATCTTGACGTGAATAAACCCCGATGGCTGAGTAATTTGGAGGACAATAAGGAGTAATGGATTTGTCAAAAACAGATATTAGGGAAGAATGGTGAATAATTCGATTTGTAAAACAAGGGACTCAGAGGACTAACATTGTTTGACAGTGAGTCTAAAAGCTGTGAATTGTTTAATTGGTACTGAAAAGAGCTTAAATTGATTTTCCGAGAAAATTCTCAAAGGCTATATGACGAGGCTACGTTCATTTCAGATTTTAACATTTGTTATATGATATTTGCTTCTTAATCCACGTCTTATATTAATGAGATCATTAAAATTTTAGAGTTATTATTTCAAATTATGATCTTGAAGTGAATAACCTGACTACGAAGTAAATGGCATGTCTGTATTAATATATGCATGCCATTTGGCAATCAATTTAAAATAATAACTACAGTAAAAATATCAAGTTCAATAAAATATTATTACACACTTTATTGTGAACACAAAAATAAATAATCAATTATGAGTTTATTTTTAACAGCTACAACAACTTAGATAAAATAATTCAATCGATTATATCACTTCTGTCCGATGCACACGACTCAATTTCGTAAATGACAGATAACAGAAATGGATGAGTATGGAATTTTCGATAGTCTATTGTCAATTTAATCGGATTTTAAATTCATTGAACTATAGCCGATTGGGATCAGTGATATTGCTGGTTTATCTCGTTTTAAGCTTTATTTTATGAAAAGCTTTGTACCTAATCTAGGTTTTATTAAAACATATGTGGCGCTATGCCTGTTAATCCTCAAGATAGCTGTAGGTGAGCCTACATTTTTCTAGGTATATAATTGTTAAAATGTAATTAAGAAATTCAATCACAAATTCTAATGAATTCGTAACAATTCATTATAAACAAGAATGATTGCTGATGATAGAGTAATCGGCCAGTCAAACGTTCAGTTAAATTATAAGATGCGCGACTATGTTTGCGCTTAAATAGGGTAGATGCCTAATTTTTATTTTAATATCCGTCTGGTAGATTATTTAAAATCATTAGACACGTATTTTTTTACGAAAACGAATACTTTCGACGATATATTGATTTAAAATGTCCCATGACGTCACTTCTATGTACATTTTATACGTAGAAATGACGTTTTAGCCCCCACTCCTAAACTTTGATTCCTTTTATCTAAGTATTGTTTTATTATACAACAAAATAATAAAATAAGTGTCTAATATTTTTTTCATTGCCTAACTTACGGACTAATTACATTTTTAATTCTTATACCCTGTCATCATCCCAATTACATACGATTCATTAGGTAGATGCATATCTGACAAAAGTAATTGTTTATTTTGTATCTAAAAAAGAACAATTACAACAAAACTGTCCGCTGAATTTCTCAAAAAAAAAATAAAAATGGAACAATGGAATTCTCAAAATCAATCACATTAGACTGACTTGGAAGATTGTTTGTGAATCAACAGAGCATTGACAGTAGGGTCTATTGATTATTATTAAGCTGTATTGAATCAAACCAACCAAACATGAGTATTTGTGCTGCGGAAATACCCTTATTTTTCCCTTCGCATTTATATATTTTTTGCGAAAAAACTTCGCAATGGATCAAGTCAAATCGAAAATGATAAGTTAGGTCAGAAGCGTTTCTTTGGATTGATTTAAGACCTAAATATATTTGCGGTGAAAGATATGATATTTGGTTTTCTTCTATCTAGGTCTGGGTGCTAAGCCATTGGTAACATTGGAGATTTTGACATAGAAATATGTATTTGCTCAAGGTTTTCTGTGGGCAAAATATTTTTCTTTTAAAATTTTTGTGATACATATTATTATGTCTACGTGAAAAGTCGGCTTGCAGGTTTAAGGTGCCCGCTTCAAGCCTGGGAACAGGATCGACCCTCACCAACGGCAAATACTAATGAGACTTTTTTCGAGTTATATGAACTTCCTGAGATTATTTAGACACAAACGCTGAAGGAAAGCATTGTAATGAAACCAGTGTAAACCCAGGGCAATTATAAGTAATTTCTAATAATCAGTTAGGTTAGTTTCAACTTTTTAAGGGCGTCAATTAGCATAACAACCGTAACAGGTTTCCGGTATCGCAGAAAAAATAAAAAAATGAAGTTTGAAATTACCAACCCGCATTGAGCAAGCGTGGCGATTAATGCTCAAACCTTCTCCGGGTGACAAAAGGCTTTTGGTAAGCAGTGGCTACACATAGGCTGTTAATGTGATGTATATGTGAACTTAGGTATGCACCTAAGTACACTAACTACCACCACCTAAGTAGGTAAGTACTATATATTATGTATACAGTTAAAGTAAGTATGTATCAGTGAAAGTATGGCAGTGATCAATGACAGATCGTGCACGTTAATATTACATATTTGCTTTCAAAATTCAAATCTATATTTTTTTCAGTACCCAAACCAAGTCGCCTACTATCTAGCACAATAACCTCTATAGGTACTACATCCCACACAACAAAGTACATAATAATATTAACCCAAATTCCATTACAAAGCTTCTATTCAAAAAATAAAAATCGTTATTCCTAATGGATGACCGTAATACATCAATTTGTATGAACAAAAAGAGTTAATCTATTCCAAACAAATCCGTAGCTTTCATTGGTCGGATTAGATCTGGCTTTTTCAACCACATTTGTATCAACATGGTTCGTTATAGGCCTGAAAATACATGACCTCTCGTTTGGGGACGGAATGGTTAAATAACAATGGTGTAAGAGTTAAAATCGTGCGTTTATTTTACTTTGCTAGTTGACTGTGGATAGCTGAACTTTCTGTGGTCTATATTTATGTAAATATGGGAAGTGATTGGTGATATAATCCTACCTTTACGAGCCTCTACTTACTTATCATATTTTAACATTTAATAAAAAAGTTGTTGATCATTCCTAACATATATCACAATTTTAGTTACGAGCAGATTGATTCTAAGCATTTTAAAAGAACTTCACCATTACATACCTCTATATTATTATCACATTCACTTTAAATCTTCCCTTGAAATTAAACTGTCAAACACCAAGCGGTCACCGGTGACCGCAACCTATTGTTCTTTAATTGTGTCTATAAATACGGTACTCGACGAGTTAAACTACGAGTTATAAGTATGTAATACAAAACATCTAAGTACCTAATACACAGTTAACTCGTCGAGTACTGTTTTTATAGACACAATTAAAGAACAATAGGTCGCGGTCACCGGTGACCGCTTGGTGTTTGACAGTTTAAACATAACATAACATAACATCACGCCTTTTTATCCCCGAAGGGGTAGACAGAGGTGCACATTACGGCACTTTATGCCTCTGTACAATGTAACACCCACTTTTCACTATATATGTTATAAGTTCCATGTAATAGGGGGTGAGCCTGTTGCCATATACCGGGCACATTTCCAGACTCCGTGCTACTACTGAGATTTTTTAAAACCCAGTAATAGTTTGTCAGTTAAACATGCTTCGACGTTTACGTAAAAAATTAAAAATGTAGCAGGTACGTATAAACGGTCTACCATACTTTTCGTAATTACATCGAGCAAGTTCCGCGAAAGAATTCCTTTAAAAGAAACATAACATGCAGGCAATCTTTTAAAGAGGATCGTAAAATAATGATTGTGTAACCTCTTTGGTCGAACTCTGGTACTTACCACATTTTACTGGCTGGATATAAATAAAACATTGAGAGATTCGTGGTTTCATTGCCGCCATTTTCATCGTACTCATCAGTTTATTCTCTTGCTCATCATTTTATAACATTGGACCGTTTGCTGGTAATAAATTTATTAACAGCTCTATTTGTAATAAATAAACGTAGTCTTTTTGTACAATGACGTATCTTTTTCATTCATTGTTCATTTAATAAATTTGTTGGCAATATTCCATATTAAAAAAAGACAACAATTTTCATGGTCTTTCTGACAAAACTTTGATTCCATCCACGAAAATCTTACAAATAGAACCAGGAAATCTACTAAGAATCCCTAGCCAGTGCTAAACATTAGTAGGACACATGCTACTTGAAGGGTCAGCTATCCTATTTTTTTATTGCAGCTACCACGCGCGACGGGTTATCTTCAGGGACGTACCATTTGCGTAAATCTCATTTTCCTGATGGCATGGCATGGTGTGAAATTAGATTTTTTGGAAGAATGTTATAAAAGTATCTATAAAACTTACTATGTGTTGTCAACAGCCCGTGTAACAGTGATCCTCCTCTAAAAAGAAGGGATGAAAATAATGTCTACGCTTCAATAGCAAGTTGGAGATTGCAGATAAGAATCTTTCATTGTTTATAATTTTCTGTTTTCATATCGAAGCTCATTGAACTCAACAGCGAAGTCTTATCAAGGAACCCTAATATGTTTTCATTAAGACTGTACAAGCCCGCATAAGGAGCCACGATGCCTAAACACTCAAAAACTTCCTCGTTCCCAAACCAGCCCACTCGACACCATCCGAATTAAAACCATACCATTACAAGTCACAAGTCCACTACAAAGTTGGATGCAAGACGAAAACTTCTGTACAAGCGTTCAACATTATCCGATCCGATGTCGGATTCAGAGACCGATACGATAAGACAAGACATCGAACCGATAACGGCATAATCTTTTACTTTATTCGAGCCCGTACCAATACGTTGACAACACGATCGTTGACTGTAAAGGTAGTAATATGGATAAAAGATATCGAGCAAAATGAGCAAATAGCCCTATCAAGATAATGTTTTCTATGCGATGCGATGCGATCTATGCGATGAGGCTCACAGGCAATAGGCTCACCCCTTATTACATGGGATTTATAACATAAATAGTGAAAAGTGGGTGTTACATTGTACAGTGGCATTAAGTGCTGAAATGTGCACCTCTGCCTATCCCTTCGGGGACAAAAAGGCGTGATGTTATGTTATGTTATGTTCATATTTGAAATCAGCACATGATATCAGTTACTCAGTACTCGTATCGGCTTTTAATGTTCAATATGGATATATATCGGATAATATAAAAAAACTTTACGGACGGCATACGATATTAAACAACTACTCCGTTCTTACAATCCCAACTGCAGATGAGTAGCACTCAAGACGTAACTTCAAACTTCCATAATGCCAAGTTTCTCGCAGATATTCAGATGCGAACGTCTAATACCGTATTCACAAACGATACTTGTCGAAGTACGAACGCTACTTATACTTTATCATATTAAAAATGTTTGCTCCACACGAATATTTTTACTATGTGTGACGCCAAGAACCAAAACTACGATTTGGGACTTAGAATGGTACTGAAAATTAAAAAAAAAAACAAATTTCTCTTAATAAAACTTTACTCAATGCTGAAATAATGCACAAAATCCTAACATCTGCAGTTGTGAGTACCACAAAACCAAGGCATTCCATGAATGGGTATTCATCAGCCTATGTGCACAATGAGACGGTTTGTGAATACGGCTTTAAATAAGACATGCACTTACAAATACGAGGAATTTGTTATATAAACAGCTCATTGCCGCGGTTTCACTCAGGGGGAATTACATATCATCCCTCCTTAGGGAGGGGGGAATTAGGGCGGAAACACACATATGAACGTCTATCTGAATTTGGTTGGGTTGATCTTGATTGAAAATCTAATTTCCTTGCATGATTCGTGGGCGTTTAAATTCAGTCGCTTCACGTGGGATTGAGGTGTGTACAATTTTTATTTGACTTTTTTATTTCTTTGTTTTGTGCATAAACGTCTTCTACAAATATATTATTAACAAATCAAAAGTACCCCTAATCGACGAGCATGCATGAAAAGATCGATGACTGTTGATGAAGCAAAAGAGGTATGTAGGAATCGTAATAATTGGCGTTCCCTAATCTTTGTCTACCCCCATGGGAGACAGTCGTAAAGTTATGTATGTGTTATTAACACCTTCCATCTTCCTCTCTGACTGGATTGGGGGAATTTTCATTGGCTTTAAACTTTTCCAAAAAGTCAAACTGATGTATGATGTTATCCCGTTCCCATATCCATACAGAAATACTTGCAAACGGTTTCTATCTCCAGGCTTTATATTAAAAATGCACTATCCACCGAGTATTAAATGTTCTACATGACCTATAAACTGTAGAACCAAATAGCTTGTGATCATAACATTGCAGAATGTCTTCATCCTACACATTGTACACAGTTTCTTTGTATTATAATTTTCTTGAGTGTTTATCTTCAAACACTCGTATAACTTTAAATTAGGTTTCTCCAAGAATAACTTGTGTGTTAAGAGAGAAGAATGGATCATGAGCGGCTCCAAAATGAAGTGTTTTGTGGAATATAAATAGCTTTTACTTAGATTATGGTTGACTTACACAAGCAATTGCTTTTTGATATTTAAAATGATTGATAAATTATTTGGGATCGTTACTTTTGACTCTCTTATATTACTTTCTATTTTTTGTATTGTATAAGCCGGTAAATGAGCAAACGGATTACCTGATGGTAAGCAATCGGTGTCGCCCATGGACAAATGGAATACCAGAGGCGTTTTAGGATTAGCCGTTTCGGCCTTCTGTGATTAGGGATTTGAGGATTGTTGGAAATTCAGTGATTGGTGAAGGATGAGGGGGGCGGGGGTTAATTGGTCCTCTAGTAACCTCACTCACATGACGAAACACAACGCAAGCGTTGTTTCACGTCGGTTTTCTGTGAGGCCGTGGTATCACTCCGGTTGAGCCGGCCCATTCGTGCCGAAGCATGGCTCTCCCACACTTTTATGTTTCTATTAAATCACTAAGTAATTATAGACATTATACGAGTATTTTAACCTAATGTATCTAAGACGCTTTATGGGTTCAAGCTAACCTCTTGATTTAAACTTTACTCTTATAGATACTATAGTATATTATGTTATTCTTTGATCAATTAGGTTCAACCGTTTTATTGGGTTAGGTTGTTTTAATTTAAATCAAAAGATTGTTAATTGTGTACTTTTTAAAGTAGACTCCATCAGTTTTGTTTATTCCCATAAAATCGTTAATTTGTCTATAAACCACACCACATTAGATAAGTGTAAATTTTAGTATTTTTCAAAGAACTCAACATAGTTTGAACAAATATAATAATAATAAAATTAAACTCTATGGAATGAATATTAATAACCTTAATAGCATGGACTCGAACTAGTTGCGTTATGTAGGTAAAGCGGTTATGATTTGAAAATCATACATTTGCAGTAACACGGAATTGGAACGGAATTCCGGGTTCTTAATCATGTATTTATTAGATAGTTCCTTACAAGTAGAAAGCTTGAGTAAATATGAGTATTATGAATGTGAATGTAGAAAGTAATACGTAGGTAAATATGTACATCAATGAAGTCAAAGTCAAAGGCAAAGCGTTTATTGCAACTAAGTGTACAGATGATGGTGACTTAATTGCAACATTTTTAGTTATATAGGTACACATTCATTGTTATTAACATTGTAGGTAGATATTACGAATCATAAAAATAAGAGAAAAAAATAATAATTTTCAGGTAAATGTTACATCATAGTACGAACGAACTTAATATAAGATATAACATTGGTATTTAAGACATGACAGCACCGTGGAATATATTTATCCACAGGAGTGAAATCATAAGTGGAACAGAAGTCCTGTGGAGTAAAACGGACACAAAATAGATAATATCCCATAGAAGTGGAATAGAGGAAGATAACAGTAGAAGAAAACGATAAGGGGCTTTTAAACTGCAATCTCCATCCCGCTTGCTAAGTGTGGAGATTTTGGCAAACTTAACTTCTTTTATAGAAGAGGTTCATAGTATGTATCATCGAAAATTTCGGTTACATAATAACTAAATATAATGAAGCATTAATCAACCCTCCATTGTAACCAACACAGCATTTTCAAAAAAATAAAAACTGCGTTTAAAAAACCGACTTCAAAAACCAAAAACTAATAACAAACAAAAAGTCAATACTAAAAAGCAAAAAATAACTATTATTAGTACTGATAGGTTACCCACCCACTGATAGGTAAGAAGTCGGTGCCATAAGTTCCATACAAAATTATTCATTAAAACCTTAATAGGTATCTAATTCACAATTTTGTGGACATTAAGTTATATCATTATGATATGAGCTTATGGCACCGACTTCTAACCTATCAGTGGGTGGGTAACCTATCAGTACTAATAATAGTTATTTTTTGCTTTTTAGTATTGACTTTTTGTTTGTTATTAGTTTTTGGTTTTTGAAGTCGGTTTTTTAAACGCAGTTTTTATTTTATTATTTTACCATTTTCAGTGTAAAGCTACATATACCCGTTTTGTTACTTATAATATACATAGGTGCAAAGTCCTCATCAATACAAATTAATCAAGCCCAAACTCAAGGTAGTTACTGTATACCGTTGAGGAGTTCCCTTAACAATTACACTTCTTCATCATCAGACCCTTAATGACAGCCCCACTCTATCTAGGTGTAAAGTCCTCATCAATACAAATTAATCAAGCCCAAACACAAGGTAGTTAATATAAACCGCTGAGGAGTTCCCTCGACTGTCTGTCGACTCCATCATCAGGTCGACTTCAGACCCTTATCAAATTGTAGTGTTTAAAATTCGTAATTGAAAAACATAATAGACGCATTACTCCCCCATAGAATTTTCGAAAGTTCCCCTCGGTTTCCCTAGGATCCCATCATCAGATCCTGACCTCATGGAAATGGGACCATCTCGGGAGTATACCCTTTCAAACAAAACAAAAATTTTCGAAATCGGTCCACAAACGGCGGAGTACTGCGCGAACAAAAAAAAAAAAAAAAAAAAAAAAAAACAATCAGCCGAACATAGTACCTCCTCCTTTTTTTGAAGTCGGTAAAAACTCATTATCCGCATTCATTCTCTCGTTTTTGTGAATTTAAAATACTTACAACTCATAATCTGATCCGATATTTACAGATCCTAAATAAATCTCATTACTTTATTTATCTAATCTAATAGACGTGCCGAAAATCAATCAGGTTTTTACCTGATCACGGATTAAACACCCCCGTCCCGTCAACTGAATGCAATCAGTCCAACTCATTTCCAACGTGGATGCGTCGTTTGCCGCGTACCTTGTGACATGTAGTAGGTAAATACAGAAGTTTCAACACAAACGAAAAAAATGCCGCGTAATGATGGTCGAGAAGATTTCTGGAAATGTCGTAAAAGTCAACCGAGAGATAAGATATAAGATAAGATAAGAAAAACGAAGCCCCACACTGCATTTGTCTCCTGTGTCGTGAGTACGTTTACAAACATACAAGTTCACGTACACATGATACCCAGACCAGAAACAACAATTTGTGGATCACACAAAGAGTTGTTCCGTGCAGGTATCTCGACACGTTGCGAGGCAGCCGGTTGCCCAGCCACCGCACCATGCAGTCAAATTTGACGAAGGCCTGAAAATATTTAAATAACAAATCATTTTTCTGTGTAAAGATTATGTTAAAACCCCTTATTAGTTAGGCGAAGCCCACAATTCACCAATGGATTGTCACGAACTGTTGATGACGATCATATTCTTTGCACGATCATATTCAGACTGTACGGGTTGGCGCGGTGGCTGGGCAACTGGCTGCCGCGCAACGTGTCGTGGGTTCGATTCCCGCACGGAACAACTCTTTGTGTGATCCACAGATTGTTGCTCCGGGTGTGGGTGTCATGTGTATGTGAACTTGTATGTTTGTAAACGCACCCACGACACAGGAGAAAAACCTAGTGTGGCGCAAGGTTTTTAAAAAAAAAGAAAAACAACAAGAATTAATACAAAATAAATACTTATTACTAGAAAAGAGTTTAATTGATTTCGCTGATTGATTACAAATGTGTGTGACAAAGATTCTAAAAACTATTTAAAAAAGTACTTCTGATTAATTATTGAACCTTCTGTATATTATCATTTGACTCACACGTAGAGGAACGTGTGTGTGTACATATGTTTACAGAATTCAATTTACCTGCAGACAGACGCTTGCCCGTGGCTTGCCTTCAACATTTATGTTAATATTGCATTTTTATCGATTCGTCTGCGTGTTATATCTTGATGTAGAAAAATTGAATGAATGCATTTCAATTTGAACATATGAGTGCGAGTGGGAATTAGAAGTACATTTATCTATCTGAATTCGTTTTACACAATGTTATTCAAAAAGTAATTTGACAAAATAGCAGATTTTTTTTTGAAAAATAAATAATATCCTTTTACGTTGAATACTCTCTTTAAAGCGAATTGCAAGCTCAATTCATTATAAATAAAATGTTGGGGCATTTCCTCATACGCTCACAAATGGCATACAATGACAAATGCCATTTGCCAAAGTGTTTCCAAATATCGCTTAATACCAAATAAGCTACAACCGGCTTACCAACGACAAAATAAAATCAACCTTTTTTATAAACAAAATAAATGTAAGCCACATCTTCGTCCCTTAAAGGTACAACCAGTTTGAGTGCTTCATTCGATTTTCAATTTCAACCCAATCACTGCGTAGCCGGGTTGAACTCCAGCGACAAATTGGGTTCCGTACCGTGCAGTCAAAGGCGCACGTTATCAGGACAAGCAGGGACGTGAGGATGTGGAGATTTTGCTATTAATAGCATATTGGGAGATTTAAAGCAGCATGAAGATGGATAACCAAAATATCATCAGACGAAACTTGTCTAATGGTCAAGTTTCGATATTTTTCCCCTTCAGTATATTCAGCGATATTAAAGTTCACATTTTAACTCAACTCAAGTAATGGCACCCAACACTTCAAAATGGCGCCCAACTGGGACTCGTATTCGTAGTGATAATAAAATCCATTAAAATATTAAATTTTGCCAGATGCAGCTAATTATTGGCTGTCTGAAAGAAATTTATTTAATGATCAAACTTCATAATGTCGATAGTCCGTTGTAATTGAATAAGTTACACGAGTGTTCTTCAAAACTAGATACATCAAGAAACACGAAAGGTCTCCCAGATGTTTCCAAGATTCAATTATTGTAAATGGATTTACAAGATCCACCAATGCAGCCGCGTTTTTGAGCCAATTGAAAGTCCATTCACTCGATACCTTTTCATTGATAAAGTGAATGAACTTTTATTTAAGTGAACGAATAGATTTTAGATAAAACCTCATTGATATGATACAAATGTACTTATTTGACCTTGTTTAACTCTATATGTAATGTAAATGTATGTTTATATGTATAACGTAACATCACGTAATTTGGCAAGGACTTGGCAGAAACATAGTAGGTGTATTCATTTTTCATAAGGTAATTTACAAGGCTTACGAAATACGACATCCTATTATTATTAAGTCTATATTGATCAATAAATCAGTAAAAAGTCATAAGTCTACATACTAACTTAAAGACATAATGTAAATCAACGAAAGTCTCCAAATTTTTTCGCAGATTGTTACTTAATAAATACGTTACAGCTCTAAAATTTCACAGCGAGCAGTTGAAAACTCAAGCAATTATCGGGATAAATGCAAATAGCACTCAAACAACAAGTCGTGTTCAATAAATAACTGAACTTTACTTAACTGCACAATAAAAACAATTGTGCTTTATTTTATTGCGACCTTTTATACGTTATTGCTTACGTGGGGTCCCGGAACATGCATCGTTCCTTGCCTAGCAATTCTTGTTTCTCAAAGGAAAAACTCGGGAATTAAGTCAATTTCTTGCACGACATGCGTTTTCCTCACATTTTTATGTAATTTTCGCAAAAAATGGGACCTTTTTGCACCCTTTTACCGAGTAAATAAGGAAGAAAATATTTTTAGACGCTGTTTAGTTAATATTGCCTTACTAAAGGGAAGGTAGGGGTACTACTTGAATAATAAAGGTGGTTATTACCTTACCTACAATAACACGAGAAGTTCCGAACCCTGCTTCACGTCCTCTCCTACATTTGTCAAAGATGGTCGCGGAAATGGTTCCACGTTTGTGGATTTTACTTCAAAGGATTTCACATGCATATATTTAATGTTTGTGTACGTTCCACTCATTCTATGAGAGGCAGAGATAGCTAGAGTAGTGTCCTCTCACTCATCGAACTAGTTGTTTGATTATAGAGCATATCTTTATGAAGATAAATAATAAACTGCCTCATTGGCCGAGTGGTCGCAAGTGCGACTGCTGGGCAAGGGGTCTTGGGTTCGACTCCCGGGTCGGGCAAAGTATTACTGGGATTTTTAAAAAACTCAGTAGTAGCACGGAGTCTGGAAATGTGCTTGGTATATGAAATTCGGCTCATCCCTTATTACATGGGGCTTATAACATATATAGTGAAAAGTGGGTGTTACATTGTACAGTGGCATTAAATGCTCTTCGGAGATAAAAGGCGTGATGTTATGTTATGTTATAAATAATAAATAATCTGTTTCATTAAACTGTGTTTACTATCCTTTCGGTTTAATTTAGATGAGAAAGGACAAGTTATGCAAATTTCTTCCGAGAATACCATAACGTTTAAAATGTTTATTGTTAATCTTAAGAATGGATGAGTTAGGGGTTTCAAAGGACCCTGCCCGGGGCTACGGAAGTACCCGGATATTCAGGACCTCTGACGCAGATTTGAAGAGTTTCTGGAATGCGTTTTCACATTAAAATTATTATAATGTATGCCAAATTTTTATTGTAACTCATCTTGAATGAATTGTTAAGATCAGAGGAATGACCTAATTATTTGTCCACGTGGATGACCTTCCAAAATTAGAGCTGCTTAGTATAACATTTACATTTTTAGTACTCTTTTTTCTATGGTATATGCCAGTAAACGAGCAGACGGATCACCAGATAGTAATCAATCGGCGTCGCCCATGGACACCTGGAATATCAGAGGCGTTTCAAGTGCGTTACCGGCCTTTTGGGATTAGGGATTTGAGGATTGTTGGGGATTCTGGGATTGGGGAAGGGCGAGGGAGGGTAAATGAGCCTCCGGTAACACAACGCAAGCGTTGTTTCACGTCGGTTTTCTGTGAGGCCGTGGGATCACTTCGGTCGAGCCAGCCCATTTGTACTGAAGCATGGCTCTCCTACACTTCCAAGTGTTTCATTATTTGCAATATCTATTAATATAGGTAATTGAACTATTCTGTTACAGGTGGCAGTTTATCTGAGTGATGATGGACAAAGCATAACTGCGTTGTACAATGCTGCGGCTTGTGAGATCCAAGAAGCGTAAGGAAATATTCATGAAACTACCACTGGATCAGAAAAAAATAATTAAAAATTGACCACTAAAGTTACAGAACTTGGTAACAGAATGAATATCATAATAGCTAAAAATAACAGGTTATATGTATTGAATAAAACATGCAATTACAAAATTCATTCAACAACCAAAAAATCTCAAAAGGATCGAAAATCCGAAACTAGAATAAATTGTGTAAACAGCCAGCAATAAAATGTGAGAGAGTAACGTAAACGGACTTGAAATGGCACATTGTAACTCGAATGTGCCAACTTTGTTGTTGACGTTTAATAAACTGACAAAATGTTTGTGACTTTTCAAGTGTTGTATGTAAAACGGCCACTCTGTTGTTTATTTGCTTGTTTTCTGAGTAATGGTTAAGACTTAGGGCATTATATCGTGTTTTACTAATCTGCTTGGTGGACTCTGATGTTAGCCACAAGGAATTAGTTCATTCTGTTGCTAACGTAGCATTTTCTGAATATTCTTTGTGTGAACACATCAAAGTCTTAAGAAAAATCTATGACAATTTTTAATTCTTCACTATATTTAGTCATGTTTCTGATTAGAGGTGAAATCACATATATCTCATTCTTACTCTGATTGTTGTTTCTATGCTTGCAGCAGTTATGAGTTTTACAATTCCTCAATCGAAATAAATGAACAGAGTTGTCAAATTCTTTCTCTAACAACAACAGAATAAGGTCGTCAATCCAAAAATACAGCATAAAGTAGACGAAAACCAAATTTGGAACACCGACCCCTTTACTGGTAAACGGATTAGTTTCACAATGAAATGAATAAAGTTTATTTTCAACGAACAATATCTCACACAATGTAGAAACTCCTATAGTGAACAAAATCAATTTAATTTTAGTAGAATTGTTTCCTGTTCCGAACATTTCTAAGGTCAAACGGGACTGATTAACATAGAAATTACAAGATAAAACGAAGTTCCTTATGTAAATGTTTTATTTCGATGCTAATTTCACAACGGAGAAAAAAGTTTTAAACTCTTTAAAATTCCTGCGGTATTTAGTAACCTTTTTGCCTCCATCTAAGGAGCTAAGACTATAATCTCAAATATAAAGGGGATGAGAAGACAAGACTTTTTTAACTCGTTGAGTACCGTCATTATAGACACAATTAAAGAACAATAGGTTGCGGTCACCGGTGACCGCTTGGTGTTTGACAGTTTAAGGAACATAACTTCTGGCCCTTCTAGAAAAGTATTAATTAGCCATAAACTTTGGTTACAAATGTCTCTCAACATCATAATCTTGTGTTGAAAGTAACCTCACCAACTACATAATAAATACCTACATTTAACTCTTATTAAAAAAACAATCATTTGAGGTACTAACCTCCTCCTTTTTCTGAAGTCAGTAATTAAGCCTTGGTATTCTGGTATCCACACAGAACACTTAAACCTTCTTTATATGTTCTGTGGGTATCCATATAAAAACGTTTCTTTTTCAGGTTCCCGTTTTGTGTGGTGTAGAAGTGTAGACCGTTGGTTAATATGCGGTGGCGAGCAAGTAGCTTGTGAGCAACGTGCGGTCCAATGTGCGGTTTTTGACCAACTCCGAGGAATTCTATCAATGGTTAGGAAAGTAATGGGATGGGATCGGTTTATTTTCTTTCCTTGCGGGTGAATCTAGAGATACTTTGCAATAAAAAGCTAAATGACAAGTTACTGTTTAGTTTTTATGCAGGCTTATTTAATTGGGAGTTTGCTTAAATGAATAATCTTTTAGGGTTCTTCTTCTTCAGTTTGAAGTCTTTAATTTAGTCTTAAGTTTTATTCCAAACCTTCTTTTCGCCTCCAAACCTTTTTTTTTGGACAAAATGAAAATATTCTCCAATCAATGCGGAGTTTAGTGCTAATTTTAGGTTTTGAAGTTCAAGCACCCAATCAAGTTAAATAATCTGGTCTTGTTTGTTGGTTCACAGTTATCATTTTTATTTTATTTTGGTAACATGGACAAACCATGTAGATGTATATCATTGACATTTACTTTCAAATATCAAATACTAGTGTCCCTAAAATGACCAACTACTAAGAGATTTTAACACCGATCCCTGTACTGTGGAACCGGGACCACATATTTGCGCCCCTGCAGAACTCCGTTGCCTAGCAACTCATCATTAAACCTAACACAATTATTGTGGTTTTCATCCCTAACACTTTGAAGACACGTGTCTTTGAAGGTGCGTGGTTTACTGGCTAATGGCTGGGTGTTCCACACACCACAATTAAGACAAAACTTGGTAATCAGTTTGTAATTGTTGTACCAACACAAACAATTTACATTGTAACAATTTGCTTGTGTTTAAGTTTTTAGATACTATATTAATAACAGACAGTCTATTGAACCTATTGATTACCTACCCTCATTGTACTTATATGAAGTGTGTATATTCGTACGTAAACATAAAGAACTGTTCAAAATGGCAGAAGACGTATGTTCTAGAAGTCGACGTGACCATCACAGACTAGTACTAGAGGAGTTTCCTAAGTTAACAAAATATAATAAAAGCTGCCTAAGTATGTGTGTCCGAATATTTAATAAATTGCCGATAACATTAAAAACACTTAACCTCAGACTATTTAAAATTAAATTATATGTATGGTTAAATGAAAATAATTTTTATAGTATTAAGGAATTTTTTGAACATAAATAATAATGTATAATCTACGAGTGTAAGTTAAGTAGTTAAAATAAGTTTCAAGGTAAAATTTGCATGCTTTATTTATTAAGCAAAACATGATGATCTATTATATTGTAACAATAACATCTTTGTATACCATGTTTTTACGCAAATAAATGTCTTTATCTTTATCTTTATCTTTAAAGAAACTAACATTCAGTTTATATTTGATTACTATTCTATTACATAAGCTAAGTTGGTGTATAAAATACACACCCAAAAAAACGGTCGGCAGAGACGTCAGCACAGGCTAGGTTACTACCTACCTACTAATGCATTTCACTAGTCTTAATATGGTCAAGATTGTTCTTGATACCAAAATATACTGACATCAAAATTAAAGACACAGACTTTGCCGATTATAATGATAAATAGAACATAAAAAGCTCCAATAGTTTTTACCATAAGAAACCAAAACACAAGTCTATCTTTACAGTAAAACCATCATCCCTAGTCAAATCGCTAATTGACGAACATGACGATATGACATCATTTACAACCGCAATTTACCAAATCAAGGGTTCCAAACTCAATAAGCGACTCATCACACCCTCATTAATCGATTACCACTAATCGATTTGCGTAAACCAAAGGTCGCAATCGATAAATAATTAATCGATTCTGTTAAAGCAGAGGTATCTAATCGGACGTGCGCGTCGGAAATGCTCTCGATTACGAATTAATTGTATCCCGAGCGAGCGAGTGTGAATTTGCGAAGTGAAATTTATAGTCGTTTAATATAATGGGCTAGTTAGTTTGGTATTTAGGTCTCTGGCAGGTTTTTGGTAATTAGCTTTATTGTGGTTCTGGCTTCATATGTAAATAGTGTCAAGAATTAAATAATAAGGATTAGTCTTTCTCCTCCAAAAAACTAAGGGACGTTTAATAGACTATTTCGCCATAAAAAACCTATACAATGTACTGCAGTTTTAATATTTGTTGTATCATGTCGATTTGGATTAGTCAAGTTTTTAGTAGCTATAGTAATGAGACACGAAGGACCTCGCTCTACATTTATCGTTTTCTATTACTGATTATGAAAATTATAGCCATTATCTTCGATATTATTTTTACTTCATAGGTAATCACACAGCGACATCTAGTAGTATACATATGAACTATTTGAAAAGCGCAGACCAGACTGAGCTACACCCTCCGCAGCTACGCGCGCACCAATACAAAGTTTTCCCAGCAAATAATAGATGGCGCTGCACACTTTGTAGTAGATAAAAAATAAAACTACCAAAGTCAACCATTTACCACTTTAATCGCGTCTTGTTACGAGACAATAAGTAAAATACCTTATAGGTAAAGTTTGTGGGCTTAGTCATTATGACTTGCTTACCTAAGTAATAACTTAATGCATGCAAATATTTATTAATTTATAGAAAAATGTGTTAAACATTGTTCCCTTTTGCAATGTCAGTGGGTCTGAACATGGTTTTTGTAAGGATAGAAGTAAAAAATAACCCTTTCTAGTTTCTACCCTGAGTGAGACATGAGGGAGGGTCATATATAAATTATATGATTATTTATTTATGTTACAAAAAACCAATTACACTACTCAATACATTATTCAATTGTAAGAAACAATACTTACATTTAAAAAAAATATTTATTAGATACTATTGTTCATTCATAATGCAATTGTGAGATTTTTAAAAAAGAGTAACGATGGTTTTTCTTTCTCGTTCTTTGCCATTCGAAACTAAACATTGGAACGAGCTGCAGCTTCACTGACAATTGTATTGGACGTTACAAAAGTGCCTAATTAAGGTTAAGACTTTGACTTCGGTCAGACTTACTGACTAAAAACTGGCCAAGTCCAGCTCCTGCTCTGTGCTAGGACCAAGCTATTATGGCGTGTCACCCTCGCGACGCCGGTAAGCATCGACCCTAGTGGGCTGTCTGTAATGGTCTGATGATTCTTTAAAGCGCGGGCGAAACCTGACGCGCCGAGTGGGTCGCTAGCGGTACCTACATACAGTATTTAGAGATTTTTTAAAAACTAATTCGAAGTTCTAACATAGTATAAGTATCACAGAGAAAGTGTGGTTAGTGTATAACGTTTTTTGCTGGAATGTAGGTAATTGGAGATGTGCGAATGTATGAGTAATACTTGAATTCATGAACAATGTTGCACACCCAAATATTTAGAATTTCCTTCTCCTGGCATAATTTAAGTTATTTAGTAGCAACATCACATCACTATGATAATTTGGAATGAGGTTTATTTCAGTTAGTACTAGTTATTTTCTTCCCTCATAAATTTAGCCTTTATACTTTTATGAAAAAGCTGTGTGGCTTAATTAACGTATTTTTGTTTGTATGTGTAAAAGTATTTGTATTTGTAACAATAGACATAATAAACCCTTAAGACAAGATAAACTAAACACATTTTAAAAAGTTACCTAGTCTAGGCTAACAAATATTTTTATATCATCGTAGAGAAAGTTTTCGTAAAAAGATGAATCAATCTACAAAAAAAAAATATTTTAAGACTTTTTAGTTTCTCTCCTCCTCCTCTTCCGAGCACGTGATATTCAGGAAAAACAATTAAAACAACACCATTATAAAAATCACAGTCGTTTATTTAATAATAAATACTGGTAATTAGGATAGACATAGAGATTTACGAAAAAATCTTTAGCGTAATGAAAAGTACTTTAAAATACTAATTAAATACCTAAGAATGTTGAGTACATACAAGTAGATATCGCCTACGCGTGATGTTTTAAATGAATCGTAAACTAACATATGAAAAATCACTAATTAAGGAACTTAAAATTTAAGTCATGGGCCCGATTTCCTATAAAACCTTAACGCCTATCCCCTATGGGTACGTATAAACAATCTATATTTATCTGCGTACTAAAAAGCTAAAGTATTTCGAAAACTATTTTATTATTATTACTACGAACTTGCTATCAGAATCCGTGATGATCAAAGTTTTTGGAATAGAATCGGACTTAAGACCGTTGAGCTATATGGGGCATACCCCATTAAGTACGTTCCTAATATTAAAGCATAGCTAGCTGTGACAACACGTTTATATTAAAAACAATCTCCCATAACTCTACGAGCCTGAACACCTCATCATCAATCACACGAAGCTCCAACAAACTTCAACGTAATAATTTATCCGTAGGAATGATTCATAATATCCTCTTGGTACAATCACACCAACTCAACCACGCCAACATTCTTAAACTTAACTCCGATTCCATCAAAATCGACAAATTGAAAGAATAAATCATCGCCAACGAAGCTGATCGTTTTGTGCATGCGTCTACTGCATCATCTTCAATTTGAACCTTAAGACTAAGTAAGAGATTACCCTAATGAAGACGAAGAGTGCGCTTAGTGCGCCGACATCGATCCAGAAATTCGCCTTATCCATAGTCATTTCCTTCAAGAACAAGTTAGGATTTCTGAAATGACAGTAAGCTTCGGAACAATGTAATTTTTCTCTTCCAAAGCCGTAAACTGACAGCATGGCTCCTTCGAATCCGTATCGAACGTAGCTGAGGTAAGTAAGCCATTGTAGGTAGTTAGGAATTGCGTTGAAGTTAACAAAGAAGCCTGAGAAGAGCACTACAGGGATGGTAGTGACTGGTCCCAGGTAGACCCCGGTCTCTATCTTCATAGCGGCCCCGATGAGCAAGCCGAGGGATTGCGCCACCAGGGCCGTCAGGATGTTAATGGTCGTGAACATGAGAACCCGATCTGTCTGCATTGGCTGGCCGGTCATGAAGTACACTATCATTACGTAGACGCCACTGAAGACTATCTGCAAAGAAGAAAGAAATCTATTGAGTATGTAATAAAACAATCTAAAACTTCGACATCTTTACACAGTCCTAGTCATTTTGAAACAAAGTTAATGTGTTGATGTAAAAAATTCTGTTACAATTACCTATAGATTTCTCAGCCAGAGATTAAGATAAAATCTGATAGATTGTATCATTATCAGGAGATGATAACATTTCAAGCAGGTGTTACTTTGTATGCGACTGATGATTTGTTTTATCAACAAAGACTGACAATAATAGTTTTGTATCCATTTTATTATTGATGTTCATTGTAACATGTTTGACTTTGACCGGCGTCAATATTTATTACAACGCCAATTGTAGTATCATTGTGACTAAGTACCGTTAACTGCGGTGTCTTTATAACCAATTGAGGCCATGTCAGTCAGTATTGTGGAGATAAAATTGTATATTATTAGGTAATTAGTATTATTGAGACATTAATTTGTTGGTATGGTTTGAAATTTTGTGTTTCCAAACTTGATTCTTACAATCAACGTGTGTATCTAGAGGTGTACAGGACACCAGTAATTTAATGTATGTAAAAAAAATTGACAATGTTTGCTGCTCAATTTGAAATCCAACGACATAGTCAGACTTTGGATATCCAACTCAAATTGTTTTTCTCACCATTATTTACTCACACGCACATTTTATATATATAACATCACGCCTTGTATCCCCGAAGAGGTAGGCAGAGGTGCACATTATGCCACTGTACAATGTAACACCCACTTTTCACTATTTATGTTATGAGTCCCATTAGGGTGTGAGTTTAAATTTTTCATAATTTCACAATTCCAGACTCCGTGCTACTACTGAGATTGTTTTTAAAACCCAGTAATACTTTACCGACCCGGGAATCGAACCCTTGTCCGGCAGTCGCACTTGCGACTACTCGGCCAACGAGGTAGACACACACATTTTAAAAGTTGATAATAAAATCAAAGTATCTAACAACATCATAAGTCACTGACGTTTCTCAACAGATCGTAATATTAAGTTAGTTTAGTTAGTGCAGTTCCAACTTTCACCAGCGACCTATGATATAAGATCTATGTTATAAGTAGGACAGCTTAGGTAACAGGTTATTTCACCGTAACGGTAAAGATTTAACCAATAGAGGTTCTAGTTAAGTATACATAAGTATATTTATAGATAACTGCATTTCTAAATATGCTTCTAAATTTAATATATATGATACTAAGATGACGTGTCATTCAGTTTTGGTTTAGACAATTATTGTATTATGTCTTTGAGTAATGTAATTATAGGTAAAAAGATGAACCAAACATATGTATGGGTAGACGAGTTTTTTCTACGACACTGTATATAACGTCTATTTCTACGTGGCAAATAACCCTGATTCAGTGGCTTGACATACAATTAGACAGTCAAACTTATATCAGAAAAATAAATTCAAATTACCTGGAACGGTAGATCCGCCATAGTTTTAGCGAAGTAGAAGGCTTTCAAAGAGTACCAGTAGTTCAAATGCTCTCTCACAAACACGCTCATCTCAGTAGGGACTGTAACAAAGAATATTTGATGATCAGTATAAAGTAAAAGATAAAACAATAAGGTAATTTAATGTAGGATACATTAGACATCATTGTATTGACCACTTTGTTTGGTGTGTTCCTCTAGGCACGGTTTTAGGTCCATCTTTATGTATGATGTACCCAATTAGCAATTCTACTAGGTAGATAAAAATAATAGTTATTAATGTAAATGACACAACCTTGAATAGCTTCCTGACTCCTAGGTTTTAGTACAATCATAGCTTTTTAAAAATAAAACCATAGTTTACAATAATTTTAAAGATACTACTTCAGAAGTTCAAGTAACAAGTTTCTAAAAAATACTTACATGTAAGAATAGTAGGCATCATAGCAGTAAACATAGTGAACATCACAGTAAAGAATATACAGCCAGCGTTGCTCATCACCTTCGCGGCATCTCTTCCAATATCATAATACAAGAACCCAATTAACAGCCCCACCACTGTATGCGAACATAGCCTTAAGTGCGTCAACATCTGATCTCGCAAAATACTTCTAAAAGTACGTTTCAATAAGATCCAAAATTGCTTCCATCCTGATGTTGGGAAGCCGGTCTTGATTGGTTTCTTTGTGAAGCTTTCGCTGGAGTCCAGGAGTGAGGTGGTGCATGTAACTGGTGCAAGGTTCGTGGTATTGGGTAAAGCGTTCTGCTTCTCAGGATTTAGAACTGGTTCGGACATGTCTATCACAGTACAGGTTGGTTTATCTGGAAAAGACGAAGAAGAACACAATAAGTATTATGATCAAAGTAAAAACGTCTGGCTAATTAGGTCATAATTTGTTCCAAATTTTAGTTAATCCTGAGCTGGAATGTATTTGGCAGATTAAACTAGGTTATGCATTTCATGTTCAATGTCAGATTATTTTAAAATTAGTATGTTTTCTCACAGCAAAACTGTCTGCAACAAAATACAGCGTTTCTACGTCAGGTCTTTACCTACTGTACTTCCTCTGCTCCATGCACAAATCTATCACTAGCCATACCATATTATTGAGTTCTAAATAAATAGGACTGTCTTGTTCCAAACATTTAAACTAAAATAAACTCTTCAGCTTTGTAATAAAAACTATTTTATTATCCTCACCTATCACAATAGCGAGTGCTTGCTGCTCCGCTTTTTGGGCATTGTTCTTGCTAGTTTGGTTGTTGTAGTTCATGTTCTGCGGTACGGATGACGATGATGATGATGACGAGGACTGCCCTCGGCCACAGTTGCCTTTGTTCACTGCCATCACCAGCTTGTGCACCCAGTCACCATGTTCTCCTGTTGCTACTTCCATCACTGTAATAGATAAGGCGTCTAGTCAGTCTTGTGTTGTTTTTTTAAATTACCTAATGGTTGTTCTTTGGTACGATGGAGTTCAAGTTTACGTAACATTAATGAATTGTAGTTAAGAATGTTAATTCTTTATTTTGTCATAGGTGAGTTTTAAAAAAGTGGATTTAAAACATAAATTACTTTTTTTACTTTATTTGCTACACTTTTTGAAAATATAGGAGTATTCATAGTTACAATAGATATCATAGATAATGCAGTATTGTTAACAGTGACGCTGATTCAAAAGTAAAGACAAACAGTATACACAATAAAGAAAATGGATGGTTTGTTGTTTGTAGTAGTAAAAGCTGACGTAACTAGTTTATTTCAGCTTATAGAAGTTCATATGACGTCACTATTCCCCTATTTCGAGATCGCTATAAAAGAAAGTAGTAGGTATTTCTGGGATCATTATAAGTGGGAATAATATTGAGTTTGTATCTTACTATTCTAGTGGTAGAGGCGATTTTCTCATGTCACTATGATGTGAATATGAATGTATTTTTTCTCTCCTGGCCTTTTCCCAATTAGATTGGGGTCGGCTCTAAGTTCTAGCTAAATGGCACCTCATGCTACAGTTTTACGTAGAACGACAGCCATATTACTCTACACAGCCTTATGGGCACTTAGGCCCATTAAGTATCAGATATTAAACCTCCTGATAACTCGTAACAATTGCCATACATCTATCATCATTATTTTTGAGTTACTGTCTATTGCTAAATACAAAAATAATCAATTTTGCTAAGCTAATACTACAATATCATGTATGTAAATAATACCTATTTATCCATATAATTATCCGCATGGTACATGTCAGTTTATTGTCTTGTCGTCAGTCGGTCTGTAGTGTGTTTATTTTTAACTTTAACAAATTCAACCTTCGTGGATTACATCACAGCAAGGTCGTCCCATGGCATGGAGTAATAAATGGGTAATATTAGCTTTTCTTATATTTTTTTCCATGTCCAGTCGGTTATAAATTTTTAGTTAACAAAAAATGAGAAGTGTTAATTTGCATGCAAAGTAAAATGACTACTTCGCATAGCGTGGTAATTTTATTCCAATAGTAACCGTATACTAAACGAGTTGAATAAAACAAACAGAAAATATTTAAAAAAGATAAAAAAATTACGATGAAAGCGCGCTCAATCATCACAATCAATTCTGATTTATTTACTAAACATAATATTTACCAAATGATTTAGTAAATAAAACTCTAACTACTTTTAGATTCATTACACAGTTACAACAAATTCGTTTATCCAGATATATCTTGAAAGTTTTAACAGTGATCAAGATTAAATACCTATCGTTTACTGAAGCCATACTTTAATTTGACACAGTCAATATTTTCTATCCAATAAACATTTTGTCCGTAGACGTATAAGATGAAGCTGCACGTGATCTCAACGTTTGATTATTTTGTTTACGACTGAAATAACTTGATCTACATTCAATGAGAACGAACTAGTTGCGTCAACAAACTGAACTCGTTTTCAGCATCGTACTATTTCTATAGCACTTTGCTGATTGAACTATTATGAACATAATTTTATAAACTGTTAAGCAGCTGATGAATTACCTTCAAGCTTGAGTTACTGAATGATCAAATACATTTTTCTTTATTTATGAATCAGTCATTGGTAGTTAAGAATAAGAAGGATTACTTACCGTAATCAGCAGGATTGTGATAACTCGGACAGTGGAGACCCATTGAAGACAAGAACGGCACTAAACCACTAACTTTCCCCTGGTATATACACTGCCCCTCTGCCAATGTGTACAAAAAGTCGAACATCTCAAAAAGCCTTGCGGACGGTTGATGTATGGTGCATATGATAGTTCTACCGCCACGGGCTAGTGACTTCAATAGTGATATACATTGGAAACACGATGAACTGTCCAATCCTGATGTAGGCTCATCGAAGAACATCACAGGTGGGTTGTTAACTAACTCTAAAGCTATGGACAGCCGCTTCTTCTGGCCGCCTGATAAGTTTATAGTCCTTGTATCGCCGGCTTCAGCGAGCCCCAACATTTCCAAAATCTCGTCTATGACGATCTTCTTGGCAGTGACTGTCATGTCTTTCCCTAATTTAAGATTCGCCGACACGTGCATAGCCTCCTTCACTGTGAGATGTGGTAACAAACAGTCATCCTGCATTATGTAACAGGACAACTTTCTGAACCGTCTCAAGTTTCGCTCCTTGCCGTTTATGAGTATCGATCCGCTGACATTGGACGTTCTGGAATCAGAAAGTGAATCGTAAATGCAAAGAAATTCAGAACATTTTTGGCTTTACTCCAAATGAAGCATTCCGAGAGCAATTCCTCATTTTCAAAAGTGCGAACTGTGGGAATAACATTTTAGCTTATTTTGTATGCAAAGGAATATTAAGTACGGGTATGACGCAATAATTCTTGTCGCACTACGAATATAAAAAACTGACCAAAGGTTCATTCTATGTAATCTGAGAAATCTCAAGCATCATAATATTTAAATGACAACTTACTTGTATCCCGCTAAAATATTCATAAGCGTACTTTTCCCAGCCCCGGAAGGTCCCATAATGGCCGTAAGTTCTCCAGATCTGAATGTGCCATTTATGCATTTGAGCAAAGCTTTGTATCCCCTTTTTCTTCCTTCGCTAACTGAGTATGATAAGTCTGAGAACTCGATGTCTACTGGGGGACGTTTGGGCAGGTGTGTGAGAGAGGCCATGGGCTTCTTTTGGTCTCCATACCCATTGGGTATTTTTGGAAGGCCTGTCATGGCGGTCGTGCCTGCACCACCGTTGCACAGATTAATCTGTGAGCCTCTGTAACAAAATTGATAACAGTATTTATAAAACAGTATGCAATGCTAACTTGCTAATCTTTTACAGAAGTGAGTTATACATAATTATGTATTAGCAATATCGCAACAATTATTAATTGAGCTATTGATTTCAATTTTTATTGGCGTTTTGCATATACATTATGATGAGCATTAATTAATGTTTTTTTATCGAATAGGAGGCAAACGAGCAGACGGATCACCTAATGGTAAGCGATTAGCGCTGCCCATAGACACCCTCAGCACCAAAGGAGTCACAGGTGCGTTGCCGGCCTTTTAAAAAGTAATACGCTCATTTCTTGATGTTTAACCCACATCGTGTTTTCTTTTTCCTCATTCTTTGAGTGTTAAATTTTTATCATCTTTATAAACTTTTGCTCTAAGATCTTAACAAGCTTAAGTCGTAAGAGTGATATTTTTATCACCACTACAAACTTGCAACAATTTAAAAGTGGTACAACTTCGGATAACTTTAGAGCTAAAAATAATAGTTTTAACACCGTCTAGACAACATTAAATAACGCTGGTATTACTATAGCTTAGACGTTGTTGCTGTCACTCCATTAAAGATGAAGAACCTTGAACTGATGCTTTATTTGATAGACCTTCTTTTTATTAGGTCTATAGTACTATTATAATGTCAATGTTTATTTCCTTACCCTCCATTACAGTTTAGGCGAAGGTTGCGAATATTTTTACCCTTTTTTCTTTTCATAACATAATATTATTTAAGTGTTTACTTAAATAAGTGAGGTTTTATTCAACGGTAGGTTAAAGGATGCTGACCCAATTTGTCAGTACATTCAAATGCATGTATATCAAGCTAAATATTTTTTTTTAAAGATTATCAACTTTACAGCCGAAATGGCAAGGCTGAAAATCTACTCAAGATATTTGACAGTTTGTGGTAGCTCGATGGGCGGGCCTCTGGACATAATGCAAATTCTCCCACGAGTATTATTTTCCATTTTCATCCCAAACATGGCTATTACATTATATGTATAAATTCAATATGTCGTGTCAGTTATTCAGTCATTTACAACAAGCTGGAACGTTGCCAACTGGCATTGTGAGTTGGGAAACACTTCAACAGAATTCTATGAGTTGTATACTTGTTATGTGTATGCCTGTCGCTAAAAACATAGTGAAAATGTTTAGAGCTGCATATAGGCAAACCATTCCTTTTTCTTTTGACCTATTTTGACGTAACCTGGGGTTAGTAACAAGTGCGCATTAAAATAATTATTTATTATGTATTTCGTCGTGTATCACGGAATGTTGCTCGTGAGTATGAGCTCCTGGCGTGGCTTGAAACTAGTTGAGTTCCTTGTCAAACAGCTCAAAAAGTAAGCCGACAATTATAAAAATGAACTTAACATGTCAAAAGAAAGCTATAATATCAAATTAAAGACGAAGCTCTTTCATAATATATAAAATAGAGATTGTATTCTGGCGACAAGATGTAAATATGACCATCATAATGACCAATTTAAACTAATCGCTATATTGGACAAGATACCCTTAACAAAAACAATATTAATAGGTCACTGCGCGCTATCATTGTTTGCGGAACTGCCAAGGGCGATAACACAATCCTCGTAATGGATGTGTTCCATTCAATTATATTGTGACATCACAACACTGGGAACATAATATTTACAATGGGGCATTAGCACTATGTAATTATAATGGGTTCTCTTTTAAAGTTCCCTATTATTGTATGGATGTGTATAGCTATTGCTGAAAAAGAGCATTTATGTTCTAGTCCAAAACTTTAGACGCTAGTAGTTTTATTAAAAAAATGCCAAAGTACAAGACTCACTTACAAGAGAAAAATCTCAACATCGCGATTTAGACAATATTCAAAATGTATCAATGCTCTCCACTAATGATGTGATAGTTACCTGGTAGGAAGTCAAAGAAACTTTAAGAAAAGAAAAAATTTGACTTTGTTTAAAAAAAATCATCCTAATTTAAAAAATCCACGCACATCCACACATTGAAGGTTGCAAATAATACACGAACATCACAATTCTCACAGACAGAAATTCTGAATCTGACAGTGAGATTAATCAAATCCGTCATGCCTATAGCACCTAGTGTCAATGATGGATGGCAGTTCCAGTCCAAATCAAATTACATTCAATTCTCTCTGTCAATATCAAACTATTGCTACCAAGATTCGTAGAACTGTATACATTGTAGTTAATTGTTCCATATTGACATACCACAGTGATGCGATACATTTGTATATTTAGGCATTGACTGTTGACCGACTACTAACGAAATTGACTCATCTAATGAACTGAGCGCATCATTCTTAAAGTCATCATCAGAATCATTCCTGATCTAAATTTAATTTTCATAAAAAAATTAGGTAATGTCTTACCAAAACCTTTGATTCGGGATACAATGAAGCGCATCTTATATAATAATTAAAAATATCCGGCTTTCGTTCTTTTTAAAAATGCATTAAAGCAATTCATTAAACAAAAGGCCTCCCTTGTAGCAGAAGGTAAGTAATTCCATGTAATTACTGATAGTGAAGCATTGCATGCTTTAAGTGATGATCCAAGTATTACCACGGGAGTTCTAATAGCACCATTAAATCGAAACGATTTGGCAATAAACTTACAGGCAAAGATATAAAAAACTAGTAAATATAAATCTATGTGACGTCAATGGTCTAAATACAACTAGTTTCTATGTATGTTTGTTCCAAACTGAATTTCATTTAAATAATGTCCGATATTTAGAATCTAAGCCACACTGAACCTTTAATTACTTAAAGCTATTGTAAGATCTATAACAATAATTGTTTCCTAAACATATCCTAAGCTAGTGCTTTAACTATTAATGTTCTTAAAAATGTTTGTTCCAAACTGAAGAGTAATAAAACTAAATACTAAGAAATAACAACTAAGTATAAACTAAATTCACGATAAAAAAATCCCATTACATTATTTATCTGTAAACATTTACTCACGGTCTTCCCAAAAACATTGGGATTATTTGCAGGATAACGGTGAAAACGATAAATTAACTTTGAGTTCAAGAGCTCCAAAATAGAGCTCTTTTCGCGACGGGGTCAAAAGCAACACTGACATTATTTCTTCCTTCTATCTCCCATGACGATGCATGATCCGTTTTAAGTCAGGTACCTATCAAAAATGCATGTTTTATTTATCTGGGACGTTTCGCTGTGTCCGATACAAAAACAGTATTCATAGATGCCTATGAATTGATTTGACAGTTACCTTATTAATAGTGTAAGAGTCATTGACGTCAGAGAATGAAATCTCATTCGTAACTTCGAATTTGAATATTGCATCCGGAGCGAGAACGTTGCTATCTTTGTGATCAATTCCCTTTTCCTCTTATCTTTCATCTTTGTCGAAATGTTTTCAATATGCATAGATTTTAACAGCTCGATCTTCTCCAATCGAGTAAATTGTTTATAGATTTTTAACTTAATGACAAGATTTTAAGATTGAAATCATAACTTCTACGTTTTGATACATTGATCTAAAATATTTATTGAGGACTTGGGAGTGGTTTGTTTTGCGTGCTATATCTACTGGCCATGACCTGGATTAACAGATACGATACATTTATCGTGCTAAATGCGTAGATTGTTAATATGATCCCAAAAAAGTCATTTTTGGAATTCTATTCTATTCGTACCCATCTTTAACTTAAAGTTATTGTCATTAAAAGTGATAATATCGTCATCATCATCGCCCCTACGTAATGAAGACGAATTAACAATCATCAAATATTTAATTTGTAATGAATATAGAGAAATTAATATCAAACATGCAATCAATTAGTTACTTCTTTTTGTTTATCAATAATATCTGCCGATTGCATGACTGATATTATTAGTCGATATTTTTGTTTACATACCTAACCAGCGAAATTGAAAACAATTATTACATTTTCCTCATTACATAATAATGAATTGTTTTGAAAACAAAAGTACTTCACATCCAACAATAACAAATGTTATAACAAGAACATAAGCCCAGAAACAAAGTAAACGTAGTAAAGAAACGAATAGCCTAGTCTTCATCTAAAGAGACGGACGGACGCTTACATGTCACAACAAATTGGACGAGAGAAAACACAGATATACACAGACCACATAACCAACCTCCTTCAATTACTTTAAGTCAGCCAAGAATAGGAAAACCCGTCACAGACGAAACTAATTCGAAAACTCTCACATACATTCAAGCTAATGATTAAAACAGTTAAGCTAACGTGGGTGTTAATTGCCAACTAACAACAAAAGGACCATCTGAATAATAATACACTTTCATAATACAACTAGTATCACACCCAACCTTGAAACACTACACTGTAGTATCATACAAAATTAACGAAGAAAGTAATGGGAGGTACAAACGCTATTTCAACCCAAACCAACGACCTTAATAATGTTTGTTCCCCAAAACTCATTCTTGTACGAACCCCGCGCCAGATAGGAACCAGAATTTGAAAGGAATCTTTATTAAACAGACCCTTGGAAAACAGGTCTTAGTGGATCTTCAAATACCGCAAATGGATTATAAAATTCTGGGGAATATTTAAATAATAAAACTGAAGTGTTATCAAGGCTGTTCACAGCGGGTCAGACGCAATTATCTTTTAGCGAACGTCCTAAATGCTTTATAATAATGCTTAAATGAGATCTTATCTGGTAAATGTTTGCAGCCAAATGTTTTTACTGCAACGTGCATTAGTGTCCGTCGCTAGTTGAATTCAGCGGTAATTTGCAGGCTAGAATCAGATATAGAGGTATGTTTTGGATTATGTTAAGTACATACATAGGTACATATTATATGATTATGTTCTGATCTAATTTGAAATTATATCCGGATGACTATAGAAATCATTATCTATAATATCTTTAGAAGAAAATAAGGTTATTGACATGTCAAAGAAACATTGAGATCAAGAGATCCACCTGTTTCTAGAACTGTATAAAAGAAAAAATATTTCCACATCGACATACTTGAAGCTCGTTCACAATTTCTGAAGGACGAAACTGTAGTAAGCATCAAGTCATGTCATAAACATACCCCAGCAATGTTGTCTACATACATGAATATTCAGAAACCAATTTCTTTTAAAGGTCAAAATCGAAAACACATCGAAAATTTCGGAAATATATCTGAGCAGTCAGGAAATAGGTTCATTTCTTTGATAAGTAAAATGATTACTTGTCTGATGTAATTTATGGGTTCTTACCACAAATACACATTATTTGTAGCGTAGAAAATAATGAGCCAAATTCCAATTATAATCTATTCTAAGCTCAGTGGCATTCTTTTGGAAGGTCTATCCAGCATGTAGTGAAAAGATACTGACTGACATCCAAAATGTATTCCTGATACAAATGAAAATTGAAAAGTCCCCTAAACTAATTACCTCCTATAAGTGGTTTTAAAAACAAGATTACAAATATACACGTAACACCAACAGCAGGGATTTGTGTGCGTAAGTGCGGACAAGTGAACGAGGGGAAGCCTTTGAAGTGGGCATGAAGAATAGTTACTACGTCAGCTTTAGTCGGCCATTGTGTTACTAATTGTATGCAATCGGAAGAAACTGTAGTGTTAGCAATAACTCCTATTATACATGTAGGTATCTCCGCTAGTAGTCTGGTTCGCTTTTGTGTTGGTGTGACATGATGGTTGGTATGGTTTCATCTCGTATTAGGTAAGTAGCTAGCAAATAATAGTGATAGTTTCACAATGAACTATGTTTCACAATTAACTATGTCAGAGAGAGAGACAGAAAAATAAACATAGAGTTATCAAGGCAAACGAAACTCGACTTTATTTATTTATCCTAGAACTATATCATATCTATTATCACAAAATATTGTTATAATAAAGGATAGCAGTATGTTGTTATTTTCATTCAAGCAAATTAAGGTAAGAAAACCGTAGAACAAAACTTCAAATGTGTTCTTTAATATATCAGATACTATGATCATAAACCCAAGTAACAACATGAAAAAATAATTGTACCATGTAGTTAACTGGTATAATTAAAAGCCATTCGTAAGGTGTTTGACGTAAGTGCTTTAACGGTAGAACGAAGTACTTAGAACATAATTATGGGATTAAACATAAGTACTAGGTAATTTCTCGGTATGAAAAGTAGATTGGATGTCAAATTACCTTTGAATAAAATATTATATCTAGTAGAGCACCCAATTATTGTAATAGGCTTAATCGAAGTAATTGGAACACTTTATATTCGAGTTTCTGATTTTTTTATTCGATTTGATGAGTTATATCATATCGATATCATTGGAGCGGCAAATGTTAACGATCTTTTGGATTGTTTTCCGAGTACTGAGTTATTGGAATTTGAACTCTCTTGTTAAACAAATTGTACCAACGTCTCGTCTACCGTAGTTAATCAAAGTTGTTATTCTTTGCACAGTGCTGTGACTATATTATTAATGATTGAATTATTATTATTAAACTTGGTTACTTCACTTTTTGGCCATTTTCCAGGCATTTTTTCAACCAAGTCTGCAACACTCGTATTGTAGGTACCACATATCATTTATTTTACACTCACCTACGAGTACGCTCTTGACGCTAAATTAGTCCTTACCCTTCCTCCTAAATTGGGCTCATTTCCATGCAAAACACGCTTCCCTTAATTAAAATTCTACACCAGAATATTCTTCTGGAACATGCCCACAAAAATTATTATAGAGGTTATCTTTGTAGTAAAATCTTGGGAAAAATCTTTTAATCAAGATTTTTACTAAGTAACTGCTCATTAATTTATCTTGTCTTATTCTGAGTAATTAATGTTAAGTAATTAGGAGATTCCATCAACACTTTACCGACTATTGTTTGAAACAAATTCTATGTCTAGCAACACGACTATAACATTTTTAATGACTACCTTATTAATGTCTATACTGATTGTTTACAACAAAAATTATGATGACCTTCATTTCAAATCCCCTGGTCAAGAAAACTCCTTAATAAAGTCTAGTAGTGAAAAAATAACAAAGCAGATGGTTTAAGTGAAAGCAATGTATACAATGAAGCATGTAACGTTCTAGATCTAAAGTAGATCACATATCAATTTCTATTTCTTTGCACCACTTGAATATATTCTGGACTGGCATATCTAGGCGCTTTGCAAATAAAGGCTATCGATAACATACAATATTATATTATTTGTCTATCAAACTATACATGAATAATTCTCGCCTTGAACCTGTGGTCGACCCAAAAAAACATGGGCTTAGCAACAAACGAGCCATCCATTATTTATTATATGTTTTTGAGCTAGCTAATAACATACATGTCCGAATGAAGACAACAGACGAAACGACGTAGTTTTATAACTTTTTGTCTCTAGCAAAAAGTTTTGGGTCCATTTTTTGCTAAGACAAAGTGTACAAGACAGAAGTTTTCGGGATACCTTATTGAATTTAGAAGAATTTTCTAGGTCTGTCTCTGGTCTAGAACAGTTTTATATTTTTGGGAGGGTTAACCTTTTTGGATTGTTAACAAAAGCAAGTGTGTAATAAATGTTGCTCCTTGGGTTTTGCACATAGGTATGTATTCTTCTATATTATTTATTTACCTACGTAACTTTATCTCATTACTTTTCACTAGTATGTTGTGGAATCAGCACGCAGTGTTAACCAAATTCGATGTAATTATCATTTTAGCTAGAATGGTTATCTGGCTTTTAGCTTTATTTATTTAGAATTTTGGATTCTGCAAAGATTACAAAATGATTATCGATCAATAGACTTACCGCGACAAGCATAGCGTAACCTTTAAATCATTTAGACTACACAGCTGTAACTTTGCCACAAACTCCTACGGTAAGCAACGAAATTAATTTCAATTTACAAACCAAAACGCGCTTGAACTTGACCCGTGTCCCCAACTTTACGGTTCATCGAAATTTATGCCCCATTCCATCCCAAATTATTTCTAAAATATTTTGTGGGATACAACTGGGACCGTTATATAACCTAGATACAAGATACAACAGTCCTTTTCATTTTCATTTATGTATTTAGAAGTTATAAGTAAAGCGAAATTGGTTTTGCCTTTTCCAGTGTCCTTTGGATTACTATTCTCCAGCGGTCTCTTGGCTTCAAATTCCAAAAGACTGTCTCGATATTTATAAACGTAGTTTAAAAAACCAGTCGTTGTTGATCTTTTTATATTTTTTACTGAATAATGTTTAATGTCAAAGCCTTTGTTGTAATTTTTAGGAATGATAAGCTTTAATGTTTGGTTATAAATTAGCTTTTCAACGTCACCTATCATTTGTTAGGATTGTCATGATTCTATTGGTTTTTTTTCACTTGTATATTTTTATACTTTACGTCTTTGTAAACCTTCTGTTCAATCACTTATCAGTTTGCTCAATTATCATCTACAAAAGAGATATTTACCCCAACAACTGTCCATTATTAAGCTGTTCCGAGTACGGTGGTGACTTGACCTGTGCAAAGGTCACTTTGTCATTCAGCTCTCCACGGCTCCCGCGACCCATTAGCGGCAGGTGGATCTGGGTGCCTTTCGACTCCATCTTTAGGCCAGACGTCATCGCTGCATTGACATCGTGTGATATTGGGCCCTGGAATTAAAGAAATTGAAAATTTAGTATTATGATTCACTTTTTAATCTTTTATTAATTCAAATAGACTTCTTAAATTGGTTCCTTTGATTATGTTTTATTTTCTATCATCATCATCATCATGACTTGTATAAACTAGGCTTACATTGTCTTTATCAAATTATTATATTAGATCAGCAAAATCTATATATATTCAGGTAATAAGGTATAAATTATATAGTGACTACTATCACTAAAAATATTTTCACTTTAAATTGATGAATCTATTTCTATCCAACAATATTGTCGAACCTGTTTCATTCAAGTATCGTATTTCAAGGAAAATACAGATATTTCATTAGCTTTAATCATATCAATTAGATATTTCTAATCCAAAGACTTAGATCGATAAAAATGAATTCGTTTCCTGGCTAAAATTTTCAAAAGCGATTCATAAATTAAATTTTGATTATGACGACAATATAATACAATATTCTCATACTACGTAGACATTGCCAAGGAAAATAAATTAATCCAATTAAAGCGTTAATAAATCTGCGACCAGACGTCGCACCTTAGCAAGGAAAGTGACAATAAATATAAAATTGATTAAAGGCTTAGCAACAGATAATGTCAATGAAAGTAATAAAGCAAAAGAAAATAAAATAAATCGTGGCCGTAAAGCAGTAGTCGAAGCTAAAAGACGAGTCACAGCACTCGTCTACTTGATAGATAGGACTGCCAGTCAAAATGAAGAAGATTGATTCAAATTAAACGTCAAAACCGCTGATAGTTGCAAAGAAACCGTAAATTAACAACATAAATATCAGTAAAACGCAGTCTAAAACGATGTTCATACTAAATTGAAAAATCCAATTTATGTAGTTATTTTGTTAAAATAGCTGTACGTTTTAAAATCCACAGTAAGTTATATGCTTTCACATTTCTCTCCCGTGGGGCTAAGTAGTCACAATTATTATTTATTAAAACAAATTTCATATGTCACAAATGTTATTAATAGTTTAATGTCGCAATTATTTCCAGAACCTCATTCATTCTGTGTCCAATTTAAGGAATTATTAATGAAGCACATTCAGTAAAAGCGTTCCTCACTACATTATCAATTCAATTTTACTAATTCAAGACAATATTGGCTTTTGAACTAACGACCATATAGTTCCACCTTTCACAAATAAGCCTATAAAATATTAGCAGTTCCGTTCTCAGAATAGAACAAAAATAGGAAATATGACGTAAGTTGTTATACGTATGGGAGAAACAATGACCACGACATTCGTCGGTTTGTTCGTGGGACGATTATCGGCTTTCTTCTAAATGACGTCACTAGAACAGTAGAATTTCAATACAAAATGGATTAGAACAGCGGAACTTGATTCTGATGGATTGACGGGATACCAATGACGGTTCCATTTCTGTATTTATTTCTTGGGAATTGTTTTAAAATAATTTTTGTCAGGCGTGTTATAATACAGAAACATAGGTACCAAAAATGATGGTGATGTAAGTAAACAAAAAAGGGAGATTAAACCATCATTAATTCAGCTCACAAACCCACGAGCTAGAATATCGATCGGGAGATAAGCTTCAACATTGAATACGTAATGAGATCTAGATTACAGTGGTAATGTTCTATCTAATTTAGTGAACTACGATAATACACAAACCATTAATTCAAACACAAAACCAATATCTTCACTAGCATAGACTTCATGAATAAAATTATTTTTAGCATTGTCTTTGGGAACAATATCGTTTGCCAGTCTTAGTACATTCAGTACACGGAGTTCCGCATCACTGACTTCATTTTCTACCTCTCAGTTAGGTTTTAAAATATTTAAGTAACACAGACGCTTGCACGCTGGCTATTTCGGTCACGGAAAAATGTATTACGCTAGCTGTGTTACGACCAACTAATGAAAATTCTACTGTTTACTTTTCTAGTACTTCGAGTCGTTCATAAATTAGTTCTGTAAATATTCAAGTCAAGATAATGCATTTATTTGTCTAAAAATTGCCGGTGTAAAGTGCGAAGTCAGTTTGCTACCAACGTGTACTCAAAGTTACGAATCTTTGATGGTACGCGTCAAGGCCACATGAGTGCGCATGTACCTACTTACTGAGTATCTACGTCATTCAGTATACAGCCTGTTATTACTTAATTAAAGTGACTTGTACCATGAAGTTTTGCAGTATTAGGTTGACGGTCACGATTTACTTCATTTGGTGTTAGTAGAAAAAATCATACAACGTCTTTAGCACTTGGGTCTGGTTTAAAGGCTTCTACCGGTTTTAGAATATTATTAATTTTAGTTTATAATACTTTATAAATAGTATGCGGATATTGTTTTTCCTAAATGTTACTAATTTATTATTTTACCTAGACATCTAACTTCAAGCTAAAAGTAGTAATGAAGCATAGGATTTGTGACAGATATTTATAATTTCACACCCAGATTAGTAAGTTTTCTTATAAGCAAGTCTCCCATATCCAGTATAAACGGAAAACCTATTAGTTTCCTGCTATCACGTATGGATATTCAATGAAACTGTCTAAGTGTCTAGTGTGGACGCGTTTAGTATTCATAACACGATGCAAGGTGACGCTCCACTGACTTCGAAAAACAATGTCGATCAATCAACTTTTATGATCCCATCTACTATCGTTGGAGATTGTTCCTTCGGACTTTTATTGCTTTATTGTGTGGAGGTGCGATGTCAGTAAAAGGGTGATATTCTGGAAAATCCGATTTCATCAAAATTATTGAAACTTTTATCAGCCCTTGCTTGCTAACTCCATTAATTCGTTAGACACCTAATCCGAGTGAGCCGTAGTTCTACAGTGATGCCTTTCTCTGAGATTTATGTTTTCTTAAAGGATAATGGAATATTGATAGATCACTGTTACTTAGGCCTTCTCTAAGTTGTTTGTTTGCGTTATTTAATCTGGTCAAACAGACAATGTCGTCAGAATCAAAAATAAATTGTATCAGTCCCTTATTTCAGCTATCTGCTTGTCCTAAAGTATCGATCTTGGAATAAGAACGAGCAAGAAACTCCATGGCTTTTTCACTCAAGGCCTTTTATAGGACCATTAGCAAGATGTCATTGCCAAAAAAACGTGAGCACATTGAGTAATGGACCTGCTTCAAGTACTATTCTTTATTATTAAGCTAATGTCGTCACATGTATCTGTTAGGTCACTTCCTTATTTGTCATTTATACACGAAATTATTTGTTTAAACAATCAAATATGTTTATCATCGTAGCTTCAACAATTAGTCATGGAGAATATATAAATTTTTATGCTCATAGCAACTAACCAAAATTTTCCATGAGCATACTATCATCTTAATACAACATGAGTAGTTTAGGAAACCTAGATTAAATCGGTTTTCTTTTTGCATAAACTATTGATAATAGTGTCTATTTCAATTTATATTTCAATTCAATTCAATATATATTTCAATTAGAAAACTTGCTCCTAAATGCCAAATATAATTTAATTCATATTATTATTTACCAATCAAGATTTTTTACGTTGTAAACAAACCGGTTTTCTGGACTTCAAATCATAAAACATTGCATCGTTGACTAGTAAATTCAAGGTTTTGTCTATATATATAAAAATGAAACCCGTTTCCCGTTGTCACGCCATAACTTGAGAACGGCTGGACCAATTTGGCTGATCTTTTTTTTGTGGTGTTTGTTATTGTCAGGAAAAGGTTCTTATGACAGAAAAAATGGTGAAAATCCTACGGGAACGGGAGAAAACGGGATTGCGCGTACGAAGTCGCGGGCAGAAGCTAGTTTTGAATAAATATAGTATTATAATTTACTCTACAACCTCAGAATGAGAAACCAAATTCAGATGGGTAGAAAAGTTTGTCTTAAATCTTGAATGTGACAACGTCCTATAGTTGTATGGTACTCTCTCATAATTAGAACCTTTTACAAATAAGTACAAAAAGAAAGCACCCTATACAAATAATATATGTAAAGATAAACACAGTGAAAAAGCGATTAGGGGCGAATATTCATACTACTAATAATCTCGTGGAAAATCAATAAATTTATCTAGGTATTCAGCCTACGATAAAATATATGTATGAAAATTTGATTTTGCACTTTCACCGTTATTGATAAATCACATTACTGTCACGATTTTTACATAATATCAACAAAATAATCTCCTCTTTTTACTATGTCCTTAGTAAACTATAGTTATATACCTAACACGCAAATAATATATGATTATTATTTAAAAAAATTGATAGTGCACAATAATGCGCAATGCATGGACGCCACGCATGAACTATTCGGACAAATGAAAATTTGAAAAATTAGAATTCTCTCTAACACTTGCCGGGACTCAAACTTTGCAGCCACTCGATCGACCAACAAAGCATTAGATCTAATCAAATAACCAAAATTAATTAGCATGATTATCACACGTGGAGACTAGACAAAGACAATGTATGTACAGGTAGGTACACAGCTGTGTTTTACAGGATTACACTGATAATTATCGTTTTGCGTAACAAATTATAAATTCTATGATAAATTTTCGGTACCTATTGGCCAATGTGTGTAATGTCCAAAAGTGTAGACAAAGTCTAATAAATGTATAATATTATATATATCCTTTTGATAAATGCTTACAGTATTAATCCTATATAATATACTTAAGATATAGTACACAAGGATATTAATACTGAAAACCAAAGAAAAATATTTAAAACTAATTGAAGAACTTATCTTTAATTCTTATTTTCTCAGTGCCTATCTGTCTTTATTTTATTTTCTACCATTTCAATTATGTATAATAAAAAAATTATATTTACAATTGTACATGCTCTTTTAATTAGGTTTTTCAAAAGTAGACTTTTTTTGTTTTTAGCAGACGCTCGCTTTTATAACGAACTTCAGTGCAAGAGGCAAGAGACACATGACATATGAAGGGGGGTACGAGTATTCTTCATGTATCCACGTCAAATAACAACGAAAACTTATATTATTTAATGTTAAAATTGTCTATTCACACTGAAATAAATGTTACACCTAGAGAAAGAAATACTTACTTAATATTTTATACAAAAGTGGAAATAAATGTAATTATACAGGAAAAATTGACCAACAAGTAATCTAATTTACAACATCCTAATTCTATAAACCAAATTTATAATAAATTTCCATTAATTGACACATACATACATCCACCATAATTATAATAAGGTAACATAAATTCAAATTGACATTAATATTAATGGTAGTTTAATTAAAATCTGGTTTATTGGTACGATAAATTTTAACTGAAGGAGTATATCACATATAAGATAAGGTATCATACAAATCTCTTCTTTGTTTGTAGTCTGATAAGGTCCTTAATTGCTAAGGTTACCCTGATTTCAGACTGATGAAAGATTTCCTTTCTACTCTAGTCAATTAAAATGAGAACTAGACTGTAGCTAATGACTTTGTTAAGGTAAATGAATACTGTATTACTAATGTTGTTGTTGATGAACATGCAGAAATAGATGATCAAAGATAAGTATGTGATGTAGACAATTTTAAAGATGAAGTTCTAAAAATGATAGTAGACTTTCTGGTAATGGTAATAGGTACGTAAATTGAAAGAAGATAAATGACTACGAAACTCTAAAACTATGCAAAGATTGTCAATGTCTGTGGAATGAAAAATAACAAGAAAACTACTGATCAGTCAATGATGATGGTGATACCAAAAAGTATTCAGGTCAATAAACAAGATTTTTTAATTAAATTCAATGCAACACATTAGTTTAAATCATTGATGGAATACATTAAAAGGCTGAGTAGTAATATTATGGAATCTTAAACTTAAGCTTGGTAACTGTAAGATAATATTATTATACCTAAGTCCATGTTTATAAACGTGTTAAGATGAATATCAAACAATTAATTAGCTTGCAACACGTAATGTTACGTAAGTAATCATTAGATAATAGAACTCACTGATATTAGATCATTTGTAGATAATAATAATTCACAACATGCTAATGAAGGAAACGAAACTTCAGAAGTAAAATTACTTTTTATAAAGCGAACTCAAACGATGAGTGATATAAAATCTGACGGATTAATTTTCCTTGAATCTAAACAACAAGAATAAAACAATACTAAAACTGAAGTTGTAAACAAAAATGTTATAATCGTAGAATTTAAAACAATCCCATTTAGTATTCACAACAATGCAGACGTTTCATCAGTTGAAAAGTTTATTGGAGCTAAAATACCGTGAACAACTCCAGTACATCTGTACTGTACTGCAGTACAATAACTTTGCACAGACAGTTTTGGTAGACAGTGAAAAGTGTTCTCTGATAAACTGGAGCATGTAAATTCAGCAGTAGTGTATAAAATCTCATTTTTGTCTTTCACCTTGATACAGAATTAGCTCGTTCGCGCGATACTATTGCGTTTACCACATTTCTATTAAACATTTACAGATTCTTACCTATATTCGAAAAAAGGATTACAGATCAAATTCATAAATCTAGAATTAGTGGTACATAGGAGAGTCAAATGGTACTCACTACATAGAAGATAACTAACATTTGATGAAATCTGTTTTACAAACCAAATTAATTTCTATTGAAAAACTTGGAAAAGATAAGAAAATTATAAATATGTCATATAGTCTCTGTTTGTTTTGATACATTTTTACGTGGGCTCTAACTAAACAGAAAAGAAATCTCGTTCCCACCAACACCTACGTTGAGAATAGCTTTGTATTCTCGGCTACATTCCTCTATCTGTCTAGCAGAATCCCTTTGGGACGCAGGTACGCAGGCAGCCCAATCTTAAACTTTGTCAAAAATTCAGAGCTGGGCCTCTCTAGAACCGAACCAATCTTGGAACTTTACTTGTCTATTCAACCCACAATCCATTTCTAGTTTCCTTTCTATTCTTAACATTTTCTATTAGAGTATTATTTTTCTTCTCTTCAAAATTTACCATTTTTTCTTTATTCATCATTGTCACTATAATTTCTTATGGCATGAATGTTAGGTATATCTAAATCATCATCACCATCGTTCATAGCTCGTTTTCTAATTACAATTTTTACACTATTGTACCTTTATAATTTTGTATCGATATCATTGCACTACATTCAAATCAAACTAAACACTATCTTTCCCATATTAAGTTTTGTATTTGAACAACATGACATCATCAATCTCCAGAGCCAACTTGATTGCTTTAATAACATTTTCCAAAACCCGCCTATCACCTGACGACCTTCCTTATTATTTGTTTCTATTTCTGTTCATATAAATTCTGTTGTAGACATGATCAACATAACAGGCAGTTTTATTTTCATATTTTTCTTTTTTATTATCAATAAACATTACTAAGAATCTGTGTCATAGCTACATGTTTACAAAGGCTAGTCTGAGATAAATATTTTGAAATACTTTTTACAGATGACGGAGATTTATTTAAGATAAAATTAATCAGTCTGTAACTTTTGTTATTATTGTTTTTATTGTGCCCGGTATATGGCAACAGACTCACCCCCTATAACATAAAATAGTAAATAGTGGGTGTTACATTTTGTAGAGACATGAAGTGCCGTAATGTGCACTGCCTATCCCTTCGGGGATAATGTAATCTTATGTTATGTTATGTACCTTCGTTAGTATTGCTTACTTTTTTATTTGAGTAGGCAATGTACGAAATTTAAAATAGACGGTGTTCTGTATAAGAAACATTAATACAATGTATCATGTTTACACTTTACAAAATCCGGTCTGTAAATGGCTACCATTTATAAGGTTCCAGTAATTTCTATTTATATCCGTCACAATAACAATCTTAAAACTTCGATTATAAGTATTAATGAAAACAAAACAATAAAAGGAATTTATTATTATTTTCCTAACATTTATTAAATTGTTATGAGAAAAAGTCTTCTGCGAATATAATGAGAAAAGAAAATGAATAATGTTTCATTTAAATTTAATTTTGAATTGAGACAAATGAGAAATGTTTGTCAATAAGCAAGAAGTAATTAACTTTTTATATCATAAACAGGCATTATTATATAAAACGACCATTAAACTGTCAAACACCAAGCGGTCACCGGTGACCGCGACCTATTGTTCTTTAATTGTGTCTATAGAACCGGTACTCGACGAGTTAATTTTATTTTTGTTCCTCATTTTCTCATTATTCCTCAAAGATTTAAAACTTTTATTCGTATGTGTAAAACTGACCAATCCCCTATTGATCGTCAATGGTCTTACTGACCTACATTTCAGGAATATTGCCTCAAACACACCCCATGTTTTTCATGACTCATTGCAGTAACAAACAACATGAATGAAACGAAAAACATTTTTGTTTTTCGAAAACATTGATATACAAGATTAGATCGTGCTAAGCTTTTTTTTATTATTGAACATTTTACCTACTTACTAACAAAATTTAAATTCTACGATACCAATATTCAGTAGCGGATATTTCACGCCTAGGTAATATGAACCTACAATCCTACATACGTATGAGACGTCTAGTCATTTTTACATTAATTTGGTAAGAATTATATTCGGTATGTGGCGTTCTCAATATGGCGTAAAAGTATATACATAACTTACATTACTTTACGCGCGTCTCAATAGGGGTAGGCAGGCAATTGCTATGATTCTTTCGCTTCACCAACAGTCATCAGTCATTTCATGCGTGCTCATCGGTTAAAGGTACTTTTAAAGTGACCCTTCTTTAATGTATCACCTTCTTTAATGATCAGTATAGAGCGCCCTTTACCGACGGGCCCATACATATTTATTCATTCTGTATACTTTTTTCGTTACTTTACGTACTTTCATCGTGTAAGTAATGACAATGAATACGAAATGTGACTAAGCTTAGAAATCACTCATTGAAACACTTTTGTTATGTAATAATTGTAAATTTAAACATTAATAATTATTAATGTTTAAATGTAGAGGTTAAATTATAATTTTAAATTATAATTTTCATTAATTTTATAGTACAAAGCAACAGTAATAATCTCAAACTGTCGGCTCAATAAGGTTTAGACTTCACTTAAAGTTATAAGAGATGAACACTAACTAATTTAGTTACATTATATTGCTTAGATTTTAGCCCAAATTTTAGGTAAAACTGGTTCACGAATTTCAAGCACGTGTAATATTATTGGATTATGTTGTAAAGCCCATATTTTACGGTAAAATGTTATATAAGATTGTTTAAAGTTGAGAATAAGAACCTTAATCAACGTGACACCTCTAAATAGGATTTAAGGAACGTGTAAAATACCGTTATTGGCTTAAAATTTTTAAAAAATTGGTAATGGTGACACGAAAACTGTATTACATTACAAAATATGAAATGTAGAATGTAATTAAAATTCAACAGTACTAATAATAATTATGATACATAGGTACGCTTGTCTGCTTACCTCTTCACGAAGAAAAACCGTAATTTTACCTTTATGATGTTGTTTCAAAATGCACTAATTTCACAAAACATTTCATTTAAAAAAAACCCACTTAATGAAAAAGAATAAGCATAAAAAAATAATTATGTATATTGAGGAATCTCCGAAATGTTATTAGCGGCAGTAATCAAGAAGTGATTGTTGTTAATAAATTGTGATTACAAAGTATAATGCTCTATTGTTATCAAAATAATCTGCAACCCAACACATGTTGATAAGAGATATGATAAATCGGTCAATAGGTATTTTCAAATTTGCATATTACATTATTACGATAACAAAATTTTTGACTTAGACATTACACGGATTAATAAAAAAATCCGCGATACATTAATTAAATGATAAAAATTTATGTTTAACTGCATGATAAATTCATTTTAATAACTTAAATGATAAGTAAATTAAATTCAAAAAAACGATAAATTCGTTTAATAAAATTACAAACGCAGGCGTGTAATGAAATGTCGTATAAATTATACATTGATTAATTAAATAGGAGTATAAATCTTTGCGGAGTATAAAAAGAAGAGTATTTTATTGGAACAATGTGTCATTGCTCTTTACTGGCACACTTCACATGTAAATAAACAGTTATGTACTCATATGTGATGAGACAAAATACCATTATACAGTTAACTTTTTTGACCTAAACAATAATACAATGACTATACAATATTTTTAACGGTTTTACTTAAAAACTAACAATTTAATTTGAAGTACTGTCAGAATTTATTTCCGATTATTCATCAACACAAAAAATATAGATATTTAATTATTTATTTTTAAAAGTCACAACGGCAGAAAATATAGTTACAGTCACTGACTGACTGACAGATATAAATGTGCATTAGGTCCGTTCCAACCACACTTTGGACAAATGTTTTACAAAATTAATAAGTTATACAAATAACAATACAAAGTTAGAAAAAAATCTGTTTACTTGGTGTTAGTACAGAAAACTATCCTTCAAACTGCCATCTAAAAACCTCTTATAAAACATCTGTTCTCAAGTTCTTATCTCATAGATAGGACGACTATTACAAGAGTTTAAAAACGTACCGTACGTCGATTAAATAACCATCAAAATAAAAAATCTATTAAGGTCAGGAGACATTGGACCAATGTTCAATTATTGATACCAAAATCGTTTTATCTTAACTCGATTCGATTGATCTAATAAGTGACGGACAAAAGTTCGTGGACGAAAAGATGGTTTCAGTTCATTGGACGGAATATGATGTATGATTCCTTCCAAGAGGTTATGGTAGCTTAGTACTTACACCGTCCATTAATTTACTATAAGAAATATAGAACATACAGAGCGTATGAATAGAAGCATGAACAGAGACTGCAACCAACATAATGGATGATCTTTGACTACAACCACTTCGTCAGGAGTGTACGACTAAGTAAGGGAAGACAGAAAAAAATTAAATTTCGAATCGTGGAACAAATCGTGCTTACATATTGATCATCATCAACAGCCTATAAATGCCCACTGCTGAGCAAAGCCTCTTCTCACACGGAGAAGATTTAAGCATTAATCGCCACGCTTGCTTAAACTGTCAAACACCAAGCGGTCACCGGTGACCGCAACCTATTGTTCTTTAATTGTGTCTATAAATACGGTACTCGACGAGTTAATGCGGGTTGGCGATTACAAACTTATAATTAGAAATTATAAGCCCAGGTTTCCTCACGATGTTTTCCTTCACCGTTTGTCAGTGGTGTCTAAACAATCTTAGAAAGTACATATAATTCTGACAAAGTCACATTGGTACTTGCCGTTGGTGGGTTTCGAACCCGCACCCTCATGCATGAGAAGCGGGCGTCTTATACCTCCGGGCCACCACGACATTTCTAAAATTTACATATTGATAAATTGAAATAAAATTTGACTATGTAATCTAACGCGTTACTAATTCAACAGCAACCTTCTAACAACTTCAGTTGTTTTAAAATTATCTAACCTTATTGTCAACACAAATTTCGTTCGCCATGTTAGCTTTTGTAGTAACAAACTGAAATAAATTGGTCCTGTTTGAATAAGATTGCAATAAAGTGCAAGATTTTAAATGAATTCACTGTCACTGGTTGATTCTTCAGTACATACGAACAATCTAATTCAGGTCAAAAATTAGGAAATTATGAAAGTTAAAAAAAGGAAAAAATATTATGATCACTAGATAGAAACACAAGATCGACCATTGGAAGAGAAAATAATAATGAAAAAGCTTTTGAAATTGCAAATCAAATTACAAGAGTCAGAAGCTATCAATCATAAGCTCAACTTGAAATAAAATGAAGAAAAATCGGTTCAAAATTATCATAACTCATCTACAAGCCCCAAACGCGATTTATTTCTGCTAAAAATAAAAATTGTTACGTTCCAAATAACTGGAACGAAGTCAAATAGAAATATTAAAATTCTTGTTCAATTGTGGGCGGCCATAATGTCAATGGTAGATACGGATAAAGAAAGAAATAAAGAATTATAATAATATAAAGATTTTCGTTACAACTACATAACAGACATCGTCAAGATTGAGATAAAAACTAAAATAATATGGCTGACTTCCCAGTAATGTCAACACTAATTTTCTAACAGTGAGAAAATTACTGTATGAATTAAATCTCTTTAGCGCACAGCAGAACTAATAAAACATACAGACAGACACGTGTAGACTACAGTGTAATATATGTATGTATCATATCAACAAAACACTGGAAAAACTATTTATAATCTTTAGACATAAGTAGTAATACAAAGAAAGCAACACATAAAGAAAGTAATTGAAAGGAAACGACTTTAAAGTCCAAGATTTAGGTCGTTTTGTTCAAAGAACCGTTAAAAAGCTGTTACTCCAGTTAGAAAATAGATAAAACTGTGCTATCATGAACTTAATGGTGCACATGATTGTGCCATTTAAAATCTTTTCACACTTGTACCAGAACTGAGATAAACCTTCACAAATTGTATAAAAAATATCACCACCTATCTTTTTTGCTGAAGCCTTACATAGATCGAAAAATATTAAAAATAACATAAGTATCGATAAAGTTCCAACTTTATCAAACCAATAATCACTGGGAACACGACAAACAGTATTTTATTATCAAAAACTCTCACAACACTCATGAAGATGAATGAAAGCGATAACTATGTATTTAAGTATTGACCTACATACCTGCACCCAAGTTGCGCTTAAGTTTAACATCACCAAAACTTAAACAGAAACAACGTCCAGCACACGCCGGACACAGGCACTAATTACGAGAAATGATTACATTCTGATATATAAAATTAATTACCGATATACTCGCGAATACCCGCTTAGTAACTATCGGAATCATTTGATAAAACAAATCACGTCAGAGTTGGTCTAATCTTGCAAATTCACTGCGGAAAGAAAACCTTGAAATTTAGAAGATGGTATTTTAAAAGACAATGTTTAAGATATAACTCATACTATACAAATGCAAAATGTATTAGACTAAGCTATTACATTAGGAGACAGACAGACAGACGGTTGCTAAGCAACCAAAGGAAACAATAAAGCAACATTATCTTTTAATCCATGCCAAATGTAATTTAAAGAAGTACTTTGCTAATATTTAAAGTTCTGCTTATTCAGGAGATAAACAATGCTAGAATGAAGTAGATAGATAAAGAAGGTACTAGTGAATGCTTCATAGAATTGAGGGCAGGTAACAGGCGTGGCGATCAGAGCCAAGAAGTAATTACACATATTGCCAATAACAAAAGCATTCTTGTTGATTTAACAATAAAGATTAGAATATATAATGTAATTACTTATGAAGTTAGTCACAGAATTCCTAATTACTTAATCAAAGTTCAGACACCTACTAAATTCGGTCTAGAAACGTCTTTGCAAGGATAATTTGTAGTGGCAAAAAAATTATCGGTCATTTTAAACAGAATAGTAGACCAATAATAGATAACACTGGTTTAGGTAGAGAAATTAGATAAAGGCGAATAAAAAACGTGTATAAAATTATTGATGTAGTAGTAGGTGATAATGGCGATAAAACATATTTTAAGAAAATATTCTTCTATGCCTTTAATTGGAAGGCAAAGAATGATTGAAGAATTCACACGTGTGTTTCGTACAACATTCGTCTTCTTTTTTTTATGGAATAGGAGGCAAACGAGCAGACGGATCACCCAATGGTAAGCGATCAGCGCCGCCCATGGACACCCGCAACACCAGAAGAGTCACAGGTGCGTTGCCGGCCTTTTAAAAAGGAATACGCTCTTTTCTTGAAGGTTTGAAAGTCGTATCGGTTCGGAAATACCGCCGACGACAGATTATTCCACAGTTTTGTTGTGCGAGGCAGAAAGCATCGAAATGATACCGTCTTCATATGTTGTAACTTTCGTAAGATATATTAGTAATTTTGTGTAACATGTTCCATTTCGAATTTCATCTGGATTATGAAGATGTAGGGAACAGTGGGTCTGTTCAATATTTCCAAAACGTCCCCAAAAAAGTTAGTTCGGTGCTCCATAAAGTCTATAAACGCTATCAATTTAAGTCATACTAATTAATTTATTGCTACGCTTGGTATTGGAAAACAAATTTAGTAAAGAAAGTTAATATCTTCTTGGATATAGAAAAACATGATAATCAAATTAACTTTGCCATTGACCGTGTCACTAGAAGAAGATTGATTTGATAAAGGTCACGTTACAATCTTGATAATACATAATTCAGTTGTTAGATTGAAGTGATAAGATGTTATGAAATATTTTACTGATATTATGAGTCGTATAACTGGTTTAATGTGTGGCTAATCTTTCAAGGAAATTGTATTAGGTGTTAATGCTGGTCGTTAAAGGAAATTAGCTTCATTTTTTCCCACGTATGTATGTACAAGGATCTTTTAATTTCCGATTCAATTGTTTTTAACATACACAAGAATACTTCCCGTACCTTTTATATTTTTAACTTCAAAAAATCTAGTCTATTTTCTTTTCTTCTAAAACTTGTATCACTAGGTGCATAAGACACTAATTTACCGTATTATGATCTAAACTTTAGACCAATCATAACTTTAGACGCATTTTAATATGCCTTTTTTTTGACGGGGGAAATCATCCAATGACTTGTCCCGCCCGGGTGAGGCGAGAAGGAGTGTCAGAGTCTTACTAACTAAAAACCACCCCGTTCCTACTACTGAACTTCGAGCCGGAGTCCCGGCAACCCGTTAAGTCTTCCACGGCTTCGTATTGGCATCAGCCCCATTGGGCCCCATCTGTGTTTGTAGCTCCTATTTTTTTTTTTTTTTTTTTTTAAATAAACGTTGCCCCACATTAGGATTTTCTCCTGTGTCGTGGGTGCGTTTACAAACATACAAATTCACATACACAATGACACCCAGACCCGAAACAACAATTTGTGGATCACACAAAGTGTTGTTCCGTGCGGGAATCGAACCCGCGACACGTTGCACGGCAGCCGGTTGCCCAGCCACCGCACCAACCGTGCAGTCCTATTACCATAAGAAAATATTTTTCGTTTTGTCATTTTAATAAAACTATTTTGCTGTAATTTGATTTTAAAACTGAACATTCAACGGCAAATAAGCTGTTGCCTCTTTGGAATTTCAATCATTGACTTATTTTCCAGAATGTTTCGTAGAACGAGCTGTTCAAGTGTTCTTATCCACTCGTTTACTTGAAGCTAACAATTTAATAGTTGCATAACAATTCCATTCTCGAAGCGCATCCTCCTTTTATTGAAACTAGAAAATATTTTTATTGGAAGAGTAGAAATGCTGCAAAAGGCAAAATGTGTTATTGCAGAATATTGATGTCAAAAATATTTTCGTTTCCGTTTTTCTTTAGACTAAGGATTATTATTATATTTATTTCGAAAATTACTTTCGTACTGCTATTAGATGCTACAAATCCCGATGATAATCGGCCAATATTGTGATATTTTTTTGTAAACTAAAAACTGTATCGTTTGTTTCTATTCTTCTGCTGATACCTTTATAGAACAATATTACGTAAGTTTCAAATATAGGAATTGAAAATATAACCTGAACACCTATATGCTTCATACTAAGAGAATTTCATTACACAGGCAACACATGGAACGACTTGGAAGCCGACCCCTAATGTGTGGGCGTTTCGACTTCATAAAGTCATATTGGAAAATATTTCCATAACGGTGTAAATGTTAAAATGGTATTCTGATTCCTAAATATGCAGGAAATGGAACATTTGAGACAAATTATCTAAAAATCGCGGGTTACTCACGTGAATACACTAAGAAAGGCTCTACTAGTTTCGAATTACAGAGGGGTTCTACCTCATGATCAGCGTGCGCGGTTGCGGCGCACCGGTGAGTAGGCTGTGCGACATCGCCGTGACCGCGCACGCTGCTCATGAGGTAGAACCCCTCTGTAATTCGAAACTAGTAGAGCCTTTCTTAGTATATTCACGTGAGTAATTTAGTATGTCTCACGATAGTTAGATATTATAAAAACATTAACCCTTTGAGTACATTAATTATAGACACAATTAAAGAACAATAGGTTGCGGTCACCGGTGTCCTCGCCGTGTTTGACAGTTTAATATGTAAAAGGTTTGTAGGAATAATACAAGGATTAAAAAAGATCATAAGAAAATGGAACGAAAAGATTTTCATAATAATAAATATAAAGCAATTTTTTTATGGCATAAGCCGGTAAACGATCAAAAGAATCACCTGATGGTAAGCAATCGGCGTCGCCCATGGACACCTGGAACACCAGAGGCGTTACAAGTGCGTTACCGCCTTTTTGGAGATTAGGAGTTTGAGGATCGTTGGAGATTCAGGGATTGGGGAGATTGGGGGAGGGGAGGGTAATTGGGCCTCCGGTAACTTCACTCACACGACGAAACACTACGCAAGCGTTGCCTCACGTCGGTTTTCTGTGAGGCCGTGGTATCACTCCGGTCGGCCGGCCCATTCGTGCCGAAGCATGGCTCTCCCACACTTAATATTTAGAGCTAGTACCTTCATAAGACTTTATTTTATGACTTTTTTTACTAATAATGTCTCAGCTTTGGAGAACAGCTGAAGTTATTACATTTAGGACAAATACTTGCTCTCAAGTTTAAGTCAGTTTTTTCAAGTTTAAGGTCTGACCTGTACAACAATGGCTGGTAACCTTCAAAACATCAAGAAAATCTAAGAACGTAATTTAAAATCACCTTAGCATCCATCAATCCACAAGCCGATCTTATTAACCACATAAATCTGGATGAAAATGCGTAATTTTTTTGAAAACCATTCATGAATGAACCTTTTGTGTGTGCCTAGCCTAAAGTGCCGATCAATTTGTTTCATATCATAATGGCCAGCCTTCGAAAGCTATGTCAATATTTTACGTACATTATGAACATGATACTGTGACACATATTATCTTATTATATGTATTGAAAAAATATTCTTAGACATAACAAAAATATATTCACTATCCTATTTAGTTAAAGTACTGCTCAAACACATGCTCTAAAATAGCATGCTTGTACTTTTAAGCATGCTTAAAAATGTTCAAAAATCGAACGCCTGTCGATTCGCTAACATGCCTGAAATGAGAATGCAAATTTTGAGCAATATTCCAATACACATACCGGTAAGTTACAAGTGCTTAATTAAAGCATGCTTTTGTGCTTGAAATTAACATAACTGTACCTACATTTAGCCCTTATACGACCAACGATACATATGGAGATATGTGGATAAAAGCTGTTTTAGGTTTTCATAGAAATTAAAAGAATATCCCTTTTTTTACTTCCCTACATTCGCATTGGTTCCGAAATATCATATCTTTCTATGATTAGTTTCGATTTTGTATCGCCTGTAATTCATTTGCTATCGAGAAGTATCAATACAACTTGATAGTTGTATGAGAAGATGATCTTCAATATAATTTGAATGACACAAATGCCGTCATTCAATAAATAAATGATAAAATAACTATTTTTAAAACTAACATAATTTTGACCACGAGGTGACCTCGATGTTCATAATTAGATATGTAAATACATATTTTTCGGAAATAAATATACGATTACACTTTAAAATAGTATGACTCATTTCTTTTCGTTTATAATTTTTTGATTATGTAAATTTTTGATTTGTATACATGAGAGAAACTTCATCCTTCACCTCAAACCGGTCTGAGTTGAAACCGGTTAAAGCATAATAATATGTAAATAGGTATGTATTAGCGGATATTGTGATTTATTATTTATATTTGTCCAAAAAATGACTGCACGGTTGGTGCGGTGGCTGGGCAACCGGCTGCCGTGCAACGTGTCACGGGTTCGATTCCCGCACGGAACAACACTGTGTGATCCACAAATTGTTGTTTCGGGTCTGGGTGTCATTGTGTATGTGAACTTGTATGTTTGTAAACGCACCCACGACACAGGAGAAAATCCTAGTGTGGGGCAACGTATTAAAAAAGAAAATAAAATTGTAAAGGAAATTATAGTTTTAACATGTAAACAGATATTAATATGTAGTTTACTCGCGTAACTGTTTAGTATAGCTATGTCGAATATGAGCCTTTAGGATAGCTTGAAACTAGTCGAGTTCCTCGTCAAACTGTTACGAGAGTAAGCCGAAAACATAGTAATTAATTTATAAGTCTCACGAAAATTATAAACGAAAATCAGGTTCATCAAGGTTTTATCTATTATGTCTACCAAATAGGGTGTACATACATCGCTACTAATGAACTCGTTTTCTACACTTTTAAAGAATAGCAGTTGCAATCTTGTATACATACCTAGCACTTCTATCTTTTCATAAAATTCCAAAAAATGTCTTGCAAGTAGTTTTGAAATGATGTAGGTACATTTTGAATTACAACTTCATCATCAAAATGAATAGAAGGAAACCATTATAAATGTACTATCTCGTTTTAATCCTTGACCAAATAACGGAAGATAAAACATCTCTTAGGTTTATACATACATATACAAAGCATACATATTTGTTTGACACACATAACCTAACTTAACATACAAAAAGTATAAATTGTATGTTATCTGTAAAATTTTAATTCAACAGCTGTGAACATTTAATACCTATCAATATAATTTACAATTTAAATCACTCTTACGGCTAATAAAGATGTCTTCATAGATCTATTACCTACCTCTTGTATTGCCAAATTAATTATTCAGGTGGACAAAATTGAATCTAATAACATTGCTTAGAACTAAATTCTAATACAAAGACACTAGCGACACCTATGACAGCATAGTTAAGTTTGTCAACAAATGAATCACGTCACCACAGTCCATTGTTTTCATAACATTAACGACTTCAGTTTGTAAAATTGGTGATGTAAGTCAAGTTTCATATGATTTTAATCTTTATTATTTAATTGTTTCTTTATTATTTTAACATAAACTAATTAGAATGAATTTTACGTAATTAAATTTAGTTTTGTCTACATACCTGCAACGTTCAAATTTCGGTATTCTTATTACCTTATTTATGATTTTTATACAACTGCAAGGGAAATTAGAATGATGGCATTTAATTTAAAAGGAATAAAAAAGCGGACATTGAATAATACTTCACATTTTTATTAAAGAAGTACAGAAACTAACAGAAGCAAAAGTCACATATGAAAACCCATAAATAACATAACATCACGCCTTTTATCACCGAAGGGGTAGGCAGAGGTGCACATTATGCCCATAAATAACAACACAAAAATCACATACCTAGTTATCAAGCTAGCTACCAACTAGACCAAGTCAACAATCAACTAGCTTATGAAACAGATTAATGAGACAATGTAACTTATCTACACAATCCCCGTTATCTCCATATCTCCACATATCTTAGACTTTCAGACTACAAATGAGTAATAATCAGACTTCTCTGATTTCATATCAACAGCTGTTCTCTGACGTCACAAAAACGGGTTAGAATTGATTGTAATTACTCTGCGGAGGTCAGATAAGGCTATCTATGTGCGTAAAACATAGTCAGTTAGTTTGAACACAACACTGTTAGGTAGGAACTTAGAAAATCGATATGAGATGTCTGGAAAAGATTTGGCACGTGTATATTGTAGCGGTAATTTTAATACTTAACGAGTTTAAAATATTAGTCTCTGAAGGCATTCGATTGCAATATATTGGCAATGAAAATATTGTTGAATAGGAAACCTAAGGTTTTATATAAGCTTCAGCGAAAGAAAAGCTTTACCCCAAAGTTTTTTTTATTTGATGGGGCGACGTTTGACCACTATCTCGCCTGGTGGTAAGCGATGATGCGGTCTACGATGGAGCACGTCGTCCCATAAGCAACCTATTCACTCGGGCTTTGAAGACTCCCAGGTTATACCCTTCAGGAAACAGACTCTGGCAAAGAGTTCCACTCTTTAGCAGTACGCACAAGGAAGCTTGACTATGACGCACAATAAGATATTTTCAAATACATACAAATACGTACAAACAAAGAAAATCTGTCGCCTAACTAAGTATGCAACACTCGCTTGTAAAACAAGTGTATCTAATTACAAACCGACAAATGTGGAAAATTCGAGATAAGGCAATGAATTAGTAGCTTTACTTCTGGTACTAAGGAACGATAAGAAAACACAAACAGTGTTAGTGAACTTAACTCTTTGGATTATAAAGAGATCCTTGTTTGCTGAGAAAAACCGTGTTTTGTGAAATCGAGATGAATGCAACAAACAAATGACGCACAACAATGAAAAATCTTTGTCGAGTGCCATCCATTCAGAGAAATCTTTAACTTCTCTTGAATCACTAGGATAATAAACCTAATGATGATCACTAGGATAATAAACCTAATGATGATAGTGATGTCGCGGAGAACGTAACGGGTAACCAGGGCTCCGGCTCGACGTGCAGGAAAAGGAACGGGGTGGTTTTTAGTCAGTAAGAGTCTGACACTCCCTCCCGCCTCAACTAGGCGGGAGCAGTAATTCGCTGAGTTTCCCCCCTTAAAAAAAATGATGATAGTGATATTGTCTAAGTCTTAGAAAGTACTTGACATGAACTGTATTGAATTTCATAAAACTTCTTTACTTGACAAGACAAAGACTGTTCTAGAAAACTTTGTAAGAAAACCTTAGTCATTAATATTTTTGAACACTTTGCACCTAACAATAAAAGTTATAATGAACGAAAAAGTTTTAAAGAAGTACAAAATATAATTGACATAGTAGTTGGTCACGTGAACTGTGCTCATAAAGCGAAACTAATAAGTCCTACCTACAAACTATACTATAGTCAAAGACCAACAAAAATCAGTCTTAAAGCTAACTAAACAAGATACAATCAAAATGACGACGACGACGACGTTATGAAATAAAATTATTACGAATTTTTCCCGTCCAAAATACTAACATAAGTACGAAACTTGGTATTTTAATAGAAGCTAAGAACTCACATGATTTTACATTGGACTGTGTTAATTGGTTGTTGGCACGGACCCTTTATTTAGAAAGGTCCCAGCCTTGACAAGGCTCTTGCGTAATTGGATGGAATAAACCTAATATACGTAAGTAAAGTGGAGTTGACATGAGTAGCAATTGATTAAAATGTAAAAATACATCCTAATTGCATCCAGAAATAGATTTTTTTTCGAAACAGAGTAAGTGCTGTTAAGATGAAATGGCCTTTCTGTTATATTGGTCGATTATTAATCAATACTCGGCTTGATTTTACTTATTTTATTATAATAATGTGCAGAGCACACAACGTGTACACACAATACTGTATTACGGGTAGACAGCATAATTCTTGACAAGTGTCCTACCGTATATAATACATTATAGTGAGGGGCCACTACTTACTAATTTGTGATGTTGATACATATGTACATGTAACACTTTCCAAATAAGTAAACAGATAGGTCATATGGAGTGATATTATTGTAAACTTCTCTTTGATCAAGAAGAAAGGCCTTAACTAAGTCTTAGTTTATTTTACAGATGATGGCTTAGTAACTAAGACATCCTCATCTCATCTGTAAAATAGTCCAAATCAAGACTTTTTACAGCTCCATTCAAACTCCATTATGTAGTCATCCTTGATTCTAGCTGGCTTAAGATGAAATTGATGGCACAAGCTCTAAATGCAAATGAAGGAAACTCGAATCGTATCAGAAATGCTGACTGAACTAGAAAATCGGATTAAAATTCATTCCGTATTGATAGAGATAATAAACTAGAAGAAAATATCTGATCCATTCTTTTGAGTACAAGAAACAGAATATAGTTCGTAGATTTTCAAACATACCGTACCAGACAAAATTCCTATCAACATTAATGTAAGCAGAGATATAGTTGAGCCTCGCAATGATGGCTTAAATCCAAAGCCTTAAGAGATAATAATTTGAAAATAGGTTAAGCAACGGAAGGCAGGTGAAGTAACGACCCTAACTAGAGCCTACATTGCGATGTTTCAACCACGTTGCTATGCCAACTAAAACTAGTTTATTGCCTGAATAATGAAAGGCTTTGATTTATTATTTCCATCAAGTCTTATGTAAGCAAAGGTTTCATAGTTCAGTATCTTTTTTCTTTCAGTTTTGCTTGTCTTACTATCTTACTAATTATAATTGTGAAAGTTTGTTTGTCACTTCTTCACGCCAAAACGCCTTAAAGGAATCGGGGTAGAATTTAGAACATGGGTAGGTTATGGTATGGTCGAGAATAACACATAGGCTACTCTTATCCTACGGGAACGCGGGTGAAGCCGCTGGCAGAAGCAAGTAGGCCATACGACTAGACGACACATTGTTATTAATAATTTAGTGTATTATGAATATTCAGGGCTCGTACACAAAACTACGATGTGACGTCGCTTCGCAAAAATGTGCGAGCTTCCTCTACGCATCGCAAGAAGGTTCGCATGGCGCATCAAATCTTATCTTCCCGAAATCTTTTTTGTTTCTTTTTCCTGTATCTCCTAACTACTCCTAAGCAATAACAGAAGTCCACACTTCTTTTTACGATCCATGTCACGAACTAGTTTTCAATTTAAAATAAGTTTAGTACAATTGACGGTCGTCGAAAGAATGGTCACCCTGGGAGACGCCTTGTCTCACGAAATCGCATCGCAGCAATTCGCATCGTAATTTTCTGCGTTGCATCGCATCGCAGTTTTGTATATGAGCCCTAACACCATGACACAATATTTGCATGTAAACTTTACCTCATTTCAAGAACAAAAGGTAGCAATACAAACAAGAATGACCCTTTGTGTATAATAGAAAGAGAGTAGAAATTCACAAATGACTAAGAAAAGTACAAAGTCGGCCATTTTAAATGAGACTCAAGCATGCATGAAGAAGCCACACGTTTCCAAGACCAAACATAATAATACAGTATTATTTCATAATACATTATTCTTGTCCTCGAATCGTCTCGAAAGCCAATGTTTTCATTACAGTTTTCTTAGATTTCAAATAAGAATATGACTGGTTCAAGAGAATGTAAAGGAATTTGAATTGATTGATATATTACCAACGGCAAGTCCCAATGTGACTTTTTCAGAATTATGTGTACTTTCTAAGATTATCTACTAGACACCACTGACATACGATGTAGGAAAACATCGTGAGAAAACCTGGGCTTATAATTTCTAATTATAAGTTTGAAGTCGCCAACTCGCATTGAGCAAGCGTTGTGATTAATACTCAAACCTTTTCTGTGTGAGAAATTGCATTTGGTCAGTAATGGCCACTTATTGGCTGTTGATGATTATAATTATGTTCGCGAAGGATTTTCGCAATAACTAAGAGAATATCCACTTCGGTTCTAATATTATTGATTCTACATCAGAAGTCATTCAACTGTTTTGTCATACTGTCCAAAATCAAACAATTACTTTCGTTCATTGCACACAATTAGCTCAAACCCACCGATAGTTTACGTAATAATTCTCATTGTTCCTGTCGTAATAGGGCACTCACGCTAAACCTACTGTAACAACATCGATCGATACACTTCTGACGGTTTCAGAACATGCCACATTTCCACGCAAATATTCATATAAAAATTTTAACCTTCGGCTTCGTACAAGTTCGAATAGCTTACATTTTATACCGAATTACGAATCCTTGCTTACCCATGGTACACACGCGATAGTAACTCCTTGATAAGCAACGACCTGCTTTAAATTCTAGCGATGACTACTTCATTAGCGGCTATAAAACATTGGATAATAGAAACAAAGACTGAAAATTGTATTTTTGGAAGAAAAATAAACATCGAATTTGCGTTCGATAAAATAGTTTTGAATTATAAACAACAACTTCATTTAAAGTAAAGTAATGTAGTATAAGAAGACTCACATTGTATGACTCCAGACAATCACTTAACGTTTTTACTTTTTTTTTAAGTCGTACTTGACCCAGTCCCTAACAATTTGTTTTCGGTACAAAATTGTTACTAAGGAACAGTTTAAGTAATCATAAAATGTTTCTGAATCCGGCAGTTAACAATTTCGGCACGAATGGGCCGGCTCGACTGGAGTGATACCACGGCTTCACAGACAACAGACGTGAAACAACGCTTGCGTTGTGTGTTTGTCATGTGATTGAGGTCACCGGAGGTCCAATTAGCACCAATCTCCCCAATCGTTGAATCCCCAACAATTCTCAAATTCCTAATCCCCAAAAGGCCAGTAACGCACTTATTATGCCTCTGCTGTTCCAGGTGTCCATGGGCGACGCCAATGGCTTACCATCAGATGACCCGTCTGCTCGTTTACCGGCTTATCCAATAAAAAATACGTGTGCAGGACCTTGAGCATGAGTTTGTGTGGCTCATGTTCCATAAACACTTGCTTTATGATTTCAAGTAGAATGAACAATTGTGCTAGTTACGTCGACCAGACTCGTGACAATCAATTTGCGGGAAATTGACTGGTCTGCTTTGATTATTGGAACGTCTGCATTCCGCCTGATTTCAATGATTGGCTTCATTGTGGGTGCAAAGTTCAAGTAACGTTTTCGGTATCATTATGTTTACTTTGGCCGTGCTTGTAATAATAAGCAGTTTCAACTACTTGTGTTTCCAATGTCTCTTTCCTTGATTTATAATCTGTTTTATTGCTTTTAAATATTTTCTTCTACATATTTTTTCTCAGTTTTCTATCTTCAGTTGCGATTACTTTTCTGCTTCCATATTTCTAAGCACACAGAAATGTGGTAAATTCTGTTTTATTTCTATATTACTCCCTGTCAATAAAATCCGTGTATTATGTTTAGGAGATCTTCTTATACCTTTTTCTGATTTATTTACTCTAGTAAAAGTAATACCGGCTTTTGAAGCTCGAACCTTCATGTACAGATCTATCGTTTCTAATAACATTTGTACAAGAAATATACAATCTATTATTATTTCTTACCGTTCGAATAAAATGATGACTGAAAATTTTTACATTTTATATTGAGATGGTAATAGTATAGTATTTCGTAATGCTGAATCGGTTGAAATAGACAATTGCTTTTGTCAGTAAAAGAATTACTCCAAAAAAATATTTTTTTAGAGCAATGCTTAGTTCGCTATACCAAAAAACTTACTTCGTTAGCACGAGAAAATTGTTTGCCTTAAACCTAATTCTATAGACAACAAAATTCATACAGAAAGTCGGCTAAAAACTATTGGTAAAGGTCAAATAATTCTAAATTACCTCACGGGTCTGCAAAAAGAAACCAGGCTCTCCAAACTCCACCATGTGTTCATTTAGAGCAGGGCTCACACCGAATGCTCGGAAACTGGTCTAGTTGGCCATGATTGATTACTTTATCAACTTTCAACTCGTACCCTACTTACGTAGGGTTGGGTCTCATCATCAATGCCAGTAATGTTACCAACAACTTGTATAGAGTTAACGTAACAGCATTTAGTGGCTTCCTAACCCAGTTTGTGGGATTATAGGAACTGTTTCGGTAAGTTTGACCCTTATTATGTAAGCATAACAGTGTTATAATCATATACAGCGTCAGGAATGAGATATTGTGTGATTATGGAACCGTGCCAAGTTCTTCAAGGTAATTTAGGTGCATCGTACTACAAATATTTGCACCTATAGTTTGCGCTGTCTAGTGTGTATATTATAGAGAATGCATCTTTGTCAGCCCACTCAATGTTGAATGTATGTCTCTCCAATGGCAGGCCATTGAGCTCAATCTAAAACTCCTTGCATCCGACCTCTTTGTAGATATCGTCACTCTGCTTAGTCGGAGTATGTCCTATACTATATTTAGCTTGTGAATGTAAATATTGCATGTTATTCGTAGTATCCTACAAAATAAATGTTACGAGGTCCGTACCCATATGCTCATCTCTGACAGACCAATTAAAAAGGGATCATAAAAGTGTCTCATCAAACGCGAGTGGCACAGTGCCCAAAACTTTACTGCCATTGTTAGCTTAGCTTTCCCTAGCAAAGGAAAGATACCTAACCATCCAATTCTGTACAGTTACCATGCCACTGCATTCTAGACTTTAGACCAACGGTTTAAGTATTTTTTTTTGCCGAAACGTGATTCGTCAAGCGCGCTTCGCAACAGTCTATTTGGCCTGCGTCTGGTGTCACTTTCAAATCTGAAGTTAGTTTCGTTCTCTGAATATTTTGTAGATAATGTAAGTTTTCTTCGTAAACATCTAGATTAAAGACATTTTTTCCCGAACCGAATTGTTTGCTTTTTGCATTTATTCATTCTTATATACATACATTTGACATTGCATAAGATATCATTATTTATTCATATCAAATATTTTGGTATGCGATTCTTTATTCAAATTGTTTTTAACTTTTCATATAGTAATGGAAATGATGTAAAACAAGCGATCGATAGCGAAATCAACGAAATGCCAACGAAAATTTTATGTTCTACGTTTACGATTCCATGTATTACGTGTTTTCGATCTCGACATATTAGACTGGAAGTCTTAAACTATGCTGCAATATGTTATAGAAGACAAAAGTAGTACATCAAAGTACCCATTTCTATGAAATTTTTGTGTAGTCGAAATGCAACTGTATCATTTTAAAATAAAGCTTTATAATCTTTTACAGAATTGGGATGCTGGCTGCACGATTCTGTAAGTGAGTTCTGAGAAACCTCTTTCAATACATATCATTATTTGAGATAACTTTAACATATGATAATTCTTGCACAGTGCTTCCCAGAACATTTAGTGATTAAAATTATTAATCAAGAGTTCTAGTAACTCAGATAATAAGTTGATTGAGTATAGAATAATTTCGTTTTAATTTTCGAAACATGAAGGGTAGATAAAATTTTAATGATGAAATATGAATTCGTCCTGAGTGTATAGACCACACTATAAGATACTTTTTGATTTCCCAAAAACATAATAAATTACTTGATAAAATTAATTGCTCCATTTTTCCTTTCCATGTTAATATTGTATGTTGTTTGTTTGTTCGTTTTTCTTCTACGACATGACGGAGCCATTTTATTGTACGATTTTTATGTCTGGCTATGGTTGAGAGACTGCAGATTTTCTTTTGATTTCGCAAACAACACCAATGTTAACAGTTAGTGAAAAGGGGTAGGCAGAGGTGCACATTACGGCACTTAATACCACTGTACAATATAACACCCACTTTTCACTATTTATGTTATGAGTCCTATGTAATAGGGGGTGAGCCTATTGCCATATACCGGGCACAATTCCAGACTCCGTACTACCACTGAGAATTTTTTTAAAACCCATTAGTGCTTTACCCGACCCGGGAATCTAACCCGAGACCCCTAGCCAGGCAGTCTTGCGACTACTCGGCCAAAAGACTAGTCAAAAAGACTATATCCCAGATTTCCTTAAACCCCTGTAACCATCACTCTAGGACATTTATTAATTTTATTTTATACAAAAACCTGTACATAGTATCTATTACACTCGACTAAGCAACCTGTTCCGAGACCAAATAGAAATCGTCCTTTATCAACTTGAACAAGTATCTTTTGAGGTCAAGGGCATAGAAGGGCACTTTAACCAGAACCTTTAGCCCTTGTACACACTTCAATTGTAAAGGATTCCGTGGAAAATAACTTGAAGTCCCGAAATGATGTTGTTTTGTTAGGTTATGTTATGAGTCTTATGCAAGGACGTAAGCTTATCGCTATAACTTCTGAGTTATCATTGAGATATTTCGGAAAAAATGGCCTAATTAACTCATGATCACTTGCTCGGCATTGCAACTACGCCACATTTTGGCATAATTTTTATAAAACTGCCTCGTTGGGTCTCGGGTTCGATTCCCGGTTTGGGCAAAGTATTACTGGGTTGTTAAAAAATTCTCAGTAGTAGCAAGGAGTCTACTACTGAATTGTGGCCGGTATAGGTATGGCAATAGGCTCACCCCCTATTACATGGGACTCATAACATAAATAGTGAAAAGTGGGTGTTACATTGTACTATAGCATAATGTGCACCTCTGTCTACACCTTTGGGGATAAAAGGCGTGATGTTATATTATGTTTTTATAACATGTAAATATTCTCATGCAGGTAAAATAGCAGTAATTTTAGAGCTGTATTCCTTATTTATACAACAATAGCATGTGATCATTAATATTTCATTGAGGATAAGGATATAAATGTACCTATACTTCTGAAAGGAGAAAAGACAAAATTGCCGTTTTTTAATAATAAAAGATTAGTTTCCCTTTCGTAAATAAACTGATACGACGTTTATTTTTAAACAGACAAGCCTTGATCTGGTCTTTAAAGAGGTCTAAAAAAAGGGATTCTCCGAAACACGAAGATATTTAACCGGTTTTGAGATACGGACCTTATTACCCTGGCTTTAGTCTCTGACAGTGGACGTACTTATTTAAAATGTTTATACTGGTACGTGTGGGTGCTAAACTTTTAAAAACTTATATTACGTCAAAAAGTTATTCTGAAGGCAAAGCCCATGCACATTTTCCAGTTTTTTAAATCTTAATCAATTACACACATACTTAACCTCATCCCTGTCTCCCTAGAGGGAGGGGTATAGTCAGAGACTATGGAACGGCAGTTGCTACGGCAGTCGTAATCAAATATCACTACATAGTATAAAACAAACTCGCTTTCTTTGTCCCTATGTCCCTTTGTATGCTTAAATTTTTGAAACTACGCAACGGATTTTGATGCGGTTTTTTTTAATAGAGTGTTTCAAGAGGAACGTTTATATGTATAATACATACCTACATATTGCACCCGTGCGAAGCCGGGGCAGGTCGCCAGTTTAGTATAATTCACAACTTAATTCTTAGTTTTTAATCAAAATAATGATCACCATGAACCGATGCCAATTGGAGTCCATTGTCCTTTTGTACACACGGCTACACATCGAGCTTTACATAACCAGTATAAACTGAACGTTAAATGTGCGGAAAGATGATGCGACGCGACACCAGGATAAACTGGTTTTGTATAGATTGATGTGTGTACATGTGTACCGAAATTGCAGACATATGAGATAAAAATTTGTATGACGTGTGTTTCCTATTAGTCCCCATGTGTAATAGTTTTATAGGAAAGCTGCGCCATGAATATTATCAACCGATTTTTTAATTCCTATTTACAGTTTTACTCTAAAAATCAATGCAAATGTCGTACTAAGAATCACATACAAGAATCAAGTAGCCAAAATTATGTTAATAATACGTTGTCGTGTTTTATAATACAAAAAACAGATTTATAGATATAATAAAATACTACTAAAATATTTTACAAAACCAATATATTAGCCATAGAATAAATATATGACATGTCCGTATTTTTTAGTCATGTACCAAATATTCGCAATGTCATTCAATGTGATTAAAAATTACCGGTTTCTAGTGACTTTGTAGTGATAATTACATATTTAAAGAAGTATTCAAATATTAAGAAACTAGGTTAAGAAAACAACAATAAAATTGTTAAAATGCACCGTTAATGTTATTTAATTTGTTAACAGAACAAAGTTAATGATTTTTTTTTTATTCATGAATAGATAGATTTGTAGAATATACTAATTTTGTTTTTATACCTTTCTTTTTTAGGTTTGAAAATAATGAAGTATTTGTGAATTTATAATAATAATGTAATATGTATGTGAATCCAATAAATAGTTTTTTTTTTTAAATATTTGATGGGCCGACGTTTGACCACTATTTCGCCTGGTGGTAAGCGATGATGCGGTCTACGATGGAACACGTACGTATCTACGTTGATAATTAATTATACGTAACATTTTTAATATACCTACTGTATTACAACAGACCTAATATAAATTATGACAAATTATACTTATTGCAATATTTAACATATATATTTCAATTTAAATAAATAATGTGCATACATCAGCACAATTAGTTACCTACAATAAAGTTAAGAAAGGCCCACTATACCAATTTCATTATAAAATTTACGTCGAAACGTACCTCGTAGAATAGTCAAAGAGCTCGCTCCCATGCACTTAACAACATTGTGTGCGCTTAAATTTAAATTCACACTTAAGTGCTGCAGAGTGAGGCTCGAATTTAGCGCAAGTGTACTAATTATAAAATTTGCAAGTGCCTCGTTAGCTTTGCTGTGCTAATTCTTACTTAGGTGTATGGATCAAAGAGAGGATAGTAGAGATAAATGTGATAGAAGTACGATTGTTTTTAATATAACCGACGAGCATGCATGAAAAGATTGATGACTGTTGATGAAGCCAATTATTAAACCTCAGTAGTAGCACGTAGTCTGGAAATGTGCCCGGTATATGGCAATAGACTCACCCCCTGTTACATGAGACTCATAACATAAATAGTGAAAAGTGGGTGTTACGTTGTAAATTGGCATTAAGTGCCATAATGTGCACCTCTGCCTACTCCTTCGGGGATAAAAGGCGTAATGTTATGTTAAGAAATATTTTTAACATCACCTAGACGTCGCGTGGCGTCCATAGTTTTACGAAACCGCATGCCATTAGCTTTCTACTGCAGACTTATTTATATATTTTAGTATGTTTTGTGAATACTTATACTATTTTGGAATTAAATTTTACTTTCACTGACAATAAAACTATCAATTTAAAAGAAGTAGAGGAATTTTTTCTATATAATTCTATTTTGTTTAGGTATAAAAAAGAAAGAATTTCTTTCTTTCTTTATTTCACACGCTAAAAACAGGTGACACATACAGCTATTACACATAAGTTTAGTAAGTAATAAGTTTACAAAATATATCTACTAATGTCCTAAGTCTGCGGTGAAATGGGACCAGTTCAGCATGTGCAAGACAGGGCCTCGCGCTAGTATTCTACTGGCCCTTAAGTGACTCGTGGACGAACAAGTCACCAATCAGACAACAATAAACTTATAGCAATTTCCACTAAACAACAAAAACACTAGCGAAACTTCTGTAACCTTTATTTGTAAGTGCTAATATCTCTACACATATTTATTCAAACTGGCTAAGTAATTGTGCATCGTCCATCGTGCCTGGTGCTAAATAAATGCTTTCTTTCTTTCTTTCAATTTTTAGTACATTTTTATCTTACATTTCTTTCCTATCGAAGTCGCTCTTCATAATATCTGCACAAGAGCTTGTTTTTATAAGAAACAACTAATTAATTTTTTTTCTATAAAGCGCGTATTAATCTATGCGGTTTCAATTTCATTGGTTCCAATAAAAGTGTATTGAAAGGAAAAATTGAGGCTTCTCTGCCTTACTTCATTACAGTGAGTTTAATTACCTCTAAGCACGCAATTTCCACTACAGTAAGAAAAGTACAAAAGCCAATATTATTCAACCTACATAAAATTTTCTCTCGAGCGATTTGCATTTGTTTTATGACGACTATTAAACAGAGAACTGAAAATAACAAGCACTCTGACATCTTTTTCTTACTGACTGACGAATTTCCCATTAAATTAGAAGTAGTTACAACTACACACAATTAAAACTTATAAATATTCATACGAAACGTTTACAAAATAACTGTCATTTTTTCCAATTGCACATTCTTATAATGTACGGTTAAAATAAATAAACATTTTATTACCTGATTCTCAATATGGCTATCCAAATCCAGGGATCATAAACAAACAATCTTCTGTCACAATATGCACACGCCTGTCACACACATTGAAAATAAAATAAAAAAAAACGAAAATGTCTACGCACTACAAAGGCTTTGGTAACTATTTTATTGTTTTATTGTGTGCGGCAGCTCGCGGCAACGCGCTCACTCAGTACCAGCGCTCATGTGCTACTGATTCATCACGCCAACGAACTCAACACGGCGCTCGCACTATACCTAGCGGCTGTACTTGTGTGTCCCTGGCACCGAACAAAGACGATGCTGGCCGAAGCTCTACAGCTGTTTAATGTTTGTGAACTCGACACATTGCCAATCGATTGTGAATTCTAACGTCTTGTGACGTAAGGTAACCCATGCAATTTTTTATTTTATTTTTTAGTTTTATATCAAAACTGTGCGTGTAATATTTTGATGAATTTTATCTGTGAATTGAATAAAAAATGTGAAATTTTTATTTCGTCTATGTTATCGTTTCTACCATCAGTGAACGTGATCAATCACATCACACACATCCGTGGCTCAATCTGAGCAGAAAAAATCGAATCGATTCGCTACGCTGATTACATTTCAATTTAGCGTTTTCAGTATGAATCGGTTACATCAGAATGAGTGCGAATCGAGTACACCACGCACCGCGTTCGCATCAGCCGGTACATTTTGGGTGCAGACGTACCGGCGGCGAGTGAGATGGGGTATATTAGTTTTTCTCCTTCTAACATCGATTTCGGTCACTATAGCTATCCTTTTCTGGCGCAATGTGCCCCTCTTTCTGGTAGAGTGGCCGCGCACTGCGGATGTAGCGGGCTAGCGGCTCGGGAAATAACTGTCCTATTTTAGGACAAAGTTTTGAATGCATTCTCTAACCACGTTAGTCTGCACAAAAATAATTATAGTAATATCGTAGACACGGTCCATAGAGAATACAGACCGTTTATTCTGAATGGCCATTTAGTTTTGTATAAATCAATACTGCACGGCCAGACTAAACTTGTCTATGCATTATTTGTTGTTGGATTAGTTTTGTAGAGGTAGTTTACTGACCACTATTGATGTTCAAATTACAGTAAATAACAATAAAATTACAAAAAAAAAAATCTAATATGCATTTTATTTTTCTTCTTTGGCAACCGAGTTAAAATAATTCTATTTCATATGTCAACTATCACTATGTACTTTAGCGTCAATAGTTTCTTGCGAAAATGTTAACATGTAGTTCCTTTTATGAATAATATAAACAGAATTAAGGTGTCACAATTTTCTGTTTTCTTTGTATTTTTATAAAAAAATAACTGAACATGAAAGTGAGAATTCTACAACGACTTCAACTGCATGTTTAATGTATACAGTGTTAAATTACATTAATAAATACTTACATACATACCTATGTATTTAAATACGTATTTACCTACCTCATTGCTATATTAATAATTAGTATTTCCTTAAAACGGTGTATAATTATAAATTATGATAAAATTAACCAAAAGGTAGGTAATTAATTTCATTTACCTTTTACCTATTTAATGTAATCTGTTAAATTTTAAGTGTGGGAGAGCCATGCTTCGGCACGAATGGGCCGGCTCGACCGGAGTGATACCACGGCCTCACAGAAAACCGACGTGAAACAACGCTTGTTATGTTCCGTCGTGTGAGTGAGGTCACTGGAGGCACAATTACGCCCCCCCCCCCCTCCCCAGTCTCCCCAATTCCCGAATCCTCCACAATCCTCAAATTCCCAAAAGGCCAGTAACGCAAAGGCTTGAAACGCCTCGGTGTTTCAGTTGTCCATGGGCGGCGACGATTGCTCACCATCAGGTAATCCGTCTGGTCGTTTACCAGCTTATACCATAAAGAAAATCGTAAAAATGTATTGATGAACGTATCTAAAGAAAAAAATAAACTATTTTTTGTTGTTTCTGAAAATCAGAAGGTATTAATTTTTATTGTAAAAAAAACTAAAAATTTGCAGGAAATTTGGAGATAGCACCGAGATTGGCCCCTAGTAAATTGCTTAACTTTTATTTATTTTTTTGGTTGACCATCAAAAGTGTCTTCCTGGTCTAATATTGAAGTAAATGATTTTGACTTTTTTACAATATTAGTTTGTTCTTTTATATTGTAAGAAAACGTATAATGTCTGGTTATTCCCACATTCTTTTAATATTTACGATAACACTTCCCAATGTAGGTCGAGATCCTGAACTAGGGCAACAATTTTATGTTAAAACAATATCGTAAACTCTAATAACAATCTTGTTAAAATTACCATTGAAAGCACTGAACTTTAACTCAACGTAAGTACAAAATAAACTACTTATAGAAAAAAATAAACTGAATTTATGAGCCAGTTCAGCTCGGTTATTTTGTAACTGTCAATTTGAACTTTCGAAGTGATCTCGATCGCATTCTCACCTGTCATTGGTCGAAAATATTTTCACAGCCAATGACATGGCGTACAGCGATTGAGTTCATTTCGATCTTTCGAATTGAACGGTACAAAATGGCTAGGCTGTTTCTGCCAAAGGCTTCGCTAGCGTTCAAATAATATCGATACTTAAACCTTTTCCTTAATGTAATAAACACTTACTTAACATAACATACATAACATCACGCCTTTTAAACCCGAGACCCCTTGCCCGGCAGTCGCACTTGCGACCACTCGGCCAACGAGACAGTCACTTACTAGTAGATACTAACCACGTAATATCCTATTTGTTACCAAATCCCTAAGTCCAGTATCGTTATTGCTTCTCAATAGTTCGGCTCTTGAATCCAATATTGATACGCACTGAACTGTGATAGTACACACATCACATCATGCTACCCTATTCTGTCAAATATTTCCAAAGGATTCTCGACTTTAAAAATGTATGGTTAAAGTTGAAAATCTACTGGAGAATTTTGAAAATGGTGTATTTTATCCTGCTAGTCTTTGTATGTTTTACGCTCTAGGGATCAAATTATTTGTTTGTACGTAGGTTAATAATGAGAAATATAATTCTATATAAGGGTATTCTATACAGCACACTGAATAAGGGTATTGTGGTATATATTGTGTTTTATACGTGGCATCCCTATTTATTTATTAGGAATCAATTTATCACTACATAATATAAAACATCACTGCATAGTCATAAAACAAAGTCGCTATCCGCCGTCTGTGTGTCCCTATGTATGCTTAGATCTTTAAAACTACGCAACGGATTTTGATGCGGTTCTTTTATCAGATAGAGTGATTCTTAAGGAAGGTTTATATGTGTAATACATGCATATTGAACCCGTGCGAAGCCGGGGCGGGTCGCTAGTTTGGAATAAAAAAAAACGTAGTTTTCAATTTATATAATCATCTCATCCTTGAACCATTTATTTTGTGCTAAACCAAGGTATCTTTCTTTAAAGGTATTTCCAATATTTTTTTACCCAACACAAGTATCGACCTTGCTCTATAATCACAGTTATGACCATTCAACAAACGAGATTTCTTCAGGCTGAATGACATAAAAATGCAATCATTTCAATTCTAGTGACATGGTAAATGTTGTATGTGTTATGTATTGTTTACAAAAATATATAAAGGTGATCTAAATTTAATCTAGTATTTATTGGCTGGCACGTGAGCGACCAACTTAGGAATGCAATGCTAAAAATATACATAGTACTAATGTATCTATCGCAGAAATAGGATTAACGACTGGTTGCTTGTTTCGTAACCATTTATACTTGGTAAATACTTGGTTTCTTTCGCAAAATAAACCTTATTACTGATAGAATACGAGCTAGAATCGTTTTTGAACCAGTAAGAGATCTATAATCATGTCATTTGGAAATTAGTAATTGTCAACTTCTAGCAGGAAAACTAGTAAATAAAGCAATCGAGGTTGTGTGACTCGGAGATTCTATGGCGTAAGGTTTATGTAGGTAGCTAGTGAGATACATAAATAAATCATTGCATCTTATAGTTACTGAATGACACGTCAGAACCTGCTTTTATTTATGAAAAGTAAAAAAATAGTCATCATCTATAATCTATATATATATATAAAAATGAAACCCTTTTCCCGTTTTTTTTTTATATTTGATGGGGCGACGTTTGACCACTATCTGCCTGGTGCTAAGCGATGATGCGGTCTACGATGGCGCACGTCGTCCCATAAGCAACCTATTCACTCGGGCTTTGAAGATTCCCAGGTTGTACCCTTCAGGAAATACAGACTCTGGCAAAGAATTCCATTTTTTAGCAGTACGCGCAAGGAAGAAGCGCGTACGAAGTCGCGGGCAGATGCTAGTTATTAATAAAATAGTAGCAGAAAATCAATTCCAGTACAACACAACATAATTCATTATTTTCTTATACTTTGCACAGTTACAAGATAGAATAACACTTTTACTTAAAATTATTTCATCGCTAAGTTACTATGAATACAATTTCCCCAAAAAAGTTCCGAACAAAATCCAATTAAGTACCCATAGGCAGCTCGAGAAAGTCTCTATCCAATAAGTTTTTCAATATTACGTTTGATAAAATAATCAATATCGTAGAAACGCAGCTGGTGAGACAATAACCTATAAAATATGGCGGCCGTTTAAATTGAATGGGTCTGAAGTCCTATATGAGAAGTGTTTACGCTTTAGAACACAACTGTTGCACGATAATCGTTGACAAACGTTACATGTTCGTACTAAACTAGCAACATTATAACCGAAAATGTAACAATAAAAAATCACTAGAAATAACATATTATCCCCTAAGGAGTGGGCAGAGGTGCACATTTCGGCACTTAATGCCACTGTACAATGTAACACCCACTTTTCACTATTTATGTTATGAATCCCATGTAATAGCCGGTGAGCTTATTGCCATATACATTTCCAGACTCCGTACTACTACTGAGATTTAAAACAAAACCCAGTAGTAATTTGCCCGACGTTCGATTCCCGGAACCCGAGACCCCTTGCCCGACAGTCGCACTTACGACCACTCGGCCAACGAGGCAGTCACAACTGATTAATTTAAAGACGAAAGAAATATATATACAAAAAGTAAAATAAATTTAACTGGCAGAGAACGCCTAAGGCGTTAAGTTCACCTTTACATAAATGAATGTACCTACAAAATAAATAATAATAATAAGAGTCAGCTCCTACTTCTGCTAATAGTAAGTGGGAGACATGAACAACTCAGAATAGTTATTAAACCAATTTTAAAAAGGGTCGAAGTAAATGTCGTCATATACAGTGTACAAGTCTAAGTCGAAAAGTATTTTTTATGTGATAAGCCGGTAAACGAGCAAACGTATCACCTGATGGTAAGCAATTGGCGTGCCCTATGGACACCCGGAACACCATAGGCGTTGTGCGTTACCGGCCTTTTGAGGATTAAGAATTTGGAGATTGTCGGGTACTTATTCAGGAATCCTCTACCCAATCTCTCCAATTCCTGACGACGACGAGACGTGAAAAAACGACGACGTTGGTTTTCTGTGTAGCCGTGGTATCACTCCGGTCGACTTAAATTAGAATTAGAACGAGATGGTTTTTGTCAGTAGAAGACACACTCCCTCACACCTCACCCTGAGCGGAAGGAATCATTCGATGATTGTTACCTTTTCCCGTTTCATTTTATAACACTAGCTAGCAAAAATTTAACCAAATTAATAATAATAATTATGTGTGTCCATTACATTTATATTACAGTTGTCTAAAAGGCTTCTGCGCAGTTGGCTTCGGCCCCTCGTACGCCTCCCAAATGACCGGGACCCTGTGGTCCCGTGAATGGTAAAGACATACATAATATTTATTTATTCAGATAACTGAGATCCATCAAATTAATAGTAAGGGAAGAACACAATCATACATAACTATATAACTATTTAGGTACAATATTAATAAGCAATAGTAAACAGGGACTTAGTCCAAATGAAAATTTTCCTGACTTGGATAATTTAGTAGTTATAAATTGAAGTCCAGACTGCTAGCTAGTTCAGTCAGATACGATACTAGATATCCGACCTAGATCTAACGAGTTACACTAAGCGATCAGAAATCTTAATTACTTTTGCGTTTAGCAATTAACTAGTCTCTGATTGGCGAAGATATGTATCTCGGTGGGAATTTCAAGTACGAAAGGATAAAACTAGGTACATTTTATAAATAATATTATTCAATGTTTTCTACGATGTATAAAGAAACGTCTACATAATTCAGTCGACCTAAATCCTTTAAGGAGGTTTTAGATAGTTTAGGTATGTACATATAATATTATGGTGCCTTTTATCGAGAACTTTATTAACTCAAACTCAAAAGAATTTATTTCAATTAAATCATAATTTGATACTTTTGAAACGTCAACAAATATAAAATAAGTAATAGTCTGTCAGTCTGTCCGTCAGTGAAGCTAGGCGCTCGTTCTAAAATGTAGATTCGATTGGAGAAGAACGAGAAAGAAACTCCATTCGTTACTCTTTTAAAAAAGTCTGTTCTACAATGTCTCCATATTCCAATATTAAATTGGTATATTTACCCATTTTTATAGGCCCAATTACCCCCTCCCTAGTCTATCGAATCCCTGAATCCTCCATAATCCTCAAATTCCCAATTTCCAAAAGGCCAGTAACGCACTTATAACGCCTTGGTGTTTTGGGTGTCCATGGGCGGCGGGGATTGCTTACCATCTGGTGATTCGTCTGTTCGTTTACCGGCTTATGAAATAAAAAATAAATTACAATATCTGACTTGCATTAATTAATTTTCAAGGTTTTTTAACTCTCATTTTTTATTCAAACATAGTTCTTTCATTAAGATAAAATACCTAATTTTATTTCCATCTGCACTTACTGTACATCCAAACAAATACAATCATCACTTGAGAGAAAATACAATACGTACAGTAGGTCATTGACACGATATAAAAAGGTACTTTAGGTCACCACAAAACCTGAATACTGTAACAAAAAGACAAACAACTTTACGATCCCACCCTAAGATATTACTTCACTAAATGAAGTTCGATAAACCTATTTTACAGAGTATTATGAATCTGTAGATACTCTTCTATCTTATATTCTTATCATAAATAGGTGAATGGACATTTCTAATGGTATTATTTTTTATGCTTCGGCACGAATGGGCTGGCTCGACCGGAGTGATACCACGGCCTCACAGAAAACCGACGTAAAACAACGCTTGCGTTGTGTTTCGTCGTGTGAGTGAGGTTACCGGAGGCCCAAGACTAGGGAGGGGTCCCTAGTCCCTGACTCCCGAATCTCCGAATCCTCCACAATCCTCAAATTCACAATTACCAAAAGGTCGGTAACGCACTTGTAACGCCTCTGGTGTTCCAGGTGTCCATGGGCAACACCGATTGCTTACAGTTGCATCAGGTGATCCGTCTGCTCGTTTACCGGCTTATGCCATAAAAAAATATATAAATAGTGCTCATATTTTTTGGAAAGATTTTGAAGTGGCCTTGAAAATAAGCGAACTACGTGCCGTGGTGCGTTGTGTGAATGGATGACGATTTTAGAATTGTAAAAAAGAAACCTGCGAAATAGTTGAAAAATTAAAATTTGAAGTCTAGGCATTAACTTGTACATTTTTAAAAGAAAAAGCTGCGGACTAATTACACAAATTCACAGTAGCATCGGCGATCAGCCCACGACTAAAAAGAAAGAACAGAGACTACAACTGTGTTATTTTATTTAACTTCATTCTTATCTTAAAGGAATGTACATACTGGCTCTAGAGGTAGTTAATTATACAAAATTGGCGTATATTCCCTTAAAAAAAAACAGTACTAATTTGCGTCACTGCAAGTATCGTGAGAAATTTTCTATAAGGATATGTTTCTTTTTACTTTTTGTTATGACCTTAACCTTTTTGCAGGTAGGAAATAATTACTGTCTCTTTCTCAGTATTATTCTAGAAATTATCGTCATCAACACATCATCATCTTGTAACGTAAAACTTATTGTTCGTATTTACCGAACAGGGCAAATATCGGTTGTGTTGTGTTTGGTTATTGTTTAGGTTCATGTTGAAGAGTAATAATTTCTCAATACAAACTGTGTCCTATTAAGACTAAGGCTAACGACTCACGAAGCCATTTGCTCCCGCGTCTGCCGCGGTTGAGGGCCTGCAGGCTATGTAATATACAGATATGTATGTACAAAATAAAAGCACATTTCACGACGCGTTTTACGTCTGCTCGCTCTGCGATCAGTTGGCGGGCGATCGCTATAGGAGGGCTGGTCTGGAACTCTACAGATTGTTTAATCCGTGCAATAATCAACCGTCAAGTTTGCGTGCGATAATCGCAACCGCAGCGGCTCCGAGACCGCAGGGAACTGCGGTCTCATGAGTTTTGAAAATAAATCTCTATTCCACAACCGCAGTAGGAGCGGTTGAAAAATTTTCAAAAAGATTTCTTAAATCTAAACCGATTTAGATATAAACACCTATCATGATCATCCAAACAAGTATTCCTAAAAAAATGTAATCAATAACTTAAGAAATACAATCCAACTGCCTAACTCTAACACCTGTATTGTCACATCACCATTTCCTTAATAAATAGAACCGTATTTTACTTCAATAATACCATACACTCATGTATTTTACCATTGAATTGCAGACAACGCACCAATGGTACGCCATAATCGTTTTGACATTTACACCATACGGTATGGCGGCGAGTCACGACTTTAATACTTTGGGTTGTGAGTCAGTAAGATACATTTTAAAGAGGAATTTAACAAAGGTTCTGTCCTTATTATAGTATTATATTCTTTCCAAATGATAGCATGTGATACCTACTTTCGACAGGAGTACCATGTTGCTCTGGTTTATAGTAAGCTCACAAAGAGTCTGCTCTTGATATTTTTTATGGGACAAACCGGTAGACTAACAGATGGATTACCTGATGTTAAGCAATCGGTGTACCATGGACACCTGGAGTACCAGAGGCGTTACAAGACCGTGACAGGCCTTTTGGGGATTTGAAATTTGAATATTGTTCGGGTTTCAGGGAGAGGTAATAGAATAGAATAGAATAGAATAGAATAGAATAGAATAGAATAGAATAGAATAGAATAGAATAGAATAGAATAGAATAGAATAGAATAGAATAGAATAGAATAGAATAGAATAGAATAGAATAGAATAGAATAGAATAGAATAGAATAGAATAGAATAGAATAGAATAGAATAGAATAGAATAGAATAGAATAGAATAGAATAGATAGAATAGAATAGAAGAATAGAATAGAATAGAATAGAATAGAATAGAATAGAATAGAATAGAATAGAATAGAATAGAATAGAATAGAATAGAATAGAATAGAATAGAATAGAATAGAATAGAATAGAATAGAATAGAATAGAATAGAATAGAATAGAATAGAATAGAATAGAATGGAATGGAATAGAATAGAATAGAATAGAATAGAATAGAATAGAATAGAATAGAAAAGAATAATTTATTTGCATTGAATGTATGTAGGTACATAATATAAGGTCTTACAAAGGTATATCGATAATCAAAGGTATATATGCAAACTAAACCTAATTAAAAAAAAAATTTCATTGTTATTAAATTTAATCAAGTTAAGGCAGTAGATAATAATTCCTCTCTTCTAAGATTTTAATAAGAACACTAAGTCTACCTATAACAAAATAATTGTACTCATCGCAGACATCAAGACATTCGACAAAATTATTCAACTTGACTCTAAATTCATTCTCTTCCTTTCTTCCTTGCGAAATAACAAACAATAAGTATTAGGTTAACCACCACTTCTATAAGTACTTTTAAACCATTCCAGGTCTTTGTCTCCTGTTCTAAATAGTCGATTATTTCAAACAAAATACTAAGAAATCCCAAAATGAAAGAGCTTTGTTATTGCAAACTAGAACAACAGAAACAAAGGTCATGCTAGGTCAAGTGGCTCCTAAATGAAGTTATCTCAACAATAATTTAATGTCTAAGTAAATTACTCTAATTCAGGGAAATTTTCTAAAAGCTTGTTAATAAAAGTGAGATGTTGGGGAGGCTAAATAAATTTATTTTTGTTAAGATATTTCTTACACTTAAATTAATCGAAATTGTGGACTCAAATTAGTTTCTTAGTCCATGATTCATGTTTTAAATCGGTAAAATGACCAGACCAGACTATTTTTCTAGCACACGTTTTATGCTTTTGAAGAGGAAAATTAGGAAGTGTGGGACTCTTACATACGTCACAAACCATCATGAAGGGTGCACATAGGCATATACAACATGTAACTTAAATAACGCACATCCTGAAAATTGTTTGTTCAGAATCGTTAACTGAATCGATTTATTTAATTTTTAGTATAGGTAATTGTTTATCTCAAAAATAATAAAAACTACGGAAATTATTGTCATATTAACCCTGTATTATTAAAACAAATCGAAATGGACCGTAAGTCAAAGCAATAAGACTTTTAAAATCGCAGTTTTATTTGTATTCATACAAATTCTATCATTCAATACAAAATAAAGAAAAATAAACCTTATGACAAGACCAGTAAGGATGCATATACATGTTAAATTAAAAATTTAGTGTATGTATTATGATTATAACATAATATTCTAATTGGGGTGTGCGTTATTTACGTTACATGTTGTATATAGACCAAATTTGGAGCCGCTACTGCAACGCCTATTAGGTAGGGCATCACTTAGTGTCACTAAGGTAGTCAAACGTACCGATACGACTGCGTTCACGCTTATGATACGACGTCGTGCCCGCGTCGTGTCCGTATCGTACACAACAAAATAGGTCCACTTCAGCCGGTGCATCGACCTTACCTCAATTTACATCGCGAGGGCGGGAAACGCAACGAGGATCGATCTACCTGCGCACTCCAAACGCTTGCAGATCCACCTACATCAATCTGTCAATAGCTTTTCAACCTTATGCATTTATGTGATAGAATTGAAAGTCGTTTGGAGAATTTTACCAAAATGGGGTATGTTCACGTGCTGTCGTCTGCACCTAAGGCTACGCGTGAATGAATGACATTGAACTGAAACTTTCAGGGATTCTGTCTACTGTCTAGACCCGTGTATAGAGAAGTTGATTTATTCTTTGTGATATCTGGAGTTGATATCAAAGGTAGTTTGGTAGATACAGCTTTCATTGTTTGTTTTATGAGATGCCACCAGATGTTTGTTTAAATCTAATTTATTTTTCTGTAGCACTAAGATAATGTCTGTATCTTCTTTTCCTCCATTTTTATTCCCAAATCAATATTCAAAATATTAAGGAAATATCCAAAGGTAAAGGCCTAAGTAACATAACATCACGAAGGTGCAGGCAGAGGTGCACATTATGCCACTATACAATGTAACACCCACTTTTCACTACTTACGTTACGAGTCCCATGTAATAGGGGGTGATCCTATTGCCATATACAATTCCAGACTCTATGCGACTACGGAGATTTTTTTAAAAACCCAATAATACTTTGCCCGATCCGGGAATCGAACCCTAAACCCCTTGCCCGGCAGTCGCACTTGCGACCACTCGGCCAACGAGGCGTAGATTATGTTATGTTAGTATTAGACATAGTATTAGTACTTCTCCGAGATTATAAGAAATTACACTTAACAACTGACTTTATATGACTTTTTTAAAAGAAACTTTAGTTTCTCTGTCTCTCTTGTCTGTCTCTCTCACCGGGAGCATTCACGTGTAATGTAACATTATAGACTCGACTTTGAGCATTACATTAAAATAATACCTCCCTGACTAACGAGCACCTTTAAAACGTATGGGGCATAGTTCTACCTGAAGTAGACTTAAATAAGTCCAGCAGTTCCAAGGTCAACATTAAGCCTACATTAGAACAGATCGTGCCTAAAACTTCCGTCATGTTGGTCCCCGATGTGGTACTCACATAAATAATGTAGAGAGAAGTCTTAAATCACATTCCGTCATGGCACAAAACCGTGTTTGTAAGACAATCCATAGACTATGATATCAAGACGAGCTTACTAAGTAATAAAAATGTTTTTGTCAGTTCATTTGTTTTCTTTAATAGCATAAGCCGGTAAGCAGCAGACGGATCACCTGATGGTGAACAATCGGCGCCGCCCATGGACACTCGAAACACCAAGGCGTTGCAAGTGCGTTACCGGCCTTTTGGGAATTAGGAATTTGAGGATTGTGGAGGATTCGGGGATTCGGGAGACGGGGACTAGGGAGGGGGGTAATTGGGCCTCCGGTAACCTCACTCACACGACGAAACACAACGCAAGCATGGTTTCACGTTGGTTTTCTGTGAGGCCGTGGTATCACTCCGGTCGACCGGCCGGCCGTTTCGTGCCGAAGCATGGCTCTCCCACACTTAGTAGTTAGTAACTAACGGTTTCACACGCTAATCGGCTCCTATTGTATATAGTGTAATGTTTTATATCCTAGAGAATTCGTCGAAAAATGGGCTATCCAATTGAATAATTAATTTTGTAACACAAATCCAGTAGTACTGGAGATCAGCGCTAAGTTGATTTTCTATGTAGGTTTCCAATGCAATTTATCTAAAGAAACTATTCTATATAAACAACTATTCTAATTATGATAATATTATGTATTTTAAAATAGATATAGTGTAAGTGAAATAAATACCTAGTTTGTTTATTATTAAGATAATATTGAGAAAGATGTATGATGTGCTTGACGTCTGTAATATCAACGAGTAGCATCATCTATTATTATGAGATAGTAAACAAATTATCCAATAACATACAATATCTTACATATGTTATGCATTTAGCATCAATATTTATATGCTGACGCAGGACAGAAATGCAATAGATAGATTTACACATCATTAAAAAGTATTAATACGATTTCCATGTATGGGCATAATTTTGACCGACGTTTGACCATTATCTCGCCTGGTGGTAAGCGATGATGCGGTCTACGATGGAGCACTTCGTCCCATAAGCTACCTACTCACTCGGGCCTTGAAGACATCCAGGTCGACCTTCAGGAAATACAGACTCTGGCAGAGTATTCCACTCCTTAGCAATACGCATAAGGAAGCTTGATGCGAAGCGCTTCGTGTGTGTGGGTGGGATATCTACCATGAATCCATCTAAAAGACTATATCTTTCAGCGGACTGCCTCGTTGGCCGAGTGGTTGCAAGTACGACTGCCGGGCAAGGAGTCTCAGGTTCGATTCCCAGGTCGGGCAAAGTATTACTGGGTATTACTATGTAAAAATATTGGATAGTTTCCGGGGTATGAAAATTAAAAATCTAATTAGTCCGTCAGTTAAGTAATGAAAAAATACTAAACACGTATTTTTTTTTATTTTGTCGTATAATAAAATAATACTTTGATAAAACGGAGTTAAGTTTAGGAGTGGGAGATAGTTACGTGCTACATTTTGTTGCACGCTGTGACGTCACATGACATTTCACATCAATATATCGTCGAGAGCATTTAAATTTGTGAGAAAAGAAAAAATATGTGTCTAATTCTTTAAAATAATCTACCAGACGGTCATTAAAATAAAATTTAAGAAACTAACCTATTGTATTCGAAGCTTTTAAATATGACAAAATATACAAACAATATTCCGAATGACGTCTAAGCACTCCACAATAACAAATTGTTTTAAAATAAACAAACATACTCACTCTTTTAACACTAGGAAGCTATCTGTACCCCAATTAACATTGATCTTTAAACTTTATCATTATTTTGTTTAATATTACATGCCGATTCAAGGCCAAATCGTCTGTTATATTTGTAATATATTATCTACACTAATATTATCGAGAGGAAAACTTTGTTTGTTTGGTTGTAATGAATAGGATCAAAAACTACTGGACCGATTTTAAAAATTCTTGCGCCTTTCGAAAGCTACATCATTCACGAATAACATAGGCTATATTTTGTTTTGGAAAAAAATTGGGTTCCGTAAAATATTTGGGATTTTCGGACACAAGTTATAAAAAATCAACCACAAAAGTTACTTTTTTTGCGTACGCTGCCTAAACTATGAAAGACAGACCCATAAAATATTCTAATTATTTGTAGATCTTATAAATATCTACCTGAAAGTTCCCAACACACTATACCTATCTATGTCGAGTGAGGCACAACAACCATTTTTTTATTCTACGCGAACGATGTCGCGGGCAACAGTAATTATACCTAATTGTTTATCAACACTCCATAGTCCAGTCGATAAGAAAATACTGACGCATGACAAATGTTTAGAACTAGTCAATTTTTGGAGTAAACGCTTCCTGTCATGTCATACCTTATAGACTATAAGCTTTCTCAAAAATTACTATAGCTTTTAATGCCATAAATTTCTCTGTTACATGCATCCCCCATCAATCTTCTTCCAGTATTGTCTACTCAAAGTGTCTTAGTCGACTATGGCTTCCTTTTCCAAATCCTTCCACGCATTTTAAAGTGATTCTGACTTCTTTACCAAACCCCTAGTTCTTTCTATCATCGTACCACAAGACAATCGGCGAAGCGTCCCCGTTTCATGGTAGATGTCCTACCCACACGCACGAAGCGTTTCGCACCAAGCTTCCTTGTGCGTACTGCTAAGGAGTGGAATTGACTGGAGTGAAGATTATAGACCTGGGTGTTTTCAAAGCACGAGTGAATAAGTTGCTTATGCGACGACGTGCTACATCGTAGACTCCATCATCGCTTACCAGGCGAGATAATGGTCAAACGTCAGCTCAGCAAATATAAAAAAAACGTTAGCTACCAATCGAATCGAAAATCCAATACCTCATACCATCTGCTATTTTGCAGTATGCGACGCAACTATGGTTAAAATGTAAATTCCCGTGCAACCTATCACTATAAATACATACGAAAACACCGTCCTATTACTCAAAAACAAGTGAATAGCGTTCTCAGCTCAGGTCACGCTAAAGGGGTCAAGCAATTCCCCCTAAGACCTACAAAGGGGCCCCGCAAAGCCATGTAAACAAGTTGACTACGCATCAGAATGCCTTTTAGGGCTCAGAGAGGCTTATTCCAGAAATATACTTCGTTATTTCGCCGACTTATTCGGTATTCTTTGCATTTTTATATCTAGTTGGGGTCTAGGCATGGATATTGTTGAAGAAATCTAGTTTTTGTGTTGATTAAGTTGGGTTTAGCCTTTGTCTGTAGTACCTAATTGTATTTTGGGAGAATTGATGTTCTTCTAAAGTCTGTTTCTTTGGTAACGTGGCTGATGAGTAGAAGATCTCAGATTAAGCCAACTCAAAAATATCACAGAAAATACAGAAACCTCACCTTTTACATATTACACAGATATAGCATCGAAAAATGGATGCCACATTAATATGCCAACCACTACCCATCACCGGGGGAATAATACAAACAGAATTACAACGGAATACAGAATTACCAGTAACAGCACGGATTCCAAAATCAACTTATTTAATAAGAAGAAATAGAGTGAAGGTCAAGGTCAGACATTAATCTTTGACGTAAATCACATATAACAGTATGGAGTAAGTTTATTAAAACTTACAATTTTACCAATAAATTACACACGTGCTGTGGGTAAAAATAGCGTTGCTAATGAATGTAAGACCAATTAAGTAAGCCATGTATGTTTTGGTTCATAACCGATTGGATCTAAATATTTCTTATTTTTATTTATAGAAAGCTTATACGTCATTTGACGTATTCCCTGAAAAATGTTTTCTTTGGCTCGCATTGGTATTGGCAACAAAATATGAGCAATGTTATGTTAAACTCGGGGTTGGTTCCAAACCTGTGACCAACAACTGATCGGGTAGCAGCATTCTCTAAAATTTCGGTGAACTGAGAACAATCCCCAACCCTGCCAAGCATGAGGATTATAAGATCTTCGTTTAACACACGTTTAACAATACTAAAGACAGGCTTCTGCCTTCTTTAGTTATGACGTATATAGAGCATAAGATGTGCCCAATGTATTAGTCACTAGCTGATCAAATTTTAATAACAGTACCTTTGGATCGCTTACTTATCAATTGGGTACTTGCCAACTAGCCTTAATACTTTTTTCGAACTGTCAAAAACGACACTTTTCCATAAATTGTAGTATCAAATTTACTCAAAACCGCGCCATCTAACACAAGCATACATGGTAAAACAAAAACATTGCAGTAAATTGCGTACTAAATATAAAATGAGATCTCATGTAAATATTTTCAGCAGTACTCCTTATCTACAGTTTGTGTATTATGTATACAAGAGTGCGCGTGCACTTAAATGTACATAGTTTACATTAAAACAAAACTAATCATGTATACGTATACATCGAGTTACGCGTTCTATCAAAAATTTGTGCAATAAAGCTGTGTTCAGAATGAAAATGGGCTTTATTTTTAACAATTTTAATGTTATTTTTCAATGTAGTGCAGAAGTATTTGCATTATATGAAGTTGGGTTTCGGACTTGCCCTGATAGTTGTATATTTGTTTTAATTAACTGTTTATTTTATGTGTTTCTTTTTAGGTTTATCAGAAGCTGTTGATTTTTATTTAATTTTTTTTTTAACTTTTACCCATATTGGATTATTTTTCCTGTATAGTGGGCGCGTTTACAAACATACAATATCACATACACATTACACCTAGACCCGAAACAACAATCTGTGGTTCATACAAAGAGTTACTACTTGTTGTTGTTGGGAATCGAACCCGCTACACGTTGCGCTACAGCCGGTTGTCCAGCCACCGTGCCAACCGTGCAGTCTATATTGGTACCTATATTCATCAAAATAGTTAGAGTAGTTTAGACAGAAAACCAACATAGAATCTTAAACAATAAATAATATCACAGAGCAACTTAAAGAAATTAAACAATAAACTTAGAAAACATACAATATCGTCTCCCATTTTAAATTTCAGTTCACATTCCACTACAGAACTGTCGTAGCTCTGTCGGGTTATTTCAAATTAAAACAGAAGACTGCACAATTAATAGGTTTAATTTCTACATATCAGAATCAAGACCGGCTCACACCGATACAAAGAAATGCCCGAATGCTATGGCTGGCGTGTGTCGATGAAGAAGAAGCGCGGCGCTCGCGCGGCCGTGGGTTTTTATACCCCGTCCCGCGCGTCGCCGCCTCTATGGTCGATGGCCATACTAATGCGCCAACAGAACCGAACATAAATCAAAAAACAATATTGAAACCGATATCGAAATTGCAAACTAATGATTGCCCTCTGACCTTTGACCTTGTGTATCACAATTAAAAAGGCATAATAACGAAACACACGAGAATCACGTATTAATATTAATACTGATAATACATTACATTACCAACTTTGGTTTATCAAAACAAGGTATAAATAATAATTATATGCACGTAAAATATAAACATGTATTTGTGTTTCTACAGAACGCAATTCATGACTAACTTTTTTGTTTCTGGTTTAGTGATATTTTTTTAAGGGGGAAAATCATCGAATGACTGCTCCCGCCTGGGTGAGGCAGGAGGGAGTGTCAGACTCTTACCTACTGACTAAAAACCACCCTGTTCCTTCTCCTGCACGTCGAGCCGGAGCCCCGGTTACCCGTTAAGTTCTCCGCGACGGCATCAGCCCTGTTGGGCCTCATCCGTGGTGGTCTAATGGCTCTTTGAGGCGCGCGCGGAACGCGACGCGCCGTACTGTCGGGTCTGTTTCTGGTCGGACGGGGAGCCACCGATGCTCGCCGTCCGCAGGCCGCGCTTACGGTGGCCGGAGATCGTCCCACGTCAGGTTTAGCGATAGCTGCAACTTATAATGCAACTAATGTCTTCTTATTAATATCTGTTTTCTAACATTCACTATTTATAAAACCTTTTTAAGGATGAGCATCCGTTTAGTAAAAGTTCTTATTGAGCACTATAACATAGGATGATCAAGATCAAAGTCAAAATCACAGCATTTATTACAATATTTATCCTTAAATAGGCACTTTTGAAATATTAAAATTGAATTATCCGTGAATCTATCTGTCAGTGAAGTTAGGTGCTTGTTCCAAAGACATGAGGAAACGACCACAGAGAGAAGCAAATTAAAAATATGTCCAACGTAAAATTGGTGATGATCTGTGACCTTGCCCGTGCTGTAAAACTAAAGACACCGGTAGGTATGCCTATATTTTTATCATCGGCCACAAGACATCCATACCGAATATCGATCGACCAGTTCATCTGTAAACAAAACAGAAACTGTATCAAACCGGTTTAAAAGTTAGACATACGAAGAAACTCAATAACTAACAACATTTTTTCCTTGTTTTGTAAAAAGATCAGTAAAATATTGAACGACCGACAGCATTTCTTAACAAAGATTACGCTAAGCTGTCAGTCAAGGTTGTCACACAAATGTCTTATGAATTGTTCCCAACAACCCTAGCGTCTCAGCTCCATAATCCCGAACTCCAAGGGATCTGACAAAGGATGAGTGTCTGATATTTTATCCCACTTTCTCTTAGTCTAGTGGATTGTTGACAGCTGTTGTACTGAGTAAAATATTGTCAAAAGTTAAATAGAAATGCAGATTTGGTTTGTGTGTTTTCGGAAATTCAACTACTATATACACAGTAGTGTGTAGCCCTACTGGGCTGAAATGAAACAAAATTATAAAGATGGTTCATTTCAAAATGCCCCTGGCTTTATCAAAATCTGCCAGACTATTCAGTAACACTGTCAATTTGAACTTTCGTAGTGAGCTCGATCGCATTCTCGCCCGTCTTTCATCATCATCATCAACAGCATAAAATTGACCAGTGCTGACCAAAAGCTTCTGCTCACATGAAGAACACTTGAGTATTAATCACCAAGCTTGCTCAATGCGGATTAGTGATTTTTCGTTCTCGCCCATCATTGCTCACTATTATTTTAACAACCATGACGTGGCGAACTTCACTTAAGTTGGAGGATCACGGAATTCACTTCAATATTTCTAATTGAAAGTTATATAGAGCTGAAACCTTGGCAGTAAGTTTAGTGATAAACTAGCACCTTCTAAATCCTATTACTATCCCTTTCCTCCTTCTTACTTATTCCCTCACCCCCTATTACATGGGACTCATAACATAAATAGTGAAAAGTGGGTGTTACATTGTACAGTGGCATTAAGTGCTGTAATTTGCACCTCTGCCTACCCCTTCAGGGATAAATGTTATGTTACTATCCCTTTCGTAACTTTTATCACTACGTAATATAAAACAAAGACGTTATCCGCCATCTGTCTGTCCCTATATATGCTTCTATCTTTAAAACTACGCAACAGATTTTGATGCGGATTTTTTTATAGATAGAGTGATTCTTGAGAAGGTTTATAATGTATGGGGCGGGGCGGGTCTTTAGTAATTATCATATTTTATTTTGACTCATACGCATGCTTTTAATTTACTAACGCCTTTAAAATTGTCTGTAATCAAAACATGTAGTACAGTGGCCAGCAGATCATTCTACTACAATCTGTCAAATATATTCATTGGACTTTTTACTCTATGTCAATACAATAAAGTTGAAGATGTAATAGGGAAATTTGACAGAAAAGGATAGGTTTACCCGGCTACAGTACATTCTAGGTGAACTACATATACCTACTACAAACAATAGAATGCTGACAAGAGCTCGGCGTTTATTTGCACGCCACATGAACTATGATCAGTGACCACGTGCGACCTATATACATTGCAACATTATCTATGACGTGTTGTGTTATGTACTTACTATTATATCAGTTATTAGGTTGTAACTACTATTTAGGTGTGTTTTAGATGTTGTGTTTCTATGTTGCCATGTTAGTTTGTAGCATGGTGTATTGGCTACCTTTATTCTCGCCGGGGGTCTCGTTAAAACCGGCTGAGAGACTACAAATTTGACATAGACTAGGTTGCTACCTAAAAAACGCTGCTACGTTTTTTTATTAGACTAGGCATTAATTTTAACTGGGATCTTAAATAACTTAACATAACATCACGCCTTTATCCCCGAAGGGGTAGGCAGAGGTGCACATTATGCCACTGTATACACTTTTCAATATTTATGTTATGGGCCCCATGTAATAGGGGGTGAGCCTATTGCCATATACCAGGCACAATTCCAGACTCCGTGCTCCTACTGAGAATTTTTAAAAACCCAGTAATACTTTGCCCTATCCGGGAATCGAACCCGAGACCCCTTGCCCGGCAGTCACACTTGCGACCACTCGGCCAATGAGGCAGTCTTGAGAGAGGGAGTCAACGAGGGATCTTAAATCTTAATTAATTATTAAACTTAATGCATGAATGTAATTATTACCTGACAAGGACATTGAAACATAGGCGGGCTTGGTCTCTTAAAACAACGACTGTGGCACCTAGCTACTATAGACTTACATGCAAAGTACACACACATTGACACGAAGGACATCTGTCGTGACATGGCCCGTCATTACACTTCATACATTACGGTGGCCAGTTGCAAGTACACGCACACATAAAGATACTACTGACGTTTTGGTGCTTCAATCATTTATAAGTGATATTAGGTCCACCTTTTTTTCGACGTCCTTGTTACCTGAAGTACAAATTTATTGTCAAAGCATCTTTGAGTCGTAATCTTTCGACGACCTAAGGAAGACCTCTCATCTGAACACAGCTTTAATTTCTCACTCCTACTTATAAAATAAGCACAGTCTCATAATCCCCACCTTATACCCTCACGTTAAGGTTGCAATTTGATTGTATCAGTGTACTTCCTTAAAAAACTATTTTTGTATAATTTTGTTTTGAAAATTCAAGGAGAGACGTTCAGTTTTCCTAAACAGAATAACCTGAACATCTGTAAACATATATGTTTTTATTCCGATTCCATAGTAAAGCTTGTTTACTATGTAAAATAATAATAATATTTACACATACAAACGAAAATTAAATTTATTTCAGTAAATAACAACTTTGTTCGATAAACAAATAAATCTTCATATTCCAGGAAAAGATGATACATATATGTTTTCATTTAAAATTGTTAAATGGATCTGACTGAGTAAATACGAATGTAGGTACGTCTTATTTATTTCATTCACCCGCAATTTTTCAACATTCTGTGTAGCATTAGTCTCAAACCTTTTACGAATATTTGTTTATTATATCGCAAAGATGTTTATATCAGTCAAGAACGTTAAAAAATGGCGGGTATAATTTCACTTAGAAATGATTGAAGCACCATAATGTCAGTGGGATATTTGACATACATCTGGGCCTCTAGCCAAACGCCACTTTAGCGCTTGTCTACAGTGAGAGTAGATATCAAAATGTATGGGGATGACACTGACAAGTGTCAAAATTTACGTCAATTCCATATAATTTGGTTTTCTATTCTACATGTAGACAAGCGCTAAATGGCATTTGGCTAGCACTGCAGATGTCCTTCGTGTCGATGTTTGTATGTTCTACGTATAAGTCTATAGTAGCCAGGTACCACAGCCGTTGTTTCAAGAGACTATTGCCGGAATACTGAAACGTTACTCAATTTTAAGTCGTGCTATAATATCGTGCCATCTCTGTCATTTTACAAAGAATTTGTAGTGACAGAACTATACTTAAGCGCGACTAAAACTGAGTAGCGTTTCAGTATAAGTCCGCCTTTTTTCACGTCCTTGATGTCAGTTGACGTCACCATATTATATAGTAGTTTACATAATCCCTATAGGTATATCTAAACAAACGAACAATTAAAAACCTATTTATACGTAGCCTAACGATGTACATATATTTTACATATACATATAAATTAAAGTGCAATAATAAAAACTGTATATTGACTGCTGACAAGATCTTTGACCCTTAATCAGCAATAATATATATAACAATAATTACCTAAGTTAATTGATAACATGCACGTGTACAATGATCGGTGATCTTAGTGCATTCAGTGCATAATAGTAGTAAACAAAACACGATCTTGTTACCTTCAAAATAGAGATGAAGATCTCCTGTAGTAGCAAACTATGCAATGCATCTATCTTGCATATGTAACTGTTGAGTTTAATACAGATCAAGTGAAAGCGTTACAGATCTTGAACACTCTGTATAAGTAGTCTAGATATTGCGCAATAGCAGCATCAGATGCGTGCACAACTGCACATCTTATATCCTATACTATTATATAAAGCGGAAGAGTTTGTTTGTTTGTTTGAACGCGCTTATCTCCGGAACTACAAGTCTGATTTGAATAATTATTTTTGTGTTGGATAGTATATTTATCTAGGATGGCTATAGGCTATAAAACATCACGCTACGACCAATAGGAGCTGAGCAGAGCGTGTGAAACCACGCGGAAGTAGCTAGTAAATAAGTATGTATTTACGATGAAAACTACTAAACAAATATAAATGACATATATTTAAAAGCAAAGAAGCCTTTTTTTATCGGAAAAATCATCCAATGACTTCTCCCGCCTGCGTGAGGCGGGAGGGAGTGTCGGACTCTTACCTACTGACTAAAAACCACCCCGTTCCTACTCATGCACTTCGAGCCGGACCTTGGTAACCCGTTAAGTCCTCGGCTCCGTATCCGCATCAGCCCTATTGGGCCCCACCCGTGGTTGTCTGATGGCTCTTTGCAGTGAAGAATAGTTTTTGCATCCAATGTACGGAGCGAAATGAAGCCGCTTGCATTTTTTTTTCTCATATCGAAACCTCAAATTAAAAAAAAAATTCTTTTACATCAGAACGTTCTTATTTTAAAAATAACTAAATTGCCTTTCATACCACATATGTACGTTACTACTAATAAGATACCTGTATCCGTATATAGGTATATTAATCAAAAAATGGAAAACAAAAAAGCTAGTGGCTCCGTTTCATTGCTCCCCAGTACATATTGAATGCAAAAACCTAAGTCAGGATTAATATCAGGTACCAATAATAATAATAGACTGTACCATAATGTAATACATATTTATGTACAAAAATAATATAACAATATTTATTATAGGTCTTGAATATTCCAGGTTAAATATGATGTATCTTCACTTACTTTTGAGTGACATCAATTTATGGAGCATTGTATTGCAATAATGTTGGTTTGGTTATAATAATTGTATTCAGCTATTTGTTATTACGTCATAACAATTATTATAGTTTTAAAGATGTGTAAAAAACAATAAATTAAAGGGAATAACTGCAATACTAGCTTTTAAGATCACTCATAAGTAATAAATCTGCCATCACATAGATGGCAAATCAAATTCAACGTAAAATGAACCATATAGGTATGTTACAAAATAGAAAATCAAACAATAACAAAAAATCAGCTGATGCAGTCCTAAAAATGTAACCAATCAGCAAGGTTTTATTCGGAGCAAGACACGCTAAAACGTTTAGGGTCATTGCCCTAATGACTCCACAATCAATCCTACATTCCTATACTAGTCTATGATATATTTGGAACTATGAACTTATAGATAGAACAATCAACATCAATTGACATACAGACAATTGATTAAAAATTCATAGACATGTCAATACGTCAAATGGCTATTTATTGGGTACTAGCTATAGTTGTGGCTTTACCCGTATTTTTTTTTAAGAGAGGAAAATCATCGAATGACTGCTTCCGCCTGGGTGAGGCGGGAGGGAGTGCCAGACTCTTACTGACTAAAAACCACCCCGTTCCTTCTCCTGCACGTCAAGCCGGAGCCCTGGTTACCCGTTAGGTTCTCCGCGACGGCTTTACCCGTATAAGAAGATTTCTCTTTTGTAACTCACAGGCTTGATAAGTAAATTTTATTCCCAAAAAAATAAGCCCATGTTCTTTTTGACCGAGAATTTAAAGTCGTTGTCAGTTTGACGTGTACATAATATGTATGTGCGTTATTATCTCGCGATTGGCCGAACCGATTTTGATGCAGTTTCAGAAAAGTGTTTTACACATATATTAATTAACTGGCTCCAAAGCGGGTTAAAGTCGGTTGTTTTAAACATTGTTTATAAGAGAATAATGTAGTTAATTTTGTAGTTTAAGAGTAATTCCGATTTCCTTTCTTGTCCAAACGAATCTATATTTTGGAACAAGCACATAGCTTGACTTGAGTAATTCCATTCTGACGTTTCAAAAGTGCCTACATACTTATGTATAATAGAAATAAATTCATTAACTTTGAACGCAAACAAACAAACAACAAAATCTTACCTCTCTACAACATCAATTGTAGATGCAATGATGATTCTAAAACGAAAACCAATTGGTACTCAATTGTTTCTCTTTAGCACAAATTCTAAGTCGTTAGTAGCAATCAGATCAATTTGCGAGCACAGCTGCGTGGATCAACTAGCTTTGATCTTATAAATACTAGTAGTTAACGGTTGTACCTAGATCGCTTAAGCGAGGTTGGTAATTGAACTTTGTTTATTTTTTTTATTTTTTTTTTTAATTTATTTACAGGGTTTTTTCTTAATAGAAAACATCACCCCGATTATTGAATACAAAAAAAAACAAAAAGAACACTTACAAACTTTGTTTATTTTATTGAGTTTAATTATTAGGTTGGGTCACTTTGAATGTTATTTTGATCTTTGTTCATTTATAATCCTGTGCGGTCGGGAATCAACTAGTGCTTTTTTATGGGATAAGCCGGTAAGCGAGCAGCGATCCGTGTGCTCAGGCGATCCTGATATGTTTGCAATCGGCGTCGCCCATGGACACCCGGAACATTTGAAGCGAATTAATCTGAGGATTGTTGGAAATTCAGGGATTGGAGAGATTTAGGAGGGGGTTATTGAGCTTATTTTTAAGTCCTAATCTAAAATATTCTTAAACTAGCTTTTACCCGCGGCTTCGCTCGCCTCACAAAAGAATAAAAAGTAGCCTATGTGACATATACCAATACACACAGCGCCATCTATACCAATACTTTTGTTTTTCCTCGGGAATATCAATTTTTCCGGGCCCTATTATTTAATCCGGACTTCTAACTTTACGTCTGCAAAAATACAAAGCAATCGGTTGAGTAGTTACGGCGTGAAGGTGGAACAAACAAACAAACTCACTTTCAGATTTATAATATTAGTAATGATTAGTTTAAGTTCTAATTTCTACTACCTACTTATAGCTTTCCCCTTGTTAAGGGACATCTTTTTAGTTGATACCTAGATATCCTATTAACTGTAAAGATGAGTATTCTAACTAAAGTGCTAAAGAGAAGTGTAGTAAAGTATAATTTTATATTTTTAATACTTTAACTGCCAAGTTCAAAACGGTGACTGACGTGGCGCTCTAAGGGCTAACTTGACATCAACAGCTCATAATAGGCAACTGTTGGATTCTGGGCAAGCAAGATTTGTCATTATCATAATCTTCACTGGATAAAAGGTTTATGTCCCACCTTCACCAACAAATACGTATCGCTATGCAAAACCTCTATTCATAGACGATTTATTGGTATACGGCCATCTACAATAATTGGTGCTCGATAATAGCTACTTCTCTTTCTTATATCATAGGATAGAAAAGGACGGCGAACAATGGAAAACCCTGTGACTGTGACAACAAAGGCTTGAACTTTATACCTTTATGTAATGGATATTGTAGTTATAGTGATTAATGCCTCCATGTCAGTTTAGTTGCTGGATACGTTAGTTAAAAAGTTTATTTTCATATTGTTAGTTCAGAACTGAGTTGCAGACTACAGTTTTAATCACCTTTAAGTTAAACTTTAGTACTATTCGAAGAATTTGTCGTTTAGTGTGTTTTAAAACAATATAAGTAATGTATGTCACAACACGCACTAATTTTACTAAAATTTTTGAATGAACATTTTTCTTAGCCACTAATTTAGGATTATTACTCGAGTTGATCGAGTTTTACTCAAGTTGATCGAGTTGTTCTCGAGTTTTGCACTAACCTACACATTAACTATAATCGCGGGTTACTCACGTGTATATACTGAGAAAAGCTCTACTAGTGCGTAAAGCGCACGCTGCTCTTAAGGAAGAACCCCTCTGTGGTTCGAAACTAGTAGAGCTTTTCTCAATATATTTACGTGAGTAACCCGCGATTTTTAGTCAGTGCAAAACTCGATTATAAAAACCAACACATTTTCAACTTTATTTTAATTTACATCTGTAATCTGAATGTATAAAATTATTCAAGTTCCTAACTATTTTTAATTCCATCCAAATAATGATGATAGACCTTAAAGACCATGCTTATACCACGGGGAGTGCTCTGAGGAATTGTTTGACCTCATACCTGCCTCACGACAGCATATGCATCCCCACCATATAGATGGTTGGCAGGCCACAACTGTGCGCTTCTCTCGATGCTTTCTGGCTCGCACAGCAAAACTGTAGAATGATCTGTCGTCGACGGTATTTCCGAACCGATACGACCTTTAAACCTTCAAGAAAAGAGCGTATTCCTTTTTAAAAGGCCGGCAACGCACCTGTGACTCCTCTGGTGTTGCGGGTGTCCATGGGCGGCGCTGATCGCTTACCATCAGGTGATCCGTCTGCTCGTTTGCCTCCTATTCCGTAAAAAAAGACCCTAACCTTCAGCCGACCGCTATGGAAAATAATAAGTATACTGTCATGCTACAAACCTCATCTTCTCACACATATAAGCCGTAAGCAGTTTCAAAATGAATGAGAGACACACGACGCTATACCAAAGAAAACTTGACATAATAATAAATTACATAAACTTTGATAAAAGTTAAAGCGTTGAACAAGTTGTCGAGAACACGAGTTTTAATAAGGCTTTTATTACTTTCCCTGAAGAGTTTTAATAATGGTTGAAAGTAGCATTTTTCCAATTTCATGTGGGATATAAGATGTTCTTGTCATTTCTTTAATGTGTTAGAAAAACGTTTTGCTTGGCTTACCTTGAAGTGGCAAAGGGTAGACGACTAATTTTTCTTTTAATGTCCGTCTGGTAGAATAATTAAAAATATTAGACACGTATTTTTTATTTTCTTACGTAAACTAATAGTTTCAAAGATATATTGATTTGAAATGTCGCGTGACGTCACTTCTCAGTACATTTTAAACTAAGAATTGACGTTTTAGCCCCCACTCCTAAACTTTGATTCGTTTTATCTAAGTATTGTTAACCGACTTTAAAAAAGGACGAGGTTCTCAATTCGACCGTGTATATGCTTTTTTATATAAAAAATACTTGTCTAATATTTTTTAATTACCTAACTTACGGACAAATTATATTTTTCATTTTCATACCCTGTCGTCATCCCCAATGTGACTTTGTTTATTAGTTTTTAGAGTCAAGCAACCGATTCCTGATTGTCTAAGTTTGTTTCTAATAATTGACATCTTTTGTTCTTTTGCACCTAGTTCCAAATGCGTTTTTTTGACGAAGGGGATATCATCCAATGACTTTTCACGCCCGGGTGAGGTGAGAGGGAGTGTCAGACTCTTACTGAATAAATACCTACTCCTGCACTTCGAACCGGAGCCCCAATAGACCTCCACGACTCCGTGTGGGCATCAGCCCTATTGGGTGGTGTGATAGGTCCTTGAGAGTTCCAAATGCCTTGGGATTGAATATTAATGCCTTATGACTAATGAAACTTAATGGCTGACCTGACTTAATGACCCTTCGGGGATAAAAGGCGCTATGTTATGTTATGTTATATTTTATTTCCACTTCAATCATCACAATGCAGTTATTTTTGTTCACATTTTCTTTGATTTCCCTCTTTCATCTGTCTAATAAATTAATTTCGGAAGAATTCCTTAAACAATTTAATTTCATGTACACAAAGCACCGCTAATTAGTTGCAGCGCTACACATCGACACAACTGTCATTTACACAGTGTACATGTGTGCGTAATTTCATATAACTGTATATAAAAATATTCGTCCACCACGTTCACATTGGTATTTTCATTCTTGTGTCGGTATACGTATTTTTATAATTTAATGCATAGGTAAGGTTAAAACTATTTACAATCATTGATATGATCCGACATTTTCACTGTCATTATCGTAGTGCTCGTGGTCGATTGGTTAATGAGCACGCTTTTATCGTCTTTCAAGGATCAATGATGTGGGTTCTATTCCAGCTAAAAGTTAATTTTATTTTACCTTGTTATTTTTCTTATTTTTTTTTTGTTTTTTGTCATAAAATATAAATATCAGGCTATAAAAGAAGCAAATGAGTTGGTAAATAAAACAATACTATTTTTTATTACAATTAATTTATTTATTATACAAATATGTTGTTTTATATTCAATATTTATATCTAATAATTAATTATATACCACATGTTAAGTTTAAAGTTCTTTAAATCATAATTAATAGATATGACAATAAACCTCATAGTCGAATCGGGAAATATCATGCGGTACAGCGGTAATACGATGGCAGCAACATTTTTTATTAAGTAGGTAATAAACAAATATACAACGTTCTTGTTTTGTAATTTAATAATATAATGTATTATTAAATTACAGTTTTATAGTAATAAACAAGTAAAACATGTAAAAAATTACACTGTCAACATAATATTTCTTGAAATGGGCGACTTTTTGTCGTTTGAACTTCCATTAATTATCTATTTTACGACGGTTGTTATAAGGTTCAATATTCAGTGGGCTGTATGATAGTAAAAAGAATGTGACGAATGCTATGGAACGATTTTAACTTTCATGACCTTTAGAATCAGGGAAACTTTAAATTAATTGAAGATGGGCGTAAATATAATATGTCAATCAAGTTCGAAAGCAGTTAAATAAATTTGTTAATGAAAAATTAAAGTGAAGTGAATAAACATGTTGAATAGAAAGAAATTATGACAATTTCTAACCACAAAACAATAACATCACTTCACCGTATGTTCTAGACAGCATTTTAATATTCTTAAAAAAATTAAACATTATTTTATGTTAATTTTAATAAAGGCAGAGTTTGACAGGCTCAATAATTGATTCCGAAATCAATACAATCACTGATCCTACAAGGCAGAAGGTTGCAATTCGTATACCTTTCTCCATCTTTTCTTCACAATATTTTACGCCCATCCTTATCCGACTTGAAAGTCTTTTCGTCGCTCAATATGATTACACTGTTCGCCCAATCAAAATTAATAAAGTCCTTAGCAAATTCTTAGCGCTTTTGCTGGTGAACCACAGATAACAATATTTTCTTCTCTGGCTTCCTGCACCTTAAACCAGAATGCAGGTGTCTCCGTACAGTTTGTATTAAAACATTCAGTGCTGTCGCTGTAGTGCGGGTTGGCAGGAACGGATCAGCCATGTGCCTGGCTACGATGTCGTAGTGCCGAGCTGATGAATTTGCCTTTGGTTTAGGCCCACGTCGACGATGTTTAACGTCACCGGTCTCCGCATATCTGTGCACCCATAACTGCATGGATCTCCTCTGTTGATACCAAACAAATAAGTATTTAAAATACCAGGAAATACTTTACAGGAATTAAAGTTACTTAAAAATAATAATAAATATAAGTAAACACAATGTTAGAATAATAATTTATAATTAAGTAGTGGCGTAAGGAATAAAAATCCCTAACCAGATATGTTTTAAAGAAACACTCCTAACAAAAACAAGTCAAGTTACAATACAATTAATAATAAATTATTAATATATCTTTATAATATTGAACTTCATAATAAGTTGCAATAATTATTTTATTCTAGTGCAAAAATTGATAGGTGTGTCGAGTTACAAAATGAAATAAATATTATTTAGAATATCAACGTAGTATCTTATTTACTCACCGATATCATTAAACGCCTTGCTATTTCAGTTATTGTTAGTTATGTTTTGCTCATGCAAAACAATGGTTTCAGCCTTTTTAAATGTTGATAGGTGTTGGAACATCTTGTAAAAATAAAAATAACTTTGCACACGAATATAAGTAGTGTAGCAATAAACTATGAAATCCTCATAAATTGACAACTAAGAACGCAATTATTTTGTAAGTCGGGTGATTTGAAAAACATGTTTTAAATAGTCGGTAGTTACTTCATAAGCGTGTAAAATAAAATGACTCGAGATTTCTATGGTCGCCACAAACATTGCAAATATACTCAGGTATCGAACCATTAAGAAATCACAGGTAATTACTTTTTTACTGTTTTTATCTTATTTAAGTTGGTTGAAATGCATGAAGCAAATGAGATTATTCTAAATAATAAATAACTAGAACTAAAATATAAATAAAAGATATTATAGGTATAAATAAATCTAAAGTATTTACTATTAAAATTAACATAAGATTTAGAACAATAGGAAAGGAAAAAAAAAGAAAAGATTTAATTGTTTCTAATTTCAAATTTCAAATATTTGATAAATTAATTCTAAAACAACATGTGAATGTTGGAATCGATCCGGCGGCACTTTACTTGACAACTGGAGGCGATAACCATTGCGCCAAGCGCGCTGTAGATGAGATCATCGAAATATTTTATATCATTCAGTAACATAAAATTACAATGAGAAAGCAGTATATTTATATGGGTATTGTATAGCTCGATCGTTCATTATTTTTGATTTCGATTTATTCAAAGTTTGTTATGAGTAATTTTATCTTTACCCTCGTTTTTATTTAAACTTATTTACTAAATTATTGCGTATACCGACACAAAAATGATTTTTAAATACCAAGATGTGTGTGATAGACGAATGTTTCTATACATATCTATTGATATGAAATTACCCACACATGTATATTGTGTAAATGATAGTTGTGTCGATGTGTAGCGCCGCTAACTAATTAGCGGTGCTTTGTGTACATATCATCCATAACTTTAATAAATATATTATTAACTTACAAAGACTGCCTAATTGGCGAGTGGTCGCAAGTGCGACTGCCAGGCAAGGGGCCTCGGGTTCGATTCCCGGGTCGGGAAAATTATTACTGGGTTTATAAAAACCTCAGTAGTAGCACGGAGTCTGGAAATGTGTCCGGTATATAGCAATAGGCTCACCCCCTATTACATGGGACTCATAACACAAATAGTGGTGACACAAGTAGAAGTGGGTGTTACATTGTACAGTGGCATAAGTGCCGTAATGTATCCCTTCGGGGATAAAAGGCGTGATGTTATGATGATTATGACTTACAAAGAATATTGATGGCAACCAATGTAAGTACCCTACTCAAGTCATAATTATGTAAAAAATAACACAACATAAGTAGTTTTTTGCAGAACCTTGTAGCCGCAAAGAAGAAATTACTACGTCCACACTAGTAGCCAGTAATCTACAAATAATGAGCGAGATATCATTAGTAGGGCCATGATTTATGCGTTTTAGGACATTAAGGCATAGCGCGTAGGAGCAATGAAAAATTGAATATTAATAATTTTATAGAATTTAAAAAACACATTATTCATTTGAAAATCTTTCACAGCTTACACGTGTCGTGTAGGAGGACAGTTTAAAATATAAAATATATATTTTTTTTTACTTAAACTAAATACTTTGTTTCAGTTTTAGCACTCAACATATTATTTTATTTTTTTATATTTTATCTAACTGTCAAACTCTGAAAGAAAACTTTATTAATTTTATAAGTTTTTGTATTAAAAATCTTAGAATATATTCTTCGAGAGTATTCTTGGAACATTAAGTTGTTCGATTAGTTATTCATTTAAGTGGGAGTCGATTCTCAAGTACAATGAAACAGTTTCAATTCTGAAAGTACCGATAAGTTTTTATCGAACTGAAATGGCTCGCTTTCCCTTTCATGTAGTTTATTCTGGATAATTTTGAGAGAAGAGGTTCTCAATATTTGTCAAATACTTATCTATTCGACTAGTCGCTCTGAGGCTTAAAACCTATTTTTTGTACTGATATTTTTATACTTTTTCTTATATAAAGTTTCTTTTTTCACTTCGCATTATTCAGCCAAATTAAGTTCAAGTCATTATTTTAGCTCGATTTGTGTGATGGAACACACCCAAGTAATGTTTAATGAATCCAAATTTGGTAATTGGGCCTTCGGTAAACTCACTCACACAACGAAACACAACGCCATTGTTTCACGTCGGTTTTCTGCGAGGCCGTGGCATCACTCTGGTCGAGCCGGCCCATTCGTGCCGAAGCATGGCTCTTCCACACTTAAAAAAACTTTACAATGATACATCTGAGGCCTTAGCACGAGTTTCATTTTAAACTGTCAAACACCAAGCGGTCACCGGTGACCGCGACCTATTGTTCTTTAATTGTGTCTATAAAACCGGTACTCGACGAGTTAAGTTGAAAGTAATCAAAACGAAACCTCGTTCGGCGCTGTGATTGGCCAGCTCCAATGAACCAACCAATCAGAGCGCCAGACGAGGTTTCGTTTTGATTACTTTAAACACTTCTCCATAGGAATCTACACTTTGGAACGAGCAAAGCAAGCTTCACTAAAGGACTGACCTACAGACTGACATTTTTTCTTAATATTAAATTATTTTGTTTTGACGTTCAAAAGTGCTTTCCTGGTCTAATTGAAATAAATGATTTTGACTTTGACTTTAAAACGAAAAAGAAACTCGTACTAAGCCCTCTGTTTTAAAGTAACTTATAGTTTATTTTATGTACTAAGTAGATTGTACCACCAATAATTTAATTACAAATAAACAGTGTTAATAATATTACAAGTAATACAAGTTCTAACCTAGATAGAAATCTAACACCATCATAAGTTTTCCTGTACTTTATGTCTAGCTACGGAACTATGACATTCACCTTAGACTCCAAGGTTCAGGGTGAACCGGTTTTGTTCTGCAATTGTAATACAGAAGCTATGGACGTCATTATAATATGACATATTTATGAGAATTACTTAGGTTGGAAAATTTTGTACAGTAACCAGCAGATCAAACCAGTCCAATTTGTCTTTATTCGTTGGATTTTCGGCTTTATGTCCATACTATAAAGTGGAAGATGTTAAAGAGAAATTTTACAGGAAAGGATAGGCTGACTTGCCGGCTACCATACAATATGCATTGTGTGAAAACTTCAGTTAAAAACATGTGCATATATGTCTTTTTTCTTATAAATAATTGAATGTTAGGTTATATATTTATTGTAGATTGTACATTGTTCTGCGGAATATTAAAAATCTGATAACATTTTTTATTATACATTGTTACACAATTCCGTTTGAATGAATTCGATTAATGTCTAGATTGTATTACACATTACTACGTATGTAAGAAAGCCAAGTAAAACCAGGTACGGGCTATAAATATTGGTTACAGAATGTCTGTGGTTGGGTGTTTTTGACGCAAATTAGCAAAAAATTCACGAACATAGTTCATGAATAAAAAATTGCAACGTCATCGTTAGTAGCCGAGTGCCTGACCACGCATTAGATGAAGTTAGAAGATTTACAACTTTATCAGAAACTGATACGGATGAAAATCGTATGAAAATATTGAGAGTTTAGTTTAGCTTGAAGTGCAGGTATCCATATAAAAAAATATTATAAAAGACCATTAATCACAGTATTCTATACTTAGAATGTTTAAATTGAATCGCCATGAACGTTTTTGCTGTAAACAGTTTTAGTAAAATTCATTTAAAGAGTACTTCGTTTAATCTCTTCTTCAGTTGAGCGCGAGACTCTTGAGAATACGAAACTTCTGAATTTGATTATTTGAAACGAACTCTGCCGGTCCACTCATTGAAGGACGTACCTAATGACGAGCAATGATTCTATTTCAAGCTTTCAAAAGTCCATGTATGTGTTTTTTTTTATTTTGAGATTATGTCCAGTCTTGTCATGTTAGCTAATCAATCTAATCTATCTATATAAATAAAAATGAATTTCCGTTCGTTAGTCTCGCTAAAACTCGAGAACGGCTGGACCGATTTGGCTAATTTTGGTCTTAAAATATTAATAATAATAATAAGCCTGTATTGCTGAACTAAACTAAAATAACAAAAGTAATAATTAAACTAACTTATAAACCAACACATCAGTTTCGGTTTAGTGATCAGCGTGTCCTGTGACACATAGGCCTCTTTCAATGAAATGGAAGTCCAGGGAAGGATTAAAAGATGAGATTTTTTTTAGGCTAAACGAAGTCTGCCGTGTTGCTAGTGAAAAATAACTATGTCTAAGCATTATATTACACCTAAGTATTTCAGTATCGTGACCATGTAATTAAAAACCAAGTTTTATTTACGAAACCAAAATAAAGAACGTCTTACTGTACAGTGTACAATTATTTAGTAGTTTAACTTTTAACGAGGGTAATAAAATTAACAAAAATGCGAGCGTGTCGTCAGCCCCTAGTGTTTCGTAATCATGGTCACCGTAGCGTGACGGGTACAACGGTAGTACTTTAAGGACACGTGCACTTGACGCACGTGGTTAAAGGTGCAGATTTTGACACTTTTTTTTTCAAATTTTTGCGTGTAGAGTTTGGTTTTGTATTCAACGGACCCGGTGTCTGGTTACTTGTGGTAACTTGCCAACAGTGGTACTGCAATACCTCGATTTTCTGTCAAAACAATATTTTTCATACTCAACTCTACCCATATGTATGTTCCAACAACTCTACTTAACAAAGTTGAATATAGGTTTGTTGATATTTTTTCCGGTAGGTATAGTACTACTACAACATTTTTTACATAGAAAAAATCCAAAGTGTGTGGATTCAATATACGACATTTGTCCGTTTATTTGCGCATGCCATGATAACCAACAGGTCAGCTATTTATGAGGTAGGAAATTTCAGATTCGTGTAACGTAACAATAAGTAAACGATAACATGAAATATTTCGAAAGTTTCCTTTGCTGACAATTGACAATGTTTATTCAATTGTCAGCAAAGGAAACTTATTAATTTCTGTTTTAAATGCAAACCCATTAAATGATGGGTTGGAGGCTTGCCGGTTAAATGTACCCTTTAACCTACCTGAAGAAAACATAACTTAAGCAGCCTTAACTGTTTAAGTGTTCATACCTAGAAAGAAACCATTTACACTTACCAAGAAACCACAAATGATTGTAGGTAATAATAATGTAGTTTCTATAAAAACAAGAAAATGTACGTAGAGTTGAAGACCTGAAGGTCTAAAGTCCATTCTAATCTTGGTGCTGCGTAATTCCGAGACTGCGGACTGACGGGGTCAGATGGTAAATTGTCGGTTTGACTGATTCTCTTTGTGGGTATTATTTTGTGCCTCTGTGTGGGAGCTTTGCGTTGAGGCAATTTGTTGATGACTTATTATATAAGACTTGTTAGTAAATATATATAATACATAACACAACATCACGCCTTTTTATCCCCGGAAGGGTGAAGTACACATTACGGCACTTAATGCCACTGTACAATGTAACACCCACTTTTCACTGTTTATGTTATGAGTCCCATGTAAAAGGGGGTGAGTCTATTGCCATATACCGGGCACATTTCCAGACTCCGTGCTACTACTAAGATTTTTTTAAAACCCAGTAATACTTTGCCTGACCCGGGAATCGACCAACGAGGCAGTCAGTAAGTATAATAATAAATTATCTAAGAAAGTATCTATATATATCTAGTTATTAATATTCACTTAGTTACCTTTCACTTTCAGCTCTAAATGTTGACTTTTAGACAATGCCCAAGGCATTCAGGCCGTTTGTTTTTTTGTACCTACTAAATCTAAATAAATAAATAAATACCTATACTTTTAAGTATGTGTTTGAAAGTGCAATACCTGAAGGTTTAAAGGGATCTTTCTGGCTTTCTTTGAAACTTCTCAACTGAATGAACGAGCTCTAAAAGATATGCCTGGTGTACGGCAACAGATTCACGAATAAATTAAGTAATTAAGTGATAATAAGTAGCCATACGTAACGTACAATTTGCTTAACTTCATCGAAGAACAAAAGGTTAGATTTTACGTAATCTTATGTATAATATATAAAAATGAAACCCGTTTCCCGTTGTCACGCCATTACTTGAGAATGGCTAGACTGATTTGGCTGTTTTTTTATTGTAAAGAGAAGGTTCTTATGACAGAAAAAAATCCTGATAATCCTACGGAAACGGGAGAAAATGAGAATGCGCGTACGAAGTCGCGGGTAAAAGCTAAACGTCCCACGTAACAGAGTTCATTCGTCAGTATTAACCATCTGTCTGACTAAACATCAGCTCTGACAAATAAACTAAAAACATTGTAATCACAAACATCTGCTTTAATTTGACCCACAAATGACTCAACATGACAACACACAAAACAATGTAAGTAATTGTTTGAATCATAACTTTATCACAAAACAACATAAAATCATCAATTTGTATCATTAAAGTAAGTACTCAACCCGCTGCACCTACCGTTAAGAGCAAAAGTCGGCCTTGAGTGCACGTGCACTTAAAATGCACTCGGACCTAGTACATGTGCACTTAACGAAGACTTTTGTTCGACATAATGAACTGCCGCGCACGCAATCGAGCGGTTTTTTGCCATTTACCAAACAGGAACTTGATATTAGTCATTTGATATGAACTGTTGATTATTTGGAAACGTGGTCTACATAGGATACTTAGTAGGTAATATTCAGGAGTGTAGCTAGCGTCATATCAATTATTTGGGGCCTACGGACTACGGGGGCCCCAACGTGTGTAAGCAAAAATATAAAAACTTCTCAATTTATATTTTATTCCAATAATCACAAAATGCATGCGTTCAAAGGTTGGCGGAAACCATGGAATAGAGAAATCTATTCCATGGCAGAAACTTTGGAAAAACTAAAGTACTTAATCATTGTCAGATAATTAGGGCAAAATTCTGATAAATTTTTACCCTTCATAAAAATTTTCCCCAAACAAATTTTTATACGGGGCCCCGTCAAGATACACTACGCCACTGGTAATATTATAGCAATGATAGTCTAGTTTTGGATACTAGGCTATTTAACTTAGAATTTATGGCAGTTAAACTGTTTGAGTCCATGTAATCAGATTGTTAAATAAACAATACATATAGTTTAAATAAACAAAATAATTTACTCGTACTTAAAGGTGACACTGAGTCTAAAGAAAACTATATTTATTCTTGGACTACACGTGTTCGTACGCGCAATCCCATTTTCCCCCGTTCCCGTAGGATTTTCGGGTATTTTTTTATCTTTAGAACCTTCTCCTAATAATAACAAATACAACAAAAAAAGAATTAGTGAAATTCATTCACGCGTGATTCCGTGATCAAGGGAAAAAGGATTCATTTTTATATAATTATATTATATAGGTTACATTCTCACATACCCAGTCAAAATAATTATATGTTTTAATATATAATACGTGTAAACTTGATTGCTATTAAGAAGAAAACAACTTATTAAATTCTAAACACGATGAAGCAATCAAATCATTTCAAAATGACATGCCAATAAATTATAAACATTGAAACCACAACACTACAAACATATTTAAGAATAGATATAATCTAGAAACGTCTGTTCTAGGTAAAAATGTAGGTAATCATTTCAATCACAATAATTTATTACACGAATACACTAAAAGTCCATCAGCTTAAATAATAAAACGGATTGAAGCATCGGTCTCCATGCAAATTCATTATACACGTCATCGCATCACTTTTGGTACAAAGATTCAATGAATTCAGTCCAACTCGGTGCATGTGCACTGAGAACGCACTTAACGCCCTTAGAGTGTGAAGTAGAAGCTGCCAGACTTTATTGTGGTATCGTTACGTGTTTTTTATAATTATAAGTGGAAATGAATATAAGTAATTAGAATGGATTTTTGTTTGTTGTTAACATAACATCACGCCTTTTATCCCCGAAGGGGTAGGCAGCGATGCACATTATGCCATTGTACAATGTAACACCCACTTCTCACTATTTATGTTATGAGTCCCATATAATAGGGGGTGAGCCTATTACCATATACCGGGCACAATTCCAGAATCCGTTCTACTACTTACTGAGAATTTTCAAAAACCCAGTAATACTTTGCCCGACCCTGGAATCGAACCCGAGACCCCTTGTCCGGCAATCGCACTTACGACCACTCGGCCAACGAGGCAGTCAGTGTTTGTTGTCAGTCTAAATTAAAAAAAAATATTGTCTTACTTTTTTACAAATTTAAGGAAGGTTGTTTAACACTACTACATGAAGTGCTTCAAATTACACGTTCGGTTCCGGTTCAAAAAATTATTATTATTTTTATTTTTGTATTGGTTGACTACCTCGATGACCAAGTGGTCGCAAGTGCGATTGCCGGGCAAGGGGTCTCGGGTTTGATTCCCGGGTCGGGCAAAGTATTACCGGGTTTTTTTAAAAATCTCAGTAGTAGCACGGAGTCTGGAAATGTGCCCAGTATATAGCAATAGGCTCACCCCCTATTATATGGGACTCATAACATAAATAGTGAAAAGTGGGTGTTACTTCTGTGTGCACATCTGCCTACCCCTTTGGGGATAAAAGGCGTGATGTTGTGTTGTGTGTTATTTTTGTATTCCTTTTATATTTGATGGGCCAAATTTTGACCACTATCTCGCCTGGTGGTAAACGATGATGCGGTCTACGGTTGAGCACGTCGTCCCATAAGCAACCTATTCACTCGGGCCTTGAAGACACCCAGGTTATAATACCCTTCAGGAAATACAGACACTGACAAAGAATTCCACTCCTAAGCAATTCTCTGTTAAAGCGAAAAGTCGAAGTTTAGAAAGGTACCATATACATGTCCCATATTATAAGAACCTTCAACATTAGAAAAAATATACAAACGAAACCAAGGGAAGTGCTATATTTAGATATACCTAGTTACAAACATTCGCCATTCAATACATGTATTGTATTTAGGTACATAATTTCCATTGAATGTTAATTTGTCAGATGTCAAGCGACAATGCGTTGACCGGACATTGGTAAAGTTTTATTTCGTCACCATTTTATTATTATTATGTTTTATGTCGTCTTATCACGTCTGTATTTCTCCGAAGAGGTATCTTACCTATTTAGAGAACATTCATTCAGTGAATGTCATGATTACATCGGATCTTGTAGGTATATTATCATCCGATATAGGGCACAATAGGGTAGATGTTAATTTTTATTTTAATGTCCGTCTGGTAGATTATTTCAAAACATTAGACACGACACATTTATTATTTTTTTATAGAAACGAATAGTTTGGAAGATGTATAGATTTGAAACTTCGTTAACTGCGTGACGTCACTTCTATGTACATTTTATACATAGAAGTGACGTTTTAGCCCCCACTCCTAAACTTTGATTCGTTATATCTAAGTATAATTTTATTATACGACAATATATAACTGACGGATTAATTGCATTTTTAATTTTCATACCCTGTCATCATCCCTATTTAAGATGCCACGCACAACGCACTAAAGAAATACAGTAAAGGTAAGCATAAATGATCTTGGTGTCTGTATATTATAAAATTGTTCTGTTCATATATGTTTGTAAACTCACCCAGGACACGACAGAAGATAATATCAGTAGAGTCAAAGTTAAAAACAATAAGGAGATTAACCATAAGCTATGGAGACATCTGTACCAGGTAACCGTCAAACAGGTTGGCGCTTGGCATTGATCGGAGGTGATAAACTGAAAACTGGGATTAGTGACATACTATTGGAGATTCCTACATGCCATTCAACAGTTGACGAAAACTGATGCTGATAATGATAACCATGGTAATCGTCATGCCATCCTTTACATCGGACTAACCCGCCAGAATAAAAATATGATGTCAATTAAATCGAATTATTATACTGACAGCTCTATCAAGTTACTATTACTGAGTTAAACAGGATATGATATGATTACTCATATTTAATCAATTGGTTAATCCTGAGTTACTCATAATAGAGGGGTTGCAAGGGTCTGTCCTGTTGTCGAGTTAAATCCTCGAAACGGGTATTGCTGAATATTTTTTTTTTAAGGGGGGAAAGTCATCGAATGACTGCTCCCGCCTGGGTGAGGCGGAAGGGAGTGTCAGACTCTTACTGACTAAAAACCACCCCGTTCCTTCTCCTGCACGTCGAGCCGGAGCCCCGGTTACCCGTTAGGTTCTCCGCGACATTGCTGAATATTTGGATTGCATTAACTATTAGGAACTTTGACTAGTTTTTAGCAAGAGATCTAACTTCTCATTATAATGGAAATTGTAAATAAAGAAAGACTCTCTTTGACTGCATTTAGGTGTTGCATTGTTCTCACACAATCGAACCAACAAAACTATGTAACTAGAGAATTGTATTGTAAACCCGAATGAAAAAGAGTAACCTATGGAGTTGCTTGCTCGTTCTTCTCCATAGGAATCTACACCTTGAAATGAGGAACTAGCTTCACTTCTAAATTTTTGTTGTTGACGTTCATAAGTGTCTTCCTGGTCTAATTCAAATAAATGGTTTTGACTTTGACTTTTTATTGGTAACAAGAAATTAGTAGAAATAGAACAAACAAACTAAACGCCTGTTAGTATTAAATGCACATCGTAGCTTCACATGCAACACCATTGACATGATACGAGTACTATCGTTTTATCTGCAGTTGGACACCTGTTTGACAATTTGACAATTTCTACCCCATCGCAAAATCGAAAACACAAAGCATGATCTAATAACTATCTAGTTCATCGCATGAATAATTCAAACAGGATACATTTAGTCACATCATCACAATTAACCGACCACTTCATTCCGAGTAGGTATGAATGACAATTATCATACATACATAATATTAACCTTTATACAGGTGCACATGCACTCAAAGTGCACCGTTAATGGCATGATAATAATAAAATATTGTATTTTATTTATTTAACTTATTTAATAATATAGAAGAATATATAAAAAGTCTTGCTTTACTGACAGATAATGTACTGTTGCTACTCGGAAAAAGTTGACAATTGTATTGTAAATTCCTAGTAGGGAATAATATATTGTTATCTAATAGTATTATCTAAAAACTTTATGGAAATAGGAAGAAAAACATAGTATTAAGTAAAGTCAGAGTCAAAATAATTTATTTCAATTAGACCAGCCAGCTTACTCTTGAATCCAATTCCGATCGATCGACATTGACATTGTGAAATTTCGTACTCTTGAGTTGCAATACTAGCGCTCATTGCTTGATCAATCTGTATTGCGTGGATATTGAATGAACTAAATGGTATTGAGTTTGGATTTACCTCTATATTCCGTACTCTGAATGCTACTTTAACAGCTACGATAGGGGTTGTATGGTTTTTACAATTAATAATTATTGAGTTTTTATTAGATTGTAATTGCATTGACATTGGAATTGGTTTCAAGAGTAAGTGCCCAGGAAGGCACGTCGTTTTTTGAACGTCAAAAAAATATATAAAAATGAAGCTATTTGCTCATTCCAAAGTGTAGATTCCTATAGAGAAGAACAAGCAAGAAACTCAATGGGTTAGGTAATCTTTTTCAATCAGGTTGACAATATAATTCTTAAATCACTTAGTTTTGTTGGTTCAATTGTGTGAGAAGAGTACATACACATATACATAATTTCACGCCTGTCTCCCATGGGGGTAAGCAGAGACTATGGAACGGCAATTGCTACGATACCTACATACCTCTTTCGCTTCATCAACAGTCACCAATCTTTTCATGCATGCTCGTCGGTTAAGGGTACTTTTTATTTGGTCCTTCTTTAATATATCGCAACTCAAATAACTAACTTCCGAACGATCGTACCAAATTACTTATTACGTTATTGTACAAAAGGGACAACATTCAGCGTAAATGACATCACATCACATTCGTTGTTCTTTATTATATCTCTTTATGATTTTGGAGGTCAGCAGATATTTTTTTTAAATCTCTAATACAATTTCATAAACTTTGTCCAATCTTGGAATCCAGAAACCGTCACCCTTAGGTTTTTGCAACCATTCGAACCACGAGATGGCCAAACTACTTTCGATAAAAGAGATGTTACGTACTTCTTCAATCTGTTCTATGAATCAACGGACCATCCAACCCTAATCAACCGCAAAAAAACGTTATATCATCAGTCGTCCAAAAAAAGTTTTTGGGTAAAAAAGATTAAAAATGATTTTTTATTTATTATTTCATGTACACGTACACCATACAGCAGACAATATTACAGAGGACAACACATTAAAAGCAAGATATACATACATAGAGCATCTATGTTCCCATTTAGATTCCATGCCACCTAGAATTACATGACTGTATATCTCAAAGCCGATTCAACGCGAACTTCCTACACCTCGATCTCGGGACTTCGGTACACATGTACCGAACGCACTCGAGTGTAAGCGACCGAGGCGCGACATCCGCGGCTTAACGAGAAACACTACGGAACCTTGTTTTTATGTTATGTCGTAACAAGTTTTTACTTGCGGCTTTGTTATTAACTTTTCTCCCAAAGGAACCATATTTGTTTTGTATTTACATTTGTAACTCGTAGTGTATGTAAACGATATTGGCTTAAGTACGTTTGTTTTAAAATTTAAATGCGTTCTCGATGATTGTGGTGGTATTTTTTTAAATATTACTCCACATTAAGATTTTCTCCTGTATCGTGAGTGCGTTTACAAACATACAAGTTCACATATACATGAGACTATGATACCTAGACCCGAAACAACAATTTGTGGATCACACAAAGAGTTGTTCGGTGCGGGAATCGAACTCGCGACACGTTGCGCGGCAGCCAGTTGCCCAGCCACCGCACCAACCGTGGTTTCATATAATATTGTTGATTCAAAAGTATTTTTTTTTTAAGGGGGGAAAATCATCGAATGACTGCTCCCGCCTGGGTGAGGCGGAAGGGAGTGTCAGACTCTCACCCCGTTCCTTCTCCTGCACGTCGAGCCGGAGCCCCAGTTACCCGTTAGGTTCTCCGCGACGATTCAAAAGTATGGGGTTCTTGCTAAGCTATTGATTGGTTAAAATATGATGCAATGGACCTCTACGATTGGACGATTGCCTATGTATTTGAAACAATTCCAAAGTACCTAATTAGTTTCATCATCACATCCTGTTCTAGTTGATAGTGTTCGCTGAATAATGAGTGGATGAGGTTTACAGTGAATTTCAATTAACTAATCAACTAACTAATGTCTAAGCACCAAAGGTTAAATAGAAAATCTAATAAACTTGCTTCAGAAACCTGTTAGGTACTAGTCTTGCCTAACTGGTCACAACCGAGTAGCCCTTTACCTCAATTCCTATGCTTATACAGTTAGTCGACTCGGCCATTAATTTAATACTACATAAATGTATAGTCAGCCAAGTTATGTGTTAAGTGTATACAGGTGCGGGTCTGCGGACAGCGAGGAAGGGTAGTTCGCCGCCCGACCAAGTGTGGGTCTGCCGACCAGAACCAGACCACAGATGGGACCCAGTTGGGCTGATGCCCGATACGGAGCCGCGGCCTAACGGGTTGCCGGGGCTCCGGCTTAACCCCTCGAGGGTCCTTATGAGCACCCGGTGTACCCCACCCCATTGTACTACTAAGCACAATGCTATTCTTCTTTAATGGTTCAAGACAAGAACAGACAATAAAACCTTTCTAACTGTACGCAAGGAAAATTCAATATGGCGGATGGCTAATTTAACAGAAGCAAACGTCAGAATCCTGTTATCCTGGCAAAATGGCGGCCAAAAACAGTTTTCAATAAAAAACGGTTTCCAGGTAATCCCCCACATTTAACCGACTAAATTATCAGGCTAAGTGTAGATTACAAATCGTTTAGTTTTTTCAGTAAAATACTGGAAGTAATTGCAATAAATCATAACAATTATAAAATAACAATGACATAGGTATTACGGTAATTGTTTAATAACATTCTTAGTGCAGTCAAACTAATTGCATAACAGAAGAATGCGTGTGTTACTTGCTTCGTAGACGTTGGGTAATCATACTACTCCAAATGTAAACATTTTTACATAACATAATGTCACGCCTTTAGCCCGAAGGGGTAGGCAGAGGTGCACATTACGGCACTGTACAATGTTACACCCACTTTTCAGTCTTTATATTAAGAGTACCATGAAATAGGGGGTGAGCCTTTTGCCATATACCGGGCACAATTCTAGACTCAGTGCTACTACTGAGAATTTATAAAAAAACCCAGTAATATAGCCCAGGCGTCACACTTGTGGCCAACGAGGCAGTCACCTACACTATCGATAGGCAGCTGCCTATCGATAGTTTCAGCTAATGCATCTGAATCGGAAGGCGCATATAGCAAAAGTATGTAAAAAGGTGAGCAGTTCTGCATACACTATGTGCAGATTGGCTCCAGTAGTTAACATCGATGCTTCACTCACGGCCTACCACGGCCTAGTTGACTGTGTCTTACGGTATGGGATATTCTTCTGAGGAAACTCAACAGATAATGTGCAGCTTTTTAAGGCCCAAAAACGAGCGAGCCGTCACCTGGACTCGACTCGACACCTTGTAAACCGTCCTTTATACCACATATAATTTTAACACTTCCGTCACTATACATATTAAAGATAGCTCTGTTTGTTCTATCATCTATTTGAACAAATATCTGATGTGGTAAAAAGAAATAGGCGCAAAATTAATAGTAATGTGGTAATAGACTGTACATAGTGCAAAAACAACTCTGGCATAAAATAGCGTATTATGTATGGCGTCAAAAATATATAATACAATTGTTAATGATATTAAAAATTGTAATATAAGATTATTCAAAAATAAATTGAAAATAAATTCTGTTCAATAAATGTTATTTATTTATTGTAGTACCTATTCATGAATTCCTAAATAAAAATAATTTTATTATTTAATTGTATCTCATGTATTTCTTTAAGTTAAATTAAATGTATAATTGACTTGACATTCACTTTTATTAACTGACTTGACATTTTAATAAATTCTTATTTATCTAAAACTAATCTGATTATAATGTAAAATGATCCATTCATATTAATGTATTTCACTTAATAATACTTTCGCACGATGTGTTCCACGGCAAAACATGCTGTACACAAACATTTTATTCAACATCTTTTTACCTACCATGTTATATGCAAATAAATGATTTTGATTTGATTTAATTTATGTTTCAAGAAATCACATAGACATAATATTAAATAATGATCAGTCATAAATATTTGGTGTTTATGTTTATTGGGATTTCACGTCCGTTCTCCTTCAATACGATCAGTACCTATGTAGAACTTTGTTGAGCAGATAGGCAACGCATTAGAAAAGGATTGATTTAAGAGCATTCTCAGCCAACGAGCATACAAAGAAATATTGACCAATGTAGATGAAGCGAAAAAAGAAATAACTATACCTAATTCTTTTATAAACTACCTTTAAAAAAACAACTTCAACCCCTTTTTGTATGCCGGTTACTGTACTAAAACCTTCTCCTAAGTAGAACAAACCCATATCTGGAAACCGCATCACAATCGGCTCAGACATTCGCGAGATATTCGCGCGTAAACATACATACATACATGAAGTCAAGATGAAAAAGAAAAGTGAAATTTTCAACATAGGTACCACCCGTTTTTCACCATTATGAGTCCCGTATAATACAGGGTGAATCTAAGTAAATTTTCACTGATTCGCCATCCCCATACTGCCTATTCGACAAATTCCTACAATGGCTCGACAATGTAAATAAAGAAACTTACAAACAGATGCAAAAAGAAAGAAATCCTTCCAACATTCTTCGTTTTCCTCATTAGCCGAGACAAGTCACCAGTAGGCCATGCAGACAGTTAATACCTACTCCTTTAAGTACACGTGCACTGAATGCACTGAGATCCTCAACAATTAATGTTTAATAACTAACAGAGGACGGTGCTTGTCCGGTATTGTTTGGATAACTGTGGATTCATCATCACGTGTGCGCAAGAGTACGATGAGTTTGTAACTTTATGTACATACCTACCTTATTCTTATTGTAGTAGTTTATAAAAGGAACAAAGAATTGGATGGGAAAAACTGTTTGTTTTGTGATAAGAAATGGTTGAAAAATAATATTCTATTTACCGTTTATTCAAGGAAATAAATAAAGGTATTTACGGTACGAGTAATCTTTACAAGATTGTTGTGGTGGCCCGGAGGTTTTTTTTATGGAATAGGAGGAAAACAAGCATACAGATCACCTGATAGTAAGCGATCAGCGCCGCCCATTAACACCCGCAACACCAGAGGAGCCACAGGTGCGTTGCCGGCCTTTTAAAAAGGAATACTTGCTCTTTACTTGAAGGTTTGAAGGTCGTATCGGTTCGGAAATACCGTCGACGACAGATCATTCCAGGTTTAAGATGCTTCTCATGCATGAGGCCTACCAACGGCAAGTACCAATGTGACTTTTTTCGAGTTATAATTATGTACTTTCTACGATTATCTAGACACCACTGACAAACGGTGAAGGAAAACATCGGGAGGGAAAACTAAGCTTATAAATTCTTTATAAGTTTGAAATCGCCAACCCGTATTGGGCAAGCGTGGTGATTAATACTTAAACCCTACCAGTTACGTAATTAGTGGGTTGTTTCTTTGTAAAAAAAAGTCAAATATAAAGCCGTTATTATCCTCACCGTCAACTTTAATAACTCTGACGTTTGATACTCAAATTATAAGTTGGAAATCTTAAGTCGGGTCACTGCTCTCAAGCAATCCGATAAGGAAATTGACAAGTTATTAAGATGCTTAACAATCCGGAAAGATAATAATTTGTATGATAAGGACCTGTAGATGAGGGAGGAGGACCGAGATGAAGGACCTTCATCCGCTGAGGATAATTTATTGACGAAAAAAATCCATCGAGAACTTGACTTTCATCACGGGGTACTGGATATTGTTACTGACGAAATTAATTCTACAATACAATTTTTTAAGGTCAATGTTTATATGTTTGCTATTTACTCCTACAATTTGGAATAGGTGTAGATAATAGTCGAGGTGGTCCGGCCAGTACTCGACGACTGGCTCGGGAGAAAGCATGGCACCCTGTCGTTCCGAGTGACGCAGGTGCTTTCGGGGCATGGGTGTTTCGGAAAGTTCCTGTGTCGCATAGGCAGGGAGCCAAACGCTCGGTGCCATCACTGCGTCCATTGTGAGGAGGATACGGCGCAGCACACCCTTATGGAGTGCGTGGCTTGGGATGAGCCGCGTCGTGCCCTCATATTAGAGATCGGTGACGATCTGTCATTGTCGACTGTTGTCCAAAAAATGGTCGGCAGTGCAGAGTCGTGGGATGCAGTGGTGTCCTTCTGCGAAGATGTAATGTCGCGGAAGGAGGCTGCGGAGAGGGAAAGGGAAATTGCAATGTCTCTAACTTCCCGCAGTAGGCGCACCGGGCGTCGAAGGAGAGCAGAAATTAGTCTCTTTCGACCCCCCTAAATGGGTCCGGGGACGGTGGACTTGGAGAAGTCCCCGTCATCCCGTTGTAAAGGACCCGAGACGGTGGCGCGCGTTGTGTCCACGCGCGCCTCCGAGACGTTGCACGGAGAAGACCAACACCTCACTTCTCCGTGCATCTTGAGGTAGGGCCTGGCAAGGCAGGCCGCCACGAGTTCGGGGGCTGCGGATGAATGTGACTCCCGCACCCTCGTACCCACGTGTGAGACGGGACACCGGGGTGGGTTTTAGTCAGTAAGAGTCTGACAGTCCTTTTCGTCCTCCCCAGGCGAGGGGGCTCCATGAGGATTTCACACCTTGGGGTTAAAAAAAAAAAGGTGTAGATAATAGTCTGGCATAACACATAGACTAGTTTTTATTCGACGGAAACGCAGGCGATGCCGCTGGCAGAGGCTAGTAACCAATCTTATTCCAAACCTTTGGATCGAAATCGATTTTTGACCTTACTTTTTTTTTATTTTGGGTAACAGCAAACAGTAACATTATAATGCTTATGAACTAGTTTACACAAAATATTTTAGGTAATAACTAATAATGCAAAAAAAAATTCAAATTTTTTTATGGCATAAGCCGGTTAACGAGCAGACGGATCACCTGATGGTAAGCAATCGGCGTCACCCATGGACACCTGGAACACCAATTTCGGCTATTTATTAATCTTACACACTTAAAAAAAATCAATGACCACCTACTCTTAAACTACCTCTGTGAATTTGATTGAAGTGTATTACTGAAACCTGTATTACTAAATAAATGAAATTTATAACCAACCAATTTCATTTATCGATTTAAATTCTAACATTTCCGACACGATGATAGGTATTTTCAGAGAATTCAAAAGATATTTTTAAAATTACAGACAAAAGCTTGTTTGAATAAACAAACTAGGAATAGGTACCTACTATTAGGATTTTATTATTATCTTCCACAGGAAAAGTACATTCATTGTCAAAGCCTTTAAACTCTTGGATACAAATACTTACATAAACCAATGAATGAAAACTTAGATCGAAGACTTACAGTTTCAACTACGTGGGGGCTGAACAATGCGCACCCACGCAGTCTGCTTACGCACAAAACTAATTGTCGGGTCAACAGCACACGAAGTATATACACGAAACTTTGAATTAAAAAAAAATGTTTTCCTGGAAAACTAATGTATGCCAGTGGTTTCACTCGTGTAACTGAGATAAAATATAAGCTAAGGTACTTGGTTTGTCGCGGAGAACCTAACGGTTTACCGGGGCTCCGGCTCGACGCGCAGTAGAAGGAACGGGGTGGCTTTTAGTCAGTAAGAGTCTGACACTTCCTCCCGCCTCACACAGGCGGGAGCAGTCATTCGATGATTTTCCCCCTTAAAAAAAATGGTACTTGGTTTCCTACACTATGAAACTCTGTGTCACTCAAATGCGTTAATTTTTTTCTAAAGGATCTGCGAACTTAAAATCCTAGCGTGGGACACGGTACTCAACAATTGAAGAAAAAGCAGCCTCCGCATGAAAATATCACAATCAACATGAACATAATTCTTACAAACTTTTATATGTATAACGAAAGTTAAAAATCAATTAAACAAATAGTACAATACAATTACACAAACTACACAATCAAATCATGAAATCCTAAAAAGATACCTAATCCAATTTGTATTCTCAATTTTCACATTGAACTGCTATGCGAAAAGTAAGTACGGTGCGTTGCGAACTCAATAATGTAGCGAGTAGGTACAAAGGTGATTGGCCTCGGTGCACGTGTACTTAACGCACTCGACGACCCAGCGCGGTTGCTTAACGAGAGGCGAGCTCCTCGCTCGCTACCTCACCATTTCCACAGTTAGGCGAAGTTGTGAACATTTTGATGTTTTGTTTTTTATGTTCTTATGACTTAAGTCTTTTGTGTAACGTTATTTGACTAGAAAATATAATTTCAAGTAAGACAATAGGAGCTCATGGAGTTGTACTTTTACAGTGCGTGCCTAGGTATTAAGATTTCATATTAAGTAAGTATTGTTCAGTAATTAATAAACACTACACATAATCCTCCTGGAATTTCCTTACGTTTGCACTTGTAATCAATTTATCGAACTATTAAATTAATTTTACCTACAAAAATGGTTGTCTAGGTATAAGGTACGTAAATTGTATGTTAGATATTATTTATAAGCAGTGTAAGAAACTTGTACTTTAAATGACTCCGATTTTAAAGAATCATTCTACATCCAACATTTACCTATGACAGCGATTTCCTCGAAAATAAAATAACTATTATCCACCATAAATAATTTTAATGGCTGATTAAGTGAAATATTTCTAATATAGGTACTTACCTACTATTTCTTATCTAGTGTCTACCTCTAAAAGTCTAACAAATAAACCGGAAAATAAGTCTACATTACAGTACCTATACAATAGTTTACCTACCATTGACACAATAAAAAAGTATTACGTATCTATCTATCCTACTTTATACCTATTACAAATGCGAATTTGGGAAAGTTCATAATTATATTTGTAACTCCTTTGTCTCAAAATGGCTGAAGGGAACGGGATTCACTTTGAAACAGGGGTACATTATAGTCTGGAATACATAGGCTACTTTGTACCCCACGAAACTGTGGGCAAAGCCGCTGCCAGAAGCTAGTATAACGTAACATTTACAATAACAATGGTTACAATTCCTATTAAGTATTTATTCTTTAACAACAAAGACTGGAAAACTACAAAACCTTGAATGAGTAACCGGCTGCAGTTTTTCATAAGGAAATAAATACCTTTAGCGGATACCTAGCTAATAGACTAATAGGTTTTAATTACCTAGGTATCGCATTTTTTCTTTGTCACTAAGACTAAGTTTATACATTCTAGGTTTTATTTTGAATTAAATGTCCTACTGACGATTTAACAATTGTGTATTTTTTAACAGTAAACATAAAATATGTTAACATCAGCGTCTGTTTGCTTCCGACTTCAAAGAATTTTAATTTCTTGTCCTGTGTTTGCTTTCGTAAATTCTATCTTACGGCTAATATAAAATGTTATTAAAATTGAATCAATACTTAGGTATATTTAACATAAGAGTGACTATAAGAGTATCTTTCATGAGCCCATTTCAATCCATTGCTGGATATAAATCTCCAATCAGGAAGTTACTAAACTCAATTATTAACTCGTCACATACACATCTAACCACTGCCACTGCAACTTGCAAAATGCTTAAACTAAACAGTAGTAGCTTCGCCTTTAATTATACGTACGTACATAATTTTGGATACGTCGGCAAACGAGCCTTCGGATCTCCTAATGGTAAGCAACCGATACCGCCCATGGTCACTCGCAACACCAGGGAGAAGTTAGTTTGAGCGCTGCCGGCCTTTTGGGGTTATATATTTAAGGGTTTTAGGGATTGAAGAGGGAAGGAATTCAGTCCCTAGTAACCACACACATGTAGTGAGGGACAACGCAATATCGTCCAATCTTAAAAACCTAATGTAATTAGCCGTTGACCCTTAGGCATCGTAACCCACTAATGCGTCGTCGGGAGACGTCAATTTAGCCCTAATGGTTCATTACTTTCAACCGACGACCGTTGGGGATTTTGACAAAAGGAGGACCTATAAAGCTTCCTCTTGTAAAAAATAAAAAACCTTAATAACTCGACTTAACTGTCTGTCTACTACGTCTGTTTAAATTGGGTTCGATGACCACCGGCTGCTCTCTGACGATGAGTCATAGTTCGTCGTTTTAGATGTAACGCAAATCGCTTTGTATGCACGTAACATAGATTTAAATGTAGCGAAGTAGACTCTTGGACTTTGAGAATTAGAAAGGGCGATTGTTGGGTTATTTCCTGAATTTTTGACTAGGTATAATTAGTTTTATTTTTTACTGTATTGTTCCACTAGAAAATCTTCCTAAATACTAAAGCGTCTAGTCCTGAGACACATTGCATTCACTATTATAATTGATTTCTAATGTATAGGTCTTAGTTAATAATAGTAGCTAAAATTGGAAAATCGTTTTGATTCGTTACAATAAAAACCGAATTGTAATAGAATAATCATTTTCAATAATAACAGAATTAAATCACGAACAAAATACTAATAAGTAGGTGATAATAGGCACTTTCACTTCTCTATTAGTCAACTATTGCAATGGAAATGCAATAGGTCACTGTATCTAGGTGATTGTTGCAACAAAAACGAAAAGACGAAGCTTGAAGGCGATATATTTAGTGATCTGTTATTTTAATTTCAGATCTGTCGACTGTAGTAGTTGCTAGGACTTTTTAATTGATTCCCAAAAGTAAAGAACTGAAAAATTTAGCGGACTTCCCAATTATGGCCAAGGCTGGAACTCTCAACTCATCCTAGAAATGTACCGTAACAGGCGTTGTAAGGGCTCTGGAGCTGGTCTATTCAAAAGTCCCGGTGTCCCCTATAGATGCTGATGGTGGTCGCCAGAGAAGTTATAGCGAAGTAAGAATCCCAGACTCCCTAGTCTTTCTCTCCAAATAAAAAGCTAGGGTATTAAATTGAGGTTTCTCCCGGTACCTATACAAAAAAAGTGTACTGACGAAATCATCAGAATCGGGACTCGCGAGGAGTCTTTGCAAGTGACACATTCGTGTAGCGTGGAGAACTAAGGAGTAGCCTCATATTCATTCGGCAGTGAACGTACTCCAGCTGATGAAGACGATAATAATGATAATGTTCGAAACTACCTATTGTTCGGAGGTTAGATAGTTAATACATAATATTAATTAAAATTGAAAAAAGTTACAAAATAGAGCCATGTTCTTTTCCAATAAACAATTTTTCAGTTAAGACTTGTTTACACAGCCAACAAAACTGAAATTAAGTTCATGTTTGCACTAGCCGAAATGAATTGATCTTACGTACAACAGTATACAATAATGGTACACAATAATGTTATTTATAGTTATTTTTCTATCGAGACATTTAATTATTGTTTATTCAATCTGTGACATTTTAAGTTAGGCACTTAATGTACACAATTGGTTGATATGTTTTTGTGTTATTCGATTCGCTTGAGATTTGAAATTGAATGTCTGAAGGTAGGTACTATATACTTTATTATTGACCTATTTTTTTTGAAAGCAGCATTAATCAGTTCTATTCTTGTAACTTTGACGAAGGAGAATTTCATATCAATTCTCCAGTTGAATACAAATATTACCCCATATTATATTCAGTTTTATTCAGTCATATTTGTATTCAGCTGGGGAATATCACACATATGGGGTAAGCAAACAGGTTCTACTACATTAAAACCTCAGTAATTCTGTGTAGTAAAACATGTTTAGCGACTACAATTAAGTATTTAGGTAGCGCAAGGAAAAAAATGTCCAAAAAGGTAGGTCAAGTTCTATTAACTAATTAAGTAGTTCATTAATTTTCAGTAGGAAACCGTATCACTTCATGATTCACACGAAACATGTTTATAATTTCTGTCTGTCTAGTATAAACTTACACAATGACTGTTTTCATAAACACACTAATTTACCCACAGACAATATTTATTCCTGTATTTTGTCTTTAACAATGGAATTTATTTATATGTATAGGTATTTACACATACATACCTAGCATACTTATGTAAGTACCTATAGTTGTAAAATGTGCATAGTTTATTGAGTTACGTTTTGTCCCTTCTCCCGCCTTAGGTTAGGCGGGAGGGAGTGTCAGACTCTTACTGACTAAAAACCACCCCGTTCCTACTCCTGCACTTCGAGCCGGAGCCCCGGCAACCCGTTAAGCCTTCCGCGGCTTGCCGCTATCTCGCATGATGGTAAGCGATGATGCGGCCTACGATGGAGCTGGACCGAACTAGGCATACCGCGTTAAATCTACTTTTAGTTTTAGATTTTGCATAACAATAGATGATGTCTTTGTATAAATAAATTAATAAGGCTATATACACAATTACCAAAACCCATTGCCTATTTTGACGTAATAAAATATCATACTTCTGTACCCTAAATGAGATATACATAATTATAAGCGTTGGATATCATTAACAATAACTAGAAAGTATATTAAAACATCTTTATTTAGATTTATACGCCATGATCATCATATGACGTATATCTAGTTCAGAGTTACGTACCTAATATAGTTAGTTCTAATCGCCAATGTAATAAGTAGCTCACAGCATTTTAAAACGCACTCCCCATTTCTTATTGTTTTTTTTGAATCATCAACCATACATCAGCTAAAACAACATTTTCTTTGTCCTACGGTAGAAGCCGCGGGTATAACTGGTTTGTTTATAAAAAACTATGTTTACACCCGTAGCCGGCTTGTTGAGTTAGATCACCCTTGTCTCGCAGGAGGGGTCACTGCTACCCTTCGAACGACGAATGAAATCGATATTCGTAGAACACGACGCAATACCATAATTTGTAGCAAACAAAGAGAAATATTAAACGCAGTTTGTTAATCTTGCTTATTGGGAATGAAATTAGGTACTCATTTGTATTGAAATTACTTAAGGAAGTTAAGGAATTAAAGAGGTCTAGGTTAATGACGATGATGATGATGCTGTCGTAAATAAAAGAATTAATATCTAATCCTTTGTTCGACCAATCCAAGAGTTGCACCCAAGATCTCATACGCAACAGTCCAGCTGGTGTGTTCCTAAACACACCAGCTGGACTTGCTGCTTTAGCTTATGTATGATTGATGATTCAAAAAAAACAATAAGAAATGGGGATTGTGCGTTTTAAAATGCTGTGAGCTACTTATTACATCTTTTTTTTCGCTAGTACAACTAACTATATTAGGTATGTAACTCTCAACTAGATATACCTCATATTATAATCATGTCTTATAAATTTACTTTTAGTCTTACATTTTGCATGAGAATGTGATAATTGCATAGCAATACATGATGCCTTTGTATAAATAAATTAATAAGGCTTATATGTATAGGTACCTACACAATTACCAAAACCCATTGCTTTATTTTGACGTAAAAAATGACATACTTCTGTACTCTAAAAGAGATTTAACGCCATAAATTATCACATGTTAGGACAAAAATATAAAGAAATCAACATTAAACTGAAATGAAACGTTAACCAATAAAACAAGAATTGCATTTTTGTCACAGATTAAGTTTAAGTTTTCATACCTAACTAGTTTTGAACGATAAAATTCATATTTTTATATGCCCCAGGACTGCAGTTAAATATCATAAAGCTGAGATTAGTTTAGGCTTAGAATACACAGGTAGGTATAAGGTATGGTATGTATGTATTTATTACGGCGCGTCGCGTTCCGCGCGCGCCTCAAAGAGCCATCAGACCACCACAGATGGGGCCCAATAGGGCCGATGCCGATTCGGAGTCGGGGAGAACCTAACGGGTAACCGGGGCTCCGGCTCGACGTGCAGGAGAAGGAACGGGGTGGTTTTTAGTCAGTAAGAGTCTGACACTCCCTTCCGCCTCACCCAGGCGGGAGCAGTCATTCGATGATTTTACCCCCTTAAAAAAAAAAAAATGTATGTATTTATGACTGTATTTGAACAGTCAAGTATTACGAGGTAAGAACTAGTGTACCTGTAAATCTGTATGGTAAAATTAAACATAGGCACTGAACATATATTTTTTTAAGAAGTGACCCCCAAATTGTCAACGAAGGTACTTAAAAGCAATTCAGTCTTCATTTTCAATGAATAAGTTACAAATAATGTGCACTAGGAACGCGTCCAAAAGACGGGTGTTGCCACATCAGATATTAGACGAAAATAGAAAAGAGAGCCAAATAAAAATGGGTCACGTAGAATTGTAGAGGTACACTGCACGAGCATGACTAACTGGTGGCTCGTAGGAATTATTGGTTCTAAAAAGTCATCATCATCATCAACAGCCCATAAATGCCCACTGCTGAGCAGAGCCTCTTCTCACTCGGAAAAGGTTTGAGCACGCTTGCTCAATGCGGGTTGGCGATTTCAAACTTATAATTAGAAATTATAAGTCCAGGTTTTTTCACCGTTTGTTAGTGGTGTCTAAATAATCTTAGAAAGTACATATAACTCGGAAAAGTCACATTAGTACTTGCCGTTGGTAGGTTTCGAACCCACACCCTCATACATGAGAGGCGATCTCCGGGCCACCACGAAAATCTAAAAAGTAGACAATTGTAATGACATATTTTCTGTAGTTTTTTTTTACTTAGGTCCTCATTGTTTTTAGCTGCATTTTTGCTTGAGGACGACACAAGACAATAAGAGACAAATCATGTCATGGTTTCACTAGCAAAAAAACATAAAAGCAATTTATTCAAAAGATGAATAAAAAGGATCGCAATTCTGTTTTTTAGAACTAAACCCATCTTCATACTTAAAATGGTTAGTAATAACTAGTTTCAAGTTTGTATTTTAGCCCAATCCAGAAGTTTATTTAAATATCTGTCCACGAATACAGTACTCTTTTCCTTTCTAGTATCCCTAGCCACGATATTAAATAACAAAATGATAAATTAACAAACAACAAAATGGGTTTAAGTTCTACTAGAAATTGCTTCAACCGACCGTAGCGGTTATAGGAATCCGGCCATATGTTTCCCAACCGCGTTGCCGGTGCACGCGTACCGAACGCACTCGACCCCGCGAGTACGATATTTGCGGTTTGGTACAAGTGATAAGCGAAATCGTGACATATTATTATATATTATTATTAATGTCGAATATTTGGGTTATCGGTGAAGGTCTGTCTTGTAATTAGGTATTTTTGGCAAAACTGTGACTGAATTGATTAATAATAAAATCGATGTTTAACGTTATAACAATATCCTACTAATATTAAAAATGCGAAAGTTTGTATATTTGTTTGTAACTCCTTTACTTCATAACGGCTGTAGGGATTGGGATGAAATTTGGGACAGGGGTATGTACTGTATGAAGCACCTATATGTTTCATTTCTCTCATCCTTACAGTATATTATGGTCTAGAAGAACACGTAGGCTATTTTCTATTCCATGGTAACGCGGGCTAAACCAGAAGCTATTTGACCATATGGTTATTAAAGGTGATTAGTGTAGTGTAATAATGACTGCACTGTAGCTGGGCAATAACTGGTTCCGATGCCACGGGTAGCGGGATCGATTCCCGCACGAAATTGTATGTTTGTAAACGCATCCACGACACAGCAGAAAATCCTAGTGCAACGTTTAAAAAACAATGCAAATAGGTACCTATGTCGTAGAATAATTGAAAATGTCTAGTGAATTCTATTTTTAGCTGCACACTGCAGATACCGAATCATGGATGACAACAGAATTAATAGCAACAGGAAAAATTGAATACCTACCGACTATTAATATCAGAAGATAGATAAGTAGATTAAAGATCAGTAATACTTAGAAATTGATACTTCATTACGTACTGAATCACAGGTGCTATTTGATACTGTTTATTACAAAGAAATCTTCATAATCGTCATCACTCTTATTACAAACAAATAAAGTCGATTTCTCAACTATACATTTACAATTATATCTACAATTGATCATATTATACGTATGTCGCATTTTTATCTTACAAAATCCTTATTATAGGTCTGTGGTATTAATTTTGATACTTGTAGGCCCTAAATATTGAGATTAAAGTATTTAAATGTTTATCAAAAGAATATAATGATTATAATCATTCCCTGAAAACAGGTGTCATATAAATGATCATCAACGAAATATGCAGTGTCGTCATTAGTACTTCCGGTTTTTTTTTCTAGAAAATGTATAATACCTACCCTTCTTGAAGACGATATAAAAATGGAAACGCCAAGTATAGCTATACATTTTTTAAAAGCTTATTATGACTACCAAGGTAACTTTTAAAGTTACATTTGATTGTTTTATTAAATGGGAGATCAGTAAGGAAACTCTTCAGAATTCGAAATAACAAACAATGAGAAAGTAGATAGTTTTGAGTGGATAGAACCAACCAATCAAAATAGTTCTGACTCTATTAGTTATCGTTTACTTTTCGATAGGTTTACAGCGGGCAAGAAACAAAGAAAGATGGGGAATACCTTCAAAGAATTAGGTTTACTCATTTCATGAAACTGTCATAAAGATAACAGTTTTTAGGTATCATTTATGTACTATAGACAACAGACATCGGAAGTACTCATGACGAGGTTAAATTCCTCATTAACGATCATTGGACATGCCACCTGTTTCACAGGTGCTATTCTAATCATTTTGATTGTTTATACGTGATAAAATATATTAATCCACTTACTTAGAGACTAAACAGTCAATATTGTAAACCTATAATTAGTTATTTCGTAAGATATTGATGCGACATACCTATTTGATCAGATTATAAATATATTTCTAACTTAAGTATGTATTAGATATGGGAAAGTCGCCCTTATGGCTCTATAATAACAGTCATGTGGTTATCAAGCAGTTACCGCGCACCTGTTTACTGTTATGTGTAACGATTTCTAAGTATTGTTGATCTGTAATCTAGTTATCTTGTGATAATAACAACATTTACTCTACACTACATTGTATCATGTCATTAGCATGTGTTACTTAAAAGTCATCTAACATACCTATACCTTCTGTTGTTGCTACACAATATGCAGACACGATAGTTTCTCATTCAAAATAAACGAAAAATCCTCGTTGTCCGTTTATTTTTATCATTTACTTTTACAATTAGCGTTTTTATTTGGCAATGAATGTCAATTGCCAACTGCCAATATTTACAAAAATGAAATTTACCAATACCAATGACTTTCCTTATTTTTAAGGTATCTTGCTGACAAAGAGATGTGCTTGTAACCTAACAATGACAATAACCATAAAATAATGAGAAATAATAAGAAAATATACTTACAATCCGTGAACTTACCCCATTAATTTAGATTCTGGAGTTTCTTGCTCGTTCTTCTCCATTCGAATCTACATTTTGGAATAAGCACCTAGCTTCACCTAGCTTCATTGACGGTCTGACTGACAGACTAATATTTATTTTGTATTTGTTGACGTTTCAAAAGTACCAAATACATAATGGTTTAATTGAAATAAATGCCTTTCTTTCACTTCCTTGACTTTCACTTAAAAAATCCTTTCTAACATTTCTTAACCCGCTCATCACATTTAACTTGCGCCTGATCAATATGTACGGACTGGTTGCTAAGCAACGTTGAGTCAGTTTGGATCCATTGTGAGCGTATCCGTCAGTGATACATGCCTTTGTTTTGTATCATGGATCGCCAATATGACAATATGACAATATGACATACAAACATACTATCTTTGTATTTGAAAAGGAAATGAAGATCGACTTCACATTTGATTTGACTTTTCCTGTTTCTAAGGTGAAATGTGGCTAACATTTCTTGTGAGAAATTATTTAAAATGCTTTGTTGTTACGTACATATGTCGAAGTCATTGGTCTAGTCTAGTATTTTTTTATGGAATAGAAGGCAAACGTGCAGACGGATCACCTGATGGTAAGCGATCAGCGCCGATCATTGCCATTCATTATCACTAGTGACTGTAATGAGAGATTTTGTTTGATTTCCATGCTGGCCAGTACCTAGGCATCTGGGCGGGCAAAAGACAAGTCATGATCGATGAATATAGAAAACGATTATACCTACTTAAAATTATAATTCTTGTTTTTTTGTTAACGGGTTACCGGGGTTCGAAGTGCAGGAGTAGGAACAGGGTGGTTTATAGTCAAAGTCAGTAGGAGTCTGACACTCCCTCCCGCCTCCTAAAAAAAACTAGGTACATGTTTAGATACACAGAGATTCACACGAATTCATAACAAGTATGTTACCAAAGAAAAATATAGGTACTGGCCTGCAGATTTGTCACGATCACTACGTCTGGCAGTCGGGTCAGGGACACGGATCAGGGATCAGGGATCACGGACAAAGATGCTCCATAAATTCTAGTCGCAGTAATTTAGTACCTACTTAACTAAAATGTGATTGAATACCAAACATTTAGTCGAGTTCCTAGGTAGTTTAGAGAAGTGTGAACGATATTAGAACAGAGCGAGAGAGACCTACTAAATTACTCGTCACCCGAATGAAATGGTTTTAGTCAGTAATACCTCGTTCGCATTATGCTAGTATTTCAGCCGAGTAGCGAGTATTTAGTAATTCTCTCTCGCGTCTGTATCAAAACCAAAGAGAGATTGAGCTACCAAAATACTCGCTACATGACTAAATTACTAGCAAAATGCGAACAAAGCATTTTTTAAGGCGGGAGAATCATATAATGACTGCTCACGCCTGGGTGCGGCGGGAGGGAGTGTCAGACTCTTACTGACTAAAAACCACCCCGTTCCTACTCCTGCACTTCGATACGGAGCCCCGGTAACCCGTTAGGTTCTCCGCGGCTCCGAATCGGCATCAGCCCTATCGGGCCCCTTCTGTGGGTAAACAAGGCATAAGAGTCTGATTCCCTCTTGCCTAACCTAAGGCAAGAGAAGTAATTTAATGACATTTATACCATTAAAAAAACGAATAATATACTATTGTAGTGCAAACGAAGCAGTTGTTTAATAGTGATTATGAGCATATAAAATGTCAGTTGCATGAATAAATGAATAGCATAATATGGGCAGGCTACATCAGCTGCTTGATAGATGAGTCAGAAAAGTCAAGTGGGCCTCGAAGACGTATCGTGAGCAGACCTTCCGCTAAGGGTAACGACGAGAATGCAAGTGGCGAGTAGTCATTTGGTATCCAAGATTATGGAGCGTGTTTAGCTGTGGACGTCTTCCTGGTAATGATGATAAACCTAGCTGTAATGATTTGTACCTAGATTTTATAATAGTCAATGATAACAAATATACATAACTTCACGCCTGGGAGACAGTCTCCCATGTGGGTAGGCGGAGACTACGGATCGCCAATTGGTACGATTCCTACATACCTCTAAATACCTCGATGGCCGAGTGGTCGCAAATGCGGCTGCCGGGCAAGGGGTCTCGAGTTCGATTCCCGGGTCGGGCAAAGTATTACTGGGTTTTAAAAAAAAATTCAATGGTAGCACGGAGTCTGGAATTGTGCCCGGTATATGGCAATAGGCTCACTCCCTATTACATGGGACTCATAACATAAAATAGTGAAAATTGGGTGTTACATGGTACAGTGGCATTAAGTGCCGTAGTGTGCACCTCTGTCTACTTCGGGGATAAAAGGCGTGATGTTAAGTCATGTTATGTTATGCCCCTTTTTAATGATAACGATTTGTAACACTACCTAACTATAATATTGATGACAAAATACGGATACGAATTTATTAAAGCCTATGACCTGAACAGCCACACCTACGTTGATTGTTATTAAATTACGTGCCTACGCACGAACTTCAACTTACAAAATATTAATAAGGTTTCATAACGTAATAAACTTTTCAGTAAAATACCTATCAAATATTCGCGATTTTATGTTAGACACGATTTTAACAAGTGGAATGTTTTCTGGTTCTCCGTTGAAGAGCCTCAAAGAAAACCGGAGTGAAACAACGCTTGCTTTGTACTTCGTCGTGTGAGTGAAATTGTCTACTAGCGAATACTAATCCCTCCTCAATGTAGTCAAATCCACAATCTCCAAAAAACCGACCGATTGTAGCGATCCGCCACCAGCTCGTTTACCCAATGCCGTAAAAAATAGCCTACCAGAAATTCTAATTATTGGAAATAGGTACACAAAAGCAAAAAAAAACAAATCTAATAATCCGATTACTCTGTCGTGTGCTTTCCACGTTCATTGGTGTGGTAATTTTAATTTTGACCTCTTTAAAGTTACCTTAGTGAAATAAGAGATGGCGTTAACGTCACAATTTATTTCAATGCACAAAAATAATTAAAGTTATAAATTGAGAAGAGCAATTGTATGAATAAAACTAAACATGATTAATAATTATGATTTTGAAATTAGTTGTAAACAGTGAATAATTTATTTTAACGCATTTACAACGCAGTTTTACGAGGTTTACGAACGCTTATTAGAACTACTGTTTTAATGTTGGCTGCATTGAACGGCGTTTAGGTTGGCACCCTTGTTTTAGTGTGGCAAGCTATGAAATATTACCCAGTTAGTAGGGTTATACACTATGACTACTAAATTACATTGTTTTATAAGGTTCAATAATATTATGACTTTTATTCGATTACTTAAGCTTCGTGTTTCAAATGTGTATAATAAATAAATCACCTTAATGTCTACCTTACATACAAAATATCAACATTTACAATTGGTCACGTTAGAATGAAAAAAGACTTTGTTAAAAATATGTTTTATGATAGACTTACATAATTACTTGTTGTACTGACAAGTACACGTTTGAAATACTTACCTAAATTAATTATTTTAAGGATTCTGTATTCACAAACACAGGACTTTAAGATCTAGGTTAATTTATTACTAAGACTTTGCTGTCCGTCCGTTTATCACTAAGCCGATCTTAACCTAAACCGTTTTAGCTATATCGTTGACATTTTTACTTTCAATAATTTTTACCATTGATAAGGTAATGTTATTATAGTCTGAGTTTAATGTTCTTTATAAAAATACTTATGTATATTCAACGTTCTAAACAATAAATAAAAACATAGGATTACTGCACCCACCATATTAATGGAGTATTATGTTTTTAAATGTTTTATTATTTTATTTTTAAATATTAAAACTTAAACAGATTAATTTTAAAAAAAGGAAATATAAAAATGGGGAAATGATTCACGTAGAGAAAATTCGGTGGATTAGGTAGTCTAGTTCGCAATCTGGCAACATTTTAAAAAGAAAGTGAAGTGAAAGAAATGAATTTACGAGAATAGGTCGCAAGTCGCATAGATTTTTGGTTGATTTCCTTTTCACTTTTCTTTCGTATTCTCCATAAGATCTAATAAACTAGAGCTCATTTGTGTTTCTCGTTATATTTTGATTCAACGGACTCGGCGCCGTACCACCTAAAACAGGATAAGTACAAAAGTGAACAGCATCTTATTGATTTTCTTCCCTTGCATATGCTTTCAACCAACGCGAAGTGGTGGTGTTGTTATAACTAGCGAAGAACGTGGATCTATGTTTTAACTCACCCGTTTTATATTTTTTGTAATAAGTCACAGATCCTGTGACATTTCACCTAATTTGGTGTAAACATAGAAATAGTCAAAATGATGGCAAATACACTCGACAGCGTAAACGCGAACCAGCCCACGCAAAATGGTAGCAAGGTCCAACCTTGTAACAATGAATCTAAAACCAACCTGATCATTAACTATTTGCCGCAAACGATGACCCAGGAAGAGATTAGATCGTTATTCTCGAGTGTCGGCGAAGTAGAAAGTTGCAAGCTTATTAGAGACAAAGTGACCGTATTCCCCGACCACATTCTGAATGGCCAGAGTTTGGGGTACGCATTCGTCAACTACCACAAGGCAGAAGACGCTGAGAAAGCAGTGAACACACTGAATGGGTTGAGACTGCAGAATAAGATCATTAAGGTATCGTACGCTCGTCCTAGTTCCGATGCGATCAAAGGCGCCAATCTTTATGTATCAGGCTTGCCGAAGCACATGACGCAGCAAGAATTGGAGAAGCTCTTCAGTCCCTATGGAACCATCATCAGCTCGCGCATACTCCATGAGAATGTAAATGTTGGTCATTTGCTGCAAGTCGGCGGCGACGAGCCCAACATCGTCGGACCTTCGAGGGGTGTCGCATTCATCCGCTACGATCAACGACACGAGGCAGAGAACGCAATACGTGAGTTAAATGGCACAATACCACCAGGTGGCACTGGCCCCATCACAGTTAAGTGTGCCAACAACCCTAGCAACCAGAACAAGGCACTCGCTCCACTGGCAGCTTACCTGGCACCTGCAGCTGCTCGCCGCTTCGTTGGGCCTGCTGGGAAGGCTCTGTTGGCTATCAACAAAGGTCTTCAAAGATTCTCTCCTTTGGCCGACCCGCTCATACAGGGTAATGCCATTGGTGGTTCAGGTTGGTGCATCTTTGTCTATAACATCGGAGCTGACACCGAAGAGAGTGTCTTGTGGCAGCTCTTTGGCCCATTCGGTGCCGTCCAGAGTGTTAAAATAATTAGAGATCCCACAACCAACAAGTGTAAGGGCTATGGTTTTGTCACCATGACCAACTATGATGAGGCTGTTGTTGCCATCCAATCCTTGAATGGATACTCGCTAAATGGCCAAGTACTCCAGGTCAGCTTCAAAACGAACAAGAGTAAATCTTAAATGATCCAGTTTCTAGTCAATAAATTGTAGCTAATGCAAAAATGTTGATCATTACTTTGTCATGGTTTGAAGTTTGACTAATAGTACTGAGTGAAATATGGAATAAATGTGATTCAAATCATGACATGATGTCAGTTTGAACCAATGTTCATACAGTATAGGTACAAAAAAATCATCACAATAAGAAAGTAGACAAATTTTTAAATGACTGACATTATACACCAAGTATATTCTACAAAATTGACCTAATTTTAATTTACAGAGTCCATGAAATACCTGTCTAGTTAAATACCTGATATATAAATATATCCTAAGATTATAATTAAAGTTAGTAACAAGTGATGCAGTACTTAGACATAACTTTGTGTAAATTATTATAATGGCTTACCTGACTTGCTGAATTATAAATCAGATGGAGTCAGTAGCTTAGTCATATACTTATAAAATTCGAGACCTAAGTATAAAAATTAAATTAACTGCATACTTTTTGCTAACTCAATTTTATGTATAACTTATATGTCCATTGGGATGAGTCTTACGTTTGAGACTAACTTGTAGAGTTCTGGTATTATAATAGGATAATGATGCCAACAAGATTCTAATATAACCGTAATTCAGGCAATAATTATAATATGTTTAACGATTGACAGTGCAATATTAAACTTTTTTTACTGTAAGTAAAAAATAAAAAAAAATATTTTATTATAATATGTATATTGAAAAGCAGTGCAATTTTTATTGTACCAACAACTATATTATTATTTTTCTTTTGAAAAATAGTCGCAATAATAAAATAACACATAGTATATTAAACAAAATGTTCATTATATAATTATTACCAAAGATGTCAGAAATGCATTGACTGATATATAAAATGATGTTTGTAAGTGAAACTTTGACTAAAAACTATACTTCCATTCATGTTGATAAAATAAGGATGGCCCCATTATTATAATAATGTTGGATAATAATATAATTCTGGAGCTTGAATTGTGCACAAAGTCATAAGTAAGGTGGATACATTTTATAGAACAATTATAATTAGGATCATAATTATTATTTACAATTACATTTATTATTTGACTCCATTCATAAAATTGACTTGAAAATCTGACAAGAAATCTCTATTAAAATTATGTATAAGGACCATGACATTACAACTAAATTAGTTATTGATCAACATTTTATTATGACTTGGATACCTTCATGTATCAATTGGGCACATAATTATTATAGTAATTGTATAACAGTGAAAGTCAAATTGGTTATTATTTATTGGAAAATTTTCATGTGCATTTAAAATCAAAATTTTGAAATTATAATGCAATTTTCTACAGGAATATTGCATGATCTTGCACAAAACAAACCATGATATTTGACTTTCACATCATGATATTGTCTCTCTAATTTGATTATATAATCATCACTATTTATTATTAAATTTAAGTAATTAAAAAATTCATTGTAAACATAATTTATTGTCATAATCGTAATAGAAATTATAGATTTCATTTTGATGTTTATATTAATATATTGAATGTAGTGTAAGTTCAAAATTAGTTGGGTAATCTACTCATTACTATACCTTATCCAACTGTTTGTATCGTTTCTGATATTCATTATAGTAATTTCCGTAATAGTTAAATTATTGATAGTCAAATGCATATCATAATTAAAGTGAAATAAAAAACCGAGGCGAGATATTCACAGACACATAGATGGGCTTGTATAATGCATTTTGATTAAGTATTTTCTTTAATTTCTATGGTAAGGATAAATGTTTCATTAATATTAATTATTTATTTAAAGTACTTAAAATACGCGAAACTAGTCAGTTATAATTTTGCGCAACATTTAAATCTTTAAGTATGTATACTTAAGTATTTAAAGAAAACTGTGTTCTCTAATTTAAAATGTAGATTAGGATTTTGGTTTAAAATTATGTTGGTGTGGTGTTTGGTTTAATATAAGTAATATACCCATGTAAAGCACACAATACATAAAAATACTAAATGGTGTGTATCAGAACTAGTCAAAGGTAGATGTACCTCTGAGTTATATGCTATGATGTGGATGTGCTGTATTTGTGCGCGACTGTACACGCCAACTCTGTGAGTGGCAATTACGAGTGTCTAACTTTTAATTGAAGATAAATTAGAAAGGGTTGATACACAGTCGAAATTCGGTTAGAAGGAAATGGCCAAAGTTGATCAAACCCATTCTGTTACTTGAATTTTATTACCGCTTTTGGCTTCCATGGCGGACAGCGCTGGAGACGTACATATATACGAACATTCGCGCATAAAATAAGCAGAATCCATTTTTACAAATTACTGTTAATCTATGTTGTGTCGTCCCTGAATGGTTGAAACAAATACGCTTGCTTTCTCCACCGAAATAATACCAGTACACACCTGTCCACTTATTCGTTTTGTTCAACTTTAGTATTTTGTGTTCTAAGTTGTGGTATTTTATTTATTTAGAATAGTTTCTGTTTAATTTATATAAAACTAACATCTTTCTATTTAGTGTTTATTTATCCCACGTTTAATGATTTGGTTTAGTTTTTTTCGTTTGTATTTACTTTGGGCAGGTTTGGGTATTGTAGGGTTTGGCCTAGAATGTAGCTAGAATTATAAGACAGAGTACAAATCGCCGATAATGTATGAAAACGTGTTTGGCTTACTTACATTTAATTTTTGAAATAATGTCAACGAATGTAATCTGACGTAGGGGATATTGATAGAAATTAAATATTGACCTTAGCAATAATACATATAAATAATGTTTTATTTCAAAATTGAACTCCCAAAAACCCTCAAATACAAGCGTGTTTTAATTTTCCAAAACATTTCCTCTGTTGGGCTTATCCGCGCCATCAGTCGGATTACGCCATTTCCAAGGGTGATTTGCGAAAGATGGGAATTTTGATAATCGTGAAATCGTGCAGCTATAGAAATTTGATAAAAACGCAGTTGAATATTTCCAACATGTTTTTTACATACCTACACAGCCAAAAATCTTATTAGGTTTGATTCAAAGAGACGCCTAAAAGAGATAGGTGCCTACTTAATATAAACCGGGGGTGTATGTACGCAGTACGCATGCATCGATCCAATCTACAGACAGCGAGGCGCCACGCCCGTTTTATTTGGCTGGAAGCTTGCGAATAGGATTCCGAGCGAGCTTTGAAGATACATTCGCTTATGATGAAATGGTTTTTGTTTCGTGATACTACTACTTTTGAAGAAATCACGAGTCGTGGACATCGTTGTCTTTAGGAAACTGATACCCATTACATTAATCTTAAAAAATAAATATGATTCTGTTTATTTTTTTTATAAATATCTACAGTGTTATCTAGGTAAGTAAGAGTATTTTGTGTATTGGTTTATTGTAAAGATTAGTACCTATAAATCCCTTCAATCAACAACAATCTATAATATCAATTAAATATCGTTTCGTAATAGTATTAATTTAATACTAATTACGTAAGCTTGGTTCCAATGATCAACACCAAAAAATGGAATTTTATCAACTTTATAACGTCGAGCCCAAAATAATTAAGTATGGGCTACATTTGGACATTACGTTTATAACATGTGCAATAATTAAACTTGGGGTGAATGCTACCCCATTTTTAAATCGGGGGTCAACGACCTCGACAGTAGGATACGATTTGAGTGAGCACAAACAACAATGGCGCCTACTATTATTCTTAAAGCAACATTGTATACAGAGATTCGCAAAATGGTTGCCGTATCTAATCGCTTTGGCGCGGCGGCCGCATGAGGATAGGAATGTTTTAATGACGAATGAAAAGAAATTGTAAAATATTTTACTGGTCCCTCAATCAATGATTAATTTAAAATCTAATAACAAAATAAAACACGTACAGTAGGTACTATTATAAAAAAGAAACTCGGAGTAGTAAATGATTCATTTATTTAATGTACCTAATGTTTGTATTACTAGTACTTGATCGATTCATTCTCGAGCACATGAGGTGACTGTACACAGTACCCAGGTAGGTACCCTTATGCAATCCCGTCTTATGATATCACGTAGCTTGAAAGTCTATAATAATTATTATACCTTACCTACCCACCAAACTTTGACTAACTACCAGTTAACAATTATTTAAATAATTTCATCACTCTAATTACATGCTAATTATAATATCAGGTATTATTACTATTTACACCTAATTGCCTTTACAAAACAGAGATTTTTGTTATAATGTGTTCAAATTCGGCTAAGTAGTATTTACACTATGTAGGTATGTTTAATAAAATAATTATTGTTTCAAATATGCAAGGTTTTTGTGTTTAAAGTTGGTGTAAAGCATACGCGTGGTTTGATGGCCATAACCAAAGCAATCGATATTCCTAATTTCACCCTACTCGTGAATCGTAAGCGTGACTGCGTGAAACGTCTACTCTACAGAGGAAATATTTCATTCATTCTTTACCACTCTCATTCATTTCATTTCAATCAATGTCATTCATTTTTATTGTCATGTCAAATAAACGTCAGTTTGGAAATATTGAATTTAATGTCAGTCGCTCTTATATTTTAGTGAAATGAAATGTATTTTATTTTAAATCAAGCGTTTATTTCGAAATATTCTCCAGTGTGAACATTATCAACGTATTTAATTGTTAGTAACCAAACGAAATAGTGATGTAAAACAGAATATTCTATCTTATTATTTTTAACGTAAATATTATTTCATCAGTAAAACTAACTTGTGCAGTGCTGAAAAACGATGGAATCTCTATCGAAACAAGAGTTGATATCGACTATTACTAAACAAGCAGATCAAATCAAACGATATGAAGGTCGATTAAGAGGTAAGCAAACTAATTGTAGCAGTACCATTCTACCATTTTAACAGGATTTGTTATTGCAAAAATCTAGCTAGCAGATGTTGAGTCTGAGGCAATATGGCACATAATTATTCTGTAATATTTTCTTGTACAATACTGTGAGACTTTGATTGTAGAAGTGCAATACTATATTGCTAACATGAATTCTATCAATGTAGACCATATCTACAATATGGAACCCTTTACATATTGCCACTAATGGGAAATTGCTATAATATCTTATTTTGTTGTGGAGACCTTACTTTCACGATAATTTATAAGATATATGTACTATTTGCATATTAAAAGAAATGTTTCCACTGAAATAAGAACAGTATACTTAATATTTAACATAACATAACATCACGCCTTTTTATCCTCGAAGGGGTAGGCAGAGGTGCACATTACGGCACTTAATGCCACTGTACAATGTAACACCCACTTTTCACTATTTATGTTATGAGTCCCATGTAATAGGGGGTGAGCCTATTGCCATATACCGGGCACAATTCCAGACTCCGTGCTACTACTGAGATTTTTAAAAACCCAGTAATACTTTGCCCGACCCGGGAATCGAACCCGAGACCCCTTGCCCGGCAGTCGCACTTGCGACCACTCGGCCAACGTATTTATCACTCTGTTTTAGACTGACAATGCATATGTTACTTCCTTGGTGTAAAGAGTCCATGGAATGTGGCAATCACCTACTATTGTCAAGGAACCATTGCTTGTTTAGTCCCCATAGTGTATCTGTAATGTTTTGGTTGTGGTGAAGAAAGCATTGTTGATACGAACTTCATATCTCTTTTAGATGTTGTAGCGGCTTATAAAGGACTTGTCAAAGAAAAAGAGGCTCTGGAAATAAGTCTCAAAGCTCTCAATAAAACTGAGAGTCCAGCTGAGGGCCCAAGTGGAGGTATGTATCAAATTATTGTTTTAATTCCATAGAGCGAGCGAGATAGATATTTCAGAGAAATGTATGCTTAGTTATTGAGTAATAAAAGATTTTAATATTATTAATTTGTCTTTCTAAATAATACAATTTATTTATTTATTAAACTTTTTATTTATTTATTAAACTTTATTGCATATACAGTGAAATTGGCGGCCTTAATGCCGTAGGCATTTTCTGACAGTCGACCATTGGGTGGTGCAGAATGTTAAATTTATAGTTTTATGATGTAAATTTTTCGTATTATTATTATTTGTTCTGATTTGATAAATAGCCAGTCTGTTCTATAGGAACTGGGCCTTTAGCCATATACCACTTTAGCGCTTGTCTACAGTGAGAGTAGAAACCAAAATGTATGGGGATGAAAAGTGTCAAAATGTACGTCAATTCCATATCCTTTGGTTTTCTATTCTACATGTAGACAAGCGCTAAGTGGCATTTGGCTACAGCTGCTGGTTATTTTGCGGAAAAAAAACAAATGATGAATAGGCATAGGCAGTAATGTCAAAATTCTTAGTGACCTATGTTTACACATAGGCTAAGTCTTTAAGGGGAAGACTATTGTTTTACGATCATCAATATCCTCTATAATACATGCTGATGAGGATAATGTGTGTTCTCAGATGAAGGTAGAGATGAATCAGTGGCAGCTCTCATGCTGTCTCTATCCACCTTGACAGAAGAGAAGTCACGAATGGAGGAAGCATTTCAAGCTGATAAGAAACTAACTAGAGATAAGGTAAGGGACATTTTATTGTAACAAGTTCTTATGATAGACAAGAACAACTGTTGAGTAAGATCTTAGGTTCAATTCTTAGTTCAAGCAAAGTAATGTGACTTTCTGGTTTAAGCGATGATGGAGTTATTTGTTTTGTGTGATTTGATTAGTATCATGGGCTTTTAGCTGTTCCAAATTGAGCTTAAGTGGGTAATAACAGGCATGTATAGTATATTCTCATAAAAAGCAAACCCATGTTTTGCATTGTTTTGTTTCTGATAAGAACTTTCATTATTATATATGTTATCTACATGAAATTAATAAGGTGACCTCATATTGGCTAAAACCGGTTACCAGTTTTAAATAATTTATCAAAATGTTAGTTGTTTATTGTTTATAGTTTTTTTTTATTGGCATAAGTCGGTAAACGAGCAGACGGATCCCTTGATTGTAAGCAATCGTCGTCCTCCGTGGACACCTGACACATCAAGGTGTTACAAGTGCTTTACCGGCCTTTTGGAAATTGGGAATTTGAGAATTGTGGAGGATTCGGGGATTGGGGAGACTGGGGAGATAATTGGGCCTCTGGTGACCTCACTCACAAGACGAAACACTACGCAAGCCTTGTTTCACGTCGGTTTTCTGTGAGGCCGTGGTATCACTCCGGTGGAGCCGGCCCATTCGTGCCGAAGCATGGCTAAAAGTTAGTTTAATATAGCCACCAGAGTACGGAAATGAATCATTTCTTTTATCTGATTATTACATTATACTTTCTTTATTTTTAAATTATCATAACACACTGATACTATTTGACGATATCACAATATTGAATATTACTATATAATTATCATGTAACACTTTTATAAGGAAGTTATTTAATCAAACATGATTGTAATCATATATATTACGATTATGTTATGTTATTAATATGACTTGATACAGTATAATGTATAGATAACGTTTTGAAATAAGTTCACCGACTGCACTCAATGTTTTATCATTCAGATTTAGTTCTAGATTACATTTTTAGGCTACATAAATGCTTTTTATTTTCCGTGTAAAATATTACTGGGATTCTCAAACACTAAGTACAGGATGGCTTATTTTGATAATGTCTTCTTGACAGTTGAATCTAGGAATTTAAAAGTTCTAAGACCTATTTTATCACAAAAGTAAATTAATAGTGTCGTTTTTATAATAACTAACGTGAGACATACTAAATTAACTAAAAAGAAGCCTACTGCGGGTGCGACATCGCTGCGCCCGCGCACGTTGCTCATGAGGAAGAACCCCTCTGTGTTTCGAAACTAGTAGAGCTTTTCTTAGTATATTCACGTGAGTAACCCGCGATTTTTGGTTAATTTAGAACTAGTTTCTTTTCTTACATATTTTACATTACAGAAGGCACAATTACTCCCCCTTCCCCCCAATCTCCCCAACCCAAATCCCGAATCCTGAATCCCCAACAATCCTTGATTTCCTAATTCCCAGAAGGCCGGTAACGCACTTGTAATACATTTGGTGTTCCGGGTGTCCATGGGCGACGCCGACTGCTTACCATCAAGTGTTCCGTCTGCTTGGCTTATCCCATAAAAATAAAATAAAATAAAGTGCCTAAACAAATCGCTGAGCGAATTATGTTAGTAATTGTATAATTTGTAAAGGTGCTTGTTGCGTATTATTTATCATGTTTTTTCTTTTTTTCTTTCCAGTATGAAAACCAGATAGCTGCGATGAGAGAAGAGACAAGGACATTAGTTCAGCAGCATTTGGCTGAAGTCAGTAACCTGAAGGCGAAGGTAGCATATGAGATACAGGAGAGGGAGAAAGAAAGAGCTGATCATCAGGCTATGATGAAGTGAGTATTCTGCGTATCATTTAAAAAAATATTATCATGACACAAAGATAATGATTAACTCTGGTTTCGATTTGCCAAATTACTCAAATAGGAAGAAGAAAAAATGGTACGAAATCAGAGATACAAACTCTTATTAAATTCTATTATTATTATTATACTAGCTACTTCCACGCGGTTTCACACGCTCTGCTCAGCTCCTATTGGTCGTAGCGTGATGTTTTATAGCCTATAGCTATCCTCGATAAATGCGCTATCCAACACAAAAATAATTATTCAAATCAGACTTGTAGTTACGGAGATTAGCGCGTTCAAACAAACAAAAAAAAAAAAACAAACTCTTGCGCTTTATGTAATAGTATAAGATATAAGATTATATTATATTAACATAACATAACATCACGCCTTTTATCCCCGAAGGTGTAGGCAGAGGTGCACATTATGCCACTATATAATGTAACACCCACTTTTCACTATTTATGTTATGAGTCCCATGTAATAGGGGGTGAGCCTATTGCCATATATCGGGCACAATTCCAGACCCCGTGCTATTACTGAGAATTTTTTTTAAACCCAGCAATACTTGGTTGACCCGGGAATCGAACCCGAGACCCCTTGCCCGGCAGTCGCACTTGCGTTGCAACCACTCGGCTAACGAGGCCAAATATTTTCAATTATATTTAATAAATACTTTAAATAAGTTTCTCATTCTTAGGTACAAATAGTTGTTTTCTGTTTCAGAGAATTACATCTCAAACTGAATAGTGAGAGGAAGACTAAAGAGAAATTAGAAGACAAGGTCGTACATTCCAGTGAAGCTCAAGGTTAGACATTATTGCTGTAACTTGCATAGAACAGCATCTTTACAACTTATTTTCTAGTATTTTATTTTCCCAATTTTTTAACTTTAGAATATTCATGATAATTAATTAATTATAATTAGAAAACTAGCTTTTAGCTGCTAGTTTTAGCATATTATTGATGTTTTTTTTCTCTTTATTTAATTAGGAACTTTTGTACATAAATACACGACAGTTCCATTTTACCTTATATCTTACATGTTAAACTTACAAGTTATACAAACAAAATACTCTTTATATCTATTTAACAAAACGTAGACCTGCAAAGCTATACAACTTTTTGGCCGCATTAGATAAAGGGGCAGCTAAAATTTCATTAAATAATCCTATATTATTTTTAATTAAACTTAATTCATTAGTCAGGATATCTCTTTCTGCCTGAAAACGGACACATTCCGTTAAGAGATGAACAACATCTTCTACCTTATGACATTCCTCACAGTTAGGGGAGGCACATTTTTTCATCAGAAATGCAATGTTGTTAAGCGGCATATGTCCGGATCTCAGTCCGAGAGCTGTTACCAACAATTTCCTACTAATTTTACAATTTGAAAACCATGGTATACGAGGAGGTTCACAGACTATCGTTATATATGTTGAATTAGATAGTTTTATTTGTAATATAAAGATCTTGTACCATGATCTTGTTTATCTTGATTCGATAAAACTTTATGTTGTTAGCATCCCAGGCGGAGCTAGAGAAACGTGTCCGAGATCTAAGCAGCTCGCTGGAAGCGGCGCAGCGTCGCTTACAACGCGCTGAGGCTCGCACCGTGGAGACTCCTGCTTTATTAGTTCGGCTGCAGAACAAATTGGCACTGTTGGAGCAATCTCATTCTGTTGCGATACGAGAGGTACCTATTGTTCCACCACCATCATTCTTCTTAGCTTTTTTTTTTGAGGTGGGAAAATCATCCAATGACTTCTCCCGCCCGGGTGAGGCGGGAGGGAGTGTCAGACTCTTACTGACTAAAAACCACCCCGTTCCTTCTCCTGCGCGTCGAGCCGGAGCCCCGGCAACCCGTTAAGTCTTCCGCGGCTCCGTATCATTCTTCTTAGCTGGAATACTTTTCTAGTGAATTTAATTAACTGCCTCATTGACCGAGTGGTCGCAAGTGCAACTGCCGGGCAAGGGGTCTCGGGTTCGATTACAGGGTCGGGCAATGTATTACTGGGTTTGTAAAAACCTCAGTAGTAGCACGGTGTCTGGAAATGTGCCATGTGGAAATGACTCATAACATAAATAGTGAAAAGTGGGTGTTACATTGTACAGTGGCATTAAGTGCCGTAATGTGCACCTCTACCTACCCCTTCGGGAATAAAAGGCGTTGTTATGTTGTGAACTTAATTAAATGCTTCTCTTACAAGTGAGGGCTACTACGCCTAACCAAAGCCAGGCGACATGGCTTTGGGTAACGCAGAAACATCACGAATATGTTCGAAGTTATTGCTACTCGTCACTATTCGTCTTACTCGTTGCTACCAGGGCTGTTTACGTTTTTAAAACATCCGGGTTTTACTAACTTTTCATTTTTAACACTTTAAAAATTAATGTAGCTCAACAATCGGATACAAATCACCTTCTTTAAAGCATTGGCACATTTCAAAATTGTTTTTTTTTATGGCATTATCCGGTAAACGTGCAGTATCACCTGATGGTAAGCAATCGGCGTCGCCCATGGACACCCGGAACACCAGAACCGTTACAAGTGCGTTACCGGCCTTTTGGGGATTAGGAGTTTGAGGATCGTTGGGGATTCAGGGATTGGGGAGATTGGAGAAGGGGAGTGTGATTGGGCCTCCGGTAACCTCATTCACACGACGAAACACAACGCAAGCGTTGCTTCACGTCGGTTTCCTGTGAGGCCGTGGTATCACTCCGGTCGAGCCGGCCCATTCGTGCCGAAACATGGCTCTCCCACAAAAGAAGTTGTCCTTTGTTTTTATCCTGTCTTGACTGCTTATTGATTTAAATTTTCGTAATTCCAGGAACAAATAAAAGCGAAACGCGCAGAAGAATCAGCGCGCAAGATCTGTGCCCGACAAGAAGAAAGAGTGGCACTACTGGAGAGTAAAATAGCAGAGTTGTCAGAAACAGTCGGCCAGTACGACTTGAGGAGACGGCACGACCAGCAGTTGATACAACAGCTCAAAGATTCAGTCAATGGACGGCTCATGGACAAGATTGCTGCTAATAAAGATTTTGGTAAATAATTTAATACCAATGGCATGTTATACAAGTGTTCTTAACAGATAAACATAAGTGCACTTTTAATATAACCACTGCAGGACGTAGTTAACTACTATTTTGTGATCTGGTTAATATGTTTATAATAACTATCGTGAGACATACTAAATTAACTAAAATCGCGGGTTACTCACGTGAATATACTGAGAAAAGCTCTACTAGTTTGGAACCACAGAGGGGTTCTTCCTCATGAGCAGCGTGCGATGCAGCTCACTAATGAACCTCTGTGGTTCGAAACTAGTAGAGCTTTTCTCAGTATATTCACGTAAGTAACCCGCGATTTTAGTTAATCTGGTTAATAAATAACTACAATTCAGAGTAGTTAACTACATGTAGTTGTAATTACATATACTAAAGTAATCGAACCACATGAAGTAGTTATTAATTTGATTACCGTACACGCATCTTTAATATGTATATTTCTATGACGTCACCAAAGTATATCGATAAATATATCTCGGTATATTTTGAAATATTAACTTGTAAGAACGACCACAAATCGTGTGAGGGCAAAATTTATATTATAGTATACATCCCGTGTGTCTGTGACGAGTTTTATTTTTTATAAAATGCAATATTATTTTAAAATACTTACATACTATATCCCACGACTATCTCCCATGGGGGTAGGCAGAGACAATGGAACGGCAATTGCTACGATTCCTACATACCTCTTTCGCTTCATCAACAGTCATCAGTCTTTTCATGCATGCTCGTCATCTGGTCAGTATATTTTAAATGTGTAGTTATAAAAAGTAATCTCGTAATCGTTATTGCAACTACAATGTTTAATTAGTAATCAAAATGTTTAAAACTACTTTTTACGATTATTATAATCTTTAGCCTGCCTCGTTGGCCGAGTGGTCGCAAGTGCGACTAGCCCCGAAAGGGTAGGCAGAGGTGCACATTACGGCACTTAATGCCACTGTACAATGCAGCACCTACCTTTCACTATTTATGTTATGTGTCCCATGTAATAGAGGGTGAGCCTATTGCCATACACCGGGTACAATTCCAGGCGCTGTGCTACTACTGAGAATTGTTTAAAACCCCAGTAATACTTTACCCAACCCGGGAATCGAACCCGAGACCCCTTGGCCGGCAGTCGCACCACTCGATCAACGAGGCAGTCAATTCCATTGGGTACTTGCCAACTAGTCGAATTCAATACTTTTTTCGAACTGTCAAAAGTGACAGTTTTCTATGCATTTTGTACGAGATTGTGTATTTTGACGTCATGTTTTTTTAGCGTCAAATAGCATACTTATTTCTTTAAAATTTGCTGGAAAAATACTAAAATTAAGTAAGTCTTAAAATCAATTATAGGCTCACCCCCTATTACATGGGACTCATAACATAAATAGTGAAAAGTGGGTGTTACATTGTACAGTGGTATAATGTGCACCTCTGCCTACCCCTTCGGGGATAAAAAGGCGTGATGTTATGTTATGTCTTAAAATCAATTAATGAAAGTGTGATTGTTTTTTATTATTTTATTGTATTGTGTTGTATGTAACAGTCGAAATAATTTATTTTTGACTAATGAAATTAAGTTAACCCGTTGAAATTCATCCCCTAAATTTGATCATACAAAAGTAGTCTCTAAACATGGTCTATAATGTAGTTAGTGGAGAGCGGTCACCGGTGATCGCTTGGGGATGTATGGGTTTAGTAATTCAATGTCATAATTATATATTAATATTATACTAAAACATTATTCGCAGAAGAAACATCAGAGCCAACACAGAAAAGTGAAACAGATAACGACAAACTAGCTGACAGCGAGTATTTACAAACACTCATAGACAAAATACACATTTTGAAAAAGGAACTCATCGCAGAGAATGACAAATTGGGCAGTCCTATAGACATTTCAACGGTTTTCACTGTCCAAGGATATGAGAATGTACATTTAAAATGTAAAGAAGAATATGAGAGTTTGAAAATGGAATTTGATCTTTATAAACAGCAGATGAAAATGAGAGAAGTTGGGAGTGAGACGGAGAGTGACATAGGAGATTTGAAGAATGAGATCGCATTGTTGAAGGAGAAAGTGGAGACTTATAAGATGGTTTTAGAAGAGGAGAAGCAGGATAAGTTGGATACTTTGAAGTTGTATGAAGAGGTGAGTTTGTAGTGTAGAAAAATATCTTAATTAATCACTACATAGTGTAAAACAAAGTCGCTACCCGCCGTCTGTCTGTCCCTATGTATGCTCAGATCTTTAAAACTACGCAACGGATTTTGTGCGGTTTTTTTTAATAGTTAGAGTGATTATTAAGGAAGGTTTATATGTATAATACTTGCATATTGGACCCGTGCGAAGCCGGGCGGGTCGCTAGTAATTTATAAAATGATCTTATTACATTGATGCTGTTTGTATTGTAATGCCCCTATAGACATATTATTTTGGATGAAAGGTAAATTTCCACGATACATAAGCAATTATTCTTTAGCAATCCAATTAAAAAAGGTCAGAACTTGTTAGTATTTTATAACCATTAGTAGGCTAGTCTATAAAATACTATACAAACTAATTCACCTAAATGTTGATTAAGTTTTTGTTTATAATTATATTAATGTACGGTCAAAGGTCAAAAGTCTACAGCCACCGTAAGACTACTATCAGTTGCGCTGCAGCGCTTATACACACACACACACGCATATTTTTATCCGTGTGCGTACGCATGCGTGTGTTTATGCATACACGCGTTTTATGCACCTTAATGTGAAATTACTAACGCATTGCCATGTGAAGATCACTCACGGTGGCAGTGGACTTTTGACCTTTGACTGTAACTACATAATAGAAAGAATGCAAAATCTGCAAAACTAATTACAGAAACACAAAAACGAGCAAGATTACCAGAAAGAGGTTGTATCAGATCTCAAGACTCGTATCATGAGCTTGGAGAAACAAGTTCAGACTCAGCGCGATAGGTACGCGGCACTTCTAGAGGAAACCGATAACTATATACGGGCGAGGAATGAGCGGTCGAGGCGAGTTAGTGCTGAAGAACATACGCATTTCAAGGAAGGAATGTTGCCTGTAAGTATTTCTTTCATTCTATTTATTTACTGCTGCTTGACTGCCTCGTTGGCCGAGTGGTCGCAAGTGCGACTGCCGGGCAAGGGTCTCAGGTTCGATTCCCGGGTCGGGCAAAGTATTACTGGGTTTTTAAAAACCTTAGTAGTAGCACGGAGTTTGGAATTGTGCCCGGTATATGGCAATAGGCTCACCCCCTATTACATGGGACTCATAACATAAATAGTGAAAAGTGGGTGTTTCATTGTACAGTAGCATAATGTGCACCTCTGCCTACCCCTTCGGGATAAAAGGCGTGATGTTATGTTTATTTATTTACTAGTTGTTGCCCGCGACTTCGCGTAGAATATGAATTTACGAACGTAACTTTATTTTTACTAGTCGGTAAACGCCGCCTATAGACACCCGAAACACCAGAGGTGTTACAAGTGCGTTACCGGCCTTTTGGCGATTAGGAATTGGAGGATTATTGGGGATTTGGGGATTGGGGAGATTAGGGAGATTAGGGTAATTGGTAGCCATTTCCATCATTTCATCAATAGCCTCTAAATGCCCACTGCTGAGCAAAGCCTCTTCTCACACGGAGATGGTTTGAGCATTAATCACTACGCTTGCTCAATGCGGGTTGGCGATTACAAACTTATAATTAGAAATTATAAGCCCAGGTTTCCTTACGATGTTTTCATTCACCGTTTGTCAGTGGTGTGTAGATAATCTTAGAAAGTACATATAACTCGGAACAAGTCACATTAGTACTTGCTGTTGGCAGGTTTTGAACCAGCACCTTTAAGCATGAGAAGCGAGCGTTTTAAACCTCCAGGCCACCACGAAATCTATTGGTAGTGTTTACACTGAATCCATGATTCTGTGTTAATAAAAGAATCTTTAATAATCGGAACCTAATAGTTTGGGTAGTCATTCTATTGTACTTGAAACTTTTAACCGTCCAAAACAAAATATAACTCGACCGTACTGCCACTAATCACTGGTTCAAATGATCGCATCAATATTTTGCAGGACGTCACAGCACCGCCGCATATGTTGCACTATGCGCACGAGTTGGCCAGGAAGGATCTCGACATATCACAGCTCAGGAAAGAGAAACACATCATGGAGGGACAGTTCAGGTAAAACCTGCTAATATTACAAACTAGAATGACTGCCTCGTTGGCCGAGTGACCGCAAATGCAGTCGCATTTGCGGTCACTGGCAGTCGCCTGGCAAGGGTTCTCGGGTTCGATTCCCAACCCGGGCAAAGTATAACTGGGTTTTAAAAAAATCCTCAGTAGTAGCACGGAGTCTGGAATTGTGCCCGGTATATGGCAATAGGCTCACCCCCTATTACAGGGAACTCATAACATAAATAGTGAAAAGTGGGTGTTACATTGTAGAGTGGCATAATGTGCACCTCTGCCTACCCCCTAGGGGATAAAAGGCGTGCTGTTTAGGTTATTACAAACTAGTGACCTCTCAGCAGGCACATTCGTGTTTAGTATTGATCAACTACAAATACTACAATTTGTCATTTTACAGAGATTGTCAACGTGAAGCTACGATTGAAAAGGAGCGGTTCAAGGAAGTGATACGGACTTTGAAGGAGGAAATTGACAGGTAATATTTACATTGTTGTATGAAAATAGTTCACAAATATTAAATTTCCAATCGCCAATTTTTAGTCCCCAATTCATTAAACGGCCTATAAAGCACCTGTTACTCCTCTGACGTTGTGGGTGTCCGTGAGTGGCGGTAATTACTCACCATAAGTCGATCCGTCATTGGCCTACAAAAAAAAACAAATATAAAATAATTAAAGCTAGTGGCAGAACCATATATTTCTAATCATCATCAACAGCCTATAAATGCCCACTGCTGAGCAAAGCCTCTTCTCACACGGAGAAGGTTAGAGCATTAATCACCACGCTTGCTCAATGCGGGTTGGCGATTTCAAACTTATAATTAGAAATTATAAGTCCAGGTTTCCTCACGATGTTTTTCCTTCACCGTGTGTCAGTGGTGTCTAAATAATCTTAGAAAGTACATATAAGTCGGAAAAAGTCACATTGGTACTTGCCGTTGGTAGGTTTCGAACCCGCACCCTCATGCATGAGAAGTGGGCGTCTTAAACCACCGGGCCACCACGACATTTCTAATATTACATACATAACTTCACGCCTGTCTCTCATGGGGGCAGGTAGAGACTATGGAACGCCAATTGCTACAATATCTTTGTGAGTTTGTCAGAGGGCAGACACCGCGTTATAACTTTGCGATATCAATACCAAAACTTGTTACGCACAGGTCGATATAAGAATGTTCTACTGACTTAACCATATTCCTAATTCAATAAAAAAAAGGACCAATGACAATTTTTAAAAAGAAACTTACAACACTCTTGTTAAACAAATGTTATTACTCTGTCTGATTATTTTGCTGATAAATTGTAACTCATAATGTCATATGTCTGATGATGAACCTGTATCAATGTTTGCATGCTAAAATAGTAGAATGTACAAGGATATCTTATGAGTATTTTAATATCACCTTATTGTAAATACCTGCATATTGAGCAAATAAAAAAATATAAGTAATACCTCTTTCGCTTCATCAATAGTCGTTAATCTTTTCATGCATGCTCGTCGTTTTACTCATCTCTTATATTAATCCATATTATATCCTCATTTCAGATTACGACGCATCCAATCCAGAGAGGGAGCCAATCTAGAATATCTAAAGAACGTAGTGATGGCGTACCTGATGTCGACAGACAATGCGGGCAGGAAGCACATGCTCAACGCCATCGCAGCCGTACTGCACTTCACTAGCGGCGAGAAGAAATCTGTGCTCAGTAACCTGGGGTGGGATGTTCAGGTTTAACATCTTGACTGCCAATATACAAAACACAATAGATAATATAATATATTGTGTTTCGCTCAGATCTACGTTCCGGGTAATGGTTATTCAGTCATTTTATTTTATATCAATACTTCTCAATAAGTCTATAATGATAATATTGTCGTTCAATTTATAACGTCAACAACGAAAAGAATTTGGTTCAAAATATCTTTGACCTAGTGAAAATTTGACATACAATTTCTAAGTTATGGAAAATCAAAGTGAAAGTCAAAATCGTTTATTTCAATTAGACCAGAAAAGTATGTACTTTTGAACGTCAATAAATGTTAAAAGTGAAGCTATTTGCTCTTTCCAAGGTGTTAATTTCTATGGAGAAGAACGAGCAAGAACTCCATAGGTTACTCTAAGTACTAATGCTATGCTATATTTGCGTTGAGTGCAGTGCTGGCTTAGGGCTCGTACACAAAACTGCGATGCGACGTCGATACATGTGTAGAGATGCATCGCAAGAACTTGCGAATTGGTGCGCATCGCGCATCAAAATCTTATCTTCCCAAAATCTACTTTGTTTCTTTTTCCTGTATATCCTAAGCAATAACAGAAGTGCAATAACAATAATACTTCTTTTTACGATCCATGCCACGACCTAGTTTTCAATTTAAAATACGTTTAGTACGGTTGACGGTCGTCGAAAGAATCGTCATCCTGGAAGACGCCTTGTCACACGAAATCGCATCGCAGCAATTCGCATCATAATTTTCTGCGTTGCGAATTCGCATCGCATTGCAGTTTTGTATAAGAGCCCTTAACTTCAGTAGTTATAGTTAACTTTTACTACGAAAAGAGAGCCCTACATGAAGGGGGACATAGTCAACTGTGTTTGTATCAAGTAGAATTATTTGCACTCGTTGTCACTTCCTAAATTGTTTACAAGTGATTGCTGACTGGGACAATCATGGGTTTTATTGTTATTTTATTCGAAATTTTTTATTGTTTACTTAAAACAAAATGTTACGAGATGATTTTGTAATTATAATAAGATCTGTTAATAAAGAAACTAACAAGAGTTTTAAGAAAACATATGTTTGTGCTTACTTGATGACGTTAGATAGAACTAATGAATTAGTAGTATTGGACTAGGTTTTGTTCTGAAGGGGGGAAGTCATCCATTGACTTCTGCCGTCTTGATGAAGGAGTGTCAGACTCTCACTAAAAACCATTCCGATCCTACACCTCTTCGAGCTGGAGCCCCCGAGGATCCATTAGCCCTTAAGCGTCTCCGTATACGTATTGAACTAGCTTAGCTTTACAAATAGTCTGATAACCTAACAACTTATTTAACATAGCGGTAATTCTTTTGATCATAACATAACATCACGCCTTTTATCCCCGAAGAGGTAGGCAGAGATACACGTTACGACACTTAATGCCACTGTGCAATGTAAAACTTATTGATTAATAAACTTTAGTCTATACTAGCGGTTTGTCGCGGAGAACCTAACGGTCGCAGAGAACCTAACGGTCGCAGAGAACCTAACGGGTAACCGGGGCTCCGGCTCGACGTGCAGGAGAAGGAACGGGGTGGTTTTTAGTCAGTAAGAGTCTGACACTCCCTCCCGCCTCACCCAGGAAGGAGCATTCATTCAATCATTAAAAAAAAATACTAGGGCCTTTACTGACACAAAAACTCTTTTCGAATACACAATTGTTATCTTAAAACTCTTGTATCATATTTTATATGGTATGCAATTATGTGCATTAAAATTATTATTTGATTCTGTAACAGAATATATGACAGGTTTCACTCTATGACAAAGGTGATAGAGTAAACCCTGTCATATAAATGCCTTTACCTATCAAATTGCTTTAGCCGTTAAATTATATTTGGGAAACGGCAATTTTATGGGTTAAGAAGACCTCATTTTTAAAGTAAAATGGGTGTATTGCTGTGTAACATCTTAACGCTTGCGTGGCGTTTAGTAAGCTATGAAATACTTAAGACCAGTTTCACAGTCTATTTATTCACCAGATTATTTATCAGATGAAATTCTCAGATACTTTTTAAGGACTGATGAAACTGAGTCTCAGCATAGCAACGATACATACATAATATCACACCTTGAATAACCCTGGGTATCGTGAGGGTTAAGCTAATAAAAGTACTTTGTAGTGGTTAACGAACACTTGTATTCCGAATTATTATACCAACTTAATACAATACAATAACAAAATCATGGAAATCGATACCAACATAAAATACTTAAAATATAGCGGAGAACTTAAAGCCGCGATTCAGAAAACAGTCTCAAATAAAACTACCATCTATGGACGAATGTTGAAACAATTTTTCTCTGAATCTTCTTTTTTCTTGATTTCTTACATGTTAATTGCTGGACAATTAGACACACCTCATCCGTTAAAGGGATGGACTGAAGTTTACTTACAGTCATATTCTGTTCATAATGTGACTGACTAATCAATGTACTGTAGCTGTACCCTTAGTACGAATGTTGTTACGTTTCGAAATTGAAATGAGACCGCGTTGGGCAAACTCAAATTCAAACTCAAACTCAAAAGCATTTATTTCAATTAAACTGTCAAACACCAAGCGGTCACCGGTGACCGCAACCTATTGTTCTTTAATTGTGTCTATAAATACGGTACTCGACGAGTTAAACCATAATTTGGTACTTTTGAAACGTCAACAAATATGAAATAAATAATAGTCTGTCAGTCTGTCCGTCAGTGAAGCTAGGCGCTCATACCAAAATGTAGATTCGAGTGGAGAAGAACGAGCATGAAACTCCATTTGTTACTCTATTAAAAAAAAATGACTGCCTCGTTGGCCGAGTGGTCGTAAGTACGACTGCCGGGCAAGGGGTCTCGGGTTCGATTCCCGGGTCGGGCAAAGTATTACTGGGTTTTTTAATATTCTCAGTAGTAGCACGGAGTCTGGAATTGTGCCCGGTATATGGCAATAGGCTCACCCCCTATTACATGGGACTCATAACATAAATAGTGAAAAGTGGGTGTTACATTCTACAATGTAACACCCACTTTATATGCAGGTGCGAGGTGCGAGGTGCACATTATACCACTGTACCTCTATAGGTACAGTGGTATAATGTGCACCTCTGCCTACCCCTTCGGGGATATAAGGCGTGATGTTATGTTATGTTAAAAAAAATGCTGACATTAGTACGGGATTGTTTTACGTTGATTACTACTACTACTACTCTGTACTCTGATTGGTTACTTCATTGGTGCCGGCCAATCAGAGTGCCGAACGCGTACTCGTTACGATTACTTTAAACGTAAATCAAACTTGTACAAAGGCCTCTGATTGGCCGGCTCCAATAATCCAACCAATAAGAGTGCCAACCGCGATCTCGTTTGTATGAACCAAGACTAAGCTCTCTGTTTACTTCAATCTACTCACCTCTCGGAAAACGGCGTGATCTTATGTATGTATTCAAAATGATCTAAAACTTCTCTAGAATGAAAGAAACGAATTAAAATTTTTGATAAGTATAGTATATATTTTGGTAACAGATTTATTGTGTAAACGACTATATTTACAGCTATATTATAAATGTATTCGCCTTTATCTCTATCACGATAAAGTGTATTATTGAGTAGAAATTTTAATTTAATGTAGAATGTATTCCCATTGTCTCTATTTCTTTGTTAAAATAGTTAAACGAAGATTTAGTTATTTGCACAAGGATTGATTTTTTGGTATACCCAATAAATGTTGTGAGACACATGTTGATTTTATGGTTGTAGGTATGCTGTCTTTACTAATGAGTCAATGAAAGTCTGAACACTGCTATAAAATATACATTGTTCCACACATAAGGTCATATAGTCTAACACCGTTGTAAAGTATAAGCGAGTAAACCGCAAATATTATTTACAACATTAGTGTTAGGGAGAGTTTTTGGACTGTATAAATGATGATGCTGATTAAAGGTCTAGGTACTGGTTTATTCGACGGAAGGTAGGTGTGCCTTTACAAATATACGGCGCGCAACGCGTACAGTGCTCACAGCCGATCGAGTGGAAAAGAACGGGCCGCGATCCTCGTCCTCGTACATGTTGCTCCCCGCGCAGCGCTGTCCCTCCTCTGATGCCACCGTCAGTGCCGCCTCCATCGACGTCATCGAGACTTCCGAGACGTTTCCGAACAATTAGAATGTATAAGATGTTTATTTAAAAAATGTATATTTTAATAGAAGAAAGCCTTTGCAATAGGGACAGTGGGAAAACAACAATTGTATGCAGTAGATTTCCCTATTGGAAAAACTAGAATTATTAACACGATATCATTATTTACTTATACAGGATAATTTCGATATCACTGAAGAATAATAATATCTCTATTTGTTTCTTACAGATACAAAAGTTCTGGTTTTTAACTCAACCAGCTTGAAATCGGCCCAATATAAAAAAAAATCGGCCCTTTTTGTCTCTTTTCCTTTCATTTTCCCTTTGTTCTAATCATTATATCTCTATTTGTCCCACAAAACGTGATGGTAAAATTATCCTGTATAGCGATCTACGTAACTGATGTAACATATTTATTGTAGTCTACTCTACAGAGTGGAATGTTGTAATGCCACATGAAGGGGAATTACTTTTAATACTTTAGATAGAAAATTGTACTCAAAGAAAACATTTCATTTTTGAAAAGAAGTTGCACCCTGTACTTTTATTGCATCGATCGTTAGTGTCAATAAGGATAATATTTCTTTAACAAACTTCATAAATTGATTGAAAAGAAAACAATGAAATCTTAATTTATTAATCCAATAATTGACCTAATGGTTAAAGGACCTAAACATTTTAAGAGTTCCCCAACAGGTGGCATTACAAAATTCCACCATGTACTATATTTACTCCAATTTTTGTCTATGTAGCTGCACAGTATACCTTAAACATTGTACAATATGGTACAGATCATCAAGCGTAATATTATGTAGTAGATGGATTCTGTAATGGATTTTACACGTTCTATGAATTTAACATGGTGTTAATGTCATCAATTTCTTACCATTCAGTAGTAGGTTGTTAGTGAATTACACTCCACTTAAAATTACCTCGAAATATCATGCAGGTATGTATTCCTATTTATTTGCCTAGTAGCGATTTTTCATAGTAGGTTTAATTTTAAATTGAATAATGTTTATGCGGCTTATTTACGAGGTTGCCGGACTAGTTTCGAGCTGCACCGGGACCCATAGTCATTAGTTGGGTCTGCGACGGAGACAAAGCTGCATCTACATTACAATACTATACTTTTTTTTTATTAAATAAGTTACCAATTATGTATTACTAATTGCATTCCTGTTGCTTAATTTATTAAATAAAGTTTTATCAGTACAGTATTATTAATTGGCCTTTTAATTACCAGACATTAAATAATACTTTGAATTTTTAATTTGGTCTAACTCCAAATTAATAATACAAAGTGTACCTAGTAAGTACTTAATAATCTTTATTTTTAAAGTTTTCTTCTTAGCGTTTGTGTCCATTGTATTGTAGAGAAATCTCAAGTTTAGTTAATTAATGGTTAAAGACTGAATAGCGCCATCTTTGTCACGTATAATGCCATCGGCATTGGTTATGCCGTCGTCGATGAAAGTATATAATATGGAGCCACAATTTGTAAAAGTTCAACTATATACTACGAGATGGCAGTGTAATCAAACAGCAGGGTGTGTGACAATTTTTAAAATTGCAATTAAAAAGAAATAAAAATAAAAACCAGAGTAAAATATTAACGAAATAACCAGTCTCAATATATTATCTGTTATTTGATTAGCTCGAAATAAAAAAAAAATACAAATTCTATCTGTAGAAGACCAATCTACGGAAAGATAGAATTTGAGACGAAATGTCAATATTGTTGAACTCCTGTATCAACTTACATCCCGGTATCACTCCAATTTCTTCAATTTTGAAGATTCAGCCCACGATATCGCTCGGACAGCAATAAGCTGCTTCTGTATCATGGATGAGTGCACAGGCTCCTGTTTTACGATCACTTACCGATCAGTCCAATCGCTTGAATATTTCTGTAACATCCAATATACTTAGACCTGCACTTTTGGACTCACTTTGGGTAATTTCAAGCTAAAGTTGACGGATAGAGGTAGCTATAAAAATTGGTTGTAAAATTGGCGATTCGTAGATAAGTTACATACCTAAAAGTTTTAGAATGGGAGGACTTATGTATTTAAAATATTTTTAATTTATTTTAGAAAGATTCGTTTTTTAAAATATAGAAACTTTTTTGGACTTTGGAAAAATTCTCCCGAGCGTACGGCGCTTCGCGTTCCGCGTTCAAAGAGCCATCAGACCACCAGGGATGGAGCCCAATAGGGCTGATGCCGATTCGGAGTCGCGCAGAACCTAACGTGTTACCGGGGCTCCGGCTCAAAGTGCAGGAGAACGGAGTGGTTTTTAGTCAGTAAGAGTTTGACACTCCCTCCCGCCTCACCCAGGCGGGAGCAGCCATTTGATGATATTCCCCCATTAAAAAAAAAATGGACAAATTCTCTAATATATTCTGATGGGTGTGAATGTGTGACACCAATTTGCGCAGTAGGTGTAACGTAACGGTTGTCGATTGTATTTCATAGTCTACTAAACATGATAAGTATTAGATATTCTTTAGCTGAGCCTTTCTCTATAATCATCAAGAAGCCCTGCGATTAAACATAAGCTTTCCTCTTGATACGCCACGCCAAACAAACCGACTCTCATGTTCTGAATAATAATCAAAACCTATGGCTGTTCAGAGCGCAGAAGTGTTAAGATTGACTTACTCCTCACATTAGCAAGCCCAAAATGTTCATACAAAGATGTACAGGTAGGTATACAGGGTATACTTATAACTTCCTCTCGGGAGGTGATAATACAACTAACTTCCAACAAAATTAGCCCTGAGGTCCCTAGTCGGAAAATGGCAAATTTATGAGATATTCAACACTTTTAGTTTTGTCATAAAATCCCGAACTGTTGACAAAAACATCAATAAATAAAAAAACTACTGGTTTGATTTAAGTTGCTTTAAGTTGACACAAACCAATTATGGAATGGGGATTTTTTGATAAAAACCAAAAATGATGAATATCTCGGAAACTAGCCACTTTCGGTCTAGGAAGCTCAGGGTTAATTTTGTAGGAAATATAACATAACATCACGCCTTTTTATCCCCGAAGGGGTAGGCAGAGGTGCACATTATACCACTGTACAATGTAACACCCACTTTTCACTATTTATGTTATGAGTCCCATGTAATAGGGGGTGAGCCTATTGCCATATACCGGGCACAATTCCAGACTCCGTGCTACTACTGAGAATCTTTAAAAACCCAGTAATACTTTGCCCGACCCGGGAATCGAACCCGAGACCCCTTGCCCGGCAGTCGTAGGAAATTAGTTGTATTATCACCTCCTATGAGGAATTCGTCGAGTTACCCTGTAAAACCTACTCCACATTCCACCCTCATTCTCCCTGCACTTCGTAAAGCAAATAATTAATCTGTCCCAACCCAATGTTGTCAGAAGTAAACAGCAACAACATTTGATTTCATTAAAAAGTATTAGAGAACAGAGTACTCTGTGTAGAAGCTTCTCAGACGATACTACTCATCCATCATAGCTCTTTTGTAGGTGACATTTGGGTAGGGTGGCTAGGGTTTTAGGGGAATAGGGACTTTTACATGTAAAAATAGGGTAGATGGGTTATTTTTTATTTTAATGTCCGTCTGGTAGATTATTTAAAAACGTTGGACACGTATTTTTTATTTTCTTTCGGAAACAAATAGTATCGACGATATATTGCTTTGAAATATCGCATGACGTCACTTTTGAGTACAATTTATACTCTAAAATGACGTAGCTACCTCCCACTCCTAAACTTTGATTCGTTTTATCAAAGAAGATATTGTTTTCTTATACCGATTGGCAATAAATTACCAACCGGTAACTATAGTTCTTTGGCGAATTTCCATATTTCGGATTTTGTCGCACAAAGAAACCCTGAGCATAGCTCTCTCCATCGCATGCTGAGCGACTTTGAGCTTCTCCAGAAGGCCAGAGGTCAGGGACCACGTCTCGGTACCATACGTCATCACCGGCAACACACACAGGTTGAACATCCTGGTCTTTGCACTGAGGGATTTTCGATGAGAAGATTTCGTGTAGCTTCCCTAACGCTGCCCATCTGAGTTGGATTCTTCGGGCGCTTGAAAACGTCCTCCAATGCGGTGGTGAAGTTTCGGAGAAAAGTAGCATTAACATTGCACCAGTTTAAACATTTAAAGATTTCCGTATATTATATGATTCGTGGTCGCCCTACAACACGAAGCATTTTGCGGGCACCGCGCGATTATATCGATTGTCTTCCAACTCTTTTGTCCCGCGAACATTTACTAATGGACTTGGCGACTTGATTAATACACTGCTACTTACCCCCTTCTGTACTATAATTAGTTGGTACCTCGATCTCTTTAGCCAGAATCAAAGGAAATACCTTATTTTTAGTGATATTTTAACTAGGGATTAACATTATTAATGTGAATATAGGTAAATAAGTAAAATTACTGTTAAATACGAAGTACACTTTGATCATATTTATCTTTTTTGTTATCTCACGGTGTTTATGTACATACTTTTGATTATCAAATTAGATGATATTTACAACGCTGAAATTGTTAAACGGATTTTGATGAAATTATACAGTGTATCGGTATAGGCTGACTTAGTTGGTCTCCCATGGACTACAACAGGAATCATATTCTACGCGGACGAAGTCGTGGGCAACCGCTAGTCAAGAATATACTGCACATGCACGATAGAAACAGAGTTTTAAAGGCGTCGACGTAGTGGTGTTTGTAACGGTAAAATAGTAAAACTCATTTAGTTGCCGCATATCGGTACCCCGAAGAGCTGTCGTTTTGTGTTAAAGAATGGCCTGCCGCAGTCCATCCTCTATTCTCGGTGACTATTTACTCAGTGAAGTCTGGAGTGCAGGATAGTCGGAAATTTTGTTTTAGCATGCATTTAAAGGGCCTAGGGATAGACCCGCTGGATGCTGGTCGCTTCCAATCGGCCCATCGTCATTAGGCCTGTGTCAGCAGTGGATGTCTCACGGCTGATACATGCATTTAAATAGAAGAAGCTGATAGAGTTCAGGTATGACGCGACTTAACTCGTCGAGTACCGGTTTTATAGACACAATTAAAGAACAATAGGTCGCGGTCACCGGTGACCGCTTGGTGTTTGACAGTTTAAACAATGACGCGACTGAACTAGTCAAGAACAGAGACCTTGGTACGAGTTTCTTTAAACGAAACCTCGTCCGGCGCTCTGATTGGTTGGTTCATTGGAGCCGGCCAATCAGAGCGCCGGACGAGGTTTCGTTTCGATTACTTTAAGCGTAAAACAAACTCGTACTAAGCCCTCTAAACGTATCAAAGTTTGCAATTAAAATTTCTAATGCGGTTTTTTTAATGTATGTAGCTAAAGCTATTTAGGTATCTACTGAGATATACCTACTTGCCTTAGCTTTTAACGACTTAAAAAAACTACTGTGAACGTTATACATGTTCCTATGTACCTACCCACAGCTACAAAGTCTACACACAAACAGAACATGTCTGAGGAACTACTAGCATCCAACGTGTATGTCTAAATCTTTTTATTATTCAGTCGCACAGGCTCTGGCCCTCTCCTGACGATAATCCTTTAGAAGGTTGCTGGATTTTCTTAGTCGTCACGCTACCTGCTAAGCCTACCTTCGCGACGACACTCATCCGTAGCCAGCTCTGTTATTTCAAAGGTTTATTGCATGTGCTTTGATTTCGCTAAAAGGCAGTGTTTTGGTACTACCATTGTTATGGTTTATAATAAAAATAAGTCGGGTTTTCCTTCCTGCCGCTATAACTCCAGAACTCACGAACCGATTTCGACGGTTTTGCATTCGTTGGTAAGTTCTCGGGTGCCGTGAGGTTTATAGAATATAAAACAAAAACATTTTTCTTCATCTTTTAATCACCAAACGAAATGTTACGAACGAAGCCATCTGGTGGTGAAACGGAGTTCGCCGGGTTTGCTAGTGGTTTATAATGATCCTAAGTACCTAATAACCACAGGTACATGCAAAATCAAAGAAACATTATTATGTACCTGAATCCACTTTTAGCACATCTTTTGATTTTAGCTGTGATATATTGGGAACCTTTACTATAACGACTTTAGCATTGTACAGAGATCTATATGAGGCATACCTTTGCATAACTAGACAGATAGCCCTAACCTAAGCAAATCATCAAACATAAAGGAAAGAAAGAAAGAAAAACCGTTTATTATGTTTTTGGCTTACTCACGTAAAAATTTGACGAGGAACTCGACTAGTTTCAAGCCATGCTAGAGGCTCATATTCATGATTTCGAATTTCGCGACCCGCGACGCGGTTACCTACTGTCGCGCTGCTACAACTGGCTACTCGAGTCTTACCTTAAAACCGTTTATTACGTCACAACAATAATGCAAGAACACACAAAAAGAAGTTCATGGTGAGCAAAAGCCCGGAGCTCAGCTTAATAATCTCAGCGGGCACGAAGACTCTAGTCCACAGCGCTGATTTTCAGCCACAACCTGCATAATACAGTTACATAATACAGTTACTACATAAATACATTACACTACATTTAAAAAATAAACATAAAAAAGTCTTTAATGGAACGTGATCGATCTATCGTCCTATGTAAAAGGCTGGAAGCGTTACCATCCCCTGAGCCCATATCTACCGAGGCGGCACAAAAATGTATTTTCCATTGAAGAACTACCTTCCATGGTCTGTTGAGACTTCATCGAGGAAGCAATGGATACTTTCGTCTGATTTATAAATATATTTTTAAAGGAAATGAGGTGGAATTACTTACACCTGCATTAATGCTGTGAAATTATGTTAGCTATCGGCGCCGCCCATGGACTTATGATGACCTGAAACACCAGAGGCGTTACGATTATGTTACCGGCCTTTTGAGAATTGGGAATTTGAGAATTGTGGGGGATTCGGGGAATGAGGAGACCGGGGAGGGGGGGGATAAATTGGACCTCCGGTCACCTCATCAAACGACGAAATACAACGCAAACGTTGTTTCACGTCGGTTTTCTGTGAGGCCGCTGCAGTCGAGCCGGCGGCCCATTCGTGCCGAAGCATGGGTTTCCCACACTAAAAATTATATAATTTTAATATACTTAATTTTGGACTCTTACAAAAAAAAGTTATGTTCTAAAATTCGAATTCTACGCGGACGAAGTCGCGGGCACAGTTAGTTATGAACAAAGTAACATAATTATGAGTTAAAGTATGATTTCAATTCAGCAGTATGTCAGCTGTTTACCTACTTATAAAGGTTTATTACTCGGATGTCGCCTCGCCTCCGTCTCGCACTGCGCGCTGGTGCGCCCAACACTTGTGCCTACAAACAGTGCCTACACGTCTCAAGTAAATATGTTCTATATTAATATAGAAGGTTTTGATGTTTGTCTGTATACCGTAGACATTGTAGGTTGTTAAAATTAAAAGGAAGTCTTTGTTAATCTTAAGATATAAGAAAAAAATCTAAAAATAAAAAGGCGTTGCAACTTGGGGGCTCCGGGGCTGGTCTACCTAGAGGACCCGGTCCCTCCTTCAGGTGCAGATGGTGGCCCCCGGGGAGGTTTTAGTGAGGTGCAAAACCCCACACTCCCTAGTCTTTTTCCCCAAGAAGCTAGACGCCTTTTAAAGGTTTCCCTTCATCAAAAAAAGGTACGTATTTTATAGAAGACTAGCTACTTCCGCGCGGTTTCACTCGCTCTGCTCAGCGCCTGTTAGGTACTCGTAGCGTGATATTTTATAAACTTCCTCGATAAATGGTCTATCCATCCAGAAATAATTTTTCGGCCCAGTAGTTTCGGAGATCAGCTCGTTCAAACAAACAAAAAAACAAACTCTTCATCTTTATAATATTAGTACCTATAGATTCACTTTTCCATACCCTTATAAAACATAGAAATAGTTAAACATAGGTTATGTTCACAGAAATTTATTCATTTATCTGCATTAACGATGTCCTACTGATAAATTATACTTCATTTAATTGACTTGTTGGAAACATGATTACAGTTACCACTTAATCAATACCCAAGACACTACTTATCTTAATTTCAACACAAGTAAAGTCCAAGCAAAGCTAAGAGATACAACTAGTTCTAAAACAAATATGGCGACGTGTAGTACCTACTTTCCGCCTAGTGCGTGCTCAAGTCTTCACTTTAATTAAAATTAACTTTTATTTGACTTATAAATTGTACTCAGATGTCGTATTATCTGTTCTGATGTGTTAATTTAGAGGGAATTAATCTTAGAGGTAGATTCATAAGCCTGCTCTTTATATAGTGGCTTTTTACAGGATGTATTGAACTGAATGAGGAAACATGAAAATAGGGTAGATGCCTAATTTTTATTTTAATGTCCGTCTGGTAGATTATTTTAAATCATTAGACATGTATTTTTTATTCTCTTACAGAAACGAATACTTTCGACGATATATTGATTTAAAATGTCGCGTGACGTCACTTCTGTGTACATTTTATACGTAGAAATGACGTTTTAGCTAAACTTTGATTCGTTTTATCTAAGTATTGTTTTATTATACGACAAAATAAAAAAATATGTGTCTAATATTTTTTCATTACTTACCTAACTGACGGACTAATTAGAATTTTAATTTTCATACACTGTCATCATCCCAATTGAAGTCTCTTTTTGTAATATTAAAATATACGCTTTTTACAACATGCATATGAATATGCATACGATACACATACAAACATAACAATCTAATACTAATCTCTGGAATGACTGGACCGATTTTCACGGGACTTTTATTGGCAGTTAGCTGATTTACCAAGAAGTAACATACGCTTACTTTTATTTTGTAAAATTGAAACAAAAACAAGTTATGTCCTAAAATTTATATTCTACGCGGACGAACAGCAACAGCGACGAGCAATAGCTAGTCTCAGGAATAAATCCTAAAGAATAAATATAAAAAAACCCCCAAATACAACCCCAAAAATATACAAAGAGCATTAGTATAAAATTCTCTTGTATAATGTCGGGATTCGTTACCTGTCGCATAACGCATTATGCCGCTTTTGTATTCAGTGCCAGCGCCAAACACGGCCAGCGTACAATGAGAACGAATGTACCGTCATAGGTGGCTAGTGATTAATGCGCTGGGACTATGCACCCACTTTGTGGGTACATTGACTGATTGCCACCGCGCGTTTTACAAATCGCAGCTTGTAAGAGTGTATGCTTTGAGAATTTTGTTCTTTTTGGGTAAGATAGACGAAGGTTTTGCATTTAGAGGTTGAACAAAAATGAAAATGAATCCAACTGACATTAAAAATGTAAAAATGTTTGCAAATGATGAGTTTGCTAATCTTTCACGCAAAAATTACAGAACGGTATTTAAGCGAAAGGCACAGATATAGATAGAGTCTGGAATAACATATAGGATATTATTTCATGGATACGTAAGCGTAGCCACTGTTAAAAACTAGTCAAAAACCTATATATTATTCTCATATAAGAGTTACCTATCTGTTAAACATACTGTTTAGTTGATCCTCTTCATCCTAAGACGCTAACAGCCGCAAAGGCGGTTTCCGCACCATCCAGATCAAACCATTTCACTAAAAATATTCCACCACGTCCTATCTTCCATCAAAACCAACCAAACAACAATTATGAAGTATAAACACCCTGATATGACGGACGCTATACTTGCGTTTCTCGTCACGGCGTTCTCCTAAATCGGCTCATCGTCGCCGAGCGTGTGGCGTCGATCCAAATCCGATACTCGTCATTGTCTTAAAACTTACGATATATATCGTTCAAATGTTATTTTCTTTAGTTTATCCTTAGCAATGTTTACTTTTGTGGTTTGTGGAAGGAAGGAAGGAAAAATAGATGGGTAATGGTGTTGTTATTTGAGTTATTGGGTGGTGTTGTGAATTTTTTGTCAGAAGAACAATTCTGTTTGAAATTGTTTGGTGTAATGATGATCCTTTTTATAGTCAACCATAATAACTTATCTTGTAATCTCGCCCTGTTCTTCACATTTAAGGTTCTAAGTTTTTTAATGCACCTAGAACTTTATCCTCATTATGGCTCTGGCCAGTGTCTTTTACTTAGCAGGCTTGATTTGCTTTCATATTGAAACATTCTCACTTTACTTTAACGACTCACACTTACTGTAGTTATAGTGTCGCGGAGAACCTAACGGGTAACCGGGGCTCCGGTTTGACGTGCAGGAGAAGGAACGGGGTGGTTTTTAGTCAGTAAAAGTCTTACACTCCCTTCCGCCTCACCCAGGCGGGAGCAGCAATTCAATGATTTTCCCCCCTTAAAAAAAACTGTAGTTATAGTGATATCTTATGCATCTTATCGTAATAATAGTTAACCTTTGGAGTACCGTCATTATAGACACAATTAAAGAGCAATAGGTTGCGGTCACCAGTGTCCTCGCGGTGTTTGACACTATTTGACAGTTTAAAGCATTTCTATATCTGTGATTCTGTATATCTCTAACAACAAACAAGGCCCAACCAAGACAAACCATCTTGAACTTAACATAATCATAAACTTATCCCAAAAAAAAAACCACGAAAATTCATAAAACATCAGCTTTTGTGAAACTTGGGCTAAAAAACAGGGGACATGTGCGGTCGACATGTTGTTGGCCGACAGTTTCTTGGCAAGAGAGGGTTTAATTACAATCTGGCCGACCACTCGGGACCACAAACATCCTGGACATATAGGACACTTGGCAACCGCTTGCCCAAAAAAAAAACCTAAAATAGTCCCCGTAATTGCGATGTGAATTTGTGAATGGAACGTTTGCCTTTTTAGCGGGATGAATTGGCAAGCTGGAAGCCGAATGCTAGTTTCCAAGTACGGCTTTTGTAGTCTCGTTGAAGATGAAGATGGAATTTGTGAACATTTTGAGTTAGATGTCTTACTAAGTGATATTGGTAAAGCTGGGGTTCATTGATAGATAATTGGCCAAAATTTCAGGTCTTAGAAACTTATAACATAATATAACATCACGCTTTTTATCCCCGAAGGAATAGGGGGGGGGGGGGGGAACACACAGAAGTAATATCCACTTTTCACTATTTATGTTAGGAGTCCCATGTATTAGGTGAGCCTATTTCCATATACCGGGCACATTTCCAGACTCCGTGCTACTACTGAGATTTTTTACAAACCCAGTAATACTTTACCCGACCCGCGATAAAATGGCGCTAAGTTTACGAGTGGGAGGTCGTTACGTCATAACGTGCTACAAAATGTGACACGCTGTGACGTCATACGATATTTCAAATTAATATATCGTCGAAAGTATTTAATTTTATGAGAAAGTAAAAAATACGTGTGTAAAGTATTAAATAAATATACCAGACGGATATTAAAACCAAATTTAGGAAACTACCTTATTAAATTATAAGTTTGTGTACCTAACGTCTGTACGTAATAAGTTTATCATTAATTAGTTCACATGACTTGAAATTATACCTACATATTATACTGGAATTTGTCTAATCACAACCAATATAGCCTTCTACATATAGGTACATACAATGAGATTCCCGTACATCCCAAACTCGAAACTAAGCCCATGAAACAACGTTCATTAATTCAAAATTATAAGAATCAACAACAAACCGGAGGAAGACGGAGGAGCTTTTCAAAACTGAATTATCTACCAAAATATTTCACTTCAACTGAAATACCACCTTATCTTTCAGTTACAGGGTTGAAAGTCGTATATCAAAATGAATTTTGAAATAGGATTTTCCGGGCTATAAGTCTTTGTTTCGTACATAAGGACAGACACGTAGTTGTCGTCACATGTATTCGCGACTAAATTGTAGTTTTATATGTCCATGTATCTTATTTCGTGTATCATAGCAACTTTAGTTTATTTTGTGCTAGCTTTTACTAGCGGCTATGCTCGCATTTCCATGGGACAAAAAGTAGACTGTGTTATTCCAGATCAGACTGGAGCCGCAGAAGACTAAACGGGTTGCCGGGGCTCCGGCTCAAAGAGGAAGAGGAACAGAATGGGTTTTAGTAATCAATAGTTTAATACTCACTCTCGCATCAATCAAGGCAGGAATGATTTACCCCCTCAAAAAAAAGACTGCCTGATTGGCCGAGTGGTTGCAAGTGCGACTGCCGGGCAAGGAGTCTCGGATTCGATTCCGGGCCTGGCAAAGTATTACTAAGTTTTTAAAAACAAAAATTCTCAGTAGTAGCACGGAGCCTGGAATTGTGCCCGGTATATGACAATAGGCTCACTTCCTATTACATGGGGCTCATAACATAAGTAGTGAAAAGTGGGTGTTACATTGTACATATCATGCCGTAACGTGCTCTTCTGTCTGCCCCTTTGGGGATAAAAGGCGTGATGTTATGTTAAAAGTTAAAAAAGTCCATAATGTATCCCTGTTCCAAATTTAATCCCGATCCCTTTAATAGTTTTGACAACAGACCAACCGACAAACTTTTCCATTTATAATATTAGTAAGATATTGTGTCCATGTATTCCATTTCGTGTATTATATCAACTTTAGTTTATTTTGTATGATAATGTTCTGTTCACTGGCTACTGAAGCCGCTTTCAAAGGCTGATTACGAGCGTTAATTTGGATTTTAGCTTTGATGTAGTAGACAGTTTTGGTTTTATTTAAGAGTGGGAATTGGGCTTCTGTTTTGGTAAATTCTGTGGTTCTCCATATTCAGATCACCAATTTGTTTTATAGAAAAAACGTCTCATATTCATGTAGTTTTTATGTTACTTCCATATACGGCCAAGTTAAAAATAAATCTAGAAATTGAGAGATGATTCGTTGAGCATAATGATTTTTTATGGGATAAGCCAGTAAACGAGCAGTCGGATCACCTGATAGTAAGCATTTGGCGCCGCCCATAGATCCCTGGAACAGTCTAGAGGCGTACACAAGTGCGTAACCGGCCTTTTTGGGATTAGGAATTTAAGGATTGTTGGCGATTCAGGGATTGGGGAGATTGGGGAAGGGAGAAGGGAGCTGGGCCTCCGGTAACCTCACTCACCTTTTGGGATTAAAAATTTAGGGATTGTTTTGGATTCCGGATTTGCAATCGTTATTATTCCATCGAATCATAATATGATTAAGTAATCTATATCTTCTATATTACATATAATAAAATCATAGAAAAGTCTAAACTGTACATTTAATATTTTTTAAAAAAGAATACTTGAGGCGTGATCTCAATCGTCATCGATATCAACGCCAAAAATATGGTTTTTAAAATTTTTGTCTGTTTGTCTGTATGTATGTCCGAGATGATCTCCAAAAGTACTGCATGGATTTACTTCAAATTTTGCATGAATATTACTAACAGGTCGGGTTAACATATAGGCTACATATTATCACGCTATCATCTACGAGGGAATAGCTGTGAACCACAATTCCACGCGAACGAAACCGCGGGCAACAGCTAGTAAGAAATGAAAATGGGGTGCGGTGCCAGAAGACCTCCCCGTGGTGCACCCTGGGTGCGGGCGACAGTCTCCCTAGCGGGGGTGATAGGGTTGGAGTGACTGTCGCCCGCAGCAGACTTCTGGACTGGGCGGGCGAACCCGATAGGTTCTGGAGCGGCGGCTGTGTGCGGAGGCTCATAGCCCGCGCTTCCGAGGGGCGTTTCTCCGCCCGTCTCTCTGGACATAGCAGAGAGCGTGGCGGAGAGGCAAAGGCGGTGCTCGTTGTGCACTCACCCTGCCAGCGAGCAGCATCGGGACACAAGCTGTCCCCGATTGCAGCCGTCGATATCGTAATCCGTAAGGAGATCACGGTCATGTTTTGTGACTCTGAACGGGACGAGGGTCTTGGCTTGGTCGCCCGGACCGCGAGGAAGATAACCTCTATAAAAAATTCCTCCAATACTAAGTTCTGGTGCGCGGCGAGAGTATGCATGGCTGAGGAGTAGTGTCAGTCGCGAGCGCACCCCCAGCTAGGGGACCAGTGGAACCTCTAGTTGGGAAACAAACGAACACTTACCCAGGTACAGGGGGCACTGCCTGGGTGGACCGAATATTTCCCCCATACTCGTGGGAACTGTATGGAGAATTTACAAAAACCAAAAACAAAACCACAACTGTCGGAGGAGGAGAGTGCGGGTGAGCTTGGCTCGCCTGCAGTAGCAGGAGAAGGGAGCCCAAGTGGCTCCGGGACTCGTGGTGGAGCGCTGGACTCGTCCAGCAGGCCCCACACACGGGAGTCTAGTCGAAGGGGGTCGGACTCAGAGTCCGACACAACATTGGCGGAGCGGCTGAGCGTGAGCTCGAAGGGCTCACGACGCCGCGCGACGGGGACGTTCAAACGCCCCAGGCTGGAGGAGGACAGTTTGTCCCCGTCCTCCGGCGCTCAGGAGGCGCCTCCGCCCAAGGTCCCCACGGCGGCGCGGGGTAGGGGCGGCAAGAGCAGCGGTCGCCAGAAACCGGCACCAGCTGCCTGCGCGGAGTCAGCCGAGCAGCTGGCCGCGGAGGGCAGGGCTCTCTCAAGCGCTGCCCGGTCGGAGTCCTCTGCGGCCGAGATGTCCGGCGTGGAGATGTCGGAGGGCGAGCGCGGCTCTGAGAGCGAGAGCTGCTCCGGGGGCCTCCAACAGGCCATTACGGCGGAGCTCTACAAGCTGGCGATGGGGAAATCCCAGCCGGTTAGGCTCCGCCTCCTCAGGGCGGCGGCGGCCACAATAACGGAGGCGGCCTTGGAGCAGTGTGCGGTGCCCACTGCGGGAAAGGTGCGCTCCGAGCTGGCCGAGATGCGGCGAGAGCTGGCGCGCTTGGCAGCCTCCAATGCGGCTCTGGAGGCCGAGCTGCGGACGGCCAGGGCCGAGCTCGCCGCTGCTCGCGGCAGTCGCCCCCAGCCCCCGGCGGAGGCCGACGTAGTCGGACTGCTGCGGGCGGAGTTGGCTGCCTTCCAGCGACGTTTCGACGTGCTGGAGGGCAGGCTCTTGCGCCCCCCACTCGCGGCGAGTCAGGTCGCCCCCGCGGTCCCCCGGTCGTACGCGGCCGCTGCGGCCAAGCCTTCGACCTCGGGTCAGGCTAGCCGCAGCTCCCAACCGCCGGCAAGGGCGCGACCGGCTGCCCCAGCGAGGGCCTCGGCGCCCCCGCCGGCGCAGACCCCAGCTGCGCCGACGGCGCCAGCGCCCGCAGGGCGCAAGGAGAGGAGAGGCGCTCCAGCCCGGCAGGCTGGAGTTGCGGCAGCGGTGGTGGAACCCGCCCCGCGAGCGGAGGACGGCGGCGGGTGGCAAATCGCCGGCGAGGCGAGGAGAGTCGCCAGGGAGGGCCGGAAGCGCCGCAAGAAGGCGCAGCGGCAGCGACGGCAGCAGCAGCGCAGGGAGAAACGCGCTGCTGCCTTGCTCCTCGCCCCTAAGACCGCGGCTGTAGTGATTACGCTGCAGCCCGAGGCGGTCAATAGGGGCGTCACTTACGGCGACGTCCTCGCCAAACTGTGGAACATTGGCTATGACTGGGTGCTGCGCACCGACCTCCCGAACGGCGTTAGCACAATATGCTACGCCGACGACACGCTGGTGCTAGCGCATGGGAGGTCGCACCAGGCGGCGGCCGACTTAATGGCGACAGCGGTTGCGACAGTCGTTGAAAGAATCCGGCAGTTGGGACTCGAGGTGGCGCTCCACAAGTCCGAGGCCATGTGTTTTCATGGCCGCGGGAACGCGCCACCTCCGGGTGGGTCCCAAATAACGGCGGGAGGGGTTACCATCGGCGTCGAGACGGCGATGAAGTACCTAGGACTCATCCTCGACAGTCGGTGGAACTTCATAGAGCATTTCCGACGTTTGGCTCCAAAGTTGGAGAGGACGGGGGCTGCGTTCAAACGCATCCTCCCCAACCTCGGGGGGCCAAACGCCTCCTGCCGGAGGTTATACGCCGGGGTCGTGCGGTCCATGGCCCTCTACGGCGCCCCTGTTTGGGCGCCGAACTTGTTGCGGCGTCCTGCTCGGACGCTGCTCAAGTCACAGAGGGTCATGGCGATCCGAATGATCCGCGGATACCGCACGATCGCTGGGGAGTCGGCGAACCTCCTTGCCGGATTACCGCCGTGGGATCTGGAGGCGAAGGTGCTCGCGCGCGTGTATAACATGCGCGCGGAGGCACGTCGCCGGGGCGAAACTCCGCTGCCGCGCCAGATAAGTGCGTGGCGGGATGAGCTCCGGCGCGATCTCATGGCGGAATGGCAGCAACGACTGTCGCAACCGAGGGCTGGGCCCGCTGCCATTGCAGCGGTAAGTCCCCTCTTTGAGGAGTGGCTTGAGAGACGCTACGGCGTCCTCACCTACCGCCTGACGCAGGTCCTCACCGGACATGGAAGTTTCGGGAGGTACCTGTGTCTGATGGGGCGGGAGGAAACGCCCGGGTGTCATCACTGCGAGGACCGCCCTGAGGACACGGTGGAACACACCGTAGCGGAATGCCCTGCGTGGGCTGAGCACCGCCGTGCCCTCAGGGAAGTGATCGGCGATGGCGACCTCTCGCGTCCGGGCCTAGTGCAGGCCATGATGCGGAGCGAGGGGGACTGGGATGCCGTCTCCTCCTTTTGCGAAGCAGTCATGCTAGCTAAGGAGGAGGCGGGACGCGTGAGGCAGCGAAGCGCTGCCTCCTCGCGACCCAGCCATCGCGAAGGACACACCGGGCGTCGGGGATCGCGGGACGATCTCCGGCCACCGTAAGCGCGGGCCTGCGGACGGCGAGCATGGGTGGCTCCCCGTCCGACCAGAAACAGACCCGAGCGTACGGCGCGTCGCGTTCCGCGCGCGCCTCAAAGAGCCATCAGACCACCACAGATGGGGCCCAATAGGGCCGATGCCGATTCGGAGTCGCGGAGAACCTAACGGGTAACCGGGGCTCCGGCTCGACGTGCAGGAGAAGGAACGGGGTGGTTTTTAGTCAGTAAGAGTCTGACACTCCCTTCCGCCTCACCCAGGCGGGAGCAGTCATTCGATGATTTTCCCCCCTTAAAAAAAAAAAAAAAAAAAGTAAGAAATGAAAATACACAACCGTATACTATAAAATATATTGTTTCCGCAAACAGCTAGTCAAATTGAGTAATAGGGTTCAAGAATCGAATTGGATTTGAAAACATTATTCATTTCTCTACATAAAATAACTAACCATCTCACACCTAACATTTTATCTTTAAAAGATTGTAAGATAAGTGTGTCCTAACCCGACACCATAACCTAGGAATTGAATTGGATAACTAAATGCATTCTGGGAGAAGAGCAAAAGGCGTTGCTGGTATCAGTCGGTGCACTCAACATGCAAAGTATGCGTCGCTTTCTCAAGGCACTGCTAGTGATGTGACGCGGATGGTTAAAAGACGGGAGTATCTTACGACTCTAGTTAATATATATATTATGTAGTAGTAAGGAAAAATAGGCAATTGTTTGAAAAACGAAGCGATAGACACAATTTTAATACTAGAGGCAAAAATAAGTTAGCTATACCGCAATTCAGACTGTCCAAAGTACGTGTCTTTGCATTCTTCTTACATATCTGTACAGTATTGAAATATGTATCAGAGACATTGTAGAACATACTTTGTTTTTTAAAAAGAGTAACGAATGGAGTTTCTTGCTCGTTCTTCTCCATTCGAATCTACATTTTGGAATGAGCACCTAGCTTCACCTAGTTTCACTGACGGACTGACTGACAGACTATTATTTATTTTGTATTTGTTGACGTTTCAAAAGTGCCAAACTATGGTTTAATTGAAATAAATGCTTTGACTTTGACTTATATACCAAAGAGATTAATGTGGGTTAGGAAATAATACTGCCTTGGTGCTTATTTGGCCGCAAGGAGGACCTAGGGCTTCAGGGTCTGGCAAAGTATAATTTGGGTTTTTCGAATTTTCGAAGATAGTAATAGCATAGAGTTTGGATTTTTTTATGGAATAGGAGGCAAATGAGCAGACGGATCACCTGATGGTAAGCGATCAGCGCCGCCCATGGACAACACCAGAGGAGTCACAGGTGCGTTGCCGGTCTTTTAAAACAGAATACGTTCTTTTCTTGACGGTTTGAAGGTCGTATCGGCTCGGAAATATCGCCGACGACAGATCATTCCACAGTTTTGCTGTGCGAAGCAGAATGCATTGTGAAAAGTGCACAGTTGTGGCCTGCCAACCATCTATAAGGTGGGGATGCATATGCTCGATGGCGAAATTGTTCCCAGTGTGACAATAGGCTCACTCTGTTTCATATGTGTCTTAACTTTAACTGGTGAAGATTGAGTGTTACCTTGTGTTATGTCCACCTCAGCCAGCTCCGTCAGAAACGAAAATTTTATATAATTATGTATGCTTAATATAATTAAATATTGCTCCAAATATTGTTCCTATCAAACTATCTGCCTAACTATTTATAACTAAATACATCAAAGTGTGGGAGAGCCATGCTTCGGCACGAATGAGCCGACTCGACCGGAGTGATACCACAACCTCACAGAAAATCGACGTGAAGCAACGCTTGCGTTGTGTTTCGTCGTGTGAGTGAGGATACCGGAGGCCCAATTACCCTTCCCTCCCTAATCTCCCCAATTCCTGAATCCCCGACGATCCTCAAACTCCTAATCCCCAAAAGGTCGGTAACGCACTCCTCTGGTGTTCCAAGTGTCTATGAGCGACGCCGATTGCTTACCATCAGGTGATCCGTCTGCTCGTTTACAGACTTATGGTATAAAAAAAATCTGCCTAACCAACACAGATCACATCCCATCCCTACCTCCCCCAACATATTAGGGATCGTTCGCTACAGACGCAACACTACTCTAGATTTTTCCGCACCGCCTTGTGTTTGTGCAACTTAAACTGATTTACAAGTAAATTGAAACATTACGACTTGTAAATTTTTCCACGTTCCACTCTATATGTAAGTTGGGAAAGCAATTTACTTTTGAGACGGTTTTCGAAATGAATTTCCAGTGACTATGTGTTGGAAAAGGAACATTTTAACCGACTTCAAAAAAGAGGTGCTAAGCTTAACCTGTAGTATGTATGTATGTTTGTATGCTATCTCGCGATTAGCTGCAACGATTCTGATGCGGTTTTCAGAAAAGTGTTTGTTACATTTAGGAGAAGGCATTAGTATTTATTTTTTAAAAATGACGCCCTACACTAGTATTTTGTCGCGGAGAACCTAATGGGTTACCGGGGCTCCGGCTCGACGTGCAGGAGAAGGAACGGGGTGGTTTTTAGTCAGTAAGAGTCTGACACTCCCTCCCGCTTCACCCAGGCGGGAGCAGTCATTCGATGATTTTCCCCACGTAAAAAAACCACTAGAATTTTCGCCTGTACCGTGGGTGCGTTTACAAACATACAAGTTCACATACACATCACACATGGGTGTATACCTACCCATACCCGAAACAACAATTTATGGATCACACAGAATTTGGCAGTTGCACTAGTTGCCAACCGACGCGACAAATTAACCGACTTTACAAAAAGACTGATCCCGCCTAGGCGAGGCGGGAAGGAGTGTCAGACTCTTACTGACTAAAAACCACCCCGTTCCTACTCCTGCACTTCGAGTCGGAGCTCCGGTAGGTTAGGGATGGGCCACGATAGCGGAGGATTTACCCTCAAAAGTTTTCTGTCGGCAGTCAAAGGCTTAAACCTCCGGGCTACCACGACGAATATATAATAGGTAATAGGTATAAGTAGGATTATTATAATTTGCATGCAATATTCCTTTTTTTCTTTTCAAAGTTTTTTCAATCATCAGATTGAATCCCACAACTTCTTTATACCACTACTTTATTGAGTAGATTGTACACAATCTATCAACGTAGCAGTTAAAATCCTTTCGAACGGCACGCGTTACATTGTCGGTTTACTACCAGTGGTCGCCTGAGTGCGGCTAAGTGTTGCGTTAATGTATTATGTTGGTAGATAAACTTACTTTGTATATTCAACATTACGATGTCTTTGGTATAAGGGCGGGAATGTACTGGTATTAACTTCGAGTATATTTTTTATATTAGTTGTTAAGTCAAATTAAGTCAACCATTTTTGTGTAGAGGCTTTGCAAATGTCTGTGCGGTGGTTGGGCAACTGGCTTCCGCTCAACGTGTCACAGGATCGATTCCCGCACGGAACAATTCTTTGTGTGATCACACATGACACAGATTGTAGATCCGGGTCTGGGTGTATGTGAACTTGTATGTTTGTAAACGCACCCACGACACAGGAGAGAACACCAGGGCGGCCCAACGTTTAAAAAAAAATAAATAGATATATTGCAATGTACAAAACTGAAATACGAGCAGTTGTGCTTAGACTCTCCGATAGGTATAGTCTCCTGTGTTAGACGTTAACTCACGGGCAAAGATAAACCAAACACTTGAGGCTTCATAGTTCCATACTAAAACAAATTTTAATATTAGAAACTGTATAAAACTCTTCATATGTTCCTTCTCCGAAACAAAATTAAGAGAAAAAACTCTCATCATTCTTCACGTGTCACATCACTACATCACTACATCACTAAAGTGTAATACAAAATGTTTAACCGAGTTTGTCATAAAACGGTATCACGCTTGAGTCTGGACAAAGCGACGCGATAAACATGCACCTTACAGCTTACACTACTGGCGTCGTAATGATACATAGTATGTGCTTCAAGAAAATTATCTTAAGCAATGTAAGTTATATGGCTTAAGAAACTACATGGATAATGTCTTGAAATACAGAGTCTTTGTTTTTTTTAAGGTGGAAAAAGCATCTAATGACTGCTCCCGCCTGGGTGAGGCGGGAGAGAGTGTCAGACTCTTACTGACTAAAAACCACCCCGTTCCTTCTCCTGCACGTCGAGCCGGAGCCCCGGTTACCCGTTAGGTTCTCCGCGACTCCGAATCGGCATTGGTGGTCTGATGGCTCTTTGAGGCGCGCGCGGAACGCAACGCGCCGTACGCTCAAATAAAGAGGCTTAGATGCATTTGAATGAAAGATTGACATGATTTGATTGAGATTTATTGTAGGCAGGCAAACCTAGCTAACCTTTTGTTTTTGATGACGGTGGAAACCTTCAAAAGGAGTCTAGCTTTTTGAGGAGAAAGTACTAGGAAGTGTGGGATTTTCACCTCACTAAAACCACCTCGGTGGCCACCCTCAACACCTGTAATCGGGTCTTCTAAAAGAGACCTGCTCCGGAGCTCCCACGGTGCAACGACTGTTACAGCACATCCCTAAGGAAGCAATCCCATACTACTCCCACAAGGTCAGCAACTCACTAGTAACCCCTCTGGTGTTGATGCTGTCCATGGAGGCTCGTATATCGCCTTGTAATCTGGCTGGACGTGTACCTCCACACCATAAATAATGACATAAGTATTTATAATGATCATTATTAGAAGTGCATCTTTACTAATATTATAAATCGGAAAGTGACTTTGTTTGTTTGTTTGTTTGTTCTGACTTCACGCCGTAACTACTAAACCGATTGCATTGAATTTTTAGCAGACGTAAAGTTAGAAGTCTAGATTAAATAATAGGGTACTTTTTATCCCGGAAAAATTTGATATTCCCGATGGAAAACAAAAGTATTGGTATAGATGGCGCTGTATGTATTGGTATATGTCACATAGGCTACTTTTTATCCTTTTGTGACGCGAGCGAAGCCGCGGGTAAAAGCTAGTAATAAAATAAACCTGCGTAAACTTACAATCTAAGGTTCCCCTCAGCAAAAATATTCCATGATACAAAACTTCATTCATCGAAACCTTCTTTCATAATATCAGTACCACAAAACAATGGTTGGAAGTTACCTGCCAACTTTGTTATGAGCCTACAGGGAACATTGCAGAGATATTGACAGTTTCTTGGCGCGCCTCGATTTAATTACAGACCACTTTTTACCGGCCGCGCCGTGGTTCGAACTAGAGCCAAACTTTTGAGTGTATAGGGACGACTATTGTGTAAAAAAACGCTGTGTTGAACTAATTACTTACCTCTATAATGCATGTAATTTCCATTACTTGTTCTATTAAAGAGAATATATATCTGCTTTAAACTCTTGTAGACACAGACTACGACTTGTGTTTATCATTTTTTTTAACCTTTTGTCAACAAAATGGGAGAACCAAAATCAACTGTTCTTAATTACTTCAAATTAATAAGTCAGTTATAAAATTCTCAGTGAAAATTCATCTTTCTTTCAGTCTTTAGCTTCCCGAGCGTAAGTCGCGTCGCGTTCCGCGCGCGGCTCACGTCTGATAGGGCCCACCTAATAGGAGTGATGTCGATACGGAGCCGCGGAAAGCGTAACATGTTACCGGGGTCTGGCACGAAGTGCAAAAGTAGGAACGGGGTGGTTATTAGTCAGTAAGATTCTGACACTCTCTCCGTCCTCACCCAGGCGGCAAAAGTAATTTGATGATTTTCCCCCCTTAAAAAAGTCTTCAGCTTCTTATTGTTAACATGTTTGTCTATATTTAAAGATATACTGTTTCTATTTGAGATTTCTAGTGACAGATGCTAAAAGCGATAACAGCGCCATCACCGTCCAAAATGAGCTCCCGTATATCAACAAACTTTCCTGGCACAACCAAATCGGAATCGCGAATGTTTTCATGCAACGTAATTTATACACCCATTGTCTCTGTTGTCGAACCAGTTGTGCAACTGTTGCTGGGTAAAATGATTCTTTATTGGCAGCCTTTGCATGATAACCACTTAGCTGTTCAAAATGGAGGAATATTTATATTTTATGAAAGAATCAGCTTGCCTTTTAGTGCATTATTCACAATTACAATGGGGATGATGACAGGGCATGAAAATTAAAAATATAATTAGTCCGTCAGTTAGGTAATTAAAAAATATAAGACGTTTTTTTTTATTTTGTCGTATAATAAAACAATACTTAGATAAAACGAATCAAAGTTTAGGAGTGGGGGCTAAAACGTCATTTCTTAGTATAAAATGTACTGAGAAGTGACGTCACGCGACATTTCAAATAATATATCTTCGAAACTATTCGTTTCCGTAAGAAAATAAAAAATACGTGTCTAATGTTTTTAAATAATCTACCAGACGGACATTAAAATAAAAATTAGTCGTCTACCCTATTGAAGTTGCATATAGCACAACTTTAGATTCACTGACGAATACAAAAATATGTGCGTTATTGCTCTACTAGCTTTTACCCGCGGCTTCGCTCGCGTCACAAAAGGATAAAAAGCAGCCTATGTGACATATACCAATACATACAGCGCCATCTATACCAATACTATTGTTTTCCATCGGGAATATCAAATTTTTCCGGGATAAAAAGTACCCTATTATTTAATCCGGACTTCTAATTTTACGTCTGCAAAAATTCAAAGCAATCGGTTTAGTAGTTACGGCGTGAAGTCGGAACAAACAAACAAACAAACAAACTCGCTTTCTGATTTATTATATTAGTAAGGATATGACCCTCATGGACTCGAGTTTCTATTCTCTATCTTACTGTCAATAAGGTAGCTAATGATAAATCATATGATAAAATGTAGTGCCTAAAGGCACTACAAGCAAAACTAGCCCTAATCAACTTCCTAAACACATTAATAGCTGATGTCCCTTCGGTCTCATTATCCCGTAGCGATAAATAGTTGGTCTCGTGCAATCGGTACTCGTTCAGTCACCGATGTAGATGGTTACGGGGATTAATCGCTTGTCTGGTTGCAGTAATGGTTGCAGCAACCAACGACTGATGTGTTGCAACGTCCGGATAAATACTGGTTGTGTTAGATAAGCGCCGGATTAGCTGTTTAATGTTCATCGTGTCGCCATTTGTATTATTAGTGGCCGGTTTGCTTTGGTTTTGTATTGGTTAGTTCGGTGGGCTTTTGAACGTATTTTTAGTAGGTTTTTTAATTAACTTCAAAAAAAGAGGATCTCAGTTTGACCTGTAGTTTGTTTGTATGTATGTTTGTTTGTATGTATGTTTGTATGTTTGTGCGCAATGGGGTAGTTTCCAGGGTATCAAAATTAAAAATCTAATTAGTCCGTCAGTTAATGAAAAAATATTAGACACGTATTTTTTTATTTTCTCGTATTAAGTTGCAATACTTAGATAAAATGGCGCTAAGTTTAGGAGTGGGAGGTCGTTACGTCATAACGTGCTACAAAATATGACGCGCTGTGACGTCACATGATATTTTAAATTAATATATCGTTGAAAGTATTTAATTTTGTGAGAAAAGAAAAAATACGTGTGTAAAGTATTTTATTTTATTTTTTTATTTTATAAAGTTTAAATTAATGTACCAGACGGACATTAAAATCAAATTTAGGAAACTACCCTATTATCTCGAGATTGATTAAACCGATATTGATACGGTATTCAAAAAGTGTTTGTTACTCTTAGGAGAAGGTTTTAGTATATTAATTAATCGAATTCAAATAAGGAAGGAGTAGAAGTCGGTTATTTTTAAACGTAGTTTATGGAAGAATTATTTCGGTCTTAATTTATACGGATACGGATTACTCCCGTGAATATACTGAGAAAAACTAGTAGAGATTTTCTCAGTATATTCACACGAGTAACCTGCGATTTTCAATTAATTTAGTATGTCTCACGATAGTTATTATGTTCTAAATTTGTTTATGATAGTCCAAATGAGCCCTGTTTGTTTTTGGATTGGGTTTTTAAAGCTAAATATCACTTCTTTAAGGGTTCACCCACTTCTAATTGCAATTAGATTTTTTATAAGAAAAGTCTTAGAAGTCTATACATATTTTTTTTATATATTTGATGGGCCGACGTTTGACCACTACCTCGCCTGGTGGTAAGCGATGATACGGTCTACGATGGAGCACGTCGTTCCATAAGCAACTTATTCACTCGGGCTTTGAATACATCCAGGTATACTCTTCAGACAATACAAAGCCTGGCAAAGAAGTCCACTACTTAGCAGTATGCATAAGAAAAAAAAAATCAAATACATCGTTACGATACATGGATCAGTTTATTAAGATTGATATAATAATTTCAAAGCTTTCAAGCACATCGACAGTGTTGCTTTTGCTGTCGTAAAACAATATCTATGCATTATAATGACTACTCGCTTGCAACATAGCATGTTTACGACATTAAGTGAGTCTATAGGTACTTTGTATGTAGTTATAATTTTTATTACTTACCTGAGTGAAGGGATCCTTTATATTTTTGACGTTTATTTTTTTAATTGCTATGTTTTCTTACTTGCGTTTGATGAGGAACATTTTTTATTTTTGTTGTTCAGTTATCATTATTGATGAGCTAAATAAGTTTCGGTTTTCATGACCGGGTCGGCATACCCTTATTAGACCGAGTGTGAGTGTGATCGATTCTCGAGTCGGTGATAGAATTAATAGATTTTTCGATTACGAACTATCGCAATGAAAACAAGAAGACGTAAGAAGCACGTAATGGAGTCCAGTTTGTAAAGAATCATAATAGAGCCTGATATTTCGTTGTATCCTTTATATTACTTTCATAAGTATATCTGTAGAAATGTGGGTACTAAATCATCATCAACAGCCCACAAGTGCCCACTGCTGAGCAAAGCCTCTTGTCACACGGAGTAGGTTTGAGCATTATTCACCACGCTTGCTCAATGCGGGTTGGCAATTTAAAATTTATAATTAGAAATTATAAGCCCAGGTTTCCTCGCGATGTTTTCCTTCACCGTTTGTCATTGATGTCTAAATAATCTTAGAAAGTACATATAACTCGGAAAAAGTCACATTGGTACTTGCCGTTGGTAGGTTTCTTCTTAAATCTTCGGGCCACCACGACATTCTAGTGGTACTAATTGTCGCGGAGAACCTAACGGGTAACCGGGGCTCCGGCTCGACGTGCAGGAGAAGGAACGGGGTGGTTTTTAGTCAGTAAGAGTCTGACACTCCCTTCCGCCTCACCCAGGCGGGAGCAGTCATTCGATGATTTCCCCCCCTAAAAAAAAAAAAGTGGTACTAATTATCACAACATTATCACGATACTAAATATCACTCTCTGTCATCGAAGAACGTCGCGGGCAACCTAGTTGTTGCCCGCGACTTCGTCCGTTTAGAATATGACTCCTGTTTTATCCCATGGCAACATTTAATCGGGATAAAAAGTAAGCCCATACTGTGCCTGTATACCAAATTTCCTTTCAGCGTGTTTGACGGACAATCATCCAAAACGAAGAAACTTTCATATTTATAATATTAGTGTGATATTTATATTCCGCCACATAGGTAAGTACAAAACCCCTTTTACTCCACGATAAATAAAACTCAGGCAACTTTGTTTTTCGTTTAATAAAAACACGTAGGGATTCTTAATTGCCAAGAGCGGCCATATTTATCGGGCTCACCTTATTATCCAGTGTAAGTATCTTTTTGAAAAAAAACTCATAAAAATGCGAGTGTTGCCTTCTCTTATAAATATTTTTAACGACTATATTTAATTAAAGTTTTCTCAGATATCTCTACGTGATAGTCATTGCTAATGAGAAATTGTTTTTTTCTTTGGAAGAAAATTTTTGTGTTTTATTGTAAAGGGGTGGTGCTTTATAATTTTACTTTTTGGTGAATTCAGACTGCCTCGTTGGCCGTGTGAATGTGACTGCAGGGCAAGGAGTCTTGGGTTTCATTCCCGGGTCGAGCAAAGTACATATAACTAGGTTTTTTAAAAAATCTCAGAAGTAGCACGGAGTCTGGAATTGTGTCCGGTATATGGCAATAGGCTCACTCCCTAGTATAAGAGACTCAACAAAAATAGTGAAAAGTGGGTGTTACATTAATTGTACAGTGGCATATTATGCACCTCGGCGTACTCCTTCGGGGATAAGACTTAACGCATAAGTAATTTATTTATGTTTATAAAACTATTCACCAAAAACGAGGTGAGGTACCTATCTAGTTAGAAAAGAAACATTAAAATAATTTAGTTTCATGTTTTGTATTGCATTAGATTCATGATTTAATTTTTTACACGCGCAAAAAGAGACGTTTCTTCATAGAATTTAATGTATCTGTTATAATCTGCGACTACAAGACTAATCTATGGCTTCCAAAATTTTCTTTTAAAAATCTATCTACCATTAGTTTTCAGTTACCTACTAGATTATAATTATAATATATCGTAGTCGTTTTATATAATACGACTAAAACCTATTGAAATAATAGATTTTGAATACCTAATGAGACACAAGCATTAACTTAAGTCGCGTAACTCTCAACTACAAACTAGACAGACTGATAGACATACTTATGTTAGTTGGTACTTAGCAACTGTGTAATTATGGCACAATGTGCAACGTGGAACTTCAGTTAACTGTCGTTAAGTAATTCCGCTGCGCCTACCTGTCCCAGCTGGCAGCGTGAAGCCGTACACTGCATTGTAGGTAGTCTTGTTTGGTACATCATTGTAACACAAAATATTGATATTTCGTTTTAATGATAATGGACACGAGAGAGGTTAACTAAAAATCGCGGGTTATTCACGAGAATATACTGAGAAAAGCTCGACTAGTTTCGAACCACAGAGGGGTTCTTCCTTATGAGCAGCGTGCGCGGTCGCGGCGATGTCGCGCAGCGTAATGGTGGTCCAGTAGGCTACTTTCTTTTCTGTCTTTTCTCAATATATTCACATGAGTAACCCGCGATTTTAGTTAATAACATTTCTATAAGTGTGAAAATGAAAATATACCAAATTTACACACGATATTCTTTCGATATCCCACGTTAGTCGTCGTAGGTATTCATTTTAACATAGTCTCGGACAGTTTAAGAATTCGTGCCAAGATCCATGTATTCGGGACCTTTCAGGTAGGGATTGCATTTGGCCGCTGATCAAAGTTTTGAACGCTATTTCCTTTCGCAGTTTTGTAGCCTTTAATGCATCGATTCAGCTACTTTTGTTAGTAAATTGTGAGGAATTTGCGGTTAAGATGTCTGGTCTGGGACGTTTTGGAAAAGGTATTTTGTGAATGTTTTTAGTTTAAATTGTATTAAATTATTAACAGTGCGTAATAGTATTTTTTTTTGTTTTTTGAGGAGGGAATATCATCTAATCCCGCCCGGATGAGGCGAAAGGGAGTGTCAGACTCTTACTGAATAAAAACCACCCCATTCCTACTCCTGCATTTCGAGCCGGAGCTCCGGCAACCCGTTAAGCCCTCCGCGGTTCTGTATCGGCATCAGCCCTATTGGGCCCCATCTGTGGTGGTCTAATTAATGGCTGATCCGTAATAGTCTACTGCTAGTAACGAGCCATACCCACACAAGAAACCCAGACCCGAAACACCAATTTGTGGATCATACAAAGGGTTGTGTGTGTGGGAATCGAAACCGCGATACGTTGTGCGGCAGGTGGTTGCACAGCTACCGCACCTACCATGCAGTCTTGCTTTGCAAGTGGGGTGGAGATCGCAGTTAAAATAATATAGGTTTTTCAGAGAGGTACTGCTCAGTTAAATCAGTTGAACAGTATCACCTCAGTCGGCTCTAATAGGGTCTTATGGGATCTTCTACTGTGCTGTCACTACAAGGCTAGGTTACATCTAAGTCTACGACTTTCGTTGGAATTACAATTCTATCTAATCCCTTTCTAGAAACAAAACTGTGATGTTATACCTATGTATAACATCATTTTATCCCGGAAGGCGGTAGGCAGACGTGCGCATTACAGCACTAAATGCCACTGTACAATGTAACACCCACTTTTCACTATTTATGTTATGAGTCCCATGTAATAGGGGGTGAGCCTATTGCCAAATACCGGGCACAATTCCAGACCCCGTGCTAATAGTGAGATTTTTTTTAAAGCCGGTAATATAATTATTTATACACCACTGACAAATAGTGAAGGAAAACATCGTGAGGAAATCTGGGCTTTATAATTTCTAATTACAAGTTTGAAATCACCAACCCGCATTGAGCAAGTGTGGCGATTGATACCCAAACCTTCTCCGTGTGAGAAGAGGATTTGTTCAGCAGTGGGCACTTATAGGCTGTTGATGTATGTAGATATGTATGTATGTATCCTCAAAATGAAAGTATCATAACATTACGAAGGTAAATAAGAGTAATAACTCACTCAATTATACAGGGTGAGTTAAACTAGTAATTCTCTTAGAAGTGTACCATGATAAATTAGGGGACGGGTTAATAAAGGACGGTGACTTCCCACGAGTATCATAAGCCGTACAAGAAGATTATGGGAAACACTGTTTGAGGTAAAATGGAAAGTTTAAATAGGTGGAGAAATAGTGAGGTATTTTATATGCTTCCTATTTAACTCGTCGAGTACCGTATTTATTGACACAATTAAAGAACAATAGGTTGCGGTCACCGGTGACCGCTTTGACCGCTTTGACAGTTTAATGCGTACTACGTCTGTTTAATACTTTTTTTAAAACCTCGTTTCCCCTCACTAGGATTTTCTCCTGTGTCATGTCATTGCAAACATACAATTTCACACACTTAGACTCGAAACAACAATCTGTGGATCACACGAAGAGTTGTTCCATGCGGGAATGGAACCTGTGATACGTAGCGCGGCAGCCAATTGCCCAGCCATCGCGCCAACCGTTCAGTCAAATTTCTTAAAGGCTTGGTACAGGTGTACATTATTATGCCGTCCTCTTTTCACAAGTTATGCTAAGAATCCTATGTATAAACGGTAAGGATATTATTATACATTTGACGCGATTCCGGATTCTATGCTTCTACTAAGAACTGTTCAAAAAACCCAATAATTTACGAAAACGGAACCATGAAGCTTCTCTTTAGAGCGAGAATTTGGTTTAGCAGCAGATGTATTTTTTTAATTAAGCAATTAATGAAGTAGAAATATATGATTAACCTATTTATCCCAATACCTCAAACACCAACACACCTCACATAAAAAACTCCATGAAAAATAATACCAACATCATCATCAAAGCTAGTCCATTTTACGACCCTATTTACCTGCCTACACCCAAATAGATAACGTTTACAAATAAAACCTGTGCCTCACAAGTAACAGACTGATTCCCATCAAAATCACCCGTACGTAGAATTGTAAGGTTGATATAAAACGATTTTACTGACAAAGTTATTAACACTGTTATTGGTTGTAAAAAGCTACTTGCGAGCCGACAACAGCCCCCTTATTTTACAACGCCTTACTTATATGTGTAGTGTGCAGGGAAATGAGAAGGTTCATTTTGTGTGAGACGTGTAATCATGGCAAAGTAAATGTGTAAAAAAGTAAACAGAAACAACATTTAAAGCCTTTAACTGATGGTAAGCGATCAGCGCCGTCCATGGACGCACACAACGCCAGAGGCGTCACAGGTACATTGCCGGCCTTTTAAAAAGGAATAACGCTCTTTTCCTGAAGGTTTGAAGGTCGTATCGGTTTGGAAATACCGCCGACGACACATCATTCCACAGTTTTGCTGTGCGAGGCAGAAAGCTACATGAGAAGCGCACAGTTGTGGCCGGCCAACCATCAAAATTAATGTGAATTTAAACCACCAAATTTATTTGAATTTAATACATTTATTATATTGTATTGTATTAAACAAACACAACAAAAAGCTCACACTTAATTTACTAAGAGTAACTTAACTAGTTATAAGAGTGGACCTTCTGAGTTACCTGTACTTTGTATATTTGTGCTATCTAAGCTAATAAAATTGTTTGTTCCCCGTATACAGTTTGCGAATTACCAAATTTATGTCGAAGACATGTTCCGCTTCAAGTAATTCGAAGCGGAGTGAGGTCAATTTACAGTCCCGAATTACGCAAGGGAAATGTCCAATAAAAATTATACCTGGAATAAAATAAAACTCCCAACTGTCATGGCGGCGAAGGTATGTGCGTAATGTTGCTGTAAAAATAAAATATAAATTAGTGTTTAACAGATAAATAGAATTGGACTTTATTTGTAGCATCGTTAGGTTTAGTTTTCAATAATTATTTCAATGATTTTTATTTTATTATTATTTTGGCCTTATTTTGGTTATCAATAGGAATTTTTATTTTTTGTAGCCCAAACTGGGGGGTTTATTTATTCACTTACAATACGTGCATCTATTACGATACAAAAGAACTTAACTTCATAGTCATATAACTATTAAGCAGGTGGGATATTGTTAGCTAATCAAAGAAAATTCTAAAATTAGGTATTACTTTTCTGTAATAATAAGGTTCCACGTTGTGCTGCCATGTTTTTTGTGGTAACGAACTTAATTTAAACATAACATCACGCCTTTTATCCCCGAAGGTGAAGGCAGAGGTGCACATTCTTAATACCACTGTACAATGTAACACCCATTTTTCACTATTTATGTTATGAGTCCCATGTAATAGGGGGTGAGCCTATTGCACTATACCGGGTACAATTCCAGACACCGTTCTACTGAGATTTTATTTAAAAAATCCAGTAATTTTTAACCCGACCGGGGAATCGAACCCGAGACCCCTTGCCTGGCACTTGCGACCTCTCGGCCATCGAGGCAATCCCTTTGTAGTAAGTACAGATAATTTAGTATCTCATATTTTTACGTGTTCACTTGTTTCACTTCACTTGTTTCACCCCAATACTGAACTGAACTTTCGCGACCACATTCCTAAACATGCCATGGACTGGAATCGCCAGGGAAAGAGGAATCGTGGCCGTCCTTGGCAAGCCTGGCGGCGTACTATGGTGGCTGGAGCGGCAGGCATCGGAATGACGTGGAATGAGGTGAAGCGTGAAGGTCAAGACCGATCGAGATGGAGGACCTCTTTGGACGCCCTCTGCCCCGTCTAGGAGACATAGGTACTTATGTCAAGTAAGTCAATACTGAAATTTGACTGCACGGTTGGCGCGGTGGTTGGGCAACTGACTGCCGCGCAACGTGTCGCGGGTTCGATTCCCGCACGGAACAACTCTTTGTGTGATCCACAGATTATTGTTCCGGGTCTGGGTGTCATGTGTATGTGAACTTGTATGTTTGTAAACACACCCACGACACAGGAGAAAATCCGAGAGTGGGGAAACGTTTTATTAAAAAAAAAAACTTAGAACATTAGTATTACTAGTTTTTCTAGCGTGAAAAAAATACAGTAAATTTGGACCTCACGTGTCAGCGTATACGTAAGCGATATAATTTTATTTGACCCGCCATGAGAATCAAGGTTCCATAATGTAAGTTATGTTCGGTCTGGGGTCGTCCACAATTGACGGTAGGGGCAAAAATATGGATATTGACCATGGGTTATAAGGAACAGTAATTTATGATAAAGGAAGAGTTTCTGGAAGGCTAAATGTTAAATACGATATCTTCTATTTAACACTTTCAGCAATATTCTTCGGGGAAGTGTATCATTATGTACGTATGTACATGTATGTGATTCACAAACAAAATTATTGATCAGAATCCTAAAATCGGTGTGATATGTTTTTTATGAAACGGGAGGCAAACGAGCAGACGGTTCACCTGGTGGTAAGCGATTAGCGCCGGCCATGGACACCAGCAACACCAGAGGAGTCATAAGTGCGTGGTTCTAAACGCGCTTAAGACATAAAAACATCCACAGTATTCTCAAGATCTTATAATTTTCAGAAAGTCTTGTTATAATAGGGTAGATGCCTAATTTTTATTTTAATGTCCGTCTGGTAGATTATTTTAAATCATTACACACGTATTTTTCATTTTCTTACAGAAACGAATACTTTCGACGATATATTGATTTGAAATATCGCGTGACGTCACTTCTATGTACATTTTATACGTAGAAATGATGTTTCAGCCCCCACTCGTAAACTATGATTCGTTTTATCTCAGTATTGTTTTGTTATACGACAAAATAAAAAAATACGTGTCTAATATTTTTTCATTACCTAACTTACGGACTAATTAGATTTTTAATTTACATACCCTGTCATCATCCCAATTTTCAAGTCCTCAAAGCCTCAAGTCATGTACAAATTTTACAATATTTTTTCATCGTGGAGTATCGAAGAGCTATAAATATTTCTCGGTTAGCATGTGGACTTTGACGTTTTACGAGTGGACGATAAAAGAGGTTTTAATCGATTACCTTCTCAGCAATATATAGCTTTAGGAATACTGGCTGATAAGAATTTATAGGTTCTCTTAAATAGAGGAGATTGGATGAATTGATCCTGGTAATAATAGAATGGTCTGGAATAGGCTGGAATGGAGTCCTGTGCTTTGCGTACCAACTAAGGTGTAATATAAAATTCTCAGATTTCAAAACGAAAGCGTTAAACACAAGCCTAACTACATTAGTCAACAAATCGCGTAGATACATAGAGAGCACAAAAAAAACATTGTTTTTATGTGAAGCTGGTAAACGAGCAGATGGATCACCTAATGGTAAGCAATCCGCGCTGCCCATGGACACCTGAAACACCTGCTTTTTGGGAATTAGAAATTTGATGATTATGGGCGATTCGAAGATTGGGGCCGACTGGGAGGGGGGTAATTGGGCCTCCGTTAATCTCACCGACACGACGAAACCCAACACAAGCGTTGTTTCACGTTAATTTTCTGTGAGGCCGTGGTATCACTCTGGTCGAGCCGGCCCTTGACACTTGAAATTACATAACTTCATATTACTAAACATCAAACCAACACAAAACAAAAGCATTTCACCCCAACACATGCAACACAACTTTCCCAATAAATAACGTAAGGCGATGAAATACAACACTTTTACAGAATGCCCAGTAATTCACGTGTGCTTTGGAAATATTTTACAGTTCAATGGCTATATTATGATATAGTGAGACCAGCGTGCACTGTTACAAATGAAAATTTACGCCGTACGAAGGTATTGTTGTTTATAGCCCAGCGTCGTCAGGACCCGATTATGTTGTAACTGTACCACTTTCTGCTAACTCTGGTTTATTGCTACTTCTATGGTAGTCAAGTGCAAGTATTTAATGATGTGTGAATTTATTTTTGTATTGGGAAATCCAAACTTGAGGGGCAGTTTCGTTTTAAATTTAGTTCGATATTGTTTAGTGACTGCCTCGTTGGCCGAGTGGTCGCAAGTGTGACTGTTGGGCAAGGGGTCTCGGGTACGATTCCCGGGTCGGGCAAAGTATTACTGGGTTTTAAAAAAAATATCAGTAGTAGCATGGAGTCTGGAATTGTGCCCGGTATATGGCAATAGGCTCACCCCCTATTACATGGGACTCATAACATAAATAGTGAAAAGTGGGTGTTACATTGTACAGTGGCATAATGTGCACCTCTGCTTACCCCTTCGGGGATAAAAGGCGTGATGTTATATTATGTTGTTTAGTGTCTTTTTATGCTCGGATAGAGAGAAAATCTTATCAATCTTAAATATGGCCAGGGGTTAGCTCTGTGATGCATTCATACGTCTATTAACTCATTCGACCTTTCGATATACGACTTCCCTCAGGATTATTTAATAAGACCTTACTGAAATAAGCACGCATAACTTTGCGCTCGAAAGTCATATTTGTAACAATTTTATCAATTTTATATCAAGTGCGACTGCTGGGCAAGGGGCCTCGGGTTCGATTCCCGGGTCGGGCAAAGTATTACTGGATTTTTAATAAAATTCTCAGTGGTAATACGGAGTCTGAAATTGTGCCCGGTATATGGCAAAAGGCTCACCCTCTATTACATGGGACTCATAACATAAAAGGGTTAATATCAACAAGTGCATATTTTTGTCAATTTTGGTGGCGAAATTTTTTCTTTACTTTTCGTGAAAACTATTGACCTGGTACAAAAATAGAAGGCTCAGGCTTTAGGAATCTTCATGAGGTCTGACAATATCCCGGTAACTTTTTGAGATATTTGAGTTGAAAGACTAGCGCAGCCACCAAAATTGATGTTTGTCCACCAAAATTGAGAGTGCTTAAAACAATACATTAAAAATCAGTTTTTGTCACAAACTTAAATCTCACTAATAAAGCTCAATGTCTGAAATACTCGGGTATGACCAAAAACTCCATCAGTTAATAAAACTCAGTCTTGTTATATATATATTTATTATTATTTATCTGATGAACTCGTAATGATAAATATGAGTGTAGACATAAAACAATATTTTTATTTTGAACAAAATTACTTGCCAAACAACAAAAATTTCATCAACAAAACTATAAACCAAAACTTACCTTCGTCTAACCTAGGAACTTTGTTGGACGACACCACGTTCCGCGCTGCAATTTGTTTAAGGCTTGGAGCTTCATTTTGTTCACCTCATCGTTGTCGTTGTGGTGAAGATGTCAACAGCCTTGGACACCACGGCTTGTCATGTAGCCGTAGTGCGGGCCGTTTTACTCGACACGCAAGTATTAATGACATAATTCGTCGAACTCTTGCCTCCGTTGGCGTGCCAGCTACTTCAGAACCTAATGGCTTGGTACGCGACGATGGCAAGAGACCCGACGGTATGTCATTATTCCCTTGGAAGATGGGTAGGGCTTTAGTATGGGACGCCACTAGCGTTGATACTCTGGCGCCATTCCATCTTCCAAGCTCCGCGTGTCGAGCCGGTGCTGCCGCTGCCGATGCCGAGAACCTCAAACGGCGAAAGTATAATAGCCTGATTGGCAATTATGCTTTCGAACCGTTTGGGGTTGAAACTTTAGGGCCGTGGGGCCCAAGTGCACATCTTCTTTACAAAGATATTGTAAGGAGGATGGTTGACACTTCAGGTGATCGAAGGGCTGGCTTTTTTTTTAAGGGGGGAAAATCATCGAATGACTTCTCCCGCCTGGGTGAGGCGGAAGGGAGTGTCAGACTCTTACTGACCAAAAACCACCCCGTTTCTTCTCCTGCACGTCGAGCTGGAGCCCCGGTTACCCGTGAGGTTCTCCGCGACTCCGAATCGGCATCGGCCCTATTGAGCCCCATCTGTGGTGGTCTGATGGCTCTTTGAAGCGCGCGCGGAACGCGACGCGCCGTACGCTCGGGTCTGTTTTTGGTCGGACGGGGAGCCACCCATGCTCGCCGTCCGCAGGCCCGCGCTTACGGTGGCCGGAGATCGTCCCGCGATCCCCGACGCCCGGTGTGTCCTTCGCGATGGCTGGGTTGCGAGGAGACAGCGCTTCGCTGCCTCACGCGTCCCGCCTCCTCCTTAGCTAGCATGACTGCTTCGCAAAAGGAGGAGACGGCATCCCAGTCCCCCTCGCTCCGCATCATGGCCTGCACTAGGCCCGGACGCGAGAGGTCGCCATCGCCGATCACTTCCCTGAGGGCACGGCGGTGCTCAGCCCACGCAGGGCATTCCGCTACGGTGTGTTCCACCGTGTCCTCAGGGCGGTCCTCGCAGTGATGACACAGGTACCTCCCGAAACTTCCATGTCCGGTGAGGACCTGCGTCAGGCGGTAGGTGAGTACGCCGTAGCGTCTCTCAAGCCACTCCTCAAAGAGGGGTCTTACCGCTGCAATGGCAGCGAGCCCAATCAAAGGGCTGGCTACTACCTTGGGCAAAGGTTAAGCATTGCCATTCAACGTGGCAATGCTGCCAGTCTTTTGGGCACCCTACCTAACGGTAGCGATGAGGAAAATGTTTTCTTTGATGCCTTATGATTTATTTTCATTATTATTATTTTTTCATTATTATTATTTTTTAAGGTGTAAATATTTTAGTTTTAATTATTTATTTCAATAAGAAGTGTAAGAAACCAAAACATAATAAACTCTTAACTCTTCTGAGTTCTGAAATCCTTCGCTACAATATCTCTATCTCTTTGGCTTTGCATTTTTGATATTGTCGAAACTTATTCCTAAACGCACGTTTAAAGTCCACTGACGTTATTGATGTATCTGAAGTTGGACTATCAGGCCATACTATGGAAACAGTACAAATATCAATACTGCTGACACATGAAGATGTAGGGGTTGACAGCGCTGTAACTTCAGCAGGGCTACTTGTGCGAAGATTTTGTGATTTAGGTACTTGGAGTAATATGACTTGTGCTCGGCTGTAAGCTGTCGGAGTATTGATGTTGCAAAGTCATTTTATTATTACTTTTGGTGCGAGCATCTGGACTACTACAATAACGACTTGTTCGTGGACGTAAATTTCTTAAAACCAAGGTTGCTGCTTCCTAATATTCTCGTTGATATATTTTGTTTTTAATTTGCAAAGCGCGACGCTCGCGTTGGGATTTTAGTTTCTGAGAAGCCAGTTTACCTTTTTTTTCTTCTAATGATATCTATCCCTCTCTATTTTCCGTAATTTATTCTTTCTTATATTTTTCTTTCTGCCATTCTTTTTTTAACCAGCCTCTCTTTTCTAGTCTGTTTTGGCATTCTAAAAAGTAAGAAAAATAGGTAAGTATAACTAATTCATTACCCTCATACGAATAATAGGTCAAATCTATTGCTAAGTACCTACATAAAACGTATGTATCGACATAACAGCCGGTCGACCTTAGAGTAGTGCAGAAAAGTAACATGGCATGTGCAATTTAATAAATAGAACAAACAGAAGAGAAACAAATAAAATAGTAACGTATGCTTAAATATATACATATACATAATCAATCTGTAGTGAAAAACTGTCTTTAAATGCAAAATTAATATATAAACAGTACATACTTAAAATTTGGTGGCTTATTTTCAATTTTAGTGGCGAAAATTGCCACCAAAACCACCAAAATTGAGCCACCAAAATTGAAACCAGGCATAAAAAAATCTTAAAAAATACTGTTATTAAGATACAATAGAATAAATATCACTAATAAGTAAGTTACCCTTATCACTACCTACAATACGTGGCTCACTATTAAAACACTTAAAAAATCAACAGCAAATCGATCCACCAAAATTGAAAAATTCTTGTCCCCTGTTCGACCCAAGATGATACTTACGTTTTTGGCGAGAAATCACAGCTCTATGCACACACCTGTTACTTGCCACTACCCCCGCAAGAGTGACAAATACAGAATATAAAACGCGATTAATCGCACACGCACGAATCTTCATGCTAAATTTAACTTGAAAAAGTGATACCAAAATTATGATTTTTGCAAGGACAAACTTAAATCGAGTATCCTATGCTTTTAAAATCAATTTTATAATATGGTTTAGTTGTTTTTAGATAGTGTGTCTTATGCATATACCAATGTAATGATTTGTTTTTTACTTCACTTTAAATTGTTTCTTTGGTAAATACATTTATATCAAAAAATGGAGCTAGGACAAGCCACCAAACTTGAATTTTAAAGTTATTTATTTTTCCAAAGTTTCCATAAGTAAGCCTATTTAAAAAAAAATGTGGCCCTAATTAGAATAAGTTAAGTAGTTGACAATAAAAAAATATAAGAAGCATACCTTGGTTTTACACCATGATTCTCAGCGTGGACACGTAAAATTAGCGCCTGGGATATTCACCCAAATAGTGAAAAGTCGGTGTTACATTGTACAGTGGCATTAAGTGCCATAATGTGCACCTCTTTACGGATAAAAGGCGTGATTTTATTATTATTTTATCATCTACTTCAACTCGTCACTAAACTTAGCCATACTACTAAAACCAAAAAGCAACCTTACATCGTTTCCAATACACACCAAACCTCCAATCTAAATTGAAATCACTCAAAAAGCAATAACGATCAAAATCCAACTACATAACAACAGAGAATACATAGAGTAGATGGAAGCCTCAATTTTAATAGGTATAGTATTTCATAGCAGCGTTCGTTAAAACTTAATGAACGGACAAAAAATATACAGTAATTAAAACATCTTAATCATCATTGTTTTAATACTGGTAGTCTGGTTTTATTTACTTGAAGCGATAAATATTAAGCGCCTGTTTTATTTATTAGGGGCCTTTGTTAATTTCGTGTAAAAGTACTAAATTACGTCCAGTGAGACTTTTCCTTTTAAACTGAGATTGGTTTATTTTTAGACTTCCTTATAATTAACTAGCGAGCCACCCCGGCTTCGTCATCATCATCATCAACAGCCTATAAATGCCCACTGCTGAGCAAAGCCTCTTCTCACACGGAGAAGGTTAGAGCATTAATCACCACGCTTGCTCAATGCGGGTTGGCGATTTCAAACTTATAATTAGAAATTATAAGCCCAGGTTTCCTCACGATTTTTTTCCTTCACCGTTTGTCAGTGGTGTCTAAATAATCTTAGAAAGTACATATAACTCGGAAAAAGTCACATTGGTACTTGCCGTTGGTAGGTTTCGAACCCGCACCTTCATGCATGAGAAGCAGGCGTCTTAAACCTCCGAGCCACCACGACATGGTACGTACCCCGGCTTCGTACGGGTGCAATATGCATGTATTATACATATAAACCTTGCTTAAGAATCACTCTAACTATAAAAATCAATCAAAATCCGTTGCGGAGTTTTAAAGATCTAAGCATACATAGGGACAGACAGACGGCAGACAGCGACTTTGTTTTATACTATGTAGTGATTTAAGTAAATTTATTTTATTTTTTGGCCATGGTCGTCCCACAGGGCAGGGCAAAGGCCTAACTATGTTTGGACTTAGTTACGTTTATTAAGTCATAAATGCTTTAAGATCATACAAGTTTATAAGGGCCAATTTTTCAATGATCAGTTAAATTATATCACAGGAATAACTTTGAATATTTGACCTATTTTTCCATATTAAAAGTGTCGAATGTCAATTTAATTCTGATGGTAAGCAATCGGCGCAGCCCAAGGACTCCCGAAACACCACAGGCGTTAAAAGTGCATTACCAGCCTTTTGAAATTTTGAAGATTGTGGGGGATTCGGGAATTGGGGAGAGTGGGGAGGGTTAGGCCTCCGATAACCTCACTCATACGAAGAAACACAACACAAGCATTGTTTCACGTCGGTTTTCTGTGAGGCCGTGGTATCACTCCGGTCGAGCCGGCTCATTCGTGCCGAAGCATGACTCTCACACACTTAATGATTGACTAATTACAGTTAAGAATTAACTGATGATTGAAAATCGGCCCTAAGTGTCCGTACATATGTTACAAAGTCTCTTTACATATTATATTTGACTAATACTTTTCTATTCTAAATGCTACTGACTTTTAGCACAAAAATTATGCCAAAATTGTTCAAAAAAAGCCAAATAAAACAATATTCTTGTCACCTTCAAACCCAACTTTAAGAAAGCGAGGTATCTTTGCCAATTTTTCAACAGGAAGTCCACGCCATATGTTACGTTACGAAATTAAAAACGAAATATTGTGTAGCCAGTTGCCAACAGTAACTACTTTCGACTTAACATTCTTAAATAATGCACATCAATATATTATTAACTTACCTTCATTTGTTAATTTTTTTTATTAGTCTGCCTCATTTATTGACTGTAGCAAGTGCAACTGTCGAATAAGGGGTTTCTGTCTTGCCGAAACGGAGCCGCGGAAGACTTAACGGGTTACCGGGGCTCGAAGTGCAGGAGTAGGAACGGGGTGGTTTTTAGTCAGTAAGAGTCTGACACTCCCTCCCGCCTCACCCAGGCGGGAGAAGTAATTGGATGATTTGCCTCCGTCAAAAAAAAGGGGTTTCTGTCTTGCTTACCAAATGGCATATTTTTTAATATTCATCGTAGTACAGGGTCTATATTTGTGCCCTTTGTATGGTGGAATACTCCCGTCCTGACTGGGATTACCTCCTGTTACATAAAAAAGTGAAATTTATTGAAGACTACTCCATTTTCTTCGTACAAAGTAGGACTCATCTACCAACGAACAAACTATTTCTAGAACTTACACTAACTTACAAAGTAAGGAAAATATTCTGACCATATTCTGCTGACCTCACACGTGACAATGTACAGACCGACATCAGAACATACTATCCTAACGTAGCAAATTTCTCCAATCGATACTCAACCTTAAAATAAAAATGATAAAGGGGAAAATGTATTGCAACATATTCTTAGAATTGTGTTGGTAAATAAAATGGTACGAAAGTGTTTCTGTGTGTTGGTAAAAATTAACGTCACATCCATTTGTCTAATAGGCAGCGGGTAGACTTTAGATTGTTGCATTAGATTTGTATGAAGAGGGGCGATCCTGTGAACCACGGAGATTAGTGATGTCGAATGATCTGGAAGAAAACAAAAAAAAAGTTATTTACAAGAAAGGATAGATAGAAGCAAGTACGTTAAAAAAAAGGAGGGCGTAGTCTCTTGAAACAACGACTGTGGCACCTGGCTACTATAGAGTTACACGCAGAACATAAACACATTGACACGAAGGACATCTATCATTTCCTCAGTCTGGTAACGTGGTAACCCATTACACATGTCGCGGAGAACCTAACGGGTAACCGGGGCTCCGGCTCGACGTGCAGGAGAAGGAACGGGGTGGTTTTTAGTCAGTAAGAGTCTGACACTCCCTCCCGCCTCGCCCAGGCGGGAGAAGTAATTTGATGTTTTCCCCCCTTAAAAAAAATAAACAAGAAAAAGCCCATTACACATAAAAACCACTGACATTTTGGTGTTTCAATTATTTCTAAGTGACATTATGTCCGCCTTTTTTAAACATACTTGGATAGAAGTATAAGAATATTTTTCATCACCGTGCACATGTCACGGTAATTTAATAATTATACATGACAGCAAAGAAGAAGGAAACAGAGAAGAATAGACTAAGGAACTGCACGAAATTTTCGGAAACGAAAAAAAACTGGACACCAGCGTTTTCTTTAAACTGTGTTATTCAACTCTCCTGGAACGTATTAAAATTATTTTAAACATGCTTATGCTAGAGGTCCATAGTCCAGTAATTGACTTCAATAGGTTGATTATGATGATGAAGTTACACAGATAGTGGTCGTTTCTAAAATATGTCATATAATTATTCACAGGGAGTATACTGTAATACGTGCCTACCTAGCTGAGTGGTCGCAAGTGCGACTGCTGGGCAAGGGGTCTCGGGTTCGATTCCCGGGTCGGGCAAAGTATTACTGGGTTTACAAAAAAATCTCAGTTGCAGCACGGAGTCTGGAATCGTGCCCGGTATATGGCAATAAGCTCACCCCCTATTACATACATAGTGACTGTGACTCATAAAATAAATAGTGAAAAGTGGGTGTTACATTGTACAGTGGCATTAAGTGTCGTAATGCGTACCTTTCCTTCCTCCTTTGGCATAAAAGGCTTGATGTTATGTTAAAAGAACACTGTAATAATATCAGCTTCCATGTCAATACAGAACTAAAATCAGATATACTTTTCTAAGCTTAAACTATAATATAAAGTCTTAATCCAATATACACCCAAAATATATTTATCAACTGTGTACACGAAAACTTTTTTATTTGTGGAAAGGGTATGTAAAAATATTGTAGCAAAAGGTGCAAAATTGAGTTATAAGAATACTCCACATTTGTATAAACAGGTTGGTGGATATTTTTTTAGGTACCACTGGAACGTGTTTTGGGTAAAACTTGGCTTACATAAATTATGAAAAGAATTCTCGTACTTTATGTTTAGTCAAAATATACTTACTTATGTTAGTCTTTTGTGTGAATAGTATCTTGTTCGAGATAGTCAGTATAATGATATAGAATTAGATAATGTAAAACTATATAATACTAGCGAACCTGACAGACGTTGTCTTGCATATCCACTTAAATGTATAATCAAAAATTCATTCAAATTAGATCAGCCGTTTAGGATAAATAATCTAGCCACTGACTGCAGCGTCATCTGCTGGGCTGATTTGTAAATCTAAACCATCCAGGGCGCCACTCAATCGCATACAGAAAAATTCATTTAAATCGGTCAAGCCGTTTAGGAGGAGTTCAGTGACATACGCACGTACAGCAGAATTATATATATAAAGATAATATCCTTGACTATGAAATTATTAGTGAAGTTAAAAATACATCAAATACAGCTGTGTAAATAATGAAATATATATAATTTTAATAAAAACTGTTCACAATATTTTACGATAATATTTTTAAATTAATAAGTAAACATGTATTAGTGTCGGAGAGCCATGCTTCGGCACGAATCGGCCGGCTTGACTGGACTTCGCCTTCACAGAAAACCGACGCGAAACAACGCTTGCGTTCTGTTTCATCGTGTGAGAGAGGTTACCGGAGACCCAATTATCCCCCCTCCCCGATCTCCCCAATCCCTAAATCCCAAACAATCCCCAAAAGGTCGGTAACCCACTTGTAACGCCTCTAGTATTCATGGGCGACGCCAATTGCTTACCACCAGGTGATCCGTGTGCTCGTCTACCGGCTTATCACATAAAAAAAAACAAATTAAAAATTTTACTCACATTAATATTGATAAAAGCTCTGTCAGTCAAGTAATCTTCCTAAATTTTCTTTCTATTTTCCATTTTTTAAATTAATTCCGTTTGTCTCAAGATACTATTACACGATGTTTCTAAGGAAAGGAAAACTTTTAAATATTTAAAAAGTTACAAAATATCGACTGCTTTAAGAATACCATCTTCCTCATGGCCGCCGTACCAAGTAGAACGGCTAAGTTTTTGTGACAGGCTAACTCTCTCGCGAAACGTTTGAGTTCACAGCAATTTCGTACTACTGACGACAACCCGTGTCACAACTCCTAGTTAAATTGAGTTCCTCACTATATTCATGGTGGAAATCGAATTAGTAAGTCTCTCATGTTGTGAGATTTATTCAACATTTTTTGTGTAGAACATTTCTGATAGGTGATTCTTTGTGGTGGGTGTTTTGTGTTCTTTGAATGGTAATCCTATTGATTTTTATTGTATTAATGGCACGGTTGGTGCGGTGGCTAGGCAACCGGCCGCCGTGCGGGTTCGATTCTCGCACTGTGCAATTCTTTATGTGATCCGCAAATTGTTGTTCTGGGTCTGGGTGTCATGTGTATGTGATATTGTATGTAACAACGCACCCACAATACAGGAGAAAAAAATGTAAAGTATTTTGATTGCCGTTTGAAAATATTTTCTATTAAACAAACACTTTGGATATTATTATTTAATTGATCGATTTAAGGTTCACAAACATTTTGTGTCGTCGGTAAGTAGTGACGGCTATATCACAGTGATATTTTTAAATGTAAACGTTTCTTTGTTTGGATATTTGTCCGTTAATCACACTGAAACTATAGAACGGAGTTTGATGAAAATTAGTACACAGGCATGGTAAAGGCTGACTTCGGTGACAGTATTCTCTTTATCCCGATTAAATGCTCCCATGGGATAAAATAGGAATCATATTATATGCGGGCGAAATCGCGGGCAACAGGTAGTTCTTTGTGTGTGTTGGTACTAGCCTTAACGCATATTATTACTATACCATCACCATCATCATCATCATAACATCACGCCTTTTATCCCCGAAGGGTTAGGCAGAGGTACACATTATGCAACTGTACAATGTAACACCCAGTTTTTACTATTTATGTTATGAGTCCTATGTAATAGAGGGTGAACCTATTGCCATATACCGGGCACAATTTCAGACTCCGTGCTACAACTGAGATTTTTTTTTTTAAACTCAGTAATACTTTGGGGAATCTAACCCGAGACCCCTTGCCCGGCAGTCGCACTTGCGACCACTTGGCCAACGAGTTAGTACTATACCATTCCAGACAATAATCTGATACCAAAGTAATCTACACACAAACATAAATTCCGCAGTTTTTTCCTTTCAATATCACGATGGCAACGTACTCCAACACCTGAAAGGAGCCCATTAATCTCCCCGATAATTCACTCCATACAAAAACTTTGGTACATGGAAAAAAGTGGGAAAAGTTCCTCAATACTCCTCCCACCCCAATCTTACCTGTTTAGAAAAACATCCCCAAAGTAAATGTACACAAAATATCCACAAAATGAACCGAACACGATTTGAATATCTAAATTGGCAATCCTTCGGTATTCCCCAACTTTCCTCATTACAGTCGCGTTCACCTGTTAATTTTTCGGGTTCCGTTGGTGAAAGGGAAGTTTTTGGTACAATTTTTTTTATGGCATAAGCCGCTAAACCAGAAGACGGATCACCTGATGGTAAGCAATCGGCGTCGCCCATGGACACCTGGAACACCAGAGGCGTTACAAGTGCGTCACCGGCCTTTTAGGGATAAGGAGTTTAAAGATCGTTGGGGATTCAGGAATTGGAGAAGGGGAGCGTAATTGGGCCTCCGGTAACCTCACTCGACACCTCACACGACGAAACACAACGCAAGCGTTGCTTCACATCGGTTTTCTGTGAGGCCGTGGTATCACTCCGGTCGAGGCGGCCCAATGCCCAAAAGGTCGGTAACGCACTTGTAACGCCTCTCGTATTCCAGGTGTCCATGGGCGACGCGGATTGTTTAACATCAGATCAGTATGCTCTTTTACCGGCTTATGCCATAAAAAAAACTGTCGCACAAAAAAGACAAATGCATACGGAACCCTTGAACCAAAGACGTGGCAACACCTTAACATTTCCTTCTCGCTTCGGTTCCTACTATCTTCACGTTTCGCTGGTAATTTTTATTGTAATTTATTGAGACCACGTGACTAGGCACTTTAGTTGCCATCTAATAGTCTACACCAGACAGAAATTATAATTGTACTTCAAAATTTCATGTGGACATTTTGTGGGAGCGTTTTATAGCATTTACTGGTAGTTTGTAATAGAGTAAGTTTTTTATAGCGTAATTATATGTAGGAAAAAGGTTTATAGTGGGAAACTGTGTACTTTATTTATATGGTGTAATTTGTGGATGTGACTTTGTATTTTTAGGGGTTTAGTTTGAGGGCTCTCTGGTGAAGTTGGAGGATTACAATGTATATGTTTTGTATGTAATTGAAGGCTGTTTCGAGTCTTTACTACTTTAAACTGCTTACAGTTTTGGGAATTAAACGACGTAACTATAAATAGGAGTAGGGACTCTTCCTTTCCTCCTTGAGGAAGGGTTCCATCGTGACTCGAAACTACCAGAGCTTTTCGGTATATTTATTTGACTACACCGTTATTTTTAGGTAATTCAGTATGTTTCACGATAGTTATAAAAATATTTAAACATGTGATCTGACTTTCATCATGTGTAAGATCGTTGTTGCATCATTCAATCATTGCGAACTGCGTGCTTTTTGAAATCTTTCTCACTGCACTCTGTCTCTCTATCCTATCTATCTCTCTCTCTCTCTCTCTCTCACTCTATGAACTTCATGGATTGATTAATAATCCGTTTAAAAAAGTCGTCGCATTTAGTCCCGTAGATGACCCTGTGCATTGTAGTAAATTGTAAAGTATAGGAATATTGAAATCACTACATAGTATAAAACACAGTCGCTATCCGCCGTCTGTCTATTCCTATGTATGCTTACATCTTTAAAGCTACACAACGGATTTTGATGCAGTTTTTTTTATTAGATAGTGTGATTCTTGAGGAAGGTTTATATGTATAATACATGCATATCGCACCCGTGCGAAGCCGGGACGGATCGCTAGTAACTAATAATCACGAGTTACTCACGTAAATGTACTGTGAAAAGCTCTACTAGTTTCGAGTCACAGAGGGACTCTTCCGTATGAGCAGCATGAGTAGCGACGATGCCATGCAACCTATACAGGAGTTCCGCGAGTAACTTGTCATTTTTAGTTAATATTGTAATATCACCCTTATTTTAAGGAAAATAAAAACTATTATCACTAGAGTTTAAAAAAAGGTTATTGAGAACATAATCACCTCCCCAAGGCAATGCATCTAATTCGATGCGCTCGGATGCCTTTAGATACCGCCCTTTATAGATTGAAGTAGAAAAAGTTGTCTGGGATGAGATTGGTAACTAGATATTGATTTACCTGACGGAATTGTTTGGTAGTTATTAAAACATTGCAATTTAGAAACGCTTTGACGATTAAATCATAGAGTTTTTAACACGATGCTTTTTGGATGGGTTGACAAATTATTGATTACTTTGACTTTCTTTTTATAAACTTATGTTTAGTTGATGTCCTTGGTATAGTAGGATCGCCTACCACAAGCATACTCTTGCTTAACAGGTTTTTCCTAATATTTTGTTGGTATGTACATAATAGTTGATGAAATATTTTTTTATTTTTTTTATTTTATTTGACTTACAAAGACTTGAGAATAAAAACGTCATACACTTTTATGTGCATCCACAGTGCATTCATTAGATTTATTCATAGCAACAGTGTCTAAAACTTGCCCAATTCGAGACTCGAAGCTAAGCTCATTTTTTTACAGATAATCGGGTCTATAACTACGCAATCAGGCCAGTCATTTTTATGTCTCAACCAAATATGCTATTTAGCAATCTTCTGCAAGTTCTTTATAAATGCCCACCTAAAACCATTGCCACAATACATCACTCAGAGACACATACATAACATCAACAGCATAAAAATCTAAATTAATATTTAATGTATGTTATACAACCCTAATGACAGAATGCAATTAAAAAATAACCAGCTAGCCATAAGATAGTTCGATAGAGAGCGGGCGGTGACCGATCTAGCCTCAGTACCGCGTGACTTCACAGCCGCCACGCACGCGCCACGCGTGGCGGTGACGTCATCGCCACACGTGTTCCTAAACTAAATTGTGTTGACGCGGTTTAGAATCGTATGTGGTAAGTACTATGTGTACATGCTTTATAATCTTTCGTGTTTTTTATTTTATCTGTGGTCAAATTCAAAATGGATTTTTAAAAGTAAACTTTATTTGTTATGTTTTGTATCTTTTATTTACCAGTTGTTTTGAAATATAATACGTTTTTCGTTTATTTTGTTTAAGTGGCTTACAGGTTATGTTTTGTAAACAATGTTAGGCTATAATATAATGTGGTAGGTAATAACTGATTGTCTGATTGGTGATTAATTTTAAATTAATAAAGATTTTATTCTTTGATTGGTCTTGAATGAACTTTAATTTAGTTTGTCGTGTTTATAATGAAAACATGAATAGGTTTGCAAGTAAAGACAAATTAGTTGTAGTTAGCTTTAGATTTAAGTTTGGATTTCTAAATCAACGAAAGCATGTACAGCCTGGTTTACATCTACAAAGGTGACATTATTTTCAGCGTGCGTTCTGATCGGTTATATGGACTTATTTATGGTCGATAATAGTTTAAAATCAATAAGAAATTAATGCGTTAAGTGGATCAGTTTCCAAATTGGTCAATTGTCGACTAAAACAACAAGTGATTCATTATAGCTTTAAGTTACAAAAAGTTATATAATATTTTACCTGTAATTGCACTAGCAATAATTATGGTGTCATTATAGTATTGAGATCATACACCTAATAATCACGGCTCCGGCACGGCTCCAATCCAACAGTTTGTCATATAAACATGAATTTTAAATCGTATGTTGTATGTAATATTTCATAATATTAATACAAAGAAGCTGTAAGCGCGCCGGCCGCCCATCGACGCGGACGACGCGATTAAAAACGACAAACAACGCCATGTCGGAGCCGTGGTTGAGCCGTGCTTGTTAGGTGTGCGATGACCGTACTGTGTTTAGATAAGGGGTTCAAGAAGGTAACTAAGTGATAACATGGAGTAATCTAAGTTTGAGTCATATAATAATATTAGCTTTGAATATCTTGAACTTAGATTAATATTTTCATGTGTTGGAGACAGCGGTGACAGGTTAGTTAGGCTATAAATAGGTACCTACCTTCAATACCTTATTGAAGAAGACAGAGGGTCGGCTTGCGAGGGATTTGGAGACACGACACAAACACCACCTTTACTTGCACTTTTTATTCACTTCCTTTGTTCCTTGTTCCCGCTAGGGGCGCTGGTTGTACTCGCCAATGTCAGGTTTGACGAGCAACCTAACCAAATTGATGTAACGAAACCATAGCGCGATCTATCTCGATATTAACACCCTCTATCGAGCGACGTGACAACTCTGACTATTAATAATTTTGTTATAATTAGATGTTGATCGTGCTATGATCCCGCTACCGTTTCGAACACTTATTGACTGCCTCTTTGGTTGAGTGGCCGCGTGACATAGAAGCTAGAGGTGTCGAGTGTGATTATTTATTTCTATGTCACAAAGGTAGATATTAAACGTAGGTAGGAATCTTATAATCTAAGCCCACAGAACATATGTTCTGTGTCTAAGCCCCACAAAACCGATTCAATGGTTTGACAGTGGAGTGTCAACGAGTGGGTATTAGGCAGATTCTCCGCTCTGGAATTTAAAACGATTACAAAAAATAGGAATAGGAACCAATAGCATTATCTCTGTAACATAATATTATCTACTGTTATTTTTAATAAATTCCTTTATTATTATTATTATATTATTATTATCCATATATTTATTTTAAATTCTCTATAAAATACATTTTTAAATACTACTTACAAAGACAAAAATAATATTTAAAAATATAAAAAATAGGAGCCGACCAGTAGCGGGAGCATGGTCCAAGCTACCGGTGGTTAGGGCTCCAGAGACAGAAACCTCCTCACGATACGTGCCGTTTCAAGGAGAACTGCCTTCTGTATCATATTATATTATATTATATTATATTATATTATATTATTATTATTACTGTTAAGTTCAAATATCTGAAAAAGCATCTGGATGCGCGAACTGTAATAATATTTATCATCTAAAGTTAATTTGCCTTAATTATTATGTTTTCGGCTTACTCACGTAACTGTTTGACGAGGAACTCGACTAGTTTCAAGCCATGCTAGAGGCTCATATTCATACGCGGCGACTGTCGCTGCTACTGGCTGCTCGACTTTCATTAGCCTTTTCCAAATGCAAAATCCATCTCAAACCTACTAATTAACTAAAATAATATTCTCTAAAGACAGTAGCACACAGGGCGATATGCAAATTGCAGCTTGTTTACAATGAATCAACGAAGGCAGCTGCACAAATATGTGTGTAAATATAATGTGTAATTGCGTCGCTAGATGGCGTTGCACGTTGCCGCTCTGTCAGGATTAGGGAACGGCTAATTGGATGAGGAGCGCACGGGTTCGGTGATTATGTGTGATTATGTATTGTGTGCGTGACATGTTGCTTGTGTATGTGATTACAATATTATATAGTTCTAGAATGTATTATGTACTTAGAAGGTGGTATTAAAAGTAAATGCAGTGGCAACTTCAAAGTTTAGCTGGTTAGTATTATGAGCCTGGTATAAGCTGGCAAATAATAATCATGTGTTTATTCAATAATAATTATTATTAATCTTTTAGAAATAAATGAATTCAAACCGTGATAATAATTCATTTATTTTCTCGCAGTTTGCACATCTATACTAATATTATAAAGCTGAAGAGTTTGTTTTTTCGTTTGTTTGTTTGAACCCGCTAATCTCCGAAACTACTGGTCCGATTTGGAAAATTCTTTCTGTGTTGGATAGCCCATTTATCGAGGAAGGCTATAGGCTATAAAATATCACGCTACAATTAATAGGCGCCGAGCAGAGCGAGTAAAACCGCGCGGAAGTAGCTAGTTATACATATATAAAATCACAACTGGTCAAAATTACTTACAAAGTAAAAAGTAAAAAAACATTCTGGATAAGTACTTACATGCATAGCCCCTAGCCCGCAATCAGACACAGCCCAACCAAAGACTTAAAACAAATACACTGTCATTGTTCACCTCTCAACATGAAGTGCGAGCATCAATCCACGACGTTGCGATGCACCGATGCATAATGCAATATGCAAATGGCAGCCACAAACTACCGACCGACTGATTGCTAGTTCTAACGAATTTACATTTTTTCCCATGTCTCGCATTGCCGATTGGTCGTTTGAAACAATTGAATTACTTGTATTTGCTCCCGGTGTGCCTGTTACCTTTTTTAGAGGATTTTTAATGTACTACCTCGTTGGCCGAGTGGTCGCAAGTGCGACTAGGGCAAGGGGTCTCGGGTTCGATTCCGGGGCAAAGTAATACTGGGTTTTAAAAAAAAATCTCAGTAGTAGCACGGAGTCTGGAAATGTGCCCCGTATATGGCAATAGGCTCACTCCCTATTACATGGGACTCATAACATAAATAGTGAAAAGTGGGTGTTACTTCTGTGCGCACCTCTGCCTACCCCTTCGGGGATAAAAGGCGTGATGTTATGTTATGTTTAGTGTTTTGCAGTATTTCAATTAAAATACTGCAAAACACTAAACAACCGCTGCCGTGGCTGGGCAACCGGCTGCCGTGCAACGTGTCGCGGGTTCGATTCCCGCACGGAACAACACTTTGTGTGATCCACAGATTGTTGTTTCGGGTCTGGGCGTCATGTGTATGTGAACTTGTATGTTTGTAAACGGGCCCACGACACAGGAGACAATCCTAGCGTGGGGCAACGTTTTTTTTTTAAATACAAATATATATGAAAAATCAAAAAAATACTAACAAAATGACCATAAAAGTACTTCTAAAGGTTCATTAGATATCACATAGAATGTGTAAAGCATTTTACATAGAACATGAAACTCTATCAACAAGGAAAACCACACGAAATCCTTCAAATCCCTAAACACACAACATGAATAAACATGTACAGAAATACACAAAAATCTATTCGAACAAAAACGAAACCGAATACAACACTATAGCATACGACGTCGTTTCTCATCATTCATAAAACACCGAATTTATTCGCGCGTTCCCTTTGGTACGTCACTAAATCCGTCCCCCTTTCGAGGTATATATCGACGCCATTATCGTACACATTTTTACTCTGTCACATAAATTGACAATACATTATTGGTTGGTTGGTGTTAAAACTCAGTACCTGCTGATAGAATTTGCAGGTCAAGTAAAGTGTTATTGTAAATTTCAGTTTTTGAAACTCTTGATAACAAGCACGGAGTTATAAATTGTGGCTTTGTATGGTATAGTTTTGTCTTCGGAGGTCAATGATCGCATCTATGGTTGCAATAATTATTTTACAAATACATACATACATACCTTCACGCCTGTCTCCCATAGAAAGATAGATCATAATAGATATGATAGTCAATAGTCACATGACATTTGTTGTGGGAATTGTATGTTCATATTTTATAAAAGTAATATTCTTGTTTTTAGTTTCGTGTAACATTTATACATTTATTTCTTTTAAAAACTAAGTTTAAAAATACGACTACATCTCTCTCTTTTTAAAGTCTTTTTAATAAATATACTAAAACCTTCTCCTAAGTATAACAAACAGTTTTCTGAAAACTGCATTAAAATGGGTGCAGCCAATCGTGAGATAATTGCGCACATACATACATACGTACAGGTTAAACCGAGAACTTCCTATTTCTTTGAAGTCGGTTAAAAAGCTTTTTAAATGTTAAGTGTGACTGTAGTTTTCTACAACAAAACTAAGCACGATGCCTATGGGGGATGGATCCCAACGGTACCAATCACTGCTGATAAGTGGGTGTTACATTTAATAGGCCACTACAAAGAACTTGCACGGTTCTCACACATAATCTTTTATACACATTTGTCTGGACTTTAAAAGAGAAGGCATTTCTTCTTCTCAGAGTAGTCAGTTAGGAAGGGTCGACCTCATCGTTCGCTTGATAAAATTGACGTGTAAAAGTGCTGCCTTGTAGCCTATTTGCAGAAATAAATTCACTTGTTTAACAATACCACCTACAAGAAATAAAATACAGGACGTAATGTTATGTTATAAAACGCAATATGTTATTGGTTAGCATTAAAATGGTGCGTAAATGTATCGAGACGTTTCGTTTAGTGACTGTTTATATACTTGCGGTGTGTGTGGTATAATGGGTCGTTCACGATGTTTTTATGGAGATAGATCATTGGGAGTGTTATCGAGTATCGTCGGTGTTTTGGGGGTCGTGTCAAGGTCGTTTTCTGAGCGGTTTTGTGTAAAGTAAAAATTTTGACTGCTGTGCTTAAAAATGTTATTGTACATACCTTTATAACATGCTATTTTTGTACAGTTATTTTAATATATCTCATCGGTCAAAAGGTTGCAAGTGCGACTGCCAGGCAAGGGGTCTTGAGTTTTAAAAAAATTCTCAGTAGTAGCACGGAGTCTCGAAATGTGCCCGGTATAATGGCAATAGGCTCACCGCCTATATGAGACTCATAACATAATTATAGTGAAAAGTGGGTGTTACATTGTACAGTGGCATAATGTGCACCTCTGCCTACCCCTTCGGGGATAAAAGGCGTGATGTTATGTTATGTTATGCATCATTCCAATTGATGAGATTTTTTTTTTAGTTTTTCGAGGTCGATTACGTGAAAACATGATATTTACTAAACAGATAATTTAAAATACAACCATAGAACGAAGCATCAAAAACTCAATAAATATGACAATCAAAAACAAATTGCGACATGAAATCCTATGAAAATTTTACTAGCTGTGCGACGTAACAATAGACAGAAACAGTGCAACGAACTATGAGTTTAGGAGTTCACATTCCAGCTGTTCAACTTCTGCGGTTGATTGCGAAATAAAACAGTCGTAACTGGACTAGTGTGTTCAGAGTATAAAGATTTAGGTTGATACCGACTTAGGTTTTTAACACATCCATTTTGATTATCGTTACTATTTTTTCAGATATCGATATATCATGTGTAGGTGCTGTGTCAAGTGTTGAGGATTTGTTGTTCATATCTAAGCTGTCCTTCTTTAGAAATTTAAAATTTTTAACTAATAATAACCCAGAAATGGTTGACTCGATGATGACAGTTAATTTATTTATTTATTTATTTTATAAGGACATGCACAATTTTGACAGCACACGCCAAATAAATCAATAAAAATTACTTATTTACTACTTCCATTTATGTAATATGTATCTTATATAAAAAGTACAATAATTATAATTACTTAAAATTAATTTATCAGCCGTCCATCTTCTCACAAAATATTACACATTCACGACATACATCCTTCTATCTCGCTGCGAACAAATCACACTCTGGTGCGGATGCCAAGAAAAAGAAATAATCATCATACGCAATTTGCAATCGACAACCACAAGGAATATTGAACCGATAATAGTTTCAACACTACTAATTTTATTTACTTCCTTCATTATAAAGCAAACTGTTGCTAGTTTACTAGTTCTAATTTAATTTGTTTCGATACCATAATACATTTTCATTTCTTAACTCTGAAACATTTTTGTAATATAAAGTATTTAATAAATATTCTCTTCCTCAAAGAAAACGTAAGCAAAGGACCGTTTTTATAAAGAAAAAAAGTGAGAAACATTAAAACAAGATACGACAGAACAATATTTCAAATACAAATTGCTTGGGACGCTGTCACATTTTTTATCAAAGATGGCGCTCGTTTTATCATTATTTTATTTTAATTTATTGATGAACTAAACTCGGTTGGCAGGTTGAAGGACGCTTGGAGACGCTTCTGTTGATGTATTTGATCAGGCAGTAAATGGCGCTGCGATCGCTTTTTGCACGTGAGTCTTGTAAGTGGCTGATAATAATCGATTGGTTTGAGGATTGTTAAAGGCAAAGGGACTGGTGCATATTACAGTTTTCATGACTAAAAAACACTGCGTGATTAGTAAACTTAATTATTTTGGTAGTTGAGAAGTTGCAAGTGAGTCGGACTTATAAAAAACGACTAAGATTCTATATGTATACTTTAAGCAAGATCGATGGCAATTTGCCCTAAGAAAACAAATCTTCATAAGCACCTAAATCAAATTAAAACCCCGTGCTCACACATTGCCAAGAACAAAACGATAAATCCAAAACATAATACTTGGCTGTTCATTTTCAAGTTGGTGTTCGTTAGCAAGTCCACAAGTGCCTATAAAATGTAACATGGAAGTAGGTAGTCCCGGCTAATGCGGGCCCCTTGCCATCACGAGAATTTTGGCAGTGATGCATCGTTTGTTTTGGCTATGAAACTACGTCGCCGCTTCAAAGAACTTTACTGACTAATGGACTCTGTTTTCACATTAAAAATTTCTCGTAGCGAATCGTAAAATTCGTGACGGATTTTTATAGTTTTGAATTTTTATGTTGACAACATTTTTCGTTGTTATTTGATGTGTCGTACCTTTGCGGTATGTTTGTATTTGTTATAGTTAAGGTAAAATTTACGTGTACTGCCCTTGTTTATGACTTTTGAAATACTTGACTGCAGTTATATCTAGGTAAAGAATCTACCCTAAGCTGAATTAATTACGAATTTATAAATATTTCTCCTCATAAATTAAACAAGCAATCTCGTAAAATGAGCTCATTTCGACATGATTCGGATACAACAATCCAATCCACAATAATCCGTACAAATTAAACTGCCACAATCTTTCACAACGCCACCGTTTTATGGGACTTTGGTACATCTAATCAGATTTGCCGTCTTTATTACCAAACCTAATCAAAAGACCGTATGATTAAAATCCAAAACAGGGGAGGAATTAATTAAGAGGGACGTTTAAAATCCTCGGTAAAAGTCTGGATTTTGAAGGCTGACGTTGAAAATAAAATTGTGATTTTAATAAAATGCAAATGTGGTGTCGCGGTCGGGTCGTGATGGAGCGACGGCGGCCATGTTTTATGTGTGTCTTGTAAGCTTTGTCTCAAGATGCGCCGTCTTATTATACGTCCGTGTTATTGTGAACTTTTCAATGTTTCCTGGTGACTTTTTTTTAATAATACGAGTTGAATTTCCCTGTTCTTAACCCGTCTTTCCGAGAGCATGCAACAATATATATTTACAGCCAGAATTTTCCGTTTTAACTTTAAAATATCTGGACCTCAAATAAAAAAAAGACACTTCTGTGGATATTACTAGCAGTTGACCATTTCAACATCAAAAAGCAAGACTTATACAGACTAGATTATACCCTGATCCATCTATAAATCTTGAAACAGATCCTTCAAGATGAAACACTTAAAGCAAGAAATTGCTTAGCTTATGATCGTCCCTAGAACCGCGATACTACAGTTAAGAATAAGCTGTTCAATCTCTTCCCTGAGCACTACCGACGACTAAGGAATTATAGTACGCTGATTGTACATTGTAATGTACAATCTAGTACAAATTATCTTGGCAATCTAAGGACTGTTTTTTTCCTAAAAAAACTTCGTCCCACAATAATATTTTCTCCTGTGTCGTGGTTGCGTTTACAAACATACAAGTAGCACCCACGACACAGGAGAAAATCCCAGTGTGGGGCAAAGTTTGAAAAAAAAAGATGTCTCTAAAACTAGACGCAATAAAGAAACAAAATCGACATTGAGAACAATAAATCTATAAGTACAGCTATTTGTCTTTGCGTCACTAAATTATTTCTTATTATGTTCCCGTCTGGCGACAATGGCAAGCGATCGATATCTAAAATTGTCTGTCCGTCCGTCGCTTGGTCACTTAATACATATTTTAGAAGTTATTACTAGATTCCACTCAAATATGTAAGTGGATTGAAATTTTTTATTAGTAGAATTTGAAGTACCTCTGAAAATAGTTACCTGGATTGAATATTCGGTGTCAGATTTATAGATAGAGCGTAATTAAATACTATTAGTGTATTGGTGTATCATAATAATTATGTACTCAACAAATGACTGCACGGTTGGCGCGGTGGCTGGGCAACTGGCTGCCGCGCAACGTGTCGCGGGTTCGATTCCCGCACGGAACAAGTCTTTGTGTGATCCACAGATTGTTGTTCCGGGTCTGGGTGTCATGTGTATGTGAACTTGTATGTTTGTAAACGCACCCACAACACAGGAGAAAATCCTAGTGTGGGGCAACGTTTCTTAAAGAAAAAAAAAAAAATTATCGAGTACATATTATATTAATCAATGGCGGGTGTACAATGTCCAGCGGTAATTTACTATTCACTATTAAGTGTGGGAGAGCCATGCTTCGGCACGAATGGGCCGGCTCGACCGGAGTAATACCACGGCCTCACAGAAAACAGACGTGAAGCAACGCTTGCGTTGTGTTTCGTCGTGTGAGTGATGTTACCGGAGGCCCAATTACCCTCCTCTTCCCCAATCTCCCCAATCCCTGAATCCCTAACGATCCTCAAACTCCTAATCCCCAAAAAGCCGGTAACGCACTTGTAACGCCTCTGGTGTTTCAGGTGTCCATGGGCGACGCAGATTGCTTACCACCAGGTGTTCCGTCTGCTCGTTTACCGGCTTATGCCATAAAAAAACTATAACTATGTTTATGGTGTTGTCACGTGTCCACTCTGTGAAAGAATATTTTATAAACAAAGGTGGATTTTCCAGCCACATGAGAGCCCATGATAGACGCCAGTAGTCATGAAACGGACGCCGTAGCCGAAACCGGCATGGAGGATTATTATTATATTAATCATATTGGTCCGAGCAAGGAATTGAACGCAGAACATGACATTCAATCGCAACCACACCACGGACTGCACATTTAGTGAGGCGGCTGGGCAACTGGCTAAAGTGGGTTCGATTTTCGGACGGGGCAACTCTTTTTTATAAATTGTTATTTCTGGTTTGGTTGTCATATGTATGTGAAACTGCTAAATAAATGTTTTTTCTTTCTTCTTCTTTTAAACTGTATGTTTGTAAACGCATCCACGATATAGGAGAAAATCTTAGTATTTTTTTTTTTTTTTTTTTTAAGGGGGGAAAATCATCGAATGACTGCTCCCGCCTGGGTGAGGCGGAAGGGAGTGTCAGACTCTTACTGACTAAAAACCACCCCGTTCCTTCTCCTGCACGTCGAGCCGGAGCCCCGGTTACCCGTTAGGTTCTCCGCGACTCCGAATCGGCATCGGCCCTATTGGGCCCCATCTGTGGTGGTCTGATGGTCCTTTGAGGCGCGCGCGGAACGCGACGCGCCGTACGCTCGGGTCTGTTTCTGGTCGGACGGGGAGCCACCCATGCTCGCCGTCCGCAGGCCCGCGCTTACGGTGGCCGGAGATCATCCCGCGATCCCCGACGCCCGGTGTGTCCTTCGCGATGGCTGGGTTGCGAGGAGGCAGCGCTTCGCTGCCTCACGCGTCCCGCCTCCTCCTTAGCTAGCATGACTGCTTCGCAAAAGGAGGAGACGGCATCCCGTCCCCCTCACTCCGCATCATGGCCTGCACTAGGCCCGGACGCGAGAGGTCGCCATCGCCGATCACTTCCCTGAGGGCACGGCGGAAAATCTTAGTATGGGGCAACGTCTTATAAAAAATTAAACAATACCACACCATCAACAAAGTCGTCTAGCATTTTACTTACGCCCAAAGTATTGCCTTTATTGAATTTAACAGTAATACTAAACATATTATTAGAAACACTTAAATACACAAAATTGAAACACCCTGTATACACGATATTGCCATAAAATGCATTGTTCTCGTGATTCAAGTATATTTGATCCGCTTTTTACTTCATAAGTCCATAGTGTGTGTTTAAGTTAATTATGTCCAGTAAGTACGGTATTTAACTTGAGCTGAAAGTAATTAAAAATATCAATTTACAAGGTAGCTTATCGAGTGTTTTATTTTTGAAGTGTGGTAGGTCAGGGAAGGTTGATGATAGAATATTTTTTTTAGCTTTTTATTGAAGTGATTTAACGAGTGATGTGCTAATTCATGTTTTGTTTTTGTGTGTACAATGTACAAGTACAATGTCTTTCGATAAGTGTGGGAGAGCCATGTTTCGGTGTTTCGTCGCAAGTGAGGTTACCGGAGGCGCAATTACCCCCCTCCCCTACCCAATCTCCCCAATTTCCTCAATCCCTGAATCCCCAACAATTCTCAAACTCTTAATTCCCAAAAGGCCGGTAACGCACTTGTAAAGCCTCTAGTGTACCGGATGTCCATCAGCGACGTCGATTGCTTACCGTCAGGTGATCCGTCTGCTCGCTAACCGGCTGATCCCATAGAAATACCAATTTGTCTATTATTGTAAGACCCGAAGTACAAAATCTTATACGGAGCAAATTTCAATAATTTAGGTGTTGCCATATGCATTTAGGGTTGAAGACGCCTGCTTCTCATGCACGAGGGTCCAGGTTTAAGACCTACCAACGGCAAGTACCAATGTGACTTTTTCCGAGTTATATGTACTTTCTAAGATTATTTAGACACCACAGACCAACGGTGAAGGAAAACATCGTGAGGAAACCTGGGCTTATAATTTCTATTTATAAGTTTGAAATCGCCAACCCGCATTGAGCAAGCATTGTGATTAATGCTGAAACCTTCTCCGTGTGAGAAGAGGCTGTTGATGATGATAATATGCATTTAATTTATTTTACAGATAACATAGCTTTAGGTACAGCAAACAATATGGCCACAAAATGTTATCAAAGCATATTCCCTCATAAAATCTAATTGGATCACCATAGTTATAAAATTTGGCACCGTGATCAACAATTTATCGTGTTTTAATAGAGCGCCATACTCATCTACCGTTAGTTATGGAATTATTAAGTCTCTGTCTAAAGTATAAGCGTTTAGCGAGTTTAATGGTGCAATATATTGATGCAACATCAATAAATTATGTTGTAGTGTTTGCTTATATAACTATTCGATGATATAACTTAAACAGTTTCAAGTAACGCCTAGGGCTCAAAGTAGCTTGCGCGACAACTGATGTAGACAATTACGACTATACGGAGCCAACAATGATGTGAATGTTTTTTTAAAACAAAACGTTGCTCTACACCAGGATTTTCTCCTGTGTCGTGGGTGCGTTTACAAATATACTTACATACACCCAGATTCGGCACAACAATCTGCGGATCACACAAAGAGTTGTTCCGTACGGGAATCGAACCCGCGACAAGTAGCGCGGCAGCCAGCTGCCGAGCTACCGCGCTAGCCATGCAGTCATCGTGCATAGATCAACTAAGCAGCCAATCAAAGGTCCTATGTCTGTCCTGAATCACTCTATTTGTTACCTTCCTGCATATGAAATTACTAGGCTAACTGTACTCTTCCTTTAACCAAACGCCACTTTAGCGTTTGTCTACAGAGAGAGTAGAAAACTAAATGTATGGGGATGACATTGACAAGTCTCAAAATTTACGTCAATTCCATATAATTTGGTTTTCTATTCCACATGTAGACAAGCGCTAAATGGCATTTGGCCATAGCTGTAGCTGGTTGTCTACTAGACACAATGCAATGTTAAAGTAAAACTATACGTAGCCTTATGACTTGCACCAAACACCCAGAGGTTAATATCCCGAACATTCCAGGTCGCAGCAACTCGAGTAAGCCGATAGTTCGGGAATCTCAAGACCTTGCTAAGACGCTCCAAGGTTTTAATTAATTACCCCTACACACGGATAATTTGATATGCCTATCACCCGTGAACAGTTCTTTAACTAACTAAATGAGTTTTGTGGAGTTTCGAGTGAGTTTCGGGAGTTTGAAGGTGATGTGTGAAGGATCGGTCGTTGGAGCGTCGCTTCGAAATAGTTTTGTTGCTTGCAGTAGATTATGTATGTACAGTTGGGAGTTTCGTACTCGTAAGTAGTTTCGAAGAGAAGTAATTTTTAAATGGAAAGGTGTGGCAGATTCTTTTTAGATGATATGGGGTAAGTATTTACTAAACTTATCTGTTGCTTGTGATAGAAATACTTAGGTCTCTTAAAATATGTTTTTATTTTGTGTTTTATATTGTCACAAAAATAGTTTTAGTCCCCCGATGAGTTCCCCAGGTTTGCCTAAAACTTGATATTCAAAAGTAGGTTTGACTGCACTGTTGGTGCGGTGGCTGGGCAATCGGCAGCCGCGCAATGTGTCGTGGGTCCGATTCCTGCACCGAACAACTCTTTGTGTGATCCACTTTTTGTTCCGGGACTGGGTGTCATGTGTATGTGAGTGAGATAAGAGAAAATTCTAGTGTGGGAACATTTTTCACAAAAAAACATACCTACAAATAAGACATATTTTATGCAATGTGTAAATATAGGAAACGATAGTTCAGCTAACCAATCAAAATAAGACCAGACACGGAAGACCGACCTCAAAGAAGACAAAATTAAACAGACCCATGTCGAAAAACCCAATTTCAATCACATTGGTGTTCTGTCCTTTCCACAAACAAAACAATCCCTTCCACGTGACTGACGACAATCGTTCGACTTATTGAGGCGTGAATACAAAACAAACAAACTAATAAACCAACTCGTATTACTAAGGATTTGTCAGACCAATCACTATGTGGATCGATACTCCTTTACATGCGAATATAGAATATTGACTTTCTTTTATACTATAAATTTTATACTAAAAACGATTACTCTTGAGTTAATCTGGTTAATTAAAACCGGATTGAAAAAGAGTAACCTATGAAATTTCTTGCTTGTTCTTCTCCATAGGAATCTACACCTTGGAATGAGTCAAAAGTGCTTTCCTGGTCTAATTGAAATAAATTATTTTGACTTTGACTGACAGTTTTCATTTATCAGCATACATCATAGCATCTGATCATCATTATCAGTTGTCACTTATTAGGCGGTCAATTAAGGTATAAGGCGTCCAATCACTGCCAGCTCGTTTGTGCTCCATCATCACTCCACTTAGTTTTAGTTTACCATTTTATAGTTAGATTTTTTTTATAAGTTATTCATTTATATACTAATCTTATACACCGCGGAATCTACTTCGTTTTTTGTCATAAGGGGTACCTTCGATATGTAAAGTAAAAAAGGTTTCTTAGTTTAAAAAAAATTCATGGAAATACGCACATGAAACACTAGACGTAAATTTGTAAGCACTATTCGCATCGCACATGTCACCCGACAAGAAATACCTGTTCAAGAATTACAAGGCGTGACATTTACTCTACGATAATGTAATATGAGTTCGTATGCGCTTTCAAATTTTGCTTTTTGCAAAGGTTCACCAGTTACTTTTTGTTTCAAACATCATATTTCTTTGTAAAACTATTGTATTACTAAGACAGAACCATTTTAATTCGGGACGAAAACGAAATAGATTTCACGCTGCAGTTAAAAGGTGTAAGCACTTTTTTTTTTCTCACCCTTGGTCAATTATCGCAATGAAAGTGCGCCTATATTATTCCACAAAAAGAAACATAGATCTATAGAGTCCTTACAAACTTTTACATTCACAATATTAGTAAGATAAGTATAGTACACTCTTTTGGACTTTATAGTACTGGGCAAGTTGTAAGAGGTTATTGGGGGAACTGTGCCAAGAAATCGGCCTAAACGCTATCTCCAGTCGACACTCCGTATCACCTCAGGACAAAGCCTCAGAATTATTTAAACTAGATTACATTACACGATTGTGTTTGAAAATTTTATGACTACAAAAGTATTGGTAATTTTATTACTACAAAAGTATGTTACGAAATCGTTTGGCAATGGTTTTTGGTTTTGTAAATGACGTTTTTTAAAGTAGTTTGCCGTGTATTGGATGATATTTTTAAAGTTTTCATTGAGTTACTATTCAAAGTACTTCAACATAGTTTGAATAATTATTTTGAACAAGATTTTACTCGTGGTTTGCTTTATGGAACACAAATTTTATGTAAAAGCATTAGTATATTTTGGTTCAAAACCTAAAAATAAATAACTTTGTTTAATTTAGGCGTTAAACTTTCAATGAACGCTCTTACTTTTACATAAACATATATAAATAAAACTAGTTGATAATCACGCATAAAGAAGGGTATTACAATTTTGAATTCTGTACTCCTTGTTTCAATATAACCTTTTTCATTCTCATTCGTTTCATGTAAATTTTACCTATAATAATCATTTCCTCAGTACTCTTTCGATACATTCATGAATAGCTCGCATTATAGGTCGCTCGTTACTCCGAGCGCTCATCGGGAAATAAAAATATTATAATAGTGAAATAGCGTGGAAAAATGACTTTTGTTATGAGTATTTTGCTATAGTATGCAGGTTTAAAATGTTGTAAGTAGATATTATTACTATAATTACAGGTCTGCCCGCCTCCCCCCCTCCTCGTCACAGAGTGTATATATGGGAGTGCGCCGGATCATTTAAATCATCGATCGACCACTAGTTTTGTATTCATTCCGCTCATAAGGACAAATAATATTGTAAAAAGTTTAAAAGTAATAAATCAGTTAGTATATTGGCATCCAGGGTTTATTTTCAGCTCCGCACACAATACCTGACACACCACAGTATAAGCAGTATAACCTAGCCCTAGACACTTACAATTTTTATTTAAATACTATAAACAATGAGGTATACATACACTGAGTACAACGCTAGAGTCTGAACTATGACCTAATTTTGGTATTTTATTTTGCAGATCTAATATTAAATTTATTCTTGATATGACCTTGAAACGTAATAGTAGAGAAACGTAATAGAAAGTACAGTAACGAAAGGGCGGATATGAATGGGGCCGACGGTAAATGGCGCCGTAGATGGACATATAATGACCAGATTTATATTAAAGAAGGGCCAATTAAAAGTATCCTTAAGCGACAAGCATGCATGAAAAGATTAAAATAAACATAACATAACATCACGCCTTTTCTCCCCGAAGGGGTAGGCAGAGCTGTACATTATGCCACTGTAAAAAATGTAACACCCACTTTTCTCTATTTATGTTATGAGTCCCATGTAATAGGGGGCGAGTCTATTGCCATACATTTTTTTGAAAAACCCAGTAATATTTTGCCCGATCCGGGAATCGAACTCAAGACCCCTTGCCCGGCAGTCGCACTTGCTGGTCGCAAGTGCCTCGACCAATGAGTCAATCATAAAATAAAAGATAATAAAAATATTAAATTAAGGCATCAAAAAAATTTTCTTCATCGCTGTCGTGAGGTAGATAGGTAATTCTCAATTGGTCTTTTTGTAAGTACTTTAAAAACATTATATCTATTGTCATACCGAAGTAAAGTGACTCCATTGCCCGTGACCTTTCGTCCAACTATAATTACGCTTCTAGAGACAGCTCGGTCAAGGCTGACTGTAAGCTTTTATGTAAGATGGCCGTTCTGATATTCAACTTTGCAACTAATTTTAAAACTTATCAATGAAAATTTAAAATCGCTACTGTGTTTGTTATCTATACTAATATTATAAAGCTGAAGAGTTTGTTTTTTTGTTTGAACGCGCTAATCTCCGAGATTACTGGTCCGATTTGAAAAATTATTTCTGTGTGGGATAGCCCATTTATAGAGGAAGGCTATAGGCTATAAAATATCACGCTACAATTAATAGGCGCCGAGCAGAGCGAGTGAAACCGCGCGAAAGTAGCTAGTTTAACATAAAATTGATAAACCATAACGTCTGTATTCCTTAATAGATTGTCTTTGCACTATATAAGATGTATTAAATGAAAACATTCTAAAGACTCATTTTGATTAGACTTTTCTTAAACTATTATAATTTACCAATTTTCTGTAAAATGCTGACCAAACGTTATCCCAAATTGAACTAAAGTTCATAGACAAAACTTGGCTAATACTAAAACACTCGCACACACTCAATAAAAATAAATCACCAACTCCAACATACTTAAAAAAGAACATAATTTTCGTACAACTAAGTAAAAAAGGACACGAAATAAAATTTTCGAAAAATTGTAACTTAAAATCGGTGCCAGAAAACTAAGTTTTTGAACACTTTTATATGGCTATGTGGCGTACAGTGGGCTAATACGTTCAGGTTGTCTTCCGTGCCAGCAAGTTTTGATATAAATCGTTGGGTAGAGTGTGGCCTAGAAGATAGCAGGGAATATTTGGCAGACGGCCCTGCAGCTACCCGCAACAGACAGTGTCGCGTTGTTGCCTTGTCGCGAACTGTTTAGCAGTAACAGCCGTGTAAGTGAGCGAAATTGAATTTTTGTTTTTATGCTAATTCTGGCAAGCGGTTTAGTGTCAAATGGTCGAGTGTGGAGCGGGTTGTTGTTTTATTTTCTTTTTATAGTGTGTATATGGCAATGTGATGCTTGACTGTAGCGTTTGCCAGTTTTTAGTAGTAATGACTTTCAATTCCACACTGTGATTGAGAATAGTGTTTAGTATTAAAGCATTAGCTTTTCGAGTACTTCGCCTAACTTAGGTATCAACCTTGATTCCTCTGGTTTGATCTGCATAACACTATTAACCACTTAACAAAAGAGATCAAGTGTTTTATAGTTGTAATGTTTATAAAAATAAATTAGTACTTTTGATAAATGAATTTTCATCACAGATTGAATATCATAATTTAATATACATACACAAATAATGAAGCACATTACAAATTAATTAGTGAACGAATAAACATTTTCAATAATATCATTTATTTGAATAGTGCAATGAATTGATAAATTAGCATACATTACCTGTTGAACTTAAGTAATTAATTTTATTCACAACTAATGTAATGTTTATATGACTAAATTGTGAATAATTATAGACATTAAAGCTTTTGTTTTTGTTTGACTAATTTGAGTATTGGTTTGCATTTGGCGTATATCGTCTAAAAATATTTGTAGTTTTAATCGAATCTCTCGTAAATACAAACAAAACAATAAGTTTTCTAGAAAAGTAATAAAATCGTTCCTATATTATTGTTACATGACACGTCATTCTTGTATATGCTACACCTGCTACGCGCTACGAGCGCTACGAGAGCTACGGCGCTACAAGGCAATGCGAGTTGCTACGCCATATTTCCTTTGTCATTCACACTTCGTTATCACAACAAATGCATTTAACTTATATAAAAAGAAAGTTATTAATATTATGGTAATTAAAGCGATACAACAAAACTATATACGAGACACACTTCCAGCGCATCAGATAATCAAACTATGTAGACTTATAACAAAAAACGAGTTAAATCGAATTGCAACAATAACAGTCGCATCATTACGAGAAAGTGGTCTGCGAAGGCCGCCATTACCTAAAGATTTGATCCAAGATACTGGCCATGAATAATTCTATAGCCATTACTGATGCCCATTGAGCTGCAACCATTCATCTGGTGATGATGTGGTTTTATCGAACTCCAACTCCGAATAAAGCGGTGTAGGAATTTTACAGAATAGATTAGTCTTTGCAATCTTCCTCATTTGCATGGGGAACATTTTTTTGCATTGTTTAAATAGAAATCAAGTTGATGGGTCATCTTGTGTCAAACTTTCGGACATTTGGTTTCTAGTTTTATTTCAAGGTTATACATACATACCTCACGTCCCCAGTCACGTCTCCCAAGGCCGAGACTATGGAACGCCATTTGCTACGATTCTTACATACCTCTTTCGCTCAATCAACAGTCATTAAGATATATAGAGAATTAATTTCGAGTAATTGTTTTATGTTCCTAGTTACATTTCTGTAATATATAAATGATATAATTTAATATCAAGTGTAGGTATCTGTTTTTCTGAACGGGGTTAAACGAAGAAAAAGGTCGGTATTGCACTTGTAACTGCACTGTTGGTGTTCCACGTTGGCAGTGCTGATCAGATGACACATGACTTACCACGATTTGCCTGGTTAATGTTACATCATTAAAAATAGCATTAGCATAGTTCAATTACGACGTTAAATAGAATACAGTGATATAACTCAGGATCTTGAAATATATTATATTATAATAATACTGTTAAACTGATGATAGTCATAAACTTCCTTCAAATAAAACGAAATAGAATCCTCCTTTTAGATCAAAATAATAATGATATTATCGTCATACAGCAATCAATTGCGAATCCAATCGGAAAAATGATTACTTTTCCCAATAAAATCTGAAATGAAGACAATACATAAAAGTCTTCGATCCAAATCAGAATGATCTAAATCAGAAAGCTATATTGCCGGTAGGTTACAAAATAAAAGGTTTTCTCTACCTAGACAGTTAAATCGAGGTCGATGTTGACCTAAAATTGTTTCAGACATGTCTAAGTCTAGATGCGATTGGCAAACATCAAGGCTTTTGTGTTAAAGTCTATTTCTTTTTTTCGGTAATCGAATTTTCTATATTGGGTTTAGTTTGACATGGAACTTTTAAAAGGTATCATTTGTCATGTAAAGTATTACTTTTAATTTGGAATTTTTAAAATTATCGGTAGGCACTAACACTGACTTTGGGAATTGTACCCATTTGGCATGTTACACTAAGAGCTTGTCACGTATAACATAGATCACATAACACATAACATAACATCACGCTTTTTATCCCCGAAGGGATAGGCAGAAGTGTACATTATGCCACTGTACAATGTAACACCCAGTTTTCACTATTTATGATATCAGTCCCATGTAATAGGAGGTGAGCATATTGCCATATACCGGGCACATTTCCAGACTCCGTGCTACTACTGAGATTTTTTAAAAACCCAGTAATACTTTACCCGACCCGGGAATCGAACCCGAAACCCCTTGCCCGACTACAACACCCAGGTGGGAAATGATATTCGATGACTTTTCCTTTTAAAAAAAAGTTCTACATCTATCTGTACCAACCAATATGACCAATAAGTGCCACGTACATCGAATATGTCTCGTAACAGCCTCGCTAGAACATGTATGAACTTGTCTGAAACTTAGCTAAACTTGTTCTAAGCGCGTGTCATACATTGTAACCGTATGCAGGTTTTGGCAGGATTCTTACGTGTCCCTGCCAAAAGGTTGTATTGTTGTAGAAAAGGTATTGTGTGGTAATCTATGGTGAAGAAAGCTAGTGAAGTAGTGACAAGTTTTTATTTCATAGAATAGGAAGAATGTAAGAGAAATGCTAGTGAGAAAATGTATAGATAACTGAATACATAACCCTCCTATTGAGCTTTACTCCGTCGAGTAAATAATGAGTGAAATAGTTTTAATTTTGAATTGTATACGAGTTTCAAAAAAAAAGACTCAAACAGGATGTGAGCCTACGATGTCAAACTAACATTGTCAGCGTTCTTGTTATGAGGCTATTTATTCAGGTGTGAATAAATCGAAAAATATTGAATAAAAAAATAAAATAAAAAAGGTTGAAATCACCTGTGGCACTTAGTTACTTACTGATATACTAACCAGATTCGCGATAATATTAAAGACGGCGATGATATTAAAAATACCCTTAACCGACGAGCATGCATAAAAATATTTATGACTGTTGATGAAGCGAAAGAGGTATATAGGAATCGAAGCAATTGGCGCTCCATAATGTCTGCCCACCCCCATGAGAGACAGGCGCGAAGTTATGTATGTGTGTAGTTACCTACTGTGTTACCCCAGCACCACTTCGAATCCATTATTAAGATAATCCATTAAAGCTATAATTCCTAAAAACCAAAAAGGTAATATGATAAAATAATTATAACGATCCATTCATCCTCAAAAAGTGATAACAGTTATCAAACCCTTCCTTAAAAGCGCCAAGATTAGGCAGATAACTTCAACCTTGCTCTTGAAAATTAAGACAGGACCTAAATCTTACTTATTATACAAGTTATATTCAAAAAAGTTAGAAGTAGCTGTTAAGATAATAATTTTTAATTAAGTCACTTTCCGTTCTGATTATAATATCGCAGGTGTTCAAAAAAGTTTTGATTTTTGTTCAAAAGTTTAATGGACGCGACCTCGTTTTTGAACTTCACAACTTTAATTAGGTACGTCGTTCTTAGAACTATGTGACGGGCATTTTTTGTTTGGTATCTTCGTTTTGCATCGATAATTTTGATAAATTATATTTTTGTTTGTACGTGGAAAGCCACAGAACATCTTTATAATGTTCTGTGTGGAAAGCTATAGGCTCACCCCTATTACATGGGACTCATAACATTTTTTTGTTATATTTGAAGGGCCGATGTTTGATCACTATCACGCCTGGTGGTAAGCAATGAAGCGGTCTACGCTGGAGCACGCCTGCCCATAAGCAACCTATTCACTCGGGTCTTGAAGGGGTGCGGGTTGGCGATTATAAACTTATAATTAGAAATTATAAGCCCAGGTTTCCTGTCTATATTTTCCTTCACCGTTTGTCAATGGTGTCTAGATAATCTTAGAAAGTACATATAACTAGGAAAAAGTCACATTGGTACTTGTAAAAACATAAAGAAAAAAACTGCCACACGACTACGAAAGGACGATTGCAAATAAAAGTCACAAAACTGCGAGCAACAGTTTGCACGTAACAAGAATTATACTTAACTACATAGGGAGGAACGCTGGAATTTATCATAATAGTTCGCACATTATCCGCTAAAGCACTCAATTTCTTTGAAGGCTCCATTCCATCAGATTTGCATAAACGTTGGAGGCTTAAACAATTAACGGGTACTACATGTCGCTGACGTCACAGCTCACGTCATAGGCGCCACACGCACGCTCGTCTCCACCATAAAGAACCTTGGCGCCTGAACGCCAATACTATTAACGGTAACCACACATGTTGACCCCTGAACCTTCTCTTATTTTCTCCTGTGACACCTCGATTTGTTTTACTGAGGAAGGTGGAGGAGGTCTTTGTAGAATGGTGAAGTAAAAATGTTTACGCCTCTGAGCGCATTCTCTTAGTGTGCTTGAGTACAATGATGCTTCACGTCAAGTGTGTGTCGTGTAGGTGAGAATGTATGGAAATTCGAATTAGAAATAGATTTAAGTGGTTATTAGGTTGTGTAGTTATGGAGTGTACTGTTAATATTATAGAGAATCATAATTAAGTATGTAAAAAATGCACTGTTTATAAATATATGACTCCACCTTTAATGACATGTTCGGTTGTCACCTCGTCGCCTTGTCCATCTAACTGTAACCATAGTATGAATGATTTATTTTTAAACAAAAAGGAACACAAATTAAAAAAATATATACCTACAATAAAAGAGTAGACAGCTCCCTATTACTCTCCGAGCCATTAGCAGAATAAAAAAAACAAAAACTAATTTCCATTTAAACATGAAAACGTTATTATTGTAGCTCTTCCAATATTATGCTGGGCTACCGTTGCCGTTGGTAAAAAGCAAATACATTTTCGCCGTTAGAAATACATATTATCGGACCGATCCGTGGCTCACTATTACAGTTTACATTCACTGATTTGGTACAAGGCTAAAGAGTATAACTTTGTTGCTCTTAATGTATTGTGTTATAAGCAAAATTTATGTTCGATGTTTAACCACCATTTTATAAATTGTTAAAAATTCATTCATCGTCAGCAGCCTATAAATGCCCACTGCTGAGCAAAGCATCTTCTCACATGGAGAATGTTTGCGCATTAATCACCACGCTTGCTCAATGCGTGTTGGCGATTTCAAACTTATAATTATAAATTATAAACCGAGATTTCCTCACGATGCTTTCCTTCACCGTTTGTCAGTAGTGACTAAATAATCTTAGAAAGTACATATAACTCGCAAAAACTCGGAGTCGGAATAGAAAAATTAATTAAATTTAGAGAGTAATTTTCAACAATAATGACTTTGTATGTCATTAACAAAGAAAATAGTAATAAGTTAGTCAATTCAACTAAAATGTCTAAAACAAATCTTAACTACGATTGTTTAAATAACTACATAAATTATGATCCAGTTTTTGCTACACAAGAAAATTGGTACTTAGAAACTGAAAAACAAATAAAAAGGGTAATCTAATCAGTATTACTCCAATAAAACTATAGATTTCACAATAAAGCAAAGTTAGAAGTTTTTATTAAATAAAATGTACGAGAAATTTTAAGGGCTCGACTCAATACGCCTTTCTAAACTTTATAATTTTGGTAATTTAAAAAGGTCTGTCCTTATTTAATAAAAACTAAGAATTTGTCTGCGGATTTGTTAGCATTTATATAAGCTTTTGTAGACGACCCCATTTTAGAGACAATGGATTAATCGAATGATTTATTTTTGGTATATGTTTTGTTTTATAAAATTCTTTATTAAAATAAGTAGGTGTACACAAATTGAAAAACTTACTGTACTAAGTCACAATTCCGTCTTCAAATAACAACACTTTTACAGGCTGTGTAAGCCTTTTTAAGTATTTTAAAACAATAAGTAGGTAATGTATGCTTTCTATTATGATAACTTAATAATGCTATACATATGAAATCATTGTAATGATTCCATTATTATAGTTCGAGGAAAATTTGGTATAGGTATGTAAATTCATTGGTTTAATACTATTGGTATCTTTATTATCTCCTGTTAAGATTGTAAACGTTACATAGCAAGAATTACAATATGAAAGTTCTTCTGGATCTACTTAGAAATAATTGCATTTGGTGGTACCATAATGAAGTACTTTGTCCAGGATAATAATGCGCTGGGCGCTCTGTTATGTCGGAGACACAATGCGATTTCTATTGTGTCTTAAATATCGACATATAAGAGGTTAAGGGCCCCGGTGCAGCTTGAAACTAATCGCGTAATACGGTAAAAATTGTATGTTCATAATAATTATCTCAATAGGTCGACCCTAATTATGTATGTGGCTGTTGAAAGTTTATTTTTGAAATGTCAATTTCATGAACAATTATTAAATGTCCTCCACGAAGATGAAAACGCTTCTCATTCACAACTTGGACCACCCAACAGCATCTATCGCGGAGATTGTCCTGGGACGTATTCAATTTTGCACGGTGCCCTATCTGCAGGCTTTATTAGCTGACTTTGATGTTCCAGATTGCACGTTCCTACTTGTTTGAATAACCGTATGGAGATCGGTAATTAGGGAACAGTGATTGGATGGGTGCTTCGTTTGCCTGCGCGATATTGCGTATTCGTTTTTTAAATGTTTCGATATGTGTGTGAAATAGGATGTTATAAGTATTTGGATATATTATGTGTAGTAACTAGTGGCGTGATTATGTTTTGCTAGTTTTTATGAATCATATTTGTTGATCAAAAGTCAGTTAATACAGCCAGTTAATATGATATTAATACACTTGTTTGTCAATCACGGTGACACTGATTGTGTGTCAATAACGAAATTAAAAGTGTCAATCATATTACTTGCGAGTTTAATGTGCTGGAAAATTGATTGTTAATTGCTTTTCCATCTTCGATCAACAATAACAACTAGATATCGGGTCGGCGCAAGAAAATCGTCTCGACAAATAAGAGCTCACTTGAAAAGTGAGCTCTTATTTTGTTTAGTATGCTCCAAACATGGCCAACGTAATCACGTCTCACGATGCTGCAGTGCGTAATTGCAAGTTGCAAAAATAATAATCGAAAAAGCAGTATAACGGCCGGAGTGTCATACTTTCGATAAGTAAATAAATTATAAGTTATATTTTAAGCTTTTAAATTAGTAAATAATATCAAATTAGACAAAATTACCAATTATAAACCAACGCCACCAATGTTTGTGCGTGTGTTGGCAATACCTTGGCCAAGCCTCGCCAACACGCGCACAAACATTTGTTTAAACAGAACAGTGGATGCAATGGAGTCGATTTGTATTTTAAAACAAATTTATATTGTAACCTGATTGGAAAAGAGTACTTAACCTATGGAGTTTCTTGCTCGTTCTTCTCCATAGGAATCTACACCTTAAAATGAGCAAATAGCTTCACTTTTAAATTTATATTGTTGACGTTCAAAAGTGCCTTCTTGGTCTAACTGAAATAAATGATTTTGACTTAGACTTTTAATGACAAAGTTAATAAACATATGATACACAAAAACGTACCGCTAATAAAAATAAGTGATGTATACTAAGATCCCGAAAATAAAATTATTTTAGTGTTCAACACGACTCCATACATACCTCCTGTAGCGAAATTCAAAATTCGAAGAAGCAAAGCGAAACAAAACAAAACGATATAGATCACAAGGCAATAACGGAAAAATTATCTTTATTTGTTCTTGCTTAAGGTTGAAATCAAACTAGATATTTTATAACTTATGTCTTTTAATTTCTACATGACAGGAGTAAGAAAATGCTTTTCTCGTCTTATGTGACGAATGGTCGTAAGTATTAGATAATATTTTGACGATTTATGACTTTATTATTAGGTGCCATGGTTGTTATTAGGTTGAACTTAAAACCATTTTAAAACATTTTTCTCAGTTTGTTATTTTTTTACTATTATTATTCACACGGACAGAACTGAAGCTTGATTTTGTACGTAACCCTTTATCTAGTTGCTATTGTTGATCGAAGTTTTCCATCAAGTAGCATTGTCATAAACTATAGGTATACTTGCCTACATAAAACTAGTTTATCATGGCGTCGGTTTGTATTATCTTTGCACAGTATCAACGGTTAGTTTATACTGTGTTATTATTTATTGCTGTGTGTATTATTTATTTTTTCTCGTTTCGGCCTATCCGTGAGTCATTGCAGGGTGTCATCTGAAAACCAGCGTTAAGTGTTATCACGCTCAACATGATGCTGAGGTGGTGGCTCGGCTCGGCATGAGCACTGGGCATGCTCGGTGACAATTTTTATGTTTAATGTTGCTCCTGTTTAATATATTATACATTTTTTTTACTATTATTATTTTAATTTTGTGATGTCTGTATTTTATTTATTTTGAATATCATAAAATCAATTTTTCTAACTAGAAAATCATTGTGTCCCCATCTCTGTGCAAGTAATGTGCCGAATTAATGTTTTTTCTTTCTTTCTTACTTCAAAGAAAATGAAAGCCTGTTTGTTATGATACGCGAGTCAACTCAGGCTTTTTTCCTTCGAAACGACAAGTTAATAGATTCTTAACTCTTAAGGTGCGTCCACACATGGCGAATAAGCAGCTCGCGAGCTGCCCGCGTGCAATTAAAATTATTATTTATACGAACCTTGTATGCGTTGAGCACCAAACCATTAAGCTGACATTCGGTATATGTGGACGAACCCCTAAACAGTTATTCTTCTAAATGTCAAATCTTGTATAATTAAGTTATATAAATGTATATATTGTAGCCCTACCCGAGCGTACGGCGCGTCGCGTTCCGCGCGTGTCTCAAAGAGCCATCAGACCACCACGGATGGGGCCCAATAAGGCCGATGCCGATTCGGAGTCGCGGAGAACCTAACGGGTAACCGGGGCTCCGGCTCGACGTGCAGGAGAAGGAACGGGGTGGTTTTTAGTCAGTAAGAGTCTGACACTCCCTCCCGCCTCACCCAGGCGGGAGAAGTCATTCGATGGTTTTTTCCCCCATAAAAAATATATAGGCAAGGCTATACCAATAAACGGAATTAATATATTTGATTCTGTACTCATTCTTAGAATGATGAACAATATATTTTTTGCAGCAGTGAGCAGACACATACATACGAATATATTACGTAGAAATACGTATTAGTCACAATTTTATGAGTTCTTAGAATTTATATAAAAGATTTTTAGATTGTTTTGTAACGTATTTGAATATGTAGCTCAGATACGAATTGCTCAGTCAGTGTAAAAATCAAGGTCCCAAGTGAGATAGGCAGCGACTATTGAATCGAACCATGTGTTGGAAATTGGAAAATGCTCTTTAATGTAAGTGGTAAACATTTATAGAATATATTTGTTTATTAACAGTATTTTAATTAGTTCTTTGTAATTGTTTCAATTTGATTTAGTAATGATAAATAATCGGCAGGTTTCAGGATCATTTAAATCTTTGAGCCTCACTCATCCTACCTTCATAATACCTATCCACATCCTACTGCGTAGCTTCACTGACATTCAGACGAATGGACAATTCAATTTTTGACGTTTCAAAGGTGCGTTAATAAGGATTAGTTGAAGTAAATGCTTTGACTTTGACTTTAATATTTTAAATTTGCATGTTTGTTAGTTTGTTAGTTTGTTACTTCATGTCAAAACGGCAGAAGGGATCGAAAGGAAAATTAGAAGAGAGTTAGAATATGGTCTGGAATTACACATAGGCTATTTTTTATCCTACGGAAACGCGGGCGAAGCCGTTGGCAGAAGCTGGTAAGTCATATTTAAGAAGTTAATAAGAGAAGAGTATAAATACGTCTTCCTTATTTTTTTATTTAAAAAAAACGTTGCCCCACACTAGTATTTTCTCCTGTGTCGTGGGTGCGTTTACAAACATACAAGTTCACATACACATGACACCCAGACCCGAAACAACAATTGTGTGGATCACACAAAGTGTTGTTCCGTACGGGAATCGAACCCGCGACACGTTGCACGGTAGCCGGTTGCTCAGCCACCGCACCAACCGTGCAGTCAAAATTTGACTTCATAATAATTTATACTAGATTTTTCCTTGTTCAGAAAAAGAATTAAATCTATAAAATACATTTCTGTAACATACATATATTTCTGGAACAATATACGAGCAGATGTGTTGTAGTAGAATTTTCCAGAAAAACCAATAGGACCCCGGAACAAAATATCACCCATCCTATATCTTTGTAGGTATCTGCGAAATGGCTATTAACACGATTGATTTTTCGCTTCACCTGTTGTTTATAGTTTCAATTTTGCTGAGAGGTTGCCATGGCTCTTTTTTTACGATACCAAGCTACGGTTCTACTAGAGAATGGGCAGAATGTGGCCACATGTGAAAAAATTGGCAAAGTGTCGCTTTTTATGGAGACTGTTCATCTAGAGATGGGCTGTATATCTTGATAGGGTATCGGTGAAAAATGGGGTGAGAATTTTTATTCATGTATTTTTTCGATATGTATGAAGTTTGAATCATACTGTGTATCATTATGGAATAAGGCAGGTTATCGTTAGGTAGAGTAAATTGAATTGCCATAGTCATCTATTACATTTTACAAAATATTCACTTACAACGGAACTTAGATAAAAAAACAATAATAGATGTACCTATTATGTCCCTCTGGTTTACAAAATGTAAGTTTTTTTTTATGGCATAAGCCGGTAAACGAGTAGACGGATCACCTGATGGTAAGCAATCGGCGTTGCTCATGGACTCCTGAAATACCTGAGGTATTACAAGTGCGTTACTTTTGGGGATTAGAAGTTTTAGGATCCTAGGGGATTCAGGGATTGGGGAGATTGGGGAAGCAGAAGTGGGAAGGGGGGGATTGGACCTCCGGTAACGTCACTCACACGACAAAACACAACGCAAGCGTTGCTTCAAGTCGATGTTCTATGAGGCCGTGGTATCACTCCGGTCGAGCCGGCTCATTCGTGCCGAAGCATGGCTCTCCCACACTAGTTTGCATAAAACACATTATTTATTTAATGTGGTTTTAAAGAGGTATATTGTGGACTTAATTAACACGTTAAACGCCATGGGGGTCACCGGTGACCGGCGTTAGCGGAGAATTTCAACAGTTTTTTATTGGCAGTCAAAGTCTTAAATCTAAACAGATCTGATAAATCTAAAGAGGTTTGTTTCTACTCCTACTGCAAACAGCCACTAGGTTACCAATTAAAACAATCAAATGTACTAAGTATAAAAGAATTGCAACTCTTTCATTACCTTAATTATTTTAATTCAATTTTGAAAGAGGGGTTCTATCCCACTTCCATCTAAATATTGAGAATATTGAATAATAAAAGACTTTGAAAAGTAAGTCTTGGTGAGGCGGTATGAATAATTCAAGCTAAATGACTGTCTCTGATTTGCAACAGAAAGGAAAGGAGTACTTTTTGAAACTATTATAATTTTCCAGACTTTGTTTGTTGACAATGCGGGTTTATTAATGTTTATTTCTGGTGGTAAGGTATAATTTTGTTTTAAAATACAATAGCTTAATATTGCTTTTAGTCTATTACGCAGTTATAGTATATTCATATTTTATTTTTTTTTAAATAATTAACATGTTCTTCGGCGTTCTTCGGCGTAAAGAAAGAAAGAAAGAAAAATCATTTATTTTGCTACGACGATGTGTCTTTGACGAGGATCTCAACTAGTTTCAAGCTGTTCTGGGGGCTCATATTCATGAGCAGCATTCCGTGACACACGACGGTGATTGCGCCTGCTACTTAATAAAACTACTTTAAGCATAACTTAACCAATAGTTTGTTGTAGGATACCTACAGGTTATTTCATTTTCAGTAATTCTTAGTAAGACAATAATAAGAAGTATCTTTCATGGAAAAGAACCTGCTATTTGCTTAACGTAACGCAGACCATGTTACCATATGTGTAGCTATAATTATACACATAACATCACACCTTTTATCCCCGAAGGGGTAGGCAGAGGTGCACATTATGCCACTGTATAATGTAACACCCACTTTTCACTATTTATGTTATGAGTCTCATGTAATAGGGGGTGAGCCTGTTGCTATATACCGGGCACAATTCCATACTCCATGCTACTACTGAGAATTTTTTTTAAAAAACCCAGTAATACTTTGCGCTACGAGGCAGTCTATAATTATAAGATATTTTATACATTATAAACCTTGCTATATTTTTTTCGACATTTTCATCCAGTATATTTTTACATTTCGTCGCTACAAAATAAGCTTTTTCATAGCTTCACTCGGATATCTATTTTTTACGATCCAATTTGTTTCAATATCCCAGCTTTAATATCAATTATTTATTTTGGCGATGAAAATCACAGCGAAAAATATTACGCGGACCGTAGATCAAGTTTCAATCAGCGTCGGAACTTGTGTCGTATACATTTATTTATTCTGTGTCCAAACGTTATGTGACATGCTTGCTCAGTTTTTATTTTTTTGTTAAAGTCAGCAACATGAGTTACGTGCTTTTTATTTTATGCCGTGTTGATACCTATTTGCGTTTTTCTGGATTTTTTGCACTTTTTTTGTGATGGAATATCTTTTTTATTTTCGGTATTGCCTTCTAATTTAAGTTTGCAATTGTTATGGCCATGAGATGAAACGGGTTCATAGACTCGTAGAAAGAATATTTTTTACATGAACTAATTTTATTTTTACTTTTCCCTACACTAAATTTTCTCCTGTGTCGTGGGTGCGTTTACAAACATATAATACCACATACGCATGATACCCAGACCCGAAACAACCATTTATAGATCACATAAAGAGTTGCGTGCGGCAGTCGAAGCCGCTACACGTTGCGCGGTAGCTGGTTGCTCCGTGCCAACCATGCGACCTAATTTAAATTAAATTACCCGTACAAAAAAGCCACAGTTAAATAAAACACCAAACAAACAACTAAAATATAACCCAGTCCATCAAAGCACTCAAGCGTTGGTCACACAGCATGTGACGGCTAAATAGTGCCTAGTGCCGGGTAGTTGCTGTCGGATCTGTATAGATAATTCAAAGCATTGTCCGTCTGTTACGTTGCGGTGTTATCACTGTTTCGGGTTGCCCGGATTAACACCCGGTCTTTGGTCAGCTCGTATTTGTTCGTGTGAATAGCTCTGGTCTTAAGGTTATTTGTAGTGAATAGGTGTGAAATTGTAGTGATATTTATGAGGTGTGAAAGCGTTATTCTTTTACAACTTCATTACATAACATAACATAACAACACGCCTTTTATCCCCGAAGGGGTAGGCAGAGGTGCACATTACGGCACTTAATGCTAGTGTACAATGTAACATCCACTTTTCACTATTTATGTTATGAGTCCCTTGTAATAGGCGGTGAGCCTATTGCCATATACCAGGCACATTTCCAGACTCCGTGCTACTACTGAGGTTTTTACAAACCCAGTAATACTTTGTCCGACCCGGGAATCAAACCCGAGACCCCTTGCACTTACGATCACTCGGCCAATGAGGCAGCAAATTCATTACATGTAACTGTGATTATGAGAGATTACTGTAACCTGGGACTTTGACCGGTTAAATTGTTTTGCGAAAAGATTTTGAAAGTAATCTTAATCGTCTTTACAATTGTAGTCTCTTTTTACTTTTTGATTTCTTTTTTTTTTCTTAATATCCTTTTTCTAGCCACAGCTTTTTAATACCATACCACTGTTAGTAAGTCACATTCACACGTAAGAAATGACTGTACACCCTTTATTGTTAGATACTAGATATAGAACAAAAACGAATTTCCAACAAAGAGTTTCCTTTTCTTGTATAGAAGCATTAATTCTATGGATTGTCAGTATGCATATGTGAGCACCATGTTGGACTTTAAGATTTTTTTTAATTTTTTTTAATTTTAGTAAGTTAATAGTATAATGCGTCAAGCGTGTCTTTGCATTGTTCTTACATAAGCGTACAGTATTGAAACATGTATCAGAGACATTGTAGAACATACTTTTTTTAAAAGAGTACCGAATGGAGTTTCTTGCTCGTTCTTCTCCATTCGAATCTACTTTTTGGAATGAGCACCTAGCTTCACCTAGTTTCACTGACGGACTGACTGACAGACTATTATTTATTTTGTATTTGTTGACGTTTCAAAAGTACCAAACTATGGTTTAATTGAAATAAATGCTTTGACTTTGACTTTGACTTTGAATACGTCACAAAAACCACAACTTAACCCTTTTCTCAAAAGAGTCTCAATAAAACTTAGACCAGTTACAAAAGGTGATCATGTCATAAGCGACGAGACTTAAAGGTCCTGGCCGTTTGAAAATGAGTCATCTAAATTCTGTAGAGGGACCAAGGTGTCAGGCTTCATACCTTCAATTTGAGAGCTCTTCTAAATTACAAAGGTCTTCTCATAAATTGTTCCAATATTCTACGACGCCAACGGCATGTTAAGCTTAAGTAGGATTTGTGTTACACTGATACGAATGCTTGACGTTGTCAAGAAAATGTGGCAGATACTATTTCTTTTTTTTAACTTTGATTGTAGGTTACGTGAATCAGGTGTTAGGAAAATTAAATCTATAATTTCTAGGTTCAATAGGGTAGATGCCTAATTTTTATTTTAATGTCCGTCTGGTAGATTATTTTAAATCATTAGACACGTTTTTTTTCTTTTCTTACAGAAACGAATACTTTCGACGGTATATTGATTTGAAATGTCACGTGACGTCACTTCTATGTATATTTTATACGTAGAAATGACGTTTTAGGCCCGACTTCTAAACTTTGATTCATTTTATCTAAGTATTGTTTTATTATACGACAAAATAAAAAAATACGTGTCTAATATTTTTTCATTACCTAACTTACGGACTAAGTACGTAGATTTTTAATTTCCATACCCTATCATCATCCCTATTGGTGCGGTGGCTAGGTGAATGGACTACTGCGTAATATAAGGTGCCGTAGGTACGATTTTAACACGGAATAGTTCAAAGTTTCATACGCATATTGGTGTTTCGTCTGGGTATGCCTTTCTTATATAAATTTTGGAATTTCCATCGTACATATTTAAAAAATAACGAATGTTTTTGTCAGCAGAGGTTTATTTCAATATCTAAATATATATATTTTTTTTATTTTCAATATCTGGTATATTGTATAGTCAGATAAGTAAACATTCATTACATTTCGGTGTGACAAAAAGCGATGTAGTCACGTAACATCGAACGCGTCGACGGATCGATGCGGAATGCCGAAGCGTGCGTATTTTTCATTAACGCCACTTGCCAATTAGATATACAGCCCAGCTATTGTGATAGAATAATAATTGGAGCAATGGCGCCCCACATATCTGCGATAATGAATCTAACATTATTTTAGTTATGGTCTATTTCAGTACCTACTGATTTATTTAATGAGAATTGTTCAAACATTTTCCATTACGCTAAGATCTGCAAGTGATAGATAAATAATTTTTAATATGAAACTTTTCTTTATTATTACAAACCTATTTAACCATACTTAGACACAATCCATTCTCAGAAAAAGATACTGAAAAATTAAACAATAAATATTTTCCACAATCCTTCATCAGATCTATCATTCCTTGCTCAGCTACTGCGTTTGCGATCACTAGAACAATGAAGCAAAAAACTGAAAATTACTAACATTTTTAAAAGAAAGCAGGAGTAAAATCACTGAAATTCGCATCAAAATAATACACTCTGAGTATTTGAAAACGAAAACATTTTACATTTTCCAACAAAATCTCAAGACTCAAGAATACGGAAAAATAGCAGCTTTTAATAAAGCGGCAAGAATAATCTTCTGAGGCTTAGACAGTCGAGACAAAGGGACAAAGAGTTTATTTTAAAACATGGAAATAATCAATGAGGAGACGAGGTATCCACGTGATATTTTTGAGATGAAATACTAAAAAAGAAAATGTATTTTTAGACGTGTGACAAAATCCTATTTTTGTTTAAAAATTATTGCTCTAGTTTTTGTGTCAAGATTAACACGTAAATTATCATGACTAACCATTTATAGTCCAAAGCAATGTGTAAGGAATAAAGAATATTATCTATTGATTTATTGATTTTAAATATATATAATTCTGCTGTACTTGTGTATGTCATTGAACTCTTCCTAAACGGCTTGACCGATTTAAATGAATTTTTCTGTACGCGTTTGATTGGCGCCCTGGATGGTTTAGATTCACAAATCAGCCTGGCAGATGGCGCTGCAGTCGATTTCTAGGTTGGTTATCCTAAACGGTTGAACTAATTTGAATGAATTTTTGTTTATAAATTCAAGTGGATATGCAGGACAACGTCTGTCGGGTCTGTTAGTTGATTTATAATTTTTGGGACATTGACCACAATCGATGGCACACAAAATAGTTACACAGTTTATTAAATATCATCACAATTATATCAGATCGTAAGTACATACAGGCAGTTGCTCACAAAAGATGACCATTGACCACTACAAATCAAGCAAACGTCTTCCTTGCAGAAACCACACAAGAATAACATGAACAGAACAGACTGTCAAACATAACTTCACGCCTATATCCCATGGGGGTAGGCAAAGACTATGGAGCACTAATTGCTACGTTACCTACATACGTCTTTCGCTCCATCAACAGTCATCCATGTTTTCATACATGCTCGTCGATTATTTTTCTTCTTCTCCTCTTATAATATCTTCTGATTCACTTTGTTGCGGGAACCAAGACAGTTACTCATGTCCCTGGGACGCGCCGGACTTCAGCGTTCCGGTGTTTTCATGGTTGTATCTACTGTAGATCTTGGCTTACAGGAGTTGCAGCGATTCTGGGGGTTGTGGCGGGCTTGTCCCTTAAAAAAATGCTCGTCGGTTAAGGGTACTTTTAATATGGCCCTTCTTAAATATATTGCTAATCTGGTCAGTATATGTCCGTATAGCGCACCCTCTACAGACAGCTCCATTCATATCTGCTCTATATACTTCTTTCGTAATAACATTAACAGAACAGACAGTCAAACGTATAAATTTGCACAACAACACTAGTCACTCATCTCAGCATGAAGGAGAAAGCAAGAAAACGTATTCATTTACATTGTATTTGTACGAAATCTCTGCAACAAAATTGTGAGCACACATTGCACATTGCACATTGCACGTTCTCTACAAATTGCACACGAACAATAAATGAAAGTTACACATTATTACGGCGAGCCTGTAATAAATATATCTAAAACAAAAGGTTCCGTATATTTCAAACTACTCGCTTTTACAACTGCATTCAATCATTTTGAGTCCAATTTCGTCTCGGTTGTTGTTGTAAGTTATGGGAGGTCGCGGGTTTTGTGGATGGGTCGTGCGGTGCTTGGCGGTTTGTTGATGTGTCAAGGACGTACCTAACTTCTTACTGATAAATGTAGGTATAAAAAAATAAATATAATAATGTCAGAATGTTTTGTTTTCAACTTGGTACCTAATGTTAATAGTACCTAACGAATTTAAGGTAGCAAGATTTTAAACCATTACGTGTTCCACGTACTAGACGTCATTTTTAAATAACAATATTTCATCTCAAACAAAAAGATCAAATCAATTTCTAGAATCAATAGAATAAACATATCCATGCTCACATCAGGAAATCGGGACCACTTATAATCGCTGTCGCCCATACTTTGCACTCAAGCACTAGACGCAACCGTTCTCTCCCGGTCCCTATGGACTCCTATCGCTGAGAACCGGGCGAGGCTTAATCTAACGAATGTAACCCTAACACAAGTTACTACAAATGGAATTCGATTCAGGATTTAACTAAGAGCTTTTATATAAAATGATATTCGCTGTACGTTCACCAGTAAACACTTTATTTCTTTGTTATTATATCGCGGTTTATGTGTGGGTAATGAATTTTTGATTAAACGGTTCTCGTAGTTTAAGCTTTTTGTTTTGTGTGGGAATTTGTTGAAAATATAGGAAAAATCTTATGATAGGTACACAGTACCCTTGAAGATATTTATAGCAGGGTTAACATTTTCTTATATACATATATTGTAACCGCAGGTACCGAACAACTGGAATAGAACCGTGGCAATAAAGGACATCAATACATATTGTAGATAAGTGCGGACGGTGAGCATGGGTGGCTCGCCGCTCGATCAGAACCAGACCCGAACGTACAGCGAACACGAACCAGCGACAGACCACTACGGATGGGGCCCAATAGGGTTGATACCGACACGGACCCGCGGAGTGCTTAACGGGTTACCGGGGCTCCGGCTTGACGTGCAATAGTAGGAACGGTGTGGTTTATAGTTAGTAAGAGTCTGACACTCCCTCCCGCCTCACCCAGGCGGGAGACGTCATTCGATGATATTTCCCCCTTAAAAAGAAAAAAGAAATGTAGATAAGTAAAATTGTGTAGGCCACATGATTGCTTACCACCAGGCGAGTGGGTGGCTAAATGTCAATCTTTCAAGTATAAAAGAAAACTCACTAGATAGTCAAGGTCACCTTATAATTGTTATGTAAATAACGCAAATATGTATAACCAGTTACATTTCTAGTCAAAGAGACGAGGCCTATAAACCAATCACCAGCTCAACCAACCAGGCTATCGCTCCATAGAAACATCTCACCACGATAGCTTATTGACAATGACGGAGCTGATGAGCGTAGTGTGAAACCAATGAGCAGACATAATGAGGCTAATTGTTGAGCTAAGATAATGAGCTACTGTCTCCTAATTAGTGCCGTAATTGAGTACCGTGTTATGTATAGCTGTGTCATAGGCGTCAAAGAGATTTTATGGTTGCAAATATTGGATTCTAAAGTTGGGCTGTGAGTTTGGAATTTGCAATCATAAAAATCTAAGGACAGGTATTTCTGATAGTACGTGCAGTAAAATAATTTCAGTTAGTCAACAAATAGGTTTATGAATGTAATTTAGCTAGTTGTTCAGGATTGAATCAAGTACCCATAATAGCTATAAAAATATGGAAAAAGTGAAAAAAACGTCGTTCCTTTAGAACAAATAAAAAAAGGTTTATATTTTGATTAAGTAACCACAAATAACACATATGTAAAAAAAAATAAATAAAAAAATGAGATTTATAAACCTTTGTTGACAGTTCATGGGTTAGGTGAATATGGCAATTAGCTCAACCCTTTTTAGATGGATCCTAGAAAATAAGTAACTAGTGAACTAATGTGCACCTCCGGCTAACTCTTGAATATAAATATAAGTGTGGGAGAGCAATGCTTCGGCACGAATGGGCCAGCTCGACCAGAGTGATACCACGACCTCACAGAAAACCGACGTGAAAGAACGCTTACGTTGTGTTTCATCGTGTGAGTGAGGTTACCGGAGGCTCAATTACCCTAGTCCCCGTCTCCAGAATCCCCGAATCCTTCACAAACCTCAAATTCCCAATTCCCAAAAGGCCTTTAACGCACTTGTAACGCCTTGGTGTTTCCGAGTGTCCATGGGCGGCACAGATTGCTTACCATCAGGTGATCCGTCTGCTCGTTTACCGGCTTATGCTATAAAAAAAATGTGTGGTGTTACATTGGGTAAACACCCCCGTTTACCAAATTCGAAGTAACAGTAACACTTTAATTCGTTGACACAACAAGAATCACACTTAATATAATAAAAATTCCATTCCGAAATAAAAACCAGTATTCCGTATTCGTATTAATGAATAATTTGTGACTTCACCGCGGTAGGTGGAGCCACTGTCAGTGTTTGATTCGACGTTATCAGTGGTGACGAGGGTCGACCTGCTACTGTCAATGTATTGTATACCGATGGGGTAGGCAGAGATAGCTCGTTTGTAAATATTCGCTCCGATGCATGGTGTATTTTAAATGTGCTTTTAACACATTGAGTTTTGTTTTTTGGTGTATGAATAATAATAAAAAATGTTTATTTGGTGTAAAAAGCCAGATTACAAAATAAATCTTACTATCTAAAAAAAAAGTCTAAAATTTATATGTAAAACCTGAACTAGGCCCAAGCCTGTGTTTCAGGTTAAAAATGTGCTGAAATATTTAAAATACAAAAACATTGCTTATAAAACTAAATATTTTATGTCTAAATTAAATTAAGTTGGTATCTAAGTATAACAGGTGCGCGTGTACAGGAGGTCTACTCCGATTCGACGAAAAACGAAGTTTCGGACGAAACTTCAAAGATTACCTACCACAATGACATATAAACGAACGAAAAAAGAATGAAACAAGCCAGAAATTAGTATGAGATGTACTGTTTGACGTCGATATTTTCGGAACCCTACTCTGGTTGTACAATCCGCACGAACGAAAATTCGAGTTTGACAGATTATTCTTCGGACGTTTAATGTCATTTCGACGAAACCAAAATAGTTATCGTTTGATTTTCGTTTGGGTTAAATTTTATTAAAAAATCAATGAAAGTAATTGCAAGTCTTCGTTTTATCACGGTTTCTTCGTGTGGGCAACACGTAGGTCACCAAAGAAACCATTTAAATGACGATATAAAATCAATGTACAGTCAGCTCAAATAGTTTGTTAACACGAACCTATATAATTTTACATGTCTATGAGAGTTAGTAACATTTAGGGTAATTAAATACTTATTTGAATACCTTATGAATTGTACATAAATGTTTCATGTGTAATGTTTTATTATAAAACGAATAATACCGCTAGAAAAATAAACTTAAGTATTGCTAGTACATATTTTCGCTATTCTTTCACATAGATAAGATAAATTCTTTCAAAAATATATTGTTAACCATCATAACATGAAATAATTTAGTGTCTTCAAATTCCCATGTAGACATTTAAAATTTTTAACTAACTGTACTAATTTAATACGAATAAATTTGGTTGTCATTATTTTTATAAATAAATGTCAATAAATGACAAAGCCAACATTCTTAAACTTTTTAACTTGGTCGTATAATAAATCTTTAAAAGGAGGTTTTTATCCTGTTTAGGATTTTCCATCTTAAACATTAATATTAAAAGCTTATTCATGATTTTCTTAATGATTATGTGTGCTAAACTATGGAATTATCATTTTAGTTATATAATTACTTAAAATAAAATTTTATTTTTAATTTCGAATCTAAACCTTTTTATTGCCTATTTATTTATCTTCACTTCATTCGTTCATTGTAGAATTCATTCGTTCACGAAAGTTGTCTATGGTTCCGAAAACGTTGTTTGCGGCCGCAAATCAAACGAAACTTCGCATTCGAGAACCGGAGTAGACCTCCAGTTTCATAAACAAACGTAAGCAAAAATAACTAAGTCAACTATAACAAAAATTATTTGCTTACTTCAAGTAATTCCTCGGTTTCATCGTATGTTAAGGTGTGTACATAATTATGTAATAGGTTTTTACAGTCAAAGTGATTGAGGCTATAAATATTTAATTCTCTATTTATTCTATTGTATAAAAATGGGCCAAGAAAGATAAAGAATCTTTTTATGAAAGCATGTTTTGACACTGAGGTTGAAGTGCAAACTATATCATTCCGTCTTTTGTTAGTAAGATTGTTAATATCGAAGCTGAGTAGTGAGTGTTGTTTGAGTATTAGTTGTACAACATAGATTTGGCGAACAGTTAAAACTTTGCAGGATCTATATAGCATCGATGTAGGAAAGAGAAAGGGATGGGAAAATGCAACTTTCAGGATGGCTCTCTGAGCACGTTCTAGAGGGAGTATAATCGTTTTTGATGCGCCACCCCAAGACGTAACACAGTACTGGATAATTGACTGACATAATGCTAGGTAGATTTGAGTGATTAATTTGATATCTCCTATGTGTCTAATTTTTTTAAAAATATGCATTAATTTCCTGACACGTGCAACCAAAGCGTTGATGTGTTGTTTGAAACAGAGAGTTTCATCAATTGTGATACCTAGATATCTGATGGAAGTAGTTTTTACTATACAAGGGCAGTTGCATGTACCGACTTGACTAATTGTACATTTATGTGCGTATAATTGGGGTGTAACAGAGGAAATTGGACTCTTGCGCATAGAAAAGTGAATAAATTTTGTCTTTTCCGCATTTAGTGTTAGTAGATTAGAGCAAAGCCAACTATTAACTGAATTGAAAGTCAATTGAGCATTACAGAACAGTTCATTGACGTTATTGGATGAAAAAATTAGGGCCGTGTCGTCAGCATATGATATTAGTTTCCCATGATGCATCTCGATATTACACAAATCGTTGATATAGATCAAAAATAGGGTAGGACCAAGAATGCTCCCTTGAGGCACTCCAAAACCCGTATTTTTCTGAAATGGGCTTGTGACGTCATCTATTCTTACACACTGGTAACGGTCATCTAGATAATCAGCAAAGAGGTTCAGTTGTGTGCCTCTGATACCCATACATTCCAACTTCTTTAGAAGCAGTGGAATAGACACAGTATCAAAAGCTTTGGCAAGATCAATAAAAATTCCCAGAACGTGGTTGCCTTTGCCGAGTTCTTCTGATATGAAATCTGTGAGTGTGTGTACTGCATCAGCTGCGGACAATTTTGCTCTAAAACCAAATTGCAGTGGTGACAAGAATTTATTCATTTCTAGGTAATTTACCAATCTGATGTTAATAATCTTCTCAAGAATTTTAGATATCGATGGCAGTAGTGAGATAGGCCTATAATTATTTACTAGATTCTTGTCACCTGATTTGAATATAGGGACAACCACTGCCCTTTTAAGACATTTTGGAAAAATGCCTTTAGAAAGACATTCTCGAAAAACATGAGTCAGGGGTGAGGCAAAAATTTCCTTATATGTTTTCAAGATTTTATTGCTGATCCCATCACAGCCAACTGCACAATTGTCTTTCATTCCAGTTATGATTCGTGCAATTTCCTGTTCGTCTGTATCCAATAAAACGAATGATTTTTTAGTATTTGAGTGTAGTAAGGTTGTATTAGTCCGGGTTGTAGAGTCTAACTGCAACTGTTGAGCGAGGTTTCTACCCACATTTAAAAAGTAGTTATTTACATTGTTAGCAGACTGAAGCGAAGTAGATTCTGTTAGTAGTAAATTCGAACATGATTCTCGCTGTTTGGACGTATAAGTTACATTTTTTATGTGTTGCCAAAGCCTCTTACTATTTTTACCCGCCTGATGTAACGCGCCTTTATCGTAATCGATTTTAAGCTTCTTCAGCAGATTATTGCAAAAGTTCCTGTATCTTTTGTATGTTAATTGTAGATCAAAATTATCAGGTGAACGTTTTGCTCTATGATGTAGTTTGTCCCGGTGTCTGATACATCTAACAAGCCCAGGCGTAATCCATGGCTTTATGTTGTAATGTCTGTTATTAGTTTTTATTACTGTTGTAGTACGATGAATAGCTTGTTCAACGTTATTTATTAAATACGACATCGAGAGGTTGACATCAGCAGAATTATAAATCGGTGCAAAGTCGATATTGCGTAAAACATGTTCGAGTTTCTTTAGGTTTAATTGTGACCTAGTTCGGTGACGATTTTGCTTCGGAAGCGTGAAGTTAAGGATAAGCAGAACGGCATGATGATCGGTTAATGTAGAGTTAGTAACAAGGCTAATATAGTTTGAGTTGGATTTAACCATCATGTGATCCAGACAGGAGCCACTTTGGTGTGTTGACAATTTATGAGCAGCGAGGAGTCCATGAAATGCACATAAATTAAGATAATCCTGTATTCCTGCATCAGAAATCTCAGAATTGATATAGTGTTTCACATGTCTGGTTTAAGGAATTGAGAAAGGAATCTAAATTTCTAGTGGAAGGTGGCCTGTAAATAGCTATTATTGCTGTAATTGTATCTACCTTAATGACCAAACAATTGCATCCTGGTGTATTAGGTTCCTCTACAGTAACTCTTAATGACTCTTTTGCATAGACAACCACACCTTCATTTTGGCTAGTATTCACGGTATTACAAAAGGAGTTATATCCCTGAATATCAGGTAGGTTAACACATTTACTTTTAAGCCAACACTCTGTTAGAATGATTATGTCACATGAGAAGTTAAGTCTTCCTAGAAGAACATGAAAATTATCTATATTTTTGTATAAGCTACGAATGTTTTGAGTGAGAACAGTTAGTGACTTTGGGAAGTTGGATACATAGCTTTTGCAATCTTCAACCTCACAAGAAGTAGATATATTTGAAAAACAATTGTCAATATCATTAATTAAGTTAATGGCCATTTAACAAGTAAACTTAGATCTAAAATTAAGAAAAAAGAGTGGCGCTCTTAGGCCCTTCATAATTTACAGAATTCATATACCTATTTTCTGCTGCTTTTTTGGCTGGGCAGTCAATATCACCAGTTTGGTGGTTGCTCGGCTTTTTGAAGCGGGCGCAAGTAGCGCATTTCGGCGGAGCTCCTTTCTTAGGGCAGTCTTTGATAGAGTGGCCCTCATCTCCGCAGTGACCACATGTTGGAGCGGCAGCCTGGCACGACTTGGCTGCATGACCATACTGCTGGCAGTTGTAGCATCTGGTCACTATAGTGAAGTCTCTCACAGGGCAGGATGTCCAGTTGATGAACAATCTATCTTGCGTTATGAGGGCTTTACGTAGGGCGGCTGAAACTTCAATGATGAAGTTGCAGTGATCGGCATCTCTCCTTCCTGATTTATGGCTCAGTTTTATTGAAGCCAGGAACGCATCACGGGACAAAGAGGGAAGCTTTTCGGCAATATTTTGTTCAAAAATGCATTTGAACACTTCCTGCTCAGCCATTGAGGTTGGGATTCCTAAAACAATTAGTCGCGGATTACGTTTCTTCGGCTCATCAACGGTAAGTCCAGTGGAAGAGAGCTGGACTGACTTCTTTAGCTTTTCCAAGTCCTCTTTTGTTTCAGTGCTAATAATGACACCGCCGTTACGTATCTTGCGAACGCCACGTACTTTTAAGTTGAGTTCTCCTGGGCAAATGGCTTTTTGTACAATGTTCTTAGTTTCGTCGCTAGTCTTTGATTTATCACTGGGATAAATTGCAACAGAGCTTAATGGGCTTGGTCGAACAAAGTTGTTGGCACCTTTTTTCACCATGTCGGCAAAAGAGCTATTTTGTGGCACGGATTTGGAGCAGGACTCTTTTATCGTCTCTTTAATTTGCGTTAAAGAAACAGCAAGGTCATTTTTATCTTTGAGGTCCTGTAAGGCATAGTGTTGTATCAATGCCTTATTCTTCAGGGCTTGGTATTGCACAGTGACGTGGGTGAAACCTTGGGATACTTTTCGGCAGAGGTTACTAATTTTCAATTTCTGTTCGGAGTTCAGTTTGCCCTCGGAAGAAATATTGCAGATTTCTTGTAGGTATCTCTCAACTGATCCTGTCCATTGGTGAAGGTCTGATGTAGATACAACTTCAGGTGGGTCAATTTGGACTGGTTGTTCCCGGCACGGTGTTGTCGGCGGAGGGGTGCGGCGAGTAATCCCGCTCCGGTTGAAGGGGCTGCTGTCCATATTACTCGTCGTTGTACACACTTATTGTCATAATTTGGTTTAGTTTGTAGCACTTTACTCAATATAAAATTAAACGCAAAGTAATTACCAAACTAGGTCACTGTTAATTAAATTCTTCAATTAAGCAATATTCTTTTGCATCAATGTACACGTCTATACGCGTTAGAAGTCAATCAATATTTGTTACGTAGCTTAAAACATTTACAAACTATATTTCAAAGACCTAGTCAATACCATTTCCGAGCGTACGGCGCGTCGCGTTCCGCGCGCGCTCAAAGAGCCATCAGCTCAACGAGCCATCAGACCACCACGGATGGGGCCCAACAGGGCTGATGCCGATTCGGAGTCGCGGAGAACCTAACGGGTTACCGGGGCTCCAGCTAGACGTGCAGGAGAAGGAACGGGGTAGTATTTAGTCAGTAAGAGTCTGACACTCCCTCCCGCTACACCCAGGCGGGAGCAGTCATTCGATGATTTTCCCCCCTTAAAAAGAAGTCAATACCATTTAAGAAAGCATTGTTCTATCAATTGTAAATAATATTCTGTCTCAATTGGAAGGGACTAACATCTAAGGTACAGGCTCGGCCTAGTTTAGATGTTAGTATTCATAAACTGTATGTGTAATGTTTTTGTTACAATAAACACTATTTATTATTTTTAATAGCTTAAGAACTTGAAGTTATTTTCACTAAAACTGAAACACGATATCTAAAAAGAAAGAATTAAGAAAGAAAAACTGATTATTACGCCACGGCACATATGTAGGCAACAATGCAAGAACACATAAAAAGAAGTTCATGGCGCGTTGCAGCGCAAAAGGCCGGAGCTCAGCTTAATGCTGTGGGCCCGGACACGAAGGCTGGTGTCCACAGCGCTGATTTCCAGCACCAGCCTATATAATACCGTTACATAATGGGACCCACTGCACCTCCACCCACTCTAGACTGCGCCATGGTGGACGTGATCTAAAGTCATGAATATCTTTTTTTTGGATGATCTGTTTGGATGATGTGAGATTAAAGAATCTCGCTAATGATTTCCAGATTACTGGCAAAGGTCAGTAGTCACACAAGCGACCATAATGTCCTGCAAGGCTGTCTACTAACCACGGATTGGAAAAGATAAAACGAATACTGTAGAAATATACATACATACACACATAATTCACGTCTGTCTTCTATGGGGCTAAGCAGAGATTATGTAACGCCAATTGCTGCGATTCCAACATATCTCTTTCAGTTCATCAACAGTCATCAATCTTTTCATGCATTCTCGACCGATAAGGATACTTTTAATTTGGCCCTTCTTTAATATATCGCCAATCTAGTCAGTACAGTCCCAATTATATACGCTCTGTACTCACATACTCCTTTCGTTACTCTACTTATCTATCCTTTCTACATGTCCAAACCAGCGTAACACTTCCTTTTTCATCATTGGCTTTACATCATCATACACTACAAGTGAACGTTCCATAAGTATAATAATTCTTTAATTACAAATTAATTCGAACAAATAGACGCGTATCTACAAACATCGCATAATTCAGTACAAAGTTGTATCCACAACCGACATAACTCGTCTGTTGATCAATATACTATCGAAAATAATTTAATACTGTTAAATTCTGAGCGTGCTGTGTTCCGTAAACCGCAAACCTTACCATTTGCTTGTGTCATATTGATATTTTGTATTTACGCGTCTTATGCTTTGAAGCGATGGAATGCTTGGTTTTCGAGATATTTCGGTTGATATTTTATGTCTATTCAATTGAATTTAAATATAGTTGTAAAATAATAATTGTGTTTCAGTCCCGAGTGAACAGGTTACTCAATGCTCATAGATAATCATTCTCTATCGTTGGCTACATAATCATCGCTTACCACCAGGCGAGATGGTGGCCAAACGTCAAACTACCAATTTTTTTTTATTTACAAGCCCGCCACATCCTCGCACAACCACTGCAACTCCTGTAAACCAGGATCTACAGTAGATACAACCATGAAAACACCGGAACACTGAAGTCCAGCGCGTCCCAGGGACATGAGTAACTGTCTTAGTTCCCGCAACGAAGTGAACCAGAAGATATTATAAGAGGAGAAGAAAAAGAAAACCTATGAACTATAAAAAAAGTTGAAATACAGATTTGTGGTAAGTTTATCGCTTTACTGGAACCTCTTGCATTGCAGCACCATTACTTACTCTATACCCTCGGCCATTCTATTAGTCAAAATGCTTCGAAAGAGGTCGTATAATTTATCATCATCATTTACATGGACATACACAAAATAAACCCTAAGTTCTACTCAAAAAGTCACAATTCCTTCGCTTTCATTAACATCTGTACTCTTAGTAAGTAGAGGACCATCGTCAAGTCCAAGTTAGAAACAAGTTAGACCCAAACTTAGGTATTTGTAAGACGTGGAACTAGACTGGCCATCGCTAACCGAGCGCGTGATGCTAATTGTAGCATTGTTTTTGTCTTAACTTGTTAGCTAGTTTGTATAGTTTTGAATTAATTAATTTGAGTTGAATTACGAAGGGATTTTGTAAATTGAACATGTATTATGAATTAAAATTAAGTCTAAATTAGGCACATATTTACTAAAAATCGTTACTCACGTGAATATACTGAGAAAAGCTCTACTAGTTTCGAACTACAGAAGGGTTTTTCCTCATGAGCAGCGTCATAGTTTAGCATGTCTCACGATAGTTATTACAAAAATATAGGGACATATTTAGTAATCGAAAAGTATCTTATTCTATATTTCCCAATCTTTTTTCCTATCACTGTCAAATGTGGACAACCGGCTGCCGTGCCACGTGTAGCGGATTCACACGAAGCAACTCTTTGTGTGATCCACAAATTATTGTTTCGGCTCTGAGGGTCATTTGTATGTGAACTTGTATGTTTGTAAACGCTTTCACGACACAAGAGAAAATTCTAGTATGGGGCAACGTTTTTTTTAACAAAACAAATTACAATTTATTTCTCTTTGTCTTAAATTATTGTCATAAATATCTATCGTCTTAAATATTTCAGACAAGAAAGACACATAAGTTCAAAACACTGAATGACACAAAGCAACTGATTCAAAACTTTAATTCCCATTCAAATTATACTCCGAAGTCGTTTATCCATTGAGCTAATTTATCATAATGTGAAACTTATACAATTGTATTGTGCCCAGACTTAGTCCTTAAGCTTTGACGTCGACAATTCATTGTAATAAAGCGAAGGCGTTTCGTCTTTCTGCCGACGTAATCCGCACTTACCCATATTATATCTGAGAGTCGTTTGCTTTAGGTAAACATTAATAATTCAGCGGTGGTTGTGGGCCGCGACAAACACCACCCCTGCATATTCATAGGACGAGCGAAATATATTTTTCGTGCGCTTTCACTGTCGGCTAATTACAAAAGTCTTCACCGTTTTCCACTTTTTTCCGATTCCCATCTGCCTTTGATTGGGTATCGGGACAGGGGAATATGAATCGACGATTTAATTAAGGCTTGCCTTCTATTCAAAGTTTGTTATGAATGAGATCGTTAGCGACTGTTGAAACTCGCTTCAGATTGATTACAAAAGTTGACAAAGATTTTATTCATATATTCATTCGTTGGACGCTACTTATTGTTTCTATTCCTTCTTTTATATTCTCTCTAATAAGTTTGGAAGTGGCGGACGCTTCGGAATGGTCCCTAGGGGACGAATGATTAATTGAAATGAAACCAACGTTTTTACTTCTACCAAAGATGAATTAGAGAAATAAGGCGAAAGTAACAGATTACTTTACTGATTGTGCTTGATGACCATCCGACGGATATCTTTTTGCTTTTAGTATTTTCTCACTTATTTCCGAACACCATTTCCTAACAACACTGTAACAACTTTGATCCATATAAATAAATGATCGTAACTGCAAAAGTGTGGGAGAGCCATGTTTCGTCACGAATGGGCCGGGTCGACCGGAGTGAAACCACGGCCTCATAGAAAACCGACGTGAAACAACGCTTGTGTTGTGTTTCGTCATGTGAGTGAGGTTACCGGAGGGCCAGTTACTACCCTCCCTAGTCCTCGTCTCCCGAATCCCCGAATCCTTCACAATCCTCAAATTCCGCCTTGGTGTTTCGAGTGTCTATGGGTGGCGCCGATTGCTTACCATCAGGAGACCCGTCTGCTCGTTTACCGGCTTATGCTTTCCATTCATTGCTTTACGATAACTTATAAATTGATTCCTTTTTTCAATATTTTTTACAAATATCATATTATTATAGTTTTGACAATACTTATTTAGTGTCATTTGACATTACCTACAATTATAATCTTACATCGTCCGTTTATTGTCTCAAAACTAACAGTAACATAATAAAATATCAACATCTCATCTCATACGTCATTGGACATTGTACTAACATGGAAGTAGATAACTTCCAAGTCCTCATGACCAACATAGGCGTCCATAGTTCCCCTTAATAAAATAACTTGGTTAACAACACTTCCATACATAATTGGTTTGCGGAAGCACTTGTTTAGCGAACGAATCGATGGAAAGTTTTCTTTTGTCTGAACTTGTGGTACTTCAGTGTACTGCTAGTTGCACGCTCTCTGCTCGAGGAGTGTTGCTTGTTCTATTTTTTTTTTATTTGTTAGTTATTCGGCTTTGTTTAGCTTCATATTTTATGATTTAATGTAATCACTGCCTCGTTGGCCGAGTAGTCGCAAGAGGTATCAGCTTCGATTGCCAGAACGGGCAAAGAATTATTGGGTTTTTAATAAAAATCTCAGGAGTAGCACGGAGTCTGAAAATGTGGTAGATATATGACAATAGGCTCACCCCCACATGGGACTCATAACATAAATTGTGAAAAGTGGGTGTTACATTGCACAGTGGTGGTATAAGTGTCGTAATGTGCACCGAGGACCGACGGGGTCTTCGAGGGTAAAAGGCGTGATGTTGTGTTATGTCATGTAATCATACCAAATGTTGAATTGAAAAAAATCTAATGCCTGTGGTAGAAGAAAAAAGGTTTAAGTTAGTAATATTAGGAGCAGAAGATATTTTCTTTTAAAACAAAGTGTCTGTTTATAATCAATTAAACTGTCAAACACTAAGCGGTCACCGGTGACCGCGACCTATTGTTCTTTAATTGTGTCTATAAAACCGGTACTCGACGAGTTAACTTCAAGTGACTTTATCCTCGGAAAGAAGATTTATTTTCAAAGTCAATAGCAGAAATAATGTCAAATCTACCGCTAGTAAAACACCGCAGAACATTACTATGAAAATTATCATCAGATATTCACCAAAGAACCTAAAATTCCAACAAAATATCACATTTTCACCCTCAAAAATTCATAGGATTCGTTCTGCTAGGGAAAATACAATGTTTCGAGTGAAATCCGCGCGGCTTGGGATGTGTTGAATTCCATAATAGAATTCCCGAAGCGTGGAAATTTTAATTATGTCCGAAAATGCAAGTTATGTAAACGCCTAGTCAGCTGCCGCAAGTTGGCGAGTGCAGACGAGTGGCGACTGGATAATTGTACTAGTATGTATAGGTATGTTTGTGTGTGTGTATTGGCGTAGCTGGTTTGGGCTGTGTCTTCTGTGCTTTGTTGGAGATTAAATGTGATATTTTTTATTCTTTTCCGTTTTTTAATTTAAAAAAAATTAAACCTTACCATTAAGGAGTTATTATTTGATTAAATAAATTTTGACCACAATAGGGTAGTTTCCCAAATTTTATTTTAACTCGTCGAGTACCGTATTTATAGACACAATTAAAGAACAATAGGTTGCGGTCACCGGTGACCGCTCGGTGTTTAACAGTTTAATGTTCGTCTGGTACATTAATTTGAAACTTCAGACATGTATTTTTTATTTTCTCATAAAATTTAATACTTTCGACGATATATTAATTTGAAATATCGTGTGACGTCACAGCGTGGCACATTTTGTACCACGTTATGACGTAATGACCTCCCACTCCACACTTAACGCCATTTTACATAAGTATTGCAACTTAATATGAGAAAAAAAAATACGTGTGTAATATTTTTACATTATCTAACTGACGGACTAATTAGATTTTTAATTTTGATACCCTGAAAACTACCCAATTAGCAACATTCTTACGTCTCGTGTACCGATAAGACGAAAAGATTCCAATAATTTTGTGATCATAGCAGGCTGTAAAATATGCCTCGCACGGCAAAACTGTGAATGATCAGTTGTCGGTGGTATTTCCAAACCGATACGACCTTTAAACCTTCAAGAAAAGATCGTATTCCTTTTTAAAAGGCCGGCAACGCTCCTGTAAGTCCTCTGGTATTGCGGGTGTCCAAGGCGGCACTGATCGCTTACCATCAGGTGATACGTATGCTCGTTTGCCTTCTATTCCATAAAAAAAATAATTTATTGCGGAAAATACGGAACTTCAATTATACCTGCTTCAAAGATCAATCTCGAGCTTGATAATCATCAGTCCACTAAAACAGTAAAACAAAAACATACATTATGAAATAATGTTCAGAACTCGACGGTGTTATGCCAGAGCGTTGGCATGCCACTAATTGAATGAAATGCCACTAGGCACGCTGTTTGGCAATTAAAAACTGGCGTTCTGTCTCTGACGTGCAGTTTTTTGTAACATGCAGTTTTGTTAGTGTGACAAATTATTGTTATTATTTTTTTAATGGAGATTGAATTCAGAATCATCATCATCATCATCATCAACAGCCTATAAATGCCCACTGCTGAGCAAAGCCTCTTCTCACACGGAGATGGTTAGAGCATTAATTACCATGCTTGCTCAATGAGGGTTGGCGATTTCAAACTTATAATTAGAAATTATAAGCCGAGGTTTCCTCGCGATGTTTTTCCTTCACCGTTTGTCAATGGTGTCTAAATAACCTTGGAAAGTACATATAACTCGAAAAAAGTCACATTGGTACTTGCCGCTGGTAGGTTTCGAACCCGCACCCTCATGCATGAGAAGCAGGCGTCTTAAACCTCCGAGCCACCAGGACGAATTCAGAATCCTTAGCCCCAATAGGCCAGTACTGCACTTGTAACGCCTCTGGTGTTCCGAGTGTCCATGGGCGACGCCGATTGCTTGCCATCAGGTGATCCGTCTGCTTCTTTACCCGCTTAATCTATAACACCAGCTACTTCCGCGCGGTTTCACACGCTCTGCTCAGCTTCTATTGGTTGTAGCGTGATGTTTTATAGTCTATAGCCATCCTCGATAAATGTGCTATCCAACATAAAAAGAATTATTCAAATCAGATTTGTAGTTACGGAGATTAGCGTGTTCAAACAAACAAACAAAAAAAAACAAACTCTTCCGCTTTATATAATAGGTAGTATAAGATAAACTTATATTCTTCTTTTTCTTGTAGTAAAAAATACAGAGTTGAAACTTATGGAAAAATTTTGGACTGCAATATTGGTATACACATTACATAGGAAATTTAAATTCCCATATCATGTTCTATTTCCGTAAAATCCCGTGGGCTTTGCATTTTCAATATACCTAAAATTATTTTAACAAAATTAACATCAAAGTAAGCGGTCTTTCAATTTTGTCGAGTTAATTTTCTCTTCCACCGTGAGCTTATACGGGACAGGGAATCAGTGTCACCTGTGACATTATCACAGAATTACTACATTTAAGAATGAAAAATGAATTTCTTCGTCATATTCCACAGATGTTATAATATTTTGAACACTCTGTGTTTTATTTAAATTGTATAAAACTAGTATTTATTACCAGGTTTTTGCGTTACATGATTTTTAGTAAAAGTCAAAATGATTTATTTTATTTAGACCAGGAAGGATTTCAATGGCCTGGACCAAGGGTATACCTATTATTTGACCCCAAGCTAAAAAATATCGCATTGAGCAAAACTATCACCATTTTCGAGTCTGAATTAAAATTCTTAGCTTGAACAAGTGCTAGCTAGCTAAAATATAAGTGTAGAGTTTAGCATATAGTAACAAAATATTGTAATACGTTTCTGTATTATTCTTCCTTTCTTTCTTATATCAATTCATATCATGATATCGGAGACCACGCATAGTCATCATGATGCAATCTTATTTATTCTTAAAATGAGACACGCTTCTAAAAACCTGACCTAACCTAACATTTTCCTACACAGACACCAACAGATCATTAGTTAAGGAAGGTGCACTAACTCGTACACGTATTATGTCACCTCCTAAACCTATTAGTTGGCCCGTTTAAGATTGATTACGGTTAAGCTCTTGGTGCGTCGCTTTAAACCTCAAGTTGGTAGCTGAAATCGCTTCGATCAATCAAAATTATATTACCAATAAATCTACCGGCGACTCACGGTTGCTGAACACGACTGTTTATGCATCACGATGTTGCTGTGTCTGTGGTGTGTCTTCTTTGATGGTTGTAGGATAATCAATTAGTTTGTTTTTAAGTACCTAAATAATAGCATTTAAATAAGATTAACAGTATAACTTAATGGCGTAAGCTGTGGTGTTGAATATGTACATTTTCAAATAAATAAATAAATTGTTATTTTTGATGGATTTTGAACTTTTGGATACAGAGTATTAAGAATGTATTACTATGGATTTTATACAATGTGATTTGGCCGGTCTTTTTATAAATGCGTTTGGTTTAAAAGTAAATTGTACAGTTTTCATTCGATGGCTTGTAGTGTATTTATGTGTCACGTTCTTTTTGATTCTCTACAGAGTGTATGTGATCATTACAATTTCTGCTTAAATATGGTTCTTGTCACAATTGATTAATTGATAGACTTCTCCTATATTGTATTTATTTATTTATTTTTATTTATTTATTTAACACTTTATGTACAACTGTATACAATGGCGGACTTAATGCCGAATGGCATTCTCTACCAGCCAACCATAGGGTGATGCAGAGAAGTGTTACAGTAGGTTTAGTATATTTATAGAAACTGAGCTTTTTCCTTCTCTTAATCTTCAAGGCGATTGAAATAAATACTAGAATATCATGCCTAAATTAATAACCTCAAACACATTCACACACACGATCACACAACATCGAACCGACCTCGTATCGCCCCCGTCCCGCTGACACGAAACAAGAGCCAAACTTTTGCCATACACTGATTGCTTCATAATAATTTATAGTCGGTAATCTGCAACCCATCGAGCGTGGTATATTACTCACCCGGAGCCGGTATACTCGGTTACGGCTGATAGGTTCGATTCCCGTTTTAATTTGGATTAATATTTATATGTAACGAAATTTTGTGACTTAAACTTCTACTGGTCGTTGTGTGCTGAGATTTTTTTTATTGTTTTTGTGATTGGATTTTTCGGTGGTGACACTTGATTTCTTTCTTTTTTAAATTATTTTAATGAGTGATCACGTCTCTGTGGAAAACATATCGCCTTATACTTTTTGAGCTCATCCCATTATACTTTTGAGACTGAAATTGTATAGAAGAGTGTTTACTCTTCATGACTTCATGTGGACAAACCAAACGGTTTGTATCCACGAAGTCTTCACATTCTCAAGAACAAAAAAATAAAATAAAATTATTGCATGAAATTGAAACGTATTAAGTTTCTTGGCTGGTTTTCAAACGTCACTCTGCTGGTCCCCTGCCACGGATCCATGCATTTATCCACGGCTGACGAATCCGAAACTATTTAAATGCAAATAAGTTTCATTCTGAATTGTCACTGCTCATAATTGTGTTAAAGTTCTATCCTTTTCTTTATTATGTAAGACTAGGCAATATTTCGAAATGTTCCTAATTTTGAAGAAATTATTGGTCTTAAATTTTTCTTTATTTTTTTAAACTTTGCCCCACTCTAGGACATTTTCCTGTAACGTGGGTGCGTTTACAAACATACAAGTTCACATACACATGACACCCAAACCCGGAACAACAATCTGTGGATCACACAAAGAGTTTTTCCGTGCGGGAATCGAACCCGCAACACGTTGCTCGGCAATCAGTTGCCCAACCACCGCGCCAACCGTGCTTTCATAAATCAACAGTTCTTGCTAAAAATTATTGAAAAAGAGTTGCATATTTGTAAAATTAAATAAAGCTACATACAATTATAACATTAGTGCTTTGTTGACAGGTCTTCAGTTATAATATACGAAATATTATTACCTACATTATTAAAAGCATTTTTCGAAGTCAAAAGCGTAAATCTAAATAGTATTTGATTCCACATACAAATTAAACTAACAGTAAAACTGCGAACCATTTTAATGAACCGTCTCAAAAGGCAGTTAACAAAAAGCAGTCAGTTTTAGTTTAAATACAGACTCAATTCGCAACATTCAGCATTACAGTACAGGTTCACAAGTCATTACAAAAACACTTGCAAATTGCAATACAAAAGCATAAAAACCAATTTACCCCGGTTTTACACTCGTGACAAAACATTTAAATCACTACGCGCTACCGAAAATACGGTTTAATTTCCGTACTTTCTCAATGAATGTAATAATTAGTGAAATTGCTTGCGGACCGTACGGGTACACCGTGCGGATAATTAGTTTAAACTCGTGAAGTACACGTCTAGGTGAGATGGCACTTGAGTTGCGTTTTTCGTCCATTTTTTCACCCTTCTCCATGTTACAATGTAAAATTCTAATTCACTCGTTAAGTCCCTACCTTTTCTGGCCACTTTTACAGAATATAAAGCAGGTTAAACGAATCTGTGTCTGTATAGGTCGGTCGGAAATTATGGAAATGCACGTTAGCTTGTTAGTGAATATGGATGGTCGCCTGTATATTATATTTTATTCTATATTTCATGTATTTTTCCATGGTTGTTATTATTTTATGTTAATTTGTTTCGTAATGAATTTATGTTGTTCTTTGCTTGTAAATTATGTGGGCCACTACATCTGCATGTAAATATAACGTTTTATAATAATGCAAGTAGTTGCGTGTTTGTTGTGTTATTATGAATTTTCTTCAATTACTTAGTGACGATGATTTATTTGTATTAGTTTCACATAAATTCAACCATAATGTAATTGTTATAATTCGTAGTAGTAGAAGTACTGCGTGCACTACGTACTAATACGTATTGTGAGATGTCACATAGCCAATATTGTTTTTACTTTTCTATTTCTTCTTCAAACAACTGCTATTTTTGATCGACTTCACAAAAAGGAGGAGGTTTTCATGCTCACATTGAAATTTATTGTGGTCTTACTGCTCAGTCCCCAAGCAGTCACCGATGACCGCTCTTCACTTACTCCATTAATGACCTTATTTCCAATGTTTAGAGACTACTTTTGTATGAACAAATGTTACGGATTTTGCATAATCGTCGATTAAGAAGTGAATTAACCGATTACGTCTTTGTACCGACAAAAGTCAATGAAAATTATAACAGCCTATTAATAGGAGTGATTTCAAGTGCAACTTTCAACCCTCCAATTTGCTAGAAAAAGTGGATGTTACATTGTGGCATTAAGTGCCATAATGTGCAATTGTGCACCACTTCGGGGATAAAAGACGTGATATTACGTATGGAATTATATATTTAAAAAAACCAACACCAAAGAATTAATGAAGAATCAAGGAGTTAATGAACTAAATTATTAAATAGAACTTATTCTAGATGTAATCTATCTTCATTACGTACGTGTTTAAATCACACCATTTATAATCCACACTACACAGAGTATTGTTATTTCCGTATATATATGTAAGTATGTCGGTCGGTCTGTGCGTCGGCTCACATCGCCCTGTCACTCTTGTTAATTAAACGTGCTATCTGCCGGCATAAAGTTCCATGGATGGGCTAGTGATGATATTCTTTTATTATTAGTTGTAGTTATAAGAAAATTATCTGTATGACAATAGTTTTAGGGTCTATTTCACAATGTCTGATATTTTGTGAAAATTATGCTCCAGGTTGATTTTTTTTATGGCACTAGTCGGTAAACGAGCGGCGGATCACTTGATGGTAAGCAATCGGCGTCGCTCATGGACATCTGGAACACCAAAGCGTTACAAGTGCGTCACCGGCCTTTTAGAAATCGGGAATTTGAGGATTGTGGAGGATTCAGGGATGGGGAGATTGGGGAGGTGTCGTAATTGGGCCTCCGGTAACTTTACTAACACGACGAAACACAACGCAAGCGTTGTTTCACGTCGGTTTTCTGCGAGGCCGTGGTATCACTTCAGTCGAGTCGGTCCATTCATGCCGAAGCATGGCTCCACACTTTTAATACAGATTGTGTAACGATTAACAGGAACTTAATCAAAGATTGTAAAACAGGGCCTTTAATAGTATAATTTTAGACCTTCAAATAAGATTTTAGGCGAGTCTTATAGTTAAAACACCAAAAGTGATGCCTTAAAATTGATAAGACTCATTCTTGAACAGGTACATACATTCGACCGAGTTATTTGGTAATCACTGTTTTACTAAATTTTACGTTAGATAATAAAGCTTTATTTTTCACTCATTGGTCAGTTGGAGCGGTGGCTGGGCAACCGGCTGCCAACGTGTGCAACCGTGCAACGTGTCGCGGGTTAGTTTCCCGCACGGAACAACACTTTGTGATCCACAAATTGTTGTTCCTGGTCTGGGTGTCATTGTGTATGTGAAATTGTATGTTTATAAACGCACCCACGACACAGGAGAAAATCCTAATGGGAGGCAAGGTTTCTTTAAAAAAAATGTTTTACTCAACCGCCAATGGATTGGATAGTTCACTAGAGCCTAGACTTTAATTACACCTTCCTCATCATCATAGAATGACAAACGATCCTTTGTTTCTTGACGTTTTAAAAGTACATATAATTGACTGAATTGCTTTTCTTAATTACAACCAATATTCAATATTGCAAGCCACTTCCATTAAAACGAGTTCTCTGATGTCGCGTTTACCGTCCTACATGCGTACTTGCCCGGACAATACTCGTCTGTATTTATATGTACATATGTACAGTTTTTCCGTAATTGGTTTTCGATTTAAAGGCAAGGGTGGCTATATAGGGTTTTATACAGAATTATGTTTTTAAAGGTGTATTCTGAGTTCAGTGGTTTTAATTGAGTGTACTGTAAGTAAAAAGTATTTTGTCATGTAGTTGTGTTTTGTGTTTAGATGAGATTGGAATGAAGATTAAAAGTGATGTGAATTTTGTGTGGTCACTTAAAGGTTATTGCGTTTTTTACATACATACATACATACCTGCCTTGTTGGATTGCGTTGGCCGAGTGGCTGCAAGTGTGACTGCCAGGCAAGGAGTCTTAGTTTAGGCAAAGTACTGGGTTTAAAAAAATCCCAGTAGTAGCACGGAGTCTGGAACTGTGCCCGGTATATGGCAATAGGCTCATCCCCTATTACATGGGACTCATAACATATATAGTGAAAAGTGAGCGCTACATTCTTCAGTGGCATTAAGTGCTGTAATGGGCACATCTGCCTATTCCTTCGGAGATAAAAGGCGTGATGTTATGTTATACATAACCTCATGTCTCCCATAGAATGAGATGCAGAGAATATGCAACGCCAATTGCTAAGATTCTTAATTCATTTTTTTAGTTATTGCATAATTGTATTTGTTTGGATGCAGTATATTGTTTCATTTACATAGGGCGTATAATATAATTAAGGAATAAGCATTGAAATAGCTATGCATACCTACACCAGTATTGTAAAAAGTATAATTATGTTTATTTATGTTTATCTCTGAAATATGTAAGTGTATCTATTTCAATTGCTCAATTAATACGTTGCTTGTTTCTTGCTCACACCATTGACTTCTCTGCATCACCCAAAGGTCAGACTGGGAGAAAATGCCTGCGGCATTAAGTCCACCTAATGTACACATTGTGCATGAAGCTTAAATAAATAAATAAAAAGTATTTAAGTCAACGTTAGCACAAGCCGTTTGCAGCGATAAGTTTATACATAGACTAGAAAACCTTCTATAAACTTACCTTTTCTAGCGGAAAAATCCGAGCATACAATCACCATATTTCCCCCAAACTAAAACTCCAACCCTTTACCCGAGCCAACACTTTTCCCATTCTAAAAAACTCGAGCCGCGCGAACTATTTCTTACAGTTTCAAAAACCAAAAAAGTTTTCGACTAAAATTTGTTACCATCCTTGCAACTTGAAGTCAAATGCTATTAAAACTTTTAATGACTTGAAGCATTCTTTTGGTGCTCTGTTCGAAGTGGTATTAATTAAAAAAGAGAGGCTGGATCAAGCACCAGTTGGTTTGAAGTTCGCCTCGCAGTGATCCACGGTTGCATCGACGGTCGAACTTTGAAACGAGAACGTCTGCGTGCCAAAAACAAAGTTTCGTATAAAAGTTTTGTATAAAATGTTCTGTTTTAAATCGAGTGTTTTATTGACTGCTGTTTGGCTCTGCTTTGGTTTACCTGCGAGTTATGGTAATATTAAACTTGTCGTTTGTACGGTGAGAATAGGAAACTAGTTTCGAAGTGATTTTAAAATACTTAATTCTGTTTCTGGTTGCAAATAAATTTCTCTTGTTTTATCCTATTTCAATGGTTATAAATACTGCTAAATTATTTAAGTACCATGAGGCTAGTAAGAATTTAAAAAGTGACGGTTCTTGGCTTACACCGAAAATAGAAGGAAGCCTTCACACGACCGCCAAAGACTGCAAGAAAATAAAATTGTAATCGCAATTTGATTCCACCATTACTGATCTTGCTAGCGATTCTCCTGATTCACTGAACAAGAAAATTCCTAAGTCACGACAAAGCGTTCAAAGATAATTTAAAAACGAATCATATTCGAAAATGGAACGCTGCCAGCAATCTGTATGATCTGTGACGCACGGACGCGTTTACAAGCTCATCGCTGGCTCGACAAACTACGTGACCGTGTGTACCTCCAGTTCTTACTTCACTCGTTCGCGAATGAATCAGGTTTCGTTCACTCATATTCAATGCATTGAATCCAGCCACTTACTATGTAGCTATTAAGTTGTGAAAAGATAAAACTTTTTGGTATTTGATATTTTTTATTGCTTTTTATTCGTTAGTTTTGAAGGTATGGTGCAGGTCGCGGGCTCATTTAATTTATTTCATTTACGTTCTTAATCAACGTTACCTTATAAGAATATTATGAAATATTAAAAGTAATTTTTCTAGGTATCTAATGGGGACTTTGATTTTAGCTACCATTATTGAAACTACGAAGACAGTATGTATTTACAAACATTTGTTATGAACATTAATATGAATTGCTCAATGCAACAAAACGTTTCTATTCCTAAAAATTGGTACTTATTCAAATGGCCACAGAATGCTTATTGGCTTTTCAATACCGAATCATTCAAACGTTTTTATCCCCAAAACCTGCTTTTTCCATCCAGTAAAAACCTTCAAACATCTCTCATTCCGCTGCCGACGTATCATAATCACATTGTATACTATCTGCAGCAAGAAACACGACAAACTAGTAGCTATTGTATTAGCAGAGGCACGTTTTTCAAAGGAACATTGCATAAATAAAAACTACGGCGTGGACGTTCCACGGTAATTGGGTTTGGCTGTCCAATTCCGCGCTTCACCCGCCGACGTTGAATAGCCTCTGTACAAAAGCGGAGATAGTGACTGACATCTGAGAAAAGATCGCTTTAAAACGGGCTTGGAGAACAGCGATTAGCTTTTGTTGGGAATGCATTAAATATAAAGATTTTTATTTAGTGCAGGAGTGAAGTTTATGGGTCTTTTTTGAGGGGGGAAATCATACAATGAGTTTTCCTGCCCGGGTGAAGCGAGGGGAGTACAGGATACTTATTGAATAAAAATCACCCCGTTCTCCTATGCTTAGAACCGGAACCCCGGCAACCCGTTAAGTCCTTCATGGCTCCGTGTTGACATCAGCTTTTTTGGTCTAATGGATCATTGAGAAGCCTGCGGTACGCGATGCACCGTACGCTCGGGTCTGGTTCTCATCGGGTGCAGGATTGTGCAGTTTCAGTGAGCGGAGTGTTTTATTATTTATCTCATTTTTGATTTTGATCAGATTCGATGCAGCTTGCTATAAAATATTATACTTTTGGTCGGTTGCTGATCAATGACAATAACATGATAAACTTTACAAGATAAAAGTTGTCTAATATCGTGCTAGATTTTTAACCAACCGAATACTTACGAATTTTTTGTTGTATATTTTTATAGCAGTTTATTGTGTTTACTCTTATTTAATGGCCATAATAGTGTAAAAGGTTTTCTTTCACACTGTTATGCGACGGATTGGACGCGGAGAGTAGATTCTGTTTATTCTCTTAAGATGTAAAAATTGCAGGCTGCATCGTAATCCACTTGCATTGTTAAAAGGATTGAAAAATATTGCAATTTGTATTGAGAGTGAGAAACGATGTTTGTAGGAATGAGGTTTTGGGATGTGAAATAAAGATATAAGTCTAGTGTATACTAGGGGTAAATCACCCAAAACATGTGTCGGCGACATGCGGAACGTAGTCGACTGATGTCGTCTGACATTACGGTGAAAACGCACAATTTATATTATTTTATTGATCAATCTTTGTTATCATAATATTAAGTATGTCTTTTGTTTATTCTAATTGTGAGTTCTCCTTAACCTCTTATCTGCCGGCATATGTTACACAATAGAAAACATATTCTATCTCGCGGGGGTTAAATAGGTTTCTACATAAAACCACGCCTTTTATCCCCGAAGGGGTAGGCAGAGGTGCACACAGAACTGACACCCACTTTTCTCTAATTATGGTGTTTCCATGGCTTCATGGATTTAAGGAATTACGTTAGGAAAATATATGAAAGACCTTAATAATAAAAGTAAAACTGTCCTTGTAAATCTCAAAGGTCTGGTGATCACCGAGAATAATAATTATTTTTTGTAACTGGCTGACGATAGTTCTCCCCTAAGACTTTGACTGCCAATAAAAAACTGTTGAAGGCAAATCCTCCGCTAACGCCGGTCACCGGTGACCCCCATGGCGCTCAACGTGTTAAGTAATTTGTTAACCAAAGCTCTCTATAATACTCAATAGCTTGGGAAATGGTTAGTATAATATATAGTATTAGTCTGAGATTGTGTTTGATATTCAGTAAATAAACTTGAACATAATTTGAGATAAAATCACTTTATGCATATGTTATAGTTAAAAAATTGTGCATATGTGCATACTTAAAAAAATTGATCTCATCGATTCTAATCACATTCACAATCATCAAAAACTCCAGTATCGTATTAACACATGCCCATAACTAAATGACCCATATACCTATAATGTAGACAAAAACAATGGCTTCGAATTGAATCGAATTTGAAAAATAGGCCGCGCCAACGTACTGTGGGAGGAGATTCGATTCCACACATTGATCGAAGCGACTCGGGGTAATCGAATATGAATAATTTATATTCCCACAAAAGTCTTGAGACACGATTGAAAGAAAGGGGTTATTGTAATATCGAAACGTGACTTTTACTATATTTGCGAAGTGATTTCTTGCGGACTTGTGTTGGGTGGGGAGTGGTTTGAAAATTATATACTATAATTTGGGGTTTCTATAAAATGTTTGGGAATACAGAGTATGTTGCTCTTTTATTTGACGCATATATGATAAAAAATAGTGAAAAGTGGGTGTTACATTGTACAGTAGCATAATGTGCACCTCTGCCTACCCCTTCGGGGATAAAAGGCGTGATGTTATTTGATGCATTTGTAGGTATGCTCATTTTTGCTTATGTTGTTGGGGTTAATATAAAGGGTCACATGTTATAGAAAAAGAGGTCACGACACAACACGATCTCCGTGCTGTTATTTTCAAGTTTTGGTTACTGAATGGTATATTTCAAGTTAATAAAAAACTTTTAAACAAAACATAACCATTACCACGCCTTTTATCCACAAAAGGGTATGCAGTAGCATACATTACGGCACTCAATGCCACTGTACAATATAACACCTACTTTTCACTATTTATGTTATTAGTCTCATGTAATAGGGGTTGAGCCTATTGCCATTTACGGGTAAATTTCTAGACTCCGTGCTAGTATTGAGATTTTTTTTACAACCCAGTAATACTTCCGGCAGTCGCACTTGAGATCACTCGACCAACGAGGCAATCCAAGCAACTCTTATAAACAATTATTAACGAATAAATCATGTAAAAAAGATATCTCTATATCTTTTAAACTGTCAAACACCGCGAGGACACCGGTGACCGCAACCTATTGTTCTTTAATTGTGTCTATAATGACTGTACTCAAAGGGCTAAAGGTAGAAATTATTTTGTAATTCTAAGTAATAGATATTTTGAGATAAAAATGTGCGGGCCATGGTGAAGTTTAATAGAGTGCGCTATATAAGTTGTGTAGTGTGTGGCACAAAGGGGCATGTCGCCCGTCAGCGAGTTTTCGAGCTATATGCGGGGACACACTAGCATGGAGGATTGAGAATAGTGAATATAAAAAAAATTTTCGTCCATTCCTCCAAAGACTGAGCGCTTGGTTCTCATTATAATTATAAATATAATTGTTATAAGTGACTGCCTCGTTAGCTAAGTGGTTGCAAATGCGACTGCCGGGCAAGGGGTCTCGGGTTTGATTTCCAGGTCGGGCAAAGTATTACAGGGTTTATAAAAATGTCAGTAGTAGTACGGAGTCTGGAAATGCGCCCGGTATATGGAAATAGGCTCATCCCCTATTACATGGGACTCATAACATAAATAGTGAAAAGTGGGTGTTACATTGTACAGTGGCATTAAGTGTCATAATGTGCGCCTCTGTCTATCCTTTCGAGGATAAAAGGCGTGATGTTATGTTGGTATACGTAAAGTCACCAAAGTGATATTGTTAAAAACATCAAAATCCATTTTTATTAGTAACTTTAGTGGAGGACTTTTTTGAAGCATTTCTTCGAAATTATTGGGAATACAATGCTTACATCATGATTAATTAATCATTGGAATTGAATATAGAAGAAGTTACCTCATTTATTTTTGCTGGCCTTTACCAGAGTTAGTTTGATACGATACGGCCAACAAGACTTTGAATACATCCAGATCCCGTCTCAAAATAAGCACATACCACAACATTCGGTTCAATAAAATTCCTCATTCTTAGATCCTGTATGTCCAACAACACAAGACTTGTACCGCCGGCGGCGCCGCGCGCTACACTAAGCCTCGTTTAATAATGTGGACACTGGAGTCTCATAAGTCGGTAACTCTGCCATCTGATCTAGACAATCGTAATTAGTTGTCCGATTTATCATTGTTATGTTTCCTACATCTGCTCTAAGTAAAGGTACTGCTATAGGATTTTGTTTCATATTTCTGAACAAACAAGGTTCTATTCATCATCACCAACAACCTATAAATGCCCACTACTGAGCAAAGCCTCTTCTCACACGGAGAAGGTTTGAGCATTAATCACCACGCTTGCTCAATACGGGTTGGCGATTTCAAATTTATAATTAGAAATTATAAGTCCAGGTTTCCTCACGATGTTATTCCTTCACCGTTTGTCAGTGGTGTCTAAATAATCTTAGAAAGTACATATAACTCGGAAAAAGTTACATTGGTACTTGCCGTTGGTAGGTTTCGAACCTGCACCCTCATACGTGAGAAGCGGGCGTCTTAAACCTCCGGGCCACCACGACACAGGTTCTATTATATAGGCCAAACACAGTATGGAATTCTAAACTTGCATACTGGCTATTTCGGACGAAGGAATATTGCTTTTGCAACATAAAAATGATGTTGCTTAACATTTTTGTTATATGTGACAATAGCTATTGCCTGTGACTTTGTCCGCGTAGAATATGATTCCGGTTTTATCCCATGGGAGAATTTAATCGAGATAAAAAGTATCCTGTCACCTAAGGCAGCCCATACCCTGCCTGTATCGACTGCACGGTGTGCACGGTGGCTGGGCAACTGGCTCCCGTGCAACGTGTTGCGTGTTTGATTCCTGCACGGAACAACTCTTTGTGTGATCCACAGATTGTTGTTTCGGGTCTGGGTATCATGTTTATGAGAACTTGTGTGATTTTAAACGCATCCACGATACAGGAGAAAATTCTAGTGTGGGGCAACGTTTAAAATAGGGAAGAAAAGGAGATTACGAGTTTACGAAATTTCATCAAAATCCATTCAGTAGTTTCAGCATGATTGACAGATAAGCATCCAAACAAAGAAAAAATCACATTTATAATACTAGTGTGACTTAACTGTAGAAGATCATGCAAATTACAAATAGTTCATTTAAACAAAATTGGAATACTTAAACGATACGGTGCAAAGCAGCTACTCACTCGGTAATTATTCGAGTAATAGATATAAAAGACCCCATCGTTCCTACTCTGAAAGGTACTGAGCCTCAACATAACTTTATACCAAACAAATGATTAACTATCCCACACAGAAATCGTATCACAACTATCAGGTACAAGAAACCTTTCCAACAAAATCTCCAACAAGACTCCAGTTTCTCAGTTCCCATCCATGTAAAGTGTAAAGTTAGTACAAATTCCGTAAAGCTACGTTGTCATTGTTAATTGGAGATGTATTCAAGTTGAAATAGTTTTCGACTTAGATACTTAGTACTTAAGTTTGAATGTTGCTTAAAGAGTAATCAAAGAAGTTTGTAGTTGGGAGTTGCGCTGAATGTATAACAAATGGAAACCACTTTGAATAAGTTGTTACTTTAATTTGAGTTTTATTATGATCTAATGTGGGTTTTGTTTTGTTTGTTGCTGGTCTTATGGTCATGTAGGATGTATGTACGGTGGAATACCTTAGGTCAGACATCTTTTGTAGTACATGCATTAATATCACAAATGCGAAAAGGAGTTCATTGGTTTGTACCGTTATTTCATCAAAATTCATTCAAAACATTATAATAAGGAGTGAAGCCATATAATCCCTTCCTAATGGTGCCTTTTTGCTATAAATTAATCGGTGTAAAAAAAGTTACAAGCTAAATCTAACGACTCATATGTATAAAATCTTTATAACCATCGTCTAATCTATGAAACTCCAATATCAATACAGAATACAGGCCTGTTAAAGGGATCATATGAAACGATTTCCAGTCTATCCCGTCGTAGTATGGGACACAGTCCAATAAAAAGTAATTAAAGTCACCGGCTGGCTTCAGGGAGATTTGTCTCTGCGTTTTACATGGACATGTGAAGAGAGGTTGTTAGGTTTATAGCTGTTATATTTTAAATACCTTTCGAAGGTCACTCTTTAAGTAAAAGTATTTGTTTGTGTCGTGGTGGCCCGGAGGTTTAAGACGCCTGCTTCTCATGCATAAGGGTGCGGGAGGTGCGGTTTCGAAACTTACCGACGGCAAGTACCAATGTGACTTTTTCCGAGTTATATGTACTTTCTAAGACTATTTAGACACCGGTGATAAACGGTAAAGGAAAACATTGTGAGGAAATCTTGGCTTACAATTCCTAATTATAAGTTTGAAATCGCCAACTCGCATTGAGCAAGCGTGGTGTAATCACCACGCTTGCTCAATGCGAGTTTGAGCATTAATATGCTCAAACCTCCGTGTGGGAAAAGGCTTTGCTCAACAGTGGGAATTTATAGGCTGTTGATGTAACTATTTTGTTGTGAAAACACATGCGTATTAGTATTACTATAGTGGTAGGTGAGTTTGTTATCATTCATCAACTGCAAATCCAAATTTAGACGCTGTTAGTTAAATTATCTGTATTTTAATTTAATACCAAATGTTTTTCTTAATTATAAGACTCGATGATTTGAGTCTTTATGTTTATTAATCACCTTTAAAAACAGTTTTTTTATCCTTGATGGGCCGACGTTTGACCACTATCTCGCCTGGTGGTAAGCGATGATGCCAGTGCCAGTAAGGTTTGTCTTTGTAGACGTCAACGTCGTCGTCACCTTTTTGACCTCTGAGTAACAATCGGACCATCTAATCTCTGAGTGACAGCAGTACATCCAATAAAAATCTAAGGTTTTAAAAAGTAAATCTAAATAAACAATATAAAACAACCGTAGAAATGCCGTATCTATCGGTTCACGCTCGTTGCAGCGCCGGATTTGGCCGGACGGCGCGAAGTTGGTCAAATCTGCCGATGTTCCGGGAATACTATTCAACCGGATTGAATTCAGCCAAATTTATTCGGAAGTGGATGCTATGCCCATTCATTTTTATTTGCCGTTTTCTCTTTTTTTCAGTTTAATTTTGTTTTCGCTTTTATTAATTGTTGTGGTTCGATTTTAGTGGGCGATCGGTCTGTAGTGTTATTTTGTTTGGGTGAATATTGATTATTTACCTTAAAGTTTGTTTTAACTAGGATTGTTAGGTGTTGTAATGGAAGTGTAAATATCCGTCCGAATTGTCCGTCACATCTAAGAGGATGAATGTTACCGCAGTGACCACAGATAATTAAGATATCCTGTCACAATATACTTGTGGTCAGACCCAATGATGTGGTATCTAATGCTTTGGAACTAAATAACAAAGTTTCTACTGCCTCATTGGCCGAGTGGTCGCAAGTGCGACTGCCGGGCAAGGGGTCCCGGGTTCAATTCCCGGGTTGGGCAAAGTATTACTGGGTTTTTCTCAGTGGTAGCACGGAGCCTGGAACTGTGCCCGGTATATGGCAATAGGCTCACCCCCATTACATGGGACTCATAACATAAATAGTGAAAAGTGGGTGTTACATTACAGTGGCATTAAGTGCCGTAATGTGCACCTCTGCCTATCCTTTCGGGGATAAAAGGCGTGATGTTATGCAAGTATGCAAAGTTTCTAATAATGTTTCTATTAACATGACTAGTGTAATGTTATTGTGGGTGGATCTATACAAAATGTATATATTACTACGATAGTAAAGATTTACCGTAAAGATAAATTTATACAAATTTAAATTTATTGTTTCAGATTTCTGGTATATAAAACCATCTGCAATGACTGAAATGCAAATAAGGTAAGTCAGATTTTATTGCTTTATGCTTGGATTGGTTCTGATATATAAAAAATGGTCCTTATAACTATTTGAAGAATTTTCTGAAACTGGGTAATTAGTTTGCTTCTGAAATAACTTCAACGATGTTTTAAAACATGTCTTATTTTACATCTTTTTTTTTGTCATGGAATAGGCGGCAAACGATCAGACAGATCACCTGATGGTATGCTCTGCCCATGGACACCCGCAACACCAGAAGAGCTACACAACATAGCTCAGTTTATATTGCTTCAATCTGAAAACTCAAAGCGGTGTGCCTACCTAAAGTCAAGAACAATACTTCTTTGAGCACCTGCCAAACACAGGCGTCGCTCCCAAGCGGTGGACTCAAAACAAAAAAAGTCAAAAAAACTTCGCAAGCCGCAGGTCTGTGCATACTTTGGGAAATATTCTCGGGTTGGTTTTTTTTTCAAAACCACCCAAAAAGTCGAGCAACTCATTAGCCGAATGAACGAAGGTTTCCGTTTTTCGTAACTTTGAGCAGGTTTCTGTTTGGGAACTTACTTTTAGTTCTCGGTTTGTTTAGTTTTCAAAGCGATAATTAGACGAGTTGCGCTGTTAAATTCTCTTGTGGTATGTTATGAGTTATGGGGATTATTCTTTTTGTGTTTGTGTATACATTGTGTTAAATGTTGATTAGTCAAGACCAGATCAACTACAGTTGTAATATAAAAATATTTTTCTGGATCCGAGTAGATATATTTTAAAACTACGATTCGTTCATCGAACGATCAACAGCTGCATTCACTGCGATTCTTAAAGCGCCTGTCACGTGTGAGTATAATGGCAAACTGGCTGATGATTTCTGTATAATGCTCCAATGTAACGCTACAAATCTCGATGCGTTACATTCTACAAAAGACTTCGAGAACAACTAGTAGCAAGATGTCAGATGCCCTTCGCGGAGTTCTCCCCCAAAAGACCACAAGTGTACCCCAAATATAGGCGCTCCTTTAAATTATTCATACACACAGTTACGTGGCTCGCGTACTAATGCCTTGGAAATTACAAACTTTTTCACTAAAACCTTTTGTTTCACAACGATTCCTATTATTGCTAAGTGGTTTTGTTTTATGATGAAACAGATTATTATATAGCTTGTTACACCTCTGAGACTTGATTAATGGGTTCGCTTTATTAAATATTACATTGAACTGAAGAGGCTATAAATAAAGTTGTAATGCTTCTCTGAAATATGTTGGAAAGCGATTTATTGAGGCCGTTATCATTATTGGTAATGGTTTGGTTTTGTTGGAAATAATAATTACATTAATGTTTTAATTGCAAAATGTAAACGTGTTAGATAACCAATGTTTAATAGTGAAGGAAATACTCACATGAATGTTTACCAACAACAATTTCAATACGCTGTATGCTGGCAATGCTGCCAGCCTTCTGGGTACTTTCCCCACTGATTTCGATACGGACGAATTTTTCGATGCTTTATATAAATAACTAGTTGTTTTTAGTTTTATTTTAATAATTTTTTATCTTTAGTTGTATATATTTAATTTAGAAATAGTTAGTATTAATTTTAGTTAAGTTTTTATTGAAATAAATATCTATGTTTACCAGGTTTTTTCTGCTTATTCCAAGTCTTTCTGGATATCGACGAAGTTAGCCTTCTTTTTCATTATCATCTATCTGGTACGTTATGCAACGTAAAGTGAGGTATATTTTTACGGCTTGCCGGAGCTTCGGCTAAAAGCAGGAGTAGAAACAGGGTAGTTTTTAGCCAGTAAGAGTCTGACACTCCTTCTCCCCTTACTCAAGGCGGGAGGAGCCATTGGATTTCCCCCCCCCCTTCAATAGGTTTTTTTCAGTCTTGAATGTTGTAGCTCAAGACCCCATACAGATTGTATCACCTGTTTATCTCGGAGAATAAAATTTTTACTCGCTCATATACTTAGTCTGTGGTTCGTTTTGCAGCGACATACTCGTAAAGTGCAGTTTTATGGCGCCCAGCAGTAAACTTCAACCTTTGCGTTAAGTGCAACTTGCGTAGTTAACGACCGCACATATTTTGATACATAGTCCAGGTAATGTATGTACTTTGTGTTGAAACATTTTGCTTAAGTAATAACTTCCATGACATGGTCTTGTATTCCCAAAAGGGCTGCACAAAGCCTTTCTACCAGCTATGAGTTTTATGTACAAACAAATAACTCTTTCTAAAATAACTAAATGAAAATGATTTTCTATTTTTTTTTACCTAGGCACTTCTCGAATTCCTTTGGTGAGGTGGCTTTTATCTTATTTCAATTAACAATGATCACGCTAAACTTTAACTTTTAGTGTGGGAAAGCTATGCTTTGGCATGACTCGACTGGAGTAAAATCAAGGCCTCACAGAAAACCGATGTGAAACACAGTTACGTTGTGTAAATGAGGTTACCGATGGTCAAATTACTCCCCTCCCCAATCTCCTCAATCCCTGAATCCCCGACAACCCATTAATTCCTAATCCCTAAAAGACCGGTAAAGCACTTGTAACGCCTTTTGTGTTCCAGGTCCCCATGGGCGGCGCCGATTGCGTACCACCAAGTTATTCAGCTGCTCGTTTACCGGCTTATCTCATAAAAAATATTTTCTTTAATGATTATTTCTTTCAGTCATGTCTCCAACTATTCAATAGCTATGTTGTTATTTCCAAGACATAAAAAGTTGAAATAGATAAGAGTAAAATTTTGTAAAGTTTCTGCAGTCACAACATGCCTTGGTCGGGCCATTAAACTAGCAAGCCTCTCAGGAGAGCTTTATGCGCCGTTTATGTGACCGCGGCGAGCTCGCCTCTTTTATTTACACTTAGCAACTGTCACAGTTGGTATACTTTTTGGCAGGAACTAGTTGGTAAGGCCCGTCAGCAAAATATGGCCGACCAAAAACTGCTTTAACAGAACTGCTTTAACTTAGGGACCTTATTGTAACATCAGTGAGTTTGGTCCTATGCGATTAGCTTACTACAATGACTGAGTGTTCTATGTAATGTATCAAGAAGACAATGTTTCAAAAACTAAATTATACCTACTTTACCTCATCTGATCACTCATTAATTTTTGGTTCAAAATTCAAAATATAGTGCGTAGACCCTGTATGGGCTTATGAACTATATTTTGAATAGTAGCCCGTCATTAACAAATTTTCGAATAACTCAAATAATAAGGCCAAAAACGAACATAAACTCAATTTAATTCGCATTGTCCATAGATACTACATCCTCAGTTCATAAATCATGGTAGTAGATACTAGTAACAAATTCTCCTATAAGAATTATTGGACTGCACTGCCTGATAAGAAAGTTTTATTTACTCGATCGGTTTCCTAGAGGCATTATATTCAGGTGCACCTAGTGCATACTAAATCTTATGAATCAAATTGGGCTACTGCCAAATCTGTCCAAATTACATCTCTGGAACGCCTCTAGGCAATGACAAACTTGGTCGCGGGTCTCGAACTTTCTAGAAGGCTTTGGCTTTATGTTTCATGAACGGATAATGCTGAAATGCAGGCTCTATAATAATCATTGAAAAGAGAATTTTGGCAGAAGTTGAGAACTGTGTGATTTAGTTTGTCTTCAGATGTTACCTTTGTGCTACATTATATGATAACGTGGTTAGAATTATGTTTTACTAGCTTTTACCCGCGGCTTCGCTCGCGTCACAAAAGAATAAAAAGTAGCCTATGTGACAATTATACCAATACACACAGCGCCATCTATACCAATACTTTTGTTTTTCCTCGGGAATATAAATTTTTCCGGGTTAAAAAGTACCCTATTATTTAATCCGGACTTCTAACTTTACGTCTGCAAAAATTCAAAGCAATCGGTTGAGTGGTTACGGCGTGAAGGTGGAACAAACAAATAATCAAACTCACTTTCAGATTTATAATATTATAGTAAGGATTTAGTGATCAATAAGTGTTTTTTTTATAAAAGATGTCAATTGATTTACAAAATAATCTGGCTGTATTCTCATGATTTTACAACTAGAAAGAAAATGGATTCTAAGTATGACGAGTATGTTGTGAAAAGTTGTAAAAATGGTACATGGTTGTCACTCTACATAACACTGTCATACAACCAAATCTTGCTGACTTTACCTCCTTTGGGAAAACGCGAAGGGAAAAAAAATACATCTGTCATGAACATCTACTCAACGTGCAGATCATGTTATAACGTGGTAACACTATAAAAGAAAGCTTGGTTTTTTACTTTCCTTTAGTGGTTGTCAAATGCTTTTTTCTTGACGTTTTTGCTCAAGTTACGTGGCTGTGTGATTTTTACGAGTTTCGGTGTTACCTTTGGTTGTCGATGATTTTTATTTAGTTTCATTTTTGTGAATGTGTTTAAGGATTTTAGTTGTATGAAAGTACATATCTTATTTAATATGCAATTTTCATAACACAACATCAAGCCTTTTATCCTCGAAGGACTAAGGAGAGGTGCACATTAGGCCAGTGAATGCCACTGTTGCTTGCAATTCTCAGTAGCCATAGAATACGTATTGTTCAGGTATGTAATTAATTTAACTTCCAATAAGGAAACGTTCGAATTCTTTTTGTGTAAACAAGCGTATTGATTTAAAAATCACAAAGTTGATAAATAAGTACTGGTATATCTTGTGACTGGTGTATCGACACAAGATACTGGTGTATCTTGTGACTTGGAAACATATTAACCTAGTACTAATTTAGGTAATAAGTTAAAATACTCTTTATGAGAAATAAAATAAACCATACGAGGTAGAAAAAAAGGAGTAACTCACTAAAAATACTAGACGAAAGCAAGTGACTTCGCATCTAGAACTCATCGTACGTTCTACGGTGACAGAGACTAGTCATACGACGACTTTACGAGCGCTGGCAGTGATAAGAATTGTTAATTTTATAGAGTAAGGGACGTGTGCATTACATTCAATGTCTGTCGCTCAACTCTGTCTTAAATGCAAGGAATAGAGGGTGAATCTCGAAGTGACGTCAGCGGGTTTGACAGATAGTAAATTTGAAGAGTTTTTGATGATCTTTTGCTCTTGTTGTAGTGTTCTGGCTTTTACCAATTTCGGTGAAGCACAAACACTTCGTTCCTCTTTTAAAGTACTGAGTGCTAGTACCCAGAATAAACTTTATTAAATAAGATATTTATTAATGACAAAATAGACACCATTGGAATACATTTAATGCTTTTATAATAAATATCGTGAGATATAGAGGTACTAATATAACTAAAAATCGTTACTTACGTGAATATACTGAGAAAAGCTCTACTGGTTTCGAACCATAGAAGGGTTCCTCATGAGCAGCGTGAGTAACCTGCGATTTTTAGTTAATTTACATTTCAATGCAATTTGCAAAACTACACGATGAGTATCTATTTGGGTAGGGATTTAGACAGACGGTAGAACCTAAAACACGCTTTTTTTAATGGGAAAAGCCCGCCACGACCTCCCAAAACCGCTGCAACTCCTGTAAGCCAGGATCTACAGTAGGTACAACCATGAAAACACCAGAACATTGAAGTCCGGCGCGTCCCAGGGACATGAGTCTTGGTTCCCGCAACGAAGTGAATCAGAAGAACCTAACACGCTTGTCTAATGCGGGTTGGTAGATATGCAGTTAGCCATCTAACTAGGCCTGTGGACGCCGCCATTGGTACACTAGATACTCCTCGGCCGTCGTCCTAAATTACCATTGGTTCATATTTTTTTCATTTTCTGTTGTAGTGAGATAAGATCGTTGTCATTTCTTAATGTGTCTAACAAGGAATCTTATACTATTATCTAAAGCGGACGAGTTTGTTTTATTGTTTGTTAGTTTGAACGCGCTAATCTCCGTAACTAGAAGTCTGATTTGAATAATTATTTTTGTGTTGAATAGTGTATTTATCGATGATGGTTATAGGTTATAAAACATCACGCTACGACCAATAGGAGCTGAGCAGAGCGTGTGAAAACGCACAGAAGTAGCTAGTTAACGATAATAATACTTAGTCCAATTTAAACCAAAACTCTTCACGACACCCAGTCTTTTGAGAATTTTAAAAACTACAACGTAAGTGTTTTAACAGTACAGCTATTATATCGGTCAATTTGTGAAATTCGTTTGCAAGCCCTAAATTATGTCTAGAATGAATTAGTAAGATGTTTCACAGCCTATATTACTAGGAATCCTATATAGTGCCTTGTTGTGGTGTGCTGCATTGCTGCCGTGCTCAACTAGAGGGCGCACTCAACGGATTAAGTGTTCATCGTGTGCTCTTAATCGATCGTATGTCTCAGCTCGCGGCGTGATTGAGGAATTATGTCGTGGATATCCGAAATTGATGAAAGAAAATCTTAAAATAAAACGGTTTTTGGCATGGGCACGCGCAATATTATTATTTTGTTTTTGTTTTTGGATATTTGAAATGCTGTTATTATCGTATTGTTATTTTTTTACACTGTGATGTTTTCTGTTCTGTTCTCTATTCTTTTAAGTTTATTATTAGTATTTTGTTTATGGAAGTATCTGTATTTTTATTTTTTTATAATCTTGTTTTGTGTGCTCCTCCTTATACAAAATACGAGCATAGTAACCGTTAAAAATTCTATATTTCATAAAATAAAGATAAAACAAAGTGAGCCGATTCTGCTGATTCATCTAAAAGCAATGCAAGAAGAATCGTTCGAAAATTCCTACATACTTTATCAATTCCAAAGAAAATTTATATTTACTTGAAAAGTTGTAATAAAACCATTTAATGAGCACATCCACTTGTTACTCCTTCACGTCAAAACGGGTAAAAGGACCATTTTTTTTGTGGGGGGTAAATCATCCAATGACTTCTCCCGCCCGGGTGAGGTGAGAGGGAATGTCAGACTCTTATTGACTAAAAACCACCTCGTTCCTACTCCTGCACTTTGAGCCGGAGCCCTAGCAACTCGGTTAGTTTTCCGTGGCTCTGTATCGGCATCAGCCCTATTGGGCCCCATCTGTGGTGGTCTGATGGCTCGTTGAGGCCCGCGCGGAACGCGACGCGCCGTACGCTCGGGCCTGGTTCTGGTCGGGCGGCGAGTCACTCGAGCTCGCTGTCCGCAGGCCCGTGGCCTAAAGGCATCTAGATGACAATTGGAGCAGCAGTTGATTATGGCCTGGAATGACACATAGGCTACTATTTATCCCACGGGATCGCGATTGAAGCCACTGGTAGAAAATAGCTACTATAATTGAAAAGTTGACTTATTTAAAACTACCTCAAGGTTTAATACTAACTATTACTAAATATATACAACTTAAGAAAAAAATTTAATAAAAGAAAATTAAAAATAGCTATTTACACAAAGCATCGAAAAATTCGTATGCATCGACGTCAGTAGGGAAAAGTACCCAAGGGGAAAGTACCCAGAAGCCTGGTAGCATTGCCACGTTGTATGGCAATGCTTAACCTCTGACCGAGAAAAAGACCTGCCTTCTATATACTACCTTAAATATACAAACTCTATTAATGTGAACAGTCCCTATAAAATCATCAGGAGCTAGTATTGATGTCACAGTGCACAAACATTGCGACCGGCGCAGAATACCGAGAACACCTCAAAACTTTCCGACGCTCCGCTTCGGCAATAATCGCTAGTTCCTAGGGTTGACAGTATTGACATGTTGGATTTTTTTACAATTTGACACTTGGAAATAGATTTCCTATGTGAGGTTGATTGATTTCTAGTTTAAATGTCTGCGCTACTTGAGTTGAATGTGCACACGGTGTTTAGGAATAGGCAGTTAGGTGATTTCTGCGTAATGAGCGAGTGTCGAAAATCTGTGCTGGGTGACTTGTATGCCTGACTTACACTGAGTGGGTGACCCTTTTAGCAAAGGCATGTTGTCAGCGTCTCTCTTCTAATTCTTCTGTTTTAATTTTTAAATTCTTATATTTTTATTAATTCCACCTTTATTGTCTTTTTATATTTTATTTATGCTGCATCGTGCTGGTGCTGATTAAATGTTTTTTCTTTCTTTCTTTCTTTCTACAATTTTGATTCTTGACATATAATTTTTTGTTCACGGCAGTCCACTCGGATTATACGAGTTGATATTGATGGTGATCAATCTCTTGTTGGTACAAATCGATTCAATTTGATCGAAATTTCTGAGCGATATATGTTCAATCAAAGCTAAATCAAAAATGTTACTAAATTTGAACAGAGTCAACCCTACATGCTCCCGGACAAAACAATTGACACTACCTACAAAACTGTCGCTATTGGCGGCAAAAATTTATGACTTTTGTTCTTTCAATAGTTTTCCTGTTACCTACTGTTATACAGGGTGTTAGACTTCGTTATTTAAACTTACACCGAGTTTCCTGCAACGAGTGATTGCAGGTTGCTGGAAACTAGACGTACCTTTTCTTTTATTTTTTTTTTATGTATTTTTCAGTGTCGTGACATCAATATTTGGATATATTTGATTGTCATGAATTGGATATTTGGTCATCGTTTTTAAAATACTACATATTACAGTGTTCATCAACTGTCTAAAACTCGACCAACGAGTAGTAGGAGGAGCAGAAGAAGAAGTAGAGAAAGACGACTTGAAGTAAGTAGCAGGACCAGAATAGTTACGTGTAGCAAAGGACAGAAATAAATGGAAATCCTTAGAGGAAGCCTTTGTCGAAAGATAAGCTGTTGTGAGAGAAGAGAAACCAAATGCTGAGGTTATGTTAGACATAACATAACATAACATAACATCACGCATTTTATCCTCAAAGGGGTAGGCAGAGGTGCACATCATGCCACTGTACAATGTTATGATAATAAACACACGATCTGCAATGTAAATGACATTGTCCAATCGGCCGACGAGGCAGTCTGTTAGAGTAGTTTTTAAGTTTGCTTTATTTCTTACTCTTCTCTTTTTTTTTTGATAATTTTTTATTAATTAAATTTTAAGATATATTTTTACAAAAATCCATGGTTTAAACATCTCTTCAATTGAGACCCCTCAAACGTACTCATAAATTGCACATTCAACTCATAACCTTACTTAAATTCCTAAGTGTGTACCCAACGTAACTCACACCTATTGTATTTCCCAGCAATCGTCGAAACGTGACTTTAAACCCAAAGTTGGGAATAAAACTATAACAGTAATGGTTTATAGTGATACTTTTGAGTAATGTCGGCCATGTTGAGGTTTGGTGTTCCATGGTATTGTGAGCAATTAATTGTATTGTGAACTTTTAGCGTTTGGTATTGAAGTTTTATGATTTGGAGTTGGGTATTGATTTTTTGTTGTGTTTTTTATTGCTGTTGATTAATTATTGTTGTAATATGTAGTTGATTAATATAGTGAACACATTTAAGAGACACTGGCTAGCTATACTTTTTGATACAATGTGAACTCCAAAATCAAACTCAAAAGCATTTACTTCAATTAAACCATCATTTGGTACTTTTGAAACGTCAACACGAAATAAATAATAGTCTGGAAGTCTGTCCGTCAGTGAAGCTAGGTGCTAACCAACACCACCATAATGTAGATTCGAGTGAAGAAGAACGAGCAAGCAACTCCATAACTGCACACTCTAAACAGTCTGTTATTGGTGTAGATCATTGAAAAGTTATTTAAATTTGAATTTAAAAATTTGAAAAATCTCATTAAACAAATCCCACAGACTGTCGTGGGCTGTTGTATATTTTTTACAGCCTTTTAAAGTCATAATCATTTATTTCATTTAGACCAGAAAGGCACTTTTTTACGTCAACCATAAAATTTAAAAATGAAGCAATTTGCACATTCCAAGGTGTAGTTTTCTATTTTCAATGGAGAAGAACGAACATGAAACTCTACAGGTTTTAATCAGGTTCACAATACAAATCTTTAGTTACATAGGTTTGTTGGTTCATTGTGTGAGAAAAATGTATTACCGAAAGTCAGTCAAAGAGATCGAAAAAGAAATGAACCTAAAAAAGACAATAAAATAATACAGTTTGGAGCTGACCGGTCCCAGTTGACGGCGCCCATACACGAAAATGATACGTACACCAGATACGTTCTAAGATTTATATGATCATCACCTCAATGAATTAATCGCCATCTCCAATAAAAAAATATACGAAAAACAAGATAATTTAAAAGGAAGTTTCCATGCTAGTGCACAGTCCGATATACACCTGAAAATTTAATCACACGTCCGTACGTACGCGGCGTCCGTGCGCGGATCCCGGGCCCAAGCGACGTCGGAATCCGCGTCGACTTTTTTGAATACATGCGGATTTCCGCGTGAATTAAAATCTGCGCCGCTTAAAATGTTGCAAGAATTCTTGTCGGTGAAACGTGGAATTTTCAGATTTTTTATTCCTTTTTCGCGATTTTTTGAGTTGACGATTTTATCAAAATATTTGGGTTTTTCTGAGGGAAAGTTGAATTTGATGTAAATGAAAGTACCTGAATGAAAACAAATAAATTTCAATTTAATGTTTTGATGTAACAATAACAAGTTTGCTTTTTGGGTAAGTTTTTAGAATGTTCAATAGTTTCTAACACTGTTGTTGGCCTTTGTTATTTCCTTATCAATCACTCTTAGAATAAAATTACAAACGACTCATCCTCATTTCCCTGTAACACATTTTTAAAACATTCCATAAACATGCCTAAACAAAACAGCTAATTTTTTTCTTCGGAAAAATATCCGACTAATGCTTGCATTGTATAAACAACATTGCTCGAGGCGCTAACATCGCATGGAACTAATTAAAGACTCTTATTAAGATTTAATAGGGTATTCTTTGCGCCGTAAATAATGAGCAGAATGAGGCAATATTCTCTACGGAAGATAAATGTTTTATTTATATTTTATGGCTTAATTAGCATGGAAATATGGATGCCGGAATAATATTTCAATGTTTCTATTTTTCCTCGAATTCTCCTCAGGGAGAACAACCTTGAATTTGTGAAGAAATTTGTTGTTTATTCTTTTGAAAAAAGTACCTTTATCTTCTGAATTTACGATCTATTTGTGCAAAATTATACAAATCCCAACTCAGAGGTCAGCCTCACACACAACCAATAAATTTCACACACAAAACATCACCATAAATCCAATGAATACTGAATCATGTACAAAAGCGTTACATAACTAAAAGCTACTATATTTCCATTTGTTTGCAGCAGTCCATGTAAAAACTAGAATATTTTTAAAGCATGCATTTCAAAGGGTCGGATCGTGCGAGTAAATTCAAATTAACTTGACAAATAGCCTTTTGGTTTAACATAAAAAACAGATCCACCGGACGGAGCGCTTCGTACAAAAGGCTAGAATATACGAAAAATAGTGAAACGGTATATGCATGGGTATATTTGTAGAGAGCTTATTTACATGAATTTTAATACTGAGACATTGAGTTTAGGTGGAGCAAAAGAGCGGAGAGTGGAATGTGAAACGATTTCTAAATGTGAAGGTGGATAAAGGATGTTATAGAGTTTTAAATGGATTTAGTTACGTCATTAACAGTCTATAAATGCCCACTGCTGAGCAAAGTCTCTTCTCACACGGAGATGGTTTGAGCATTAATTATCACGCTTGCTCAATGCGGGTTAGTGACTTCAAACTTATAGTTAGAAATTACAAGCCCAGGTTACCTCACGATGTTTTCCGTCACCGTTTGTCAGTGGTGTCTAAATAATCTAAGAAAGACGAAGTTAACTATTTGATTAACGGTGCCCAGCTATGACTCTTATGCATGAGAAGCGAGCGTCCTAAATCTCCGGGCCACCACGCAATTTTTATTTTGACTGTGTGGTAACGATAGGTAAGTCGGCAGTAGGGTCAGGGTTCGTATGAGCCGACTAGCCTACCAATTATTTGACAGAGTACAATTAGCAGCGTTTTCGAAGTCGAACTGTTTACACTACGATCACGAACGCTTCTGCCACAATTTGGATATTATGACATATAATTTGTTCTTGAAGGTATACAATGTTCTTTTCATGTTATAATTGTGTTAGGTTGGTAAAAACAAACCGGATTGAACTGAAAACTACACGAATTTAGGTGTCGCGTTGTGTAAAGTAGTACAAAAGAATAAATCCTAAAAGCCAAAAATAACATTAAGCGGATTTCCTTCGGAAGAAGATAAATGTTGTTTGCTAAACAAATCATTTGTTCTCATAAATTTTTATATCATCTAAATAAAAAATATATATTAAAAAGTAGGTTTGAGTAAAAAATTTCCACATTCACAATATTACGATAATTTTTTTACGGTTCCAGTGTAAATATTTTGTAAATAAGTCAACATTTAATTTTATATTTTGTGTGATATTTAGGTGTATTATATTTGATCTAGAAACACATTAATTTTTAGTTTAAACTGAAGAATAAACAAAACAAAAAATAAACAAACTAAAAATAAACTAATTTATTACTGAAGAATAATATTTAAATTACTTTGATACTTTTATTTTGACTGCACGGTTGCTAGCGGGATCGATTCCCACATGGTGCAACTGTTTGTGTAATCTACAAATTATTGCTTCGGCTCTGGGTGTATGTGAACTTGTATGTTTGTAAACGCACCCAGGACACAGAAGAATTTCCTTATATGGGGCAACGTATGTAAAAAAAAAATTATATAAGTCTTACTTGAGTATTGCGTCTTAGTAAACTAACATATAAACATATGTACATTAAATTCAAAATACAAAACCTGATTTGCATACCTGTACGACAATTCAATTCGCATATTCACGGTAAGTCGGTCTTGGCAACACAATTTAAAAATATTGCTGGAACATACAGCCGGGGCTAACATATGGACGAGTGAAGCTATCTTTCGTATATTAAAAGCATTCATCTGTTATTGGGAGCCCTCATACATATTATGGTATAAAAAGTACCTTCTTCTTCTTTAGATTTTTGTAAGTACAAAGAAGTACAATAGAAGAACAACTCATTCCCTTCAATGAGTTTTAACGCTGAAGGTTAGATGAGTAGTTTCGCAACAGAAAAACAAATCAAAGACTCGAAATATTAGAACATTATAAAAAAAATAAACATTTAAAAATAGTTCTTATTAACCAGCAACTTGTATGCCAAACGTTTCGTTTTAAATTTAAGAACTGGCATAACCAAACGAAAAAGCCACTGACAAAGCGGTTCAGAATGTTGCTGTGCAAAATCTCAACAAATCCTAGATTACGACGGGGCAATTTTAACACAAAAATACAAGTGCAATTTGAGCGGCCATAAAGCGAGGCCCGAGTTCAGAACGTCTTAATAGTTAGTTGGCAAGCTTTGTTATTCCCGACACCGGAATGTGAATCTCTGTGGAGTGTGCGGTCGTAATCTGGAACATACTGTCCTCTAATTGCGATCCTAATTGTACCGGTTTGTCCCCTTTCTCCCTTCTTTATTCCCCCCTTGTTATGGTACACATTGCCTCTGTGTAGCCTGTGTCCAGCCTGACCGCTCTTGTTTCGTATTGTGCGGGCCTACGGTTGCAGAATTTGATGCTTTGATTATAGTGAAAGGGGTCTTTGGTGTGCATTGTTGTGAACGCCTCATGTCGATGTTGTATTGTCATATGTCAGAGGTTTGAACGTGTAGCATGCACACAATAGGTATCATTTGTACTGGATACAAAACTCTTCAGTTCTTGGTAATTTCATTCAAAGAAAAGTCTTACGACCAACAAACATCTTGTTCACAAATTTCTCCAAACATTTGGCTGAACAACCTCAATAAAAAGATTACAGATGCAATCTGGTTTCACAGAGAGCAAGCAAGCGGAACAACGGCTGTATCTGGTCCAGCATGTGCCATCTGTTGGCAGGCCTAGTGCAGCAAGCACGATACATTCCGCTAATGGCTAGATTACAAATCGCTACGCTCACTCAACCGCTGGCATGGACCGACGATTTAATACACTATGTAAGCACAGACCGATTGCGGTGCTCCGAATTCTGCACGATGTAAGCTTGAGATGCTCTGAATTTGTAGTCTTTTGAAGTTTGGTAGTTTTGGTAATTCGTTTATCTTTGTTTCTTTCATTAAACCTAAGATATTGAGGAACAGTGAGAACTGGTTTGTCGGCTGAACTAACTATTATTTGTAAATTTTCATTAATCCCCAGTTTAAAGTAAAATCAAGCAGTAATTGTATTATGAAACTAAAGAAAAGTTTACTAAAATCGTGAGTTACTCACGTCAATATACTAAGAAATGCTCTACTAGTTTTGAACTACAGAGGGGTTCTTCCTCATGACTAGCTTGCACGGTCGCGGCGCCGTCGCGTATCTCACTGGTGGAACCCCGCTGTGAGTCACCCGCGATTTTAGTTCATTTAGTATGTCTCACGGTCGTTATTATATAAACAAAAGTTATCATTCAAGAACAAAATTGACGGATAGTATTTCAATATAATTTCATGTTTCTTCACTAGTTTCGTCTAGATTATGACGTCATTGTGATACTATGGTCTAGTAAAAGTTCAAACTACTTAAACCTCTTTTATGACACAGATTCATGGTTTATTTATTTCGTCTTCGTCGCAATGTCTCGCCATGCAAATGTCTACGCTCGATCGACCTTTGAATATTAGAAGTATACACATAATAAAGTCGATATTGACTCTACTTAGTTATTGTATATCGTATGTTCTTTGTGAATAATATATTAATGGCGAATTAAAACAATCAATTCAAAATTAATGTCATAATTGTAGAATTGAGTTAATTAATAAGGCTCTTTATCCTTATTATTATGTGAATATTGATTAAATTTTTTATAACATAACATAACAACACGCCTTTTTCACTGTACAATGTAACACCTAATTTTCACTATTTATTTTATGAGTACCATGTAATAGAGGGTGAGCTTATTGCCATATACCGGGCATAATTCCAGACTCCGTGCTACTACTGAGATTTTTTTTAAAACCCAGTAATACTTTGACCGACCTGGTTGTCGAACCCGAGACCCCATGCCCGGCAGTACAACTTGCGACCACTCGGCCAACGAGGCAGTAACGTTGCCGTTTGTTTTTTTATCTAATGTATTTTTGAATTTGAAATGAAATGTTTTAACTGTATTTTACAAAGGCTATGCACCCGCAACCTACGCGGGCGCGGAAAAAAATCGCGCAGCCTATTAGCCTAAAATTTAGGTTAGTAAAAAAAAAACTTAAAAAAATATTACCTACGTCAAAAGGAAAATCAAAGGCTTTTATTGCATTCTGTAATTATTATTCTTCCTCTTACAATTTATTAAAACGCATAGAATTACAATAGTAACATTTTAATTAAATATACACATTCATAGCATCTAGTCTAATATAATTTAAAACATTTTTAATATTATAGAAGGCTTCATATCTTTAATTACTCTGTGAAAGAAGTAACTCTTTTTATATTTACGATGCAAGTCTTTATCAAAGAGCTTGTTTGTTATAATAATTTTTAATTAACATATTTGTAATAGACATTGCTCAGAGATTTTTACTATATAATTGAATACAACAAATATGTAATACTATGGTTATTTTTTCAACGACTGCCGGGCAAGGGGTCTCGGGTTCGATTCCCGAGTCGGGCAAAATATTCCAGCGTTTTTAAAAAAAATCAGTATTAGCACGGAGTCTGGAAATGTGCTCGGTATATGGCAATAGGCTTACCTATAATTACATGGGAGTCCCATGTAATTATAGATAACATAAAATAGTGAAAAGTGGGTGTTACATTCTACAGTGGCATTAGGTGCCGTAATGCACACCTCTGCCTACCCTTCGGGGATAAAAGGCGTGATGTTATGTTATTTTTTGTCAGCGACACGATGTTTATCAGAATTTATGATAACACTGGCTGGCCAATCAGCCAATGTTTTAACTATAACTTAAGTATAAACAACTTACAAAAGTTCAGTCGTTTGTCTATCTTGTGAGTGACGTCTTGTGCTATGCAAGCTTGTGGTCCCTGAAAACTGACAAAAACCATTAATGACAAAAAAATGAACGTTTTGTAATTCTACAAAGTCCTGCTGTCTAATATGCTATCAATAAACATTCCAATAAAATACCATCTTCACAATATATCGCAGAAAGATCTAGAATAAAACAAAGCACTCATACGTTAGTGCTCATGCTCATATACCATCAAGTAGGCAAACTCTTAGCCTCCAGCAGTCAGTATGACAAATAGCAGCCTCCCATTTCATATGGCAATAGGTTCTTGAGAGCCAAGTAAAGGATGTCAATATAAATGCTGTTTACCCACTGAAAGTACGCAGGAATCGAGTGAAATCAAATATTAGACCTTTCGATTGAATATCTGAGTGTTTGGTTTTTACTTTCACGTCTTTTTGGTGGACTATGGTAGAACTTTCTGTCTATCTGAGTTTATTGCCTGAATATTGGTAGTACATTGAACCTGTTAGTACATTTCATATCTGTCTGATCTTGCATATTCTTTCATAATTTATTAGGTAACCTAAAAGTATAGATAAGGTCATGTAATAAAACATAAAGTTTGACAGTGGAGTGCAAAATTACATAACATAACATCACGCCTTTTATCCCCGAAGGGGTAGGCAGAGGTGTACACTAGGCCACTGTTCAATGTAACACCTACTTTTCACTATTTATGTTATGAGTCCCATGTAATAGGGGGTGAGCCTATTACCATATACCGGGAACATTTCCAGTCTCCGAGCTACTACTGAGAATTTTTTAAAAACCCAGTAATACTTTGCCCGAATCGGAAATCAAACCCGACACCCTATACCCGGCAGTCGCACTTGCGACCACTCGGCCAACGAGGCAGTCGTCGAGTGCAAAATTATTTCATAAAAATTAACAAATCCTATTTACTTACCTAACTAAGTATACGATTACTGAAAACTGGAAATAAAGTAAAAGATCTTACTCATTTTGACCTTTGGTTTGGATTCACAAGCAACGTTAATAAATGTTGCCACAAGAAGGAAATTCACCGGAACAGTGGAACAGAAAGCAAGACAGGTGCGAGCTCTGACGTAAATAAGGTATACGAACTATTTGTGCAATGGTTAGCTATGAGCTAGCAACACTAGGCTACTAAAGATTTGTTGTATTTCGCTAAAGTCGTGGAATTAATCATGTTAATATTTTTTTTTTCAGTTCAGATTATATGTGTATGTTACCTATGTAAATACCGATGATAAAAATATCCTTACAGCAACAATTTGTATGGGATAAACAAACGACCACTAAAACTTTTAATGAGCGGAAACCTACTCCGTTATCTAATATCTGCAGACCGAAACCCATAACATGGCTTAACAGCATGTAAAAGAAGGCCCAAAACACTAAAATAAACAAAGAGATAAAAATTCCCCAAAGGATTTGCGGCAAGTGCCCTCAAAATCACAATTCAGCCCTTTGGCGATTACATGATATCGGCTTTTTTGCGTTACATTCGCGAAATTCAATAATACCGATGCTCGTAAAGGGGCGGGGGGCGGCAAAAAACCGGTATTTGGCTCACTAAACCGTTATTGTCAACCGCTGCAAATAACTGGGATGTTTTTTCTTGTTATTTCATTTTAAAAGGTCCGCGGTAAATGCTAGCTCTAATATTGGAATGCTTTCGAAACGATTTTTGGTTTTCAAAGGTATTTTATTGAGAGGACACGTACTTGCGTTTACGGTTGTTCAAAAAAGAAAATGGTTTTTTACAGCTAAGGATAAGTTTCTCAAAAGTTCTAACATGCGATGTGTGTGCGTCTACGACATTTGCTACGATCGCGTAGCGGTGATATCATCGGCTACGTCGTAGCAATGTAATGACGTAATTGGACGTGGGGCTTTTAACAATGTGGAATTATTACGAACTGCGTAGCGTAGTATTTTAAGTACAAAATTATTCATTTTGATTGTAATATGACTCCTCTTTGGCCGAGTGGCCGTAAGTGCGACTGCCGGGCAAGGGGTTTCGGGTTCGATTCCCGGGTCGGGCAAAGTATTACTGGGTTTTTAAATATTCTCAGTAGTAGCATGGAGTCTAGAATTGTGCTCGGCATATGGCAACAGGCTCACCCCATATTACATGGGACTAATAACATAAATAGTGAAAAGTGGGTATTACATTGTACAGTGTTATAATGTGCACCTCTGCCTACCCTTTTGGGGATAAAAGGCGTGATGTTATGTTATGTTGATTATAATATTTATTTCACTTGAGGGGTCTTATATTGGAAAATGTACAGTTAAAAATCAGTAAAAGGTGAACAATTTAAAAGTCTGCAATGGCGCGTAAACAGGGTCCGGTTAGCATGTCCTGCGAGTTACGGACGAGCTCTGTCGTGCTCAGTTGACTTTTACAATGCGTGAATATTTACAACGCAAAGTATGTTTCATTCTGGTATTGGAATACTATTTGTGGGTATTTTCAATGTGGAATATTACACTCCTATAAGGAGACCGGTGTATCTCTAATAACACGTCACACTACTCGACCTGTAGCATTTCACATCCCACCTCAGCTAAACCCTAGACCTAAGCCTGAGTCTAGAATCCAAGAATTAAAAAACAGAGAACTTGAATATATGCACAAAACATGTATTTTTTCTAAGGGACAAGCCCACCACAACCTCCCAAAACCGCTGCAACTCCTGTAAGCCAGGATCTACAGTAGATACAACCATGAAAGCACCGGAACACTGAAGTCCAGCGCGTCCCAGAGACATGAGTAACTGTCTTGGTTCCCGCAACAAAGTGAATCAGAAGATATTATAAGATGAGAAGAAAAAAAAAAACAGAACGTGTATACAAAGTTCAATTTTTATCTAGTAGTAATAACACATAACACACACGGTGTCTTACGGCGTCCTGCTCCTTTAGTGAAAAGAAGATATCAGCTCCTACACATTTACTTCAGCAAACAATCGATAACATTACCTTAAAGTCTAAATTGTCTCTCAGAACACAATCCTACACCTAAAATTCAACTCTTAGATCCGAGTCAGGTACTCTGAGATTCAACTCTTGTTCCCATAGCGAAGTAATCGTGTTCCTGAAATTGAGTCTGCAAGTTTCAGCGTGACGCGTTATCGGATTTGTACGGCACGCGCCCGGAATCTGCGCGAGGGTCCCGCCTACTCGCAAATTGCATCGGGTTCTGAAAACGTTGCCTGGTTTTTGGTTTTCCTTTCTTTTGTTAATGGTGGGGTGAGGGGATTTGACGGCCATAGCCATGTGGTGGGTGAATTGAGGTAACGATGATTAGTTTTATGGGTTTTAGGGAGGCTGTTGGTAATTTGATTTGAGGATATTGGACTTCTTTCTTAAATGTACGGTTTGGTGCAGTTGTATAGAAATACTGTATCGTGTTTTTATAATGACTGGGCAGCATGAAATCAAACCTCAATTAGGAATTAATTATATAGAGTTGCAAGACACCGCGTTTTTAAGAAAAAGCACACAAACTTACCTACTAAAGAAAATCTCACACGAATTTAGCGAACAAATTCAAAGTTGCAATCAGTAACACTTACATTGCCTGCAATGCCTGACATTACCATAATTATTCTATATTAAAACAGTAATGTAATATTAAAACTCCGAAGACGTCGCCTGTTTAAAATAACAGATGGCAGCACATGTATTATTCATGGGTCGGTTTTAGTTGGACTCCGATAAGTTTGAAAGGCGTCGGCTAAAGTTGATGGTAGGTGGTGACATTTACATTTTAATTGAATGGATTCCAGATGAACGGATGAGAAATCTATAATGATCGCTTTTAAATTGAGGTCGTTTTATTTACCAGCGTTTGAATGACGTATTTGTTGTCTGTAGGGTAGCTTGCAAGATTGCATTCACATATTTGCGGCGCTAAACTTACTTAGCTATAAGTTTTGTATGAGATTTCTTGTTAGTCACATACAAAACTCCTTAATGAATGGAATGAGATAAAAATAATTGAGATAACTTTAGCCTGTCTGGTTCAAAAACCTGAAAATGGATAGGTTACGTTCAAATATAAGAGGCCTTAGTACAAGTCTGTTTGACAGTTTAAAGTATCGTAACGAGTACGCGTTCGGCGCTGTGATTGGTTGCTTCAGTGGTGCCAGCCAATCAGAGTGCCGAACCTCTGTTATCATTTTTCCTGTCTTCTTGGATATTATGACCTTTATCTACTAAATGTTGTAAAGGATTTTTATCACTTTTTCCAGAATGGAGCTGTTACAACTTCTAGAGATGGAGGCACTGGGCTCATATGGGTTCGCACCAGCCCTGTTCATGTTGGGCGAAGGATACTCACGTAAGTGTTGAATGCATACTTGTTTTTTTACTAGCTCTTAGACTAGAAATACAAACGATATCGCAAGGAATTGTGAGCTAAAGTATTTTTTACAAAGTAGTTTATTTGTTTTATTTTATTAAAGAACAAATATGGCTTTTATTTTTATACGTATGTGTGTGTAATATGAAGACTGACGTTTTTATAATTTGGCTAACATGTCTTTATAGACATCTATTCCGTAAGGTTTAAAAAAAAGAAAAATACTGTTTCCCATTCAAATAACAGAATCTAAACACTTGACCTTGAAAAAAATCACAAATACCATTAACAACAGTTTCAATTACCATTCGTTCTCATTCCACATATAGTTCACACAGATAAGTATCTTATCTTCTATCAAACTATTAACCTTCCTTTGTAATAGATCGTGAACCAATCGCATATATGATAGTAGGTACATGTTTACGTGCCGCCGGCGTTAGGAACCGTTCACACTATCGATTGGGCATGCAGATGCTTGACAGTTGCATAGCCACGCTAAATAATATGTGCTTGTCTACTCATAGCCTTTCTATGTTGTAGACAGAATTGGAGTCTTGTTAATTTTTTAAAAGTAATTGATCATCGTGTGTTATTTTCCAATATTGTTTACAATTTTTTGGTGTAAATGAAATTCAATGTAGTTTTTTCTGCAAATTACTCGCAATAACTTTATGATTTCCGAGTCATTTATTATACACACCTTTCTATTCTAGTATCTACTTTTATAGCAACTTTCTCTAATTTCACAGTATATACGAAAGGATATTCTAATCCCTGCTGAGAAGTATACACCATGTAGGTAGGTATCTACAAACCCCATGCAGGGACCAAACTCTTTTAAGCCCCGTCGGCCGCGGGAGCTCTGCAAGTTAGTCAGTAAGCTTAAAAATCAATTCGAATTAAAAACTATCGGATACTGCGTTCATTTTGTTTTTAATCTTTTCACTGATTTTCAAACTAGTTTTTAGTATTATGAGATTACTTTTTATGTACTTTGAAGAATTCGATAACGTAGCATTATGGATTAGTTCTTTGTTTAGAGTCCGCTAACAAGGGTTTAAAAGTTGAATCGATCATTACTGGCCTTTCTAACAGTTTCTCTATTTTTATTCTTCTGCAATATCCACATGTGTTCCAAGTATTTGTTCTATAAAATCCTTAAAAACGCCAACTGTAGTGTAGAATGGACGTCTAGCCCCACACAACACAACAACGAGTGAGGCTAACAACTGCCGCCCACTAGGGCTCTCTGGGCACAGCTGGTGCCTCCGAGACGTCGTGAGCTCTTTGCACGGCGCTAAAAAGAGCATAAACCGGTATAGCCGATTGTGAATGTTTGGGACAATGTGTAGAAGATAGCGATGCCTTTTGTATTCCTATATAATTCAATTATTATTATTTTGTTTTCTTTCTGAAGCGGAGTATTATTGATTGTTACTACGACGATAGTGATGGCCTTGTCTTAAAAAAGCCCCTGGGGACTTTAAAGGGACGTTCAATTGCATCGTTACGTAGAAGTACGATGGGTTAATACAATATTTGAGTTATTTTTTAAGAATCCCTCACATAACAACCATAAGTGCCTGTGATATTTTAACAGAAACATTACGATAAAGCATCAAGGTCACAGCATTAGACGCTTTAAAAATCGCTTCGCCAAACGATACTCTCTCCTTTAGACCACCTTCTCAAGTCGAGGACAGTACTAAGTGCTCTCTAGACAACTAGTGTATTGCAGATAGTTGTTCAGATTTATGAGCCCCACTGCTCATAGTAACGTGCACAACTTAATTCACACGTGCCCTGATCTTGAACATTGATTCTGTTTCTATATTACCCTTTATGAAGATGGTCTGTTTAAGTTTTAGTGGATAGCGGTATCGTCATGAATGTCTGAACTGGAATTTCATTGTTATATCTGTTGAGTACCTAGTTTAGTTTTGTGGTTTTGTAAATATGTTTTTATGTTTGCTGTATTATTTTTGTAAATAAACTGAAGTCTCAATTATTATGTTTTCAGCTTACTCGTGTTTGACGCTAACAGTTTGACGAGGAACTCGACTAGTTTCAAGTCATGCTTGAGGCTCATTTTATAATAAGCACGAGAGATATAATAGGAACCTTCAAGAAAAGAGCGTATTCCTTTTTAAAAGGCCGGTAACGTACTTGACTCCTCTAGTGTTGCGGGTGTCCATGGGCGTCGCTGATCGCTTACCATCAGGTGATCTGTCTGCTCGTTTGCCTCCTATTCCATAAAAAATGAACTTTTTTTTAAAAAAAAACGTTGCCCCAAACTAGGATTATCTCCTGTGTCGTGGGTGCGTTTACAAATATACAAGTTCACATACACATGACACCCAGACCCGAAACAACAATTTGTGGATCACACAAAGTGTTGTTCCGTGCGGGAATCGAACCCGCGACACGTTGCACGGCAGCCGGTTGCCCAGCCACCGCACCAACCGTGCAGTCAAACTGAACTGTAGTCACGATTTGTTTGAAGTTGAGACAAAATAGTATTATGCAAGGTTTTTTATTACTTTGGTCTCAAGAATAAGCAATAAGCATGACAGCATAGACTGGCAATCTCTTAGATTCGCTGACGATCCACAATGACCACGAGCATTGTTTTATTGCTTTCAAAATTTTAATGTACTCAGCTGTTTAGTTAGACATAATCCTTTTACCAATATGAAATAACTTTTAAGTGTTAACATACATAGCTTCACGCCTATCTCCCATGGAGGTAAGCAGAGACTATGAAAAGCCAATTGCTACGATTTTTTATACCTCTTTCGCTTCTTCTATTGTCATCAATCTTTTCATACATGCTCGTCCGATAAGGGTATTAATTTGATCCATCTTTAATACATCGCCAATCTGCCAATCCAAATTTAAGTGTTAAACCAAGCAAGAGTATTAGAAATGACATGCTACATAATGAAAGCACACAACGATGTAACTTCAAAGTCCATTGCCAAGTATTACTACGTACGAACAACTATTAAACACATTACTATTCCTAGAAACAGTGTAACTTTGAAATCGACACGAGTTTAGCTATTATTTTCTATGTAATTGAACATGTTAGATTTACATGCGCGATGGTATCAAATATTTGATTATAAGTCGATTGAACAGCACATAGCAGGAAGCTTCATCGGCCTTGTAGTATGAGGTATACGGTTATGACGTTGAACGAACCATATTTAATATGACTGGATGTTCACATGAATTATTTAATGACACTCGAATATTTCATAGATACATAAGTTAAGAGAGCTGAGACCACGAAAGTCGCTGTTTATGCAACTCACAATTATGAGTCCTGTGTAACCTGAAACCGATTGACTGTCCTCGAATAGTTATGTAAGTAAATGGTAAATAAACATACATAAGATCACGCCATTTATCCCCGAAGAAGTAGGCAGAAGTGAACAATATGCCACTGTACAATGTAACACCCACTTTTCACTATTTATGTTACGAGTCATGGGACTCATAATAGGGGGTGAGCCTATTGCAATATACCAGGCACAATTCCAGACTCCGTGCTACTACTGTGAATTTTCAAAAAAACCCAGTAATACTTTACCCGACCCGGAAATCGAACCCGAAACCCCTTGCCCGGTTGTCGCACTTGCGACCACTCGGCTAACTAGGCAGTTAAACTACTATATTTTATTCAAATTATAATTTTATTTCACCAGTAAATATTCACATTAACGTCAGTAAATTAACAATAACAGCCACAGTACATGTAAATGGTGACAGGTTCGTCAGCTCGCACGAACGCAACAATAAGTCACTCAGACAACTTGTACTGAGTGCGACATTTATGTTTTTCTTAACACGCAATATTACTTCCTTGGTTTACTGGTCACGCGACTACTGAGCAGGGAGTCTTGGCTTCTATTTCAGGGTAGGATAAGGAATTGTTGGGATTTTCCATAGTAACGCTATACATTTTTAGTGACAATGATGGTTGTTTTGAAATTGCACTGGGCATGGTAATTAGTTGATTAAATGGCTTATATAATCTGTGCATAATTGTTCTGATAATTATACTTCTAATAACAAATAAAAAAAAAATAACTAAAATCGAGGGTTACTCACGTGAAGAAAAGTTACTAGTTTCGAACCCCAGATGAGTTTTAGGGAATTAAAAACAATAAAACAAAATAAACAAAAAAAGAATATGAGCCTCTAGCATGGTTTGAAACTAATCGAATTTCTCGTTAAAAATTACGTGAATGAACCAAAAAACCTAATAATTATTGAAAAAAAGTCACAAATCAAATCATCATCAATCACCCCAATAGGCCGGTAACGCACTTGTAACGCCTGTGGTGTTCCAGGTGTCCATAGGCGACGCCGATTGCTTACCATCACGTGATCCGTATGCTCGTTTACCGGCTTATGCCATAAAAAAAACATTTGGTTTAGTTACGCCTTTTGACAATATTGGATCTTTTACCGTTTTTCATCAGTGTTAGTTGTATGTTACTCACATTGTTCAACACAACTCAAGCCCGTGTGTAACACTCCAACCAATGTACAGCTACCCGTTGCTATTAGAGTTGCCACGCAACGCATGCAAGCCGACTGTTATGCAACTTATCATAGATCGAGACGATTCATACTTGGAAGTGAAGCTCGCTAAATTACCCTTTGATGGGTACAATTATTGCTTGAGAACACATAAATGTAGGTGATAAGGAATGTTGTTTCACGTGCACCATGGAATTGCTTTTGTTTGGTATTCAATCTGTATTTACACTAGTTTTCAGGCTGTGGCTTCACCCGTATACAATTTTGTTTTTACTGTCGTTTAATTTTTAATCATGTAAGATGTAAGAGTATCAAGTGTGGGAGAGCCATGCTTCGGCACGAATGGGCCTGCTCGACCGGAGTGATACCACGGCCTCACAGAAAACCGACGTGAAGCAACGCTTGCGTTGTGTTTCGTTGTGTGAGTGAGGTTACCGGAAGCCCAATTACCCTCCCCTTCCCCAATCTCTCCAATCGCTGAATCCCCAACGATCCTCAAACTCCGAATCCCCAAAAGGCTGGTAACGCACTTGTAACGCCTCTGGTGTTCCAGGTGTCCATGGGCGACGCCGATTGCTTACCATCAGGTGATCCGTCTGCTCGTTTACCGGCTTATTGCATAAAAAAAATGTATATTTCTCTGGATACTACCTACACTTCAATGATGGACACTTCGGTGTAGCTAGTATTTTGTGCTCATACGAGATGGTGAACGCGACTTACCAATTTGAAACCAGCTTCAATGATGCAAACTAATGATTATATCATTTTCAAAATCAAACTATACTCTTGGGAGCACAATTTCATTACGATGAAAGTCAATGTCCATGATATAACCACAATGACGCTGACCGATTGACTCGAAAATTAATGTTGTTTGTGAAAATTGTAATATTAAGACAACTGCTAAATTCAGGTATCCAACTGAAGAAATATAAATTATATGGTATATTTATGTCGCGGAAAACCTAACGGGTTACCGGGGCCCGGCTCGATGTGCAGGAGAAGGCACGGGGTGGTTTTTAGTCAGTAAGAGTCTGACACTCCCCTCTCGCCTCACCCAGGCGGGAGCAGTCATTCGATGATTTTCCCCTTAAAAAAAGGTATATTTATACTATAAATAATGATGAAAATAATAATTACTACACAGCAATCATGATACCCTACTTTACATAATTATATTATTATATTAATCCCTACATTCACCACCATTACTCCTTTCCGAGTACAATTAACCATATAATTCTAAAACACCCTAATTAAAAGGTGCGCCATAAGCCACAATACAATGTGTGATAATTTTAATGTGAGAGATAAAAAAATCTCATTTAAATTTTAAGCATGGACTCGGGACCCCATCATAGGGCGGAAACGTAGGAAATTGTAAGTGAGGTCGCGTCTCGTTTCGCTTCCCCACTTTTTGAGTCCCTGGAATAGGCTGTGGCCTTACACTGAGTGGCGAGGCCTCCAACCTCTATTATGGGGGATCTTTTAAAGTGATATTATTTATTATGGGGTTTTAGTAGGCTGGTGTATAATGGTATAATTTTTGGAATAAATCAAATAAATATTTCAAATGTTCCTGATCATTAGCAAGTAAGATGACTTACATCTTTGTTTAAATACCTTGTTTAACTTATTTTATTACGGTGATAAGGTAGGGCATTGATTGTACATCGACAACAAGAGCACTTTAGGTTACTAGCTGATTTTAAACGAAGCTTCTGTCTCGTTGACTGAGTGGTTGCAAGTGCATCTGCCGAGCAAGGGGTTCGAATTCCGAGTCGACCAAAATATTACTGGTTTTTTTTTAAATTCTCAGTAGTAGCATGGACTCTAGAATTGTGCCCGGTATTAGGCTCACCCCTAATTCAATGTAACTCATAACCAGTGAAAGTTGGTGTTACATTGTTTAGTGGCATCAAGTGCTAAAATGTGCACCTCTGCCCAACCCTTCGGGGATGAAAAGGGTGATGTTATATGTATGTTTACTTAACTATACACCGCAAAACAAAGTTAGAAATAAAAAAAACGGATAAAATGGTAGACACAAACCAGTTTAACCAGGCATGCTCTACATAGAAGCAGTCATCTACAGTTAAGCTGGCTCTAACCTGTATGTAGATGTGATCGTCCCCTCCCCTTCAATCCTCAGCCTAGACGCTGTAAAAGTAAATAAACGGCGCGGAATTTATACGTTTAGTCGTAAAAGTCGGGCGTCCCTGTGGACGCGGTGCGTTTAGTGGGCAGTCTCGATAAATACAATGTCATATACATTGCAGATCGTATGATTATCTACATATAGAGATATTTGTTGTGTTGACTGACCGCCTCGTTGGCCAACTGGTCGCAAGTGCGGCTGCCGAGCATGCCGGGAATCGAACCCAAGAGGGTTCGATTCCCGGCTCGGGCAAAGTATTACTGGGTTTTAAAAAAGTCTCAGTAGTAGCACGGAGTCTGGAAATGTGCCCGGTAGGTATATGGCAATAGGGTTACCCCCTATTACATGGCACTCTAACATAAATAATGAAAAGTGGGTGATACATTGTACAGTGTCATAATGTACACCTCTGCCTAACCCCTTCGGGGATAAAAGGCGTGATATTATGTTATATGGTTGTGTTGTGGTCGCCATTCATAAGCAGGAGACTTTGAATATCATAGAGAAAAAAATTGGACAGCTATTACAGCTGCCAATGGATTCGACACTAAAATGTCGTTGCCGCGCTATTTCGTGTCTTTTACGTAACTAATGCTGGAATACTGAAACGTTACCCAATTTTAAGTCGTGCTTAAATATCGTGCTATCTCTGTCATTTCACAAAGAATTAGTGGTGACAGAACTATACTTAACCGCGACTTAAAATTGAGTAAAGTTTCAGTATTCCGACATATGATAATTCTGAGATCATAAAGTTACTAAAGCAATAGATAGTAAAGTTTAGTAAAGAATTTCAAAATAAACTTTAGTATTACTCTCTTCTAAAAATCAAAGCGTACGAACACAACAAAAAAAGGCTCCAATAATCCGCGTTTTTAACCAGGATACACATTTTTGTTCTACTGCCCACTGGCTGCGGCGTTTTATTGTTTCCCAGTTAAAAGTTAAGAGATTAGCAGGAAACTCTATAACAGTGCGCGTAAAAATCCCGACCAACGACCGAGCGCCCTCAGTTCGGCGTTCTCTTCACACCGAAGTACTTTTTGTATGGGCAAAATATGCAAAGTTGGGTTTTATTAATTATTTATGATCTTTTGGATACACCTCTCTGAATTTGTGTATTCTGGAGTTAGGTAGAGGTGCATATTTTTTATCATTACATAACATAACATCACGCCTTTTTATCCCCGAATAGGTAGGCAGAGGTGTGCATTACGGCACTTAATGCCACTGTACACTTTTCACTATTTATGTTATGAGTCCCATGTAATAGAGGGTGAGCCTATTGCCATATACCGGACACCATTCCAGACTCCGTACTACTATTGAATTTTTTTTTAAAACCCAGTATTACTTTGCCCGTCCCGAATCGAATCCGAAACCCCTTGCCCGGCAGTCGCACTTGCGACCACTCGGTCCACGAAGCAGTCATATTTTTTATCATCCGTTTGATTATAAAAGGCGATGAACTAATACATAGTCCGTTTCATCCTCTGATAAAAAAAATAAAATATGTATTTCACTTCAAGTTATATATATTTATTCCTAATTGTGTTATGTAAGTTTCTAATTTTTAATTTTAATGAACAGTTACTATCCTAATCTAGGATTTTTTTGTTATACTTAGAATAAACTTAAAAATATTCCGATTTATTATGAAATTTTAGGAGACTTTATCACCTTTGACACGATGACTGAGGACATTTTCAACTTCTTATTTTAACGTTACTTTGTACAGAGCCTTAAATACAATCCAATAACGGGCTTAACTCGGTTTTTTCCCCATGTTTCCATTTGAAGAGATACGCTCATTCGTTCGCGGCTCGCCCACTGCCCACCGCTGCGCACTGGCCAGCACCAGGCGCTATTGCGTTTTGAATTTTATCGCTTTTGCCTTGCTAACCAGATTCTGTAATTTGCATTTTTTGTTTGTTGCTAACTAGTACCATTTTTCGTTTGTTTGTAATTATTATTTGGCTATGTTGTGTTTTAGAAGATAAATACAGGAATGAATGTATTAAAGAAGGTTGGTGAATGAAATACAAGGCCTTCAGTAAAATCATTGGTAGTTAATATAATAGACTGCCTCGTTGGCCGAGTGGTCTCAAGTGCGACTGCCGGGCAAGGGGTCTCGGGTTCGATTCCCGGGTCGGGTAAAGTATTATTGGGTTTTAAAAAAATTGTCAGTAGTAGCACGGAGTCTGGAATTGTTACCGATATATGGCAATAGACATGTAACAGGAGTGAGTCCTGTTACATGGGACTCATAACATAAATAGTGAAAAGTGGGCGTTACATTAAACAGTGGCATAATGTGCACCTCAGGCAGGTGGCAGGAGTTACATGGCACAGAGTAGCTCAAGAACGAAACGAATGGAAAAGGTTGGAGGAGGCCTTTGCCGACCGGCAAACAGATCTCCAAAAAATAAGTAATAGGTATTTTATAGATACTAGACCTAAGTAATGTAAATCCTAGGCAATATTAAATTTTTTTTTTTTTTTTTTTTTTTTTCTTTTTAAAAAACGTTGCCCCACACTAGGATTTTCTCCTGTGTCGTGGGTGCGTTTACAAACATACAAGTTCACATACACATGACACCCAGACCCGAAACAACAATTTGTGGATCACACAAAGTGTTGTCCCGTGCGGGAATCGAACCCGCGACACGTTGCACGGCAGCCGGTTGCCCAGCCACCGCACCAACCGTGCAGTCAAGTCAAATTATGTAACAGTTATTAGTTGTATCTGAATAAAGGGCTATTTTATTTTATTTTATTTATTATAATGTGCACCTCTGCCTACCTCTTCGAGGATAAAAGGCGTGATGTTATGTTAATATAATACTAATTCTGATATAATTAAAACAATATAGATATTTTGAATTTTACATATTGAAATGTAAACATAGGTACGCTTATTAATTTTTTACAGATTATCATAATATTTCAACCAAAAACCGAGCAAAACTTAGTCATAGGTACTTCAACCCAAAACAACAAAAAGAAAGATTTCCAGGAATGTATAATAATAATAATTCCAATATGTAATGAAACGTTCAAACAAAAGGTTCCTTCAAGCAAAAATTTAATTTTCTCGGAATATTTCCATATTTCGTACATTCGTCGCCTCTGTGAACGTCTGAACGTGTTTTTATCGCGACGCTGAGAGCCGATGATAAAGGGCGGACCTATTCCCTTTACTTCAATCTTTACGACGTGATAAACTGATGGTAAGACGAGAAACGGATCAACATTATTGGAAGACATTGTCGTCTGTCTGTAGGTATCATCAAAAAGATACTATGTAAGTCGGTAATTATATTATTGTTGATGAAAATGTTTTTGAAATGAGAGATAGTTGTCTATATTTTCACAACATTATTTGTGTTGGGTATGGTGGGATACTTCAAACTGGAGACTAGGCGGGAAGTGGCACTGGCTGTTTATTTATTTAAAGTATTGCGAGGTAAATTATTTAACTCTAAAATCCTTATGGAGCTACGCATGTGTGTGCCGGATGGGTATGTGGATAGGCGGCGGCGGCCGCAGCTGCTGGCGGTGCCGAGCGCGCGCACCAACCTGCTGCAGCGAGCGCCACTGACGCGCGCCTTGCGCACGCTCAACGCAGTGTCGAGTGGGGTCGATTTGTTTGCTTGTTCGTTGAATGAGTTCACAAGAGCCACCTATAGTGTTGTTAGTATTTAAAACTTTAGTGGTGGTATTATTATTATTTTTTTTGTGATACTATGTTTAGATTTCGTATGTATAATGTAACTTTCGTATGTATAATGTAATTTTGAATTTTGAAATTTTATATTATGTAACTAATTTTGTCGTATTAGGCTAAGTGAAGATTAACCCTTAGAGCGCCACGTCAGTCACCGGTGCCTGACGCTAGTGGAGGTTTGACTTTCACCATTTTAAACTTGGCAGTTAAAGTATTAAATTAGCTGTTTTTTTGATATAAATAAATAAATAAATATTCCTAGTATTCGTTTTTACTAAACGATAATTGTATGGGTAAATATCGGTCATTAGAACTTTTCCCCAGCCGGTAAACGAGCAGACGGATCACCTGATGGTACACAATCAGCGTCGCCCGTGCACACTCGAAACACCAGGGGTGTTTCAAGTGCGTTACCGTCCTTTGGAGATTAGGAATTTGAGAATTTTTGGGCCTGCGATAACCTCACTCACACAACGAAATACCATGCAAGTGTTGTTTCACGTTGGTTTTCTGTGAGGCCGTGGTATCACTCCGGTCGAGCCGGCCCATTCGTGCCGAAGGATAACTCACCCATACTTTAATGTACAACTTTTTTAAGTGACTATAGGAAGGGTATTGTATTTGGTCGAACATTTTTATTGAAAAGAATAGCATAGCAGACAATCGATTTACAAAATCAATACTGATGTGAGCGAATTTGCAAAGAAAACTAAAAACTATGATTAAGTATGACGACCCATAGTTTTTTCTCTCGCTTTAATTCAATTAAGAAAGACGATATTCATTGACGTTAATGCGGACGAATTTTCCAAAATAGTTATTTTTAGTTTTCTTTTTTATAATCTTTATTTTTTTGCATTCTCAATTTGTATATTTAGTAATTAACCCTTTGAATATCGTCATTATAGATACAATTAAAGAACAATAGGTTGCGGTCACCGGTGTCCTCGCGGTGTTTGACAGTTTAATATCACAATACCAACGTAATACAAATGGATGTGAGTAGTGCAAAAAATTGTAAAAGTGGTGCAAATTTTCTTATTATGTTATATTCGCACTCACTTAGTGGTCATGTGCCATATAAACCTAGAATTTATGAGCAACGCAGTAACGTTTAATTATCGATGTGGCGATAAGAACGCTGCTATATGCGAATTGATTGTGCTAAAGATTTTACATACACGCACGTGGTACGTGGAGTAGGGTAATATAAGTATTTCTAGCATTAAATTAATTGATTTTCCACGTGGTGTTTCTATAAGACGTCTCTGTGCATAAAAAACGCCAAATTAAGAGAACCCTTGACCAACGAGCATGCATGAAAAGACTGATGACTGTTGATGAGGCGAAAGAGGTATGTAGGAATCGTAGCAATTGACGTACCATACTCTCTGCCTACCTACAAGGAAGACAGAAGTGAGGTTATGTATGCATGTAAATATGATTGAATACAAGGAAGTTTGCCAAAAACAAATCGAAATATTCCAAAATTTGTCGGTGAAGTTTTGGCACACCTAAGTTACAATACTTTACATAAAGTAATTACATATAACACATAACATCACGCCTTTCATCGCCGAAAGGGTAGGCAGAGGTGCACATTACGGCACTTACTGCGACTGTACATTGTAACACCCATTTATCACTATTTACGTTATGAGTCTCATGTAATAGGGGGTGAGCCTACTGCCATATATCGGGCCCAATTCCAGACTCCGTGCTACTACTGAGATTTTTTTTAAAAGTAGTAGTTTTTTGCTTGACCTGACCTGGGAATCCGACCCGAGACCCCCTGCCCGGCAGTCGCACTTGCGACCACTCGGCCAACGAAGCAGTCTGTATTAACTACTTACTTACTCAGCCAACAAGGCATGAAGTAAATACTATTTCTGAAAAATACTCAGTTTCTCTGTTTTTGAATGTTTTAAATATCAACCAATCAACAGTTTTAGTTTTAATCGAACATGCAACAAAACATTTGCAACTGATTCTAACATCCCTATTATAACATAAACAAAAAAAAATGTAACCAACGCATTCTATTTATCTTTGTACGAACGGGGAAAGCTTTAAAAATTAAAAAAAGAACAGCCAGCCGTAATTGAATGCGTGAGGTTTACGAGACATTCGTGTGTGGCCAGTATCATTTATCTGCTGGTGGATTGTGCAAAATACAAAAAAAAATCTGTTGAATTTCTTTATTCGATTTTCAATCTTATTGTTTTAGTATAAAGTACAAAATCCAATGAAAAAATAATATAAATTAGAGTAGCTTGACCTGCTGCTGGCTACTGTACATTCGCAAATTTTGTTCCTCTGGGCAATGTTGACGAACACACCCTGTATGCCCCTGTAATGGTTAAATGGTTTATATTTTGACAGTATGTGGTGAAATTTCATTAAATATCGTGTTTTTTTTTACAAAAAGAATATGTATTTATTTGAAATTGATTTTTTTTGAGAAATTTTTTTTTAATAAGATCAGTAATAGTTTTAAATTGAATATTAATATATTTTAGTCCCCTCTGCTTTGAGTTCAATAATATAATTAAGCTGTGCCTATAAATATAATCTACATATTTATTTACCGTTTTTGAAATTATAGGTATTTATGGAACACATGTTTTCCACCATCTCAATATTGATATCATTAAGCACAAAATTGTATGAAACAGACAAAAACAATACAATTTTCACTTCATACATTTTTCTGTGTGTCCGTTTAAAAAGCGTGTTAAAAATTCGAAGCATCTGTCGCAAATTGGGAGCCTCCCCAGGGGTATGTTGACCGACTATTACACAACTGCTCGTGGTAAACATTGGGTAATGTTTTATGTCCTGTGGTCAATACTGCGTACAATTTGTTAACATTGATTTTGCGGTTCTCTTTAATCAATTAAATAATTCCGTGTTAATTCTACCAAAGAAATAAATTGGGATCATATTGAGATATGCTCGGTTAATTTGTGCTCGGAATATTATGGTGATTTAATGTTTGTAGTTTTCGAATGTGAATAAAATATCTTGCTTCTATTTTAAGTTGATAAAAAGAGAAGTTCATCATTATTTGTTAGACTATTTTGTAAATAAATAACCTCACAGACCGCTTCATAGAAATCAGTACGTATAATCCATTGATATTTTTTTTTAAGGTGGGAAAATCATCAAATTACTTCTCCCGCTTGGGTGAGGCTAAAAACCACTTCGTTCCTACTCCTGCACTTCGAGCCGGAGCCCCGGTAACCCGTTAAGTTCTCCACGGCTGCGAATCGGCAGCAGCCTTATTGGGCCCCATCCGTGGTGGTCTGATGGCTCTTTGAGGCGCGTCGCATTCCACACACGCCGTGTACGCTCGGGAATCCAATGTTTTTTTTTAATAGCATTTGTCGGTAAACGAGCAGATGGATCACCTGATGGTAAGCAATCGGCGCCGCTCACGCCACCCGAAACACCAAAGCGTTACAAGTGCGTTACCTTGAGGGCGTTAATTTGAGGATTGTGTAACTAACATTGATATTACTCACCTTAGGTTTTTCTAAAGAAGGAAACCGGAGACGACTTACTAATTAAAACGATACCTAGCAAATGAAATGAATGACAATGTTTCTCATTTTACCTAGTCAAACTAAGTAACCAGATATTAATTGCATACACAATCTAATCGAAATAAATTAACAACGTACAAACAGACAAATCATTCTATCTCATTGGCTGACGTCATCGAATGTCGTACAGCCAAGCTATTCATAACACAAGCCATCCATCATGTGGCCATTGCCGAACTAATTTAGTGGACACGATAAATCTTGACGAATAACATCATGACAGAATTATACCACTCAGAATGTTATGGAGCTGGTTATTGAAATTTGATGAGCAAGAATATTTGAGACTAAATTGCCTTATAGCAGTGAAACAATTGGACAATAAGATTCCATCTCAATTATTTAGTGAATCTTAATATATGTATGTCTTTGAAGGAGAATAAGCATGGTAATACTTTAATACACATAAAAAGTCATTGGAATAACTTCTAAATTACACCATACAAAGCCTTCTAGAAATGTGTACCATTTCATCAAGTTCAAAATTGTATTAATTATACAGACCATTGATATAAGAAAGAAGAGAAAGAAAAAACTAAAAAACAAATGACATGTACATACATACAGATGTGTTATTCTATTAGTAGATACTGATGGATACATATTCATGTCCCTAGTCTGCTGCAAAAGGGGACCAGTTCAGCAAGTGCAAGACAGGGCCTTGCGCTGGTATCCTACTGGTCCCGTAAGAGACTCCTATTCTTAAATCTCCTTGAATTTCCATAGAACATGAATAATAATGTTCTTAGTTTTTTTTTTAATATATTTGATGGGCCGATGGTTGACCACTATCTTGCTTGGTCGTAAGCGACGATGCGGTCTATGGTGCACGTCGTCCCATAAGCAACCTGTTCACACGGGCCTTGAAGACCCCTTCATTTATTTTAATCTGAGCTCAATATCCCAAAGCCCTTTCATGTTCCGAAGTAACCACGTGTATCCCGGGTCACTTGCATGTTGACCTTTATTACAAACTTTCACACTAGCCTCCGTTGAATCTTTAATAACTCACTAACATATCCCTTTGGGACTCCAACTTTGCACTTTAAGCTTTTTGATACAAAGTTGTTTGTAACGTGATGGTAGGATAGTTATGTCTGACTTATGTCCTTTTTGAATTAACGTAGATTTTTAGACTACTGAGTATATGGTATGGTTTGTGGTGGATCCTTAAATTGAGTAAGACAACATCGAATTTGTAGGATTCAAAATTTAAATATTGTCTCCTACTACAATGCGAACTGATGTTTCAGAAGTTGTTCTGGTGGTATGCAAGCAATCAGCAAATTTAGGGCTTGTGTAGACGACGGCGGAGTGATGTGTAGACGAGCCCTTAAACATAAATCAAATGAAATAATAAAATAAATAGGTATGTAGGAAGATGTTAGCTGAAACATGAATGAAAAACAAAATTACGCATATTTAAACATCACAAGAAAATCAGGGGAAAACAAACATGGTAGAAATGTTGAAATTAAAGCACAGAGAAAAAGATGTGAGGTTAATTAAGTGTGAGGAATGCATGAATGTGTATGAACATGTATTTTTGGGGTTGGTGCGAAAACACGACACAAGCGCTGCTGTACGCTCACAAAGAATTTCGTCAGAAGAAAAATGTAGATAATAAAGAGAGAAAAATAAGCTTCAAACAAGTTGTGACAAGTGTGTACAAATTAAAGACTTTGTTGTTCAATGGTTACTATTAAAAAAAAATGATAGTTACCTACAAGGTGTTGGGTAAAATTATCAGGTTACGTTAAATATTATTGTGGTTGGAAGACATAAAAATATGTCAAAGTCAACGTCAAAATCATTTATTTCAATTAGACCAGGAAGGTACTTTGGACGTTGCATCTCGCTTCACCATACTCTAAACATGAAGGAAAAATATTAAATTTAAACCAAGTCTTCGAAAATACCCTCAAAATTAAATATCTCCTTCAAATCGAACGCAAGAAAATATACTCCAAAAGAAAATTAATTAAAATCAGTGTCGAATTTCTCATGAAGCATTCACGATTTGTAAGGGGTACCCAATGTTCAATTAGTGGGGTCCCTAGCCAAGAGCCGCCATTTGTAAATGAGCCATTTTAGATGTTTGACATTTTGTCGTAAACTTATTACAAAATGAGTACGGTTGTATTTTGGTCGTGGTTATATAAGTCATGATTTCATTGCATGATTGAGTGGTACTCAACGTTATTGTTTTGGGTGAATTTCGTCGTTGAGGTTAATATTTATTTGGTTTTGTATTGTATGACTATTTTAAGAAATAGAGTACCTACTAGGCATTCGTTTCCAAAAGAGATTTTTTTTAATACCTTGCCTCACAATAGGGTTTTCTCCTATGTCGTGGGTGCGTTTACAAATATACAAGTTCACATACACATGACACCCAGACCCTAAATAACAATTTGTGGATTACACAGTTGGTATGTGCGTGACTCAAACCCGCGACACGTTGCGCGGTAGCCGGTTGCCCAGCCACCGCACCAACGCAACCATGCAGTCGATGTACAATGAATATACCAAACATGGCGTTGCTATCGTATAGTGAGCCTTTGATTTCAGCAATAAGCTAACGATTATTCATCACTGTATTATCAAAAATAACAATATTTGAAAAATCATTTCATTTTTCACTTAATCAGAGGCATGTTAGCAACAGTGCTGCTATTACTAAAGCAATAATAGGACTATACAAAATGTTTATACATACAGATAAAATTATACACACTGAGTTCTATCAATAACATAACACAACATCACGCCTTTTATTCCCGAAGGGGTAGACAGATCTGCACATTACGGCACTTAAAGCCACTGTACAATGTAACACCTACTTTTCACTATTTGTGTTTTGAGTCCCATGTAATAGGGGGCGAGCCTATTGCCATATACCGGGCACAATTTTGGACTCCGTGCTACTGAATTTTTTTTTAAAACCCAGTAATACTTTGCCCAACCCGAGAATCGAACCCGAGACCCCTTGCCCGGCAGTCGCACTTGCGACCACTCGGCCAACGAGGCAATCAGCTCTACCAATAAAAAAATTACACTCTTATGAACACTTGTCTAAAAAACTAAGAACCCCTGACACACGTGAAGCTAACATGTTCTCACTCAACTGATCGCATTCAAGTGTTTCGACCATCGTCTCAAGATTGGCAGCCATGACACTTTTTATATCGCACCACTCTCGAAGATGACGTGCAAAAAGCGGACGTGTGATCAGTATTTATGAGTTTTCCAGATAACACGCTATGACAGGGTGAAAGTGATAGATAACGATATATCGAGGTGGGAGAAGTTAATGGTCGAAGATGTAATGCTAATGGAGAAATGGGTTTCATAATTATGTATGTTAATACAAAAAGAATAAGTAACTACATTATAAGTATATTAAAGTAATTTGTAGTTATGTTTGTTTGATAAAGAATTGACTTTATATGTGGTTGAAACACTTTGAATCCCTTGGTATTAATTACAGTAAATTCATAGTAGTAAATCTAAATCCTGTGACATAGCCAAAATCTCAAAAAAATGTAGCAACACCTTAACATCTTTACTTTGCTGCAAAATTGTATTTACACAATATAATCTTTCTAGAAGCTTCTCCCCAACAAAAGCAGCGACTGACCCCTTTGATTACTGAAATGACTACAACAAGTAGAGCAACCTTTAATAAATTTAAATTCATAGAGTTATCAAGGCGGTATGCAAATGAGCCATATAAAAATGTTAATTACTCTGCCCTTAAGCTCGGCTTGCATACGCGAGCGGGTGATACCGCCTACAATTATAAACTGGAACAACCCGCGGCTTTGTGGCTGGCTTTTGTAGTTTTTTCAAAAATATATTTACAAAGGGTAATATTTTACTATATTTTCTGTGGTTACGTCATTTTTGGACTTCAAGTTTTGTGATGAAGGATTATTATAAATCCAGCATTCTATAGTTTTAGACACTCCACCTCCCTAGTGCTGGAGGTTGAACAGTCGAATGAATTCTTCGGATGAATTGTAGAGTAGATACAACACTGTCTTTAATCAATTGGGTAGATGACTAATTTTTATTTTAATGTCCGCCTGGTAGATTATTTAAAAACATTAGACACGTATTTTTTATTTTCTTACAGAAACGAATAGTTTCGAAGATATATTGATTTGAAATATCGCATGACGTCACTCTTGTGTACATTGATTTATACTCTAAAATGACGTAGCTACCTCTCACTCCGAAACTTTGATTTGTTTTATCTAAGTATTGTTTTCTTATACGACAAAATAAAAATACGTGTCTAATATTTTTTCATGACGGACTAATTAGATTTTTAATTTTTATTATTCTGTAATCATCCCTATTGATTGAACGATTTTCAATTCTAACATTGTGGTTTGTGGTACTCATCGTCTGTTTACAATCATTTAATTTAAAAAGTTAGAAATAAATTTATAACTGTGGAGTATTATCCAAACATAAATAAAGACTAAAACATTTAAAACTATAACAGAGAAATATCAATCTATATGACGGGGGAAGTGGTTCGGTATCGCTCATTGTGGGCCTCCGTGGACAGTGTTAGCACGAGAATTACACAAGGCTTCGTTTTTGCAATCGTTTTAATGTAGGTACAATCAAATAGAAATTACACAGCAGATGGAACGCGTGATAGTTTTAGTGTCGTCCGCACGGGGTGAACTCCAACCAAAAAGTGCTCTGCTAGCGGCCGCTGCCCCGGTTCACTGGCAATCCCCCACCCCGGTGCATTCCAACACTAACTCCATCGAACGCCACTAGATGGCGCTGGCGTCCCAAAGCTGTTTCCTGATATTGCCGACACGGCCATCCTGCTATCACACGTCCTCGTGTGTTGGACCACCTGGAATACAGGAAAAGCCACAACAGTACACCATGGTTCATATAGTGAAACCCTATAGGGTAATAAAACAAACTCTATGCTCTACACTTAGTTTATTTCGAGATCTCTACAAAATCTCAATAATAAATGCCTACTATAAAATCACTATACATACACTACATATAGTATACCACAGTCAAGTACCACCTTCGTCATAACAAGTACAACTATAAGTTACAACCAGATTTACAGAAATCTCCGAGTAAAGGCCTCCAACTCCACGGCTCTCTAGCCGACCAGCAATCGCATTGCTCTCTCACTCATCTCAGTACGCATACCCATCGAATGGATCACCCGTGTACACCACCTCTGCGGTTACACGCTACGGTCTCTACAGACCACGACCTCCGCCAGAGTTGAAAGCACACCGCGCACCCACGGACTACTTGAGTTACCTCAAGAGATACCGATTTCTATCGGGCTACGACTACTAAACAACTACTGGTACGGTCGAATACATTACGGACGATAGAGTCATTCACTCGAGTTTCTCTAACCTTCTATACTTCAACATCATCAACATGATCCTCCAATACATCAATCTCGACTGGTACTTGACTTGCTGGCATTTTCCTTAACCTATCGTGAGCAAATTTGTACGTACGTTTACAATTCAAAGATTTCAGTGTGTAACGATCACCTTCCAAAACTTCCACCACTTTAAATGGTCCTCTGAATTTCGAATCTAATTTTGTCTGATTTCGCTCTTCGTTCTCTAACAACACAAAATCGCCAATTGCAAAATTATTAACTTTCGCCTTTGTTGCATCAAAACGGGACTTATCGTAATCCGCACACTTCCTAATATTGTCTGATGCTACTTTACGCATTTCGTCAATGTCAACGTCAGTCTCTACCTCATTACTACACATCAGTGATAACGGTCTTGCAACTTTACCAATAAAAAGCTCTAGAGGCGAAGCTTTTGTTGTACGGTTCATCGTACAATTTATCGCGAGCTGTACATCACCTATAGCGTCTTGCCACGATCTATTATCACTAGTCTCTATCGCAGTTAGCATAGATTTTAACACACTCATGACACGCTCCACCTGCCCGTTCGCACGAGATGAACCAGTTGCTATAAGATGCAAATTAATGTTCTTGCTCTCGCAAAAATCCCGAAAATCTCTACTTGCAAAACATCTTCCCTGATCGGCAATGATGCGACTCGGAGCACCAAATAGAGCTACACTTTGAGTAACCGCACGTATACTACTCTTAGAATCAATGTTTGTCGCATGAAACAAAAGAACGTACTTCGTAAAAGCGTCAATCAGAACAAAAATGTACTCCTTCTTATCATTTTTACCGCTAAGCTTACCCGTAGCGTCTATGTGAACCGTGTGCCATGGGATTGTCACTTTAGGGATCGGATGCAATTCTGCTTGGATCTTCCCGGAATGAGATTTTGCGACTTTACACGTGACACAGTTATCTACAAACTTTTTTACGTACTGCGACATCCCCGGAAACCAATAAAAATCGAAAAGCTTTTCAGAGGTCTTTTCAGCTCCAAGATGAACAATAGAGTCATGAAAATTGTTTACTACGGACCATCGGAGAACTCGAGGCAAGTAAGGCAAACTTTTAGACCTACCGTGACGTTGAATGATACGGTAGAGTATACCCGATCGTAGTTCATACGTCTTAGCTATTTGTTCATCTAAGTTATTTTTCTCTACATCGGTCATTATTTTAGAAATCTCTACATCGCGCTGCTGTTCAGCTTGAAGCCAGTCAGGAGAGAGTTTAGCAATGTCGATACGCTTTGGCTCTATATGGGGCTCTACTAGTTTCAAATCTGCGGGTAAGGGATTTCGGGAAAAGAAATCTACGTGTGACATACGTTTTCCTTCTTTGTACATCACGTCAAAATCAAAAGACTGTAAGAAAGCCCACCATCTATGAGCTCTAGGAGTTAACTCTTTCTTTGTTTGAGACGATTTTAATGAATTACAATCTGTAACTACGGTAAACTTTCTACCATGCAGGTATTGCCTAAAATGTTTAATTGAGTTTACAACTGCAAGAGTTTCGAGCTCATATGAATGGTATTTACTTTCTGCAGGGGATGTTCTCTTGCTAAAGTAGGCTACTACGCGGCGCTTACCGTCGGTCGTTATTTGAAACAAAATGGACCCATAGCCTATGCTACTCGCGTCAGTGTGGAGCTCTACTGAGAGTCCCGGATCATATATTGCCAGCAGTGGATCATTTGTCAAGATGGAGATGACCTTTTGACGAATATCCTCATGTTCTGGTTTCCAATTCAGATCACCTTTTAACGACGTTAGACGGTACAAGGGTGCCATTATTCGTGAAAAGTCTCGCACAAAGTTACGGAAGTAAGAAGCTAATCCGATAAACTGTCGCAATTGAGTCACCGTCTCCGGCGGTGGAAGAGATGTCAAAGCTTCTATTTTATTACGATTAGGCTTGATCTGACCAGCCTCCACTTCAAACCCTAAAAACTCTACCTTCGTCTTGAGGAAGGAGCACTTTTCAAGGTTTAAAGAAAAGCCAGCCTTTGTCAGAGACTCTAACACTGTATTAAGCCTTCCTATACCGGACTCTACATCGGGGGAAACGATTAAAACGTCATCAACGTAAACGATCACGTAGTCATAAGCTAAATCACCTAACGCATTCATAATAGCCCTTTGAAATACCGAAATTGCATTCTTAAGGCCAAACGGCATAGTTAAAAATTCAAATTGCCCC